>CM046724.1:69578334-70947420 GCA_025584915.1 Monochamus saltuarius
TGTATGATTTTGTAAAAAAATATAATTTTGTGACGTCTCTAAAGCCCTTAAAATAATTTGAGAACATAGACTCGCGTAAACTGCTGTGTGTACATTTTAATAAAATTACGCTGAATCAAGGGAAACAATATATAAAATACAAAGTACCGAAAGCAAATCCGATATACATGGAAAAACTTTCCACGCAGTTTGATTTTCCATCGGACCACTAAACCATCGGATTGGAGTCTGTTGCGATGGTTAACAAGCATTGATGATTTTCAACAACAATATTCATATGTCAATTCAATTCAATGTCAATATATCGTTTACTATTATGTTTGAAACTATCTCGGGTTCACACAGTGTATACAATTGTATACATGAATATAGATTTGTTCTTAGAAGTAATTTGTATACAATTTTTCATAAAATGATCATAATCGTAAGTCACTGTATTAATTCAATTGTTTAAAAAGTAATAGTTTAAAGTATTAAATTTTTGTGTATGTATTATCTGGATTTTCGATTCTGAAGTATTCGTTACCGTTACATTTTGATTCTTTCAGTGTTTTTATCAAATCACAAATTATGTTGCGATATAATTCTGAGGGTACAATTTATATTGTGCCTACTTGTAAAATAATAATAATAATAATAATATAATATAATAATATCTCTACCCCTCATTCTATTATTAAGCAGGCCGCATTTGCGTCCAGGAAGGACTTACGTTGGTAGGCCCTAACCACCATTCAGTGCAGGAATGAGGGAAACCTGGAAAACCTCATTAATTAGGGGGGTAGTCAAATGTCAACCGGTATCAATCTCTCACATTGACCCAAGCCAACATTTTTCCACCCTACCATACCCACAGAGAAGGTGCCAATCTTTCCACGAATATAGCTTATATACGGTCTACCGGCTGCGGGGGTTGAACCCACAGCGATCTAGTCACCTCGATTCAAGTACTGACGCCTTAAACCGCGCGACAACTGACCGACTCATCGAAATCGGAATGAAAAAAGAAATCTAGTGAATCTAGTCTAGCCATTTGAACGAAAGTTTATAACAACCTCTAGGAACTCGTAACTCTTTATGAGGATTATTTCAACAAATGTTGTATCTAGTGTATCTTATCGAACTTACGTTTCCATCTAGTAAATTCAGTGATTAAATAATATTGGCATTACACTTTTACAATGGAAATTGTCAAATTCGAAACTAATTTGAAAAAATTCGTTAACTGGTTCCATTCTCTCAAATGTATATTAGTTAATGTGATACACTGGAAATCCGAATGTCCAATTCAAAATTTCAGACAGACACGACAAGTGTTAAATTCGAGATCCACACCGTTCTCTAAAATCACTCGAAACGCAAATAAAAAACTGTCGGAATTAACAGACAGAATGTTAATCAGACCAAATATACTAAAACTATGCGCACTTTCTAAACTTTTCGTCTTCAATATGCAATTTATTACATTTCATCTCGCAGATTGAACAACGATTGTCGAAAAAGTGTGAAAACGTAAAACAAGGTTTAATTATAATTTAGAGATCGCAAAAAGTCGGGCAATTATTCGCATTGCATTCTATAAATGGAGAGAGTTGATAGCTTGATCTGGACGAGAACGCCTCCGTTCGGAGCATTGGTAAAATCCAAATTGCGCAAACTACAAAAACGGTTCAATAGTAAATTATCGAGGAATGCAAAGTAAAGCGACGAAAAAAATCAATTGCAAATTCTTCCACGTATAAATTCGACAATTAAATCGCTCGGAATCTTAGCATTCTCGACTGTAACAATTGCGAGCTAAAAAATTAATGTCTCATTGACAACACACAGAAATGTCGACGTTTTTTGGAACAATTATCCTCTTCTACTTAGTATACTCAATTGTCCCTGAATACTGAAACAGTTAAAGGCCCCGAGTGCACAAAATACTGTTTTCTATACAGGATGCTCCATAAAATATGTTACCTACAAACTTTGGGTGGTGACAGTACAGTGTGTCTCAAACTCGAGAGTATGGCCTACTGTGAAGATACAAGAAAATTAAATAAAATTTGGGACACGTGGTGGTAAATGGGATGAGGCTTCATTTTCAATCGAAAGTGTTATTCTTTGGGATTTGACAGAAACGACTAATGACATATGTTTAAAAGTTTTAAGCAATATCGTTCTAAAAAGTCTCAAAAGAAATATGTACCACCTAAAAGTCACATTAGCGCTGAAGGATCAAGTAGTCGGAAAATAATTGAATGTTCATTGTTTAAAATGCATAAATGTCATTAAAAATGCATAAAAGAATTAAACGCGCAAGTAAATTTACAAAAAGCAGAGGAAGCATACTCAATATACAGGGTGTCTCCGTTTTTTCGTTCTTAACTTTGGGAAATGATAGAGCCTGAAGAAATAATAGGAATCTTTCCTATAACATTTTTCCCTATAGCGTTCCGTTTTCGTGATACAGGGCGTTCAACTCTCAAAAAAAATTGTTATTTTCATTATCTACTAAACAAATAAATATTTTTTGTTGAAACTTGGTATACAGTAATCATAATAGAAGGTTAATATTTTGACGAGAATAACTTTTTCCGGCTATGGCCAGTGGCGTAGATGAATATTTATATTCTTGACTCGTAAATCTAAAAGGCATCACTAACACCTCGACAAATTCTGACCGCACAGCAAACAAACTGATTTGACATGACATCTGTCAATACTATTGTTACAAACTTAGAAACAAACATAGCCTGCTTAATCGTACAATTTTTGTAATGCTTAAGATAACCCTGATTACCTGATTCCTAGCGATTTTTATCAAGAACTGTTTTTTTAAAATTAAAATAAGTTGTTAATATTTGTATTGAAAAAATACTTTTCACCACTGGCGTTGAAGTTTAGGGGGTTCAAAGCAGAACAAAATCCCATATCTACGCCACTGGCCATAGCCGGAAAAAGTTATTCACGTCAAAATATTAACTTTTCATTATGATTACTGTATACCAAGTTTCAACAAAAAATATTTATTTGTTTAGTAGATAATAAAGAAAATAACATATTTTTTGAGAGTTGAACGCCCTGTATCACGAAAACGGAGCGCTATAGGAAAAAATGTTATAGGAAATATTCCTATTATTTCTTCACGCTCTATCATTTCCCAAAGTTAAGAACGAAAAAACGGAGACACTCTGTATGTGTTAAATTCGAAGTAGGCACTTGTCACAGAGCACTTGCGTATTTCTGTATTCGTCAGATAATATCTACACATGCGTTGTCCTAACCGATGGATTGGACGACGATATAATGCACAAATAGCCTGGCCACCGCGATTACCTGACCTGAATCCTGTCGATTTTTATTTATGTTGATATAGTAGATCAACTAAGAATGTAACATATTTTACAGGACACCCTGTAGAGACTAATGACTAAACACTTAATACAATATTTATAAAATATATGTAATGTGAAAATAATTTAAAAAATGAGAAGAAGCAAGAAATGCTTTTAAAAGTCACTATGTATAATGTAAGATTTCTGATGTTTTTTTTTGTTTGTTTCAGGTAAGTGAGCGAAATTCATTGCTAGAAGCCGTTTCTTGTGAGAAAAATTGTCGATATTACTAAGGTAGGAATAGGACTTAAGGTGTTACAATCTAAAATTCTAAATTTCTAAAAAAATATATGAATAAATGTTATGAAAATGTCTGACTTTCATAAGGACAACGCGTTTGTCGCAACGTGTGAAACCGGCCTTAGACATACGGTTCTTATCGAAAACCACACTCAATCCTTAACAAATTTTCGATATTACCAAGGTAGGAATGGAACAAAGGTGTTTCTCTCTTAAATTCTAAATATCTAAAAAATAAATGAATATATGTTATGAAAAAGTCTGAATTTCATAAGTTGGACGCGTTTGTCGCGACGTGTGAAACCAACCGTAGACTTATACAAGCCGCATCAAAAATACAAATAAATAATCGCAAAAACTAATACCACACTCACTCTATTAAGATAATAAACCGTAAGCTTGTACAAATATTTGATCGGTTAAGCAAAACATCATAAAAATTCCACGTCTAATTGAAATACTAACGTGGTAGGTAATCGCTTAATGATTAATTTGAAAAATACACATTGGGTATTTTCGAGGTACAAATCTGATAAGTATGCATAAATCCCAGAATTCTTATATTGTTTATAAATGTTTTAGGTGTATGTTTTTAAATAGTATTTTACGTTATGTCTCATTATATTCCCTCAATTATCTTCCATCAACAAGAAGTCCATATACAGGGCACCACTGCAGAAAAGTTATTAAAAATGGTGCCGTATTCTTGAAATAGTGTTTTCTACAAAATACAAATAATTTTACATTTAATAACTGAATAATCTAGAGTTTAGCAAATAATAGGAATGTTAACTCATCCCACCTGAAAATATTCAAAGATACTTAAGTGGATGTAATTCAACGCAGGTTGGGGTTTTTGTCCACTGAGTAGCTAGTTTCACACAATATTGTTAATACCTGAAAATATATGAAAAATACTGAAATAGACTTTTGTAACGTTCAGATAAACTTAACAGTAACGCCTTTGTACTGCAGTTGTATGGCAGAAGCTAAAACCATTTTAGCTTTACCTTTCCAACAATCATACAAGGACCAATCAGAAAACAGCATTTTTGACAGTAAATAGAAGATTCACATTTTTGCAGGTTAAGTTTAGAATTGATTTGTTTTTAAAAAATGGATGAAGAGAACTGTTTGGTTAAGAAACAGTTACTTTTGCTGCTCTTATTTGCAGCGACGTCAATATGTAAAAACTATACATGCAAAAAAATTAAAGAAGAACTCGGAGATGGTGGGCCGCAGAAAGCACATGCAAGGTGATTTCTATAATTTATATAAAGAAATGCGAAATAAGAATGCCGATTATTTTATCATTACACCCGAATAACAGTGGCAATGTTTGATGACTTGCTGAAATTAGTAGAGCCTCATTTAATCAAACATTCAAATAGGCCATCTATTCCTGCAGATTGTAGGCTTTTAATTACTTTTCGGCAAATGATGAAAACCAACAATTTCCGTAGATAGGAATGTAGTCGGACGTAGTTGACAAAACCATACACATAACCTCTTCATCTAAAGGTCAAGAATCTTGAGTTTTAGCATGTTGCCAACTTACAGCGGAAAAATTCCCCAACTTCTTAAGTCTACAGTAATTTTATGTAAACAGAGTAAATAATATTTAACACCATACAATTACAATACAACAGTACAATTGCAGTGCCATTGCACTAACGTTTATCTGAACGTTACTTAAGTAATGGGACAGAGCAGTGGCGTATTATCTGTAAAAATAATGCAATTGGGATATAATAAAACTAAGTACCATACTTTTTAACCACGTACTCAGGGAGGCCTAAAAGACTAACCAAATTCCATGTCGATGATTAAAAAACCCCCTTTTCTCCCGGAAAATCGGCACCTATGACAATGACCCTATGCGGTCATTTTTTACGGCGTTGTCAAATGTAGACACGACGTAAACATATTTTTTTATTAATAATAATCCCTACGTGATAGATAACAGTTAGTCCGGTTATCTGCAGTATTTTTCAATCGTTCTCTCATTGCAAACTACATTTTCACTCGTTTCAGGTTCGTCAGAATTACCCACTAACAGGCTACACAGTCCGCGTACAGTTAAATAAAGTACCCATTTATTCTAAGAAAGAAAATCTAAATTGAATGTAATACCTGCTAATGGAAAACTTGAAATGCACCCCGGCAGTCTTTAATTATAAAATATTGTACGATTACCGTAGCTCCTTTGGATTTGTCCCCGTCTGTACTCGACATAAATTTCTTAATTTTTTGTGTATTTACAAACATGTCATATTCAAATGTCGAGTTGACGGATATGGTGCTGATTTATGGGAAACCCGATAAATGAAGTTTTATCCGAATAGACAATATATTATGCTGAATCTTCTTTGAACCAATTTGAACAACAGCTGTAGTGCTTTGGCGGTACACGTGTGGCAGTGTTTCTTTATAATATTTGTGAACATTTCTGTTTTTTTTATGGTTTTTCCGTCGGAGGAGGTCATGCTCGTCGGACCGAGTACTTTTCTTTAAACAAAAGGAACGGTCGAGGGATGGAGAGGTCTCCAACATTCTTTGCAATAACAAGTTTTAATGTAAACAAATAAGAAAACAAAAATGATTCAACATTCTTGAAATCTCCAAATATAAATTCTGACAATAGAAATCAGTAATTCTCATAAGTGACGCTATATTATGGGTATGTCAAATTATGTTGGGTCTGTTTTATATCCACATTTGGATGCTCGTGACTTCGTCTTAGTAGACTGTGAGATATCATTTCAAAAGAAAGGTATCAAATTGAAAGTTTGACATATTTTTTGACATTCTAATGCAACCAATCGCATGTAGTTATTTAAATATAAACAGCGACTACAACTTATAATAATTTATAAACACTTACAATCAACACCAGAATCTGATAATTCCTAAGCTGAAATGAAAAAAGGTTCTGTTAAAAGCCGTGTCACCCGTCTTCTAATATGTTTTAATGAAGGATTATAATTTCTTCCCCACAGTCCGATGAATATACATATAAATAGCGCCCGACTCAAAAAGAAATCTGAGTTGTAATAATAAAAACATTATAATGTATGCAGCGTTTTAAAATCATTCAGAAAATTATACACCTGAATTGTGGAAATAGTTACAACAAATAACAGGATTTTTTTATAGAAAGTTATATGACGTAATACACCGCAAATACAAATGAATATTCATCACGTAGAAATATCAGTCGACCACGTTTGTAGAATATAGCTATGCGCAATCACATTCAGTTATCAATAAATAATATTTCTATTAATTATTTAACTACAGTGTGATACAACAATAATAATAATAGTATCTCTGCCTCTCTCTCTCTAAGCACGAGGATTAGCCCCGAAGTCGAAGACTTGTGCAGGAGAAGGGGCGGCATATTATTATTAAGCAGGTCCTAACCACCATTTAGTACAGGAATGAGGAAAAAACCTCATTAATTAGGGGGGTAGTCAAATGCCAACCGGTATCAATCTCTCACATTGACCCAAGCCAATATTCTTTCACCCTACCATACTCGCAGAGAGGGTGCCAATCCTCTCCAAGAATATAGCTTATATACGGTCTACAGGCTGCGGGGATCGAACCCACAGCGATCTAGTCACCTCGGTTCAAGTACTGACGCTTTAAACCGCGCGACCACTGACCGATCCCAAAAAAAAATAATAAAAATATTCTTGTAACAAATTATTTGGTAAATTAATAATGCATAGCAACAATATTCCTGTTTTCATTACACTTTTGAATCATTTTTTTTTTTCGTTATAATTATTTTTTTATTAATGAAATCATACAGCTCAGAGACTACTTAGGGATTTTCTTAGAATAAATGAACATTTTATTTAACTGTGCGCGAAGTGTGTTTTGTTGGTAGTGGGTAGTGGTTGTAATGAGTGAAACTGTAGTTTTGACAGTTTGGAACCAAAAATAAATGCAAAATACTGCAGCTAATCGGATTAACTTTATGATACCTATCCTGAAGATTATTTTCAAGAAATTAACAAGGGTGAGAACCGCAACTCTCTATCTCTTAACGTTTTCAAGCTACAGGGCGTTTGTAAAACCTAAGTGATACTCTGAAAATGCCCTGTACCTCAAAAACAATAAGAGATAGGGCCATACAGTTTTCCATTGTTATTTTCTAAAAAAAAACCGGGACTCGTCCATCAGATTTGCTCAATGACAGAACCACCCGTAACCCTCAAAAACATACCTACCAATTTGAACCATCCTGTACATATTAAAATAATAATTTAATTAAGAAGGAAATATGTAAAAAATATGTTTAAATACAATGAAAAAAAAATATAAGTTGAGAATATGAAAAGGTGGCAACTTCACTAATTAACTATCTGACTTATCAAGCCATTTTCTAATCCTTTCTTATAGTTCATTTCTTGTAAGAAAATTTTATGTTTGATTTCCAAAATTTTGTAGTACTTTTGAACTGAAATATACATATTTAAAATAACAAATATGTTTAAATACAATGAAAAAAAAAAAAAAAAAAAAAAAAAAAAAAAAAAAATAAATTTGAGGATATGAAAAGGTGGCAACTTCACTAATATTGTAATATACAATATTCTTCAAACGTTGTATAAAACACATTTCTTTTATTTTTTGGAGGACATCCTTTATGCCAAAAATGAACAAGTTGTACAAAATAGTTATGTGTTTGTGACGTAAACTGATATAAAGCGTAAAGTCTCCGCGAAATCGACGAATTATGTAAACAATTGGGTCACGTGTTGAAAAAACGAGCATCGTAGATATTACGCAGTTTTCGCATAGATTAGCTGTTACATAAAAAAATTAATGCATCATTTAACCATCGAAAATTAAATTATTTTAAAATACGTATCTATTATTTTTTTATTGCTATTTTGAAAGCACCAATTATTCGGACATTAAAGTTGTGTTCCTTTGTCTGCCATGTGATTTCTTACCATGTAATTATTTACCGTGTATTTGTATTTACCAATAAGGTATTTGATAAAAGTCATAGGTTATTTTTAAATTAACCAATATATACAGGACGAGTCACAGTGAGTAGCTGTAAAAAAACTGACGAATCTTCTTGACATAACGAGTTTTTATTCAAATACATTTCTGGTCTAACATGCCTTGTTACAAGAAAACCATTTGTATGACTTACTATAGAAGACAGTCCGTTGAATATTAGGCAACAAATGTACTTCCAACAAGATGGTGCGCCTTCTCATAATGGCAAATCACTGAAATGTAATTTTATATTATGATGACTGGAATGCGCTAAAAGCTGCGCGAATGGATTATTTATGATCAGCGCCATATTTTGTTTTGTGCCTCTAGCAATGGCGGAACAGTAGGGGCTTAGCTGATTGTGAATTGAAATGAAATTGAATTCTGAATATGAAGAATTATTTCGTGCTATATGCTAGTTAATTTTACAGTCCCTTATAAAACTTGACATGTTCCAACAATAACACCCACAAAAATACACAAATAATAACACTGAGATACAAGATAAAAGAAGAAGCCACACTGTACGCCAATGACGTGTTTACAAACAAAATGATGGGAAATTAAGAACACAATTCATATCGTACGTGCAGATGGTTGTCTCTCTCTCACCCACATACATAACCAATGAAGTATGTCTTTGCTGAGTTTCATGTGCCTCCTTTTGTCTGCTCCTAGGGTTGGTACCTTTATTTGGATGCGCAATGGGACTTAACGCATTCCATATCGTATATTTCAGTGTGGCAGATTTGTGACAGACTGACTGAATAATAATTTTCATAATAAATGAATTGGCAGGTTTGGTCCTGTGCGGTGGCCTATAAAAATCCTGACTTAAATCCGCTAGATTTCTTTTTATGAGGATTTTTAAAACAACGAATGTACAGCGAAGTTATTAGCAAGCATTTCTTTGGTATTACTTTTGTTTATTTCTGTAAGTTTTTTTTTTTAAATTTTAAGAACATTTCAAAGCTAAAATTTATTTGTTTGATAAATTTACTACACACACACACATTACACACATTACTATGGCTTACTCTGGTCACTATTTTTAACGTAATAAGTTTAATTTACTCAGAAAGGGAGCTATTTAGTGAAATTATATCAGAATAAGTACTTGTTTTACTAGTAAAAATGGCCTAATTTAAAAAATTGATTAGTTTTAATACTAGTCACTGGACCAACATAGTTTTTTTAAGAAAAGGTTCACCATTTTTGATTAATCTATTTTAATAAATTTCAACACCCTGTATCTTTGTAAGGAGTTAAATCAAAAATTTATTTGAAAAAAACTTTGTTTTGGTCAGATTACACGTACTTCTGACTCTGTATAGTGAATACCTACTGAAGCTATCAAAATTAAAAATTTCTAAACTATTATTTGATATATAGTAACTTTACGGGTTCTTATGCCGTGACCTCGGTAACTGGTTGCTGCCAGTAACAGAATAAAAGTGCACAATTCTATCTATAGCTGAGATTCATTGACCTGCCCTAGTTGTTCTCGGGCTAGGCTCTGTGACTACTCGATATAAAAGTAAATATAGATTAAGTGAGAATAGAATAGAGAAATAAATATAGATACATGAGAAGGATAATCGGAACACATTTTTTCATTATACTGACGTAAAAAAAGTTTTTCGAATCAAAAGCATACCCTCTGTGATTAAATGTTGATGAAAACTGCAGGAATGTCGATTGTTTCACTCGATCTCTATCAGCGTGCAATATAATCTGTTCAATTCCAGGTTAATGCAGCATTGACCGAGCGACCCGAATATCTCTGAAGCCCATAGTCGACTCGTCAACATAAATGTTTCGTTGAAAATTTTATTAACACATGTTATAAATAAATATTGGGTAAACAATAAAGGCATCTAAATTGACTTAATATACCATTTTTATAGCAGTGCATGAACTATCTCATCAAGTTAAGCTGAATGAATTGTACTGTAAAAGATATTTACAGAAATCAGGACAGTTACACTATAAAGCTGAAAATATTGCAAGAGGAAGAGGAGATAAGAAATATTGCATTGTCTATTTTATAAAAGTCTGTGTCATAACTTGAAATTAATGACATAGTCTCCAACTCATTGTATACCGTATATTATGAAGCGTTTCCCAGAAGAAAGCAATACGAAAGTAATGATCCTATCATCATTCGAATTCACCACGAAGCGAACTATGATATTATTACTCATTTTAATTAGGACTCGATAGGAAACGTGAGTCATAATAAAGACACATGCAAGAGGATATGGAAATATACATATATCCCGCTTTCATTTTATAAGACACTGTGCAAAATTCCATTTCTGCAAAGAAAGCAGTTTATTATTGAGTGTGCCCTTTTTGCGGAACAGATCCACAGGATAATTTAATGTTAACTGATCTGTCTGCTGACATACATATTAACTTATACGCATAAACTTGGGAAATTATAGCTGATTGATACAGCAACAACTTGCAAAAGTTCACTCGAAGCGGAAGATCCCGTGGAAGTAAGGTTTGTACCTGTTGCACGTGAAATGGGTAGAAGTAGTCGTGTCATAAGGCTGGCGTTTCAAGGACAAATAATCGTATCTAAAGATGCTCACAAAAATACATCCAGTAGGTGGTGGTGGTTATTAGCGTAGTACTAAAATATAATGCCGAAATTAAATAATTTTCTTTAACTTTTGAAATCGTGAATCTGTACTTTATCATTGTTTTCTATACACCGTGAAAAATAATTTACAGAAATTCAAGAGTTACTAGTTTTTTAAAAGATTTCTGCGGGATGTGATAATGTTTATAATGTCGTATATAACTTTTTCAATGTGTAGTTGATTTATAAAAGTAAAATGATAAAGATAATAGGTAAAAATAATGCTTATTTTTCTTATTCTAAATGACTTGTCAGCTTGGAAATTGTGTTATATCCTGGAGAAAACTTGTATAATTGACATAGTGAAGAAATATTCTTTCTAACTTGGATTGGCACCCTCTCTGTGGGTATGGTAGGGTGGAATAATGTTAGCTTGGGTCAATGTGAGAGATTGATGCCGGTTGATATTTGACTACCCCCCTAATTAATGAGGTTTTCCAGGTTTTCCTCATTCCTGCACTGAATAGTGGTTAGGGCCTACCAACGTAAGTCGTTCCTGGGCGCAAATGCGGCCTGCTTAATAATAATATGCCGCCCCCTCTCCCGCACAAGTCTCCGACTTCTGGGCTAATCCCTGTGATTAGAATGAGGGGTAGAGATATTATTATTATTATTATGTATGGGTGAGAAGACGTCATATTAACATCATCCATTACAATCATCCTTCGCTTTATGTAGGCATAGCATAGATTGTCTAATTTAGCATCCAATATTGGCCCAAATTGTTATTTCTGTATATCTAACTATATGTAGGAAATAATCTAAGACGTGATTTTTTATTATAGAAACCAGCCCGACTGGTTTTAATTATAATTACTTCATGAGTTCGATGTTAATTTATAGTTGGAAAAGGTATTATTTGTTGTTCGAAACATACCAACACCGTTGGTCACTTTAAAGGATACACAACTTTTTTTGCGATGCTTTTAGTTACAAATTGTCTGAAAGATTGACGTTCATTAAGAACTGGTTAATTATGGATTGTATATAAAAACTGCTGGTCAAAGTCGGGGCAAACCTTTAGTTTATTCAGATTTTTTATCATTAGGAACAAGTAAAACCTGAAATTGAGCTAATTTTTGGTTGAACAATCGTGTATTGTTACGTACAAAGTTTCCCAGCAGTAACGTTTTTGTTGAGGCTTGATATAAAAATATAAATGACTATATTATGAAAATATTTGCAAAGAAACACATATACAGGGTGTTTGGATAAGATAAATAATGAAATGGATAAATAAGGACAAAAGTATCATATCATTAGATCCACGGTGGTTTCACCCATTCTAGGTATCAGAGATGTCTCAGAATTGTAGAGCGAAGCGAAGACAAAATCAAAAGTATAATATTATTACATACACGAAAGGAATAAACTACCTGAAACTGAAAAACTACTTCTTTATATAATATCTACATGCCAAAACATTGACCATTCATTCTCTAAAAAAAGATTCCAAATACTTTTCTGTAATTCCTCCAGAAACAAAATAGTAAAAGTACCTTATAAATATAATTAATAATTAAAATAAAAACGGATTATTTTCTTGTTTAAAAAAATCACAGGATCCGGTAAATACACCCTACTGCTATAGAACAATCAATGTCTGTTTGCATGGTTGCTGAACAATATCACACGCTATATTACGACTTTGGTTTTATTACTTTATTTTTTTTATAATCCCTATATCCTTTTTTCAAAGGACACATTATTTCTATAAGATCGATGACGCACATCGTTATATCGCTGTTTCTCAAAAATAGTAATTATATATGTCTGTGTCTAGGCAATCGTAATAGAGGAAATATTACAATTTTTGTAGGATTCCAACCGGACGTTATAATGAGAAGTAGTGTTCTCGAACGATTTTTTCAAATAACCTTAATTATGAATTGACGTAAGAACTAAATGAGTGTCCATCCATGACTAATGGGAGAGATTAGAAAATCTTTGCGAATTTATTCAGTAACTTTCTTCGTCTGTGATACGATGGCGCAGACTTCTAATTTTGTGCGGAATAACTACACAATACAGTACACAATAATAGGCTCATTCCGTCGAATTTATGTTATATCGCTGGGCTTATGCGTAACGTGACGTAGCCCCTGGCCACGCCCCATTCTCGCGCCCTGGAGATTTGTAATTAATTTTAAGGTATTAAACCTTCGAATAAAATTCTGATATTTTGCATATCCATTATTTTTCACTTATACTTTCGATTTATGAATTCAAAAAAATGCTCAACAAGATATTTTATACGTAAATGGTGTACCTATGAAAATGATCCATATTTCATTTTACATATTTTGCCACTGTCTGTTCCAATCATTAATGGATATACATACATCTCCAGAAGTCTTAACCCCCTTAATTTTCCAAAATAATTCCAGTTTTAAAATGAGAGACCTTATTCATTGTTTTAATACCAACTTACGTGATACACAAACTTTTGAACTTGCTTCTCGAATGCTAACAACGAAAAATGTGAACAAATAAGGTAAAAAAAATTGTATTTCGAGACAAAATGTTTTTGGTAACAAAACCATAATTTAGTAGCCTGTATGATAGATCGCCTCTTATTTCAATAAATTGGTCAACACGTCTCGTCATTCCGCGAATCAGGTTATCAATAAAATGAATAGGTATATTGTTCCACTCTTTTTGAACTGCTACAGTCACATCCTGAAGGATTACAGGGAGATTTTCTCGATGAAATATTACTCTGCTAGGGTAATCCCAGATATGTTCAATGGGATTCATGTCTGCTGAGTTTGCTGGTCAATTCACGATTTGCATATTTTCTGCCTGCATGCCTGCAGGATGCTTTGAACCCTTTACGTGCGATGTGGTCTTATTGTCTTGAGAAATGAAAATTCGTTGCACATTGTTGGCTTAATAAAAGTAAACTGGGTACGCTGATCAAACATACCTTTCTAAAACATCACTGATCTGTCTTGATAGGGGACTACTTCTCTCTAATTTAGTTGAAGGGAGTCAAGACTTTTATTGTATGTATATTCAAAAATTTGCGCTAAGTATGAACATTTCTAGAAAATGTAACCTTTCTGTAATGTCAGCCAAATACAAATTTGATATTTTTTTGTTCCCTAGCTAACATTACTATGAAACAACTCTGAGCTTCGATATTAAACTGTAAGTACCACGACTGTATTATTTTTTATAAAATCCCAATAACATTGTTGCCTCATTTCTCATCGCGTCAAAGTAGCAAACAAAAAGATCCTTACCCTTGCCGCAATATGTTACTAATTGTGTAAATATTTGCGAAAACCAATTAAAAAAGTTATTAACTTTAAAATATTAATGGAATACGACCATAAAACAAGCAAATTCGATCTTAGTTTTCTCATTTTTATACGTTTTTAAGTTAACAAAAATAACGACTCAGGTCGGGTTCGATAATTTCAGTAGACGAGACGTTAAAATCAAGTTAGTAGCAATTAATTTTAGTGTTTCATTACACAGATACAACGTAAGTTGTGTTTGACGACTTATTTACGATTATTTGGACCCAATATTTTCTGAAGAAGCGTGAATAATAGCGAAGCTTATCACAGGAACTGCGGTTATTCATGCTTGCAAATATATAATAATTATTATTGCGATAGTTTACCTTCATAGATAAAGTCTATGTCATTTTCTAAATTTGGAACTTGTGTCAGTGATGCTACGTTTTTGTTTCAAAGCAGGAAATGTGTTTTCCTTAACGGCTAGTTTGTAATGTGATTTTCTTCGGTTATGTAATTACCATTGTACATCATATAATGTGTAGTTGTAATCTAACATTAATTTTATAATCATAATGTACGATGATTGCGACGCAAATTATAGAAACTACATGTATTTCAAAACTGAAGACAAACACATTTTGTGCAGCAAAAAAAACATAGTTTCAAAATATCCTTCCAACATATTGACATATTTCTATATTAGAATTAGGCTAAAAATATACAGGGAATAACTGAATTATACAAAACTTTGCATGTAACTGACCTGACTATTTTCAAGTATCGAAGAAACGAGAACAAATAGCAAAAAAAGGTGTAACTAAGGTTTTTTTTTAATTTAACTAAACTATTTAGATATAAATATTTTGTGTCATACTGTTCAATCACTTTTAGGACGAAAATTGAAACTTTAAAGTACCAGAACGATAAAGTAGAGTATTATTAAGGATATTTATTTGACATTTGAGAAACGTGACATGACAGTTTGATTTTTTAAATAAAAAGTCATGAAAATATTGACAGCTCGAAACACACTCGAAAAACAACGCCAAAAATATGCTTCTTATAGTTTATACCGCAATAAAAGACGCAATAAGAAAGAAAAAGGATACAAATTTGAACAAACAAATGATTTCAACTGAAAAATGTTTTGTGTGTTTACCTTATTTATTTTGCAAAAAATATGTCACGTAAGCTTTTACGTCAAACTTAAAATCCTTTTTCAGCAACGTATATTCTCTGAACTGTACAACTGGTACAACGACGACTACTCCCACCGCAATAGGTAATTGGAAACATTTATTTCCCTGAATCTCAGGGGTCAAGCAACAATTGCGTCAGGTGATACATACAGGGTGCTAAATTGAATTGAATCATTCTATCTCTAATGTTTTCGGGGTTGTTATGTTGTGGCCTAGGTAACTTGCCGCTGCCACTAACAGAATTAATGTGCACGTGGACGTCTCGGAAGACCATCGTTATTCGAAGAGCGGTTCAGACCGTAACAGCCGTAATACCAACAGCAGGAACCGAAATCTATATATAAGATGTCCTGAATTACAGGGACCATATTCTATCAGAGGATAGACATTTTTAAATTAAGTAAACAAGGTTCTATAGATACGGATCAGGGAAATGCTTAATTTTCGAGATTTAATAAATAAATGTTGGCACAAATATTTTTACTTTATGCTGCTTTTGGCAGTATCATTTAGAACCAGACATTAGGAGGGCCCGGCTCCTTTTTCCCTCAAAATATTTTTCAATGTATGCCTATGTTCTTGCGTTCATTTCATTGCAAACTTTTATGTCTCTAGCAGGCCGATTTTTGTGGACGTGCAAAATTTTGCACGTCTCCATAATTTACCGTTCTGAACAAGTTTTTCATGTAACATTTTGCTGTACTTTTAGTAGAAAAGGCACTTTAACTGAAACTATAACAATTTACAATATGTGCAATGAATATTTCAAATAAGATTAATTCGAAAACTGTTACTCCTAACAACTTCAATAGGGTACCTTTTTCAGATATAACAGGTAGGAGAATCGATAGTCAGATGGATACACTAAGCAGCAAAAAAGTTCTGTCATTTAAAAGAAACATGATGTGCCATAAGTGGCGCCCTCTACGTCGTCAAAACGACGTCAAAATTAGAAACATATTTGAATTTCTCGCCCGCAAAAACCCCCGATTTACAAATTTTATGTAAATATTTGGATTTTTTAAGAAGTTATTTACAAATATCGAAAATAAAATTTTAACTTTAACACCCTGTAACTCCGTTAATAAGCAGTTTTGGAAAAAATGTTATAGAAGTAGCATTTATTTTCGGTCTAGAATTATCCCCTGAATTTTTTGCTCATCATTTCCGGACACCTTGTACAGTAAAAAGTTCTGCAAATAATTATATTAAAATTTACAACAACCAAACTACTGTTATACTTTTGCATTTACAACAACAAGTAACTTATATGGTTTACTACATTTGTAGTTGATTCTATAACATACAATTATGTTATAGAATAAGCACAAATTGGTAGTCACTGTTTCAGTAGTATTTTTTAGTGAACAGCATCAGCCATGAGAGCCTGAAAACTACTGTTTTAATCAATCTTTCATCTTGACTGTCAATTAACATTCTAGTTCCGATGATTATCGATTCACCCAACTGTTGTATTAGTTGTTTCCAAAATATCTTGTTTCTTAAAAGCCTTAAACTATTCATGTTACTATTTTTCATCTAATTACTCATCAGAATGATTCAAAACTTAACCAGTTCTGGACAACTGCAACGTAAGAGTGATTTACGCTTTCTGTTAAATCATCATCTTTTCTTATACCCGCCTAGCGTCATAGAACGCTTCGCGTTCATGAAGCCCTGCCCTTAACCCGACGTAAACAGTCAAATACCATTTCAAAACGTGCGGTGTTTTCTTTCAGCGGGCGTCAAAACGTTTCCCAAAACAACGAGCCCACCGAGAATTACCTCTCCTTTTTCCACCTACGTCACGCTGGAGCTGCAACTAGTATGTGTATATATCGCGCGCGACGCTTGATGGCGCACGACACTGTGTGATATTATCGAAGTCGGCGGGTCGACGGTACTCATTCACAAATGAAGATCGCTTTCTATCGCGCCTGCGCACCCTGCTTCAGACGGACGTCAGAAATTTAAAAGTTGTTGTTCATATGCACGCACGCATATCAAAACCGAACCAAACCACGACTTAGCGGGTAGTAAGTACTGCCGGAAGAAACGAACGAAACGTGTGTAACTTTAAGTACCGCCAACTTTTTGTGTTCCGAAACGAGCATCTGGTCTGTCGCGAGTGTTGTGAACAAGCCAAATAGTGATTTAAGTAATAATTGTTGAGCTGTGAAAATGTCGCTACTCGGCATACCTCGTATAGTGATGTCCACCAAGCACATCCCGCAGAGAGAAGAAGAGGAGGCTGCCGAAGAGATGATGAAGGGCAGTCTAGGGATCAAGAACTACGGCTTCTACAGGAGTTCGCCGGAGATACGGTGCTGGCCCTCGCCGTGCCTCTTCGACTTCGAAGGGAACAGGACGGAAGGTACGTTGTAAAGAAATTTAAAAAACGTACAACTGGGTCACAGCTAATTTGGTTTGGCGTTCATGAATAAACGAAAACGTAACTAGACTACTTTCTCTGCGTGTTTGATAGTGGTTCGGGAATTAAAAAACATGATTATTAATTTTGTCGCAGGAACTTTGAGCCGGGCAGAGAAATTTCGGTCGGACAAAGTATCATTCGGTGGCGATTGATGAAAATATAATGAATCAAATCAAGAACTGGCGTGACGAAATAAATCAAAATAAGGGTTGACAACCCTGACATCTTGAAAACGGATTGTTCTACATCTGCAAAATGTTTTTATTTTATAGTCGACTTTAAACATGTTTTTTTCTATTCATAATTAAATTTAACTTGACACTAACATTTCATTCTTCATACTTCATAGAATTGAAGGGGCATCGAAAACTGTCGCGACGAAGAAAAACTGTTTGAGTTTATAATCGACTGATAGATGCAAACAGTCTTTTTTATAAATTCCAACGTGAGTCCAAAAGGAAAAGTCCTGTCAACTCACAATACTTTATTCAATAGTTGACGACCGGTTTCGAGGTCAAATTTTGCACCTCATCGTCAGGTTAAACAAGAGACTACAATGTAATATAAACAAATTTTTAATTTTAATTTTAGAAATTTTTATTAAAGAATTAAATATTAATTTTTTGTTATATACAGAAAAACTATTAATTTTTACATTTTAAGAAAACTGTTAATTTTTCCATTAATTTTTAAGAAACCATTAAATTTAGAAAACTTGTTTTTTAAAAAAAAACACTTATGCTCGATTCAATTTTAATAATAATTAAATTAAATTTTTTCATAATGTTCTAACTTAAAGAAATGAAAATATGAAAAACAGCAAAAAATGTTTTGTAAATCTATGTGTAATCCTTTTCGAGATAACTGGGTCGACAATCCTCTTTAAATTTTTTATTTTGCAAATCTGTGTGAGCATGTAAATCACAAAAACAATCACATTAATTTTAATCATTCGTCACTGGTTCATCACAGAAAATATTGAAATAAATGGATAAGTCTTTTACAATTTGAAATAACTTCCATACCAATTAGAACAGTTACTATTATGAGGCTTAAGATTATCTTTTTTCCATCGAAAATGTAATATAAAAAATACCCTATCTATATTTTGATGTTTGAAAATCGCTTGCCTAAATATAAATTACAAACAATAACACTTCAAACTGAATAGGATACGGTTGTAGTCAGTCACAATGAAGTAAATCCAGCTTTTAGATCATCTTATAGGTCCCATAAGTTCAACGATGTACCATGCTTGTGTCATCTGAGAGTCATTTTCAATTTTGTTCCAAGAATAATTCGACTTTGTCCTCTTTATTTTAAATGAAGCCAATTTTGTTGTAATTTTAACTCTGTATGTCTTCTAGTGTGGGATGGGCACCTAAAAGGGCGATTCATTTTGTTGCCTCGCTTAGTTAGAGCAGCTTCTTCGTTCTCGATGAAATTGAATCGCTTACACAACTAAAGTTGTCATTTACATTACGACCTACAGGTCCAGGAGTCCAAATTGAAAGGTGCAACAATTCCTTTACAAAAAGAAGTGACGGTCTATGTGGCATTTGATGTAATATATCGCTCGTGCTTAGCATGATACAATGTATGTCAAGTGCAAGGCGTTTTCATGTACGTACTTCCGTTCTCCGTACTCTCTCCGTTCGACTTTTAGTAGGTTGAAATACATAATTTTGCCCGCTGCGATAGGTAAGCCGACAATTCAACAATTACGATAATTTCAACATACGAATGCAGTTAATGTACACCAGAACGAAAGGTGTATTTAAAAAAAAACTTACCACGTAAAAGCTCACGCGATAACATCACTTAAAAATCTCGACTGTGTGCGTCAGCGATTTTGATAACACCAGAATGGTTTCCTTTTTTGACGTCCATAGAGAGCCTTGACACGAATGGCATAGAAAGCCGCTGTTCTTCCAACACAGCTAATTGACTTGGAATGGAAAAACTCGACTTTTAAGATGTTCATAGACCACTTGATGGGAGTTTAACGACCCCTATGTTTACGGCATCGGGAATTGGGAGCAGCTACGGAATAACTACACACTCGTGTAGAATTTCCATGTTTCGAAAATTTACCGCTTATCAGTTGTCGTAGGTTTAATTATACAGGGTGGTTTAAAGTAGAAAAAAGTTACTTTCGATGGCACTGAAATAAACCAAACAGAGACAAGATATCTGATACCTGCCTTTGCTGAACTATTGTGAAGGAATTGAAAATAGCGATTTTATAAAATGCCATCATCTAGCTTCATTATTTCTCAACAGATAGGTTTGAGATTTGGTGCAGGGGGATAAGAATATACGAGATATCGGTTTTCGTCCAAAGAAAATTTCCACGACCATTAATTTTTTTATATATTTTTGGGTATTAATAATATTGAGTGAAACTAAATTCCCACTTTTGAAATTGTGGGAACTCGAAAATTCAACCATAATGGATGAGATGTCTGATCTATTTCCGCATTTTTAGGAACGGTTCTTCAGGTGGCCTGCTTTTCTTGAGCCAAATATCTAACTATAAAAATTGTTATACCTATAAATTAAAGAAAAATGTATTACAATCCATGTGAAGACATAGAAGGCCTACGTCAAGGTAACAATTTTATTTTCGATATCTGTAAATGGCTTTTTAAAAATTTCAAATATTTACGTTTTGGAGATTGGAATTTTTTGCGGACGTAAAATTCAAATTTGTTTCTAATTTTGACGTCGCTGGTAGATGGCGCCACTTTTTTGGTATATTTCACAAAATATTCAAATCGTTGTGGACAACATATTACCAAGAAGTGAGCTTTGTGTATGTGAAATTGGGCGTCTTTTTCAAATAAAATAGTAGAGTTATATAATGACGTATTCGTAATTTTATTCTGTTAATCGATTTCTCGTATATTCTTATCCTCTGTACCAAATTTCAACCGTTTCTATTGAGAAGAGAGTTTTTTCACAATATTTCAGCAATTTTGAGCCACCCTGTGTATTTTACGGCTTCCGAGATGGATATCCATTTGTTAATTTTTCTCTTGTGAAAAATGGTGTCCATCATAGAATTTGTCGCAACATGGCAGTGAACTGTCCAAATGGGAAAACCCTTAGGATCAGATCCTATAATGTTCCCTTTGCTTTGCATCACCACAATTCGTTCTCCACGTGTCGAGCAATTTTAATATTTCCTAAATACGTAGTAACTCATTATTGCAGGAATTTGGCGTTTACTTACGTCAATTTAACAATATCTTCCTAGGATATCCGTTGCGATAGGTACTACAGTTCAAGTTCTTTTCTAAATCCTGTTCGGACAACAAAATAGTAGTGGTTAGCTGTGCCATGGGATAATTTGCAGGTCATTTCCAAAATATAATCGATGAATGAAAAGGCAATGGTGAGAATATATCTTCGGTTGTAGATCGTATTTTACCAATGATTGTGGGAGTACTGGGGAGGAAAGGTTATATTTACGGTAACGTGTTCAGGTATTCTATCTGAAGGTGTATCCTGCTTGGATAAATTAATTAGAGGCTGCGGTTTGCATGTAGTAATTAATTTAATTACCTTACAATCCGTAGTAACACGGAATTTCTACATAATCGATTACTTTGTGCGTCTATACCAGAACTTTGTCGGGGATCTTTTTTTTTCAACGATAACTACTTATCAGTGAAAAAATTACTGGATTCTTATAGAATTAACTATGATTCCAGATCGCCAAGCTTGCTATATATAGTATCATGTCTAATAATTTACCTACTATTTTTTTAATATAGTAAACCTATCCATACGATTACGTATATAAGCATTAACCTTATTCTATTATCGATCTTGCGTAAACCCAACGTAAACTGGAATCATTAATAAGGATTTTGACTCCTTGAGATTTATTTATAACTTTAAATCGGAATCAAATCACTGATTTGTTTATTTATTTTATCATGTACCGCGACAATAACGATATTTATATACAGCGTGTTTAGTAAATAATGCACTATACTTTAAGGCTGACTTAAAAAAATAATGTGAGGTAATCAACTTAGTATTTACCTTACCTTTTTATTTATTTTTTACGATAATGTCTTAAAATATGGGCATTTTTTTACTGAACACCCTGTATACACTGATCTATTGAATTGAAAAAATATCTACATGCACTTTTAGTAAAAATAATATTGTTTTTATATAATATGCCGCCTCCTTTTCCGCATTATTATTTTTTCAAAAATATTTCTACACATTTTTATGAGTCAAATTATTTTGTTGTTGTGAAATGAATAGTTTTAGATCTGTTTTAAATTTATTCAAACGTGTGACAAGATTTACTTTAAATTAAAAAATTAATATATAATTGATAACGTATAACGCATTTTTGTTTATAAATGGCATTACAAATATCTATCTAATCAACAAAATATGTAATAGTGCTGAGTTTTTAGGATTCTTAGTGACACTTTCTCTCCTATATCTATAAATTCAGTGACTTTTTGCAATAAATTAATTGTATTATTAACCTTAATTTCACCGATCTCTCTCAAATATCTTCATAGATATTGAAATGCAGCATTCTGTTAAATTTCATCTCAGAAAGCAGTGGATTTAAAGTAATGATTCAAAGAACAGCTTCCTGTAGTTTATGACACATAGGAACTCAAAAAACACCCCGTCGATCAGTTTTTGATTTGCCAGATACTGTGTGTTGTTCAAATGGTTATAAGCTTTCCTTATTACCGCTGACAAAATATGCACTGAAACGTATTTGATTAGTTCTGTTTTAGAAAAATGTATTTCAAATACACAACGCCAAAAGTCTTGGATCCCCCCTCATTCTTGTTAAAGAAATCTCTTTATCAGAAAAGCCAAATACATTTATAAAAGTATATTGTAATCTGAATCTTTTTTTTTTTTGAAGTAATATAATATGTCGATAAACTGAGTACTTATAAAATTAAAAACCAGCAAATGTGGGACATTTTTGACAAAATTATTAAATCAAAAGAAAGCAAGTTCTCTACTTGACTAATAGTCGGTATGACCTCCACCACGTTCCAATAGCATATTGACACGTCTGTGCATTGAGATAATCAAGCGGTTAACGATCTCTTGCGGAATATTGTTCCATTCCTCTTCTGCCGCCACGACTAACTTATCTGCAGTCTGAGGTGGAGGAATATGATTATGAATAGCTCTAGCAACGAAATCCCACATGTTTTCAATAGGATTCATGTCAGGAGAGTTGGCTGGCCAATCTAATCTATTGATATGTCCTGCTACGAATCACTCTTGAACTCTTCTTGCGCGATGTGGTCGAGCGTTGTCGTCTATAAACACAAAATAAGCGAAATAACTTGTTCGATGTAAATTTGACTGGTCATATTCTGTGGTATGCGAATTAATGGGGTGCGGCGGTCGAACATTATTCAACCCCAAAACATTACATACAGAGCAATTTCACGGTGGAAATGAAGTCGCTGTTGACTATCTGGTTCTCCCCAGACTCTTTGTCGATTGTCATCAGTAATCAGCCCAATTCTGGTTTCGTCTGTAAATAAGACCCACCGCCACTGGCTTAAAAGCGATGCCTTGGAAGTAGAGTGGGTACCCGTAATGGTCTTCTAGCACGTAAATTTGTGGAGTCGTCTTCGAATAGTAGGTGTCGATATAACACGTCGAAGCGTACTTTGAAAGTGGACCCTGAGAGTTGAAGCTGAAGATGTACGGTGTCTACGGGCATATTGCACCAAATACCGATCCTCCCTTTCATAAGATACTCGAGGACGTCCACTACGTGATCTGCTTTCCATTGTATCAAATTCTTCATATCTGTGTACTATTCGTACAACAGATGATCTAGGAATGTCCTACATGTTCGATATCTTATGATTAGAATGTCATGCATCATGTAAAGCAGGTTTACTTGCTGGGGTAAACGCAGAAATTTCACGTCCTGGCATTATAATGTACAAAAATTCAAAGGAACACTTAGCTGAATACACTGCCAAACTGACCAATTTTTTAAAAGCTTGGTAATAAAGTAAAGGTTCATGGTCTGCAATTTTTTATTGTCTTTTTTGTACCCTAAGTACATGTACTTTTTTATCACACAAGAAAAACCACTAGGTTTAATCGAATCGTTTTATATACAGGGGGTCCACGACTTTTGACGTTGTGTGTAGTTCTAAATAACTCTCAATGTTTTTTTCCGTTTTCTTCAGTTACTGATAAACAAACCGTACTGAAAACGAGTTTCTAATTAATTCAAAACACCTTATCTTTCGATATTAACCATCGACCTTGACATTTAAGCATTTGCGGTTTTGCAAGGAATGCCGGTATGTACTGTAACATCGCCTCACGTATTCTCGCAGTCCAATAAAAATTGCGAATCATTTCGATAATTCGTAAACAAACTTTGTCGGTTTACGCAGTTTGGTGGGAAATATACCACAAATTCTCGTCCAGATAAACGCGTATCGGTGAACAGACGGTGAATCCTCAGTGAAATGCCAGTCTGTTAGGTAGAATAACCTTCAAATTAGGAGATGCTTAACCCAGTTCTTATGTAATGTGACCCTATTAAATTCAAGGACTTTTCGTTTTGTTGCATTCAGTTTTCAGTTCGGATTCCGTGGAAATGAAAAACAAACGAGCGTGGTGTTTACGTGACCTGTTGAGTAAACAGCAATATCTCCAATCTTCTAAAAAGTTCAATAGAAATATTTTTAGTTAAAGCTATCATAATTTCTGGTGTTTGAAAGGCAAGGGGAAATTGGTATGTGACTTTCTTGATTATCGATTTTTGTGGCTTCAAATGAAGGCCACATTCTTAAATATGCAAATAAACTGGTTACATTAAATGAATATAATACGTATGTATGTATACGAATGACGTCTTCCTTTTTTTGTTTCATTTCCATTGCATCTAAACAAAAAGTTTTGTTATCACTGTTTTTTTTTAAATGTGAATTAGATACTTAAACTTTTCCAATTGAACTCATCGAACATTGACCTGTATACATAAAAAAAATAGTAAAGAACTGTTCAGTTCACATTTGTCGAATATTTACTTCTGGAATACCCCAGCCCAGCTAGCAAAGTAGTTCTATAAATTTAGAGTAATAGGACTTTTATATTCTGTTAATATTTTATAGTTGTATTTAGAATACTAAATTGTTGCATTAATGTGGCACATGAGACTATTTTGCCTTCAGAAACTGAATTGTTTTTTAAATTTGTTGCAAGAACGTTCTTAGAGCATAATTTATAGAGCACTTATAAAATAACTGCTAATGTAGCCCTATAAGTGTGTACAATAACACAATTTTAGAGCAACGGTGCTTATAGAATCAAATTACTGTAAAACCGATGCAATATACTGCTTTATAGAATTATACCATCTCCTGTGACACTCTTATAAAATTATTCCGTAATGTCGCTTACACAGTTTAATTATAGAACTGTTGTATAAGGCGTTGTTAAGTTACAATTCTGCTGCGGAGAACAAATTACAAATATGGAAGCTGCTATCGAACTTAAGAGAAAAAGCTCTTTAAAGCAGTTGTAGAGAATACTAATACAGTTGTTATAAAATCATTATAGAGTAAATAAGTAACAAAAGCCTTTTTGTTCCACAAAGAAACGCTATAGAACTATCATTTTTATATATGTAGATTTCCCCCTTATGACGAGACCTGCCTGTAAAAGTACGATATATTTTGATCAAAGTATAATGGGAAATATGTATAAGATAGTCGTGACTTGTAAAAATTATTATCTGCTTGCAGAAAGAAAATTTCATTACGATAGATAAGATTTATTTGATTGCTAAGAGAAATTGATTTTCTTATAGAAATTTAGTAACATATTTAATTTAGACCATTCCAAACCTTAAACATTTGCACTTCTAGATGTTGAAGTTAAAGAATTTTAATAGATTTATTAAATAAGATTGAAATAAGTGAAATTACCACAATAAAATATGACAACACTGAATATTAAGTAGTTGCTTACGAAGCATATTTGCTCTATAATCATTGCAATCGACACAAAAATGTCATATTAGTGAGAATCCATTGGAAGTACAAGATGAAGCCTTTCTTTCTGTCGCCATATTGTGAAGAAGGAAACAATCTTAATTAAAAATATGTACAATATAAATAGGTGAAATGATATCAATAATATGGATATACTTACTTTCTGACTATTTTATGTACAGTTGGTTGTTAAATTCATCAATTTAGAAAAAAAAATTTTTTATTAAATTTCCAGCATCATAGAAAATATAAGGTTAACTAAGAGCGCGTCAAAAAATTACCATTATGTACCACATATTTCACGATAAAACTTTTTCCGCATCAAAATGTACTGCTCCCTGATGGACAAACAAACTAAGCAATTCGTAATAATGTAAGTAAGTACTCCTATGCAGGCTGATTAGGCCCATCTTACTGGTTCTTATTGGCCCGTCCATATTATTTCTAACATGTGCGATACAGAAACATTTTGTTTTTAAAAGATACAATTAAACGATTTTAAAGTTCTTTAAATACAACACCATGCAACACAAAAATTGTATAGCGAAGTGCTATAGAATTTTTATGAGATGGCTTTGTAACTGTGTTATAAAATTCTTTAAGACTTCTATAATTATTTCCTGCAAGCTTTACAGAACCGCTTAAAGAACTAAAAGGTTCTATAGAACGGTGCCCATTTTTAAGGTATAAGTGTTCTAAGAACGTTTTGAAAATGTTCTTAGAACAAACATTGTTCTATAAAATTTGCTCTGGGAACGTTCTTACAATTTTTACAGAACAAGAAATTGTTAGCTGGGAGGATTCTAATCTGGACCCCTTTGATTTTTCTGCTGGTATTAATGACATTGCATTCTACCTTAATTGTCATGAGTTATTCTATGCTGATGAATTAAAAAGTGTCTTCGATGTCAACTGTGTTTAATTTCAAGTAGTTTATTATGACACTTATGTGTTAATGTTGACGTTTTATGCTAATTTAATTTTGACCACTTTGAATACTTGGTTTCTTCGATACTTAAAACGTTGAATTATATGCGTATATGTTTGCTCAAGATAGAATATTACTCTCTAGTTTAGGCTGTAAATACAATATTCATACAAATGTAATTGGTTTTATAAAAAAAAGTTTATAAAATCCCTTGGGTATCAGTATTCTAAACTTTATTAACAGGTTTTAAATTTCTAGTTAGTAGTTTAGAAGGTATTTAAGTTGTCCTGATACCATAAACCAGCTGATTTTTTTATAGTCCTGCCAATCTCACCTCATTTTGAATCTTCTGCTGCTGATACTGATGTGAGTGAATTATATAAGATTAGGTACTGATCGTATATTTTCTATTGTATTTTATTTTCTCTAGTGCTAATTTTTCTATATTTTTATCTTTCTCATACTGTTTCTAATTCAGTTGCATGCTTCGTGCTATACTTCATTTTTCCAGTCTTTCTCAAACTATTTGTACAAATAAATAAGTAAACACAGCCATATTAAACCAATATCTACATATCTAAGTCTCTAAAAACATGGGATCTTTGAAATCGGTAACATTATTTCCTCTAAAATGACATGAGCGCCAATCTGCCAAAAAGCTGTACCCGACCCAAACCCGCGCGCTACCAGGTTTTACCTGCACGTCGTATATCTTACAGAAAACTGCCTCAATCCTCACCGATCGCCTTCGCGATCTCCCTCACCAAGTTCGGACACTTCGCCACGACTGAGCAGGAGGAGTAGCGCCATCAGAAGGAGCGTCAGCCCTTCCAGTCCCACGATTGGATCCAGGAGGGGTTCGACCACCGGCTACGAGCAGTACCAGAAGAGCCTGCTGGAAGTGCCCTTCTGCCCGGATTACGGCGATCCCTCTAGCGACGATCTGAGTTCCGAGTGGGATTCGGACGTTTCGGAAACGCGGAAGGAGAAGACTAAGGTAGATTTCAAGGTTTTTGACAAAATTACACTTAGCATTAGCGTCGATATTGTAAGATTTCATTTGCAAACGGAACAAAAACGTAAATCGAGGTTTTGAAAGTATCTAATTGTTACTAAATTGCAAGGCCACAATAAAAAATTGAAATTTTAGTAGAAGTAGCATTATAGTAACGAAAATTGGTACCGCAATTTCAATTAAGGGGATATTACGTAGAAATCACTAAATCTACCACCATATAGCAAAAATAACTCCAATTTATGTTAGCACAGTCGTAAGTACGTAATTTTCACCATTGAAAATCACTTCATGGTTTTGTGACGCGGTTTAGTGTCTGGAACATTATGAAAACTAAGCAGAAGCACCTTAAAGTTGCCCAAACTTTAAAGTGGTCGTTAAAGGTAACGACATCCAAGCCATATCACTTACATATTACTTAGAACTTCTAAGTTGGAAGTGACAGCAGCTTTAAAGTGTATAAGTTTAAAGTGTTTGTAATTGTGTAACCATTATTTTCCTAAATAAAGGCAGACATAAGACGTAGGAAAGAGACCAAGCTGCATACCAATGTTTAGCCAACACAAACAAGTACATCTAGTAAACTTCCTGTTTCTTCAGTTTCTTCTTAGAGGTGACAACCACATCCCCCCGTTTGCGCCACGAAATCACAACGTGGCTTAACCGTATTTGTATAAAATGCAAGAAGGTCGTTGGAATGTAGATGCCTCCATAGAAGTATTTCTCATTTTAGCTCGTTTTTATCATCTGGTAGTGACTTTGGCAATTAATTTCAAAATCTTTGGCTGCTACGTTCTATTTACTAAAAATGCTACTTGGGATATTGTTAGCACTGATAGTATAGTGACTTACAAACAAGACAATAGGAAGATTTCTCAACAAATCCGACATATTTTTAGCCGAATAACGTCAGTCAATATCAATAAGAACCACGTCAATACGAAATCAATTCATGTACGTCTGCCACTAAACGCTGTACAAATATTTATTATTTTATATCTAAACAATTACGTTCTGCCGCATACATAAAGGTACATTAAGACCGGGAATAATGTGCATAAAAAATTAGTATCACTTGTCGCTTACCTGCCAATAGGAACAAACGACAAAGATGTAAAACAGTGGAATTTTTATGGCAATATTATCGCCATATATATGGGACGGAAAACGGTCCAAGTTGCGACACATAGTTTGCCATTCCTCTATAAAAAGTTATTGTTATTATTTTTTATTGCATAAGTTTATCTTAAAATAACAACTATGTGCTAAGGTCTCGCACACAATATCATTCCACATGCTGACGTCAATCGCGGTCGTTTATGCTTCAACAGATTGTCGCCTCTGCCTCCAGTTTGTTTACAAACCTGACGAGATGATTATATCGCTGCCGCAAATCATATGAGGTAGATTAGTCGGACGACTCGAAAATGTCAAGCGTTTATACAAATTAAATTTAACCGCGATTTAATTAAATTTGGTTTGGTTGCTAAGATATAAGGTATTTGATTGACTGTTATTAAGGGATTGAACTAAATCTAGTTTAAACTTTTCTTTGATAATGTATGTATGTATGGTGGCATCACTAACATGCGATCCAATAATACATAGGCGATATTGTCAAGTTTACCACAAAAAAAAATGAAAAGAAAACTATAATACCAGAAATATTATCTACAGTGCTTTCGAAAAGTAACGAATAAATTCATTATTTTTGAAATTGAGAAGTTTTCGAAAAAATCCCCTGGCACGTCGATTTTGTTTTTAAAAAAGGCACTTTTTGACATACGACCCACATTTGTGACGTCATCGTTGTTCGAGACATGACGTCATCGACAATTTTTTTAAATAGCAACTCCCAATTTTGACCATGCCATTTGAAAGAGCGTGGCATTCTACATACACACGTCATGAAAAATTATGGTGTTACATAACAAAAATTTCAAGAAAATAATGAAATTTTTAAAATTTAATTTTCACAATACAGAAAATGATAATGATTATGTAAAAAATTGATTAAATTAAATGTTCAAATTGTGCACCGTTGGCTGCCTGACAGTAGCCAAGACGATTAATAAATTCTTTTTGGAATTCTTGCTTTTAAATCTTCTAAATCAACCGGTCTAGTAACGTATACTTTGCTATTTAAGTATCGCCACAAGAAATAATCTAGGGGTGTCAAATCAGGCGATCTGGCTGGCCACTCAATCGGTCCCCTTCTCCCTATCCAACGATTCGGGAACAGCTCATCTAAATAAGCACGGACAGGTGTTGCATAATGGGGAGGTGCACAGTATTGTGAAAATTAAATTTTAAAATCTTCAAACATTATTTTCTTGAAATTTTTGTCATGTAACACCATAATTTTTCATGATGTAGGTATGTATGTAGAATGGCACACTCTTTCAAATGGCATGGTCAAAATTGGGGGTTAGAAAGAACTAAAGAAATGTAATTTCTTTGAATTTATCGAATTGAATTGAATTTTATTTATATTTATAGTAAGTGACACTTGGAAAAAAATTTCCTTTTAATTCTTCAAGATAACGACGATAGCAACAGTTAAATACAGGTTCAAAAATGTGTAGGTTTTTATTTGGCTAATCCTAGTTATTTCAGAAACTACTAAGTTTTGTAGACATAGAAGATTTTATACGGAAATGTTTGGAATTGAACGAATAATTTATAATATCGTTAGCATATTCTTCACGCTTTCCTGTTCTTTGGTGGTACTTGAAGCCCTGAGGATTGCCATTTCACATTACACAGTTGAATACACAGATACCGATTCCATGCTCTCCATCTCTTTCTTACCTATATATTATTGGTATGAGGCAATCACGCCATTGTTAATGTTGTTGTTGGTGTAACATTTGCGTGTTTACAGTAATTTATAGATATGCATAGGAACTACATAGCCAATATATTGTAATGTAATAAATTGATTAGACGATTAAAGTAAGCACTGCCTTATCGTATTGCCCGCCACTGCAAAAGAAGTATGTATTGACATCATTAGAACGCAGAAGTACTTAAAATTCAGTCCACAGAACTGAATGATGCAAATCAAATTCTAATCGAGTTATTACATTCACCGCGATGAACTGCCAAATTAAATTCGACGCGTCACATTTTTTTAAACATCGCACTACGGCAATATGACTTCATCCGTAATATAGATCTTAGTTTATGTCATAAAATCGAAGTGTTGCTTTAATGACTTTGGAAATGTGTCCCTCTCGAAGCGATGACCCGGCAAATAATTCCACTTGCGATGTTGCATTTCGAAATGTTTGACGTCAATGGGAACTAGTAAAATGTGTCATTACAGGGCCCCGAGTTAGCATTTACGAGCAATTTCTCCATACCCGTTGAACCCCATTAATATGAATGTGAATCGTTACAATTTGCTTTGAAAATATCCGAATCTTAACGAGAATCTCCAGTGCAAAGTTCGCGACACAGATGGAATTTCTGCTGTGAACTTTGCTCATTTGGAACTAAATTTCTTGGAATTGTTTGGGTTACAGTTATTTTTAATTAGCCGTCTATAGGATGGACATTTGACTTCTGTTATCGGTTTTAGTAGCCGCCAATATGATCTTTTCAATGAAGTAGCCCTAGTTTTATAATTCAAAATTAAGACCAGAAATTTATATAAAAGATATGTAGCGGTTACATGACAGCAATTTAATCGCATTATTGTTCCATTTGAGACTTTTTTGTTAACAGCCGCTATTTTACTGTTTAAAGTACCCGTGAGAATATTGTAATCCCAACAAGAAAAACGTTTTATAGAAATTATTTAAACTGTTTTCAGAACGTTCTTGTGTCTGCACTTATACAATATTTTTTGTTTCAGGAGGTCATTTCACTGTATAATGTCTATAATATCAATCTACATGATTATAAAGCATTATAAATCAATTTTGTAGTGATCGCAAGTGAAATATTTGAGAAGACTCTTACAGCAAAAATAAAAGTATTTTATAGAAGTTATTTAAATTACTTTAAGAAAGTTCTTACTCCACTTATGCAGCACTTTAGTTTCAGAAAGCTGTTTAGCTGTATAATTACAGCATTTGTTTTATAAATGCTGTATTAAAATATTTTTGCGGAACAATAAAGCAAAACTGCTTTTTAAGGTAGTTAACACGAGCAAACGATTTCCTACAAAATATAATGCTCTTATGTTTCGTTTTTACATAACATTAAAGTATTTTCAATGCTTCTGAAGTGACCAAACTGTTTTATTATTTTAGCACCATGTTTATTCCCTTAATTCCAATTGTTTTTCAGCGTCAGTCTTGAAAAAATTCAAACAACTTTTACGTGAAATTTTTCATGAAAATAACTTCTGTTACTCATTAAAAATAAGAGTTTTTATTATATAATTTTTTTTTGTGAACGAAAATAGTATTTTTATTTTCGTTTATCATAATAAAATTTTATTCGGACCTGAAATTCAACTTTGAATTAGATATTTTTGATTTTATAAGTATAACATCGTATACCTAATATAAAGATACTTATAATAGACATGTCGTAAAATTTAAAGAAAGTCGAATATTAGCTTTATAGTTGTGATGGGCTTGTAAATAAAGCAGAATAATTGTATAACGTTTTTAAGAGACATTATCATGACATGCTCTATTAGAATCGTATAGTTTGTTGTATCAATGCTGTAAGCTCATTGCTAAATCATAACTTGTTTTTACATAGAACTCTTAACAGCAACTGTTTTATAAACATGTGCCTATTTCACGCCATTAGCTGCTGTGTTGATGTCAATAAAATGCTTATGCGACTAAACTTTGCAACTTTAATGCCCCCTACAGACTACGCGTCAATTCGCGATTTGCGATGCGTGGTTTGTAAGGAATTCGTGCATCGTGTGTAGGGTTTTTATGAATGGATTTTTATCGATCAAGACCCTACACACTATTCGCGAATTCCTCGCATATCACGAATCGCGAATTCACGCATAGTCTGTAGCGGGCCTAACTCTCCAAAAATTGGTTACAGGAACATTCTTAACCACTGCTATAAAATATCTTGTGTGATCTACCTAATCCGTATCCAACCAAACTTTAACGAAGAAATTATTATCCAATTTCTCAGTGTGTTCCACAGTCAATATATTATGGTAATTATATATGTAAATGTAACTGTTACTATACGCATTTACATTCACTTACCCTTGAGACACATCGATTTTTTTATATGCTTTCATCTGATCTGTTATGGATAAATCTAGGAATAAATATTACATTTTCTGATTATCGTTCAAACGGGACGGAATTAAGAAAAAGCAAAAACTGTAATATATTACCAACTGAAAACCAAATGCTGTACTACGTCAGTATTATTGCTATATTATTGTATTCAATGTATTTCTTTCTAGAGTAAATACTACTCTACCCACCTTACAAAAATAATTATATACTATTCACTCAAAAGTATTTGTTTATATAGGGAAAGAATGACAGCAAATTATCAAAATCATTGATTCACGGCACACCAGACATATACCGTTTTTAGGCTTCTTAGCTCTGCTCAGTATGCCATAGAAGACGAGGCAAACGACGACTTATCCAACACCCCGAGTAGATGTGACGCAACATTTTCTCGATTCTTTCGGCTATTAATGCTAAAAATTAAAGAAACAGTATCTGTGACGTCACAGCCACTGATTTGCAAAGCGGCAACGTCGCAAATTCCACTCAATATTCTGCTTATAGGTCGACTTGACAGAAATAAATATTACTAATTGTTTTCCCCTTGGCTAGATTCACCTATAATTGTAATTACGAGTATTTTCAGTTACAAAAAAGTAGTACGAGGTTCACTCTAAAGCTATAATATAGACTTAAAATGGTCTCTCCCTTTAGAATCATTAACTGCTGTATAAGAACTCGTCATTGCTGTCATTATCTAAAGATGGAAAATACTAACACATTAAACTGTGGCTTTTAATTTAAAGATATTTGTTTTATAACAATATATAATCAACGAGAGAGCTTAGGTTATGCGTTTATTATTTTACTTGCGGTTTTTTAATGTTGGATGCAGTTACCAAATAACTTTACATGCGCTGTTGCCAATATTAGTGGTTAGGATGTTCGTAAATTTTAAAACGTGTATAAAAACTATGCTTGCAATTTAAACCTGCTGTGATAAAAAAAAACAACTGTTTATACCAAACATTTTAAGGAAAACATATTTTTAAATTTCTTGAGATTGTACGCGAACCCATTGTTTCCCATGTTTACAATTTTTTTTACCGAATTTTGAATTGCTCGAGACCTCTATTTTCAGTGTCAAAAGTCACGTAAAAGGAATTACACGTGGTAAACATTAACCTACGTACTTGTCAATGCGTAGGTATACATAAAATAGGCTTCGAAAATAGAACTGCAACTTTCATTCCATTACCCGCAGATATTTATAGAAATACGGTTCATTACGTTGTCCTTTACAAATTAAATTTGTGTCACGCCTTACTAATCCGCGTTATTCAATTGTAAATTAAAATATGTTAATTCACTTTATTGGGTATACTTCTATTATACATTTTTTTTGCGGTGCGTACATACGTAACAGTGGGATATCGGAAAGCTTTCGATTTCGTTACTTTTAGCAGAAAGAAAAGTAAGACTATGTCGAATTCCTTTTTCATGGCAGACAAACCATAATTAATTACATAATACCACGAAAAAAGAACAGTTTTTTTCACGCGTTGCACATCGGTTAACCAACTGAAGAAACCCAGGTTGCAGGCTGTACAGTTTTAGTCACCTATGGCAATTCCCGTTCAGTTTGACAAAAAAAGCGATAAATGCGATAATAATTGAATTATAAGACAGTAGTTATTTACTTCTACTACTTAGTTTGGCGATGCTTAAAAGCTTGGCTTTTGTTTGTTTTCATGTCACAATTCACAATATTCATAATTTATAGAATGGTTATACGTACACCCTATTCGACACAGTATTACTGGTTGCATTAAGCTTTGTTTGATCATTTAATCCGATTATTAAAATAATCGAGTCGGTAGAATCCGATTACGAAAGATTATGCCCATCACTAATTAAAATGTATAAGGCAACATATTCGTATTGCCGATATAGCCTTAAAGAGCCATCCTACGTTTTTAAAGTTCACACAATGTACCAATTTATAAAATATATGCCCTTACTTTAAATGCAGCAGTCCTTTTTATGTGCGACTGAAATCGGACCTGCCTGGTACGAGCAGAAGTTAAGAGATAAAAGATAAACATCTTCTCGGAGAAAAACCGACATCAACATATTGGACAAGCCTAAGTGTGCACTTGTTCCGTAGAAGGCATAACGAATGCTGCTCAGTGCTCAGCATACCGATAGCTTTTTCCACGGCCCTCTTCTTTTGGGAGCCTCTGACGTCAGTCCGTGGTGCTGTGAGAGACAAAAAGTCTCTTAACAATAGTTATGACGTGACGTGCATGTCTGGGATCCGCCGCGCTAACAATGGGAGGCAGAGTCGCTAAGAGAATATTCTATTTCATATTTCAGGACGTGCGTCAGATAGATAAAAATAAATTTGGTCGCACTTTATAACTCATGTCTACTTCATAATATTAAATATCTAAGGAAAGCGAAACTAACCAACTAGGTGGTCCTTTGAGAAAAACACTTTCGTAACTAAAGGAATAAACTCATCGAGAGGTTGACTAATCAATGTATATGAATGGCTATAGACACTAAATTGACCACGGAGATAAACATTACTTCTCACAATGTCGCAAAATTTCGAATAACGAGATAGTTTTTACAGGAGAAAGAATTGTTTCCATTTTTCCTCAATTTTAACACCCTGTAGAATTATAATGTGGTGTTGACTTTACTAAGATTCGTTATTAATTTCTAACATTTTCTTTTTTAATCCTCTCCTTATCTTTAATCGTAGATTCGAATTTTTGTGAAAAAATAGAACATTGCTCACAAATCAAATTACCCGTTCTAATTCAGGTTACCATGGATATTAGAAGCAAATTTGAATTGTGATATTGTCAATTGCGTTTCTTTTTTCTCGTGTACGAGTGAGGATAATTATCTTCCCCTACTTTATGATTTGTCAGTAACAATAATTACTTTATTATTACTGCTAGATATGCTGTAAACATAAATAAGTCGTTGAGAAATATTTATATGAGGGGATATAAACAATAAAATTTAAAGAAATCACCTTTCAAAAAACATTCAAATTTATTTATAGCCGAAACTATGTATAATAAACCCCAAATTATCGCTGACTATGGCGGTCCACAGAAAATTTAACAACAACAACAAAATAATTGCAAACCATAAAAACTATTAGGTACATTTTTTTTATTCGATGGCAGGAAAGTTGTTAGGGGGTTAACAATTATTATATTTAAAACATTATATAAATATTTTTTTACATTATAATTGTGACATTTTTACTTAGAATTGTGGGAAATAATGCAATATTGAACTCGGCACGTACACTGACGTTAGATCACGATAATTATGGTATTATAAACAGCCGTGAAACAAATTATTATTTATTTTGAGCGAACGACTACGTAATTTTGATGATTTGCATACGATTTGCAATGCATCGCACTGTTGTGACGCACACCCGCACGTCCCATTTCCATTCCGTACTTCCTGTTTCGAGTCCAGGTTTCAGCTGAAACAGCTGAAAGTGGGTTCCCATGTAGGATTGTTCCAAAATAACAAAATAATTTCAATAGTAACGGAGTAATAACAATATTTAAATTTAAAAGACCTCCTGAATTGTAGACGTCACAGTTGATCATCGTTTTAATATAAAATTTTAACGGAAAAAATGATATTTAGTAGTCAAATATCGTTTTCCTTTATTTTTAACTATACTGTCATGGTATCAGTAGTAATGTCAGTGAAACGAGAAATGTAGAGGAAGTGTGAACAGAAATAAAAACCACAAAGAAGGAAAGAAGCACACAAAAGAATTGCTTGATAATGAATGTAAGAGGGAGCTTGAAGTTAGAAGAAAGCTAATACAAAATATGCTTCAAGGAGGAACAAAGGAAGCAAAGAATAAATAAGATAAAATATGAACATAGAAGGGAAACCAAAGAAAGAGTTGCAGGGGGTGAATTCAATGAAACGAAAGGAAGTAATAGTATAATACAGAAGAAGCCAATATCGTGCGAACCCAAATAAGGAAGAAATAATTACAAAATTGAAAAATAATAGGAGCCCAGGAAGTAACAAAGTGACACTTGAACTATTTATATATGGAGGAAAGGAACTAGCAGACCAATTGCAGCACAAGCTGTTAGAAAGGGTTTGGGAAAAGGAAGAATTCCCAAAGGAATGAACGGAAGCAGTAATTTGCCCTATACATAAAAAGGAGATAGGGTGTAATGTCAGAACTACAAGAGAATAGCATTGCTGAATGTGGCATATAAAATATTACCCACGTATATAAAAAACAGATTGGTAGTGGAGGATAAAATTGAGGATTATCAGTGTGGCTTTAAACTGCGAGAAATTCAGGCTGAAAGCATTGAATTTGCTAAACCAACTTTAGTACTATTACTAGACTGTAAACAAGCCTATGGCAAAATAAAAAATATATATATGGTTTTAGAAAAATTGGAAGTCAGTTCATGTTTTATTTTTGGAGATATCGGTACCTAAGACATCAGAAATTTGATAATGTTGCGTCAAGAAATACTCCATTTTTATGAGTTCTTTCTATTTATAAAAATGCGATTGGATAGCTCGAAAATCATTAGTCAAGGCATTCACGATAAATTGCCTGTCGATTTTAGCGTTAACAGTTTCAGCACTGTTTAGCATTGAGGAAAACCTACATTTTCAGTTCTTCCGTATACCAAATGATCAAATATATCATTGCAATGAATTACCTAGAGAATTTAACAGATACTCTATCTCTAACAGTAAAAACGTTATCCATGGAACGGAGACAAAAGAATGCCAACCCCATGACAACGTAAAATTTTACATTGGCAGCTACGTTTTCTATGAAAGGTTTGAAATTTCTCTGCATTTCATTATTGCGAGGATAATGTATTTCTAGAAGGTCGAATTTTCATTGTGACCGTCCCGCAGCCGCAAAAGTTATGTTTCCTTCGTCAGAAAAAAAAATATTATTGTTCTAACCGCTGACACTCCCGTGTCACTAAAAATAAAACTTTTCTGAAAACGGAAATACGTAGAACTTTACCATATCGTCGCACATTGCTTTGCGGTTGATAATAAGCAAAACCGCCGTCTATAGCGACTAAATCCAGGGTTGTCAGAGATAAAAATACTGTTAACAGCATTTTCCGAGTTCCGTTAGTCTAATTAGCACATAATTTGTGGTTTGAAATGGGTCACGGAAATTCTTTCAGCGCAAAGAAACTTAGTTTCACTCATTTCCTAACATGTTTGTTTCCATCGGTGCCTTGGAAACAACCACAATCAAGTAGTGACTGATTGTTTGCAGTCGCCATTCGTGTACTGTGTGTTAGATATGCAGCGTTTGATGATCTAAATAATAATGCTAATTTGGAGTATCAAACTAACAAACCACTATCGGTATTGGGTTAGTATACACAGGAGGAAGTGCTTCGGCAGGAGAGAAACTTTAGGTGTGAGTATCATTTGGATTTTCTGATCAGCTTACTCAATTAAAGACTATTTAACTAATAGAATCCAGCATGGTATGTATTGTGGTTTTAAGTTTGCTGAAGTTATTGCGTCCTTAAGAGTGCCTCAAGGCTCGGTTTTGGGTCCACTACTATTTGTTGTACTTATAAATGATATTGTTAGTAATTTGTAGATTGTGTACTATATGCCGGTCAGAAACTAATTAGGAAACAATATCCGATGGCTCTTGCTTTTGATTTCATTTGTGATCGAGGAATATCAATGCGACTTTAGACAAGGCAGAAGTACAGTAGATCAAGTTTTCACTCTGCGAGAGGTTCAGGCTGAAAGCATTGGATATGGTAAACCAACCTTAGTACTATTTCAAGACTATAAACAGGTCTATGACAAAGAAAAGAATATATAAGGTTTTAGAAGAAATTAGAAAAGACTAAGAATAGAGCAAAAGTAAATATTGGAACCACGGAAGTGTTTGAATTAAAAAACGGCTTGAGGCAAGGGAACCATTATCATCAGTGTTATTTAGCTTGATTTCATTTGTGATTGGTGTAGAGTAGAGATTTATTTTTAAATTCTGAAAAATGTTTCATTTACTAAGTCCTAAGCAGCATGTTGAATTTAATTATCACAATAATCACTTTCTTAGAGAGTTTGGTGTGCAAATTATGTAACATATACTGACAGTTTAGAGTGGGTTCAATGTCGTTTTTTAAAATTCATATCTTTTTGAATTGACGAAACTGGCATTTCCCAGCTTGAGCTTTAACACAAGTTTATTTTTAAATCTTTGGAAGACAGACATAGCATTGCTTACTTAGTATTTTTATTTTAATTATTAAGTAATCTGACTGATTTTATCTTGCACCAGGTTAATACTTCTCATCTATTATTTCTTACATATTGTTTGTTATTTTTACTGTAGATTTCCCTTTTCTCTTTGTATTTCTTTTGTTTTTTTTTTTGTATGTAATTCCGATTCTATAACTCGGCACTCTCATGTTGCATGGTGTAAAATAAATAAATAGTTGGTAGGAGCATATTATTTCCAGCAATTCATGAAACAACACCTGTAATACATCAATCAAGTGATTTAGTATATCACAAAAACTACTATTCAAGAGCCTCAATTGCAAATGAATTTTGAATTGAATAAAAACGTCACGGACTTGCATCAATCCAATATTTAAAGGAATTATGTTACTAATGCGATGAAATTAATATACGCTTTTACCTTCGCAATTCTTTTAAATTTAATATGATATCGTATTGACGTAAGCACGGTCTACAAAATGTGTAAATATTCGAGGAAAGAACTATCCTATTTCCTTGTTGTTATTATTATTATTATTATTATTATTAAAACATAAAAACAATAAATGACACCTGCAATATAAAAACCAACACCAGTGCTGTTGTAAAAATAATAAAAACAAACTATTGTTCCGCGTTAAATCGTATACCTAGCAGTAAACTCAAAGCGACGACTAGAAGTAACGTTATCGTCCACTGACGTCAATGCATATCGACGGCGGAAAAGGAATGGAAGAAGAAGGCTCGGCCTGCGACATACAGGGTGAAGCAGTGGCGGCGCGGCATTACCAACAACGGTCATTCAATCGGAGAAATTAGTCTCTGTGTATCTTTTAGTGGTAGAAAATTTGTTGCGTGATTGTTTCCGTTGCGTTGTTTGATGATGAAAAAAGTATGCGCTTTCTCAATAATCTTGATTTTTAGAGCTTCAACTTGTAAAATAACATAAAAGAATTTTGGATTGTAACAATAGCACCTACCTTTTCTGCTGTTAAACCTCCAAGTCTAAATCAATGTTTTCTTTTATTTCAGCCATCAGGATGGAGAAAATTAAGAAACATCGTCCAGTGGACGCCATTCTTTCAAACATACAAGAAGCAAAGGTACCCCTGGGTGCAGTTAGCGGGCCACCAGGGTAACTTCAAAGCAGGACCGGACCAGGGCACGATTTTAAAGAAATTGTGCGCTAAAGAAGAAAAATGTTTCAAGGTGAGTGTTCTGAATAAGAGTTTTACAACAGTTTAAAAATTTACTCAATTATAATAAATAAATAAATAAAACTTCTGAGTTCTTAAAAAAAGTTGTCTCTTGTAAAAGCTAGTTGCTGTTAGTAAATGATAATTATAACAATCCTCTTGTTCCATTTAAGGTTCTAATGGAAGATGTCTTAAGGCCCTATGTACCTGAATATAAAGGAATTATCACTGGTAATGAGAAGGATTGTTCGTATATCCAGTTGCAAGACTTACTGGGAGATTTCGTATCACCTTGTGTGATGGACTGCAAAATAGGTGTCAGAACTTATCTAGAGGAAGAGTTGGCAAAGGCTAAGGAGAAGCCAAAACTGAGAAAGGTAGGTCCTTCTTTCCTTTCAATACTAATTCAGTTTAACACACAATTTTTTCTTACTCAATAAGAACTGTTGATGTAATTAATCTTTTCTGTTTCAGGACATGTACGAGAAGATGTGCCAAATCGATCAAACTGCCCCCACTGAAGAGGAGCACAAAATGAAGGGGGTAACCAAACCGAGGTATATGGTCTGGAGGGAGACCATTTCATCCACAGCCACGTTGGGATTTAGGATAGAAGGTATCCGCAGCGCGGACGGGACTTCTAGCAAAGATTTCAAGACCACCAAGACCAAAGAACAAATCATAGCTGCTTTCGAGAAATTTACGGATGGTTTTCCTCACGCAATAGTAAGTATACTGCCATTGCAGATTTACATCATAGAGAAATATACAAATTTAATACTGTAATAAAATTGGGAACGAAATTGTAAGTTTTCTTTATTTTTTGCAGCCGAAATACATCCAGAGATTGAAAGCGATCAAGGCAACTTTAGAATCATCAAAATTCTTCAGTACTCATGAGGTGAGCAGCAAATGTTTAAAGATCTGTTAAGAATAGGGGATAATAAGAGAGTTTCCAAAAATGGTTGGAACAAAGAGTATCATAAAACAATTTCTGTCCTTTACCTAAAATGGTCTATAATCTTTTAGGGGAAGTGTCAATTCATCGTTTCAATTTTTTCCAACCATTCTGGAACATGAACTCAAAAAATGGAACATTTCATTGAATTTTTAGGATGCTGATCTTTAATTTTTTATTTTAGGTGATAGGAAGCTCGCTCCTGTTTGTCCACGATCGCTACAATGCTAACGTGTGGCTCATCGACTTTGCAAAAACCATAGTCCTCCCCGAAGACATAAAGATCACACACTCTTCCAAGTGGAAGGTTGGGAACCACGAGGACGGATACTTAATCGGGGTCAACAACCTCATAAAGATATTCATGACCATGCTGGAGCATCAACCAGTGGCTATCAGCCCGCCGTTATCCTTACAGGACCCACCGGAAGTGTCGGCAAAGGAAAAGGACGAGAACACATGATTTTCAAATATTGTTGTTGAATTAACGTTTTGACGTTTGATATTAGTATTATTAACTGTGTACTGACTTGTCAAGAGAGGATTTTGTACATTTTATACTTTAAGACCAGCTCTGTTTACGTCAGAGTGGAATTTTATGAACGGACCATTTTAGGTCCGTTTTAAGTGTAGGTTAAACTGAGAACTGATTATTTGTATGTAGATTTACTGTAGGTTTTACGGGGTAAAGCTAAAATTATGGATAAATAAGCATTCTAGAACCACAGTAAGAACAATTCGATGAAAGGGAAATTAGTCCAAAAATGTTGTCTGAATCAAAACATGAAATTTTTTATGTGGATTTTGAAAATTAATTATGTAATGTGAATTGGAAGATGTTAAAAATGCTTGTATTTTACTGTCTCAATAAAGTTTTTAATTTTTTTCTTTAATAATGCATGGTTTTTTATTAAAATTTTTCTAACATTAATTTCTTGCCTATTAGCACATTTTACTGTCAAAACCAAAATTTTCTGCTACTGAATTACAATAATGGTAAATAAATAAGTGAATTCAAATCTGACAAATAATTATTTTTCAGACCTAAACATACCTATTTAAAAAAAATTAACCAGATTTGGACAAAAATTTTGGATTAACCGTCATTATATATAACTGAAGAGTTTAGTCAAACTGCCAAGAAATAAGTGCCTTTCTGCAACATTTTATACAACAATTTTGTAAATATTTGTTTACATTGTACTCCACTTACCAAATAAATCAATCGATACGTTAAATTTTACGTTTTATAAGCTCTACCCCCGTTTCTGTCGCAACAATTTGTCGAAAAATTATATTTAGTTGGGGAAGGGGTGGTCTGTTATTATTACACTCACTTGATATTTGTGTACTGTCTATAACACGAGCTGTAAATTTCATGTATGGAGTATGTATTTTATTGTTCATTTCTTTCGTTGTAAGGGTTTTGTGCCTCAACGGGCAGCAAAGCCTTGCAATTTTCTAACGCTTATTGCGGAAGAAAGATGATAGATAAATGTTGTAAATATACCTAAGTATATTATTTATTTTAATTTATGTAACTTTTCAACAGTAAGATTTGTTTCACGCACTGAAATATGTACCTATAAATTGCATATTTATAATTAGCTATGTATATTTTTAAGTCCCATCGTTTTGTTGTTATATTTCAGTAGTACGAGTAAATTTCATTTCATAAACAAACTGCGTTTTCTTTCCCCCTTCCACTGAAATATCTTTCCTTGGATAATACACTCAAATTATATTCATTGAAAAAAATTACAATCAGTTTCCAATTAAAAGAACATAATTTCAGCAATACGTAAAACCATACAATTAATTTCGTCATAAATGTTTCGAGTCCATTAAAAACAAAATTGCATTACTGGTTGCGTAAAGTTATGATATAAATAATTCTAATCACGGAGATTAGCCCAGAAGTCGGAGACTTGTGCGGGATAGGGGGCGGCATATTATTAAGCGGGCCGCATTTGCGCCCAGGAATGACTACGTTGGTAGGCCCTAACCATTATTTAGTGCAGGAATGAGGGAAACCTGAAAAACCTCATTAATTAGGGGGGTAGTCAAATGTCAACCGGTATCAATCTCTCACATTGACCCAAGCCAACATTCTTCCACCCTACCATACCCACAGATAGGGTGCCAATCCTCTCCACGAATATAGCTTATATACGGTCTACCGGCAGTGGGGCGCAAACCCACACTGATCTAGTCACCTCGATTCAAGTACTGACGCCTTACACCGCGCGACCACTGACCGATCTATAGTATCAACTCATCAGTTTTTCTTGTTGGTCATTAACTATGCAAACTAATTTTTTCTTCAAGATAGAAAATAGAAATGATAGACTTACAGAAAAAAACTTTAGTCCACATTAAGTAGGTACGTACAAATACCTTACGCATATTTAACAGTATAATAAAAATGTGTTTGTTAGAAAAAATAAGAAATTTTTAAAATTTACAACTATATTTTCGAAATTAACGAACAAACACAGTTTGTTCAAAATCCTTAATTATTAATATAATTTTCCTCTTATGAACTGTGCATATTTTAACCTAGGTAAGTATGAATGTATCTAATTCCAAAGGAAATAAGGTAAATAATCTAGAAAAATCAATAAACGTCTCAATCATGTATTATCGGATGATATAAAATTAACATATAAACAGCAACAACAATATTCAACAAATTTAAAACCTGCCTACATCACATTTTTCTATAAATACAATCAGTATGATTTCAGTTACTTATTAAAGTTACAACTAATGTCTATATGACAATAAGGCACATTTGATATACCATGAGAATTCAATTTTCAGTAACAATTTTATAAAAACTTAACACGCTTACAAATATTTGGCTTGGCAATTCTAAACTAAAGCATTGAGGTTTCTCATTTCAAAATTATTGAAACGATTAAATTAAACATCTAAAGGAATCACATATATACTTATGTGTAAGTAGGAACAAAACACAGAAATAAAACAATAACTAAACGTATTCAATTAGGCTACAACGTTTTTAGGTACAAATTTCCCTGAAAATGTATTGTCTGTTAGGTAAATATTTAAAGCAACTTGTGGAAGACTGTGTGCAATAATAAGGCACTAATATACAATGCAATAACTATCTGAGGACAAGTTTAACTACATATGAAACATGGATATATTTTATCCAAAGATTGTTAAGAATAATTATTGTATCTCATAGATAACACACTATAATAAAATAAATACCACAACTAAGATCAATATTATCAAATAGAGGGTACTTACTGTCTAGATGCCATTTGTGAATTCAAATCTTCCACACTTACATTGTTCAATTTGGAAGTTATATAGGAATTGTGACTGCTCACTTTTAATAAATATGTACAAACACACTCGACATAAATAAACTGCATGCATGGACTACATTTTAGGTAAACGAAATTGTTGTTTATCACTTAAACATGGTGCATAAAAAAAGTTGAAATTTTGTTTCGACATTTGACAGTCAATAAGAGGCGCATTTGATTGGTTCTTTCAGTTTCAAAATAGTGACATTCAAATAATATCTTTACATATTTGTGCATCTTATGCAAAATATTTAGATTTTTCTATTACAACCAATGAATTAATAAGGAAATATAACCTTGGTGTGATTAAATGTTCATGTCCATGTTAATTCTTTAGTTTACCATAGCCTTGATTGGCTATTTTGAACTTGGCATAAACCAATCAAGCCTCACCTTTTCCAGTGCGAATTCAAATTTAAATATTTAAAATAAATAGCATATAAAACAGCAGTCTATTAAAATAGTGATAGTAATCGTTATACTTTTGCGTTCATAAATCTAAACTGTGGTTTACATACCATATAGCACCTTCTAGAAAATCGAGATATGCATACAAAATATGGCAAGTAGCTAACTAGTACAAAATCTATCTGAAGATAACTATATCTATTTTACTGGCTGGTTCTTCATTTGGCAACTGGGAATAAACTACGACTAAGAAATATTCGAAAGCAGACTTTTTCAAGTATCTTTCTCTCTCTCATTCACACATCTTAAAATATAGTAACAGAAACACACTACGGCACTAAGAAATAAAGTCTCACTTAACGATCACTGTTATCAGTGTCCGTCCTGTCACGTTTATGCACTTGTCGTTTCACTGGTCCCGTTAAGTTCGTATACGCGGGTCTTACGGAAAACCTCCTCCCCTGCTGAGACAGCCTGAAGGAGTTCCTGGCTTCCGGAGGAAGTGCAGTATAGGGAGGGGGCGAGGCCAAAAGATTTTCATCCACAGGCCTCAAAGAGAACCTCCTGAGACCTACTCTAGGTGCACTAGGAGCAGGTACTAGGGAAGCTCTTCTATTGTTGTAGTTGGTCCTGATGGACATCCTTCGTCTCCTGGCAGCGACGACTTCTGGGGGTGTAAGACAAGCCACGCCTAGTTTCCTTCTAGGTTCTGGTTCTAAGTTGATTTCTGGTACTGTTATAGCGGACAAGGCTCTGATAAAGTCTGCTATGGAGGTTTGTTCCAACACTCGTTCTTGGCTGGAGGAGAGTGTGGAGTATCTTCTTCGATTCACGTCTGCTTTGGCGCTGATTGTGCTTCCCCTGCGTTGATCACTTACTGTCTGCTTCTCTACGTCGACGCTCTGACCGGGTCTTATTTTGAACGTGTTCTTCAAGCGTTGGATTATAGTAGGTCTTTCTTGTCTCTCTTCACCTGGTGCAGAGTAGGTTCTTTGTCTTTGTTTAGTGAATTCTGTGAAGGCTTTGGAAGCGTCGTTACCGTACCAGGTGTATCCTTCACCAATGCGAGCTATGACGTTGCTTGGGGGTTTGATTTCACTAACTGCTCTTCTTCGTTTGGCTTTGAAGGTGGGTACGGCGTCTTCAGGACGTTCGGGGGGAACTAACTGGTTACCTTCTGCCGTTGTTCCACTAAGAGCGTCGACGACTTTAAGTAAGAGATCCTTCTGCTTCATAAACGCATCTGAAGGTCTGAAGGTTAGTTCCTTGTCTATCATATCCAGGTCTGTGTCAGACTGAACTCTTTGAAGAATCGGCAGTGGCCTGTAGCACTCTGACATGGCTCGTTTCCTCATCATGCTTGGTGAGTTCATGTTCCTCCACAGTTGGAGGTCAGGACAACTTTGACTTCTTTGCAGCATCTGGGGAGTGTACTCGAACTCTCCCTTGTATACGGGCTTGACTCTGAGGAAGAGGAACTCCTGTAAGACGTTGCGCAACTCATCTCTGATCTTTTGCGGGGTCTTTATGATGTTCTCTGCAAGCATCCTTTCAATCTTGATGACCCGTTTGCTCTGCATGCCTTGGGTGATGAAACCCAGCACCATCACCACGTAGCCCAGACCGCCTATGATCCACACGAGGAGGAAGATCTTGTAGAGGATGTGTGCTTCTGGACTGAAATCTTCACTGTTGTTTGTTCCTAAAACAATATGTGGATATAAATATCTAAACACCTGTAAAGAGTTCCTCTAAACCCAATGTCTCAAAAACTGAAAATAATTCTGTAAAAAGTTCTATGAAGGTAGGTTATATAACTAACTTCAGTTCAAGTTCCTCTTCATGAAGTATCAGACCAAAAAGAAAGTAGAAAATGGTTTACAGAAAGAACTGAGTAAATCTGAGCAAATTTAGTGAAAGACTTGAATTTTCTGAACTGTGTTACAATTTATAATTAAATTTAATTATTTAAAAGCATTTGTAATAAACCTTTGCATTTAAAGTAAAATATGTTCAGGCTCTAGCATTCACGTGGTTTCGTTTAATAATGCACTACTCAAATCAAGAATTAGACTTGACTGACTTTATCATAAAGCACCCGAAAAAGGCCCGGCTTCAAAATTGTCCGTTTCTTTGATTTAACAATTACTTAATTCAGTTTGAAATTATTTTATTATGTGTTATTATGAGAGGTTTACTAACACTTGCGTGTTCTGCAGCGTCCTACTTATGCAAACAAGTTAAAATTATTTGAAAAACATAAGATAACTTTATTTATCATTTTCTTGTTAATAGGAAAAAATATCTCCAGAGTTTTCATAGAAATTATGATTAAATAACGAATAACTTTGTCATTTGTCGTCACAAATTAGTTACAGTTGTAGGTAATTAAATCGCATGAGATTTACCTAAGTACATTTAAATCATATGTAAATGTCATATTTATGCAAAAGGCTAGGTACATGTTAGCCATAACATGTTTTTTAGTAAAAATACTGTAGAAATGTATTGATTTATTTTGAACGCGCCCTAATTACATATTCAATGCTTAATCTCAAAGGATATTCTCTATCAATATGGTTAGATACGTCTAGGACATTTCATTTATTTGCAAACGAGACATTACGTGCATTACAAAAATCATGTAGATATTAGTAGTTAAAGAAAAGAAAATTGATAATTAATTTCTTTATTATTGGTATTTTTTAAGAGAGAAAAAATTTAAAAGGAATGTGGCCAATTTAACTTTGATAAATCTGTCCAGAAACTTTGACTACTATTATATTTATGCCACACTGATTATTATTAGTAAAGTAGTACAAGTACTTCTTTTTAATTATTGAAAATAGACAAATATAATCTTAAATGAGTGTGTTCTGCAGAACAATTTAAGTGGAATTTTATCTGAAATTGGATAAATAGGCAATTTGCCTATTTGTATTTACTGTGCACGTGTTCATTTAAAAGTATGTTATAATTTTGAAAGCAAAATTTCCCACATCATTAAAACACCCTGTACAAAAGAGCAACAAAGATTAAAACGCTAAGGAAGTGACGTCACTACAATATTATGATTCTAAAATAATGAAAAATCTTGTTTCTAATCGTATAATATTGTCTTCTACAAACGTAAGTATATAGCTACAGGGTGATTCATTAATAATGGGACAGAGCTTAAGGGCATGTTGCTGACCTCAAAATGGAGCGATAAAGCCAAATATGCCTTATCCGAATGTTGCTCCTTTTCGATCTACAGGGTGTTAAAGTTGAAAAAATAAATCATATTTTCTTTATTATTTTTTCAATCGCATCGACCGTATTTTATAAAATTTGGTATAGGGGCGTTTCTTGATACTAGAAATTCGAATATGTCGACGATTTTGTTGTATGTGCAAGAAAGCGCCACCAACGATGGTTTGAACCCCTTTAAATCACTACGACTTTTTTGTACTACACTGTATCTCATTTTGGACTGGGAAAATGTTCTTCCCTATCTTTTCTAGTTAATAAAGGTATACCTTTCGCTAGAAGTAATGGTTTCTGAGAAAAACGCATCTAAATCTCATGATACATGCAATGTATCTAAAAGTAAAGTCAAATTGTGGGTAAGTAATGGGCCATACCGTAACAGCATAATACTGCGACCAAAATAAGTCGATTTACTTTAGTTTATCCTAAAAAATCCATAAATCCACCAAAATCAATAATAACAAAGATATAGGGTGTCAAAATTGAATAAATAAATCACATTTTGTTTCTTATCTTTCGATCGTTTGAAGCAAATTTTACGAAATTTTGCTTATTTTGATCACAGTATTATGCTGTTACAGTATGGCTCATTACTTACGCAACAATTTGACTGTACTTTTAGATAAATTGCATGCATCATGAGATTTAGATGCGTTTTTCTCAGAAATCATTGCTTCGACAGAAAAGATAGGGAAGAAAATTTTTCCAGTCCAAAATGAGATACAGTGTAGTACAAAAAAGTCGTAGCGATTTAAAGGGGTTCAAACCATCGTTGGTAGCGTCCTCTAGCAGATACACCAAAATCGTCGACATATTCGAATTTCTAGTCCCAAGCAACCCCCCTATACCAAATTTCATAAAATACGGTCGATGCGATCGAAAAATAATAAAGAAAATGTGATTTATTTTTTCAACTTTGACACCCTGTAGATCGAAAAGGAGCAACATTCGGATAAGGCATATTTGGCTTAATCGCTCTATTTTGAGGTCAGCAACATGCCCTTAAGCTCTGTCTCATTGTTAATGAATCACCCTGTATATTTCGAAATATTATGAGTGCCTACTTATATGTATATATTTAAATCGAAATGCGTTTAAATGTAAAAAAAACATGTGTGTAGGTACCTAATCTACCGTTATAATCTCCAATGTAGTTACACATTTTTATGAACTACATATTACAAGCTGTAAACAGAATAAAAAATCACGTTATTAATATTTATAACCACGCAAACAAGAAATAATTTACACATACTTGTTACTGTCAATGACATCCTAACATAATACCGTTTTGTTTAGCCTTTGCTGCCATATCTGTCCCAAGTTCCTTACAAAGAAACTATTCGATTCACCTCTGGAAATATCTCAGAATCACAGAAAAAAATAAATCAAATGCATTGTGTCAATACTACAATTGGTACATACAAAAAACACATCAGATATGTTAATGTAACAATAATCGTGCATTAATGCGATCGACAATGATAACATTGTTGAAGATTTGGAGTACTTGCTTTTATTTCCAACATTGTAGGTCAGAATCAGAGGCGTACAAAAAAATTTCAAAGGGGATGAATAAGACCTTCAATTGCTTGATTGTTTAATGACGGTAGAGGACTGAAAAGAAGATTTTACTTTTTTAATTTGAGACAAAGTGATATCCAAATCTGGAGATTCCATCAGTAGATCAAGCGACGAACTTAATATCTCTGTTTCTGTTATCTAATCAACCTTATAAGATTTCCTTGAATTGATTTATAAAGCAATGTGTAAGTACTTCTTAAATAATTTGTTGCTATCGTATAGTTGGTAACAATTGTTAGATTTCAGATTCTTCACCAAATTTATGATATAGTACCACTACTAGTATACTGTAAAATCTCAGTTTACCTGCAATGAAGTCTCCAAAGCCTATGGTAGTCAGAGAAACGAAACAATAGTATACGGCTTCGTCGTAGGTCCAACCTTCGAACACGCTCATTATAGTAGACGGCAGGAAAATGAAGAATGTAAATCCGGGAACAGAGTAAAGAATGATCTGTCCAATCAGTCCTAACTTCGCCGAACTTCTTTCTATCCTGGCATTCTTCCATCTGTGGTACAACTTTTTGAACTGCAATCAAAGAATTTCATTTTTAAGTTACAACACTCAGTAATGTAATCATGCAGTGGCGTATTTTGTATAAAAATCTATAATATAATAGAAATGCTTTATATCTAAACACCATGCTTACAGATTTTCCGAAATATTCTCCTAAAGTTACCATCACTATACCATTCATTGGGATACCAATCAGGGCATAGAATATCATAAAAATCCTGGTAAACATTGTGGTAGGAGCCAAGTTACCATAACCTAAAAATTAACATCATTATATCTAATTGTAGGTACCCATACAAACAAATTCCGTTTGAGCCAAATTTTGAATTTCAAAATCATTTTAATTTGGGAAAACATACTTAATAATATTAGAACTTGTTTCCTTTATGATTTGTTTTATAATCACACTTACTCTCACTTTCTACAGTCATTCCTAACACCCTGTATATGTTTCTATGCGATTATACTATTCTTTAAGCTTGCATGTACAGGGCTAAACGTACCTATCGTACTGACAACGGTGACCACGAAGAACAGGGAATTGTAGAAGTCCCATTTATAGGTTAAAGGTTCTTCACTCATATTGTAATGGACGGGTTTCCCACAATATTCCGTTAGTCTGTTGAAAATGAATTGTACGCTCTTGTTGTCTCCTTTGTAATGTTTCCTCAACAATTCTGGAACAAAAATATATACCTTGTAGCCAATGCTAAGTTTCATGACGAAATCAAAACCGCCACCTATCACTAGTCAAGCGAAATATAGTTGCCATCTAGTGTCTTACTTCTGAAGTATAAAGCACCATCTATTGTTCATAATATAAAACGCTTTTATTTTTAAATGAATAATGTAGTATTAATATGATTTTGCATGGTAACATGGCTTAGAAAATGAGTTGGCAGGCATCTAATATTAGTTACTTTAATTAAGTTTTAGCTAGCCATGCATATAAAACAAAACATATATATTGGGAATATTATCTATCCTTGATGGAAAAACAACGAAACATTTGACACTTTATCGGATCTATTCTTCGTACTTGAAATAAGTTACGTCAATTGTAATGATTTCTTTTATTGAAAACAATGAGAGTACTTTGAAATAAGCCAACAGTTATACAAATATGTTTTAACTCAATAAAATAACTATCGTTTATTGATAACTATTTTTTTGTTATTATAAAATAATATAAGTAATTTCTAGAACATTTTAAAACTGTTTTCTTTCCAAGAAATGAAAGAAATTCTAGATAATATCGTAGCATATATGTATATTAACTGATAATTTCTCTATTTACTTAATGCATTCCTGCCTACCTATGTTTAAAACAATTACTGCATTTCGAATACTTATCGGCTGTTGTTATTATTGTTAATTATAAAAAATAAAAACGTTACTTATTACTTTGCATTTCTAGATATCATATGCATACCAATATAAGAAAAATATTACACAAAATATTAGTTCTACATATTTATATTTAAAGAATGGCGTATTGTATACTCGCAACAAGAATTCAGACGACTTACGTCATACGAACAAATGATTAATTCATTATATTTTCATCAAAATATTTAAGAAACTACAACTGATAGTAATAAAACTATATACTACACTAAAAGTTTGCATTATATATTGCACTAAATTCCAAACAATGATTGTTTTTAACGCGACCAAATATCGAAAATTACGTTGAATAAAAACAAATGTATAACGTCAGCCGTGACGTAAGACGTCTGAATTCTTGATGCGAGTATAACATTGATGTTTTAATGGTATATTTATTACCTATATACATGGAATAATGCTATACTAATATCAAGATTAATACACTTTTTCCAGCGCTAACTTAGTTCCAGTATTCCTCAAATATAGTACGTTATTGAATACTTATTCTTACATGATAAAATTATATATTTTAAGAAAAAAAACTTGAAATTAAAAAAACTGCTATGAGTTACGTTTGTTTAAAGAATTGTTTTGTTTTGTTTAGATAATATGAATTATTTGAGTCAACAACTATTATTCTCAAAAGAAAGCTATGTTCTCTTTATTTGAAGTTTTAAGTGACTTGAAGGATTCAGGTACTGCAAATATTTGAAATAATATTACATAATTTTGAATAAAGTAAATAATAACACTGTATGAAAAAAAAAATAAAACTGAAGTTTATAGTTAGTATTTCAGTATTCATGCTATAGTGTATTCCTTTGTAGAGTAGTTACTACTCTACCCACCCAATGATGTGTTCGATAAACTGAGTATTTAGAAAATAAAAAACCAGCAAATGTGTGACATATTTGACAAAATTTTCTGCTTGAATAATAGTCGGTATGACCTCCACCACGTTCCAATAGCATATTGACACGTCTGTGCATTGAGACAATCAAAAGGTTAACGATCTCTTATATTTTTCCATTCCCCTTCTGCCGCCACGACTAACTCATCTGCAGTCTGAGGTGGAGGAATATGATTATGAATGACTCTAGAAACGAAATTCCACATGTTTTCAATAGGATTCATGTCAGGAGAGTTGGCTGGCCAATCTAATCTATTGATATGTCCAGCTTCGAGTGTCTCTTGAACCCTTCTTGCGCGATGTGCTCGAGCATTGTCGTCCATAAACACAAAATTTTCACCTAATTCATAGATAATGGGCATAATAACTGGTTTGATGTAAATTTGATTGGTCATATTCTGTGGTATACGGATTAATGGGGTGCGGCTGTTGAGCATTATTTCACCCCAGAACATTACTCCTTTGATATGGAGCAACTTCACGGGGAAAATGAAGTCGCTGTTGACGATCTGGTTCTTTCCAGAGTTTTTGTCGATTGTCATCAGTAACCAATTCTAGTTTTGTTTGCCACTGGCGTAAAAATCAACCCCTATGCTCCCGCGCCCACTGGAGACATTCAGCACGATGCCTTGGAAGTAGAGTGAGGACCCGTAATGGTCTTCTAGCACATAATTTTGCGTTGTAGAGTCATCTTTGAATAGTAGGTGTGGATATAACACGGCGAAACGTACCTTGAAAGTGGACCCTGAGAGCTGAAGCTGAAGATATGCGGTGTCTACGGGCATATTGCACCAAATACCGATCCTCCCTTTCATTAGATACTCGAAGACGTCCATTACGTAGTCTGTTTTCCACTGTATCTAATTCAGCATATCTGTGTACTATTCGTACAACAGATGATCTAGGAATGCCCAACATGTTCGATATCTGATGATTAGAATGTCCTGCAGCATGTAAAGCAGTCATTTTTGCTCGGGTAAACGTAGAAATTTCACGTTCTGGCATTATAATGTACAAAAATTCAAAGGAACACTTGGCTGAATACACTGCCAAACTGACCAGATTTGTAAAATCATTGGTAATAAAGTAAAGGTGCATGGTCTGCAATATTTTATTTCCTTTTTTGTATATGTACTTTAGACATTGTGTGTACTTACTCAGAGGTATTTAATTATTTATATAAGGAAAGAAAGACTTATAGCAAACTATCAAAGTCATCCATTAGCTCTCCTCAGTATGCCATAGTAGACGAGGCAACTGACGACTTATCCGACAGAAGGGAACCTGATAATTTAGATCACCACAAGTGTTATATTAACATCAATAAGTATTATTATTTTACACTAACCGCATTTAAAATTTTACAGTATGACATTAAACAAAAATACAATTACAAAATACTAATAATTTTCCCTTGGCTTTTTAAAAATCCAAAATCAAGTGCGTCTGTGTTATCTATTTCTCGAAAAATATTCCGCACTCAATCCTTTGTACAAATTTATACCAAATCACGGTTGCTATAGATTTTTTTGAGAAACAAGGTTACACAAACATGATTATTGCTACTTAGCGGCCGATTTTGTTTATACTTATCGTCTGCACGTCTGTGATAAATGTAATAATTAATTTGTTTTCTATCACATGTTTAATCAGAGCCTGCTTGTTTGATCAGTCGATAACTTGCGTCACTTTTCCGCATTTTAAGTCAACAGGAGAAGATTCTTGAAGAGATATTGGTGTGCAAATACTTTGCATGGATTTCTTAAATGCAAAAATAAACTTTTTTAAACAAACATAGTGGTTACGTCTAAGCACATCGGAGAACAAAGCAGGCGATCACTGTGGAAGTAATAAATTGGAAGTTAAGCTTGTGGACTAAGCTGTATTAGTAGATAATTAAAATTATTAGCCACGGTTGATTGAACTGCTACAGTGTTCGTCACAGGTGGTAGAGCCGTTATAAGATTGTTACAGATTACTAAAGCACTATAAAAACTAGTTAATATATTGAGTTAGACCCACAGTATGGAGACGATCGCATATCCAAATTATACATATGCTGTTTTTATCCATCTTTTAAATAAGACTAGTACAAAGAGAAAATGCAACAGTTTTCTTGATCAAGTTCTTGATTGATACCGCAAGAACATTTTTCTTGAAATAAAACAAAGATGATTAAAATTAAAGCGCTGATTATTTAATCTAAAAAAAAATGTTGTCGACTTACTGCTTAATTCAACAATTTCTCATGTTTGATGTTAAATCAGCTTCATAATTTATGCCATCTACGTGTTATTCCTTTATATTAAGTATTTTTTTATTTGGGCATACCTTCTGATGATTTAATTGATTGATTATTCTTTATTTTTTTTATCTTCATTATTGTTTGACATAAAATTACACAAATATTAAATGAACTGTTATTTTATTTGACTTAACGGTGCCGAATTATTAAATTGAACCAAGAAAACTTTAATTTCGAATTGTAAACTATTTTAGTTTAACACTATAAAACTATGAAACACTGGTTTGATAAAATCTTTGTACCTACTTTGTTGAAAAATGGTTTCAACAAACCGCAAACCGATCTTTTTGAAATTTTGCACACCTCCATAATTTACCATTCTGAACAACTTTTACAAGTAACATTTTGCTATATTTAGAGCAGAAGAGGCACTTTACCTAAAACCAAAACAGTTTTTACTCGGTGCACTGAGCATTTCAAATAGGATTATTTCAAAAAATGGTTACTCCTACCGACTTCAGCAGAGTGTACCTTTTTCAAATAAAACAGGTAGGAGAATCGATTGTTTCGATAATCAGATGGATATTCTAAGCTGCAAAAAAGTTACACACGCAAAATACTCAGGGCCCCCCGTACCCACCCCAATGGACCATGTGGAATTAAATGGATTAATCCATCAAATTGCTCATCAAAATTTAACTGTGTATACCAAATTTCATTCATTTATCACATCCCGTTTGAGAGATATTGCAATGAAATGATTTCCATTCCTCTCTCCTCCCTGTGCCCTTAGGAAGCATTTCCGGACCCATGTTCATATGAACTTTTTTACTTAGTTTTGATCATAGAATCGGTCTGTTCAGGGTTGGCAGCTAATTATGAGACACCCTGTATAATCGTAAAAAACTAATAATCTAACAGCTTTTGAGTAAATTTAACAGTTTTTTTTCTCGATTTAGTTTCTAGATCATAATGTATTTTTTTAGAATGTATTATAATCCTACCAGCACAATAAATATGCCTCATTTGAATATTTTAGGGTTTTGTGTTCGTCAAGTAGAACAGCTTGCAAGCTGTCATTGTTATAATATACGAGTAATATCAATTTATGTTAAAATAATAAATAATACCTATGTGGCCTGCAGGAAAAAAAATTGGGTACTTCTAGCAGGCTAATTTTATAGAGCGAGCTCACGTTCTTCTAGCAAGACTTAAAAGTATTTCTAGAAGGACAGCCTTTGTTAGATATAAGACTCAAAAATCATAGATGTCTCGATAGTGTTTTGTTTTAATACCGTTGTATTTTGATTTTTATTGAACATTTTCAACATAATTACATGTACCTAGTAACAAAAGTTGTCGTCCCATATATTAAATTCAAGCTTTTTTCATGATCTATTCGATAGCACAACATGCTGCTTTTTATACAGTGCGTTAAAAAATCCGTCTGACAAAAAAAAACTTCTAAGGCGACCCTTTTAAAATAAAAGTATATTATTTGAAATTACTATTGGCATAAAGGGTCTTGAGCAAACCCATGAAATGATATATTGGTTGCTAAGATAAGGCCTGGGGAGTTTTAAATGGCTTACCCTATAATATATAAAGCAAATTACTTTTCAAAAGTGACGTATATGTTAGCTGGTTTATATCCGATTTCTGGTTCACCTCGTATCTACAGAAAAGAAGCGACGTCTCATAGTGACAAAGTAGAACGCGGTTTGCATATTATATGCCTAGAAGAAAATCTTGCAAAAATCTGGTCAGCCTTAGTTGGCTGGGTTTAACAAAGATTTCATTACTTGGGGGTCACTGGAGGTGACATCATTTTTATATAACCTACTTGGCCGTGCTGGAAATCGCCCTAGTTGTTTATATTATAATGGATATACAGGGGGATCCATTTGTAAGCATCTAGATAGAGGAAGAATAACAATTAATCTTTCTCTGATCAACATAACATTATAATAATGAAATATTTATGTCGTCTGAAACTACTCAGTTACTACTCCTACTATTACATTATACGGGGTGGCACGTATTTAATAGGGCATAAAGAAAGAATAGATTCCTGACGACAAGGTAATGCGATGTAGCCAAACTTACCTTACTTCAAAAGTTGAAGGTTAAAATGACACAAGATGTCAAAATCTTATTTTCGATATTTGTAAATAACTTTTTAAAAGACAGGCATAGTGCAACAATGTGCTCTGAACTCTGCTGAAGTCGTTAGAAGCAACCGTTTTCAAATTAATTCTATTTGAAGTAGTGCACCGAGTAAAAACTGTTTTGGTCTCAGGTAAAGTGCCATTTCCACTGAAAATGCAGCAAAATGTTCTCGAAAAATGTATTCAAAATGGTAAATGGCAACGTGCAAAATTACAAGAAAATCAGATTGGAAATTACTATAGTCAGATGGATACACCAAACCACAAAAAAGTTTTATGGAAACATGATGTGCCATAGTGGCGCCCTCTACCTACAAGTAACGTCAAAACTAGAGACAAATTTGAACCCCAAAACACCCTGATCTCCTAAATGTATGCTAAGATTGTTTTTTTTAAATTATTTACAAATACCGAAAATTAAATTTTAACTTTGATACCCTGTATATTTTTATCTATCAATTTTTGCCTAAGGTAAATTAGGCTAAGTGTCCCATTATTTAGTACAAAATTGATGATTCTTCCAGCTATAGGTCAAGACATTTGTATTGAACAAACAATAAAGTAACGAACTTATAAAATATCAATTATCCTTTTTTTAGTTAACCTAATCTCTACATGAGTATGTCTCCAAAAAGCTTCCGAGTGAATATTTATTTGATATTTAAAAACGTACTTCTGAAAACCAAGATCAAATCTTGGATTGGAATCCTTTATTTCATCATTATCTCCATCAGGAACGTGATCATTGTAAAATATTTCTTTATCTAATGGTAGATATCGTAGATTTATCTAACACGCTAAGTGCCACAAGGGGAGCAAAATTCAAGGAAAATTCAAATAATTATGTAATCTGATTTAGTGATACCGATAAGTGCAACAAGAGACCTCTTGGAATGGATCATTTTGATACAAATACATTTCCTATTATTAGGTAAATGTGGTAGGGTAATGAGTGCAAAAAATTGTTGTCATTGTTTTTTACACTTTAGATAAATATTCTACAAAGATATCACATTAGATAAATAGTCTCTAAAAATTTCACAATAAGTCACTCTGAGTACAACAATTAACGCTAGACTCGGGTAGCGATAAAGGAAAATAAGATATGTACATATATTAATGCTTTATTTTTTAAAAACATTGTTATATTTGCATGAAATCTTATAGTCAACCGAGCTACTCTGCACTTATTACCAAGAAAATCCCGGATTGAATATGAAATTGCATACAATAGGTTTGTGAAATGGTGTGAAGAAAAAGACGTTCCTGGAATATATACTGAAAATGTATTCTTGGCCTATTTTGAGCAGTAATCGAAGGTTTGGAAATCTTCATCTCTGTGGTCTAATTATTCTATGATTAAAGCTATGTTACGAATAAACAGCGACGTAGATATCAACAAGCATTTTAAGCTCATTGTGTTTCTGAAGTGTCAAGGAAAAGGCTGTCAACCCAAAATATCAAAGATCTTGACCAGAGACCAAATTGAACAGTTTTTGAAGTGCGCACCGGATGACGAGTATCTTATGATGAAAGTAGCTACCATTTTGGGAATATTCGCGTTCGTCGGCAAGCTTATTAGCGGATAGTGGAGCAAATTTAACGACAAGCGACATGGGGGATGGAAATCTTCAACAGTCGCCGAGGGATACATCAAACATTCATTGGAAAGTAGAAATTCGATTGCCCGAAAACTGCTCTCAGTGCCATCAATATCAGCGGATTCTGCTCTGCACTAGGAATGCGGTCATTTCAGTTGATTGTGGTAGAATTGTTGAAGGATTTAATTTTTCAAATTGTATGAATTGTAAAATAAGTATTCATGTTAATAAAGCAATTACAAATTAAATGTATTGCAAATTTACTGTCACAATTTGACATTTACTTTAAGGCACTAGTGTTTTAAAGTGCTCATTTTAAGGTACTGGTGCCTTAAAGCAATATTTTTAATGCTACAAGAGAGTGTTAGAAATTACATTTTACATGTTTGTAGAAAAATATTAAATGCATAATGCAAACTGCACAAAGTACTATAAAAAACACAAATTGATGATTACATAAATATATAATTATACTTTGTAGAGGCAGATTTGACAATCAGACACTTCCTGTTTAAGAGTAGAATTGGAATCAACTTAATGATGATGAAATCCCGATGTAGCATAAAATATCTGATGTTTTCTTTCAAAATAATGGTTCGGTATATAAATATTTCTCATGTCGTGTTCAGTAACTTAATTGTACAGCAGTTCTCAAAATGTCCCTTTTCTAATCAAGAAAGAAAATCATGTTGACTACACGCAACAGCTTTATTCCACTTGGTATAGGTATTTTATGATAATTTATATATTTAGCTCAATTATGGCAAGATCTGGGCAGCGAACCGACGAAAAATAGGTAGTTGACCTATGTTTTGGGAACCTCTGGGGAAGAAACTAGCAGTATCATTTTTATTACAAGTGTATATGACCATGACTAGTCTTCAATATATTCGAGTTAGGTACTAAAATCAAATAATAATTCGTGGTAATATGAATACATTCTAATTTTTTAGCATGGTAACACAAATATAATATATCCCATTTGCGGTATAACCAGTTTTTGAAATGAAAATCTTGGAATAATTTGTTGATGTTTGGAAATGCTTTGTAATATTTCAAACTCCAGTTTTGCGTCTTCTAGATAATACTCGTATTTTTGTTTAAAATTAAATAAGGTTTGGGGCCACTTTAGTTTATCTGCCAAGAAAATGCTAATATAAACACAATAAAATGATAGTGCATTTAATCAGTGTCTGAGATCAAAATATTGTAACAATAAGAAAAATAATAGACTGCGTATAAGAAATTTATTTGTTTCGCAGACACTGAACTTATAGAGTAATAATATAGTGCTTCATTTCACACAGAAATCTCTTCTGGAGTAATAATTGCTGAAGCATTGATAGGAAGATATTGTTAACAGAGATCTTAAACTTTTCTTACATAATAAAAAAATCAATACCAAAAGACAAGCACAACCTTGTACTTTAAAAATAGAAAATGCCAACAATTAAATGTTATCATAGAAATATGTTCAAGCAACTATCGCGAAAATATGAAGAAACTACCGCAATGCGATAAACAATGAACGTTATAAATTAGTTAGTACTTTATTACCAGGTACATGTTAAAAATTTGTTCACAAATAAATATACAACGACACGCTAAATGTCTTAATACATTGACATTTATTTGTGAGTAATTGGTGAAAATTTTTATGGCAAATCAATTATAATAGTACGTAAGCTGAAGTAACATGCAATTTTGTAAAATCATTTATTTAACACATGTTATATTTAATATAATTTGATATAGATCTTGAAAAGATGAAATAAGAAACTACGATTCATATAAAATGTATTATTTAACAGAGAAAAATGTTCTTTCACACTTTATTGGTAGTACATTGGAATCAAAGACCAAAGAAAACCACATGATTGATTACAATCCCTATTTTTATACAGGGTGTAACAAAAAAGCAAGTCATCTTGTTAACTGCGTATTTTTGGCGGGAAAATATGACGATTACCTACCTATATAGAAAAATACCTTCCTTAAAAGGATGTTAAAGTTGAACTTTTAAAATTGTTTTTCGCTATATTTTTTTCAGATTTTTACCTATCACTTTGAAATTTATAATATTTCTTATTATTAACCAAATCCTCAAAAGAATTATTGTGAACGGCACCTAAAAAACAAACGTAGAAATGGACGATTTATATAACTTTATAATGTAGAATTTTGTTTAGAATATTTTATTACTCTTGATAATTTTTCGTAAAACTCTTCATTTTCGGAATAAATTCAATTTTTGAGCATGCAAGGTTGTAATACGCCTTTCCAGTTGATCAATATTGTCATTTGATTCGGAATAAACGTCGTTCTTCATAAATCCTCAATTTGTAAAGTCCAATGGACTAATATGGAGAAATTATTGCTTAAATGTTGTCTAACATTTAATCCAAGATGAGGTGGAACAACATAAAGTTTCATCCACATATTTTGACAAAGAGTAAGTACCAAATGTCAAGTGTAACTCATTTTGCTGCGACTATATCCAACGTCGCATGCCCCAAACATTCAATTTATTTAAAAAATGAAGAGTTTTACAAAGAATTGTTAAGAGTAATAAAATATTCTAAACAAAATTCTATATTATGACATTTTATAAAATAAGCCATTTCCCCCGTTTCTACATTTGTTTTTTAGGCATCATTTACAATAAAACCCTTGATGATTTCGTTAATAACAAAAAGTATCTCTATAGAATTTCAAAATGATGCGCAAAAATGTGAAGAAAAAATTATAGCAAAAAAAGAATTTTAAAGGTTCTACTTTAACACCCTATATCTTTTAAGGGAGCATTCTTGTATGTAGGTAAGTAGGGTTAAATCGTTATATTTTGCCACCAAAAATACGGCATGCCCTGCTTTTTTGTTACACTCCGTACATATAAAAATTATTTATTTTACTTCTCTGAAGGTCCACAGCTTTAGTGACCCTAGTCGCGATGGACGATCAGCTTTAAAAAAGATTTCGCATAATGTTGAACGCGTTTTATAAAAATATAAATTATTTTTTATGTCACTCCTTTACTGCACCGCGAGGCATTGAAGTGGAAAATGGAAATGTGTATTAAAATTAGTAAAATGTACAAGGTAGCAGTGCGTACTTGTTCAGGTACTCATTGCCATAAAACTTGATCACCGTGCATTTGATTTTAAAGAGTTTTTAAATTATCTTTTCAAATACAGGTTAAACAGCCTAGAGAATATGCACAGAAAAAAATATATTAAAAAACATGTATACAGAGAGAAACGTGTGTAAAATAATGTAGCTATAATTCTGAAATAATTAAGTTCAAAATTGACAAATGTGAGTTCGCGTTTAAAGTTGTCAAAAAACACAAAGACCAAATCTCACAATCTTTTAATTTTGTACGAACTTTTTTGACGACTAGTTTTGTAGTCTAATACTTTCACCCTATCATCAGGTCATTACAAGGCTAAAACCATTTTCAATTTATTTTTTGATTTGTGAAAGTCAAAGAATAATTTTTAAGATATTTTAAGAATTTTTCTACAACATATACCTAAGCATACAGCTTAGTTAAAATGTGTTGATGTATTAAAGAAGATCCCAAATTACACAAAATGTAGTGTAAAACCTATAGAAAACAGCTACGTCAGTGGTGCCACCAGACATACAATAATTTCGAGCTTTTATTAGTTCTCATCAGTATGCCATAGATGAGGCAATTGAAAAAAAACATTAGTATACGCTAGATGTAGTGTCTTCATCTAGTACTCTCTGACTACTCAGTGCTGGGTCTCTTTGTATCTAAGCCCTTCTACAATGTATGTAAACCATTTAATAAAAAAACCATTTGATAAATTCTCTAAAATAATTCATTTGCATGAAGAAAAATGCAGTGGTAACTTTTAGTAAATCTGTCATGCTAGATACTGCTCAATTTAAATTATTTTATAATGTAGCACTGTACAAAATATATGTATTTTATTTTTCCTTTCCTATAATAATTGGGTTTTACCTGTGGGACATGAGTATTATTATTATTATTATTTAAACAGCTGAACCTGATCAGAAAATAGTATATCGTAGATACATTTATGAAGATAATAATCAAATAATTGCGTGGAATAAATTAATAAAAAATATAAATATATATAAAAACACAAACCTTTACAAAATGTACCTATAATTATACTATTATGCTCTATAAGTAATTTGCACAAATACAATTTTTCAATTGCTTAAAAATATGCTACAAACTTCATTGACCAACGTGTCGATGTCAGCTTAAATAATTTCTCTGAGTATTCTCTTAAATACATTTATAAATATAAAACTTCTACACAGTTGAAAGACGTGCAAATATAATAAATTATATTTGTTTAACTTTTATTTTATAATGTATGCGGATTCTCCATTTCCTAAATTAACTCTTTATCAATGCGTTTCCTTTTATAAATTGACATTTTTAGATATTACATTTTCTCTGCTTTCGTCGTTGTTCATTCCGCTCACGATAATCCTTGGCGGTTTTTATTATTTCCCTGACGCATTAGGTATGCATCAGATCGGTACTAGAAATCATAGTTTCCTAATGTTTTACAAAGGAAATACCCACTGCCAAACAATATTTGACGTTCCTTAAATATTATTAATAAAAATGAAATACCTACAAAAAATCAAATAAAGAATTTTTATTTATTGCCAACTGCTTTCCTCTGTGCATAATCGTATAAAGTAAACGACCACAAATAAAAACGGCAAGAAATGAAAATCTGTGCAAAACGCAGCATATCCGCATTTTTTTAAAAAGCCTTACAGACCGTGCTCATTTGAGTGTAACAAATTTATGAGGCAACTGCAAAGCTATTTATCTGAAATGCTTGACCTCATGTAGGCAACAGTAGAGTAATTAAAGAATATCGATTCCAAAAGGAAAAAATGAAGACCTCCGAAAATTCATCAACGTTTCACAAAAACTGTTCCTTTTAACTACACTTTCACATTTAATCTGGTGGCAGAAATTGGAGTATGATTCAAACTCAAGGACGATTTTTTTAAACTACTAGAATAATCAATTAAAATGGTTAGTTCTTGGCATAAACAAATTTGACTAACGGGTTTGCTTCTAAACTACAAGAAGTGTATTATCATGAAAAACTCAGATCTCTTTTGGTAAAAATATATACAGAGTGTTTTTAAATGAAGTAGCAAAAATGAGATCACATATTGCTTAGGTGAAATTAAATCTATTTAACCTAACATACCTATATGCCAAGTCGCATAATAAAAAAGATACAGGGTGTCAATGTTAAAAAATTGTTTTCGTTATTTGTAAATAACTTCTTAAGAAATCCAAATATTTACATAAAATTTGTAAATCGGGGGTTTTTGCGGGTGAGGAATTCAAATTTGTTTCTAATTTTGATGTCACTAGTAGAGGGCGCCACTTATGGCACATCATGTTTCTTTTAAGGAACTTTTTGCAGCTTAGTGTATCCATCTGGCTATCGAAACAATCGAAAGAAGAGAAATGTGTTAAAAGGAAGAAAAGTTAACTTTTATACAGGGTGATATAATCTACATGAAACATTATTTGTTTCATTTTGTTTTTTTTGCAAATATCTCCTGAACTTTTAAACCGATTTTAATGAAATTTGGTATGGGGTTGTAGATTGTCTACCTGAACATTATTGAGAAACTAGTTCTTTTTAATATCACAGAAGGTGCCAATTATGGCCAATGCCACTTAATTTTTTTTCAAAAACTATTTTTATTTCCATTTCTTTTTCTAAATTCATTGCCAGTGCATTATAAACTCCGTTGCATTGTACACAAAAAAGTGAAAAAAAGTAAATAATACATTTTCTTGTAGAATGAAACTTTGCTTCGAATGAAATGGTAAAGAATTAAAAAAGAAAACAAAAGTTTTTGAAAAAAAATGAGTGGACTACAACACCATACCAAATTCTATTAAAATTGGCTTAGGGATTCTGAAGATATTTACAAAAAACAAAATATCAGACCTAATTTCAAGAACCTCTGGGGCTCCCAAAAATGAGACATCAGAAAAAGAAAAAATACGGGTTAAATCATTTCTCACGTAAATTCTGCATTTGTTTTTTTTCTCATAGTATTTCTGAATCACCTGTATACAACATAGTGCAAAAAATTGGAATTTATTTTAAATACATGTGCAACAATGGTATTTCCTTCATTCGATAAATTATACCTTATCGCGTAACTACGAAGTAAGCAAATGCAAAATTATGCAAATAAAAAACCAAAGAATTGCTGCTTTAGTTGAAGGAAATTGTTATACATTAGCTGTCTTATTACCACATACGATGCAAAGGGATTTGAAGTCTGTTATTGTATAACATCCACATGCTGACATTGACCACTGCCAAAGGCATCGATTGTATGCTGAATAATCTACAACACCAACATTGTAGCAGGACTGAGTCCTGCTGTAATAACAGCGATTTAAGTTCAGTTCATATGATCATATGAAAACATTTTTGATTTAATTTTAATCTTTACCTATTATTGAAAATAATGTAAATGTATGAATATTGTATTATATATAAGAGGAAAAAAGTATGGAAAAAACATATATTTTGCTATTTAGGTGATTCTTCAAGTTTTTAATATCTTTGTTGGTTTATGCAAAACAGTATTGTGAATAATAAATATTTTAATAAATACAATTTTCCGTAAATTGCGTGAATCAAGTTCATAAAATCTATTCCCTCACTACATGGATAGCGTTAAAAATGACTCATTTATTTCTCTAACATTTCTAAATTTCCAAACTTACAAGGAAATTTAATAATACTCACAGATTAGCAAACGTGACATTTCCTTTTACAATGAAAATTTCTATATGAACAAAATATCAGTAACTGTAGCTTCTTTTTATCATGTTTCCGACTAAATTGGTATCTGAAATAACCAGTTTTGGGCAAGGTCGATGCTTACATTATTTTTTGATTTATAATACGAACATAACGGAAAATTTCACATGAAATATGAAGAATAATTTTTATATAAGGAAGCAGTATATACTGTATTCACTTATTAAATACATTTTGGGGTAAAGAATCAAGACACCAAGACACCTTACTATTGACAGAACAGGTTTAAAAACATTTGCAGTACTTGACAATGCTCTAGAAAGCCTTTCTTATCTATCTGTCTCAAATGATAATGAAGATAGCATTATATACTTAGTGTATATAAAAATGATCATAATCAGTATATTTCTGTTAACAGTTTGGAAAAGGAAGCGGATGTAGCAAACAGAAAGTTAAAATGGCGGCGAATCTTCTAATCTTGATAACCTTTGCTAATAAAACTTGAGAGACGGTAGGTGATAACAAAATATGTTTCTATGATATCTTTCGAGGTCGATACTCGTCGTACTATCAGTATCAGCTAACGTATTTGATTCTCATTGCAATTTATAAAGTGTTAGGAGTGTGATAAGAAAGATACTAGAAGTATCCACTAAATTGTATGATGCATACGTCTATTATATCAAGTATGATGATACATCTTGACTGAGTTGATTTTTCAAGGAAAGTATTTGGGCAGTAATTGGAAAATAGCAATTTTTTCTAATAACTTTTTTTTACTGGAAACCTGTTTGAAACATACAGGCGCTTAGCATGCAAATGATGTGCATTTCAAATTAGTTTTCAGTGTTTTTTATGAATAGTTTGCTGATTTCTTCTTCTCAACAAAGCAATAATGTTTATTCCCATCAACTTCAGGTTTCCAAGAAATAGCAACTTGTGCAAAACATGATTTTTGGAAGGTTTTTTGATCAAGGCACCAACCGAGATAGAAAAATATGTCATATTCACAGAACATACTTTTCTACGAGTTGCTCTCATGATTCATTTAACAGTGTTTTGAAAATTGCTCAGATAACTTTAGTTATCATATTTTTTTTTAAATGAGTCTTTTTATTAGGTTTTCGTTGACACGATCTGAAAAATGTCAGAATCTTCTGCTTACAACGATACTATGGAGGATGATATAGAAGAATCCAGAGATACATGTGAAAAAGCGTGTCGCTTATTTGAAGATTGGAGTCATCAAAAGGTAGTAACTGTTATCACAGTTCTACTAGTCTATGTTCAACAAAAATCTAGAGTATACCAGAGTGCTACGCTGTGGAGTCTTTGCTCAATGATAAGAACAACTTTGTCAGTGTAAAAGAATATTAACGTAAAGAAATTTTCAAGTTTAATTGCTTCCCTAAACATAAATCGGTAGGATATAGATCCAGGAAGACTAGTGTTTTAAGAAAATCAGATGTTGAGAAATTTTTAAAAGAAGAGATGGTAAAACCTATTTGATGATGAAGGTAAAGTGTAATTTCCACACTTCGTGAAGAACTAACATTTCTTCAGCTTGAACATATAACAGACTTGGGAGAATATATATTGATAGAGATTCCCAACACAAAGACGAACATGAAAAGAGAATTTACTACTTCTAACGCCAACATTGAAGAAGTCAATCTTGTCGAAATTTTTCGAAAATATTCCTGTCTGAAAACAACAAACGCGACAGAAAGATATATAGAGGATTCCATTCAACAACAACTTCAAGGATCCTAAAAAATATTGGGTCAAAGAAATCAGTATAAATGCAAACTCGGCCTTTACTTCATCAAATAAATACATGCGCAGGACTTTTCATAACCTATTGTAAAAAATTTGCAGTTAAAATTAATAATAATGATAAGAAATCATTTAAATTGACAACAAATGAACAGTTACTTCAAGAATTCTGACATATTTTTTGCATGCGAGAACATTTTTCCCGCACTAGTTAAGAAAAATCGAACATTTTCTCAACTTAGTTACCAAATGTACAACTTGCAGAAGGGAGCATTTGATTTCACTATTGTCTGTTATTTCTTATCCATTAGTTATAGCAATTTTATACAATCTTAGTACCATTTGTTGACTTGGATAAGTTTTTAAAAAATATCAGGATCATGAGCATCAGGAAACATACCGAGTGAAGAAAGCCTGTCATTCTTCTTACTCACCTTCAATAATTTGTCTGTCCTCCAACTCAATAACGCTCTTTTTAGTCTCTTCCTCTGATTCCACATAGAAGAATATAGAAGCCCCCAACAATAAATAAATAGTGAAAAGGCACAACAAAACGAACCATTGCTTCTTAGACATCATTTTCAGTTTCACAAGTAGATCACTGAAACCAAACTCATCATGTCACCTCTCCCAGAATTTCCGCATTGGAAATATCAAATGTACGTTTTACAATACGTAAATTTTTCTCAGAGAATTTCGAAATTATTTCTGATTGTCTAATATTATCGAAATTAAAGTGTGTGTACATTGCTCATCTGTTTAGTTCGACAATGGTAAGAGGTCACTGATTTTATCAGGTCCTCAAGCGAGATTTGTCGTGATTTGTGATATAAAAATCCTTCTTAATCTAATAAGTGATATATAATTGTTGCGTATCAAAATGTGTCAATCAATTGCTCTTCTCTCAAACACAGATTGTCTAAGTGAATTTTAGCCAGTTTGTTAACAAAATTGTACATTTTTAATAAAGCATGCAATAATTTTGCTAACAGTAGTTCGTCAGAAACATTTGTTCTTTTCTTAAGGGTGCTATCATTGTACAGGGTGGTTCAAAAAGTATGCTTTTGGGTGGGTAAAAGGTGGTTCTATCATATATACAGCAAATCTGATAGTTTACAAAAAATGTGAGTGATACCGAAAAACGCTGTGTAACTAGAAAATGGTAAGAGACAGAGACATGCGGTTTGGCCATCAGATTTGTTCTATCTACACTGATAAAAATTATTAACGAAATTACGTGGTTTCTTATTGCCTGATTGCCTAGGTCAGTACTGTAAAATAGTACATCAAGATGAAATAATTGAAGTTTAGTACTAAAAATATGAATTTTTCATAGTAAAGCAGTATTTTTTTACACATGAAATGTAATTTTACAACGTTTCTATGTATTTTTAGAAAAAATGTGTAATTTTACTTAAAAGATCTAAATGTACGATAAAATGGAGATTCTTGTAATATAGTATGGTTTTAGTATTTTTTAATTAATTTATGATGTGTATGAAAGTACCACCCACCAATTTGAACCACTTCGTACAATTACAACAATTTTAAAACTTGATGAAATATTATTTTGTCAAAATTTGAAGAAGTGTTTGTTTGAGAAAAGTAATTAATAAATTTAACGTTAATGCATTTAAAATTTAAATACAAGAAAAATAAGATTTTGCTTTTTAAAACTTGATTTGAGAAAAGAGATTTATCGTTAATAATCCATATACACGATACGTTCAAAAGGACTATAGTATTAGCAGGAAGAAAATTTTGCAGAATATATGAGCAGGAAATTGATATTATTTTTTTCACATTGTAAAACGGTACATTTAAGGACTTTCAGGAGTTTCATAAACACTTACCAAAGTTAAACAGTTATTTTTATCACGTACAGACCAGACTCATAAAAATCTCCAAATCCAGCGGTTCCTTAACATAAATGAAACAATCACCTTCAGATCAACAAACTAAAAATTACAGGCACTGGCTATCACAACGTTGCAAGGCAAAGCCTTTTTATGGCACTATCACAGATCCCAACAGCGGATGGTGGATGTATCCTGCCGCTATTCAAACTATTAACAATAAACACAATCGGACGGATTTGAAGGAGTGGTAATGCCGGCTATTCTTCATCTTGCCACAGAGCTGACCGCTATAGAAAAAAGCATGCTGTTTCACAAACTGAAACCAACCGACTGATAGTGCGCTCGGATTTTTCTAAATAATTGGAATTTAATTAACAATATCAATGTAAACACTTGAATGAATCTGTATTGGAGCCATCTAGGAGAAAATACGATACCGCACGGTATTTATATAATGTGGTACCGGCATATCGACGAGTGAAGAACCTGACGAGTCAATTCCACAATACTATATTCGTCCTTGCGGAGCCACTTTGAGTGCCAACGAAGGGGGGAACAGGCTAGTTAAAAAATTAGATCAAATAGGATAATAGTGAGGCGATACCGATTCCAGCAGGAATGTAATAGTCAAAAGAACGGTTTTTTTTCTCTGAAAATCAAATCATTGCAATTTAAGGTTAACATTGTTTCTATGAAGATTTGAAGAAAAGTAAAAATAAAAAAATTGGGCATGGTTATAATTAATTAGAATTCTGTAAATTTTGAAAGGGTGCAGAGCTTTTTCAACTTTTATTTACTTTTTACAACTAAAATACACCGATAAAAATGATTGTCAATATATACGTTATTCATATCATACATTAATGTAAAAAATACTAAATCCATACTGTATTACAAGAATCTCCGTACATTTACACATTTCATGTAAAATTACATGTTTTTTCTAATGACACATAATAACGTTATTACATTTCATAATATGTACAAAAACATGGTTTCGCTATGAGAAATGCATATTTAAAAGCAGTAATTTTCCATTGCAGTTGTAACATTACATTTTTTTGTGTTATTTCGCACTATTGACCTAGGCAATACAGAGCCAACGATCCACCGTGTAATATCTTTCGATTACAAAAAAAGTGGTGCGTATCTTGTCTAATGCCGATTTCCGTGACCATTGTCGCCCATTCTTTATAAGCCTTGGAATAATGCCCTTACCCTCGTTTTTCATGTATCATACATTGTTAGCCATACATAAGAATAAGAAAGATTTTAATACGCAAATGGACTTACAAAACTACAACACAAGAGTTGCAAGCTATTTGAGACCTCCTAAAGTTAGATTAGCGGAGTCCAAATAAAATTCCTTGGATTTGAACCTTTATAATAAGTTGAGCATAAAAACTCGTGGCTTTCATTTTAATAAATTTAAAAATACAATAAAAAATTCATAGTAAACAAATCTTATTACTCCATAAAGGAGTATCTAGATGATGCTAATGTTCTTCAATTGCCTGTAATTGTTATAAACTATGTGTTTGTGTAGTAACAACATACGCTGCATGTATGTATCACTGGCTTTAAATTGCTAGTTTTGGTGTTGTTTTTAAGTTTTTGTACTTTATACTTTAGTATTATGTATATTGTTTTTATATATTTACTTTTTTTTATTTGTAGTCTTCCTTTGTTAGATTTCTAGAAAGTGACTTACCACATTATACAAAAAGTGTATTTATATAGTGGTCAATAAAATCTATCTATCTATCTATATATCACTAATAATGTTTATCAGTGTATAAAGACTTAAAGATTGTTATTATTTTTTATGAGTTGTAGCTTCTTACTTTTGTACAACGTAGATTTTTCCCTCCATTGTGTCCTTTTTAAAACATTTCATATACTGGGTGTCCCGAATTTAACGTAACATACAGCAAGGGCAGATTCCTGACGACAAAATAATCCGTTGTTGCCAGATTTACCGGATGTCAAAGTTGACATTTTGACGTCACTAGTAGAGGGCGCCACTTATGGCATGTCAAGCATTTAAATGGCAGAGCTTTTTAGCGGCTTACCGTATACATCTGACTATTGAAACAATCGATTCTCCTACTACTTTTTATATAAAAATGGCATATCTTGATGTTGTTAGAAACAACCATTTTCAAAATAATCATTTTTGAAATATTCAAAGCGCCGAATAAAAACTGTTTTGGTTTGACAAGTTTTAATAATTCTTTAACTTTATTATTTGGTAAAACTGAAATATGACAATAAGAAAACATACATATCTGCGATAAATCTGGCCGTATATAATTTTTCATCGCATACTCTTTTAAATCTACATAAAAAATGTTTCTTTTTTATTACTTAGTAAAATTGAAATATGAAGATAAGAAAAAAATTCATATATTTTGTTGTAGATTGTGCTTCTAGATCTTATTTTTTCAAATTTGGATTCTTACATACTGAGTGTGTGAAAAAGATTACTGTGAGAAGCCTATTAAAATTATTTTCCACTTTTTAAATTTTACCGGTATATTTACCGGTTTTAAATCCAAATGGAATTTGAAATTATCTTTATAAAATCAATAGTGAAGGTATGCAATATTGAACAGTTTTGGGCTCTCTTATTCACGCTTTAAAAATTGTGTATTTGAGATTTTGCTCTCTATTTTCTACAGTAACGGGTAGGGGGAGGGTTGGATTGTATTGCTGCTGAAACAAAAACTTAAGTATTGTTACAGTTAATGATTTGGCAAGAAAAAATTACTCTACAAAAAATAATAATAATAAAACAACAAGCTATCGTTCAGAAGACAAATTTGTAGCTATAGGTACGCTATTTTATATTTTTTTACCTGTTTAAATATCTATGGAATGATTGATACTTGTTTTTCTTAAAGCTCTTGACAGATTATTCAAACGTCGAATTGTTTTGCCTTCAGCGTCATTTCTCTAGATCGTTATAAAATGAAATACACAACTATTTCAGATCGAGTGTACCACAATTTAATTATTTGAATATTATCCTGAACATTTTTAGTAATAAACATAAAAGGAGTAATGTTTTGCCCACCACAAATAACAATAAAGCAGAACGAAATGTTTCATGTGTACAGAGTTGATGGGATATTTTTACATGACTTATAACTGGCATTGCATAATATAAATATCAGACCTGTTATGAAGCGAAGACGAAAAAACTACTTGTAAAACAAGTTTTGAATGAATGTTTAATTGTATATTATAAGAAGAAACATTCGTATCATGACCTACGCGGTCAGTGAATATTTCTTTAGAAATACGTTGTAATAATAGACTCGATATTTTACCTGAAAATAGACTATGACTTCATTATTTGGAATAAAAAAGATTACGGTAATTCTAAAGAAGTAGCGTTTGCTGATAATCATGTCCGACGCCATCTATTAGGCGATCAAACTGTTTTTTTCTCTGAATACACTCTAGATATCCAAGTCTGCATAATATTAATCATTCGTATAAGATATTCTTCAACACGTTCTGTTAGCATTTCACTGGACTGACTTAAATAATATATAAGCAACGTCAGTGGATAGATAATATCTTATTCTCGATTTCTGGGAAATCTCATGTCGCTTTGAATACGATATCACTCATTTTACTATGTCCATAGGTGGATATTTGACGTAACGTATTAGTAATAACATATCCTTCCGTTTCATCGTAATTTGATAGTACATTTTTAATTTACTTGGTATTGTCGATAGTAATAGTAATTAGTAGCAGTAAAAATACTGCTTAATCAAAACCAGTGGCGTAACAAAATTGGCCCCCCTGCAAACGAGTTCAGTGTTCATATTATGTGCATAATAAAATTGCTAAAAATTCAAATGGCATAAAGTGATGTTCGAGCTCCTTATCTTTTGTTTTTTGATCTATTAAGAAAACGTTAAACGGAAACGCATAACCGGACGAATATTGAAAAATATTTCAGTATTCAGTGGAGTCACCACTGAAGATGCCGACAGTGAAGAGCGGCGAAACGTTTGGAAGCATGGGATGCGACCAGTTACAGCGGCGGCTACGGAACGCCTCGGAGGACCACCATTATCCAAGGAACGGTTCCGACCGTAGCAGTTGTAATGCCAACAATAGAAACCGAAATCAATATATGGACGGGCCCAGAGACACCGATAGCGGGTCTGTCCCCACAGAGCCTAGCCCAAGAACAACCAGGGCAGGTAAAAGAATCTCGGCTAATGCTAGGGATGTGCATTTCGACTCTGTTTCTAGCAGCTACCAGTTACCGAGGTCACGGCACAACATCCCGGAAAATTACTATGTATCAAATTACAGCACTGACCGTGAAAGCCTAAAAACCACTACTCGTATAATAAGTCAGTATGTTGAAACCGTAAGAAACTCAAAGTGTAACACACAATTTTTAATGGTTCTGTTATAACAGTCTTGTGCAAAGAGACAAGAAGCATTTTTTAATAATTAATTTATGATGTTTCAATTTTCCTTTGCCATTTGAATTTGAGATACAATTTGTAATGTAGACAGTTACAAAGTATTAAAAATAGAAAACGTATGTCGCTACTGCCTTCATTTTGATTAACAAAATTCAAAATTAAACGAAAATATCGTATCGTTAGTAGGTAAAAAAATCTACCGAAGGCACCTATAGTGCAATAATCAACCAATATACCTAAGACAAATTTCGAAGCAATAAAAGACACCATATGAAAATTTACACAGCTAGCCCGAAGTGATTTCGGTGATTTGAGCTTGTTAATTTGGATAAAACTTTGAAAAATATCAACATTACAATGGAAAAAAGACTGGCTATAACATGAGAGTTTTGGCTACAGGAGATTCTTATTAAACTTTACAATATCTTTTGGATCCAATCCATACAAAAATGGTATGCACAATGTTGGACGTCTTTTACATAAAATGTGTATCTACAATAGAAATGCAATATATATTTTTAGGTAATATTCACTTGAATATTACCCTTCTTATATTTTTAAGACTAAGGCAAGATCAAGAAAACAGGATAAGAAAGCAACTCTACATTTGATTGAAGCCAACTTAGTTATATTCGAAAGTGTTTCGTTTAGCCTCTAGGGGGTTTCAAAGATTTGCAAAAATATTAGTTTTTTCTAAATTTCGATCGATGTTATGATAATACGAATATTTTTATCGAGAATCTAGCTTTTTTGTCTCTTAAAAATTGTCCATCGAATGAGTGAAAAAAATAGAAATTTGATTTTAAATTCTGAGGATTATTAAAAAGTTACTTGCATTCAAAATGCTAATCAATAAATCATGACTAATAATTGGCAAGGTTTTGAAAATTACTGCTGCTTTTACAAAAACAAGTTTAAATCTGGGGAATGTGGTGGTCATGTTACAGGTGCATCATTCGAATCTATTAGTAGACTATATTGCTCCACACATACTATATTTCCCGCCAAATTAAAAGAGTTACATTTTCTAGAAGAGTTGGTAAGATGTTTTGCAAAAAATGTAAATAAATATTTCTATCACATGTCTGCAATAACCACGGGATCAATACAACATTTGATCAAACATCTATTTTTATGCTAATAGTGTGCAACTATAATGGCATAATGTGGGTTTTCAACCGTAGAAACATATTCATTGTACAGATTGGGGATTCAGGTTTTTGTAGCACGCTAGTAAATACATTTTTCTACTAAATTTTACTCACACGTTTTTCTGTTGCGAAAAAATTGACAGTATAAGGTGCTGTTTGGGAATTAGTCGATAATAGTTTCTGAAACATTCGTGATGAATCTAAAGCTGTGTGACGTCACTACCTGCTATTATAGTATGCCGGATAGCGTTTACTTGCATTTAGAATCCGAAGCGGAGGAGGACCGTCAGCATCGTTAGGATTGCGGTTTTTATTTCAGTTAAGGAAAATTCAAGTATTGATTGTGTTAACAAAACAATCAAACATTAGATATTGTGTTGTGCCGAAATAATAATATAAATATCTACTTAATTGTTTTTATAGTTTTTAGTTAGAAGACACTTGTAATTTCTCTTTTGATTTAAATATATAAAGCTGTTTCTTTATATATTTTTAGGTATTAATAATATTGTGTGAAACTAACTACTCTGTGGACTAAAGCCCCAACCAGCGTTGAATTACACCCACAATATCTACCCATATATTCTTTATTATTAGCTTTTGTAACATTTTTTACTGTATTAGAAAGGTATTTTAAGCTAATATAAATCAAATCTCCTACAATTCCTATCAATGAAGTCATATGTACGCTCTCTAATACCAAACATCAAGGTGTGCTAATGAACAATTCCACAGACAAAGCTCTATTCAATAATTATCTAAAACAAATAATCTTCTAAATTTACTAACCTAACCTACTTAATAATGTTTACCCCTTATGTAATCGTTTTCTATATATTTTTAGGTATTAATAATATTGTGTGAAACTAACTGCTCTGTGGACTAAAGCCCCAACCAGCGTTGTAGGTATTTGTCATGTTTAATTTAAAATTCATTGACAGGCAAAAAATCACTTTTGACATTGTCGATATTGAATTTCAAATAATTTTAATTTATATAATAATTTTTATAGTTGATATTTGACTCAACTTAAAAGAGGCCACCTGAAGAAGCAATTCTAAAAATGCAGAAATAGGTCAGATCTAATCTATTGTGGTTGAATTTTCGAGTTTTCACAGTCTCAAAAGTGAAGTTAGATATTTATAGGGTGTTTTCATTAAACCAGGTTAGTAAATTTAGCTAGATTAATTTTTTTAAAATAATTATTGAATATTGTCTGTGGAATTGTTCATTAGCATACCTAGATGCTTGGTATCAGAGAGCATACATATGACTTCATAGATAGGAGTTGTAGGAGATTTGATTTATATTAGCTTAAAATGCCTTTCTAATACAGTAAAAAACATATAAAGCCGCACTGCATTGTCTTCGTAGCTTTCTCGTGAAGACATGACAAGACGATGAAAGAGAACAATTGTTTAGGCATTTATAGACGAAACAGAATAAGTCAAGTGACAGCGAATTTAATTTAATTAGTTCTAGTTCGGACTGGACCTACCCTCAATAAATTTTGATTTTAAATAATAATTTTATATGCTGGATGTCCTTTAAATAAAGTATATGCCTACAATAAAAATGCAAAATTTATTTTTTCAGCTAATATTCACTTAAATATTTTCCTTTGTTAAATTTGCAAGACATCTTGCCCTAGCAATATTTCTTGTATTCCCTCGCAAAATCTTTTTGTTAAATCTTGTTTTGTCCAAGACCAAGAAAAAGCAAGATAAGATTATTTTTTTCGTACTCCAAGTGAAATACAATTGAAATCAAACTGATTACTTACGAGTATTACTTACGAATATAGTTCTTCCAATAAGAGGGATCACCACTCTGATAATAGCCAATTAACATAATTATTTCATACTCACCCTCTAAAATATATTTTATCTCTCTTTCTCGTTCGTATGTCTTTTTCTCCTGTGTACGTTCGATGTTCTGAAATATCGCACCTCCACATAGCAGATAAACGATATAGAGCGTAAGCAACTTAATGTATTGCTTTTTGTTTAGCATCCTTCAGAAGTTCTAGTATCTCACGAATAAGGACCAGTTTAAGGATAACAGTTTCCAGAAATGCACTATACACAAAATTATCTTAGTCTCTTTATTATTTCAACTTAAGTGTGCTCAAAGAAGCACAATTTAAACTAAGATAGTTTGCGAGACTGCTGCAGATACCTAATCGTGATTGACCTAAAAATTTTCAGTAAATACGTATATGGGAAAGATATCTATAGCCACTAGAACGTAAACCTTTATTAGATATACGTACTTACCAGCAAGCAACTATATATCTCGATCAGAAATTGAATAGCGCATAGTTCTAGAAATAATTTTCCTAATTGTTCAATAATTAGATTAAGTTAGATAAATATTCAGATAAAGATACAGTTTTTATTTGTATTGACAGGAAAACTACAAACAACGACAACACTTATATCTATAAAGATGGCCATACACGAGCTGCCTGGCCGGAAGATCAACCTTCTGGACGTTAAGCGTTAACGCTAAACCTGTACTCCCCTGCAAGACAGGCTTCTTGACTCGCGTGCATGGACTGCAGGTTTAAATTCATATTAACATTTATATGCTTACATTTATATATTTTCTAATAAGTAACACATTTATTTTTATAATCATTTTCAAAATTATTTTCTTGACAAAACATATAAGGGACACAAGCGGTGCTATGGCAATAAAGCAGCTGATAAGCTGGTCAGAAGTGCATCGGGTCTCAATATATTTGAATATGGTGCCTCCAGTATGCTTCCTATGTCATCTTTCGTTGAAATTATCAAGGAGAACACCCACAAAGAATTCAGAAGACGGAATGGAACAGCGTACCCCAGCAAGGCTACAGCCAAAAAGTACCTGGCTATGACCAGAACCGATCTTCGTCTAGTGACAGGTATTCAAACTGGACACTGTTGGCTAAGGAAGCACCTGTATTATATGAAGAAGTGTGAAACACTTCTTTGTAGGGGCTGCGAACAGGAAGACGAGACTATGCTTCATGCACTCTGTGTGTGCACAGCTGTCTCACCAACAAGAGAATACGTGTTGGGAGAGCGATGGCCTTCTATGGCCTACATTATAGAGATCCCCCTCAGCAACGTCACCACCTTTTTCTTTTTATTAGATTGGTTAGTGGTTTAGGTGGATTAATCTCTTACTGGGAGGAAGTACAAGGGGCCCAATGGGTATAAGTGATGGTTTTATAAGGCTATCTCTCACAATTCTAAAATCAAATTTCTTTTCAAATACATCTGAACTTAGCAAAAACTGACTGTAATATGATATGGACATGTAATTTGGCTATGGATAGCTAAAGAAGGGTTGGCGTGTCATGTGGAAATTCCAACATGGCGGAAATTCTACACGCTACTCTAATACCTTCAACTTTTGCAATTACAAATACAATTTTGGACTCCAAATCTGCAATCCTGGCGTCTAGGCTTGCAGCGTTATTCTCTTTAACAACACAATCGCATTTTAAGCATTGGCAGTTTTTCGGAAGACGAGAGTTCAAGCTTGGCCTTCCGTCCAATACGACCACTAACGTTACGGTTTGCTGGCCGATTTGCTAACATCAAGTTTGCTTTCCTATAAACGGCAACGTGTAAGCCCACCATTAAAGCAACAGTTTCATCGAATTTTACAGTTTTCTTCAGTAGATTTGTTTCTGCTTTACATACAATAGTTTTCATTTCATGCGTTCATTTTTATGTACTTTGTTACTTAAATTGATAGGACAGAGACATTGGTAATTGTTTCTCGATATTTTAAAATGCATAAGAAATATGTACTGATTTGAATATTTATAGACGAAAACATGTTTTGAACATTCTGTTCTAAATAGAAATTTCATTAAATTTCTCTTGGTGAGTGAAACAACTAATAACTAATATTATAAATTTAATGTAGATTTCAATATGAATACGTCAGAAGTTCAAAAGAAAACGCAAAATTCATTTTAGTGAGTGTCATTATTATTGCAAACGATAGTACTGATTTGAATATTTATAGACGCAAACATTTGACATTTGTTTATGCTCCGTTGGGATTTCTATTACTGATGGCTTACCGCTTGTCATTATTATTTCATAATACTAACCGAGGAAAATACTAATATTTATGTGAATATTTTTTTCTTTGAAGATACGTTATCATGTATTACTTCGTTGCTGGTACGGTTTCCAGTTTTAAAAGGATTTTTCTGTAACAAGTTTTACCTTGCTATAATTGCCAAAAATTTGAATTTTTTTCATCCTGAGGATTAATTCATCAAAATTCTTTAGGCTTAAATTAACGACGATAGATTACAGAATTTTTGCATTTCTGGCTAAGCTTAATAGATTCAGAAGGAATTTCAAAAAAGGCAATTTTTATACCAGGTCCAGGAATTCTTATAATAATAATTTGATCTTCGTCTTCTATCGACCGTTATTCTTAGTAGATCAACTCTTCGCAAAGCTCCACAAACACCAATTACTACAATGACCTGAAAAGTTGTCCAAAATTAGTTAAATCGATCGAGTTATATTAATTTGAATTACCTTTTCTTGCAGAAATCTATTATCAGGAGCTTCTTATAAAAATCTCTCAATTTCCTTTTTCGTTAGAATTCTGGACTTTCTTTTGGACGGTATCCAACTGATACATGGTGATTTTGCTGTGCCGTGACTTCGGTAACTGGTAGCTGCCAGAAACAGAGTTAAAATGCACATCCCTAGCATTAGCCGGGATTATTTTACCTGCCCTGGTTGTTCTCGGGCTAGGCTCTGTGGGGACAGACCCGCTATCGGTGTCTCTGGGCCCGTCCATATATTGATTTCGGTGACTATTGTTGGTATTACGACTACTACGGTCGGAACCGTTTCTCGGATAATGGTGGTCCTCCGAGGCATTCCGTAGCGGCTGTTGTAACTGGCCTCATTCCATGCTTCCAAACGTTTCGCCGTTCTTCACTGTCGGCATCTTCAGTGGTGACCCTGCAAATGCAAATGCTTTGCTAGTTTTAAAGTAAACATATATGGGACCATAAAAAACTTAATTTTTGGATACTCATATCTTGAACACTTTTAAAAATATTTAATTTAACTCTCTAAATAACGTGTTTCACTCGAATTAGGAGTCTAAAAGCAGCGGCATAAATGCTTAAGACATTGAAAGTAAAAAACCGGTAAAAAGGTAAATTGCCAACATTTGGTACAGAGGGGTTTTTAACGAACCCGAATAAAAACTTTTATTTTAATTTTATTTTTCAAAAAACTGTGGAACGCCTATGACTAAATTTACACATCACCATGTCAAAATAGTTACTTTATAAGTAAATTGTAAAGAATTCAGAACAATTGAAAGGATGTAAGCGAATTACAAAGGGTAGCTGCATGAATAATGAAACATGATGTATACTAATAGCTGATAAACAATTTTCTCAGTGTAGATATATTTCTACAAGTTGTAACCATCACCGCTGTTCTCAAAATTTCCCCCTTTTTTGCAACAATGATTCACTATTGTTAAATTAATTTGTGTTACATTCGTTAAAGAAACCACAACTACATTAAAATTCCATTCATGTACTCAGAATCCCTTTAAGCACACGTTAAAGTCTGCACGAAGTATTGGAGGCTCCAGAGCAACTTACAACTGCAATGCCTTGACGTAGAAATGTTTTACTCGTACGTGTTATGAAATTTCTCCGGTAACAGGACTTGCCACAGTACCAGTGAAGGCATCCAACGTTTTACATCATGTGTCGAGGATCAGGACGTGACGTAGGTTGGGGTAATTAGGTAAATCGTTTTTGGGTTTTGAGAGGGGTTTCCTATTACAAATGGAACAGGAATCTGAGTTATTTTTAAATATTATATTACGCAATTATTGCTGTAAGAACGTTTATAAAAACAAAGCTATACGAAATTAAGCTTCATAACTTTTCTCCGCAATATTCTTATAATCTTAACAAGACACCAGATTATGCAACAAAAATGTGTTGCCTCTGCCACATAACAATACTTTATTAGTGTCAATCACTAATAAATTTATTGTCAAAGTATTTATGTTATAAAGCACTTCAATAATTATGTTTTATTATTATTGTTGTATTTAAGACTAGTTAGCATTGCAGCCAAAATATACAACTACAAAACTATTATAAAAATTTTGTAAATTAGATCTCTTAACAGCAAAATTGTTCTTCTATTTTACAGTTATAAATATACCGAGGTAGCTGTAAAATAGTAAATATTCATTAATTCACAGCATTTCTCATTGTTTCAGTTTTAGAGTATCATACAGAATAAATTACGAGAAAGTGATTTTTATCGATTTTTTTAGGTTTTCCCAAATATTTGCTGTGCAATTTTAACTTCAGATTCGTGTTCAGGGGAAAAAATACAAAAGAAAAATATAGTCTAATGTTAATATTGTGGACCTGTGTAAGCTTTTGATGTGATTTGTATCGTTTTTATGGGTTTTCTCTAAAATTTGCTGGGCGACCCCCATTTTGACTTCAGATTCGTGTTTAGCGGAAAAAAATACATGGAAAAAATATACCTAATGGGATCCTCAGAACACACCACTTTTTTTTAGTGAACCTGTGCCATCATTCAGATTTTGATTAGTTTTATTAATTCCTAAAAATTTAAGACTCATACTAAAATTTAGTCTTTGTTGCCTCTATCCTTTCCAACCTCTTTGGGCAGTACCTATTAATGTTACCTATAAATGTTCCGGGTTTCTTGAACGGTCAAACAACCTTACTTGAAAATATTGTTTAGTCACGGATGTGACTATTACTGTTATATTCTTTGAAATAAGGGAAATTCTTTATTGTACTGCGTCTCTGAAAACCCCGCAACATAATCGGTCAGGGGTTTGTTTACTTACTTTTACCCAATATCTCACAATGAGAAAACAAATATTTCACTCTTTTTCTTATTATTATTATTAAGTTAAGATAGATAACATCCAATAATTATTAAAATAATGATTAGAGATTCTATTTCGAGTATTAGGTAAGTATAACACACGTTGATTTTCATAATCTAAAAGATAAAGAAGGAATCTGATTGTGATTAGTGTAATCCTCATAGATCCTATAGTAAACAATACGGCAATAATTTAAAATATATCAAAAACAGTTAAATATTTATGATACTATAAAACAGTTATGCGTATGATAATGATTGTTTATGATACAAATTACATACATATTTGCTTTTATCAGTTGAGATTTAAATTTGATTATTTGCAATGTAATGACACTGACAATTTGTATTTAGTTTTGTACCAACATTTCATTTAAAGGTATAATGTTCGGCCAAACAGTGTAGCTTTTATCAGGCTCCGCCCATCAGCACCTTCAACGGCAAATTTAACTTTGTGCCCCTGTAAATTAGGCAATTGTATGCAGAAATTTTGCAAAACATGTCTTCTTGGCTGACAGATTTCATGCATATAAATGCAAAAAATTGAAATCTGAAGCAATTGTCTGTTATATGAAGACTTGATTTACTAGCCTACAGCGTTCTTTTTTTATAATAGTGCCTAACAACGTCTCAGCGCAGTCCTAAATGTGGGCAATATTGCGACCGAAATATTGTTCAGATCTATTTTTTTTTTGAAAATATGGCTTTGCTGTCTAGTAAAATAGACTTTTATTAGTTGATTAAAACTTGCTCCATCTTAATACGAATTTCCATTGAGGAGAAATATGAAAGCGCGTGGACGCCTAAAAACGGCTTTGTAAAATTGCGAACATTACAGCCTTAAGAAGCATTCTTATAAATTAGTAAATAAAACGTCGATATTGGTTAAGTTCATACATTAGTATAGGTATCTGAGATGTTAAAGTTTTTGACAGAAGCTAAATGCAAACCCCTTATTGAAAAATTATTCGATGTTATTACTTGATGATTTGGTAGAGAAGGGCAATCAAAAGTGATAAAATTTTCGTCACTTTGACCATTTAGTGTTTCCTAAAATTTTTCGTTTTATTTTCTCTTGGCCTTTTTATTACTATCTGTTATTTAGTATTCTGTTTTATTTGTCGTCAGCAATCCACCAGACATATATCGGTTTTGAGCTTAATAGCTCTCATCTATATTCTATAGATGAGGTATGTGACTAATAACTCTAGCTGTTTTAAGTCTAGCTAACTCGATAGAAGGGACCATGAGTACTCATGATCAGCATCTAGTATTCATTAATAGCTTACTTCGAATAAATTTTCAAAAGTGAATATGTATTTGATTTTTATTATTGTAATAGTACTAAAATAATTAATTTCTTTATAGTTCTATAATAATAATGGCTTGCCAAGATGGTGTAATTAACACACTCGTCTATCGTAGTCGTGTCTTGGGTATCGAGGTTCCTGATACCAGCTGCAGGGCCTGCCGCCAAGCGCCGGAGACGCTTATGCATCTCCTGTCTGCCTGTCCGGTATATGCAGCCACAGCGTACATTCAAAGACACGATTCAGCCTTACGGGTGTTGTATTATCATTTACGACACTCGTATGAAATAGACGAGACGCCAGTGCTGCCTTATGCTCCGGGGGATATAGAATCCGTTGTGGGGAATGAGAAGTGCCGAATTTATTGGAACTATTCATTCCCCACCCTCAGGCAAATTCAAGCCAATAAGCCTGATGTAGTCCTCCTCGACCACCAGCTTAGGACGATGTTTGTGATTGAATTCTCGGCTCCCGCAGAGAACAATATCGTCCTAAAAGAGGAGGAGAAACGGAGGAAGTATCGAGATCTTCTCTCTGAGCTCCGCAGGCTGTACCCAGACCACTCTGTTAAGATTGTGGTGCTAATTATAGGCGTCCTGGGTGGAATGAGACATACGTTGCTTTCTGACTTAAAGATCATACCGGCTTGCCGAAATTCGGCAGAGATCTTAGCCGGCAGAATGCAGAAGGCAATCGTCCTTGGTTCGCTGCGCCTACTCAGAACACACGATTTACGGGCGCAATGATTACTGACTCCACGGAGTGGAGAGTAGTCATTGCTTGACTCTTCAGAACGTCTCCGAATGTGTCGGAGCTTCGGAAGGTGTTACTGAAATACAAAAAAAAAAATAATAATAATAATAATAATAATAATAATAATAATAATAATATCTCTACCCCTCATTCTAATCACGAGGATTAGCCTAGAAGTCGAAGACTTGTGCAGGAGAGGGGGCGGCATATTATTATTAAGCAGGCCGCATTTGAGCCCAGGAACGACGTACATTGGTAGACCCTAACCACCATTCAGTGCAGAAATGAGGAAAACCAAAGAAAACCTCATTAATTATGGGGGTAGTCAAACGTCGACCGGTATCAATCTCTCACATTGACCCAAGCCAACATTCTTCCACCCTACCATACCCGCAGAGAGGGTGCCAATCTCTCCACGAATATAGCTTATATACGGTCTACCGGCTGCGGGGGTCGAACCACACAGCGATCTAGTCACCTCGATTCAAGTACTGGCGCCTTAAACAGCGCGACCACTGACCGATCCAATGATCCAATCCAATAATGAACAACATAATGGTATATTGCTAAAATACAACATTATGATGTTTTTTTCATGATATTGGTAAATATTTTTTTTATTATATTATATCAATTGAAAATAACAAACAATAATCATAGAATTTTTGGAAATATTTACAAACTTTATGTAAACAAGTAGGAAAGTGTTACAACATGGTTTTCTATAAAGCCAAAAATAAAAATAATGCTTTATACATTTTTTTCTTTAACAAAATGTTAGACATTTTTTTCAAACTATGATACTATTAGATACTATGATACAGTCATATTTATGTTGCTATGGAGACTCAAACCATTTACATCTAAGTTCATATCTATGTTTGAAGTAAATACAACTTGTATGCTCTTATCTTCCCTTATCACCAAATTGTATACTAGTAAATACCCAAGCGCACTTATTTATTTTTGTTTCGTGATTTTCCCAGGTTGTTGTGTCTAAATTTTATCACAGGTGTTATCTTACACTTTATAATATTACAGAATAATTATTAGTTTACTGTATTTAGTATTGCGATTTTTTTTCAGAACCCCTCGTAAGATAAGATTACTGATATACAGTGTAGTGAACTGCCGTGTATTTCCTTCTTACATGTACAGGGTGATTTCCTAATCTCTTTATATATTTCGTCATTAAATAGTAGAGTTAATTTCATGAAGAAACAGGGTAAAGCGAGGACAGATAGACAATCTTTTAAAAAACATAATTTTTTTTATTTAAATAAATAAAAATATATTAAATTTCACAGAACAAATTATATGCTTTAGTATTACTTTGGTAAAGTTTAAAACCAGAAACATGCGCCTGCACAACGTGACATTAAAAAAGTTAACACTCTACTAACTAATTTAATTTTTCTTCATTGCACTGGTACAACACATTTAACAAGCGTTATTATAGGATGTCCATTTTACATGTAATGATCTTGAACACAATAAACACTTAATCTAGCCATCTTTTTGTTTTGTCTAGTTTATCTGCCAACGCATTCATTTTCTACATATCTAAAATATTCATCTCCATTCAATCATTTAAAACCATATCATACGATTCTGAAGAAAAACCGCAACTGATTTTTTTTATGTTTTCTGATGACAGCTTTGTACCTTTGGCTGTTTCTTTTTGTTCCCACATCTTTTCATTTTTTTAAATATATCTGCACTGGCGGTGAGGTTAAGACTACTCCCAATTAGATCTGACTTTTCGTACATCTTAAGTCACTTGAGGTCAAGTGGACATATGATCCAAAGCTTTTCCTGACGTGATTTTTGTTCGTTGGGATTATGTTGCTCCTTTTCTGTGTTTTTCAGGTGAACTTGGTCGTGATGTTCTGAATCTTTGGATATTTCCAATCCAAGAAACTTTGGAGCATCTATTCTTGAATTTGCTGGTTCATCTCACATAAACGGGTAGGAAAGATGGACCATTTGCAGAAGATACAACCTTTAACGCGAATTTTGCGTTCATAAGAATAAGGCTTTGCAAAGAAAGTTGTGCATTTTTATGAGATTTAATAACATTCTGAAAACAATTAGAGATGTCAAATGTCACATTATATCTAAATACGAGATACATATAATCAAAACTTCAGAATTCTTATTATGCTATATTTTTATTATGTCCTACTAAAAGCAGTCCCTACATATGAAATTTGGTATGTGTACATAATTTTTCCAAGCCTACTAGATTCTCATGTTTTTATAGACAACTGACGATCCAAATTGGATCGACAAATTGAAATATTTAAAATTCCAAGAGTGTGTTGAAAACAATTAACATCTATCATCAATCTATGTTGTTTGTCTCACAATTACTTTTATATATTATAATAAGCTATTATTTATGATGCTATAGTCAAAACAACAGAGATACCAATCTTCCTCTATCCATAACATCAAAATTCATAGTACATAATCTAAGAATTAATGTTTTGAAGATTGTAGGTCATGTCTTGGCATAATTTTTGTATTAAAATGAGATTTAATAAAAGTAGTTATAGATTAAATCGAGAATATGTTGTGTGAGAAACTGTGCTACAATTGTTTTCTTTCTAAATCATCTGCTCCGAATACACTTTCAGTGTATACAGGGTGGATAATAATTAAGAACGTCGTTCAAATTATAAGTGGAATTAATAAAATCAACGCAACGCACTGTTTTCCCAAATGATGTAGCTAGAATTTAATCTAGTTATTTTTTTCAAGGAATATTTACTGAATAATTCACATTTTTAACTGCAGAGGAAGTATTAACTACACGAAATTGAGAGCGGAAAAAATGTCTGGTGTTAGTGCCGTTGTTGACAATTGTTCTCGTCTTTACTGATTTGTTGAGACATTTGACGAATTAACAGAATTAAAACATTCCCAGTGCATTTCTTAGCATCTTTCGTCAAAACGTGCTGTGAATTTAAATTTAAATAAAAGAACATCACTGCTATTATCTCATAAACTGTGTGACCATATTTGCCTACAAATTATGATGGATGCGAGTTAAACAATATGAGTGTAGTTACCTTGTAAGAAATTGCGTACTACCGGTTTTTCTTCCGTTAGAAAATTAACGGTCATGCATTTTGACCAATAAAAATGATTTAGAATTCGTTTATTCTGGTGGAACCGATTTGAATTGGCTCCTCAGCATATCATTTTTCAGTATACGTGGAAAATTATCATATTCACATACCAAGTTATCTAAAAAGTAGTTTTTATTTATAGACATGCGAAATTAAAATTATATTTTTAGTATTTTTTATCTACCACTTCGGTACCACATCTTTTAGTAGATACAGAGTAAGTATTTCTAAACACAAAAGTGTGATGAATTGCTTTCAAAGTATGCTGATATATTAAAATTAACAGAAAAAGTCTATTATACGAGTATATACCTAGTCATAAAAGTATATATTTTTTTATGTGTCATAGAGAAAAATGTTATTGGAAATAACACTAGTCTATTTTATAACAAAATAATGGAGCCACCTTGTATAGTTAAGGGTTATCAAAACTTATAGGATATTTGGTGGCAGTAAATGTAGAATAAAGTCACATAACTATTGAATGTTTCAATCTCCTGATTAAATTGCTAAAAAAATTCTCGATGACATTTTTACAGTAAATGACGACGTCTAAAATCAAGTGCCACGTGCTTTAAATCTCAATCATGTTAGCATTTAATGCATAGCAAAAGTTTTATGATTTATAAGTATTATTGCGTACCTATATCTTTCTTTATCCATATCATTCTTACATTTCTCTAAGATGCACAAGCAAATTGTTTTAAGTTTTGATTTATATTATTTTAAATTTAAATCTATTTATTTAATACTAATACATTATAAGAAAATAAACCGTTAGTTACCGCAGCTATAAACATGTTCATAAATTCTTTTGTAAGAGAGAGAAAATCAATATTAATTCAACTGGCTGTTCTTTCATATGTATGTTCACATCTAAACTGAGTGCAGGTGAGATATAAGTGGTTTTCTACTTCCTGCTCGGCCTAAGCGGCTCGACTTGCAGGATGCGATCTACATTGCAGCAGGTACTTAAATGCAGATTTCTCACGGGCGACACGCCATTAAATCTATAAGTGATACTGCAGGAAACAACTACTCGCGGACTAATCACGCGACCGGTATTGAATTACACCTGCAGTATCTGTGTGAACAACCAAGAACCTTTTCAGGCCACCTCAACAACATAGACCGGTTTCGGGCTTGTTAGCCCTCATCAGTATGCCATAGGTGAGCTGACAGGTGAGATCAATACCGGTCGGGACATTAGTCCACGGAGTAGTTGCTTCTTACAGTATCATTTCTGATGAGCTAACAAGCCCGAAACCGGTCTATGTCTGGTGGGGTGACAGACAAGGGTTCTCTTGGCTGTTCACACAGATACTTCTGGTATAATTCAATACCGGTTGGGGCATTAGTCCGCGGAATAGTTGTTTCCTGCAGTATGATTTATAAATCAATATCACTTATACTAGAACGTGGAACAATCAATACATACCATGTCTTGAAAATAATATAGTTTCACTTATATTTTTATTTTCAATACAGTTAACTTTCAGCTACTGCAGGAATTTGTCATGTCCATTTCTATACTTTGGTTCCGACTTTGTTAGTAGTAGTGCGGCACGAGCTTTCTCAGCCTTTTGTAGAAAATCGTCTGACATCTCACTTCTCTTCAGGTTTTCATTAATTTTTACAAATTAATAAATTTGATAACCTTTTATTTACAAACTTGTCAGTTCATATTAGACAACGTTCGTTTAATTTTGAAAACTGTCAAAAGTTGGTTTTCACAGTTCATTAGTATGAAATAAAAATCTTTATCTATCACGTGAGTTATTGGATGTTAACAATCTCGAGCAAATTAACAATCTGTTGCCCTCGATAATTAAATTAACATCTTCATAACTCTCTTCATACATAAATAACTATTTCTTATGGAAAATTATAAATAATTTTGAATTTCTCCTGTACATATATTGGCGGACATCCCAGGGATCTAATTTTTGTTAATGGACGTCTTAAGAGTGACTCCGTGCTATATGGAATGTTTATACATATACTTGTAAGTATAAACTCTTCGTGTAACAGTCAGCCGCCTGAGATTATACCTAGTTTACTTGCACTAGCATTATCAACTTTGTTCTTAAGGATAGTTTCAATAATTCTAGGAATACGTCAGTGCAATACTAGCTGCAATTTAACTTGGTGGGGTTTTATGCTGGGAATTTGCAAAAGCTTACACTATAGGAAAAGTGTTTGAAACTATATATGATAATGATGTATGCACTATTCCTTTTCTCATTTGCTTCTTTTTATAATTAATTTGTCCTTATTTTTAATGCACTTCCTATGAAAAAAGCGTTTTAGTTTTTCTTCTTTCTTATGAAAATAAATATTTTGTAAACTCTCGATGAATGCACAACCTTAAATATAATAATGCGCCTACCTAGTTAAACGTCAATAATAATAATATCTCTACCCCTCATTCTAATCACGAGGATTAGTCCAGAAGTCAAATACTTGTGCGGGAGAGGGGGCGGCATATTATTATTAAGCAGGCCGCATTTGCGACCAGGAACGACTTACGTTGGTAGGCCCTATCCACCATTCAGTGCAGGAATGAGGGAAACTTGGAAAACCTCATTAATTAGGGGGGTAGTCAAATGTCACCCGGTATCAATCTCTCACATTGACCCAAGCCAACATTCTTCCACCCTACCATACCCGCAGAGAGGGTGCCAATCTCTCCACGAATATAGCTTATATACGGTCTACCGGCTGCGGGGGTCGAACCCACAGCGATCTAGTCACCCCGATTCAAGTACTGACGCCTTAAACCGCTCGACCACTGACCGACCAATTAGATATATATTTGCTAAAGTTATGATTTTTGTGGAAAAGTTGTTGCTTAGCAAACATTAGTATGACGTAAATGTTAATTTCAGATAATTCGGTGAGAACGTCACGTGTCTAAATCTCGAGGAGCACTGCATACAAATGCTATCTCCAAAATAAAACAATTCGATTTGCAATTCTCAATGAAATTCGCCGTACTTTTAATTGGAATGATTTGGCGATTCAGATAAATGCGATGTACGTAATTTTATTAGTAGTATAAAAAAGGGAACAGCTTTGAATAAGCTTTAAACAACCTTATTTACTGAAGTAACAGTTATTTATGTTAAAATTGGCATTTTATTTTGTGAGAAGTTAAATCTGGGACACGAAGGTGGAGTGCATCCCATCTCTTCGGACAAAATTAAATCACTTTTAGCACATATATCATATATTATTTTTTTCTAAAAACACCACTAAAAGTACAAATCAATGCATTTCTTACGTTATTAAATTTATAAAACATAATTTTGAAATCCAATTGTCCATGAAGTTCATAGTTGCTAAGGCAATGAAATTTCGGTCGCTTGTTGACAACTCCAAATCTCGTGACATGGAAAGTTATCAAGAAAATAAATTTCCCCTGGTAGAAATCGAGGAAGATGCTAATAAAGCCATTTTTGAGTCATTGCCTAGTAAAGCAACAGTACGAGTTTTCGTACAATGGTTTCTTGAGATGATGAACCTAAAGAATCAGGACATAAGAAAATAATACAAGCTTGTTGCTTTTTTGAAGCGAAGGGGTGAAGGATATCCACTCTAAAAATCTAAAATATTGGAGGGAACAAATCGACAAATTTCTCTGAGCGCAGGATGAAATATATCTCATGCAGACAAAGCTTGTGTAATTTTCGGTGTATTTGGAGCCTGTTGTTGCGAAGAACTGTACAACTTGACAATCAATACTATCGAAGATTTGAGAACTTACTAATTGTGCTTATACCAGACAGACAAACTAATGTACAACGAACTTTCGTTATTACTGGTACTTTATATTTATACTATTACAAAAAGTATAGTCATTTGTTTAGCGAACGCTAATCATTCAAGCAATTTCATAAAATGCATGTACCACGACTGCAACTGGAATCAGCACATTTGGTAAGATGCCTGCCAATATTACTGAATTTCAAAGTTTGACCGATTCTCACCTTTATACTGGACATTTCTTCTGAAGATCTTCGGCTAGTTTGTTATCAGACTCTGGTGCGAATATTATTACAATTAAGAGACACGGTGGATGGGAGTTCAGTAGGGGAGGGTTATGTAGAAGACTTGTCACAAAACACGAAGAGCATAGCGGGCCAAATAGCGTTCAAAATCGGAGGATGACATTCCTCCCTGCTCTGGTACAAGTCACAGAAATAATTACAACTTCAGTTACTAATGAGATTGGCACAGAATTCTTATTACTTTAGCACCAATGCTAAAAGTAAATTACTTTTAACACCAGTGCCTTAAAATAACGTTTGAGACACTGGCAGCATGTGTTAAATTATATTTTTACTGACGTTTACAGAAAAAATGTTATATAGATATTCTTGCAGCTTCTATAAATCATCAAATTGCTAATTAGCATAGTTTTTGACGTTGAAATTTGTAGCTCCTCAAATTTTTGAAATCTGATTTAGACTTAAAAGAATCTCGTAAACTAATTTATTTGGCAAAGGCGGCAAATTTCTGCTCATCATTATTAGAACAATATTCGCTCATTCAAGAAAAAACATCCTAACTTCAGACGCTTCACTAGACTTAATAAGGTAAGGCTAGCCCGTTGACCTCCACGCCACGCCGCGCATTATCGGAAGTTTAAATATGAAATTCCTAGCGATCTTTTTGCTAGGTTTAAGGTTAGAGCAAACCACAAAAATGTGCTATTTCCAATAACTGTTGTATTAATATTTCTATCGCTATTGCTTGTTAGGGCCTTCTAGAAAAAAGATAATTCATAAGAATTGACTCTATAGATTCGCAAATTTAATATTTGCGTCAAATTACAATCAAGGACAATACAAAAAATTAAAGGTTACTGCAATTCATATAAACGTTGCAAAATATTAAATTAAATAATTGCCTGCAAACGCTGAGCTTCTGCTGAAGAATTATAGATACAAATTGTATAAAATCGTTTTGCTGAATGTTGTCATTTGCTATTTGATTGCTTTAAAGGCTATATAAGTAGATATCAGCATGATACATCAATATGATCAATTCTTGCTGTTCTCCAAAGGATAAACAACATCGTCTATAATAGTACCATTGTGTCGTATTACTTCAATAAGCAATGTGAAACTGAATTGACACACTTCTCATTATCTCCACGTTCTATCTAGGCGTCAGTATTCACCTTCGGCATTGTTTATGTCACAATAACAAACCGTCTATAGAAGATACTGAATAGTTTCGATTTTTAGGAAACTAAAGTGCCTTTGGTGCCAAATATCAAATGACCTGTCATGATAAAATTTACATCATCATAGATTGTGTTGATACTATCTTACACTTGCTATATGGGATGACCACTTATTCTGTAAATATAAAGTTGCATTGCCAAAGTTACTACAATCCATTTTGTCAATTTTTCTACGCCGGATCTCTATGGTCAAAACGTATACAGATGCATATACGAGGTGTTTCTGAAATAAAAGCATTTCTTTACAGAACGTCAAAATAAATAATTGTCTTGACCTACTATTTACAACTGGATCAAATTCACTAGTTTAGTGTGGTTAACATCGCGGGCGCGGACATGTCTCGTCGACTGTTGATTTATTTACCTTGTTTTATTTAAAAATGCCTTATTTAACTCAAGAATTTGCAGATATATGTGTGCGGAGAATAGTAAACACACAAATGTTACACCAATAAAAGCTTTATCGGCGGCGTTGAGGCACTTTTCAACTTGCCTCTGTGAATAACGGTAATAACTAATATGCAATTATGTGTATAGCCTACTTGTCTGTTAAAAAACCGTCCATTTATAATAAGTAGTTCATTTATACTATTATATATGCCTTTAATTTGGCAATTTTTTTATTATTGATTAGGTTAGGTTAGAATTAAAAGAAGCTTTGTTTTTAAAAATCATTTCGTGTATTTTGATACAGGCTTTTAAGAAAATTACTCAATTCATTACTGATTTTGTATCAGATTACAGAAGGCAGATAGTTATCGCTGTAATTTTCTGGATCACGAGAACTGTTGATACAATAAGTATGTTGTTTACTTACCAGTAGCAATGATACAATTAAGAGATAGATTAGATACGACGATGTCGTTGATAGACTGGGAGAATTTGGTATTCCCCATATAGACTTCATGTTTTAACTTTTTTCATCAACGTGTAAAACTGCAAATTGAAATTGAGATATGTAGTTCTAATTTTTTTTTTGTCAATTCGCTAGTAACTAAAACTAGTTAAAACCAAAAGCGTCGCATTTTTTGAATTCCCCATATCCATAATCTGGTAATACAATTGATTAGGTTTAATATTTTCATTATCGAGAAAATGAAAATTTATTTCTTCAAATAGGCGGGTTGGTGCGAACTCCAATTATGCAGAAATCGAAGGACAAATATTGGTTTAGGCATTCCTAATTGTGTTAATAAATTGTCACTTCAGTGGTGACAATGTAATGACGTTAGCAGTGGGTCCATTAATTTTTGGCAATATATTTTTGTGTATCTACAGAGTTCCTAGTAACGAATGGAATTTCGCTGACCTAATAAATAAATTTGTTACTTCAAGTGCAGATTGATTAAAATATCTTAATTCAAAAGTCATCAAATTATGTAAAAAATGCTTGCTTAATGATATATAAGTACAACTTTTCAAGAAAACAAGATTCTTTGAAGATAACTTGAGTGAAATTATTTTATTATCTCAGTGCGTGCACCCTGTATATGGTTTTATCGATTATTACCTCATCAGATTGCATACCTTTTATATAAAATGTTTTTCTTTTTTACGTAAATAAAGTTTCTTGTCAAGAAAATATCCTTGTAACAATATCTACTTGCATATGGGAAAATTAGTTTTTCTTTATATTACATACAGAGGGCGAGAAATGAAAACGAAACAGAGCCATTTTCAGAATATCCGTCAAGATTGTAGAAAAACGCTCAGGCCCCTCGATTTTAGATTAAAGGGGGGCTGGTATTTTTGACTCCGCCACTTTCACTTCAAAATATTTAAATGGCATGGGGGTTGAGTAATGTTTATTTTGAAAGCTCTTACAGTTCTCTTTAGAACAGACTTCAAATTTTATAATTCCGCTCAATACTGATTAAGAATTTTGATTTTAAAGTAAACTTATGTACAAATAATTAGTAACGGTAAAAATGTCACTCATTCGAGTACGTCAATGGTATAAATTTAGTATTTCTTGCGTTACATTAGTTTTTGGCGATCTGTTATCACTTTCGTAAAAAACACAATTGTAAAAAACAGAAATGAATACTATACAAAACCTTTAGTTAAAATGAAGCTAGTGAAGTTTTGGGACATCGTCTTGATCCTACATTAAGTACGAGGCAGCTGGCATCTGTGTCTGGGATCAATCGAACTAGCATACAAACCATTTTGAAGAAGAATAAATTCCATCCATACAAAATACATTTATAACCTCCGTTTGCAATTTTGCGAAATAATGAGTGAGCGAGCAGGGAACAATCCACAGTTCCTTTTTAACATCTGTTTTTTTTATGATGAATGCAGTTTTTTCTTGAACGGGACGGTAAATCGTCACAATTGCCGCTATTGGTCAGATTCAAACCCAAGAGTTTTTCACGTGGTGCATACACAGCAACCGGAAAAATTAAATGTATGGGCTCTAGAATTTTTGGTGACCGGCTGGTGGGTTCTTTTTTTACCTGGTAATTTGACTGACCAAATGTATTTGCAATTACTGGCTATTGACTCTGCCTTGACTGATATTATTAAAATTGTTCCAGAGTGTGATGAAGATTATTCTTCAACAGGACGGTGCTCCTCCGCATTATGCGTTAATTGTACGTCAGTATTTGGGCCAACGTTTTTAACGGAATTGGATTGGGAGAAGAGGCAGCATTGAGTGGCCTCCACGATCACCGGATTTATTGCCCCTTGATTTTTTTGTGGGGATACCTAAAAAGTAAAATCTATAAGACACAGCCAGCGTCGCTGCAAGATTTGCGTCAAAGAATCGTCGACGAATGCCGTTGAATCACTCCGAAAATGCTTCAGAATGTGCGCGAACGTTTTTAAGCAAATCTATATTCTTATATGGAAGCGGACGTTCATGAGTTTGAAAATTTAATCAACTAAGTAGTAAGTAAGCAACTAAATATAATTTAAATTTTAAAATGTATTTTTTTTAAGTATTGGGCGGAATTATAAGAGAATTGTAAGAGCTTTCAAAATAAATATTACTCAACCCCCAATGCCATTTAAATATTTTTAGGTATTTTAAGCTAATATGTATCAAATCTCCTACAATTCCTATCAATGAAGTCATATGTATGTTCTCTGATACCAAACATCTAGGTATGCTAATGAACATCCACAGACAAAACTCTATTCAATAATTATCTAAAAAATTTAATATATTTACTAACCTCTGGATTTGGAACACGAAATTCAACCACAATAATTGAGATCTCACTTATTTCTACGTTTTATTAGGATCGCTTCATCAGGTGGCCTCCTTTAACTTGAGTCAAATATCTAACTATAAAGATGATTATACCAATAAATTAAAATTATTTGAAATTGAATGTCAAAATGAAATATCGACAACGTCAAACTGATTAACTGTCAATGAATATCATAACAACCTACTAAAATAAATAAAAATTAATAAAAATTTTACCTTTTATGTATAGTTTTTTTCCCATATATTTTCAGGTATTAACAATATTGTGTGAAACTAACTACTCAGTGGACAAAAGCCCCAACCTGCGTTGAATTACACCCACAATATCTACCCATATATTCCTTATTATTAGCTTTTGTAACATTTTTTACTGTTTAAGATAGGTATTTTAAGCTAATATGTATCAAATCTCCTACAATTCCTATCAATGAAGTCATATGTATGTTCTCTGATACCCAACATCTAGGTATGCTAATGAACATCCACAGACAAAACTCTATTCTATGGACCCCATTATCTAGATAAATTTAATATATTTGAACTAACCTCTGGAGTGAACTCGAAATTCAACCACAATAATTGAGATCTCACTTATTTCTACGTTTTATTAGGATCGCTTCATCAGGTGGCCTCCTTTAACTTGAGTCAAATATCTAACTATAAAGATGATTATACCAATAAATTAAAATTATTTGAAATTGAATGTCAAAATGAAATATCGACAACGTCAAACTGATTAACTGTCAATGAATATCATAACAACCTACTAAAATAAATAAAAATTAATAAAAATTTTACCTTTTATGTATAGTTTTTTTTCTTCCCATATATTTTCAGGTATTAACAATATTGTGTGAAACTAACTACTCAGTGGACAAAAGCCCCAACCTGCGTTGAATTACACCCACAATATCTACCCATATATTCCTTATTATTAGCTTTTGTAACATTTTTTTACTGTTTAAGAAAGGTATTTTAAGCTAATATGTATCAAATCTACAATTCCTATCACTAAATACCTATATAGTATTAGTACCTACATAACATTATAGATTACGTCACTACTAGGTATATATTTAATAATAAACCACATGAAAACAGAAAAAATCGCTTGTACATGATCTACTAAAAAACTCAATCTCAATATACAAATTTGAAGCTGCATGAATAATGAAATGCAATTATATAATAGTTGCCTAATTAAATCTAGTTATGTTTATGACTGATAATAGTTCATCCTCTTTCGTAATTTTGAAAATTATGCTAAAAATAATTTTAGCAAGTATTTTAACTTAGAGGAGGAAGAAGACCTCCCTAAATTTCTATATTACCAACCGTCATTCGTCAATGTCAATTTTATAAATTCTAACCTAACTTTAACAACTTTGTCCTTGCCCCATAGTGTATCCCTAATTTTAACAAAATTTAAAATGGACAGTGAAAATGCCATCAATACAGCCGATTTTTTCCTTAGAGACATTCCTAACGTCAAAGTGGGGTATGTGTATATTTGTAAAAGTAAATACTAAAATTAATATTAATTTATTTAGCAGCAGTGTTACTCCTTTTAAAAAAAACATTGTCAAAGAAGAATTGCAATTCCTTAGATTGAACTCTGGCATTCAAGAACAAATACTGGAAACACTCAAGTATATTCATGGGCCAGTAAGTTGGAATGCTTTCTTAGGAAAATAATATTTGCATTGTTGTTTTAGGACTTCAAGTTGAAAAGTGCTTCGGATTATGAAGAGATAACGTCAAATGTTCTAAGAAAATATTGGGTGGGGCAAGGTAGCTTAGTTGTAAAGGGAGGCTGTGATTTTTCTCAATTTAAAGACGGTCCTACAGAAGAATTAGAACGCATAAAACAGTTTGGATTGATGCGGCTTGAAAGGTACTACATCTGTTGTGCAATATTGTAATTTTTAATTTCTTTTTCATTATTTAGTTATGGTTTTCATAAAAATCATTGCATTGAAGCATTTGAATACTGCAGTGGAAATATTGAAGATGCTCTTTATCTCTTGTATAACAAATATTTTAATAGAAATATTGAATTGAAAGAAATAGATCATGGTTTATCCGAAAAGGAATTATTAGAGCAAAGGGTGGACGAGAAAAGCTCTTTAGAATCCATCTATGAAAGCTCCTTTAAGGAAAAAGTAGAAAATGTATGGATTCTCACTTTAAAACTAGAGTATTTGGTTAGAATTTTCCATAATAAAGAAGATAAACAGAAAAAGAATGTGGCGGTCCGGCAAAAAAAGAAAGAGAAGTGCAGAAATTTCATAAGAGGCGGCTGTAAATTTGGTGATAAATGTAGATTTTCCCACGAAATAGAGAAGGAAATACCAGACATCAACCAACATCTGAACGATTTTTCGTTTGAATTAGAAATCCGGTTCCCGCCTAACACCAAATATCCATACGAACCACCGATGATATTTCTAAAAACAAATGCTGTACTTCCACCACTGGCCAAACTTCACATTTGTAAGAGACTGTACGAAGAAGCTAGAGCACTCGCCGAAGACGGAATCCCGTGCGTTTACACGATAACCGAACTGTTACAAATGGAAGACGAAATTAAAGCTCAACTGAAAGAAGAAATTAACTTTCTACCACCCAACCAGAAGCTCTTCGCTGCGGAAAAAGCCAAAGAAGTGCGAAAAATACGCCCTAGTCACTACAAGAAAGGTATTACGAATCGTGATAATAAAAAAGCTTTAACGATAGAAGAAGTGAAGAGGGAAGACAAGAGAATTGCCGAAACGTTCTCGTCTAAGCAAACCGACCCCAAATACGTCTTGATGTTGCAGTCCCGGAAGAATCTCCCGGCGTGGACGCTAAAAAAAGATATTCTGAACACCGTAAACCGATCCCAGGTTGTCGTTATCAGCGGAGAGACCGGTTGCGGTAAAAGCACCCAAGTCCCACAATTTATTTTAGACGAGTGGATTTCGAATTATAGTAACGATAACAAGCACATAGAAATCGTTTGTACACAGCCCAGGAGGATTTCCGCTATAGGTGTAGCGGAAAGGGTTGCCGACGAGAGGGTGGACCGAATCGGGAATACAGTAGGTTACCAGATCAGGTTAGAAAGCAGAGTTTCGGCCAGTACTAGGTTAACGTTTTGCACTACAGGAATTTTGTTGAGGAGATTGGAAGGAGAGCCGACCTTGCCTAATGTTACGCACATTATAGTGGACGAGGTGCACGAACGCAGTGAAGAAAGGTAAGTGCAGAGTTGCAAGTTAATTAAATTTCTTCATAAACTTCCAAAAATTCTTCACACTTCATCGCTCAATAGAAACCGCATTGCATAGCAAACAAATATGTCTATTATAACGACCTTTGATATGAGTATATATTATATTCATGTAAAAAAATGTGAAAATTATGCATCTGCTTCTCAATCAATAGTTCTAATACTATTCCAGTATATACCCAGTTGTATAGTTGTTGACTGCACGATATGAATAAAAAAATGTAAAATAGTTAAAATCGAAACATATAACAGAAAATTCTTTACATTTTATTAATTTTTCTCAATTTCTCTACATAATTTTAGGTGAAAATTCTTCAATGTAAAGAAAATGTTGGCCATTTGGCAACACTGTAAGTTCGGATTATTGCATAAGAATTGTGCAATACATTGTATCACGTATTGCGGTTTCCAAATATTTTTAACAAATTTATTCACTTTACTTTTATTTAAATTGGTCTTACAGAAAAAAACGGAATTTACAGATAAAATATTTATTAATGAAGTTGAAGTATTTGTTGAACTGTTGAATTGCATTTGCAGAGAAACTAAATATATTTTTGTATATGAATTTTGTCAATCTACTTCATATGCATTGTTGCCACACTTACCTCAAAGTCTGGAATCTAAGACATGATCTTGGTGCTGCAGACTAGCCTTATGAGATTCTGAATTTTCTATGATTTCGAATCCAGAAAATAGATCAAGTTGTAGAAATTTATAGCAAAACCTGAGGTGTTTTACTGCTAGTAGACTAATTTCAAATCGGTTTAAAACAATTTGAGAGAAACATCATAATTTCACAGCGCAAAAAGGGCATTTCAAACCATTTCAGTGTCAGCAGAAGAAAAAATTAATTCTAACTTCATTTTTTATTTCATTGTCATTGTTGCTGTTTTGTTTTTGACGTGAATTATTAATAGACGGACTGTAAAAAATGAAAATAAACAATATAAGACAAAATTCTTAAATACTATATATAAGAAAAATAATAGAAAAACAGGACAAGGATCAATTTAAAAAATATGACGGAATTGTTTCAAATTTTACGGGTTGATTGCAGAAATGGTGTTTTGATTTGAAACTGTTTCGAACCATAGTCAATTTTTTATTTTCATAAACTTCTTAAAATATCTTCTATAAAATATTCATATCATACAAAAAAAGCGCATTAATTGCAAAATATTGAAGATGTTTTTAATAATTTGAGTAACGCAATTGTATGATTATATTATTTACTAATCAGGAAACTACTATTAAAGAGTTATTGAAACAACTATTAACAGTAAAAATAGAAAATTTTAAATTAAATTCCGATTTAATTGTTTTCATTTTCCAGTGATTTCCTTCTATTAATACTAAAAGAACTGCTCATTCTTCGCCCGGAGCTCAAAGTGATCCTTATGAGCGCCACACTGAATGCTTCCTTGTTTGCTCAATATTTCGGGGACATACCCGTCGTCAATATTCCGGGTAGAACGTTTCCCGTAGAACAGTATTTTTTGGAGGACATTCTAGAAGCGACCAACTACGTTTTGGAAGAGGGCTCCGAGTATTGCAAGAAAATAAAAAACGATTCGGATATCGACGCTCTTATGGCTTCTGAGGAAATTAGTTTTGTTAACGCTATGCCTAAAGATAACGTTAGGGATGAAAATTTGAGTGTTGCTCAGGTCATGGCTAGATATCAAGGTGTGTTTTTTTAACAGCTTTTGTTTGTAGTAGAACTACTTTTTCTGATTTTAGATTTTAGTGCGAAAACGTGTAAGAACTTGTTTTTGATGGACACTGAGAGAATCAACAATGAATTAATAGAAACGGTTTTGATTTGGATTGTTTCGGGAGATCATGAATACCCAAGAAAAGGAACAATCCTTATTTTTCTACCGGGAATCGCTGAAATAACCACGTTGTTTGACCAACTCAATGAACATCCTGTGTTTGGAGCAAGAGCTGGAAAATACGTGTTGGTACCCCTGCATTCGTCTTTAACTAATGAAGAACAAGCAGCCATATTCAGGTAATATTAAATTCTTAAACCAATTTAACTTCTTATCAACTATTTGTTATATTATCCGGTTCGAAGGACCAAAATATGAAAACTTTTCTTAGGAAACCAAAGTTTGGTCAAAGGAAGATCGTCTTATCCACGAACCTAGCGGAAACCTCCGTTACCATCGACGATTGTGTCTTTGTTATCGATTCAGGTAAGATGAAAGAGACTCATTTCGATCCCAACCGCAACATGGAGAGTCTCGAGACCGTATGGGTGACGAAGGCGAATGCTCTGCAGAGAAAAGGTCGTGCTGGAAGAGTAATGCCGGGAGTTTGTGTTCATCTTTACACGGGTCATAGATTCAGGCATCACATGTTGCCCCAGCCCATCCCGGAGATTAACAGGATACCGTTGGAGAGGTTGATCTTGAATATTAAGGTCTTGCCTAATTTCGAGGACAGGGAGGTTGCAAACGTTATAGGTTAGTTCTTGTTATTCTATTCATAGACTTTGTTATACATACTGATTGATGGTTTTTTTTTTTTTTGATTTTCAAGTTGCGCTCTGGAGATCTCGTAAAGTTGTGGAATTTGAGGACGAGTAACATTTTGACAAATTTTTTAATATATTTCTTTACATTTTCTTAATTGACGGTGGAATTAGGGGATAATTTAAACTTAAACATTATTAGAATAGTTTGTTGTGAAGGTTACAAATATGTAGGTTAAGTTAGGTTAGGTTTGCATTGGCCGTAGTGACTAGTGAATGGATAAATGACATTAATTTTTTTTTTATTTGGGACACTGCATTAGTTTTTCACATTTTTTAAATTCAGTTTAGTTTCCTGATTACAATAATAGGTCACATAATACGGTTTACATTTTTGATTTTTCGGAATAGCAAGTTGTCCACTTTTACGAAGAGGGCTTTGAAAACTAAACGTTCCACTGTTATTACAAACAAAATTTTGACAATTCTGTTTAGTTTTCTATAATACGAAAGATTCAAGACGTAATAATTGTAATTTTTGCATGAAGGAAAGTCGGATATGTTTTAAATGCACTAATTAAATAATTTTAAGAATATCAACCTTTTCTTCATGTGAAATTTGAATTTTTTATTGTTTTCTAAACTTTTACAATTTGAACTGTCAAATTTCGTTTGACGTAATAAATAGTCAGATGTTTAGTGTTCAAAGAAATCTTCCTGGATAATTTAGTGTTTTAACACAGTTATCATGATAGAAACAATATCGACTTTTGTTTTCTTTTTGTCAGATAGATTTTTTTCACTTTTGCAGCTCATTTTCCTGATTTCGATAATATGTAATTTATGATTAACATTTATATCTTTGTTGAATAGCAAGTTATCCACTTTTACAAAGAGTGTTTTGAAAACAAACGATCTACTGTCATTTCAAACAAAATTTAGACATTTCTATTCAATTCTCATCGGTAGTATCAAAGTTTCGAGACTTAAAACTTCAAATTTTACATGAAAATGAGTGAAATACACTTCAAATGTTTGAATACATTAAAGAATATCTTTTCTTTATTTCATGTGAACATTACATTATTTATTCTCTACACTATGACATTTAACTGAACTGTCAAATTTTTGTTTGAAGTAACAGTCAGATGTTTTGTCTTCAAAGCAATCTTTGTGCATAATTTGGTATTTTAATATATACTATACAGCTCATTTTCTTCATATCGATAATGTGTCATGTTTAACATTTTTATTCTTGTCAAAACAGCAAGTTATCCAGTTTTACAAAGAGTGCTTTGAAAACCAACAATCCACTTTCACTTTAAATGAAATTTTGACGGTTCTAAAGAATTTTTGTTGACAATGTCAAAGTTTCAAGACTGAAAACTTCAATTTTTAAGTGAAGAAGAGTAAGATATGCTACAAATGAATGAATATATTGATTTGAAGGATATCTTTGCTTAGTTTCATGTGAACATTGCATTATTTGTTATCCAAACTATGACACTTAATTGAGCTGTCAAATTCTTATGTTTAGTTTTCAAAGCACTCTTTGTAAAAGTGACGTTTCAACGAAAACAAGCAAGTAAATCATACCAGATGATAAATTATTGTAATAAAAAATTGTACTGTATTAAAAAATTCAAAATTATAATTTTAAAATAAAAAAAAAAAATTCCCCCGACACGTTATTCATAAGGAAATTCTAATTTACCTTAATTTGACATTTTACGGGCTTTTTATGTCTTAAAGTAACCTAGATCTCCATAGCGTAGGTTGAAATTTGCACACGTTATGGAATTTATACTATTTATCACCTTAGGATCGTTCATTGAACCTCCATCCGAAGAAAACGTTACGACAGCTATAAAGAGACTTGAGAATGTCGGGGCACTAGACAAAGACGACAATTTAACTCCTCTAGGTCACCATTTAGCTGCTCTACCCGTCGACGTACGAATAGGTAAACATTTTTAGGACTCATTGAAAGATTTACAACGTAGCAATTTTTAATAAAATTTCTAGGAAAGTTAATGTTGTACGGGGCGATTTTTGGCTGCGTAGATGCGGCTTTGACCATGGCAGCCTGTCTGAGTTACAAAAACCCTTTTGTTGCTCCTTTTGGGAAAAGAGACGAGGCTAATAAGAAGAAGCAGTCGTTCGCTGCCGGCTACAGCGATCAAATCACCGTTTTGGTGGCGTACAAGGTAAGCGGTATAGTCTTTTCATATACAGGGTAAAAGTATGCCTACTTATTCGAAGAACAAGTGATATGCAAAATATAGTCCAATGAAATGTTCCTATAAAAAATGATGTATAACTCGCCGACTTTCGCATTTTTAAATTATGTAACACTCATGGTAAATGTTCAAAATTATATCCGCATTTCACAGATTATCTCTAGTATAATACAAAATGCATACACCACAAAACACCAAAATTTTAACCATGACACGATTTTTTTCTAACACGTATAATACGTTGGTTCAGTTGGAATGGAATTTTAAGGTTAGTAAGGCTACCCAGAGGAGTGTGACATTCAGCAACGACTGTGGTCTATCGTGCCACATATTGTAACTGGGGGTTAATGTGTTTCTTTTTAAAATGTGGGCAAAATGTGAGCTCTGTCTTGCACTAGGAATTTAAAAACATACATCTTAAGACCCCTCTTCACGATGGACCATAATCTGGCCGATGATGGCCTCGGTGTCGGTTTTTCGAGCACACATCAAAGGGAAATGTATTCAATAGCCCTTATGGTATAAGCGGATAGTTACAGTTTGCTTTGTTGAGAGTCACACCTTCCACCAGATGTGTTGTCAAATGTTTTAGTGAGCTAAAATCTTAATAAATTTCAAGAATTAAATGAATAATGCAACTATTCTTTTAATAGACATTTGAATAAATTAGTTTCATTCGATTTAGCAATTATTCTTTTAGACAACATTTTTACACATTGGCAACACTGGGCTCAGTCCTTCAAATATAGACTCCGCCCACCTGAGGTAAAGCGGAGCAACGATTCTGGATAAGTGTACTTGATAAGAGCATTATGATTTGTGACATCAAATAACTGTTATAACATTTATTTGCTACGGACATTTATAAATTGTTCTCTCTTTATATCATATTTGTCGGCGAGCTTTTACATTTTTTATGTCTACCTATAAGTATGAAAAGAACTATACGAACTTTTTCTCTCCGTTGGATTATAAATTGAAATTCTCCCATAGAAATTCTTGCAAATGAACAAGAAAAGCGCGGCCGGTGCTAGAAACTTCGCCAACGAGAACTACCTGTCTCACAAGACGTTGCTCACTATAGCGGACATAAAACACCAATTCCTGGAGTTTCTCGTCGATATCGGCTTCGTGGCTGTCAACCTCGGCGGAAGAAGGAGAACGGGTCAGGATAACGTGTACGAAATCACCGGCTCAGAGGTATAACATTAATTTTTAGGCTATTAAGACATTTCATTGTTTTATTTACAGTTTAATAGGAACGGGGAAAATTTACGCCTTTTGTCGTCCATTTTGTGCGCTGCCTTATACCCCAACATCGTGAAGATACTAACGCCGTCGAAGTCTTATGTGATGAGTGCTGCGGGAGCGGTACCAAAGGAGAACGAGGCCAAGGACTTGAAATATGCCACCGCTAAAGAAATCGTAAGTACATCATAGCATGTTTGTATTGAATGAAATAGTGATAAATAAAATAATGAAATATTTGCATTTTCAAATGATATTGTATAGTTACTTAAAACTTCCGAGCACCTGCCGAGCTGTTGTAGACATTCCCGAAATATAATATGATGTCACTGTATTTGGTGCAGTACTTGTCACCTTGAAGGTTAACCTAGACTAATGCAGGCATTTTTGTTTTCTCTGTGTTCCAATATAGAGAATGGGGAAGGTCGTCCAGAGGTCTCCGTGGGCTTAAATTGATTGTCATGAAAAATCTAGGTGAGCCTAATTCGATTTTTCCAAACTCCTACTTAAGGGGTTGAAACCACCCCTAAAAAAAGAAACGTGAGAAAATGGTTAATCAATCAATTCTTAGTCAAAATTGGCGGGAACGTGAATGGCAAAGAGGAGATCAATGTTCTTCCAAAAATGCTCAAGGTGAAAAACACTCCCCGCGTGGGGGTAAAACCACCCCTATTGCTGAAAACGGGCGGCAAATGATGTTCCCTTCATGAATTGTCTTTTTTGTGCCACTCTTCCTTATAACTCCAAATGATATGAAATACATCCCCTCATAATTCGTTCTTCTGTCGGATTCTGATCAGTTACCCCTACTGAAGGGGTGGAAACCACCCCTAAAACACGAAAACAGATATAATGGTCACCAAAATCTGAGTAAAAACTGGTGGAATTCCACATGGGAAGGGTAACATCAAGAATGCCCTCAAGGTGAAAAACACCCCTATTGCCGATAGCAGACGGGGAATGATATCCACTTCATGAAGTACTTTGTTTTCTCCACTACCCAACAAATGATACGAAAGACGGGTCCCATAATTCGATCTTTTGCAAAATTCTGAACAGTTTTCCCCGACTCAAGGGTGGCAACCACCCCCAATACCCCAAAAATGAAAAACTTTCATTCAATATTCCGCCAATTTGTACCAAAAATTGATCGACCATTTTCTCACGTTTCTTGTTTTAGGGGTGGTTTCCACCCCTTAACTAGGGGTAAGTCGGGCAAATATTGGAAAAATTGAATTATGCTCACCTAGATTTTTCATGACAATCAATTTAAGCCCACGGAAACCTCTGTACAACCTTCCCCGTTCTTCCTACACACTACGCAAAAACGGGCGGATTTTGCGGTCACTCTTTGAGTGAAAGTATAGATTAGGTTATAAAATAATTTGGATACATTAGTAAGTGTAGATAAATATCATTGACTTCTTTTTTCCATAATTTAGTACCATTTTTTAAACTGCACTTAAATTCTTGTCTTGTGGCAGAGAGCATAACTGCAATGGAAAATAATTTTATAAAAACGAATAGCTTTTCTGAGACTTTGACATTTTATTTTAAAAACTTTTGTTTTGTAATTAATTTCTAAGGTGTTTATGCATCCGAGTTCCGTCAATTACTCGGTGAGAAGCTTCCCCAGCCCTTACATGGTGTACCAGGAGAAAGTGAGAACCAGCAAGGTGTTCTTCAGGGACTGCACCATGGTGCCCGTCATTCCCTTAGTGCTCTTTTCCGGTTCAGATCTGGAGGTTACGGTCCACAATGGAAACACTTTTGTGACGCTGGAGGACGGTTGGATACTGTTCCAGGTTGAAGAACACAAGGTGGGCCTAAAACTGGTTAATAGAAATTATGCCTTGACTATTTTCTTGTCTTTCAGGTTGCCGAGATGGTGAAATTGATTAGGCAGGAGTTGTTCGATCTTTTAGAGGAGAAAATTAAAGATCCGCTGCTTAACCTGCTCCATCATGATACCGGAGAAAAAATAATTAATATAATTTTGAAACTGATCAATTCTTCCTAGCTAATACCGGTCTTTCACGTTTTTGTAAATAATATTATTTATGTATATTTTTATATGTGGAAACATTTGATAATACTTTTAAAATAAAATGATTGTTAATTTTCGTAAATCTTTATTGACACGTTTTCCCAATAAATCAATAAAACCTCTGTTTTTTTTTATTTTGTGCCTGATACGTCCTTCATAAAAACACACTGATTGCCATATTTGAATTTGTGATTTCAAACTCGCCATTTTGGGCAACACTGTACATATTGCCAACTTTTGCTTCGAAACAGTGTTGCCAGTGGATTATAAAAAAAAATCTCTAAAAAAATTGTGAAAAGTCGTTACATGCCTATACGGCTCAAAAAACAGTTTAAATAATCAGAACAACAAAATATGTTAACAAAAAAACGTATTAAATATTAATAAAATGCATGAATAATTTACAAAGGACCCCGCACAAACCTTATGGGAATTGGCTCTCGGCAAATTGGCTGAAATTTGGATATGTTGACCGTTTTGGCATCCTGAACAAAAGTCTCAATGGGCAGAAACCTCAATTTTGCTTATTTTGGCTCCTACGGAGCTCCAAAGCTCCACGGATTCACCATTACTTACTACTTATAAGGGTAATCTTTTGGAAAGTTTGGTATTGGCTGCCTTAAAAAAAAGTTCCCTCTTTTGTTTTCGAGGTCCATCCAAATCCAATGCCAATATAATAATATTGACAGTTGACAGCTGTCAAACAACAAGGAACAAGTAAAATTGAGAAAATCCATACGTAAATATATGTTTTTGAGGTTGGTGAGTTCAAAACTGATGTTAAAAAGACGATATTGTCAGTTGACAGCTGTCAACTAACTGTCAAACAACAAGGAACAAGTAAAAGTGACAGCTGTCAATTGTTAATATCGTTTTTTTAACATCAGTTTTGAAGTTAGCAAGCTCAAAAACATATATTTGCATTTGGGCTTTATTAATTTTAATCATTGCTTGTTGTTTGACAGTTAAAGGACACCTGTCAACTGTTAATGTCGTCTTTTTAACATCAGTTTTGAAGTCAGCAAGCTCAAAAACATATATTTGTATGTAGATTTTATCAATTTTCCATTCTAGCTTGTTGTTTGATAGTTAGTTGACAGCTGTCAACTGGCAATATCATCTTTTTAACACCAGTTTTGAACTCAGCAACCTCAAAAACATATTTTAACATCTGGATTTTATCAATTTTACTTATTCCTTGTTTAACAGCTAGTTGACAGCTGTCAACTGTCAATATTACTATATTGGCATCGGATTTGGATGCAGTGACCTCGAAAACAAAAGAGAGGACTTTTTTTAAGGCAGCCAATACCAAACTTTCCAAAAGATTACCCTTTTAAGTAGTAAGTAATGGTGAATCCGTGGAGCTTTGGAGCTCCGTAGGAGCCAAAATAAGCCAATACCCATAAGGTTTGTGCGGGGTCCTTTAAATGTGAACATTAGTCAAAAAGCAAAATTAAAACCAAAATTGCATTTTTATCAAAATATGATAACGTTTCGTTTTTTTTTCATTTATTTCAAACAATCTTCAGATCTAAAAACATACAAATGTACTTAGAAGACACAATATACATAAAGCTACATATTATTTATACTAATATAAAAACAATTATAGTCAGCGGCCGAAATTGTAGAGAGTGACTATAATGTTATAAACCTGCTCACAATTTATAGCAGTCAACACAAAGAAATATATATGCATCCCGTATATTTTTCCTACAAAATCGTGTGTCGCATATCTGAGAGCATACCCGATTTACACAGCTTCTGTTACGCGCTGCTGTTTTTGATTGGCTGCGACGAATTGTCGGATCCAACTGTTTCATTTCCAGCGCTATGATGGGAGGGCAAAATTTCGGGTATATCTTCGTTAATTTAATTATGAATCTAATTAATTTTATTAGTGATTTGATCGAATTGAGTAAACATCGGATGATACTAAATTTTGATGAAACATGGACTTATGATCATACGGAAAGCAGTACGATATGATATAATAAGTGTTAATGTGTGACCGTTATAGTGACAGTGCTAGTAACCAATAGTAAATAGTGTGTATGTATTCTAAAGTCTTTTGTTCTTTTGAATGCGGAATTCGTAAATATTTGCGCGATTCATTTAACGGTGGAAAAATCTATTTGTATCAAATTTTGTCAACTACCTATAACATTTTCTATCATTTTCATCATGAAACTGCCATGGTAGATTATCAGAAGCTCAAAACAAATTTATTAACACCACATAATATTGAAAGGGGCAATAATATTTTTTTGTGTTTGACAGTTTTGCAAATTGCAATTGTCAAAAGTTGAGATTTTTCCGCCATAAATAATTAAAACAGAAGTTGCAAAATTCGTGCAAAAATCCGTGAATCCATGAGGACAAGGCTTAAGTGTGATATCCGCGGAGTGCGCATCAGGTGAGTGGGTGGTGGTGGGCAATCGCCCTTCAAAAAGACGGCATTCCAATTTGTAGACAGGATGACACGTGGCACATTTAAAGCAAATTGTTAATGTGCTAGGTTTAGCCGACGTCAACTTATTTTTGATAATTTTGTGTGCTTTAACTCTTCTCAAGTGGCACGCTTAGGTAATCATGCCACCCGTACCTTCCGTACTCATCTCTGTGTTGTGAATTAATCACTCTCTATTATTTTCGACCCTGGGTAATTGATAATACAAGATAAAAACTTTAAATTTTGAAATATTCTTATTATTTGTATTATCTAACATCTCGAAATTGGTAAAAACTGTTATATCACTGTTTCTACTCTAAAATAATGGATGTTATGTAATGCAATTATTTTTGTCATTTTTGTATATTCTACTTCCAGAATAGTAGCGTGTAAAATCAATTTCTTGCTGTATATCTACTCTTCGAATCTTGTATTCAGGATTCAAACAATCATGAATACTTTTTGAACAAAGTAGGTACTCAATATTCGATCACTGTATTCACATTCAGCTCTGTTCCGGACACACTGTATTGTCATAATTTTTCGTGTTCTTAAAATATTTAAAAACTAAATTGCAGGCAAATATCATAAAGTTATTACGAATTACCAGCTAACAAATGACTCCTGTTGCCGTTTTGAGTGTATCACTTCAAACTGCGAGCATCATACTCTCCAGACTGCCCCGTCTCTTTATCTCTGAATAAAACTTAGTGACACTTACGACAAAAACGTTTTGTTAATGAGTTGGGCCCTCAAAATGGGCTGGCGAGACGCCAGAGTTGAAGACGGCAAAAACTAGGGCTATAATATTGGGGTAAACGCAGCCCAGTAAATATGAATAAAGTAGAGAACGCTCTAACACCATGAGATGACTAATGATACCCCGAAATACGCATGTACGTGCCTAGATAAGGGTTTTTAACTCGAAGAGAAACTAACAAGTGGAGAAAGCATTTATCATTTACTTATCACGGTTAATATTGTATATTCAACTCATTATTTAGCAGTATTCTGTTTAACATGGAAGAAATATAGAAATTAATAATAAATAAATGTAATAAAAAAAGCAATAAACAACACATATGTACATAAAACGTTTATTTACATTACAATAACATTTACAATACAATTCATTCAGGGTGATTTACAACTTATCTAACAAAAATTTGGGAATAGATGAGTCATGAAACATGGAGTCAATATCGTAAAGAAACATCTGTAAAAATCCTTATAGTTTTCGTTGTAGTATTTTCAGTCTTTACTTCACTGAGCTATTGAAGTCTCAAACCAGGCGATTCCGAATATTGAAGTCCGCTTACTTGTAGTAAGCGTACTTGTTACAAACAAACTAAAATTTTCTTTAACAAAAATTGTTACTTTTCTCGAATTCATTATTTTTATGACTGCGATAATACTAGACCTAAATTTTTGAAAAATTTTATTTATTACGTTTATAAGATAAATTTACAACAGATATTTAGAAACATTATTTTTTGTTTCAAAATTTTACATATAAATGAGAATATTTTATAGTGGGTACATTTCTTTAGTGTCCATTTTCGTTGTATATTACATTGTAGGTTATGAAAAAATTCGTGTTTAAAAAATGAAACAAAATGAGATATCGACTCAAATCAAACATTAGGAAACAAGAAACGTTTTCAAAAAGGTAAAATCAGACCTTTTACCCTAAAAGTCACGTTGAACAAACTAAGTATAAAAGTAATCTGCATAAAACGTAAAATATTTAATATCGGTAAGATTTAAGGTTACAGGTCAGGAGAGAGAAATCGCGTGTTATAGAAACCCATATGTTATTTTTATGGCAAAACTCTGAGTTATTTAAATGTGGGAACATTATTCACACACTTAATCCTCAGAGTTAAGAGCGCCCGTGTTTGGAATATAAATGAAAAAATTGAAGGGATATCGAAACAAAAGTAGGTACTTTCTGGGGCTTAATTTTTGCTGTTCTTGTTTGCTTGCTTTCATGTTATCTGGAAAGACCCTCAGGATTTAATTTTAAGATAAAAACAGTGGATCAAATAATATTAGATATCAAAGGACACGGCGGATAAGGATCTTTATATCTTAAAAGCAATTATGTTTCACAAGGAGTACGATAAATTGTTTTGTATGTTCCACATTATGAAAGCATCTCATTCATTTTTTAAATTATTTTTTCTCAAAACCACACACGAGAAAAACACCAGTTTTTAAGTCGGGAGCATAGTGACCCACACAATTTCGACCTATAAATATTTTCTCAAAATTATTTGAATGTTGTGTAAAATCTAGAATAGTTAATCACTTAAATAAATACTTATATTGTCTGATGATCAGATTGGTTTTAGGCAAAAATTTATCAACTGAAAATGCAATCAGGAAAAAAATGTTTATCTGTATTTCTTAATTTTCTTAAAGCCTTTGTTACAATAGACCATGACATTGTTATCTAAGTTAAAAAATATTGGAATTAGAGATATGTGTCTGAAATTGTTGATTAACAATCTATCAGAGGGAAAACAATGTGTAAAGGTAAATGGAATATGTACCAGATGAAAGTTACTAGAGGTGTACCCCAGGGGACCGTTTTAGATCCAATATTATTTTCAAGTTATATTAATGATTTATTAAAGCTTCAAGTAAATGGTGGCTGCTTTTGCATTTGTAGGTAACTCCTGAAATGAGGTGTACAATAGCGCAACATGTGCTATGAAAATTATCTATTGTTCGTTAAACTTACTAAATCTTAATATCGATAAAACACAATTTCAGTATCTCTATTACATCGGATGGTCAGACAGTTTAGGATAAAAAGTAGTTGTAATGAATGCATTGTGTGATTGTTCATTTGTTATGGTTGATTGTTATTTAAAATGAAAAACCCACATTGATTATATAAATATAGCAGTTTAGTAGAAATACAAACCACTCCATCTATAGTGCAATATGCGAACTAGTTTAGCAAAGAAAATCAACTAGTAGGTGTTTATCAAATTTTTATCTATTTACCTATATTGAGTTTCTTTATTTTTGTAAAACAGACATCAGTTTGATTTCCTTGTTGACTTTTGAGGCATCAGAACGTTTTACTTGAGGAACATCAGGGGGAAGGATATAATTAACTTGTAATGCGGTGTCAAAAAAGGAACTGAGTAGAAAAAATTCAATAGAGGATGGAAGGAGTCCTTTACTACTAAAAACGGAAGAAAGGAAATTATTTATGGAACGAAGGGAGATGTAATTGCTCTTCCAATTAAGATTTTTTTTAAGAGCGAATATTTTTATGGCGGTCGGGTTTCTGGCATTATAAAGCTCGTGCAAAGTCCCGAAGCTCGCCTTTCTTAAGATACAAGGTGTTAATTTTCTTTAAATTGCTCTGTAAATAAACTGTGAAAAGTAAAGAAAACAATCAAAATGTATAGGTATAATGTATTTCATCCAAATGTTCCAAATACAACGCTAAAATGTGCATATATATTATTTATTAGAATTCCAATGTGAACTTGTGCAAAAAGCAAGGAAGCGCGACATATCTGTTGGGTCCAAAGCAAATAAATATGTGTTGTATAATTTATATAAAATCAGTTTAATAATAATTTATAATATATATAGTATAAGTAGCTATATTACAAATATGTTATTTAGTAAAAAAAGTTGTATAACCAATATTTATTTTTATTATTAAGGACTCACAATGTAATGCTTCCAAGTCATGATACCCAAAACCAAAACAAAAGTGTCTAAAGAGTTTTTTATAACATCTGGAAATATTGATGGCTTTAATTTTGTAGAAATGAACACTGTGATGTTCGCTTCTTTATTGTGTTAAAACTTATTGCTCAATCTTCTAATCTGTCTAATCCAAATCCGTATACTGGACACCTTATTCGGCGATCTTCAGCCTCCCTTTTAGCCGTTTATGGGGCAGAGTATCAACAGACATGATGGCTGGAAGCCAAATTCTCTTATTGAGGAGATGGAAGTGCACTCACAGAGTCTCGTCTTCCTGTTCGCAACCCCTACAAAGAAGTGTATCACACTTCCTCATGTTATAGAGGTGCTTTCTTAGCCAGCAGTGTCCAGTTTGAATACCTGTCACCAGACGAAGGTTTGTCCTAGACATAGCCAGGTACTTTTTGGCTGTATCCTTGCAGGAATAGGAACTCCTTAGCAAAATTACAGCCATTTGTTTCATCCCAACGTTTCATAAACTCTTTGTGGGTGTCTCCTTTGATAATTTCAACAATAGTTATTTATAGTACAAGTGGGATATAGGCATTATTATACATGAGTGTAATTTCACGAATGTAATAAAAAATGACGTTATCTCACATATACTATATACAACTTTATTTAGAACTGCAAAAATATTTACCTACAACTACCTTAAATTGAGAAATATCCAAAATGAGATCCAATATGTAAGTTTCGATTCAAAATCAAGAAGCAAAGCCATTGTTATGATAACCTGTGATTGAAATAATGAGTGAGTCAGAAACCGAAAACTTGCCTCTTGAAATTGAAAAAGGTGCTGCAGCTGCAGTAGCTTAACTGTTACCAGATAAATTGAGAACCAAGTACGAACAACTTTATAAACGATTCACCGATTGGTGTGCATTTAAGAATATAAAATATGAAGCAAAAGAAAAAATATTATTATCATTTTTTGAAAAATTATCGAAGAAGTTCAAATCATCTAGTCTTTGGGCGTTCTATTCTATGTTGCAGTCTGCAAAATGGTGACATCAGTGAATTCAACAATTTAATTGCTTTTCTGAAAAAACAATCATGGAGATGCATGCAAAGTGGACGAGTTAACTAATTTGCTGCTAGAAAACATACAAAATGAAGGAAACATAATTCACATCTTCCTACTGGATACGAAAACAAAAGTTTCCTGAGGATTCTTTATCTTTGCCGGGGGAATCGAGAATGTAAATATGGTCCAAGTATTACGAAAATATCTCGCCCTGCGTTCTAGTCATGCCGATCAAGCAAGATTTTTTTTTTGTTACAGAGGTGGTAAATGCATGACACTTTCTGTTGGTATAAATACTTTTAGTGTAATGCCAAAGAAGATTCCTTTTTTTCTCAATTTACCACAGCCTCAACAATATACAGGGCACTGTTTTCGACGAGAGGAGCAGACCTTCTAACTATACAACGGCATGGTGGTTGGAAGTCCCACAATACGTCTCTTGGAACCAAGAAAAAAATTGCCACAAAAGTTCTCGGAGGAGAGATTGCCGCCAATGAAGCTAATTCAAGTGCTTACGAAGAAAAAATACAGGTCAGCTGCATTCATCTGATATTAATCTTGCGAATTGCCAAAGTTGTGTTGTTAATCTTTATAACAAGCAATTCAATTTAATTCAAGTTAAATTATTATCTATTAATTGACAAATTGATAAACCTGTTGGTTCTTAATAAAAACAACCATTTAGCACTGATTTCTTTTTTTAATATTTCACCAGTGGGGTCACATTACTCTACTAGTGGTGTAATGACCATTCAACAGAAATAGTGCCAAATAAATGCTGTAATGAGGTTCTTATATAGCAGTTGTGGAGATTTTATAACCTATTACAGCGTAAGGAACTTTTATTCGGTCCTCTCTGTAGCTGCCCCTCATTCCAACGTTAATATTTACTGCTCATTCATCCTTGCTTATAAAAAACTTAATTATCCTTAACAGTACCCTTTTATTATATTAATACTGCCCCGTTGTTGGAATAAAGAAAAATACGAGCTGGAGATCATTAATTCAGTGAAACGCCTGTAGAAACTCCAAGGATAATCTTGGAGATGCTTCTGTGTGTGAATAGAACTCAACAGTAGACTTTAATTAACGAAGTTATTATTATCTGTCAAATTTGCAGCTCGCAAATGTTTATCTGCAACTGACTGATAAGCCACCACCTAACGGTGCACATGTATGATACTAGAAGGCGCTATCTTGCTTTTCTTACGCTGAAAATTGATATTCGTTGAAGTGTTACAAAAATGTGTTGGCAAATGTTCGTAAAGTCCGTACGACCAGATTAAATTTACAAACAAACGTTCGAAATGTTATAAACATTTAGATGTACACACAGTTGTTTTTATTTAGAAAAATTATGATTTGCTCATGTCCCTTTAATATATTTTTTCTACGTTCATGCAAAAAACAAAACTTTATTGAACTATATTTAGTGGAAAAAGTGATTCTTTATTGCACTAAATGTTTATTGCATTCATCTGTCATTCTACTACAGCGTTTTGTCATCATGACTAACATAAACGTTCAAATCGACGTCACATTTTCCTAGACTTAGTGTCATCTAAATATAATTTTTTGGTTTTTGCATGAACTTAGAAAAAATATTGTATGCAACTCAAACAAAGAGTGCTTATTGCACTCGCCGTGTTGACAATTTCACGTCACGTGCAATAAACACTTACTTGTTGCATAAATAACTATTAAGGTATAACCTTAATGTCAAAAACGTCAAACGTATGTCAAAAGTAAAACGTAGTTTTAAATTGTAACTGGCGTTTTGACGTTTGCTATCAAAAATTAATTGGTTTGTCAGTGCATTTTAGATTTAATGTCGATCTCTAGACGTAAATTTATTATCAATGCTAATACAGAGAAGTTTGTAAAATTAACAAAATCTGTTTTTAATGTTAGATGGATAATATTGGATATATGACCGTAGTTTTCAATTAGGATCAACTTTTCTTAATAACGATTGTCGATATTGTAAAAAATAGATAAGGGTACTTTACTCTTGAGCAAAATTTACAATTTTCGACATACCTCGTACACGACTGCAAAAAATTGAAATCTGATTGCTTCATTTCGGGTTTTAGGCCATGCACAACTTTTTATAAAGAATAACTTTTTTTCATAAAATCAATAATAAAAATATCCCCGTATGGTGCCGCCTTAATTGGACACACTGTATATAAGAAAACTATACTTTTACAATAAAATACATTTAGACTCATATATGTAGTAGTAATTCAATAAATTCATAAACAGTAGATAAATAATGTAAATAAAGAGTTCGTTAATCTTTTCTTAAAGCAATTTAGATTGTTCTAGAATATTATCGCGAAGAGATAAATATTTTTGCAAAATTTTTACTTACAGAAATTAGTTGAAATCAGGGCCGGATTTACCATATACCAAAGTGGGCTGCAGCCCAGGACCCCCAACCTTCTAGGGGGCCCCGCCACCGCGTTCGGGTTCGTTAATTTTGCTTCTTGATAAGAACGCTAGACAGACGTCGCGACACCACGTGCCGCGTGCCGAACAGACTCAGGCGCTTTGTCGATGATAGGCGATAGCCAATATAAGTACCTCGTCATTTTTCGCTCGGTGAAGTTTATGGGCCGTATTTTATGTGTGTTGTTTGTTTAAAGAACTAGAACTTCTTCTTCAAATATATTCATGATAATGACCTTATTCCAACATTTCCAAATGTATTCTTGGCACTTAAAATTTTTGGTTATTCCCGTAACTAACGCTTCAGGTGAGAGGTCGTTTTCTACTTTGAAATTAATCAAGACATATTTGCGGAACTCTTTGAGTGACGATCATCTAACAGATATGGCTTTATTGTCCATTGAGGGTAAATTACTCAATGACGAAGACACTGACGGCATAATTTCCGCCTTTTTGAATCGCCAAGGGAGAAAATGGAGAACAAATTAGAAACAATTTTTCTTTTTTAGTTGTTTTAGTTTTAGGATGTTGTTATTGTTGGAATCATGTTTAACTTTGAATATACGTATTTTTATGCCTACCTCCAAATTTTTCCCTTTTTTATTATAACGTTATAAACCTCTAACTACGACCTACGAGTGTTATTGATTTTTATGAAAGGGCCCCCAGATTGCCTTAAGCCCAGGGCCCCAGCAAATATAAATCCGGCCCTGGTTGAAATATAATTTTGTCATACAGGCTCAACAGCTGAAATTATCACAATAAAATTATAACTTAAGAAATTGTCTGTTCTATAACTAATCTGTTTTTAATCAAACTTTGAGGACAGTTTGACTTCCTTCGATCTAGATTTCGACCGATTATGATTATTAACTAATTTATTAGAAAATATCATTCATTTGATTCTTTAATCTAAAAAAATCAGCCTTTCCTATTAATTTAGTAAAAGAAAAGTTATATTTATGTAAACGAATGGCAATGGCAACTCATTAATTATTTTTATAGAGATTTTTTATTATCAAACTAAAAGGTTTACTTGAGATTATTGATTTTGCCCTTCATAAAACATTTTCTCTGGCAATTTGTTTAGAGATCGTCACCTTCAACTCTGACTCTTCTTCAGTCATAATTAATCAAAAACTCTTCTCCTTCGGCATAGCCTCTTATTGTTATTAATATCAGACCCTTCCTTTCCAATTCTAGGTCTCAGTATGGCGTACACCTGTTTCAATCTGCAATTATATGTATAAATCTCCGGGCATAAAATTATGTTTCGGAACAGCCCGCAGGGCTCATTTATTCTGCGATAGCGTTGAGAATTCCAGTGGTGAATTATGGCTTAGGGATGGGTCAAGGCTGGCGTAATCATTTTTAAGTTAAGCTCTAGGAAACCACCTGACCCGGGCTTTCAGAATTACTTGTATCAAGGATAATGGACTAGGAACTAGGAGCGGTACTGGATGTTTGCTACCGGAAGAACAAATTGGAATGTCTTGGATTCGAGGCTCTCAGCGAAACTAGCTAGAGGGGGCCGTTCGTCGCCCATTTACCTATAGGTTTCCCTGAAACAGGTATGTATCATTTTATCAGATACAGAGCCGATGTAAAGTACCTAACAATCCCGGTTTTTGTTAGCCTAGTTATTTGTGTATCAAGGGAGTTATGAGGATGTTAATTATCAAGGGCAACAGATTGCAATCCCGAAAGAACATCCTATAACCCACGTGATAGATAAAGATTTGTATTTCATACTAATGAAATATGAAAACGAAATTTTGTTAGTTTTCAAAATTAAACGAACGTTGTTTAATAATTAAGTAGGCATTATTAGTTATTACCATGGACAGATCAACTGACAAGTTTATAAATAAAAGTTTATCAAATTTATTAATTTGTGAAAATAAATGAAAACCTGGAGAGAAGTGAGTCTTCAGGCGATTTGTTACAAAAAGCTGAGAAAGCTTGTGCCGCACTACTACCAACAAAGTCGGAAAGAAAGTATAAAAAAATACTAGCAATGGCTGAAAGTTAACTGTATTGAAAACAAAAAAAAAGTGAAAACGTATTTGACAGTTGTTCTCAGTGCACAAATTTTCTTTCGCTATGGCTGGTTACTCTAACGCAGAATTAACAGACATGCATTTCATGTATGGTCGTGCCAATGGAAACGCCACCGAATCGCGACTTTATGTTGACGCTTATCCAAATCGCCAGATTCCTTCACAACGCATGTTTGGAAGAATTCACCAAAGATTGCGTGATACTGGTTCCTTGAGCAAACAGTGCCACTTATCCGGAAGACCAAGGTGGAGCAGAATCCAGGTACGAGTGCGCGGAGAATATCTGCCGAGGTAGGAATTAGTGGTCCTCTTGTTTGGAGAATCCTTCACGAGCAACCGCTTTATCCATACCATGTGCAACGAGTACAGGCCTTAAATCCAATAAATGATCACCAAGCACGTTTGGTTTTTTGCCGCTGGTTTATACGTCGTGATGCTGAAGACCCTCGTTTTCTTGCAAACATTCTTTTTACTGATGAGGCCGGGTTCACAAGAAATGGAGTGTTTAATTTCCACAATACGCATATTTGGGCCGACGAAAATCCTCATGCTCTAATAGAATCTGGACATCAGGCACGTTTTTCATTAAACATTTGGATGGGTATTGTAGGTAACAGGTTTTTAGGTCCTGTTGTTTTACCAAACCGATTAACAGGCGCTGATTACCTCAACTTTCTGCAGAACACATTGCATGAGTTTTTGGAAGACATTCCTTTGAATCAGAGGCAACAAATGTGGTTCCAGCATGATGGTGCTCCAGATCATTTTGCCATGGCCGTTAGAGAGCATTTACACCAAACTTTTCCACATAGATGGATAGGAAGGGCCGGACCTGTTTTATGGCCTCCAGAATCGCCTGATCTGAACCCTCTAGATTTCTTTGTTTGGGGATATTTGAAGACATTAGTGTATGGTACTCCTGTAAATAGCCTGGAAGAGCTGCAGCTACGGATTAATCAAAAGTGTCAAGAAATCCAAACCAAGGAAAGAAAGAGTTCGAATATCGTTGAGACGAAGATGTCGTGGCTGCTTGGAAATAGACGGAGGGCACTTTGAACATCTTCTGTAACTTTGTTTTTTTGTTTGTTAAAAGCTTCCTTTGTCGGTTTATTCCTAATAAAATAAAATGTTTGAAAAACGACTAGTGGTCCATATCTCCGCAACCGTTACTTTGCGGACCCATGTTTATTAAGACTTTTCTGCTTATTTTGGTTCATACTATTACTTCCTGAAATATTTTACACTCTTTTTTAACACCCTGTATAGTGTTCCTTATAACTAGGAGTTATAAATTTTACGAAATTAATTTATTAAGAAAAAAATTGGAATTGTCTTTCAATAAATGTTCAAAGTGTTGTTAAGGTAACTACTTTTGGGGAGATTTGAAAATTTCTACTATTTTGGCATCTGGAATGTTATCAAATTTGTCATGAACTATGGAAACACAACACAACAATATTTGACACATGCCAAGCCAATTTGGACGTTTCTGAAAAAATCGCTTTATTTCTATCATCAAGCACCATTGTATTTACTTAAGAAAACAGCTGTACTGAATTCCGACCTATTTTATGTTCAGAATAAAAGAGATAAACTGCCACTACATACCACGACTCTGCAACCCTTATATCACACTCTTTGTTTTATTTTCCCCAAGCACAATCTTTATTACTATTACTTTCAACTATTTTAAACCCCTTGCAGAGCGTAATCGCTAGTTCGAGAGCTCCGGATTGGGGATTTAATATATTTTATTGATCTAATTTAAAAGGAGAGCGAATTGCTTTTTCACGGTTTCCTCTCGGAATATATATGTCGAAAATTAAGGAAACCCTTCAAGTTTAGGCTCAAATTATTAGATCAGAACCCTATGAATGCTGCATTGCGGCGCTGCTACATTTTTAGATGAAATAAAGCTGAACAGGTGGATTGAGCGTTGGATCTCTCCGACAAGATATTAAATGTTTTTACGTCGCTTCTTGTGCACGCAGCCAATACTTGCCCGATAAAAAGGCTTACAAATAGGGTTTGGAATGATTCATTGAAAATTTATCCACTCATCTATACTCTATTATTCAATTTTCCAGTCCAAATTATGGCGCAAAATGAAGTTAAATTATGTACATATAAAATATAACTACACGGAAAGATATCCAAAGGCGGTTTGTGCTATAAGATTGTAGTTAGAAAATTGCTTTATACAGGGGAACAGACTGAAAAAATTATATTAAAATTTTAGCAATCCCTCCAAGAGATTCATTTAATCTAATGAATTCCATTTATTTACTCATTCTCTGTAAACACAATAGAAGATAATTAAAAAAAGACAAAGCACTGCTGCCCAAATAATAATTAAAATTTCTCACAATTTTCTTAAAGATCACTGGAGAAACAAACAAAAATATGGAGGGTGTATTTAAATATAATGGCAAGTGTGACAATAATAAAAATATAACATCTTACACTTTAACAGTTATTGTGACTCTCACTGTTATATTAGCTTTGTGAGATCTGTATTAATATAGTTGCGGCAAGAATTCAGACGACTTACGTCATAGCTGACGTTATAAAATTGTTTTTATTGTCAACATAATTTTCGATGTTTTGTCGCGTTAAAAACAATCACTTTTTATAATTATGTGCAATATATAGTGCAAACATTTAGTCTAATATATCATTCTATTATTATCAATTGTAGTTTCTTAAATAATACAATTAAAATATAATGAATTATTCATTTGTTCGTATGACGTAAGTCGTCTGAATTCTTGCCTCAATTATAGCTCTTAAAATACTCATTTCACGTACTATTTGGCAGCCGTAAAATCTAATTTCACAGCCATTGTCAATAGTAAGTAATACATTGTAATCTATCTTTAATTTAAAATCTTGAAAGTTGCAATTCTCTCTTCTGCAAAAGAAAATCTAAACACTATGACTAATGCAAAGGCTTTTTTGAAGAGCAATTCAGTGTAATCTGAACCCAAAAAGTACAGTGCTTACAACAGAAGAGGTCAACAGGTTTCTGAAAGAGGCTGACGATAAAACTTTCCTAATCCTGAAAGTAGCCTTAGTATTGGTGCTTGCGAGCATGTAGAAGAGAAGAATTGAATTCCCTTCAGGTATCTGACATTATCACAAATGGAGGTTGCTTTAATTACGCTTTCTAACACCAATACTAATCGCAAAAGAATGTTTTCCGTAGTTGTAGAAGTAGAGGCTGTTAATCGTCTGGAAGTATACAGCAAATTTATTGGTCTTTGTCCACCAAAGGTACCCCATAATGAATTTTTCTTATTCTACAGAGGACTTAGATGCGTTGTATAGTGTGTTGGCATACATGCGTTAAACAGAATGCATGCAATGGTTACAAAGTATATAAAATTGCCCAATCTCAAGCTATACAAGGAGCATTATTTCAGAAGAACTTTTGTTGTTGATGCGGGACCTGAATTGGTGACCCTAGAGATGGTCTGATGGATGGCTATCTTCATCAGTTGCTGAGAGCTAGATAGAAAACTCGGCCGAAAATAAAAAGAAAGTATCGAAATTAATTTTAGAAGAAAAAGGAAGTGGTACTTGTTCATCGTCTACGTTATCAACTAAAAGGGGTTTATCATTTTCCAACAATAGCTTCAAGTATGCCAGAAATGTAATTATAATTTTCATATATTAAAATAAATATTCTATAAGAAGTGGTTTGTAGATTTTGTGCTTTAACAAAGTTTCGTTCAGCATTAGTAGTAATCTACTCTGATATCTTCAGTAAACAAAAAATACTTCACGTTAAAGTGTTAAAGATTTTAACTACTAATCTGTTACATGAGCATTTTGCGAATTGTTTTTAGTAGCTAAAATGATTATTTTAGAGAGCATATAAGAAATACAATTTTCGTCACAATTTTTCAATTAACTAAAATGTATTAGCTAAGTAGTGCCGGGTTATACATTTGTTTGTGACGTAAAGCAGCAACTGTTAACCTGACGTTGACATGATCTAGTTGGAAGCGAAAACAAACAGGCGAAAACGCAGTGAAAGAATGCCGACCCCAAGCAACGGCAATAAAATGCTTTCGTTGTGCATGGGAACAAACAAATGTTTACGCTAATCCAAGGAAGCCCAACGGAGCTTTAGGTAATTCACTTACTGCTTGAAGCGGTATTTGTTAGAGAGTTAGAAGTATTGCAGCACAACAAGAGCCACTTTATATATTAAAATTTATCTGTGAGATGGTATACGCGATTATTTCTGCTTAGTCGGGGAAGCGCAGATTTACGGTTCTTCTCCGGAATAGAAAAATGTCAGGAGGAGACTACGAGCTGTATTATTTATTGTCATGAGTTTCAGGTGGTCATATGCTGAAACATATCGGGGAAGAATCCAGTTTCAAGTAACCAGTAGTGGCAAATGTTCGAATATACAGGGCTAAGTACAAATATTTTAAGAGGGAATAGAGAAAATTAATAATTAACGGAATCGCCCTTCAAAAAAATTCCAAACTTATTTATAAAGCGAACATTTTTTTTTTTCGGTATATTAAATGCTTAATTTAGAGATTGGTTTTGTCCAGCATCTTAGAAGCCAGTAGGTGGCTGTCATTAAAAGTGTCACTTTTTAACGCACAGCATAATATGTAGATAAAATGTGACTATGAGGTCGCCTAAGAACGCATAAATCTTGTAATCCTGGCAACTGACCCCACCATTAGCCATATCCAGGATATGCGGGTCGAGATGGAAACTGTAAATACAAGTGTTGGTCATGATGTTCCTATTTAATTTAGAGGACTACCCACATCAAACTTTAATTCACTGACGTGTGACTCATTCATGCAGAAAACATCGAGCTTAACCTGTAGCAGAATAGGTTCTCTAAAACAAAACTTGCAAAAATACGTCACTAGAAACGTTATTAGAGGATATGTACGAATGGATATTGAAAATACTAAGTAGTACGTCTCCTTAGGAATGAAAACTTTAAGACACTATTTATTTCAACGTACGACATGCAGAATACACTTAGAAGAAAGTTATAATATATTGGAAAAAAATCTGTAAAATTACATTAGTGTACGTTGATTTTCTATTATCAAAATAATGGAATGTGTTTCACGATCTAAAATGTAATTCTATCAGTAACTTTACATAAAAAATATTTAATTTCCACTCTTGTTAAGTTAAACAAAAAATTTATTGTCAAACCTCGTATAATATCAAACGATATTGTAAGGGTCTTGGAGAGTGTCCTTTGCAACCGCATTTATATGGTTGCAAGTAACAAAATATCTATTTTTCAACATGGATTTATGAATTACAGGTCTACTATGAGTAACTTAGTAGTTTTTAGTCAGTTTTTTGTATAATGTTTTAGATATTCGGGAGCAGGTAGATGCGATATATACGGACTTCTTCAAGGCTTTTGACAAGATCAGTCACCATATAATTATTGCCAAACTTTCAAGTTTAGGTTTTAACATCACTTATATAACTCTTCTAAAATCTTATTTACACAATTGCCAACAATTTGTTTACTATATTGGCTTTTGTTCAAATACTTACTAGGCTATAAGTAGAGTCCCACAGGGTTCCAATCTGGGTCCTCTGCTTTTCTTAATATTTATAAATGACGTATGTAATAAGCTGAATTGTAATGTCTAATGTTTGCTAACGAGTTAAAGCTATATATTGACCTATTTCTTGAAGTTTTGAAGATTGCCCTATATTACAAGGACAAATTTACATTTTGGGAAATTGGTGAGAAGAAAATAAACTGTAGTTAAATGCATCAAAACGTAAAATTCTAACTTTTAGCCGTAAATTCAACAATATTCAGTATCCGTATAGTATTGATGGTACAATCCTGGAACGTTGTGAAACTCTTCGAGATTTAGGGATTTATTTTGACACACAACTTACTTTTTATTGTCATATTAACACAATTGTCAATTCCAAAAGTAATTTTTTAAGTTTTAGAATAAATGGTTTGTATCTCATGAGAGGATGTAAGTTGAGTTACTGTACACTTTTAATTTCATTTCTTTGGAGAAATATAGATTTCAGGCCTCTGTTTTATTTTTGCACATGGCAAAATTGATAGTCCAGTGTTACTATCTTATTTAAATATTCTCCTTAGAGTAAATTTTATATATCACAATACTTTCTTGTGTGAAAGAGTTCATACCAATATTCTGTTAGAGATGCCAATTAATATGATGTGCAGAATCTTAGTTACTTGAAAAATTTTTACAAAGAAATATTAAGAAAACGAGTACCTGACCCCAGAGACATAACCTCCAAGCGAAATCAACATTGTTTCTGTAAAATATAATATCCCACGGCCGAAGAAAAAGTAAATTAGGTGGTATAACCACTATTTCCCCTATCACTGGAGAGACACCACTGAGAAAACCACAAAAAGGTAAAAACTATTAATAATAATGTCCCAGAAGCAGATGAAAACGGTGTGCTGACAATTCCGAGAGCTGGTCGAGAGGAAATCTGCCATTCAGCTGACTTGGAGGCGCAAAATTTACAAGTTAGCAGGAAGCAGCACTAGAAGGTGTTTGCACACGACGGCGAGCAAATAAGGGCTAGCGCAGAAGAAAAATCAAAACTGAGAAAATTGGGAAGGTAAAGAATTTGACTAATTAGTGGCTTAAAAGGTTGGTTTATGGGACCTAAAAATTAATAATTGTATTAATAATAACAAGAATCAATTCAAGTTAGCGCAGGTTGCGTAAGTTAGTGTTAAGTAGAAAATGAAAAATTGAAAGCTATCTAATATTAAAGTGTTATGCTTCGGACTGGCGCTAGAAAATAAGGTAAGTGATAATATATTTGACTGATTCTGAGCTATCTGAAACATAAACGTAGGACACATAGCAAACACTTTCATAAACATTTGACATTTAACAATATATTTTCAAAGGAGCACCTTGTACATCTACATTAACTGCATTACGGAGATGCGTTTTTCTTCTCTGCAAAGTATATCACTCACCGAGAGCGTATCTAGCCAGCTGTCAGGTGCATAAGATGTACATTGCATTATCTCTTTGTTGGCTGAGCCACGGTGAAAATGATAACATGAAGTTTTATCCAACTACGACGGAATTCCCTCGTTCCAAGCCCGTCGTAACTTTTACATTACTTTATTTGACTATTGGGGTGATAAGTTAGCGTTATTTCACTGATACAGACACGAACTGTCAGGAAGGAAGTAGAAAATTCAATATAATCCATCGTAAGAGTCTGAAGTAAGAATTTGTAAGTGCATCTATAAAACTTCCATTCGTTTTATCGAAAGAGACCGTAAAATCAGCATATCTTGGGAACGTCATTCAATTTCGAATTGATCATGTCTACAAAATCTTAAAAAAAATTTCGAAATAGTATTTATCTACTTTCATTTAGTAATAAGAATTTTATAGTTGAAATTATGCACGTCTCTATAATTTACCGTTCTGAACAACTTCTTCAAGTAAAATTTTGCTGTACTCGTATTTTCAGTAGAAAAGCACTTTACCTGAAACCAAAACAGTTTTTACTCGGTGCACTGAGTAATTCAAATAGGATTATTCGAAAACTGTTACTCCTAACGACTTCAACAAGGTATACCTTTTAGATAAAATAGGTAGGAGAATCGACTATTTCAATAGAGATATGGGCCGTAGATACTGGCTGGTGCAATGGAAGACGTCAGTAATTCTATGCCATCTTCGTGTAGTATTATATGGGTATGATAGGATGCAATCTATCTGTAAAATACCAAAACTACCCTCAAAAGGATTTGCATAAATAGTACATTTTATTTCCTAAAATTACTATTTTCTGCGATATTCAGGATAAACGTAAAAACTCTTATTTGTTGATACAACATATTGCACTTTTACTGTATCAGAAAGGTATTTTAAGCTAATATAAATCAAATCTCCTACAATTTCTATCAATGAAGTTATACTCGTATCTATGCCCTCTGCTACCAAACATCTAGGTATGCTAATGCGCAATTCCACAGATAATACTCAATTCAATAATTATCCAAAATAAAAATGAATCTAGCTACATTTACTAACCTGGTTTAATAAAAACACTAGAAAGGTTTCACTTTCTTTGGGATAGTGGACACTGGATATTTTCATTAGTATAGTTTTTCTGCGAAGTTTCAGAAAAAGAAATGTTTAAATCCATGAATTTTGAAGATTATTTTAGAATGGTTACGGTTTTTTTAAACACCATGTATTGTTCTCATTAATATAGTTTCCATTGTTAAAAGTTTCATCAAAGGAATATTATACTTTCATGAAGGTTTCTAGAGAATGGTTCGGTTTTTTTGAACACCCAGTATTTTGTCATTAGTATATTTTTCCTACAGAACATTGTAAAAAGTTTCATCAAAAAATTTTTTTTAATTCCATGAATTTTGAGAATTTTTAGAGAATGGTTCGGTTTTTTTAAACCCTCCGTATTTTTTCATTAGTATAGTTTATCTGTGAGCAATAATGCGAAGAGTTTCAGAAAAAAAAAATTAAATCCACGAATTTTGAGGATTTTTAGAGAACGTTTCGGTTTTTTAAACACCCTGTATTTTTTTCGATAATTAGTGCGGTAAGAGACCCCCGACGGAAGTTTCGTAAAAAAAAATTTTCAGTTCCCTTAATTTCGACATTTTTTTAACGTTTAACATTTTTCCAACACTTTGTATATAAAACGGTCTTTCGCACGTCAGACAACCCCTCCGAAGCGAAAAAACCGAAAATTTCCTCGAATCTGTAATTTTTATTTTTTTCTTGTCAATTTTGATCGGAACATCGAGCTTTTTTGAGTCGCCCTATATATATACTCACCGTTTGAAGCTTCGGACGGCCGAGCGCCGCCGAACGTGTAGTTGACACAAATTTTCGCTATTTTCACTATAAAATCGAATTTTAAACTTAGATCTGAGGCACACGACACATTGTAGAAGGTTCAAAGTTTACATTTCGATGGGGCTTTATGGAAATGAATGTGGGAAAATACGAAAATATCAAATCCGAAATAGTTTGACATCTACCCATATCTGACTGACGTTTCTCAAATTCCCTGCCTATAAGCCCCGCCCGCGCTATATCTATCTCGTTTCCTCGCGAGTCACCAAAATACGCCTACCGGACAACCGAAGGACCGAACTCGGCTTCGCGTCCTCGTGCTCGCCGCTGCGCTCTCCTCAAAAGCCTTAGGTAATGCAAAACGCCACTTTTCGACCCCGGAGAGCGAGAAAAACAACGGATTTTAATATATAAGGATTCCATAAATATCTAAGTTCACTTTTGAAACTGTGAACTTGAAAATTTAACCACAATAGATGAGATCTGACCTATTTCGGCATATTTAGAATTGCTTCTTTAAGTGGCCTCCTTTAAGATGAGTCAAATATCAATTTTTTTCTTTCAAAACGGTGTGAACTGATACACGTGTCAGCGCGGTGACCTGTCACTACCTTTGACACCTTTGACTTTCACGGAATATACCTAACCTCGCGGCTGACAGAAAGCGAGTGACGGCAATAAATAAGGATTAATTTTTGTGCTTTATAAATAAGTTTGGACATTTTTGATAGATGATTCCGTTAATTCTTATTTTTCCCCATTACCTATTAAAATATTTGTACTAAGTCATAGTTAACCCTGTATAAAAAATATTGCACATCGAATCTTGGAGCCAATTTAAAATTTTTCTCTCCTCATGGGTATATAAACAACTGATCAAAAAATGAAAAACTTCAACAGCAATTGTTGGAAGAACCCGATGATTCTGACGTCTGGATTACGACAAATCTCTCATTAAATTCAAACCGAAGATTAAAATAGTAACCAATCTGAGATGCTCGTTCTCATTCCTGCAATCAATACGGGATGCGCCGCCATTTTAATAATTAATGGCGTGTGTGAACTTTGGCAGAGTTATGCGTTCTGGCCAGTGCCCTTAAAACTCCAAATGCCTGCTTGATCTCCCATGAGGAACAAGTGCGTGTGCCTTAAATTTTTTTCCTTATTGGAGGGTTTTTATGGGCCCGTCCTTGAACTGGCTAAGTGTATAGGGCATTAGTTTCGATCTCGTCAAGAGAGAGGAGCATAATTAATTTATGTGTAGTTGTCAGTATACACAGGGTGTGTGTGGTACAAGTAGGAGTTTTAATTTTAACAGATGTCTAACACATATTTATAATTTAGAGTTTATTAAATATTTATTTTTGTTTACAACAATTATTATCTGTTTAAATGCTGAAGAAGATCGTGAACATAAATACTTTTAACCATAATCACGAAAAATGCAATCTATCTGCATGATTCATATTTCTCGGACAAATATACAACTGTGTACCTACATTTATCAATTAATATTTATCTAATGAATTACCAACATGTCAGATTTGGCATAGCGGTAAAAAATTGCACTAAAATTGAAAAATATCTAGCATCTTTGTGACTTCCCGGGAATTGCGTCTATTTTCAAATTGTGCAAATGAAGAAATTGAAAAAAAACCCCAAGGATTGAAATAAATAACATTTTATAACATATATTTTATACAACATATTCAACTGTCCTTATTAATTATTAATAGAATTAATTTATGATTTTAATTTAATAAAATAGTTTGACATAACTGATGTAACAACAATACAATTTTGGGCCAGTTTTACCCAATTTCTACAAATTAACATAAAATGTTTCTGCTTCTTGTCCGTTTTACACTCGTAAGTTATTGGCAGCAGTTATGATACGTTTGCGTATCCATAGTGTCCAAAGGATTTAAAGTCAGGAGATTGTGGTGGCCATGGTGCTGGTCTTCTTCATCTAATCCCTTGGTATTAATGCTTGGATACGCTGTACATGGTACGGATATAATTGAGCCCCTTGTATGATACGCCACATTGCAATACGCCGTGGACGTCCTGGACTCTAACTATTATACGATTCGGTGGCAAATTTTCACTCACTGCACATCGCGATAAAAGTAGCTGCATTTGTCACATGTTTACTGGGTTAAATTACTTTCATTTCACCATAAATTATTACAACGATATCCATCAACTTCGAGTTGCTACGCATAAGCCATTTTTGACACTGATGACACTTAAATGAAAAACTAATGCAAACACTCGCATCACAAAAACGTTAATACTGTAAGTAATCGAATTTTAATATTCGAAATCGCTTGGCTAGAGTCTGCGGTAGCCCAATAATTTTGTTCTCGAAATTCTCTTCAATAATTTTGTTTTATAAAACTTACGAGTATATAACTATAAACTCCATTTTTCATGACGCATCTATTCTCAATTTTTTTACGAATCACTCTGTACGATGCTTACTCTATAGACTTCGTGCATCTGCCTTTTTTCTAGTACTAAACTAAATAACACTGACGATAATGGATCTCCTTGTTTCATCTCGTTTTCAATTTAAAACTTTTCCTTGGTTTTATTGTTTACTTTTAGTGTGTTCTCAGTCATTTCCAATGTCAAGCCAAGCCTATCACGCTCATTACTTTCATACTGATTATTAATTGTAGGTAGTTATTTTCTTTATATTTTGTCATAGGCTTGTTGATAGTCTACAAATAGAACTAGGGTTGGTTTACAATATTCAAGCCTGAAATTTTTGCAGAGTGGAGACTTGGTCTACTGCTTCTTCCTTGTCTAAAACCACATTGATATTTCCCAATTTTGTCCTCTACTTCTATTACCAATCTGTTTTTTTATATAACCGGCTAGTATTTTATATGCCATATTCAGCTTATTCATGTATAGATCAAATTACGGCTTCCGTTCATTCACTTCTCAGTTCTTTTTAATAAACCTAATAGTTTCTGTAATTGCTCTATTAGTTCCTGTCGTCCATTTTTAAATAGGTTAGATGTTACTTTCTGGGATCTTATTATTTTTCAGTTTTTAAATTTTTTCTTTAATTTCTTCTTTACCCGGTGTGACATATTGCCTTCTTTTATGTTGCTACTGCATCCATCCTTTTCTGTCTCCTTGATTTCATCCCCATTAAATAACTCTTCGAAATATCCTTTCTACCTTTCCAATTTTATGAGTATCTCCACAAAATACTGGTCTTAGGTGATATCATCATCTTCTTTCGTTCTTCACTCCTTGATACAGGTTTCTATTGCTATTATTGGTTTTGGGTTTTCTTCTTTGTTGTTCATATTGATTCTTTACATCCCATTTTATCTTTTCTTCTAACTTCAAGCTCTCTCTTACATTCTTTTTCCTGTTTCCTACCCTTGTTGCATTTTTTACCACATTACAAATTTCTATCCCCATATCCTCTACATTTCTCATTTCGTTGATACTACTATTTATATTTGTTAGCTCTTGCTAAATTGCTTTCATATTATATTTTCTCTTCGTTGATTCGTAACTTATCCATTATGTTGTTTCCTAGTCTGGTTTCTAATTTCTGGTAACTATTGTTCCAGGTTTGCTCCCTCCACAAAGTGCTTCGTATCTACGTCTAAGCTTAAAGTTCTTATATTTTTAATACATTCCACCTTCGGCTTTTCTATTGTAACTTAATCCATTGGTTTATTGCTTTCCATCTGATAATGATCATCTCATTTGGAAAGTTTTGTTTGTTAACTCATTTATTAAAAAGCAAGTTTTGAAACCACCAAAAACGGTACTAATTTATGCATCAACTCAATTAAGCTAGTGAGTATTGAACAACTGCACAGAATAACGAAAGAGAAGCCTCCCCAATCTCCCTCGGTGTCGAAAGCCGATCCTAACAAACCCCAGTACGACAGAATTAAACCGCAATAATACCGTTTACTACCGGTCGGCATTTGTCTATCACTTTTATAGTTCGCAGGGCCTTAATAAAATCGAGACGCCGTCTTTCGTCAGAGACTTCGCCCAAGATCCCACGATAAAAGCCCGGGGATGAGCACGGCCACGGTCTAACGTCCAAGACATCAAAGGGCTTTGGCAAGAGCGCGGGGGTGCTCCGATCCGATGGAGCTAATAAAATACGGTGTTTACTGGCACCGGCAACAGTTCTAAGTAGATTTAGAATTTATTTTTTGTCCAGCCCGTCTAGAGACGTAGTAAAACTGGAGAAGCGGGAAGGACGTCAACGTAAACACGTTGGAATTGGCTTGTTTGGGGGGTTAAGGATGGTTCCTTTATTTCGGAAATATATTAAGGCGGTGCATACATTAGCAGTTAGGGTGTCCAAGCACGAGCGTGCCTCGTGAGAAAGACCAGAGCTGCAGCAGACACATCACGCAGCTGTGATTTAGTGAAATATTAGCGATGATGTTTCGATTTAAATTACAATAATAATAATTAATAATTGAATTTTTGATCATGTCATTCTTCTTCAATGATTAACTAGACAAATTCATTTGCAATATATACAGGATGTCCTCTTAAGGTTGTATCTTGGAAACTACTTGTATTGCAGCTTCCGGAAAAAATATTAATAAAAAAACTGACTCGGAGAAGTCTATTACAATTATTTTCCACTTTCAAATTTTACCGTTAAAGGGCGCAGCTGTAAACATTAATATTTGAATTAAAATCATCAAAAATCCATATCTTCGTTAAATTTTAAGTTGCCAAAGTGTCTTTTTTGTCACCTAGCTGTAAAATACTTTTATGTACTAGAACGCCAAAGTCTTTAGTTGCAGTACATAAAACAAATAATGGCAAAATAATTTGACATTTGGCATTCTAGTACAAAAATAATTATGTATGAGCTGAAATACCTTTACAATACAGTAAAAAATCTACAAAAGCTGATGAGAGAGAATATGTGGGTAGATATTGTGGGTGTAATTCAATGCTGGTCGGGACTTTAGTCCACGGAATAGGTAGTTAGTTTTGCACAATATTGGTAATACATAATAAAAAATATATAAAAAACACGTTGTATATCTTTCAACGACTGTCAACTTTTGTTAACCATATCCTATACCGGTTCTCAATTTTGTAGAGATCTTTTATTGATATCCTGTACAACTAAAATTATTTTATACTTATATTAGAGTATCATCCACTGAATATCTAACACCGTTTAGGTTCATTTAATTATTTCCAGTCGTTTTCAATAAAGACGTATATTTCAAAATAATTGAACACTGGAAATGTAAGAAGAGCGAGATATTTTCTCAAGCCAATTTTTAAACAGTTAGTATTCTGGGAGGTTATATTTTACTAACCATTGTATTGATGTGACAAAAGCCTGGCCTACTACGATCTTTTAAAAGTGGTACCTATTAAGAATTTTTTTTATCAAACATTTTTATATTTACCGATTTTCTGATCTCCCTGTACATGCAACATGAAAGTAATCTATGCCAACGGCATTTTAAAGACAAGCAAAAATGTTAATCAAGAATGTCTTTTTTCCGTAAAACGAAAAATAAAAATACTTTCCCTCTTTTCCACTCTAATCGTGGACATACTGTATATAAATTATGTTTTTAATTAGAAAGTAAAGCACAGCATCATCGGCGATCTAAGGGCTCGCGGAAGATTATTCACGCGCTCTCGAAGAAGGTACAGGAGGACGCCTCTACCGGAGGGCGCGGGAGACTAGGCGGCGCCTAGTGCGCGTCTTTATACACCGACGCTACCGTCGCGGCGCATACCGTTCCCAACCCCTGCTCGAAGAGCACGCGTTCCGCCTGTCCGAACGCTCGCGCTCGCGGCCGAACGAACTTTGCTCCTTCCTGCTCTCTGAGTGTTAAAATGTAGAATCGGTGTTAGGATATGAGAAACTATGACGAGAAAGCCCCGTCCCAATAACAATGCACGGGAAGATATACTGGGACACTATTTTTCTCTCGCACAATACAAAAATCATAACGGAGATTTATTCTGGTATGTGTGTGAGGGTGTAACAGCATCCTCCAGGACCCCCGTCGCGACCCCACAAATCATGGACGGAATTAGGCGCCTATTGTGAGATGATAGCCGAGAGAATGGACAGGAAAGAATCGAGGTTCTGGTACAATGGGACCAACGTCACGGACGTTGACCAGAACCAGGCCCCCGAGAACTACATGCTGGTCTTCGACGACATCGATCAGTTCTTCAACAAGATCAACCTCTCCAACGATTCATCCGATCAGCAGGTGTCCAATTGTAACTACGTGATCAACACAACTAACATTACTTGTGCGGAAGTCGTTCCTCTGGAGACCCATCATAATTACTGGGCGCTTATTTTGATTCTGTTCCCCATTTTTACTCTTTTCGGTAATGTTCTTGTGATATTAAGTGTGTACAGAGAAAGGACTCTCCAGACTGCTACGAATTACTTCATCGTGAGTTTGGCTCTGGCCGATCTTCTTGTAGCTGTCGTGGTAATGCCCTTCGCAGTTTACGTTCTGGTGAGTCCAAAACCATTACATTTGCACACAGTATAAGAAACGTATCCAATTCCCCATACTGAATGGTCAAAAGCATCCTCAAAATTAAAACTAGCACCATCATCATCCATAGCAAAGAGGAAATAATTAATTAATAACTAAAAATAATAACTACGAAGAACATATTTGCTATTTTTATTGTAAACTCTAAATTCGACAACAAATTAAAAATCTATCTTATTCCAAACTGGTAATTGTCTAGTTGTATAGAACAATTAAGTAATATTTAACTATATTTTCAAACAATGTGTATGATGACAACAGGAACAATAGAACATAACGTACTGGTACATGTAATAAAAAAACAATACCTATAGAATAAGATAAGTATGTTATAAAATTTACACATAGTTGCAAAAAATTCAATGTTAAGACAATTTGCCATTCGAGACATGACTAAAAGTGGTGAGTTGTACAAAGTTTTAACAACGCGTAACAATTGATAACGTCTGGTTGATGTGGGCGAAATATAAAATTTAAATAGTAGAATATAAGAGTCATTTATAAGATTATTCAATATTTGATAGACAAACACTAACGATTCAATATTTCTTCGTGTATTCATTTCAAACTTTTGAGATAAATATATTGTTCTGGCAATGCTGTAATCCGGAGTTGTACCTACTTTTAAAAATACAAAATACTCAGAAACCTTTTTTTATAACTTTCACATTTAACTAAATGTATTTTAGGTTGTAAATGCCATAAAACGGAATATTATTCAAGTTTCAATCTAACTAACTCATTATATAATAAAATATGACATACGATATTATCCAAATGTTTAAAAGCAGCAATATTATCATATTATCAATATGTTCTTTCATAAACTGTCAAGTTGACAGATAAATAAACAGAATACTTTTACACATTGTAACTTTAACTTCTTCCAAAAAAAATGATATGCTAATTGCTCTTAAATACGTTTCCAAAAATTAGATATTTAATAACACGTCAAACACACAGATTAAGTTTAGACACAATACAATCTTGTATACCTATTAATTCAATTAGGTATAATCAATTTTCTGAAGATGTAAGTTTTGTATTTGTTATTAATATTTTTACGTATCAAATAAATTTGGCTCTGGGTGTCTACTGGTGAAAGTTAAACTTGTTATTTTTTTATAACGAAGCTGAAGCGTTTCTTCTGGAATGATTTTTATGTTTATAAAGCAAATTTTCGACATAAAAAGTGAAATAGGGGCAGTTTTCATTTCGTATTTTTCTCAACATTTAATTGTTTTTAGACTTTCAACATCATGGTGCTTGAAAAAAGGAATATTAGCATCAAATTAAAATTTGAAGAGTCATAGCTTCAAAGAAAAGATAAATTTGTAAAAACTACTGAAAAAAAAACGTTCTGAAAATTTAGGGGAAGCTGCTTTAGAATTCAATAATTTCGTTTGAATATTTTTTTATGAATATATAAATCATTATCTAAACAAAGGTAAGGGTCTCCAAAGATTCGTTATTAAAATGTTTTTATTATATCGTTTACATTTTTTTCTTTCTTTATTTAATTTTACTGAGTACGTTGATATGCTGATAATTACAATCGTAAGGATCGACGATTTGAAAATGTATTTATCCACTAGAAGTAAAGTTATGAAATGCATTGATTTCAAATAAATTAATGTATTCTAATAATAATGTACCATCTAATTGTCTTCAAAATGAATAGTTCATATTTTCCCCAAATATTAGTGATATCTTTACATATATCTCACAAATTATGGCAAAAGATTTGAAAATTAAACTAAAACTAAATAATTGTACAGGGTCATCCATTAAATTCCGCTGAAGAGCCATTATGGCTATTAATTACTTTAAGAAATGACTAATATCGAAGTTGTAGCCATTTCCGAACTTTATAATGACATTTTTAAAATAATAGTTGAACGTCGCGTTTTGTTGCGAAATATGCCAATTTTTTCTAAATCTGATTAGTATTTGTTTTCACTTTCATGGCAACCTTTGACATCCTGTCAATATTATCTTTTTGATAAAAAATGCCTAATACCGCTTTATGGAAAACTACTCCTTTAAAAAATCGTAGTAGGCTAGGCTCTTGTCACATCAATAAAATGATAAGTAGAATATAATCTCCCTTCAGGGTACTAATTGTAAAAAAGTCCGTAGCCTCCTCACATTTCCAAAGGTGTTAATCTGAAAAACGTGGCACACTGTACAGTGAATATTAAAAAGGAGCACAGCTTCTGTTTTAGTTGCCAACAATATTTTTGTCTCAAATGTCCAAAAAACATGTGTCCAAAATTTTGCCTTTTCTCTTTGCAGAATTTTTTGTGATTTCAGTTTTGCTCGTTTTTATGTTTTTTAGATTCTAATGTTTAAAGTTAAAATTAGTAACAAGTATTATCATAAAAGATATTTTATATATATTTTTTAATTAATTTCTAAAGACGTCTGTAAATTTTTAGTATTTCGAACATTGTACATTTTCAAATAAAATATGATTTAATATCTTGTGTACCTCCAAAGGAATTGAAAATCAAGAAAAAAGTAAAAACCGACTAAAAAATTAGGCAAAAGTAATTGTCTATTAATTTTTCAATTCATGAAATTATAAGTTGGAATTACTTTGAACTGTACTTTAATATAAATACTTTTCAATAAGAAATTGTACTTGAAAATTAAAATCATTTACATATGACAATTGCAATTTCTTTTTAAAATGTCTTTAATTGCAATAGAATTGTGAAGCTACTGTGTTTTTAAACATTTCTGATACTTATAAAACTAATGGAAACACTATTGCAAATACTAAATATGTTAATACTAAAAACCTGGAGAGAATGGATTCCTATGACGCTCAGTGATGTAAAGGTTGTAAATAGTACAACTTAAATAATTTTTCTCGGAAACTATAAGAATTTTCTATATTGATTCCATTTACCATGGCACATCTATTCTCAAATTTTTTATATACATTACATCAAATACATAATAATATTAATAGTTGCTATTCATATCTTATTCTAAATTATTTTTCAGTTTATTTATTAGGGCTGTCTACAAGTTGTAAGTAGGTCTCTTAGGTCCGGTTGTACATTCAGAGTTTAAACTAAGCTTAACCTTAAATTGTTATTAATCCTTAAAATTAGTATTCTCCAGCTGTTCAATAACAGTTTATTTTTAAGGGGAATTTAGTGTATACTTTTATAAAGGCCCAATTGTACAAACAGTTTATGTGTGGGGCTTAACCTTATACTGATCTTGAAGAGCTGTAGTTATTTGAAAACTGTACATCTTAAATGAAAAAAAAGAACTACCTACTTTATACTTTGATGTTAAACTCCATAAGGATCTTGGTAAAGCTTGGCTTTAATTAAAGGGCAGCTTATTAAAACTACTGTTAAACTGCAAATTGTACAATCGGGCCTTAAGGTTCAACCGCGGTTGTCTCATAAATGGCGGATTCGCCGGTTTATAATCCTTCTGTAAAACTAGGTATGTTTCACTCCACAATTATTATACTTTGAACCGCGACAAAGTTAACCACAAAATTAATTTATATTTGTGAACTGGTTAAATTTAATGTTCCTTCGAAGTTGCATAATAGATGCATGATTTGACAAATTTCATATCGTTCTTAGTGGTTTCAAGAAACAATTTCTCGAATTCGAACCAGGTCAGCCAAGATAGTGAGAATCTTACTTGATATAGATAGCTGATAAAGGTCCTGTAGCCACCATTTCCTATATTTCAGTATGAACAAGCTCCACCCATTTTTTTTTGTTCAGAGGATTTCTAAAATATGTCGCCAAATCGAAATAGGAGATAGGGTTTGTCAAATTTTACGCTTTGTTACCGACATAATATTGAAAATGAGTCCATTTACAATCGCATGGATTTTAAAAATTATTTTTTCCTTAAATATGTTTTTAATAATCGCAGGATATTCGAGGCGTCAGATAATAAAAATTACAGTTATATCCAAATTTAAAGTTTTTCTCTTGTATTATCAATTACCCAAGGTAAAAAATAACACACCAGAGTACGGGAGATGAGGGTTGCATGATTACCTAGGCGTGCCACTTGAGAAGGGTTCAAAGCACACAAAATGATCAAAAATAAGTTGTACAGACGTCGAGTGAATCTAGCACATTAACCATAGAATGCCGTTTTGTTAGACAGCGATGGGCCATCACCACCCACTTACACCCCCACACTGATGCGCATTCCGCGGATATCACTCTTGTGTTGTACAAGCCTTGTACTCATGGACGCGAAATTTGCGGATTTTTGCACGAATTTTGCAACTTCTGTTTTCATTATTTATGGCGGGAAAATCTCAACTTCTGGCAAATTTTGCAAAACAGTACAAATATTATTGCTGCTTTCAATATAATGTGGTGTTAATAAGTTTGTTTTCAGCTTCTGACAATCTACCATGACAGTTTCATGATGAAAATAATAGATAATGTTATACTTAGTTGACAAAATTCGTTACAAATTGAGATTTTATCTTTAAACAAATAAGGACAAAAGGTCTTAGAATACATTGCACTGTCCATACACACTAGTCACTATTGATTACTAGCACTGTCACATAACGGTCACATTAACACTTATTATATCATATCGTATCGCCTTCCGTACGACTTACATGTATCGTCAAGAGTTAATATACAGGGTGTTTCAAAACAAAGGCGAAAAATTTCAAGAGGTGATTCCTTGTTGAAAATAAAAGGTAGTTTGTTATATAAACGTTGGGTCACAAGTCAACCATTAGGAGATATCGCGTTGCAAAGATGGCGGAAAAAGAGTGTTTTTATTGTTTTTCTCGGAAACGAAAAGCGTGGGAATGGTAAAATTTTGTGGAAGTGTTACCATGATCAAAAGACACTTGTGACATATTTTTTCACTTTTTGAAAATAATTGGAAAGGGTTGAAATAAACTACCCCTTTCAGTTTTTTTAACTATAAATAAATTAGGTTATGCCGATTCATTTAGAGACGTTTTTCTCTCTTATATTTTTTTGATAAAATTAACTGTTTCGACGTTAGAAAATAAAATGTAAAGTATTGCACGTCGGGAAGAGGCAGTTTTACTACACCAATTATTAGGAAAAACTAATTGCCTGGATGTTTCCATTTTTTCTTTGATAGATAGCAAATGGTTTGTACTATTTTAACATTTTGAGAGTAGTTTACGGGATAATTTGCCTTTCGTTGTGTGATGTGTTTGATTGCGGAGTACGTTGGAATTCAATACTAAGTTAATACAACAAAAATGGTTATTTTCGCAAATGCAGAAATGACAGACATGCAATATGTACTGCCGGGCAAATGAAAATGCCTTACATGCTTGTCGCCTTTATGCAGAAGCGTATCCTAATCGTAGAATTCCTCATCACAGTATATTTGCTAAACGTCATCGAAGGCTATGTGAATACGGAAAATTCAAAAAAGTTTTAATACAGGCCGACACCGGGAAGTACAAACCCTTTGCTATCTGTCAAAGCAACAATGGAAACATCAGGAAATTGACAGCAGCCAACTAGTTTTTCCTAATAATGGGTGTAGTAAAACTGCCTCTTCCCGACGTGCAATACTTTACATTTTATTTTTTAACGTCGAAACAGTTAATTTTATCAAAAAATATAAGAGAGAAAAAGTTTCTAAATGAATCGGCTTAACTTAATTTATTTTTGAAAGTATAGTTAAAAACTGAAACCAATTATTTTCAAAAAGTGAAAATATATGTCACAAGTGTCTTTTGATGGTGGTAACACTTCCACAAAATTTTACCATTCCCACGCTTTTCATTTCCTAGAAAAACAATAAAAACACTCTTTTTTCCGCCATCTTTGCAACGCGATATCTCCCTAATGGTTGACTTGTGACCCAACGTTTATATAACAAACTACCTTTCATTTTCAACAAGGAATCATCCCTGAAAATTTTCGCCTTTGTTTTGAAACATCCTGTATATCCTTCGATCCAGATTCCGACCTTTTAATATTTATTTTAAATAGTCTTCGCTATATCACTATTTCGTCTTTTTCTATCAGTATACTCTATTCGATTTCATTTATACGGAAATTGACATACCATAATTGATAAGTTTCCTCCATCTTGTGAGATATAGCAATCCAATTTTTTTGTCGAAAACTCATTTTTAAAATACCATCTTTCCTCCGTGAGATTCTTTACCACTATTTTGTGCACTATACACTCACGTACATTCTTGTTGAATGTCTTGAACTACATATTTCAATATTACTTACACTCATATTTTGACTTCGCGCCCTAAACCCTTCATCATCCGATAAATTAGGGTGTTTACGATTTTGAGAATTCGCTGTAGAGCTTGATTTATCCTCCATTCTTCAGAACACAAAATCACTAATAAATTAACTACATTTATAAATGAATTAGCGGAAATATATATCCAAAATTTTGCCCGCTAGAAATATACCCGCCCATAATATTACTGGAAATGAAACAGCTGGATCCGTCAATTCATCACAGCCAATAGAAGGCTAACTTTTTAGATCTGGCGCATGCGTATTTGTTGCAATGGAAAGTGTGTAATCGGGTATGCTCTCAGAGGCATGCGGCACGCGATTTTACAGAAAAAATATACGGGCTGCATGTATGATCCGTTGTGTCGATTGCTATAAATTGTGAAAGGGTTTATAACATGAGTCACTCTCTACATATTAGGCGGTTGGATATAGAATGTTAGTAACTAAAAGTTGGAATTAATTTTTACACTGATTCGTAAATAATTGTATCAAGTTTTATTGTTGTTTACACCACATACTAGTTGCAGGTTACGACGTGCCTTAGCATTTGTTAGAGCGTCGGAGAATTAGGAAAATACCAAGAAATAAATGCCTCTTCTGTGGAGGCGGGATATTGGAAAACTTTATAAAGTCCCGTCCTTCTTTGATCTAACAATACCGCTATCGCATTGCCCGCCTTTTTATATTTAAGCCGGTCTCAAAGCTAATTTTGTTTACCCGCTCGCCTCCGGCCATCTGGCCAATAAATATGACCGTATCTATGCTAATATTATGATCAGGACGCTCTTAATCCTTCGGGACGTTATGTTCCTGACCTCTGGCGGAGGAAGTGGGAATTAAAATAAAAATTGCTCTTGTCACTCGATGGTATCGCAGTTGGCGAAAACACTAAGGGCCCATTCGAGTAATCGTTCCGGCGGAGCCCGCTGACGATTCATGGCTGAAGTGCTTATCATTTAATTCATCAAATTAACCTTTTTCGACGGAGAGGCGAGATGGGCGACCTAATTTTTTGACGAAACGCCACTTACGCGATATTGCGCCGTTTCGGTGAACGTTGTTTAGGCGAGTTTCAGATTTTGAGCGGTGCTAATTCCGCCGTGTTAATATCTTTTTAATAATCCCCTTAATTTAATTGATATTAAAATGTCATAAACTTTTATTACCTGATTAAAAAGACGCACATTCAGTAATGATACTTGATGAACGGACCCGTTTAAGAGGCTGATAATCATTCTCACATACATCAAATAATAGGAACTCCATAGTATCATGAATAGATCTCGGTTTTTTACTAAATTGATTTTCGCCTTTAGGTACAGTTATTTATTTATATGTAGTACAGGGTCTTGAAATTGTTCCAATAACACAGTGATACAAAATCGAACTCTCCGAATGGGAATGGGATGAGACCAATTGCAAATGAAAGTTGACATTATCCATAACAAAACCTTGAAGGTTTTTTTTAGTTCAGTGCGAGATTTTTTTACACGCATTTGAAGTTGTTGATTTTGGAACGCTGTCTAACAAGGAAATATTGAAAATTTGATAAAATAATGCTTTTTATTTTTATTATCCTGGAAAGTTGTGGTATCTTACTGTTTTTGGGGTCGATGAATTCCTGACTTCCTTTTCTTTTGTGACCACTTAATTAAAGAACCATTGCAAGTTCTGCACACTTTTTCAGGTACCCAATCTACATTCTCAATAACCTCTACTCCAAAATACTGTAAATACAATCATACTCTCATATTTTGGCACCAAAATTTTTTGTCTATTATATTGTCCACAAACATAACAATAATATTTCAAATGCTGCAAACATTCATTCCGGCTATGCGCCATCTTCATTGGTTGTTTTCTTACTAAATTGTCTTGGTACGTTGTTGTCAGTATATATAGATTGTCAGGTAATATAATTGTGCGCTTGTGTATCTTTATGGTCTTATTTTGAATTTGTGCGTTACTGAGTTTTATTGCCTTATTGTCTTGTTTTTTGTATTGAATTCCTCGACCCCAAAAACAGTAAGATACCACAACTTTCCAGGATAATAAAAATAAAAAAGCATTATTTTATCAAATTTTCAATGATCTTTCCTTGTTAGACAGCGTTCCAAAATCAACAACTTCAAATGCGTGTAAAAAAAATCTCGCACTGAACTAAAAAAACCCTTCAAGGTTTTGTTATGGATAATGTCAACTTTCATTTGCAATTGGTCTCATCCCATTCCCATTTTGGTTGTTGCACTATGTAATTTTAGGAGGTGATATTTCGAGTCGATTAAAACAAACAAATATTAAAGCTATTAAAATACCAGTTTGTTTAATGGAATATTGCTTGTAAGAAAGACGTCTCAGAAGTTCATAAAAAAATACAGTCTTCAGCGCTGGACGAGGCATGACTCTCCAAATGTCAAAAGAATTCACACACGGTACAAAACAAGTCATTCTCTTAACCCATTAATGGCCAAAGGTGCGTCAACGCAACTTTTTAATTCAATTTTTTTTTCCAAATATGGATAAATATTACACCTCTATTCTAATTGTATTGTGTCTTAATAGTTATCAAATTATGTTCATAATTTTATTTAGCTTTAAAAAGTCATTTTTCAATATTTTAATATGCAGTCGGTTGCCGTAATTTAGAAAGTTGTGCAGACCCTATATAAAATTGAATTTTTCAAAAGCAAAAACAAATTTGTGAAGATATCTACTTATGTCAAACGCATTATAAATATATAGATTTTGATCCTGACACATAATTTCAAGTTATATTTTGAAAATAATGTTTATAATGGCACATATATACAGTGGATTCGTATACGCACCTTTGGCCGATAATACAGGTCTCTGTTTTATCCAACATAATATTATAAAAGCGCGAAGTAGGGATGAAAATAAATTCATTACACAACTATTAGTGTTCTAGTGATCTAGTTTAATTGTGTGTAATTAAAAAGTTTTTATATATAAAGCTATTTTTCGTTATCATATTGTTATATTTTGTAACTAGTGTGTGAATTACCTACTACATTTATTTCACCAGCAAAATGAGGTAAGATATAATTTTGCTTTGTTCTGGAGGAATATGCTACCTATTTCTCTTATTACAGCAAATATTCAGAATGGGAAATGAAAAGACCACTAACAGCTGCCGAACTAATGGCTTGTTTAGAAGAAGATTCAGATTGTGAACATGCAGATTCGATTGATGTTGTTTATGTACCACCGGAAGCAGACGAAATCACGGATGAGGAAGACATCGACGATAACATTATTGGAGAAGGGAGGATTCAGACAGATATTGCAGGGACTTACGAAATACATTTAAACGAAGATGAGTCTTATGAATCTGATGACGATACTCCCTTGAGCGAAATAGCAAAACAAGAACGCGCAAATAAGAAGAATGACCCTGTTCAAACTACTTATACTACACCAAATATTACACCAAAATGGGAGAAAACAGACATTCCCACTTATTCTACTAAATTAGAGTATCGCTCCAATCGGTATTTAGAAAATATAAAAGCTGAGCACGGTGGCAAATCACCCAGTGAATGTTTTTCGCTATTTTTTGATAGAGAAGTGACTGATAAAATTCTGCATTTCACAAATATGTATGCTTCTCAGCACAACCGTCACGATTTTCAAATAAGTGAAATTTATAGGTATTTGCATTTTATCTGGGTATCACAGTCTACCGCAAATTGATATGTATTGGTCAAAAGACGAAGATAAAGAGGTTCGCATTATAAGGGAAACGATGAGCCGAAATAGGTTTAGATCCATAAAACAAAATATTCATTTATCAGACAATACTGCGCTAAACACAAAAGATAAATTTTCGAAGTTGACGCCAATTTTTGATATAGTAAACCGAAAGTTTATACAATTTGGTATATTTGCAGAAAATCTTTCCATTGATGAGGAAATGGTTCCTTATTTCGGGCGCCACTCTTGCAAAATGTTTATTCGTGGAAAACCTGTTAGATTTGGCTTCAAGCTATGGTGCCTATGTTCTGATACCGGTTACTTATTTGCGTTTATTCCATATGGCGGAAAAGCTGAAAAATCTGTCAATACTCCCTTGGGAACTAGAGTTGTCTTGGAACTCCTTTCAGTTGTCGAAAACCCACAGCACCATAGAGTATTCTTTGATAATTTCTTTACCTCCTATCAACTTTTTGCCATCTTAAAAAATAAAGGATTTTTTGCAACAGGAACGGTAAGAGAAAATCGAACCGGAAAATGCCCACTTGATAACAGTAAATCTATGTCAAAAAAAGAAAGAGGCTTTTACAGTTGCGCATTTGACCGTAATTTAGAGGTTTTGGTGGTACAATGGAACGAGAATTCTGTAGTCACTGTAATGACAAATATTTGTACAATTCTATCCCTCGCACATTCCTCGTAAGGAGCACAAGGAAGTTCTTGTTCCACAGCCTAATGTTATACAGCAGTATAACAAATACATGGGTGGAGTGGATCTTCATGACAATGGAATTGCTAATTACCGCATCAGAATAAGGGGAAAGAAATGGTGGTGGCCAATGTTTACTAATATGGTTGACAGTATTGTTGTCAACAGTTGGAAAATTTATAAAATTGCGAATGACTCCAACATGTCTCAGCTAGAATTTCGATCGCAGTTAGTTTACACCTTACTGAAATATAGTGGAACAGCAGAACAACCTAATACAGCAGAGCATAATTCCGCATGTGGACGCCCCTCTAGAAATGCGTTACCGGATGACATAAGGTTCGACAATATTGGACATATTATAATTAGAGAAGTTAATAGTGCCAGGAGAAAATGTAGAGTTTGTAAGAGTAACACTATTTACTTATGTAAAAAATGTAATGTACATATTCATCCAGATTGTTTCCAAGGTTTTCATGTTAAATAATAAATGTGTTTAAAATGTTCTATGATTTATGCCAAAGGTGCGTATACGCACCCACATGTTTTTATGTAATTTTGTATTTTTTTTGTTAAAAAATGGCAAAATAATCTTAGTTCGTGTGTTTTAAAATCAATAAAAAATTCATACAAAAATTGTATTATTTTATGGTATTGGCTGTTAATGGGCTTAATAATATGTCTCTACAACCTTTGAGATCACTGTCAAACTACATTTGAAATAATTCCCGTCTATTTCTTCTCTCCTTTGGCATGTTATTTCACTTTATTCACTTCACCCCTCAACTGATAATTATTGTTAATGTAAGTTATGTTACTATTCATAAACAGTCATTTAAATACACACGACGATTACAATACAAAGCAGACGAAAAATAGAAACGTATTAACGTGACACCGACTATTACAGCGTTCCGTGAATAAATTAATTTAACAATTATCAATTTTCAAGATTAAACAACTCAAAAGATGGGAATGTTATATATTTGAAATCAGGAAAAAATCTAAAATTTAACAAAACGCAGGGCATTCTTCGTTCTTTCTTCATATTACTCTTTTGTTAGTTTAATGAGTTTTTGCTAATTTTGTGCATGTATCATTAGTGTTTCTTTTTATCTACGTTCTTAATTTGACGCATGTCCTTCAATACAAAAGCGCTTTCAACTATCCTTGGCCTTCAAATAATGACTTACAATCACCTGCTAATTCTGGTCACCTATACGCGTCCCCGTTATCATAGCAACCTCCGTAAATAAAGCTGTTAAACTGCAACGAATTTTGACTGATGCCGATTCCGCGACACTACTTGCTTATGCATTGCACGAAGTCGTTAGTCGCATTCAGTGAAGGTAATGCTGTTTTGAGAAGGTCTTAAACCCTTTACGTTTTATAATAATTATTCCTTCGTTTTGTATCTACTGATTCTGATAAATTAGGTATGCCATAAACATAATCTATGTACTTTTATTTAAAAAACAAGCAAAAGACATTTTTAATATCGAAATATAAACTATATAAATTTTTGTTGGATTTAAAAAAAATGTTGATAAAATAAGTGGTACGTACAACTAATAATGTTAGGTCCCTTAACAAACCCCTATTCTCGTTACACTTCATTAACCAATAAGAATCTAGGATTTTAAACTTATTCATTATAAATGCAACGTCCCATATTTTAAAAGGGACGGCCCTGTATCCGATCCTCGAAGTACACCTAAATAAAATTTAACTCTACAGGTAATCATTTTAAAGGATGATCTTGACGAAAACAATCTTAAGCTTTCACAAGGCTTACTGAGCCTATAAAGCGACTAAATTAAAGGCAGATTTACATTTGTTTCAACAGTTTCCAATTATTCCCCTCTAATCCAGATTGAATGTAACCCGACGATATAAATCTTAGGGCCAGGCCGTAAAACATTGTCTCATGAAATGAATAGATGGAAATCGCTTGTTATTGTCATGTTAGGCGTCCTCAGCAAGCTTCTCTGTTCCTGCTATCAGGATGCAGAACTAATCGCCTAAATTACCATATTACCATCATCGTAAATCACACAGTGAAGAATCAGTGTACAGGGCCTCATAAACATACTTATAAATATGATTTGTTTATTGATTTATTTAAGTTGGATCATCCAACAGTCAGTCAAGACCATTTATAGAGTGTGAGCACAACATTTTATATGACATTATACAGTTAAAAATATAAATACGTAAAAACAGTACAAGTAAAACAATATAATACATATGGGCACAATACGATTAAGATGTCACTTAATTATTAGTAAATAGCTTTTTGATTGATCTAATGTTACAGTCAAATACAGGGTGATGCGTAAGTAATGGCCCATCACTTCAAAATATCACGATTTAAGCCAACTTGCTTTATAATGTTGATAATAAAAAAGATACAGAGTGTCAAAATTTAAAAATGATTTTTTGGAATGATTACACTGTCCTCGTATTTATCAGCTTAAAAATTTCGACGTATTTCCTTGAGGGCGTCACATCCCTTTGTGACGTAAATGCAAGCGTAACTTTTGGAATATATCAAAAAAAAAAATCATAGGCGTAAAGAAGGTAATCGACGTCAATTACATCAACAATGTCATTAATGAAAATGACAAATAGTAAGAGTCCTAATATGAGGCCTTGTGGAACTCCAGATAGAGCAATATACTCATTGGATCTAAAACCTACATTCTAGATTCGAAAAAACATGTAAAATTCTATCAAAGGTCATACTCTAGCTAACAGCTGTTCTCAAAATAACATTTTTGTAATTGTCTTTGAAAAGTATTAGAAATTTACAGACCATATAGACAAATTCGCTCACTGACTTTTATTTCAAGATTGTACTGTTTTCCTATATTCAGGGTGTTAATTAAGTATGTGCACAAACTTTAAGGGATTAATGATTAATTTATGATTGATTTTAAGACAAAAAGTTTATATAAACATGGGGCTGCAACGGCTTTGTTTTCCATTAGGAATCTACAGACCATATAGACAAATTCGCTTACTGATTTATTTCAAGATTGTACTGTTTTCCTATATACGGGGTGTTTAAAAAAAATCAAATTTTTGGATTTATTTTCTGAGTAGTACGAGCTACTTAGTTGAAACTTGTCACACCCTAATAGGTATTTAGAGACTACATTTTGCAGGTATTAAATTATTTTTAATTTAGCCATGAGCGCAGATATGGCTAACCTTCACAGTTTTTTAAGAAAAAAATGGCACTACAACGATTTTTTCAAAATTCGAAAGCTCTGTCGATTGAACCAATTAAAATTACACAAAAAATGTTTCTGGGTAATTTTTGATACGATAAACCATTTTCGATAAATGTTCTTAATTTCATTCTTATGCACGCAATTTAAGTTAGAGTTAAAATTGGTCAGAACTCAACGCAAAATTATTGCGAGGTAGGTCATGAAAATAAATTAAAAATAATTTAATACCCGCAAAATGTAGTCTCTAAATACCTATTAGGGTGTGCCAAGTTTCAACTAAGTAGCTCTTACTACTCAGAAAATAGATCCAAAAATTTTATTTTTTTTTTCAAACTTTAACACCCTGTATCTGGAAAACAGACCTGTTGCGGACTCATGTTTATATGAACTTTTTGTCTTAAAATCAATCATAGATTAACCCCTTAAAGTTTGTGCACATACTTAATTAACACCCTGTATATGCTGCTTTTGCAATTTTGTTAATATAAATATTATTCAAATAAAATTAATATGCATCTCTGTGACATGTTTTGATTTCCGAGAAAATTATTTTTTTATTAGATTTAGAGTGACACTAACAATGTGTTAAAAAATCACCTTCAGCTATTCAATAAAACTCATTGCGCAGTAAAAACTTTATACTGAAAGATTAAATAAATTTGATGGAGTTTCCCCCTTTTTCCAGTTTTCCGCACATTCCTTTGTTGTTTGTCTAGCTTTTCCATGAAGTTGAAAGCAAGGGGAATCAAGTATTAGCATTTTCACCTTGCCTCTTTCACGTAGTTCGGAACTTTGATAAATCTCTAGAACGCACTGAAGTTCCACTATAACATGCAGAAGCTTTTCTTGATTACTGTTTTACAAACTGCTATAATATGTTAACAAATAAAAACTATGCTGCCAGAAGTAAAAAAATATATAAATATTGTAATAAATTAAAATAGATAAACAACTTTTTCTACGTTCAGGCAAAAAACAAAACTTTATTGAACTATATTTAGTGGAAAAAGTGGTTCTTTATTGCACTAGTGCAATAAAATGTTTATTGCGTTCATCTCTCATTCTCCTACAGCATTTTGTCATCATGACAAACATAAACTTTCAAATCGACGTCATATTTTCCTACATGCTTTGCTATATTAGAAAGGCATTTTAAGCTGATATAAATCAAATAGCCTACAATTCCTATCAATGAAGTCATATGTATGCTCTCTTATACCAAACATCTAGGTATGCTAATGAACAATTTCTCAGACAAAGCTCTATTCAATAATTATCTGAAAAAATTAATCTAGCTAAATTTACTAACCTGGTTTAATGAAAACACTCTATAAATATCTAAGTTCACTTTTGAAACTGTGGGAACTCGAAAATTCAACCACAATAGATAAGATCTGACCTATTTCTGAATTTTTAAGATTGGACAAGATCAAGAATAACAATAAGAATTAATAAAGATGGTATATTTAAAAAATTTACATTTCAATTCATTACCAACGTTTCGATCTTGTTTTATATTATCTTCAGGGTAAAACAATAGTCCTAGAAGCAAATATGCATCTTTCCAAGAGCTCAGCGCTTTAGGTTATTTGTTCACAAAATAAATTGAGTTTTATAATTTCTATCTGACAGTATAAATGGATAAAGATCGTAGAATGGACTCAATTATCTGTGTAGTTTGTTTTGCAAATGTTGTTGTGTTAAACACTGAGTAGTTGTTAGAGAAATTCCAAGATAAATAACGAATTTGTAGATTGAATGTACAACAAAACTCGGATGTAGTTTGTGCACAGCAGAATTTCATTTAACGGCACTTACACAAGCGGGAGTAACAGCATTAGACTCACTTATTGTATGCTCAAAGTGGACGTTTACGTGTTAAATCGCTGGAGATCCTAAGGAGAAGCGTTTTATGATAAAATGTAATTTCAACTTGAAAAGCATCTAAGTTACGTGGAAGGGAAAAATGTGATATGTCGGTAAAATGCCGTTTGCTGTCTCTCAGCGAACGTTGAAATGCCACAAACTGACAAGATTTGTTTATCAGTGTTGCTAGAAGTAGTTCTAAGCAATAAAAATGTTCATTTAGCATATGATCTGATTTTGTTCATTTGTATCTAGCGATTATTACTCTACATATCATAAAAATCACGGATTTATTTTCTTTCAAGCAATAAAAACAGAGCAGGAAAGACAGTCTGTTTGAAATCAAGTGTGCACTATTCAATAATATCGAGTGGAACTACTTGTTTTTGAACCACTGTTGAATTACACGCTATTATAATAATAGTATCCCTTATTCCAATCACGAGAATTAGCCGAGAAGTCGGAGACTTGTGTGGGACAGGGGGCGGCATATTGTTATTAAGCCGGCCGCATTTGTGCCCAGGAACGATTTATGTTGGTAGGCTTTAACCACTATTCAGTGGTTACCTGTTGCTTGCACTTAAGGTTAGTGTAAAATATCACGTATCCACCCCTGAATAATACTGATGTATTATTTAAGTATCCAGAGGATTTATCCAGAGCTTTCCGTCTCTTTCAAAAGCACCAAAAATAAATTATACAATCTCATCCAGGTAAGAACATCTGCTCTTATTTTTGTCAGAGTAATTCTAGAAAGTTCTTTGAATTGGATCTTAGCAAGAAAATTAGGGAAAGGAGTGTCGCCTGTGACACTGAAGAGGATAAGCCGGCTCTCCAATATTCGTAAATACATTCCAAACTCCCAGACATCCGACATTTCTATTTAAGAGTCGTAGGTGTATCTCGATGCTTTCTGTGAGGCGGCTTTAACATTCAGTATGGCCGACAAAAATAGAATTTCTCAACATGCAAAATAAGGGTTTTTTGTGATCTCACGTAAACGACTTTTTATGCCTTAAAATTGTTTGCCGAAAAATATATGTAAAAAACTGTGACGTAATACTGAAAAAAATACGAATTTTTATAATTGGATTGATGTTCTGAGGGAGACAGAATAGAAAACTATGTAGAGCATTTTTCAAATTATTCTCATGCAAAATTTTATTTTACAATAAAATAAATCAGCAATAGAAATGTTTAAACAGGTACCTTTTTTCTACAACTGTCACATATTGACTATGATCTGACACTGATTTGAATGTAATACTGACGTAAATTATCCCACATGTGCTTGTTTAAATTTATTATCTCACTCAGTGCGATAATGACATTATTATAATTAAACTAGACTCAAATCAGACATTTATTAAATAAACAAAATATTTAAGATCATATGAAAATTCTTTTATTACATACATTTATAGTGAAACTTTCGGTGACTCTGCAAAAGCTTCGCCGCGACTGAGCTCATTCACCACTGAAGATGCAGACAGTGAAGAGCGGCGAAACGTTTGGAAGCATGGGATGCGACCAGTTACAGCGGCGGCTACGGAACGCCTTGGAGGACCACCATTATCCGAAGAACGGTTCCGACCGTAGTAGTCGTAATACCAACAATAGGAACCGAAATCAATATATGGACGGGCCCAGAGACACCGATAGCGGGTCTGTCCCCACAGAGCCAAGCCCGAGAACAACCAGGGCAGGTAAAAGAATCCCGGCTAATACTAGGGATGTACATTTTAACTCTGTTTCTGGCAGCTACCAGTTAGCGAGGTCACGGCACAACAACCCGGAAAATCACTATGTATCAAATTTTAAAAATTGTCGTTTTATTTTAATTAAACTCGACTTACTTTAGCTTCTGATTGTAGTTAAAACGTTGTATTACATTTAGTATTAAATGCTGTATTGTTTATTTAATATTAAATCTAGCATTGTTAATTTAGAACCGAATCTTGTATAGTTTATTTAGTATTAAATCCTGTTTATTTAATTAGATGATTTACAACACAAGCTTTGCTTATAGTGGTGCAACTTAATTTTTTTATATATGTTTAAACATCCTGTAAAAAAAGATCAATTTATACTTGCATATGTGAACTAAACTTACTATTTGTTTTATTCGCGCCTTATTCACTTACAAATCACTTTACAAAATTAAATACCCGAGCTACGTTCTACGTTCCCGCATTATTAAAATAAGTAGCTATTATTTAATGTCATTGACAAACGGTTGATAAACGAGTATTAGACTGCAAATGGTCCATATGTGTATAAAACTTAAGTTTAGGAGGCTATATCTATTCCATTCTATGATTTTTTGTGCTTCCAACTACTCGAGAAAAACTGTGGCAGCAGAGGATACATTTTTTAAATATTTATACAGAGAAAGACTCGCTTGAGTAGTTGCACGATATATTCTTCTGGAATTGAGAAAAAGTACATATTAATCTTTGGGAAAACAGCAGTTAAGTTTTATGGGATAGGGGACCTAGCGGAAACTTTTTATATAAAAATAGATTGAAAATCCATGCGCTTCCTGTTCCTCCCTCTCTTTAACCAGTCCTTAAGAAACTAGATTGAGAAGAAATAACTTTGTTTGGAACTTTTCTTAATTAGTAGTAATTAGATAATAAAATATTTTTAAAGAAATGACTTAAAACAGCATGAAATTTGTATTACGTAAAAGGCATATCTGCAAATTAATTTTCAGTATACTATTTTTACTTAGGCATTCAAAAAGAGGATACTGAAACTTTACATAATTATAATATACAGTGTGTGTAAAAACGTAAAATGACTGTTGCAATTTTATACAGGGTGATCCATAGTGAGTGCGCCATAGACTAACTGTAGATGCTAGATATCAAAATATACCGTGTGAGCCATATTGTCTTAGTTCGAATGTCAATATTAAAAAAGACACAGGATGTAGAAGCGAAAATTTTCAAATTAATTTTTCTCAATATTTCAAAAAGTTTTATCACATATAAGAGAAATATGGAAGAATCTCGTTGACTGTTATCATAAAGTCAACGTGCATTGAAAGATTGAAGTTCGAATATCTCGAAAACAGGGCGGTTTATATCTTTTCTGTTTAAAAATGATTCGAGGTTGCTCTGCGTTATCAAGAAATGCAATAAACAAAAAAGTATCAAAATAATGTTTTTACAAAAGTCTATAATATTAGAAAGTTATAAAGTGTGATAGAAGAAAAAAAATAAACGCCCTGTATCGTTTAAACGATTCGAGATATCGAAATGCGGTTCTATCTATACAATTTTTCTTAAAAATCGAACACTTGTTCGTATTTTATTAAGAAAATGCCATTAACTGGCCGTCGATTCTAATAAAATCTCATGATCTGATAAAGACGACGAGTCGGTATGCATTTTGCTACGATTTTAAGTTTAAAACTGTGGCAAAACTGTTAAAGCATTGAAATTTATAAACTAAAAGAGTCCCTGGCGCGTCGCTCCAACATAAACACTGTCGCACTCCTCCTAGACTCCTCCTAGCTCTTGTCTTGAAGCTTGGCGTGCAACCCGGCGTGTGGCTTTTGTCGTGGCCTAGCGTGGCGCTCCAACATAAACGCGCACTAAGAATGTATGCATTGAATAGTCGTGGTTAGGCGCATAGCTTTTGTCGTGGATACTTCTAAAAAAATTCAAACTACGGTAACACTTTCCGCTTAAACCTGTTATTCTTTATTTATACGCGAGCCGTTGCCGTACCCGGCGCTGTTTCCAATAAACGGAACAGGAAATTAAGATAAGCCCGACATGAAAAATTGAATCACAACTGAATACAAGTGTTAACCGACCCCGTTACATGACGGTGGCAGCAGCGAGACGCGATCGATGTGGATTTGTGAAATTCAGGATGATGTCGAGTACCTATATTGACCTGATGATGGTGATGACCCTTTGTCATGTTTATTAACTCACCCTTCCGACTAATGTGTAGCTCAATAATCGTTCAACGGGGTTAAAAATATCTCCCGGCTGTATAAATTCTACTTCGTCTGTATCGGCGACCGGTGGCACCTATTTATAAACTTAGATACTATTTCTTCGCGACAGAAAGTAATTTTAAAAATTGCTGTAATGTTGACGATAGCATTCATAGGTTTAAAATGCTAAAAACTAGAGATATATGGTATGCCGTGTGTAGTATTGATATGGATAAACAGGTTTTCTCCCTAGAACTGAATGTGTGTTTATACGTGTTTGTTCGGTAGTATAACACTTGATGCACCACAGGGATCTGTATTGGGTGCTGTCCTTTCCTTGATGTACGTTAATGATCTGGTAAACCTATCTATAGCATATTTTGCTTTATATCCAGACGACACCTCAATAATTTTATCTTACAAAGCAGTAAAAATTGGTTGATATGCGTGAGTAATTCTCATAAAATTCTTTGTAGATATTTGAACCCAGATAAAGCCCTGAGAATATTACAGTCAAGACACAAAATTTAATAGAGTGTCGATCAATTGATGTATCTGTACTATGCTAAAGTTTTTTTTTTATATATTTTTAGGTATTAACAAAATTGTGTGAAACTAACTACTTTGAGGACTAAAGCCCCGACCAGCGTTGAATTACACCCACAACATCTACCCATATATTCTTGTTTATTAGCTTTTGTAACTCTTTTTTTTCTGTATTGGAAAGGTATTTTAAGCTAATATAAATCAAATCTCTTACAATTTCTATCAATTTGATTTATATTAGCTTAAAATACCTTTCCAATACAGTAAAAAAACTATGCTGAAGTGTTGATATATCTGTAGTATAAGTGTAGTAACATGAATTTGCAACAAGAATATCGTATAAAATTGTATCTACTTTCATGTAATAACACAAAAAAAATATATTGCGTCAAATGACGCGACAAAGAGCTGGTGTATTTTCTATGAATAGGAAAAAGTATACGGATCAAGTCTTCTTATGTTACTTTTCATATGAGCACTGTCAAAACTTTGTCAAACAAACCTATAAATGTAAAAAGTGTTTTTTAAAATGAGAGCAACTTTCATGAGTAAATGTGCCATATCTCAATCATAATCATATCATTCTTGAATATTCCAGGTAGGGGCACCTGCCTCCCTAGCCCCCCTGCCGGCGCCCATGGTAGTAAATAGAAAAAAAAATAATTAATTAAAAAAAATAATAAACGTTAAATATCAATATTCTTACTTTTCATTATTATTTTTCAATTTAAAACAAATAGTTTAATAAGAAATCAGATGGTATAATATTATAAATAAAATATCCAATTTGTAAACAAAATAATAAGTTACGTTTAACAATACCGTAAGTTTTCAACATCACCACTAATAATGACGGAATTACATCACCAACACCGTACCCTACACCACGGAAACAAACCGAGATGAACGGCATGTAGCGTTTTCGGACACGTGTTTTTGTTTACATTCTATGACAATTTATTATGTTAATCTTTTAATTACTACGCGATTATTTCCTCCAGACACTTTCAATATGTTTAAAAAATTACCTTGTAGTACACTTCAAACCAATATAAAATTCAACTTCATTCACAGGTTCTGTTCCAAAATCAAGGTCAGGGATGGTAAGACACGAGGTGCACCTCTCCTCGCAGATACTCCACAAATCAGATTTACATTTTAATGAGAAATGAGACCTATTCCACCGAGACCAACCGTTTACATTGCAGTGGGCCAGAAAACTTAGTTTTATTAATTCTAATAAGGTCGATTCGTGTATAGGGGCCCTCTAGAGTCACCGTCCGCTCTGAGTGAGCCGTCAAAGATATTTTATATTGTGATTTCCTAGGGCTGCGAATAGCGTGAAGTTGACATTTGGGTAATTAATTATTAGGAAAGTTAACGAGTTTTATGGAAAGGAGTGACTGGTGGAATAAATTCCATTGTCATGGGATTAATAATTAGAATAGACGAAACCCAAAACTCTCAAGAGGCAACTCGTTGGTAATTAATAGCTTTTTTATTTTGATAGTTATTTTATCGTTGGTGTCGGGAAAAGGACAAGTTCGCCTTTTGTAAAAAGTAGCGCATAGAATTTCTGACAGATGCCAAAGAAATTTTTCTTGTACATTTTTCATCAAGAAAACACTAAAATGTATTTCAATTATATATGTTTTAATAGTGTTTTGAGAAGTTATACATTTAGTAAATAATTTGAGTTACGACACATTTTTCCTCGCCCAAAAAATACATAATAATTCTGAAACTAACTATTCGTTTAGTGTCAACTTAAACCGTTTCCTATCATTATTATAAATTTTAACTGTAACTCTTTTACGTTATGAAAAGTAGAGACCGTGTTTGTATTTATATTGATCTCTCTTTGACTTAATATTTTTGAGGCTACTAGAAGTTTTTGTAGAACGAAATCCTATATATATATTCTTCAACCACGCTCGTTGTTTTCCATTCACCATGCCTTTTAAGAGTGGTGATGTCTGCTCCTGCATCATCCAGTATCGTGGTAGATGTTCTCCGGAAGCAGTGACTGGTGTAATTCCCAACATTCGGCAATTACAAAAAATCTGCAGTCTTTTTAGGGATATCCCCTATAGAATAGATATCAATGCATTGTTGTAGATTTTCCATTTCTATATCCTAGGAAAAATCTTGAATGCTCAATTGGTAACGAACGAAGAGATGAATATCTTCGAAATATTTCGACAAGATTGGCTCTTTCAATGTTCTCGTTAGAAATAGTAAATTCTCTTGTCACGTTCGTTTTTGTGTTGGGAATGTCTGTCAATATAACCCATGTCCCATGTCTTTTATATGTTGGCCCAAGTAGGTTTTATCATCTGCCTTTTAAAAATTTCTGAATTTCTGCAATTAAATTTGGAAATTTCTTTGTCAATATTTTTTTTCACTGACAATGTTGTCCTTATCATTGAGTAAAGACTGCACAGCTACTTGCCTATTTTTGTTCAAAATAGGCTAGTAGCTAACTGCTCAGTGATAACAGTTACTCCCTTTTGATAACTCCAATCTTCAAATAAGTGCCTTTATTGTGAATGTGAAGAAATTTGTTTGGTTGCCATCATCAACTTTATTTTCCAAGAAATCAGTACCTACCAAATTTTATTAAAAAAATACTACACATGATTCTAAACCGACCAAATGGCAACTAGCTAAGAAAAGGATCAACTGTTAAATTTATATATTTCTTATTTAAGTTATTTCAACTATCTACAGCATTTTGAGATCCCTAATCACCAGTTCATAAACAAACTGGGACATTTTTCTGGACCCAAATACCTTTGAACTATAAATGAAGTAGAAGGAACAAAAAAGGGGTGATGGGAAGAGCAGTGCACTGAACGAGGGTTACATTATGCAGAAATGTCTGCATAATCCTCTTTATGTGCCTGTTTTCGTAGCGAAAAGAGGGATCAGAATCGTCGCAGGGCCATTTCCACGTAACTGCTGGAATATCGCATGGAAACATTTTGGAATGTTTTTGTGACTGGGGTGATGGCGGTTTGTTCCTACCCCCTGATACCATCGACGTTGCAAATACTTTTATAATATATTTTAGGAAAAATTTTACTTCGTGTAATATATTGCTGTTTCTAACACTGTTTATAACACTTACAAACAAGTATTCAATAATTAAACCATAGGATAAAGTCACACAAAAATACGCACCTAAGAGATTTCTAAAAATAAATGGCAGAATTGAACATTTATAACGTACAATTTACTTAAAAAGGTACACGTATAGTTTTACATGATTTTATTTCTAAAAGTTTTAAGTCTAAAAGTTTGACGAAACATGAAAAATATATTATAAAGAAATATTGCAAATGTGCACTCTGGTAAGTATAAATCCAGTACTAAGTAATACAATCAACTTCCTTTTCAATCATCAATTTTTCGTTCAGCACTTTTATTCTTTGTCTGAATGTGTTTTGTCTTGAAAATTCTTATACTCATTACGAGGATTCGTTTCGCTAATATATTTGGCTTCTGATAGTGTTTCCTTCTATATGTGGTGTAAGGCGACGAAACGCGACGAATGGAAGCATTGAAACATTGTTTGTGAAGACTATTTTAAGGTAATTTTAATTGAAAATACAAATAGGTTTAAGTTCATTGAAAAAATTAAAATGTAAAGCTGTAAAGAGTCAATTAAACTTATATATTAAGTTACCAGAATGTATACAGGGTGCTTATAAAATCAATGGTAAAGCAAACTTACATATTTACTCAGTTATTGTATTCAGTGCTTCGTTCCGATTCCAAATAATATGGTCTGTATTTGCTCCTACCATATATGTATTGTAGAATGAGTAGTTATAGGATTGGAGAGATGAGAGCGAGCCGGATAAGGAGGAGGAGCAAGGTCAGTGAACTGAAACCCGATACCGGATGCTATCTATACGAAACCCGACACCGGATGTAAGTCAATGAACTGAAACATGACACCGGATGCTATCTAGATAAAACATGATATCGGATGTAGGTCAATGAACTGAAACATGACACCGGATGCTATCTAGACGAAACGATATCGGATGTAGGTCAATGAACTGAAATATGACAGTGGATGCTGTCTAAACGAAACCCGACACCGTTTACTTTCTATGGCAATTTATTAATGTTAATATTCTGATTATAATGTGATTATTACCGCCAGATACATGTTATGACAATATGTTTGAAATATTTCCCTGTAACACACTCCAAAACATTATAAAATTCATACAACTTTTCCGTTGTTTGATAACGGTTGGAAATGTTTTCTCTTCTAAGTACCAGTTGATAAAAACTGTAACATTAAATAAAAGTTTAGGTATATGGATGTTGAAAAGACCAAGTTCTAGATGGTGTTAAGTAAAATTAATGGGTAATATTTACAACACGTACTCTGGTAAGACTTTACCCTACTAGAAATAAGTATTAAAAAATTACGAAGTGAAACAGAATATCGTGGAATCATATTTGGATTGGAATACAAATGCATCGTACGTAATGAGGAGTAGTACGCTGGATAAACTAGCCTATTGTGAGGGTATTTCTGGTTACATGAGTAGCGAGTGCCAAGCAACAGATAACATACATGCTGGCGAGAGCCCTGCCTAGCAATTATCGCTGCATTGTCTGTAATTTAGACGGAAGTGACTGCACTCCGTTCGGTATCCTCTATCTCGCAAATCAGATACACCAGGCTGAAGCTTACGTCCGGAATATTTCAGGAGGAGGATTTATTCGTGCAGAAGCGAGAGTAAAAAATAGAATCTAAAGACATAAAAACATACATCTGTATAATATAATGATTAAAAAATTAGAACACTCCCCATGACAATCCTTCGATGAATGGATTTGATAACTGCGAAAATGGATGTGTCCCAAAATCAGTATTACATTCCTTGAAGGGCTGTAATATGATATATCTATTATAGTCATTGAAATGCTATTGTTACAATGACTTGTAGAACTTAGGTTATGACCATTGTGCATGTCGCCCATAATAGTTCATAGATCCATATACAGGGTGTTCCTTAAGTAGAGGTCAACACTGTCTAGCTACAGCGTGCCAAAATTAAAAGAAAATTATTTCTAATGGTTTTTATTACTATTGTTTTGCCATGTTTAAGTAATTTAAGCAACTGTGTAAAAATGCACTTGATTGAATTTTGTTGTTAGTCGGTTTAGAATACAAAAAAATGTAAAGAAACAAAACGTGAAGATAATACAATGGTACATATGATTTATTTTATTTGTAATTTTATCCGTCATATAACGTTAAATCTATTGTAATTAGTAACATGTAAATTTTGTATAAAGTAAAGTTTTCAATTTCAGTGATAGATGCATTGGAAGAATGCACGTTTTTGCACGCCTTTAAGATACATTATACGTAAACTTCTTGTCTAACAATGTAATCTGTCGTCGCTAGCAATTTGTTTTCAGAACGACAGCTAAGTTCCATTTATGTGTCGTTGAATTACCCAACGTTTTACTTGAGACACATTTAAAAATATATAGCGGAACATGTATTCATTTGGATGGAAATCTGTCCATCTACTCCTGATGCTAGAGAATCTGTCAGGTAAGATAACTTCAATTTCGAGATGCACAAATACGTTAATCCAGTTTTCAGAAGTGTTCGCACTTGCGGTTGCTTGATAGTTTAAGTTTGTAACTTTGTAAACTAATAACAATGACTCAGCTTGTAACTTGTTTGCAATTCCCGTGTGGTATTGAAGTACTTGTCCTACATATACAAGTCAAGTCAAGGACACTAATGGAACAGTCTGAGAAGGCTGAAATGTCAGGAAGAAATAGTTTACAAAGTATTTTACACGTGAGCAAATTGTAAAGGAAAATACAGGGGTCCTAAAATAGCGTTTCAATTTACTTGAACTAATACTCAAAGAAGACCAATAATAAACCTAAATCATATACCAAATTGGGTTATTCGAAATTAGAGTAATTCAGAGGTATTAGTTTTTTTTAAATATTTGGTTCCACTTTGAAGATCTGTAGCTCCGCCTGCGTAAAACTTTATATATAGGTATGTTTGGTTAAGTTCCAATATTTTGTGATCTTCTATATGCGCCTGCTCTGTGTTGGTTCTTTTGTGGAACACCCTGTATAAAATATTAAATATTTCCTTTTACAACACAAAATATATCAAATCCTAGTAGGTGCTATCCTGTGCAAATATATTTTTATAATTTTATTCTTGGAGTAGCTCTTCCGACTGTTTATCAGTTCAAAAAAGAAGGGTCTTAGTGTTTGCCAACATAGTTATGGAGCATATAGAAGACGCAAGGGCATTAAAAGCTTCTTTGTTTGATTTAAATTAGGGGAAAACTTATATAGGTTATGTATACATTTTGAGATGGTCCCAAGATGGCAAAGTATCCTCTTTAAGGAGATAACTGAAGAGGTCAACAAGTGAATTGGTCCACTCGGATTTATCTACGGATTTTCCCTTGCAACAGCATGTGGAAACCCGACGGATTTAAAATGGGTTAAGCCTGTTTCAGAACGTTTTTTGCGCACATTCCAGGCCAATAAAAAAGTGTCGACACCTTATACGCCACAGGGTGATATACAGGGCAAACCAAAAAAGTACAAATATTTTAATTAGCAGTACAGTTCACTATGTAGAACTCATAATTAACAGTTTTTTATACAATAAAATATAGAATAAAAAAAGGCAAAATTTTGGTTTCAGAAGTTGCAACAATATCTCATATTAACTTTCAGTTTACGTGTTTTGAAATTATCAAATCTCTTTTCACAAATATTACATGTTTTTTCTCAGTTGCACCTTGCCTTTGCCACAACCTATTCCTTTACCCTGGACCAGTGCAACGGTATCAACGTAACCTCTAAGTCGAACTCGCTGACTATCAGTCCTAGAAGATGGAGCTGGTGCGGGACATTTTGCCTACTGCCCATGATCCCTACCTGTTACCTGTGCCTACGACACCATTCTTTTTTGCATGCGATTGACACGGTTTTTAAATATTTAACTTTGCCTTCTCTTGATATTGAATGCATACATCAAGCTGGTTATTTTGTTATTCCATGTTTTGTGTGTTTTTTTCTGTTTCACCCACTACGAAACTACGAAGTACGAAATGACGCGTTGTTTGAGGTTATGTGGCGAAAATTAACTCTAAGGTCTTGTGTAGTATGTAGTTCTTTGTTATCCTTCATAAAACAATTTAAAGAGATTATTTGTGTATCTTACTAACAGTGTACAATGGCGTTACCATGTGAAATGTTGATATCTGTTTAAATAATTGTTTTTTCAGCAAATATTTAAGATTTTATGGTCAGGTAAGAATATTATTGCATAGCGTACTATTTATCCAATTTTACTTTACTTATTGCGAACAAGTATTTTTAAATTATAATCAACCGCAAAAATTGAATTTACGTTAAAAACTTATTTATCCAACAGATGATATGGCAACCTCGCCTTCAGTAAATCATATGGTTTATTAGATTACGTCAGTGATCTATCTAGTCAGCGGACCTCAAAATGTAGGTATTTTTTTGGAAAATTAATATCTGCGTAAATATTTGAAATTTTTAAAAATTACTCCCACTAGACACATCTAGATGATGAACCACACCTGCACTTATTTAAGGTTCATATAGATCTTACATTTGTATCTAAGATTTTAAAAATGCATGTATGACTATTAAAATACTGATTTCCATCATGATGACTCAACACAGAAGCAACACATAATAAGTAATTGGGCATCCTTATCCTTTTTTGAGGTTATGAAAATAAGAATATTGTTTCTGTAGCTTGAAATAATATTCTCCGTAGCCTCCTAAAAGAAAGCGGAAACCTTAATCGTTTGGACTGTTTAAAAAAATCTCCCTTCGCATAAAAACCAATCGCTCGTATTTTTTTAGTGTCTCCCATTTAATTCTTATTCAGGGGGGTATAATATAAAACACTGTCTGAAAAGATAAAAAGGAACTCTGAAATAACACATAAAAAACACTGACAACATTAGCATTCGTGTATTATCTTGTACGGTTTTTGGATCTCATAAATTCATTATAAGTCTGGCTCATAAAATTTATTTCAGCAGACACTCAAATGTATTATAAAAATATGTAAATATGTCTGTAATGGCAAACATTCTATGGGGAGAATAACTCACTAACTAGATTTTTATCATCTTATATTTCCGTCTCGAAAATCTTCTGAAACAAGTTTAGAAACTCGAGACAAAGATTGTGTGTTGGCAGTTCTATTTTATATCGGATCTAACAGAAGTTTCCTTAATTATAGTGACTGAGAAAACGTATTATTATCATTATCTTGGTTTGAATTTCATTTGATGATTGCCTAAGGAATCACTTACACTGAATGTAAGAATAGTATATATATACAATGATCTATGCAGCTGATTGTTGAAAAGCTATTTTATCAAAAATGACCAATTTCGCAGACTAATAATAATAATAATGCGTTTATTGCCCAACAAAAATAATCCATTTACAGGACAAACAAGTGTTAGAGTTTTTGTAACGAAACAAAAGTAACTTAATATGTACACATACAATATGTCATTGTGATAAATATAGTCCTAGTCTAGGAACTCGTAGGTCAAACATATTCAACATAAATGCTGAATCAATTCGGTTGTAAAATAATTTATACAAAAGTATTAGATAATAATAGAGATATTTTAAAGCAGCAACATCGATAAAAAATGTTGATGAATTTCTAATAACAAAACCCAATATTTAATATGCAGTGTTAACCATTTGATTGATGTGGTTGGAAAGAGAAAATTTGTCATCCATGATAACTCCAAGGTCTGTAACACTATTGCAAGGAGTTGTAGCGTTGAGATTATAGTTAAATGAAATAGGTTAAATTTTAAGTGTAAACATGTCTTGCACTTGTCAACATTAATAATTGGCAATTGATTTTTTGAACACCGTTCCTCAACTACATCAATACTTAGATCTTAGTGAAAGAGACAAATCGTTAATAAATAAAATAAAAAGACGAGGTCCAAGGTTGGATCCTTGGGGTACACCCGAAGTGGCTAAGAAAGTATTAGATTTAAAATCGTTGTATGAAACATATAATTGGCGTTGCAACTTCTCTTATTGACGAGATGGCGAGAGGTGCTTCCTGTCCAAAAATTTGTCCTAGGCATATCCAGGTACTTATTGGCTGTATCCTTGCAGGGATACTCTAGGACCTCCTTAGTAAATTGGCAGCCATTTGTTTCATCCCAACGTTTGTGAAACTCTTTGTGGGTGTCCTCTTTGATATTTTCAACAAATACTGACAACGGAAGCATACTGGAGGGACCAGGTTCAAAAATATTGAGGCCCGATGAACTATTAGCCAGCTTGTCAGCTACTTTATTGCCATTGCACCAGTCGTGTCCCTTTACCCAGCGTCCAGATAGACTGTTATTGGTTGAGACCACTACCAGTGCTTGATGGCATTCCCATTCTGATATAGTTGTTATCATATGATTACGTAACATCAATAGTGAATGTCTACTATCTGTGTAGATTCTAATAGTTTTGCCCGTTGTATATCTAAAGGCAATTTCTTTGTCGGCTATGGTTATACCTGCTAATTCCGTGTCTGGTTTCCTGGGGTTCACGGACAGAGTATGATCCTTCCTTCCTTGGCAAAGAATCCCTTCAAATCTTCCACTTATCAGCACGGTAAGATCATCGGCATAAGCGATGGTATAGACGCCAATTTCCAAGTTGAGATTGCGCAGGAGACTTTTCTGTCCTGGTTTATAGTTTCAGATAACACATTCAAGTTCCTCCATATACATTTTCTATATTGTTGAATTAAATAAAATTTGTTATTACCCGTGTTTCCAAAATCCATAAAATCCGGCACTGTAAACTGAGTATAATTAAAATTCCGAATAATTAATACATTTTTCTTGTCTACAAGTATAAGCTCTAATAAATAATTCAACATGACAAGTATACCTTTTGTCCTTAAAACCAATGCAGGTTTAAGATTTAGGTTCCATTCTCTAGGAAATCAATCCAAAAACATCTATTCCCAAAGTTTTAAGTTGCTACAGTCAAAGTCAATGTAGTTGTTATAAAAAAATTACTTTTTAAATTGCAAATTTGACCCCCTGTATCTTTTTTATTATCAACATTTTATTAAGGCAAGTGGGCTTAAATCGTAATGTTTTGAAATTAAAAATCTCTTATCTTCATAGAAAGATAAAGTTAAGATCAGATTTAATATATCCTCTCATTATTTATAATTAATCATTATATACCGCATCTTTTTATGAAAAGCCAGATAAAATTTGGTAACGCCCTTTGCATTCCACGCGTATTTATTAAAAGGATCGTTATTGCCCAGATTATGAGAAATGGCTCCATAAAATGCCACCGACATAAAAACCACTCCCAGATATGGCCCGAAGAAAATTTTGATTGCCCTAGGAGGGTCTATTATTTCAAATTTATTTTCATTACCCTCCGCAAGCCCAGCTGGAGTCCTTATTGAGATTTACCACTCATTATATCTGATTATGGGGGAATATTAGCATCTCTGGAGATGCGTGCCTCTAATGGCTTTGAGAACATAACACTCGGACAAAAAACGATAAAGCAGATATTAGAGCAGAAATTGAGCCTTCGCGAACCATAAAGTAATTTACGAGCTTTTTAAATATCGGGCTAAGCTTTCTTATACTGTAATTGGCTCTTCGCCCTGTTCTGATAAGGGCACAATTATATTTAATATCTTCTTAGTAGCATTCCGAAGGTCGTTAGAGATTTAGGTGTATAGAATATGAGTAACACACATAGTTTAACTGAGGGTACAGTTAAATAATCCCAATTGAAATAATTTTTATAGATTACACATAATTCGATGAGAGATTATTTGTTTCTTTTTAAGAATATACAGGGTGTTAAAAAAAGAGTGTAAAATATTTCAGGAGGTAATAGTATAAACCAAAATAAGCCCGGCCCTTCCTACCCATCTATGTGGACCTGTTTTATGGCCTCCAAGATCGCCTGATCTGAACCCTGTAGATTTGTTTGTTTGGGGATATTTGAAGACATTAGTGTATGGTACTCCTGTAAATAGCCTGGAAGAGCTGCAGCTACGAATTAATCAAAAGTGTCAAGAAATCCAAACCACGGAGGGTGTTTTCGAAAGAGTTCGAATATCGTTGAGACGAAGATGTCGTGCCTGCTTGGAAAAGGACGGAGGGCACTTTGAACATCTTCTGTAACTTTGTTTTTTGTTTGTTAAAAGCTTCCTTTGTCGGTTTATTCCTAATAAAATAAAATGTTTGAAAAACGAATAGTGGTCCATATCTCCGCAACCGTTACTTTGCGGACCCATGTTTATTAAGACTTTTCTGCTTATTTTGGTTCATACTATTACCTCCTGAAATATTTTATACTCTTTTTTTTAACACCCTGTATAAAGAATATTTTCAATCTATTTTTAAAACTATTTCTAGAAGGTCCTTTAATACATTGTGACAAGTTCAATGTTAAAAATGTTAAATATACAGTATCTCTAATTCAAATCAGCAACAGGTCTTGACACTAACTCAAAATGAAATATATAGTAATCTTAATCTACATTTATAATTAGTTCTAGAAGTGATTTAAAATTAAATATTTAGTAATTTTACTCGAAATTAGTAACTAGACTTAAAATTAAATATATAGGAACTTTAAGACTGATCTAAAATGACAATATCCTTAATTCAAACTGGTAACTGATTTTAAGACTGACTTACATTTAAAAATATAGTAGCCTTATTCGAACTTAGTAGATGGTTTTCAGATGACTTAAAATTAAATATACAATAACCAATAATACAAATTAGATGGTGTTAAGTCTAGCGAAATTAAATACACAGAACTCTAATCGAAATTAATTTATATTGAGACTGATATAAAATTAAATATATATTAAGCTTGATCTAAATTAGTAATCGATTTTAAGACTGACTTCAGTCTGTTCAACATACTAATCCTAACACTTGGTTATAACACTGACCAAAATTAAATATACAGTAGTCCAAATTCATATTAGTTGGATTTAAGACTGATCTGAATTCAATATATTGTAACCTATATCTAAATTCGTAACTAATTTTAAGACTGATTTATGATTAAATATGTAGTAACCTTAAACTAGATTAGTAACTGACCAAAAATTAAATTTAGTGTACTACTCCAAATTAGTAGGTGCCTAACTAATTTTAAGACTGACTTAAATTCAACGTATGATAGTCTTAATACAAATTAGTTGACCTAAATTAAATACTGAGTAACCTATATCCAAATTACTAGCTGATTTTAAGAGTGGCTTTAGTAGAATGTTCAAACTTTATATCTAAATATTGTTTCAACATATTCGAATAATAAATGAATTATTCCAATATCATTTAAAAATATTTTCTAATCAATTACAGTATTCTAAAAACAGTTATGCTGTTCTAATTATGTGTTTCTTTATTTTTTTATTTTAGGGTTATAATAATACTAATAATAATATTTCTACTTCTCATTCTAATCACGAGTATTAGCCCAGAAGTTGAAGACTTGTGCGGGAGAGGGCGGCATATTATTATTAAGCTAGCCGCATTTGTGCCCAGGAACGGCTTACGTTGGTAGGCCCTAACCACAATTCAGTGCAGGAATGAGGGAAACCTGGAAAACCTCATTAATTACCCCCTAATTAATGAGGTTTTCCAGTAGTAGTAGTCAAATGTCAACCGGTATCAATCTCTCACATTGACCCAAGCCAACATTCTTCCACCCTACCATACCCGCAGAGAGGGTGCCAATCTCTCCACGAATATAGCTTATATACAGTCTACCGGGAACCCACAGCGATCCAGTCACCTCGATTCAAGTACTGACGCCTTAACCGCGCGATCACTGACCGATATGGCAAACAAAATATCATGGCTTTCAAACCATTAAGCGAAGAAGATCGAGTTGAAAAATTAGAATATCGTTAGATAATGGACATTAGACATTGAAAGTACAATGAGAGAAAAATAAATAAATAGCTTAACAGTTATAAAACAAAACTCATAATTGGAATAAAAAGCATATAGTTTATTAAGTTCACAAATTGTAACTGAAACCGTAAATACAGACGAAGATCACTTCGTGTTTCCTTCTTTTTTTTGTTGGCGCTTTTCCAGAACGTATCAGTACCAACAGTTACATAATTTTCTCTTCATATAGACCCAGTCCACGCACTTTTCTATTTTTTTGTCCTTCGCACTAAACAATCGCTTGTGTGCGAATTTTCGATTGGCGCAAAAGTATATAACTTTTAATACAGAAAGTTCTGTCGTTTTTCGTGAAACTTCAGCCAGTAAGTTCATAAGTCCATTAATAATAAAGTTTGATGCCGAACTAATATCTGGAACAAGTTATCGACACCATCGAAGGAGAAATTAGCACTTCGGGGCCAGTTACATGTCCATAAATTATAATAAAGGCGTTGGTTTTAGTCACTTTTTCTTCCTTCCTCGTTTTTTAATAATTCTGGGTTAAATAAAGGTTCTTTTGGAGGCAAACTTTTTGCTCTATTTCCCCGAGACTAAAAATTATTGCTCGTAGCATCGACTAGCGTCTCATTGAACTGGTTTTGACGTTTATGATAATTTTTAACAAATACCCAAAACATACAATCTATAAGTAGATATACATATATAGGATGTCCCACAACGAGCGTGCATCAGACGTATTTAGGAAACCGGAAATTATAGAAATCTGAGTTTTTGTTTCTAGACAGGGTGCTGAGTTGAAGCAATTATAGCAGAAGTAAACATCAAGTCGTTTCACAGACGGATCAAAAATGAAGGAAGATGCAGGATGTGGGATTTATTCCAGATCCTTCATATTCTATATCAGTGGGCAATGGATAGGCATGCTACCGTGGTACAAACGGAATTAGCATAACCATAACCGCCAAAGAAATTGCCCGTAGACATACAACGGACAAAAGCATTAGAATCTACACAGATAGTAGACAATAACCACTAATCTTACGTAATCATAAGATAACAACTAGATCAGCATGTGAATGTCATCAGGCACTGGTAGTGGCCTCAACCAACAGCGTATCTGTATGCTGGGTAAAGGGACAAGTACCTAACAAGCTGGCTAGGAGTGCATTGGGTCTGAATATTTTTGAACCTAGTCTGTCCAGTACGCTTTCGTTGGCGTTTGTTGAAATTATCAATAAGGACATCCACAAAGCGTTTAGGAAACGTTGGGTTGAAAAAAATTGCTGTCAATTTGCTAAGGAGTTCGTAGAATAAACCTGCAAGGATACAGCCCAAAATGTCACCACCTTTTTCTCGTTATTAGGTTGGTTGGCAGCTCTGGTGGATTGATCTCCTAATGGGAGGAGGTACAAAGGGCCCAATAGAGCCTAATGGAACCTAAGTGCTGTAGATCTAACCGATTTGACCAAACTAAACAATTTGGATATTAAAATCTATAATAAAAGATTAATAGATATTTATGTATTTGAAAGTTAAATAATACATGACAGAATACATAAAACTGGACTGATTTTTGAATGATTTATTTATATTTGCATACGTTTATATTTTCGGCAATCAGGAAGGATGTACTAATATAAACATAGAAATATTTTGGCAGTATCCAATAAAATATATCATAAATCTAGTAAAATTGATATTTGTATTTACCAATATTGTAATAAAGAGTTATGAGTGTTATTGTATGCAAAATGTTTAACCATGCGCATTGATTTATTTGTTTAACGTATTAACCAAAGCAGTTTGTATATTACGCATAATTACTTGTAAGCTACAGAAATAGAAACTGTTGTTATTTTTATATTAGCAAGGGTTATTAACTCAGCAAGCAGAAGTAAAATAGTTTAAACACGTACCTATTAATTCGGATCTGAAATCAATAAATTTTAGTTGATCATCTTTTGTTAAACAGTTTCTGGCATAATTAAAAGTCGTAAGTGTCTAAACAACCTAAGTAACTGATATAAACTTAAATAAATTATAGATTTTTAATAATAATTGCAAATTTCCTACTTTTTTCATATTCCTAACAATGTAAATAGAAAATAACTGACTAAACAAACTGGAGTTAATTGACACTCGGAAAGAAGGCTATACTAGTATCAAGATTAATAAACTTATCCCAACGCTAGCTTAGTTTCACTGTTCCTCAAGTATAGTACTAGTAATTTATTGAAAGATTAACTCATTCCTCTGTAATAAGATTATATATTCTTCATTTAAGAGTAAAGCTACTATGTTTAATATGAGAAAAAGTTATATTTGTTTAAAGAATTGCTCTGTTTTATTTAGATAATACAGGGTGTTCCTTAAATAGAGGTAAAAAAGCCAAAGGTGTATTCAGTGTACAAAAATAAGTTTCTTGTTTTATATATATATATATGGGGAATTAGGACAGCCAAAAGAAAGACATTAGCGGCACATCAGACATATGCCACTTTTAAGCTTAGTCGTTCTCGTGAGTATGCCATAGAAGGCGAGGCAATCGACGACATATTCGACAGAAGAGATCCAGACTGGTCGTATGCAACATGTAACTACATCTTGTGTCTAAATCTTACTAATTAATTGATACAATTATTTCTCAATTTTAAATTTCGCGCATTTTTACTTTTGGTAGGATGTAAGCACTGCGTCTACAATGGCTAATGGACATGACAGCGCTAGAACTGCCATAAATGAGGCTGCTTCCCTACCCCACTCCCAAATAATTCAAGAGCCACCGCTCGAGTAAACGTGAGATCTGTGCCCTTGGCGGATAAGTCTGCAAGACGAATGTCACATTTAACGCCTGTCACACCGCCATCTCCCGACACAAATCTGGCCTACTCCTCGCAATCTGGCAGCGACTGTGAAAATAAAGTTGTTTGTCCAACGGTCTGGATCCGTTAGGTCAGAGGTTATTTATTGTCTCGCTGAGATACCACGCCGCAATTGCATTAAACTTATACAATCAATTTCCGGCGTTCGATGGCTTATTTGGGGGAGTTCGGCTGTGTAATTGAAATAAAATTTTGAATGGCTTTAGCGTCCCGCGATTCACTGACGTTCGTCGTTGTTACATGAGCAAATTTGGAGAGGGGAAGTTACCGTGTATTTTTCAGCGGCAGGAGGAATTAATAAGACCATTAAATTGTCAGTGGGGTGGGGGTGGAGTTCTATTCCCAGCGTCAGCAATTCGGGAGTTGTAGAAGTTACAGGGTTGGCGTTGTAAGATTTTACGGTCCATCTAAAAATGCTCTGAGTTGAATGACCTTAGAGTTTTCATCCTTAGGTATAAGCAGGCGTATTATTTTTTCGGAAAGGTTATAAATACAATTCCAATAGTACCAAGATATTTGGGGAAATTGCATAATTTTTTAAATATGTGAAGAATAAAGAATGTATTATTTTAATCAAAATGGCGATGGTCCTAGATAATTTCGTGTAAAAATAAACCTAAAAACAGCATTTAAAAATTTATGCCTACAAGATATGGCATTTTTTTTATAGAAATTATAAGGCAAATTCTTTGAAAATATTGGAAATAAAAAAGTCTTATATGACAAATCAATATTTAAATATTTCCATATAATTTAACTACATTTCAAAAAGGGCTGAATTATAAATGCTGAACCTGTGTTAATTTATCAGACATCTAGGAAACGACCACTGTCTGGCGTATTGCGTTCAGCATTCCTTAGCTTCACAAAGCATGTAACATTACGTAATCCTAAATCATCAGTATCAAGACGACAATAGTATTAGCAAGTTAAAAAAAATCATAAATTTAATAAATTAAGAATATATAAAATATTTATATCCTAATGTTCAGTCAAATTTTGACTTTTTGTTTAATGAATGAAAACATAAATAATGTATATAGTAATAACTCAGTCTAGAATATGACCAGCAGCAGGGGCTACTTTGCAACGATTACCAGCGTTTTCTGAAAGACCGTTTACATCGTCAGTCTTAGAACCAACAAGCATTGCAACGAATTATGCATACTCCAAATATATCTAAACCTCATAATGTTTAATGCAAACATGTGTAAATTTGCAATATTAGTTATTGAAAATGAAAATTCTATCAAATTGTTTAAAATAGTACAAGTTGATAGTGACGGAACTATGCTGTATACGTGTATAATTATAAAAAAATCAATATGTCTTAATAGAAAGAAAAAAAAACAAAACACCAAACGACTGCAATATTGCTTATAATACCGACTACTGCAGTTCTTTGTTCTAACCCCTCTGACCAATACTCCATCCAATTTCACGTCCATACTACTGAAAGTTTTTTCAAAAAGCTAGCCGACTCCAGTCAATTACCAGGCAATACCCAGCAACCATTCGCAGACGCAAAAAATTCAAAGAACCCAATTTTAGTTTTTATTATTAAATAATCAAGCTTTCACTTTCCGTGAAAGTGCTGTATCAGACGTTTAAATAATAGAAGTTGCCCTTAGCTGGAAATTTCAGACGAATACTCACTCCCTCAAAGATGCTGTCTGTCGCTTTGAGAGAAGAATTAACAACACTAACAGCCAGGTTTATCAGATGTCTGTCTTTAACGAACGTCCCGCTTCTATAATTTTACGAGGCGTACTCTCAAAATGGTCTTGACGACTGCGTCTAGACACGGCAAAACATAATTAGAAGTATCCAGAAGAGGGTTGGTTGTAGTAGGCAAGAAACGTGCATGTTAATGTATTTAAAGGTCTTGTTTATAAAGATTAAACCATATATGACTTTAGTAGGAACTGACTGAATGAATATACGCAGTCATTATTAACATTATTACTAATTCTTCATCCTGTAGGTTAGGCAATTCTTGACATAAATCATTTGCAATCAGTAAATTTTAATTTTTATATTTATTAAATGTACAATAAAAAGTTTTCAATAGGAGATTCAAGGTTTTGGATGAAGTGGCAACACTTCTCGAAAGCTTATTATATTTTTCTTGACTTACTGACAGCACTATTTCTCTACTTTCATTGACCTTTGATGATTTTGTTTCATTCTGATAACAGTTACTGCTGTTTTGGCTTGATGGCAATATTGAATCCATTTGTTCGTTTACTTGGCCATTGCAAGTGCACTATAAACATTTTATGAGTAATTCTTTACCTGGATTGAACTGATCTTTCGACGCAACCTTCTGCTCTGCAACTGATGTGGATATCCATCTACAGTGGCACTTATTGTTTATAGTATAGTTTTGTTAGATTATGTTAAAAGTGTAGCAGAAGATTGTCTAAAAAAGTGATCTGAGATCTTTCGTGGCATCTGACCAAACGTGTCAAATGGAACATTTTCTATTTTTGTAAAATATTAAATATATTACGTTCAGTATTAGTTGGTCTCAAACATAAATATGTTTTGTACATACCCAAGAATATTGATAGATTTCCTTTGCTATCAGTTACCATAAACATTCTGTCAATGTTAGTTTTCGACTCATTTACAATAATTGCAAGAACGATTTGTCCCACTTCTGGATATCATCGTCTTCAAGTTTTCATAGCTGTTTCTTTCTGCATGCTCCAGACACATCAAAAACTAGAGCAACTTCCAACAAATAACTTTTATCTGGAGCTTCTAGTGGGCATTTTTCTATACCACTTATGCTCAAAATCTTACATTGTTCGGCTTTGTATCCGCCATATTTGCTTTTTAAAAATATAGTGACTTTAGGAAACTTAATTATGTCAACGTTGTACTTATTTAATTTATAGTGGTGGCCACAATGATGATGGGTTTTACCTCTTTCAGCACCATAAACCAAACGCCTGATAGATATACAAAAAATTAAATTATTGATTTAGTCGCTAAGTTTCTAAGTATATGCTACTTGCGATATGCTTCATCCATTAATAGTATATTATTCAATGAACAAATAATGATGGTTGTAATTCACAAGGGTGAACTACAACCTTCAAACTAGACTCTGACTCTTGTGAGAATAGAACTACTGTCATACTGAACAACTTAAATTTGGTGACAGAAGTGGGAATAATCATTAATCACAAGTGAATAATGATTACATCGTTATACAGACGAATAATGATGTTACGTCCTCAAAGATATACAACCAGTAAATAATCCGGTCATGCATTCCCGCTTAAAAATTACGTCAGATTCCATGACCTTGTACCCTAAACAAACCGTCCTCGCACCCCTGTCGCACTCCAGTATAGTATAATACGTTGCCAGGACACGTTGACAAAACGAATTTCTAGCACTAATGATTTCACGTCGAATTTCCAACGAGATTAAGCTGGTCTGACTCCCCGTTAGGGCTACACAATTTTAAAAAGAGTGACTCTCTAGCATCCAACGGCTTCACATCGACGTTGCACCGAGAATAAGCTTGTCTGATATCCCGTTAGTGCTACACAATTCTAACAAAAGTGACTCTCTAGCATCCAACGGCTTCACGTCAACGTTTCACCGGGCAAATCCTCTGTTGCCTCGTCGCATGCTACAAATTTCTACAAAGGTTATTCTCATCTATACCCTATCCCCTAGTTATATACTCATCCATTAAAAGTAACATTTTAATCTTTGGGATTTACAACGACAAAGCAGCTTGTATCAAACAAATGTATATATTATAATATAATCATGGACAAATGTCAATTTTTTAGCATTTAATGGTCTAGAAATGGTAGTGACACAGTTTCAACTATATCATATAAGATTCATATGATTTGGGTTACCGAAGTATTATTAAATAATAAATCAGGACAAAGTTAAAAAATGTGGATAATCGACAAATTCCAATAATCGATACTTGTTTTAAAAGTCGACGTGTATACATACGCAGAACACGATGAGTTTGCTATTTTGAACCGAAGTCATGATCAGGGGTGAACTGGGAACTGGGAAGTACCGAAATTATTCAAATTTAAAGGGCGTTTCAGGCACCATATCAAGACTTATTAAGAATCCCAGATTAAATAATGGCGAATACGGTAGAGACAGAGGGCCAGTAATGGAAAGCAAAATGGAAATGTAAATAAATAATTTATATACGGAATTCTAAATATAGATCTGGAGATATTAAAATAAGCGTTTTAAAAGTGTGCCCCATGGGAAAAAATGTTATTAATGATCCTGAGGTGGGTGTGTTTTTTATATCAGCAAAACGGCGGAAGCTGGGCATATTTTAATATGTTAGTGGTGATGAAGCACGATATCTGAAAAAAAAATTTACTCGACTAAGGCGACACTTCCAAGAATTTTGTACACCTGATTTCAGATTCCCTATTACTTTAATTAAAATCAGCGAAGTTAGAATTCACGATTTTCTTACTTGATTTATCGTGATTTTACCAGATTTCATATGACTTCACTTCGTTTCGCTGATTCTGCTGATTTCGCTGATTTTATTGATTACACTTAATATATGTGTTTTCAATGCAAACTTTAATGTTTTTTACTTTAAACACGCGCGCTAATGACCGCCGCATCCAACTAATTCTAACTCGCATGTGACATGTACTATCTCCGAATTCTCATCGATCACACCCGATCTCGTGTTCGTTATTGACATTTTATTTTTGTTTATCCGCATTCGCAAACAAAGTTTGAAAGACGTCCTTCTAGTAGATATCAACGAATTCTAACCCCTATTAGCTAAGGATTATTAGCAATTTAGTACCGAAATTTTTTATTGTCCATAACTGTACACTATGAGTTTTTCACAGTAACAATTTCAAAATCCTCAATAATTTCATGTAAGTACCTAATTTATTCGCTACCTACTTTTAGTGTGTTCTGTCACACCGACTATTAGCAGTGCAGATTATTAAAGTTGTCACTTTAACTTTTATTGAAACAATTCTACAAATTAGATGAAAATACTGTCTATATAGAAGTAGCATTACACATTCGTATGAGAATCGTTCCGAGAACAAATTGTTATATCAAATTTATTCAAATTTAACGAGTTGAAAGCAATTTATAAGACCGTAATGGCATGTTATTTTAAAAACGAATTCAAGAAATTTCGCTACATTTGAGGCATTTGCTTTAATATATGCAGATTCCAAGATGTTGAATACCTCCGTAATGCAATTTAAAATAAGGTAGGTATGTTTTAAAACGATAGTTATCGTTTAATGTTTTATACAGATTTATATGATATTTTAATGTAAAATGACTGCTTATTTAAAGCGAGTTTCCAAATGTAAACTTGTGGAATAAAAATGAAATTGTATCTACATTTTAAATCTAGCAATTGAATTCGAGTTGCAAAATATTAGACGTTTCTATAAATCGTTTTATTATTTCCTATTATCATAGTTCTGATTCAGTACACAAGAGAATATTGTAGAAATATATTTATCGATAAATATAGCTATAATATTTACTCTGATTCAACGTAATCTCATATATAATCAGTCATACTAAAATTCATATAGTCTCTCTTCGTATATTTGCTTACTACACTTAATAATCAGGCAATCCAACAACAGCATTATTCTCTAAAGCTATCTACTAGTCATCCAAATTGTATCATATTATTTTGGTGATAAATTTGTATTTTCAATAATAAATAACTTTCAATTTCCAAGGCACTAATAAGATTATTGAGTATTTATAATGTACTTTAATATTTTAATTTTAGATTTAAGAATTCAAGTGTAGTGTTACTTTTTCTGTTCCTTGTGTTGTTAATTTTCAAACTTCCAAGACATAGGTATTATTTACTAGTAACTTCGGAATTACAACTTCATATCAAAATTTTAGTGATTGTAATTAATAATACTTAGTAAATTTACCAAAGATTTATGGAATGGAGATTAAACAATGACGTTAAATCATTTTCCGAGAATGTAATGATGGCATATTTTCAAGAACTATCAAAAACTATGAAACTTTCCTCACTTTGGTCATTTTACTCAATGTTAAAGGCCACAATTAATATAAATCACAATGTCGATATTGCAGACTACTCCAAATTACGAGTTCTCCTGAAGAGAAATCGGACGGCTGTAAATCTAAAAAATCCAAGATTTTGACAATCAAAAATATAAACGATTTTCTAGAAAAGGCACCAGACGATAAACATTTGTTTATGAAGGTAATATATTGAGCTCAATAAAATGTTAGATATGTAAATTTATTTCATCTCATCATCTTTTAGGTTGCTCTTATAATTGGTATAAGCGGTGCGTGAAGGAAACAAGAGTTGCGTAATATAAAACCGTCAGATGTTCAAGACACAGAGAAGAATCTAATGATTAATATTCCCGATTCAAAAACTAAACGGCAACGTTCTTTTATGGTAATATTTTTACCCCAAGATTAAAAAATATATAAACTTTCGTTCCGCACTAAATAGCAGGAAGTAGCAGGCCAGTTATATTTCATCTATTTTCTTACTAGTTCTACTAAGCTTCACTAGCCATCACTATTTCTAGATGTTACAAATAACTCTCTAGATTCTTTTGTTTTGGTATTGGGTATCATGATTTGGCAGTATAGTCCTTCATCTTTCACATGTTCTATAAGAAGATTTGTTAGTTCTATCCACATACATGGTCGGCCAAACCAATAATCAAACTAACAAAATAAATATTGGTTACAAAATTTATTATTGGCTGTATTCATTAAAAATCTGGATATTTAGATTTTTTAGGTTTGTACTCTTCTGATTTTCGCTTCAGGAATGCAATGAAATTTAAGTTTTTTAAATATCGATATTCTTAAGTAAAATTTCTGTTATCATTGAGTAATAGCACCAGAAATGAAGAATTCTGTGTGTTTCGGAGCTCATTGAAATATACTAATAATTCTTTCAAGTTAATTATATTAAGCATTTATTTCTCTACATCATTTTCCTTAGCCACCAAATGTGTGTTCGTATTTGTTCCGTAGTTTGTCTGGCACAAAGCTTCGTTCCAATATCTGATGGCAAATCATCGCTAGAACTATTTACACTTTCACAATAATTTTGAGAAATAATCCAATGACAGCCATGTTTATATTCCTTGCTACGGTAACGTCTTAATCTATTCTTACACTATGTCGTACCATTGTTTTTATAAGCATTCGTATAAATCTAATGGCCATGCTATAATAGAATATTATTGTATAATAGGTCTGTTCATGCAACGAAGCCGGACTGGGTTCAAATTGTCAGACATATTCAACCAGTAAAGTTATAAATTTGTCTTCAACAAACATCATGCAATAAGTAGTTGGACGAATTAATTTAACAGTTTGGAACCAGTAGTCTGACGTTATGAAGTTACTCTACCGAAGAATAAAAGGGAAAAATGTTTTTTCCGCACATACTGCGAAACTAGCTTAAAAGTGAATTAGAAATTTCCTTTGAAAGAATATTCAACCGACATTAAAAATACGTTTAACATTGATTTATGTCGTCGTATATTTGGATACATTTAAAATAAAGAAATAAAGCATATTGTTCCCCTGCTCACAAAAGCTATAAACCGAAAATATTTACAGAAAAATGTTATTATTACCACCGTGCGAACTGACATAAACAAAATGGACCATAAATATGCAAATATTTGCTGCAAATATAACATTTTGTCATTTCACGCGAACGTTTATGGTCCCGGGACATGATAAACTGCCAAAATAATTAATAGCCCGCTAGATAAGACTTTGTATTTTTAGCGTACATCCAACACTGCGCTGACAACTATCACGTCGCATGACAGATATCTGTAATACCCGCAGAACAGTGCGACCGGGAGTAATGCTTCAAAATTATCTGATGATGTCCACTACACAAGAATGTGAAAAAATAAATATCAGCGAACGTATATTTAACAGATTATATCTTGAAAAAAGCTGACGAAACATTTACGAATTATCACTAGTACAAAAACAACAGACGATCAATCAGTGTACCTAGTACAAGGTGCTTCACTGAAGATGAAACACTATTTTTAATTTTCATTCCAATTACATCATCCATCTCATTTACCTGGTTTAGCTCTACTGCACGAAAAGAAACCTATACTAATGTCAAGATTAATACATTTATTCCAACGCTAGCTCAGTTTCACTAAGTATTCCTCAAGTATAGTAAGTTTAGAATCACATTGTATAAACTTGAATGAAGTTTAAAACTTTAATTATATTATTATATAGATTACATTTTTTTCGTGTGGGTTTCTATAAATGTTATTGTTTAAAGATCGGGTTTAACCGAACACCCAAACCTTTTTTTTTCACGATGGTAATTGAATAAAACCAGCATATATGAATTGTCTCCTAATAGTCTTATTAGCACTCGTAGTGTGAGATGAAATTGCCTTCAAACGCATTAAATCCAGGGCGAGGTATATCCGATATTTCTCTAAGAGGAAAATTTGATTCTATAAAACTGTAATTTCCCAGGTTAAAAGCTCTTTTAGTTGTAATATAGTTGGTAATAAACGTTCTAGAAATTTCTATCCTTTATTAGTTTCTCAGAGGAGTTGTTTACAGCTTACGACGGAACTTGAGGATATTTTTCATTAGGACATTCTGCCATATGACTGAGTTTTCATAAAAAGATTATTTTGTAACTTAAGTTCGACATGATTATTGTCTTACATTTATTTGCCATGGTGGATTGGTTGATAAATATTTCTACTAGCCTACATATCATCGTAAATTGAATCATTCAATTCCAAGTAAATCACATATGGCACAGTCTTTAGACCTTACTGTAAATTATTTGTGAAAAACAATAGAGTTTCTAGAAGGTATTTAAGCAGAGAACATCTTTAAGGAATGTATAACACGAAAATGATTTTCTCAGTTCAAAGAAAATCATTTTGACATAAACGATTCTCCGTGCTTTGATGAAGGTTGTTTGAACGCTTTAACTTGATGACTAAATATAGTGGAGCACGGAGTTTAACAGGATCGTAGTCATATTAATATGTTCACAGAAAAAATGTCGCAACATAGTGCTATTACCAAATAGTAAGGTTGGTGTAAATGCTCTCTAACGGCACATAGCACCACATAGATGGGTAGGAAGAGCCAGACCTGTTTTATGGCCTCCAAGATCGCCTAATCTGAACCTTCTAGATTTCTTTATTTGGGGATATTTGAAGAAATTAGTGTATGGTACTCCTGTAAATAGCCTGGAAAAGCTGCAGCTACGGATTAATCAAAAGTGTCAAGAAATCCAAACCTAGGAGGGTGTTTTCGAAAGCGTTCGAATATCGTTGAGACGAAGATGTCGTGCCTGCTTGGAAATGGACGGAGGGCACTTTGAACATCTGCTGTAATTTTTGTTTGTTTATGAAAAGCTTCCTTTGTTGGTTAATTCCTAATAAAATAAAATGTTTGAAAAACGAATAGTGGTCCATATCTCCGCAACCGTTACTTTGCGGACCCATGTTTATTAAGACTTTTCTGCTTATTTTGGTTCATACTATTACCTCCTAAAATATTTTACACTCTTTTTTAAACACCCTGTATTTCGAGCATATAGGGGAGAATGAACCTATTTACGTACAGAGAAAGTTGAAGATGCGTTCATTAAAGTGACTATTCCCAATACCAAAGCTAATATTCCTAGATTATTTACAATACCAAAGAGATATATATGAGACATTTTTTTGGAAATTTCCTACGTCCATCCACCATTGATCACAACCGATTTTTTATCACGTACAGGAACTCAAAATTTACTACACAAGCAGTGGGTATAAAATAACATAGGCTCAATTCCTAAACATATTACCATAACATAATACAATACCTAAAAATATATAAAAACTTTTACATAAAGGGTAAACATTATTTAAGTAGGTATTGTTATATTTAATTTAAAATTCATTGACAGGCTAATGTCCCTTTTGACATTGTCGATATTTAAATTCAAATAATTTTAATTTATATAATAATTTTTATAGTTAAATATATGACTCAACTTAAAGGAGGTCACCTGATGAAGTAATCCTAAAAATGCAGAAATAGGTCAGATCTCATCTATTGTGGTTCAATTTTCTGGTCCCCGCTGTCAAAAGTGAAATATTTATAGAGTGTTTTCATTAAACCAAGTTAGTAAATTTAGATAGATTAATTTCTTTAGATAATTATTGAATAGAGCTTTGTCTGTGGAATTGTTCATTAGCATACCTAGATGTTTGGTATCAGAGAGCATACATATGACTTCATTGATAGGAATTGTAGGAGATTTGATTTATATTAGCTTAAAATATCTTTCTAATACAGTAAAAAATACCTTTACACTACTGCAAAAAGGCTTAATATTTACTTTTAATGATGCAATGTTAATATTTCAGTAGAATTTAAAGTTGGAGATAAAAAAATTATATATTTGTATTCACATAAAAAAATCACTTCATTTAAGTGAAAACTTGCCCGGCATGTCGAGCTTTTTCCAACTGGCACACTTAAAAAAAAAACTATTTCAGGCTGGTAACTTTCCATACTGCAATCCAGGGATTACGAGCGTAGGATTATGAATAACAAAGTTGCGAAGTAAAGCCATTAATTTATATTTTAATGCACGAAGTTCAGCGCACAAAGTCCCAGATGCACAGTAAATGCATCACCTGCATATATTTAACGCCAGTTTGGTACAATATATTGCGCTCCGGGCGCTTTTTGCCAATGCGGTCGACAAAATTACAACGAATGGCGCCACGTTTGCTTTGATGTTGAATTTTTCACCATCGAACATTAAAAACTGCGCATGTTGTTATGAAATGTTCAGTCATCTGGTCTTGGCTTTTTACTCATCAGCGGCTTCGATAACAGAACGGAAATTTTAATGATATTTCATAAAAAGTGCTCCGAGGTATTCATTCCCTGTGGATTTTGAGATCAGCTCGTTCCTGAGTAAATGAACGATGTTTTCTTTTTAGGATAATTAGGGGTAACATGGCTTTTAGTATGTTTTTTAATTACCAACTGCCTAATTATCTGTTAGTCTAATTAGTTACAGAACCCTCTACTGAAAAATGTCTGCAATGTGGTTGTAAGTATTACACATTTATGTAAAAAACAGGATCCTTAAACAAAGGTGGTTGTCTAGAAACTTTCGACCAATAGCATTGCAGTATTTTTCAGACAGGATGACGTCGATGGGATTTAATTTGATTTTCAAAATCCAACTCAGTGTTAGGTATATTTGAATTTTGAGTGATTTTAAACATTTTTGTGTGGATATATGTTGCTAAACAGTACCATTACAATATTATTTAACAGTTTAGAACATATAACGAAGAATCTCCAACATTCTGTAACATATAATTAAGTAGTTAGGTATACCAAGTGTTTTCGATGCTGCTACAAAATAATATACAAGATTTCGGTTCAGATACATTTACCTTACAATTCATAACTTTATGACTTACTTCCAGCATGGGTAAGTTATTCTTGCTAGCATAGCACCATGTAGGTACCTATACAATCGCCATCTTCGCTCGGTTAGAAGTGGGAGTGACTGTTCAGATGTTATTCTAATTTATAAAACGTCTTCCTATAGCCATCCTTGTCTATCGCAAGGATTTCTATACTTTAATTTGTCGCTCTCATGTAACTTCAGATAGTCCATCAGCGATTTCCGACCTGTATATTTTTACCCTCTAACACCATACAAAATTCTTAACCTTAAAATTGTTAGTAGCACGCGTCTGCCAATTTTACTTTGCTATTTAAATAAAAACTTACCCCGTAATTAGAACTTTTGGAGACCTCATCTGTACTTAGAATCAGAAAGAAGGAAGTAGCACCAATTTGAGGCAATAAAAACTCTTGACACTCATTATTTATTTGCAAGCAATACATGAAAGAAATGCACTATCAAAATAAGTATACTAATAGTCACAAACAGATAGTAATAACTAATGTTACAATGCAATTTCAGTTACTGTTCAGTTAATTGTCTCTACGATTTTGTGTCTACATTTTTTGATTTAATAATTTAAAATTACATTGGTAACTGGAATTTTTGGTGTCGACTTTTTTTATTCATTTTGCGCATGGTGTTTTGAAGAGCCTGTGTACTGGTAGTAATACTTGATGGAACAGTCTTCACATAGCAATCGCACGTAGACTTAATGTATAAAACTGACAGATTAATGTGTAAAAATGATAGATCTAATGTAATAGCACATGACAAAAATTTATGCTATATTATTTCGTTGAAACTACGTTAATTTTTCTTCTACAACATATATTTTTAAGTTCTTCTGTATGAACATGCTTACTACAAATTATTTGATTATCTAGATAAAAAGTAATTTTTCGATTGCATCCATTCCGTTCTCTTCTTAATTATGATTCATTTGGGACGCTATGGACAGTAATATATTCACAATTCTCCTTTTTAATTTTGGTTTTACAAGTAGCCGCAATATAAATTGTGCCCCCAGAATTATAATGTAACATGAGATTTGACATAAAAGTATGTATTCTCAACAGCACTTAAATATCAACCAAAACGTAACGGTAACAAATACCAGAACAATAATTATTACACCAAATCAGAAAAATAATTACAGTAACACAAAAATAATAACACGGAACACAGGAATACTTTTAAAATACAAATAAAAGCTAAAATATATTAGCAAGCAGTATATTCTTTAAAACACGCTTTTGACATACCCTGCTTGACAGTTTTCAAGTACAGAGCCTTCATTAATGATTACAAGCCACGTGACCAATAATTTTGTTTGAAACGGTTATTTTATTTCCTTGGTGTTGGCAATTAAATAACTTTATAAGTTACTACAAGAATAAGACCAAGCTTACATTAAAACACAATATTACGCGGCTGTGATTTCAACGGCTGTGATTGGTGTAATTTATTGTTGACATTTTATTCAACCAATCGGCGATCTCACCATCTCGCGCGTGATACAACCGTTTTGCATTGTTCATTGTAAACGAATCATTTTGACGTGCCACGCAAAATTGGGATTTCTGTATCTTTCAGTAGCGTTCGTCTTCCCGCTATTTCCCGCGTCGCTGTTGATTTATTTTATCCTTGCGATTTTCTAGTGTCTTATTGTTTTCCTTTGCCTCACATATAATAAATCATACATATTTCAAACTAATCAGCAGTTTTCATAGATAAACTTTTGGTACTTCGTCGTATTACTGGTAAGTTGTAAGACAAACAAAATTTTTAGGTTAATAATATTCTTATTTCAGTTCAGAACAGTATGCCTTTTACTGTTGAGCAAGATGCCTTTATTTTAATGGCTCATTTCCGAAGTGGGACTAGAAATGAAGACGTGTTGTGGACATACTCCTTACAATCTTGCATTGAGCAATTTATGACCGAGTTCCCCATCGCAAACATTGACTATGACACATTCTCATACCGAAAGTGTACTATCGCCAAACGATGTGAAAATAAACAATGCATTTGCAAAGGAAACTCTACAGGCAACTGTACTGACAGAAGATGTCGTTGATAATATAAAGCAGCGAATAACTAAAAGTTCTACAAAATCTATATCAAAGTAATTTAAATAACTTCTATAAAATACTTTCATTTTTACTGCAAGAATTTCCTCAAATATTTCTCTTACGACCATTACAAAATTGATTTATAACGCTTTATATGTCAGTCGTGTAGATTGTTCTACAGACATTATACAGTAAATTGACTGCCTGAAGCAAAAATACTGTGTAAGTGCAGACACAAGAACGTTCTGAAAATAGTTTAAATAGTTTCTATAAAACGTTTTCCTTGTTGGCATTACAATATTCTCACAGGTACTTTAAACAGCAAAATAGCGACTGTTTACAAAAAAGTCGCATGCGATGAAATTGCTGTCATGTAACCGCTGCATATTTTTTATATAAATTTCTGCTCCTATAATTTTGAACTATAAGACTGGTGTGCTACTTGGGAATCGCCCTGTACATTTTCCCACACGGCTATTTTTCTGTTAGCCCCCTAAATTAACATTTTGCAGCAACTTACCTAATTCACACCCTCATATCTTTTTCAGTTGGTGATCATTTACATCTAGAAAATCTACATAGGTTCCAAAGGCTTACGCAACCTTTTAAATAAATTTTTCAAAGGCGGGTTCCCAAATAGGGGGAACGCTCACTCCATTATTCTTTCTTATTTCTCTGATCTCATATATAAATAACTCCCTTATCAATGTCCCGGCATAGCCTAGCGTTTTAAAACTTCTTCCTCGCATTTCTTATACGAGCATTTTTTGTCTATAGGTACTTTCGTTCGGGAGGGTTATTTTTTACCTGAAGTTTTATTCCGAATGGGAACTTGATTACGTGGAAGAATTTCACTTACTTGACTGATATGGAGGTACAGCCAGAACAAAATTATAATATAAATTTAGGAAAGTGCTTTAAAAATTTCGCGTTAAAGGAGAGACGATTTATAAGAAGAAGTTGAAATATACTCATACTTATAAAAATTAGATTAGTAATTGTTATTTATTTATGAATTTTTTCGCGAAATTTCAACACGCGAAAACTTTCTTATTTTGAATGGAACAAATTGCATTTTTTTGCTTCAAGTTGTGGAAAATTGAATTATCCCTGATATAGTTGCATTATAGTTCAGTTGCAACAAACTTAATATCATTTGTGCAATCGACTATACTATAGTATGAGTAATAGGAAGCAGGTTGACGCAGTGTACACTGATTATTCCAAAGCCTTTGATAAAATTCATCTTAACACACTTATGGTAAAATTGGAAAACATCGGTGTACACGGCCACCTGCTCCGATGGATAACATATTATGTTCAAACCAGGTCACAGTATATTAAAATTAACAACGTTACTTCATCTTACATAAATATAACCTCAGGAGTACCCCAAGGGTCACACCTAGGACCGCTGCTTTTCTCGCGTTTCATATATGATATCAATCAATGTTTCATGTATTCTAATTATTGTTTATATGCAGATGATTTGAAATTCTATAAAACAATTAATGATATAAATGATCAATCCGATTTGTGTAGATTTCAGAATTATTGTAAACTCAACAAATTGTACCTTAATATCGATAAGTGCCATTACATAACATTTTCTTGACTAACCCTAAATTATCTGTTTCCTTATCATATTAACAATACGTTACTTACCAAAGTCAAATCTGTCAAGGATTTAGGTGTTATGCTGGATTCAAAACTCGTATTTGATACACATATTGAAAATATTACTAGAAAAGCATATAGGAACTTGGGCTTTATTGCTAGAAATACTAAATCGTTTACTAAACCGGCATCCGTCATATCTTTGTATAATTCTCTTGTTCGTAGTCACCTTGAATTTGCTAGTATTGTGTGGAACCCAAATTATGTTAAATACATAGAACGGATAGAAAGAGTTCAAATAAAATGTATTAACATGTTAAACTACGGGTTTAATAGGCATCTGCATTATACACCTTATGAAATCAATTTAAAACACTATAGAATATTAAAGTTATCTTCTCGTAGATTAGTATCGTACGTTTTATTTTTATACAAACTCCTAAATAGTAATATTGACTGTGATTATATTTTAAGTAGGCTTAATTTTAACATAAAGCTTCGTACAACAAGATCAACAAATTTATTTTATTTAAATGTAAATCCTAATAATTATAGTTGCAATTCACCTATTACTATAATTCAGAAAAACTACGAGTATTTCAGTCACATAGATTTATTTCATAAATCATTTAATCAAATCAGGCGCTGTGCTATTAATGTTTTTTGTTAAAAATTTATTGTCATTTTTTTGTTTTTTACATTATATATTTTCTTTAGATATAAGTGTCTTTATCGCATATGAACATTTTCTTTTTTACACATAAGTGCATATGTTTCTTTTTTTCTCTTTATTTTTTGTATACAATGCACATACTTATATGGTTAATGTAATCTTAAGTGGTATCCTATAATTATTGGAATTTCTATATAAATTATGTTGGATTCTCTTTATGGTAAATAAATAAATATAGACTTTGTAGAGGTTAAATATATTATATTTTGAAATAGTTGTGATTTCTTCCTGTTTTCAAAAGTTTCTTGTATCGTAATTAAAACTTAACAGTAATATTACAAAATTTTAGAAATGAAACTATTTACCTTCATAATATTATACTACTTTAACGATAAACAAAAAAACATCTCAAAGTATACTACAGAATTTTTTATGAACAGCTAAATACTGGGGTAACAATTTACTTAAAAAGCCGTTTATTTTAGTTCACTTTAGTGATAAGTTAGTAATTTTAATAATTTTGAACACTTGTTCAATAGTTCATGCTATCTATCTATTTTATCTTAAATGTACAGGGTGTCAAAAAATTTAAATAAAATGTGGAATATTTGGTGTAAAATGGGAAGAGCTAAGCTCCATTTTCAATCGAAAGTATTATCTTTGGGATTTGACAAAAACGATTAATGACTTTAATGATTTTTTCCGTAAACACATATTGGCAACGCTGCATTACATCTCGTTTGTTGAAAGCAGTGTATTCCAATGTTCCTTTATTAATGCTGTTCGCAAGTAAATCTGATAAAGGAATCCACTTTATCAAGCTAAGGAATTTTATTTTCTTAATGCACTATCCATATTTTCCTGAAATCTAGCCTTCCAGAGTTTATTGGATAACGCTTGGCTGAGACTTACCGGTGCTTTAACTGAAACCATTCCATTTTTGCGTTGCACCGAAACTTTCCCAAATTTGAGACGGTTCGAGTGCACTTTAAGCCGGTCTCCAGACGAGGATAACTCAATTTGCGGCCAGTAATTTTTGGTCGAACTATTATTACGTTCAAGCAGTTCAGTGCTTCGTTTCTAACAAGTAGAAAACTTCGAAGATTATTTAGTGAACAAAACTTTAATCGATAATAAAATTAAGATGCAGAAGGTAATGCATCTTCAGGGAGCGGATCTCTGGTTTTCATTGCAGTGGCGGGTGTAAATTGAATTATAGGGAAGCCGAAGGATGAAATTAATGGTGAAAGGTAACAGAACAGTGTAATACTCGTTAGGATATTGAAATAAAAACAAGATTTTTATGTAAAATAAAGCTTTAATTGGAGCAGTACTCTAAATAAAATTTATTCAAAGATTTAATAGTTATTTATACAACAAGTTCAATAGTAGCTATTTATGTAATCAGTTATGAAAAGTATGATTTTATGTAGTTTGCGGAACGAGACTCACTTCAAATACATGCAAAATTAGCATAAATGAACGATGCATTTTAAAATTCCTATAGAAAATCGATAAGTGCAGTCAAAAAATATTTTTCCACGGTCGGGAGTAGAAATCAGTTTCTATGACATCAAAATTAAAACAGAAGTAGTCGGTTATTCCCAAGGGAGTTTACATTATGGAGAACGTTTTTCATGCAAAAAAAAGATAACATTGAAATTATTTATTGACATTTAAATTAAATGTTACATTTGTACAATTTTCAAAATTAATATTAGAAGGAATATTACTTTCGCTTACATTTACAGTTTTTGTGATTGCGCTAGTAGTGGTACCTACTAAAACCTGATTAGCAATTTTGGACTTATTTTCAATGGAGTTCTCGACATAACCCTCAGCGACTGTGGTTGATTTCCAACCAGCATGACGCTTTATTGTTGTGATATCCACACAGCATCTGCCAGTAATGTCGCTGAAGATCTTCGTAAGCAGTGACCAGTATAACATGCAGCATCAGGTAATTTTAAATGCGAAGCTACTACACTCGGAATTTTTCCCATGGTATTCTTGCCAACTGGCTGCGAACTACATTTTCCTGCTTTGTAGTACAAAAAAAGGCGCTTATGCTTGACGTGGGGAGGACGAAGAGACAGGTATTTTCGAAACAATTCAAGCATATTTCCCACATCGGTAACCAGAAAGGTTCGTGGAATCTTTGTCTTAGTGTTTGGAATTTTTACAATCAAGGAAGAGCCTACATCCTCAATATCATCTACAGTTAAATTGACTAGTTCATTCATCAGTTCGACAAGCTCCGGCAATCCCCAGAATTAATCCAACCTATAAAAAATCAAAATACTTAATAATTGAAATACCTAACAACAAAAGTAATCTTACCTTAATCATTAAGAATTCTTTGTCATCTGCACTTGATAGAAAACGGTCGATTTCACCCTTTGTCAATATTTTCGATTTTTTCGCTTGATATCCGTCACCGCTTCTTTTCAAAAATGCGATCAGCTTGGCGAATTTGCATATCTATGTTGTCGTAAATTATCAAGCATGACTTAACCATAGAATATTGCGCCCATAATGTGGAAGACTTGTAATTCTTTGCAATTTCACTGAAGTATGCCAACAAAACATTCTTGCTGTATACTTGAACATTTTTCTCGGCGCACCACTTTTTGAACCGATTGTAGGCTATATCGTATAAAGATCTTGACTTCGTAGGCAGCAAATTGCTTATTGCAATATTTGCAGCCTCCACAATCTCTTCCGACTCACAATTATTCATTGTACACTAAACAAACTTTAAACTAAACCAAACTAGCACCTTAATTTGACAATTCTTTTTGTTTGTTTATTTTGTAGTTATGACAATAACTCAACGACTACTAAATAAATGCTCAAATCCGAATACAATAATTCTGGTGATACTTACTTCATAATGACAAAATATGTGTTTTTAAGTTAATGAAACCATGGAAAAAATAGTATATACCATTCGGGAGAGATGCTATTTTGTCCCCGGTGCATTGCACCTCTGCCAAAATAACGCATTTCTCTCCCTTATAGTATAATGTACTATTAATGAAAAAGAAGAGAGACTAAGGACAACCAAAAATATTTCAATGAAAATAAAAAAAAGATATTGTTATATTAAGTAGTTTCATGGTTAATTAAAAATTTATATTTAGCACTTATTAATAATTTTTAAATGATAGAAAGTTATGAACCAAAATTGAATCAAATTTACCAATCTTATATTATAATTGTAATATATTACTTTTAAGCCTTGCCTTTATGCAATTAAAACCTAGTATTAAATAAACTGCAGTTAAACAATCATAAATAAAATAACATGTGTAAAATACATGACAGCAAATAAACAAAACATGGGTCGCTTGGTAAATTGAACAAAAAAAAACCAAACACATTTTATCAGCAATTAAATGAAACGCATTGCCCTATTATTCCCAGTTCAGAGTATTCCACTGAATAATTAATAATTCGACAACTATTATAATGGCCAGAATTATCCAGACGACTAGAGCATATTCCATGCTCCAGCAAATTTGTTCCGAAACTGTATAATTACAGATGTTTCGTCTAGCTACGTACAATACATATTGTTCTTCACAACGACGCTGAACTGAAATTAGTAAATATACGATAATCAATAAATATCTCTACATTTATATGAAATACAACGCATTTATTGGAAAGGAGCAATACTAGGCATGTTCCGTCACATTTCTTTTATATGGTTTTTATGCTTTTTTGTATAGTACACGATATTCTATTCTACGCTTTTAAATGTTAATTATAATATAAACTTAGGAAAGTGCTTTAAACATTTCGCGTCAAAGGAGAGACGATTTACAAGAAGAAGTTGAAATATACTCATACTTAAAAAAATAGATTAGTATTTGTTATTTATTTATGAATTTTTTTCGCAAAATTTCAACACGCGAAAACTTTCTTATTTTGGATGGAACAAATTGCATTTATTTGCTTCAAGTTGTGGAAAATTTAATTATTTTTCCCTAATATAGACTTTGCAGCGGTTAAATATATTATATTTTGAAATAGTTGTGATATTTCCCTTTTTGGGAAAGTTGAATTTAGTTAGTTGATTCTGACAAAATGCCAGAAGTTGATATGCCCATGATTAAGGACTACTTGAAGCAAGATAAAGGCTATATATTACAGAAATGAAAAGAATAAAGTACAGTTATTAATATATTAAATATTTTTTCTATTTCGTCTTATTCTTTTTTCTCTTTATAAAATGGAGCTATAGGTAACCAAATTTTTATTTATTTATTTACTATTATTTAAATACTTTATTATTATTAATCTACAGGGTGTCCGGAAAAGACGTGTACAACGGAAGACCACAGACTCCTCGGTTCTAAATAAGCCGATTTAGTCCAATTTACTTATTTCCAAAATTGCTTCGTTTCGCCGCTAGGGAGCGCCAAAGTTCGCGAAAATTTTTTGTTTATTCCGAATATCTCGAAAACGACTTGATCGATGTTAACCATTTTTGGGCTACGCAGTTATAAGTCTAACAGACACTTTTTGACATTATTGAAAATCTTTTGCAGTCATTAGAAATATAAGAAAAATCATATACCATGCAAATATAAGCACATATTTTTTAACCCCCCTTACAATTATTCTCAGGTTTTTTTTATTAGTAGCTGACTTTATTTAGAAACTTTTTTTATACCTTCAGAATTTTGAATAGATGAGTAGTTTAGGCAGAAAAAATATTTTTCGTATGTCAACAATATCAGCATTCGTTCTGCAACAAATAACGAAAATTACAAAACTCATTTATATTCTATTTAATAAATACGAGATAATAAGATTAACATAGCAATTAAAAAAAAGTTATGATCTCTTTACAATAAATGCTCAGTGACCACCTTTTCTCGTACGCAATAAGTAATCCGTTTTACGGTTTTACGAAGTTGTAGTGCTCTCCATGGATTACCTCGTAAAATGTTAACTGCGTCTTGGATTCACCTAAAAAATTCCTCTTTATTATTAACTGCGTAGGCATATACTTTACAAACAAAAATTGCAAGGAGGTAAGTCTGGTGCTCGAGGTGGCAATTTTATAGGATCATCGTTTTCTTCCAATCCGCCTGTGAGAATACAGATTATGTAAATACTGACTAACGGGTATTGTAAAATGGGGGGTGCACCATCGTGCATAAACCACATGTTACGACGAAGTAGTAACGGTAAATCGTCCAATAAATTAGGTAATACTTGCTGTAAAAAATTTAAATAGTTAACCCCATTTAATCGATGTGGAAACACAACCGGGCCAATAATAAAGTTGTCTATAATTCCCGTCCACACGTTTGCTCTGAATTCATATTGAAAATGTCTTATTTTCAGTACAGTGTGGATTTTCATCAGTATAAACGTGTTTGTTATGGTTATTAATAATTCCTGACCTAGCAAAATATGCTTCATCTGTAAATAAAATGTTTTTGCTGAAATTGATATCATGGGCTCTTTGATCTTGTATAAAATTACAAAATGCTAAACGTTTTTCAGGGTCAATGGGTTAATGAACCGGTCATGAACCGATTGAATGTGGTACGGATGTAGTAACTGCTCCTTCAAAACATCATGAACTATGGTTTTTGGTATCCCTATTTCTTGTCCAATGCGTCTTGCACTAATTTTTGGGTTCTCTTCTATCTTATCTAGGATTTGTTCCTCCACCTTTATAGTTTTCGTGGTACGTTGACGCCCTTGAACCGTATTCATTTGGTGGAAGAACCAAATTCGCGAAGTCGCCTTTCGATGTTGGCAAAAGTTTGATGATTTGACACTCGTCGATGAGGGAATCTGTCCATGTATGTAGACCCTAACACTTTTGCGGCCGTTATCTTGACAAACTTCATAAACCAAAAGCATATTTACTTGTTCGGAATATGTATTGAAGTTGATACTTAAAATATCAGAGCCTACTTCTGGTACTCCGTTATTTATTCCAGAACGAATGCTGATATTGTTGACATACGAAAATAGTTTTTCTGCCTAAACTACTCATCTGTTCAAAATTATGAAAGTGTAAAAAAAGATTCTAAATAAAGTCAACTACTAAAATAAAAAAACTGATAGTAATTGTACAGGGGGTTAAAAAAGTATGTGGTAATATTTGCATGATACATGATTTTTCTTATATTTATAATGACTGCAAAAGATTTTAAATAATGTCAAAAAGTGTCGGTTAGACTTATAACAGCGTAGCCCAAAAATGGTTAAAATCGATAAAGTCGTTTTCGAGATATTCGGAATAAACAAAAAATTTTCGGCGGCGAAACGAAGCAATTTTGGAAATAAGTAAATTGGGCTAAATCTTATTTTGAACCCAGGAGTCTGTGGTCTTCCGTTGTACACGTCTTTTCCGGACACCCTGTATATTATATTTTAATTAATTAATTACACCAATAAGTAATGGTACAAAATGACTAAGTTAAAATTTTCCCAATGTAAAAAAATTACACTGCTTAATTTTGGATGAAAAACTTCGGTACTTGATTAATTTATATTTATAGAGAATAGATATAAAAAATAATGATTTAAAAAAAATACCGGGCACCGAAAACGGGTCCGCTCTCCACAAAGCCTAGCCCGAGAACAACAAGGGCCGATCAAAGAATATTCGCTAAGCAAGTTACCGGCAGCAACCAGTTACCTAGGTCACAGCTTAAGAACCCAAAAAATCACTCTATTTTAAATAACAGCACCGGTTGTAGAAGTTTCAAAACCACTATTCTAAATAAACGCGCCAAAATTGCACATAATAATTCTCCTACAATTACTTTTTCTTTTTTCTGTGTCAAGACTTAAAATGTGCAATATGAAACTTTTCTGATTTCAATTATATTCTCACATAATTTATAGATTTTTAAGTAATGGACTTTTCAACTTATTTTTAAAACAAAAATACTAAACAAAATGATTCTCATAACAAAATCTCTTACCTTTCTGGGATACAAAATCAGCCAATCAATCTCCAAATTGCACGTTACTGTACTCTTCTTTGTTTTTGGGTCATTGGCAAACAAATAAATAATTTTTCGTATTTGTACTTATGTTTGTGCATTCTGAAACTATGCTGTACTTAATATTCATTTTTGCATTCATACTGAATCAAACAAGAAGTACGCAACAGGAACAATACTCCGAAAATGCATGTAACTAGCATTTTCGTGCGTTGGAGATTTGTAATTAATTTTAAGATACTAAACGTTCCAATAAAACTTTGCAGCCGGATTCATGAAACGGGCAGAGCGTTAGTCGGACTAACCAGCTTTGCGCCCGCGTAAAGCGCGTTAGTCGGCCTAACCAGCCTTGCGCCCATTCACGAAACATGCGTTGCTAGGTAGCGAAACATGCGTTGCTAGGTAGGCTGTTTATTTACGTCCATATTTGCGCCAAAAGTTAGACCCAGTATTGTACCTGTCTAAAAATCGCGTAACTTCAGCCTCTAGTTCCTTGCGTTTCCCATTGTATATTTAGTATTCATATTCAAAAACAGTAGTTTTCAGTGCTACGGATTAGTTAACATATCATAAAGTAAGTATTATACATAGGAGTGAATAGGAGTATGCTTTTTATTTAAATTGGTGCAACAGATGCGTAAATTTTTCGCGTAACCTCCGCTAGTCTGACTAATGTTACGCCTTGTTGATGAATCCGTATGTTAATATTTTGCAGATCAATTATGTTTCACTTACACTTTAGATTTATGAAATAAAAAAAATGCTGTATGATATTTTCCTGATCAAATGTCGTGATTTATGCGAGCAGTTCTATTAAAAAATTCAGTTTGCGGTAAAAATGCATATAGCATTGATATTTTATTTCGTGTAACAAGTTGTCCTTTTATTGGCATTGATTAAATACCATACCAAATGTATAGAAATATATCTCGTGTTTCATTGAAACTTTTTAATGGAAACGGTTCGAAGCTAAACAAGTTCTCAAAACAAAACAAACGACAGTCAGCTTTTTACATTGGGGGAAGAAGATTTACGGTCAAAATATATCGCACGATTTCCCCTTTCGATTCCACTCACAACTTTAAAATCTTAATGCCGCCCATTCACGTTTCGCGAAATATCAAATTAAAGCTTATAAGCCTTTATATAAGCTAAATTTAATGACTTTCAGGGGGTGTTTTGTCTACCTGTCTTTACTCGAACAATATTTTCGAATGGAAACTTTATTGTATAAAATCGTTTACTACCTACAATTACGGAATTTATAATTGCACCTTTATACAAGGGGATTTTAAAAGTAGTACCATAAATTTAACTGTGTTTTCTAGACCCCAAAATAAAACGAGAAGTCCGTATAAATATGGCACAGGGAGTGAAAGATAGTTCTTCATTACGATCTTTAATCAGTATTTTTCAAACCTGTGGAGATAAATTTATGAAATTTGGCACAATCCCTTCACTTTTTTGACTTCATATTGGAAAGAGGTTGCCTTTGTATTAAAGTGGTACAAACATACAATTTGTTTTGTGATCTCGACGAAGTACTTTCACCCAATATTTTAATTGCAGTTTCCGTTTTATTTTATTCTTTTTATTTGCAAGTAAATCTTCTTCTTCTTTATAAAATTTATTTTGGTAATTACTAATTGTAAGTTTAACAGCTGTTTGTTAATATCTCTGCTTTGGAATTGATGATGTAGGTCGGCTATCAACCAACTATGCTGTGGAGTGTTACGTCATGAGTCTAACCCAATAATGACAGACGTCGTAAGTTATGACATTTGTCAGTGTTGCATTAGAGAATAAAATTATCACCGATTTTATTAGTTTTTGCTTTACATCATAAGGAAAATATTTTGTGGAAGTCTAATTAGTCTGCTTACTTGAAGTGTAAATAGTATATAGGAACTGATTCCAGTAAAAAATGTGTGGATTAAGTTCTGCTGAAGCATATAACGGCGTGTTTTTTAAATAAAATGCGTACCATAAATAATATATACCACACTATTGCTATAATCAACGTTATGATGATATTGAAATGAATGACAAATTACTGTCATTATCTATGGAACGTAGATAATAGTTATTTATGCAACAAGTACAAAAAGTAAGCGTTTATTGCACGCGACGTGAAATTGTCCAACGAGGCCGTCAGGCCGAGTAGGACAACACGTCGAGTGCAATAAGCGCTTTTTGTACGAGTTACATACAAAATTTTTTCTATGTTCATGCGAAAACCAAAATATGTTATTTAGATAACACTAAGTCTTGCAAAATGTGACGTCGATTTGAACGTTTATGTTTGTCATGATGACAAAACGCTGTAGTAGAATGACAGATGAATGCAATGAACATGTTATTGCACTAGTACAATAAAGAACCACGTTTTCCACTAAATATAGTTCAATAAAGTATTGTTTTTTGCATGAACGTAGAAAAACATTATTATCTTCTGCTTCTGGTGTTACTGCCATAATAAACTCTTTATGCATGTAACGTATTATGCTTATTAGGTACTTACCGAAAAAAATCAATTTGATTCATTTGAAAACAACAATTATGAAAAGTTGCCAACCATATTTGAATTCGTACGTCTTCGTTGCATTAATTTTCTGCTCTCCCGCTCCGCTGCGTCCAATTTGGCAGCAATAAAGTCACATTTCATTCATTGGGATCGGCGCCTCCGCCAGAACTGCGAAAATCGATGTGTTAAAATGTCAAAAGGTCGCAATTGGAGCGATCTTTGAACTACGGCACAAGCCGTTCAAAAACGTAAATGGGACGCCATAAATTGAATTATAACGGATATGAATATCGAACCATTGACCAAGAACTGGCGGAAACTTCTAGTCTAATAGCAGAGCTGAATCGAGGCAAAATACTCGTCTGAATTTATGTGACGCTGCTATTTCCGCACGTAGGTCGCAACATTACCAACAAAGGTGTTTTATGATATTGATGTTGATACATTATATTATTTTAGATTATTTTTAACAGATTATACAGGGTGGTACTAAATTTTTCACATAAAAATATTACGATTTTGCCAATATCAAACTTGAAATTTAAAAAATTATTGATACCTAATTACACTGTGTACGAACTTAAAAATTTGGGAATAGATGTTTCTCAATATTAGAAATCATAATAAGTTGAAATAGGCAACAAACTGATTTCTCATATCCAAAAACATTATTCCCAAATTTGACTGACTTCCTGTCGCATGTGGGCATAATCTTTCCTTTATCTCCCTTGTTACCTAAATAACTATATCGCACTCAATATGATAATGACATTGTAAATGAAATTCGACTTAAATTAGACATTTATTAAAGAAACAAATTGTGTAAAATTATATGAAAATTTATTTATTAAATACATTGACAGTAGTCTTTACAACTGGAAAAATTAATAACATATGCTGACATGCCTAAAGATTTACTTGAATAGGTGGAAATACTTTGAGTGTGAACATAATTTCTAGATGTTGATGACATAACTTTGGATGTGAGGAAGTATTCTCGCTTTCGTCTAGCATTTTCATAGCTGTCCGTTTCTTGTTTTCAATAGAAATTACCATGTAGCCTACCACTATGTCTTTATACTGAAAACATCTGCCTCACAATCGGTTAAAGTAGATGTTATCTATACAGATTTTTCGAAAGCATTCGACCATCTTGATTGTGGATTATTGCTGACTAAGCTGAGTTTGTTTGGACTCCCATCAGACTTACTCGGACTTATACATTCATATTTATCTAATAGAACAGTTTGCTTAGATATTTGGAGTTCAATCTGTTGAGTTTGCCCAAAGGTTAGGTATTCCGCAAGGTTCTATACTCGGACCTCTAATGTTTGCATTATTTATCAATGATGTTGCTTCTCAGTTAAATGTGAGATATTTATTGTACGCGGATGATATAAAAATATTTTGTTCCAGCGATAATGTTTTAGACGCCATGAATCTCCAAAGAAATCTTGATTTATTAAGCTCCTGGTGCACTGTTAACAAACTGCCCTTGAATTCTACCAAATGTACTTTCAGTAGAAGATGTGACCAAATACAGTATGACTACAGGCTAACTGGGTTTGTCCTTAAGTGATCCGACCTTGGTGTATATTTTGATCCTAAACTATCTTTCACTAAGTACATTGAATATGTTGTAAAAAATGTTTATAAAAGTTTGAGTTTTATTGTTCGCAACATGAACAACTTCGACAAACTGGATACTTTATGTGTATTATCCATATTAAAAAGTATTATTCTGAGCTTTTATCACTTTACTGTGTGTGTGTTTTTTGTTTTATATCATACTTTTCTGTGTTGTTGTATTGTTTGTTTATTTATTTGTATTCATATATATTTTACTGCTTTTTGCCTTGTTCCTTATCTTGTAATTGGGAATTGCACGTTGGATATTGTAAATAAATAAATAAATAAAAGGTTAAAGATGGCCAAAAGCAGTGCCCAGTTTACGCATTTGGATTAAGCAATTTAAGAAATCGTGAAATCAGTACATTGACAATAGTATTTATACCATTAGGTTGTTTGATACATTGTTCAGCTTTATATCAAAGAGATAAGCAAACATGATCATAGTTTTCATTTCTTAATTTGACGTATTTCATCAATATTGCAGAAGTTACAAAACACTCTCTAAACACTTTTGTTTCACAATAATGGCGAGAAATAATTCAAAAACGTTTGCTACAATAATTATGATATACTAATACAAATTTTTGTCAAGTTTCAGTGTTGTAACCGTGTATAATTGCTTCGAAAAACTTCGTAAATTTATTGTAAACCATTTTTGGTTGAAATTTGAGTATGCCGGGAGAAATTTACTGTTACAGCAAAGCATTTTACTTTCAGACATCACATCCGGTTTCGTATTACGTAACGTATGAAGATGCTCGGGAGAATTTAATAAACATTACAATATCTTGCGTACGTGCGCTGTAAGGTATCGTTGGCAAATTTCATCCACCTGAAATTGCAGGAATAAAACCCGTCCGCATAAAAAGAACAAATTATTTACCTAGTGGGGACCAAGGAATGCCAGCGAGCAATATCGGGATACATAAAGTCAAATGAAACGGTCAAATTTAAATATAGGAACCCATAAAATTTGTTCATCATGGACTCGAATAGAAGCCACGAGTGAAAAAGTAAAAAGAAAAAGGCGAGCGTGGCAGTAATAGTCGACATGTTAATGATTCATACTAGTGAATAATTGATTGGCATTTAAATCATATTTATAAGGATGATTAACTACTCATTTGTCTTTAAGAACCTCGACGTTTTTTGAAAGAGCCACGGTAATCTACGCAGTAAGTACTAGATATCCATAGTCTTATGACAGAAATAATGATATCTCCACCATCAAAAGATTAGAGGCTCTCGAGGTGCACAATGTTTGCCCTCATATCGAATCGGTCAGTGGTCGCGCGGTTTAAGGCGTTAGTACTTGAATAGAGGTAACTAGATCGCTGTGGGTTCAATTCCCGCATCCGATAGACTGTATATAAGCTATATTCGTGGAGAGATTGGCACCCTCTCTGCGGGTATGGTAGGGTGGAAGAATGTTAGCTTGGGTCAATGTGCGAGATTGATACCGGTTGACATTTGACTACCCCCCTAATTAATGAGGTTTCCCTCATTCCTGCACTGAATGGTGGTTAGGTCCTATCAACGTAAGTCGTTCCTGTGGACAAATGCGGCCGACAATTTATAAGAATTTTTCTTTAGTTTTATTGGGTTTTTGCCACACTTCTGAAAAAATAAAGATTTAGTAAATAAGCCCTTGCGCCAAACGGATCAGTCAAGGGTTATTTTTGAAACTAAGTTGCCTAACCAAAAAATCTCACACTGAAAAAAGCAGATAAATAAAAAATAACAAAAATCACATCACTATCGCGCACTTCCGTATTATTGACGTTTCGAAAAACTCTCTGTTTTCGTTCTCAAAATAGTTTAATATTTTTACTACTCTCTGTTTTCGTTCTCAAAATAGTTTAATATTTTTACTACTATTTTGAGAACGAAAGCAGAGAATTTTTCAAAACGTCAATAATACGGAAATGCGCGATAGTGATGTGATTTTTGTTATTTTATACTTATCTGCTTTTTTCAGTGTGAGATTTTTTGGTTAGGCAAACTTAGTCTCAAAAATAACCCTTGATTGCTCCGTTTGGCGCAAGGGCTTGTTTAATTAATCTTTATTTTTTCAGAAGTGTGGCAATAACCCAATAAAACTAAAGAAAACAACTAAAATTATGCCACAAATAAATAGCTTCAGACAATTTATAAGAATGTTATGTTCGGTCAAACACATGGCACGTGGCTTTCAAATTTACTATGAAGACAACTCAACTTTTTATCCAAAAGACTTTTAATCGTAGCGTTAAATCCTGCATAGGCTGATTGCAAAATATTTTCCTACTGAACAAACTATAACAAATCCAGACTTTCTGGCATTAACTTTCACTATTAATTAAACTATAGTATGTTCTACTACGTGCTTACTTATTGTTTTACATCATAACGAAAGAGAGTGATTTTTAATCGCCTTGCCACTTTTATAAGCATAACGTGCATGCTACCAACATAAGGTTCTTAACAACATTGAACCACAGACTACTATCCGGTACGCATGGCTCAACCATTGTATATAGAAAGGAGTGGATAACGACTCTTTAATACTATGATTACTATATAGGTTAGGAACTCAAGTACAGTTACAGATCTTACGGCTACTATTTACCTATTAGATTTCTAGATAAAAAACTCGTGACAAAACCTGTTAAATTTATTCCTTTTGAGTTTAATTGTTTAAAATTTTATCTGAAAATATATAAAAAGTCATATTTAAGATCTTCACGAGACAATGCAGTTATGGTTAAATTAAAAGAGAAGTTCACAATGACCTGGTTTTTCTTTTATTACGCATAAATCCCAATAAAACTATTTTCTAAACAATAATACTTTTAAATCTGCAGGTGCATCTAGCGAAACTAACAGCCCAAAATTGTCTTCACAAATTTAATTTTGATGAGCCTTCTGCTTAAACCGTCCCTCCATCTTAGCGCCTTCTTATTATTACACTTTTTTCGACCACTTTCGGCGTAATTTTCACTTTTTTGGGCGATTTAACACGGACCCGGAAAAGGCATTCCGTCGCGCTTTGCCAGCCACGATAGCTTATCTTCGGGACCATATTTTTTCCCTCCTTTCCACCCGTCTCGCAGCGATGGAATTACCTTTTTCATCCTATTAGTCATGACGGAGCAGATATGAGAAAAGTAGAAGTGACACCATAACTCAGGCCGCGCCGCCCCTGAATCATACGGCGCGCAGTTAACTTTGGAAGTCCGATGTATAAATTCCGGAAAGATTTTTTCTGCAGGGTAATGGTGTCTTTGACTTATCGCCAACTATTTCCGGATTCAATTCAGACAACTTTTTTCTTCTTGGGTAATATATCTATGTGTGTATGTACAAAGAAAGACACACATTTTTAGAACAAGAACTCACAGTAATAATAATATCTAATAAATTTGATATTGCAAAGAAAAGTCAAGGAAAATCTAGTTGTCCCTTAAAAGGAGAGACATCCGTAACTTGTGCAAATTCTTCACAAACTTCGGCAGATGTTATGCGTTCCGAAAATGATGGCAACAATGCTACAAATGTTGTTATTAATGGAAAGGAAGTTAAATGTAAAATGTAAATGTTAATAAATACATAAATAAACTCGATTTATGTACTAGTGACGTCGAAATTAGAAACATATTTGAATTTCCCGTCCGCAAATACCTCCGATTTACAAATTTCATGTAAATATTTGGATTTCTTAAGAAGTTATTTACAAATATCGAAAATAAAATTTTAACTTTAACACCCTGTAACGCCGTTAATAATCAGTTTTGGAAAAAATGTTATAGAAAGAGGTAGCATTTATTTTCGGTCTAGAATTATCCCCTTTTTTGCTCATCATTTCCGGACACCCTGTATATAAATAGAACCCTTTATAAAAGCAAAAACTCGTAATTTACTGTGTTTTAATTCAGTACAGTGGTATGTATATCTGCAGTGTGTAGTGCCATTGATTCAAGTCACGCTGAATTAAAAATTCGAAAACATAATTTATAGGTATGTATCTAACTGAGTAGAAAATTCGTATCCATTTAAGCTGTATGGACCAATCATCATCAAACTGCATGGAAGAGATGGTGGTTTTCATTATCCTACTAGCAAAAACTCTTTAAACATCCTGTACATTACAAATATTATATTTAAAATAAAGCAATTACATTTCTTTCTGTGAGTTATTGTCTCGACTGCGTAGAATGGAACTGAGAGTCAACGGTTACGTGATTTATCCTGTACATTAGGCGCAATTTGTAAGGGAATTATTAATTGCTGCTGCCAGGTCCTGGATAAGATTCAAATCCCGGTTAACCATCTATCAAAAGAATAATGGCGGCGTCCCCCTGAAAAAAAGCGCCGAATTCATAATAAATTTACGCACGAATCGTATGTCGGCGAGATAGATGGTGGTATCGGAGGCATATCTTTAATTTAGAACCTCCATCTGTCAGGCATGTGTGACAGAAATGAAAATTGAACGTACTTCAGCGCGGTCGGGTTTGCATCGGATCTGTTCGAATTAGTTACAAGCATAATTACACGCTGGCTGTCCCAAGTGATCTTTCTGAAAGTTACAGAGTAAGTCATCATAATGGGGTCGTTTGGTCAAACAGCAAATTGCACTATTTACCTAATTTTTATTAAACTATATGATGTACTTTTTTTTCATATATTTTCAGGTATTAACAATATTGTGTGAAACTAACTACTCTGTGGGCTAGAGCCCCAACCAGCGTTAAATTACACCCACAATATCTACCCATATATTTTTTATTATTAGCTTTTGTAACATTTTTTACTGTTTAAGAAAGGTATTTTAAGCTAATATATATCAAATCTTCTGCAATTCCTATCAATGAAGTCATATGTATGTTCTCTGATACCAAACATCTAGGTATGCTAATGAACAATTCCACAGACAAAGCTCTATTCAATAGTTATCTAAAGAAATTAATCTATCTAAATTTACTAACCTGGTCTAATGGAAACACTCTATATATATTAACCTCTGGAGTGGGAACTCGAAATTCAACCACAATAGATGAGATCTGACCTATTTCTGCATTTTTAGGATTGTTTCATCAAAATATGTTAATTTTAACCGAAAAACATTATTTTTAACTAAAAAGAAACGTTTATTAGACATTGTCAGCTACGTTTAAATAGAAATAAAACAATTAATAAACGTTTATGGAAAATGTTTTATTTAGAGTTCTGTTAACGTTTTAATAACGTTTTTTTATATTAAAAAAACATTGTGGTATGATTTTCTTTTCAAATTATGGCAATAACTCAGTGATGATTAACTATACTCGAAATAACGAAATTTCGAGAAACAACTACTCTGCGGGCTAATGCTTTGATCTCTTGCAGTGATTTTACACCCAGAAAATTGCAGACAGGCAGGTCCAGAGACTCTAGGTACAGGTGACCAGACATACATCCATTTCGAGATTGTTAGCTCGCTAAGTCGACGATAATAGTGACTGCTTGATTTTATATCCCGTCTATAAAAGGATAGACGTATATAAGAACGTAGTGCGTGAGATATAAGTGTCTACATCTATCGACCATTAGATTATATTTTGCCGATTTGGACATATATACAACGTGAAATAAACGTTACTAGATAACATTCTTTTTCGGTATTCATTTCTACCTTCAGTTAAAAACATGTGTAGTATTAACGTATTTTATACGTTTTATTTTTTTGTTACTTTAACGTTGCGTAGAAAACGTGTTATACACATTTGGATAATACGTTTAATACAATAAATTAAAATATGTATTTAAAACGTTTAATTCTACTTGTTTTAAATGTTCCACTTAACACGCAGTTAAATATTATTAAAATAATAAACGTATATAATACATTTGTGTACAGCAGTCTAATAAACATATATTTCAATCTCTCGATAAAATGCCAATATTATTAACGTGTTTTAAATAATATATTTTATACATTTAAATGTTTAACTAAAAATAAACGTTAAATATTTCAACGTAAAACGTTTATTTAACTATTACAGCGTTTTTAAATCGTTATATAAACGTACGTGTGCCCATTGGGAATTTTTGTTTACTTTGCCTAGATTATTCTGCAAAGATTGTTTTAATTTAATTATTTTATTTATAACTTTTTTGCAACATGTAATAATCCGATAATTTTGACGTGGTCGCCGCACAGGGTACTGAAAATTGAAAGCTCCACGATTCAATATTTTTATCAGTGACCAGTCAATCAGGGCCGCTCTGAAAGACAGGTAATATCCATTAGCGTATGCCGCAGAAACAAATGTACAGCTTATAGAAATCTGTTAAAGGGATACGAGATTTGGGAATGGCAGAAAGGGACGCAAATTGCAGGGAAAGCACGTCGGTCGCTCAATTATGCAAAATTTGGCCTTTTGCTGTTATAAAAAGGACCGAGTTTTCATTGAAGTTTGTTCGGCAATGTTTTGAACAACTTTGTGACGTGTTTTTTATTTCGCAACGTAGCAAGGAATGAACTATAGTCATGAGCCTGTACGTATAGGCAGGTTTTGTTTTCAGCAAATTTTAACAATTTTCAGTTTTTTCGGAATATTTAGGGTGACCAAATAATTGAATTTGTTCCATACCGCACAAATGAATATCCCTGTGTTTTATTTGTGTTAGTTTATACTTATATACAGGGTGGTACGTTATATTTTAGAAAAAAAAAATAGATAAGGTGTTGAAAGTGTCCTCCACCTGCAAGAAAACATGCTTCAACTCTTTTTCTCATATTAGCACGTACTCTTTGAAGAATGCCTTCAGTGTTCCTTGTTATGTCTCAGGAAGCTCTTATACGATTCTTCAATTTTTCTGCAGTGTTAACTGGAGCGCTATACACTAGAGTTTTAAGATGTGTCCATAAGAAAAAGTCAAAACTATTTCAATGGATGTGCTGGGCAAAGAAAATATATGGGAGGATTTTGAAATAGATTACAACCTGATAATCAACAATTTAAAAAATCTGTTTCGGACAAAAAAGTCAACAAATTTGTACAAATTACAAACTACTTCAGGACGACTATCTGGAGCTGCTGCAAGAATCAGTATGTCTTCCATTTTAAAACCGTTGCATGTTGAAAAATATTATATATAATATATAAAAAGCTGTTTACAGGCCTTTTATGTCCAGAGCTGTGTTATTCTCCTCCATTCCATTCTGTCCTTCACCTTTCTTTTCCAATCCGTTACATTTTTCTCCCTTAGATCTATTGCCACTGCCTCTCTCCATCGCTTCCTCGGTCTACCTCTTTTTTTCTTGTATTTAGGTTTTCTCCCTACTATTTTCTTAACTGCCCTTTCATCTTCCATACGTTCTAGATGCCCTAGCCACTGCCCTCTTCTGGCTTTTACAATTTCGTCTATTGTTGGTGTCTGCTACATTGCATATATTTCCTCATTATTTCTCCTTACATAGCCTTCTTTGGTCTTCTTACCCCCTAGAAATATCCTTAAGATTTTCCTGTCCCATCTTAAAAGGTTTTCTCTTGACTTCTTATTGAGAACCCAGGTTTCACTACCATACAGCGCTGTCGGTCTCAAAATTGTTTTATACATTCTAAATTTTACCCCTCTGGACAAATTTTTTGATTTCAATAAGTGGTTGACTGCTGCCGAACTTCTGTTTGCTTTTATTATTCTCCTATTTATTTCTTGTTCCTCATCACAGTTAGCTGTTATTAGCGCCACCAAATATACATATTCTAGAACTTCCCCAAACTCCATCTCTCCATGCTCTGTTCTCAATTTAAAATTGGTATCCTTTTTTTGTTCTCCTATTCTCAAAAGATTACTTTTCTCTTGATTTATCTGCAAACCCACTTTACGTGCTTCCTCCACAAGTTTTCTCGTTACTTCTTCTAATTCCCTACTATTTCTAGCAATAATAGCCACGTCATCTGCATAACTTACAATTTGATGACTTTTAAACAATGTGTCCTTCTCTGTTCAACTGACTATCTCTTATGACCTTTTCTAGTACTAAATTAAAAAGAAGCGCTGAGAGTGGATCTTCTTGTCTCAGTCCTGTCAATAGTAAAACCTTCCGAACATTTACCTTTTATTTGTACTTTGGATTTGGTATTTTCTAAGGTCATTTTCAATAGCCTAATCAGTTTGGTTGGTATCCCAATTTGTTTCAAAATTTTACTTAGTTTATTCCTTTTAATCGAATCATATACTTTCTTGAAGTCCACAAATAAAACCATTGCTTTGATCCCATACTCATAGCATGTAGTCAGAATTTCCTTCACCATGAGGATTTGGTCCGTTGTTGACCTTCCTTTTCTAAAACCTGCTTGATACTCCCCTATTTGTAGTTTTGCTATAGGTTCTATTCTCTGTTTTATTAACGTTGCCATAATTTTATACCCTATATCTAACAATGATATACCCCTATAGGTTCTGCAGTCTGTTGCATCTCCCTTTTTAAGATTGGTATAATCAAACCATCTCTTCAATCTTCAGGCATGAAAAATATTATCCGTAGCATTTTACACCAGTGCACATTTTGTTGTTTATCGATCTATCTTCAGTGTATCCAATTTTGACGCCTATTACGTTAAAATATCGAATGCATTATGCAGCTGATTGTTGAAAAGCTATTTGCTTGAAAAATGCCAATTTCTGAGACTCATTACAAGTATACCTTTCTACTTAGTATATCTCTCACGATATAAACAATTAGTTATAAGATGCATTTTTAACCACATATAAATTTACACCTTAATAGCCCCAGAGAGAAAAACATATAGAACTACGTGACCAAGAACGCATTATTTGCCTACATTTAACGAAATTACAGAACTTTGATAAACTTTTCTCGTTTTTGCACAAAGCTGGAGCTACCTACAAGATTGTAACTTGTTTTATCATGCAGCTTGTACAGTGTCTATTTATCTTTGGAAACTGCGGGAAAGTTCAGGTGTATAGAGAAAATAATCAAATTGTCAGAATTGATGTATTGCTGCCATTACAGGAGAACTACTTGGTTTCTTAAATTAAAACCGCTAGTAACGTATTTCATTAATAATATTCAATTGCATGTAATAAAATAACATCTTAAGAAACTGATATATTCATATTTTATAGGCAAATTAAAACGTATAAATTGAATAAGATGTTTGATAATTTATTCTGCAGCTTTATATACATATTTTTCAAGGAACCTCATGGTTTTATCTATGTGACAGAATTTTCTTATGGGTTTGTGTTACTACATGCAGCCAAAGTGAAATACAGGTTTAGCTGTGATCAAGTACAACTATTTTAAGAGGGACAGAGACAAATAAGAAATAACGGCATCGCCCATCAACAAAGTTCGATACTTATTTATAAAGCGATTTTTTTTAAAACTGTATTAAACCCCCTATTCCCGCCGACTCTGGCCGTCAACAGCCGCGAGGTTAGATATATGCCTCATACTTAAGTCGAAGTTGTCAAAGGTATGAGAGGGCATCGCGATGGCGATTTACGCTTCTTGATATGGTATGGTAGCAAACGGAGGTAGCACCTATCTTTCTGATATTTATTTCCAGGATTGATATTTGTTGACCCGTTCAAATTTGTCATTGCAAAGACTAATGTACTTGCTAGGAACCTCTTCATTCCTCAAGCGTTCTTTTTGTTTAAAGCGAGGTACTCGACCCGACGACCACGACCAGGTGGTTTGCCTCCGATGGGAAAATCCACAAAAAATCACATGCAAATATACATAAATACATAAAAACACTGCCATCCAAGAGGATTCGCAATTATTTTTTGTCTAATCAGAAAACGTCTTTGGTATTACCACGATAATATGCACTTGTCAATTTATGGAATCATCACTTTATCCGTCATCTCAACATGATTGTAAATACACAAAAAAAATTCCAAAAACTAAATAAACACCATATGCAATATTTTGTTTTTGACAGAATCTGATGCAATCATCATCTGTAGGCCACGCCCATAAATTTGTGTTTTTTGGGACTTAAATTCAATTAATATTAATAATAGCAACAATATTAACAATAATCTACGATGTTTGCATAAAATAATACGTATTATTTTAAACTATAACATCCCGAGATGTTGACAGTGTTCTGTAAAAATCCTTTGACCATTAGAACATAATATTCTAAGCTTTGACCAATGTTCTTTGATGCTTGGAAAGTCTGGTTCAGTTTTAGTGACTACAGTACAGATACTTTCCTATAACATGGTTCACCTTTCGCTTTTCTAGAGTCGACGGCAAATCCAACCGAGCTACAGCAATCGTACAAGATTTTATAATTAAAGGCTGCCACAGGTGCATTCCGAGTTTTCTATTAGTAGATATTCCATACAATAAATTTCGATTTTCTTAGATAAATGGGTCCATATTTTATTTAACTGAATGCGGATTGCGTATTCTACCAGTGGATAATTCTGACCTGTAATTAGTGAAACTGTAGTTTTGGCAGTGTGCAACGAGAGAACGGAGAACGAATGCAAAATAGTGTAGTTAACCGGATTAACTATTAGGTATTTATGAGGTACTTAAGTATTATTATTAATAAAAATGTTTATTTTTGTCGTTTTTACATTTGACAGCGCTGTAAAAGACAACCGCATGGTAGACATATCTAAGTGATCGTCATAGGCTCCGATTTTTCAGGGGGGAAAGACGGTTTTATCTCATTTTTTAAACATCGAGCTACAATTCCGAAATAATTTTTTCGTTATCTTTTAGACCTCCATGAGCACGTGCTTAAAATTTTTGTACTTAGTCATAGTTAACCCTGTAGTAGAAGAAGTAATCTTCGTCTCTCAATTCTAGTTTAGCATTACATTTTGTACACATATTTATTAGTTATTTTAAAGTTAAGACTTAGCTCCGCTTCAATATAAGTTGATATATAGGAGGCATAGCGAGAGAGTCCATATAGCGTCTCTGTGGAGTTATTTACAGTGTCATAACTGAAACCGAGACGAGATGCCTTAGAGTAAATACCTTGGGGAGTTCAATCTTAGCTTTTTGTAGAAGTAATAAGAGCGCAGAAATAATAGATATCTAATATTATGGATGAGACTGTCTAGAGAAAGAAATATGACATGTTCATCAAAACACATAAAAGCCATTAGAGCCGGCTTTTGTTCATGAACAAACGGTCTTAACCTTAAAAGAAAACGTGTGTAGACACCAACACACAGAGTGCTTTGAACTCTAATAATTATTGCTATAAGTACTCGTACACAGGATTCTCCTTGCTCTAATTGAATGTTTTATTGTTTTAGGTAAGTCCTGGATGATCTACAAGCCATCTGCAAGGGGGTATGTAGTGTATATAAAACATTTACATAAGTACAATGAATCATTAATGATTTTCCAAAACCAGAATATGGTTTAACCCACTAAAATCCATTATAATACCATCAAATATTCGGATCCTTTTTGGAAGAGTGCCGAATCAAGTACGTGATTTATTAACGACGTTTCAAGTTCACAACATTGATTTCATCTTACAAGATGATTCCAGATCCGTGAAAATAGTTTCATAAAGAATTAACATTATTTTAAAATGTTTAATGAACATTTTGTTATCGCTAACATTTCTGATTAATGGTTATATTGAAAGTTACCTTTATCCCAATTGTTTCAAGGTATTAAAAGTTGTACTTATTTTTTCAAAAAAAAAACTGAAACTAGAGATGTATCTAATTAAGCACCTCTATCCATCATACCTTAAACTACAAAGTATATAAAGGTGTTCTTAAAATATGGGCCATACAAATCACAACGAAATTTTCCCCGCAATAAATATTGTTTTCACAAAGTCAGTAAAAGGCGTGAAATAATATTGAGTAATACACCAGATAACATTCCAGTTGCAGACATTGTTATTAAATAGAATTACGATACTGTTAATAAATGATTTACTTTTATTGATATTGTTTAAAAATGTCATATTGTTACTAAATATACCAAAATATAGCCCTTATAAAATTGTTTGTTTCCAACAGGTCTTACAAAATATCAAAGGCGACTAAAGTACGTTATAATATGGTGTCAATTTTGATTTATAGTTGCTATAATATAAACATTCTTACAATATTTTGGTGAATTATGCTGTTATATAAGATTTGTTTCAAAAACGTTTTTGTAGCTGTTATAAAATACCAAATTGTTAGTTGAGATTTATCGTTTAACATAATTTATAAATAAGAGATTAGAGGAGATAGCTTATGTAAGTTGTCTCCAATTTGAACATTTAAGTAAAGCTTTCTAGTATATTTCCCATGATTTTTTTTAGATAGATTATACTTAAGGATTCTTAGAGCAGAGCGTGTATCTATCTATCTTAACTAACAGAGTTCAATATGTTACTGTATCAAATCTACTTTGGCTGAAATCAAGTTGGCAAGGCTGAGTTCCACAAGGGTCAGTTTCGCATCTCATACGTTTCCTTATTTATATTCACGATTTTCTCAATATCTTTGAGTGCAAAGTTTTAATCATACTTTTTGCTGATAACACTAGTATGTCCATTTCAAGCATTGGTTTATCTGCCGCACTTAACATACTTCAAACCTAATCCTTAGCAAATGATGATATGGTACGGTTTGCTGTTGTAATAAACTTTCAGTGAATTTATCTGAAATAAAAACAATGATTTTTAGTCTCAGAAGCTTAAATGATGTTAATAATCCGGAGAGTGTTAAATTTCTCGGTGGATTCTTAGATCTGAAGTTATCTTCAGAATATAAACATAGTGAAAGCAGGTTTCCTACTTACTGGTAGCACGCGCCGATACGCGCTTATATAATTTGAAAACACAGTTTGAATTTTACATGTACACACTTTTTAACTAAGAAATCTAAAAATTGAAAATCATCAGATGATGACATTTAGCAAGAAAATAAAGAAGTAAATGATTAATTTTCATTTCTTCCTGCTTTTACTCTATGTTGTATATTAACAATAAACATGTAATATCTCGAAAACAGTAAAAGTAGTAGTATCCTCTATAATACATTTTTGAAAAGCTCAGTTCAATTTTTGTAAGCAAAAGCAAAAGTTGGACTTACATTTCGGAAATGTTGTATTCAATTATTTTCGTCATATACGCTTTAACAAATATTCAGTTGCAATTCCTGCATGTATCATTCTTACACCATTTTTCGTATCTGGAATAATAACGGAGAACAAGGTGGTGGCAAATTTCGCGTCCTCAACTACAATCACGTAATTCAGCCAAACGTGCCTTTATTAATGCAGTGACGTATACAGGGAAGATTTAATGAAGGTAATAACATCCTCAAAAAATTATATTCGAAAATACGCTATATTATACTAATTGCATCTTATTTACAAGAACTACTATCTTCCACCGCATTATATCAAGGTTTCACACAATTACCCGAACTAATCATCATCTGATGTTATTACTTGGCTTCGATAGCCGTCATTAAATGATGACATCGGAAGAGAAGCATAATAGAGTGAATTAAGCTCTGGATAAGGCTGCAGCCTTCTTCTACGGCACTCGATTATATAGTTTACAAATAAATAGGCCGCCTCCAGTCTTCAAGGTTGTTCATTAAGATGCCATTATGCTTGTTTACAATTTATGGTTGCTCTCGGAAATAGTACGGAGAGAGCAGAGCATTGCTTTATTAATTCCATAACTGAGCAACGAATTGTCACTCATCGGCAAAAAATGAAGTAAGAAACGCTTCAGTTTCAAGGCCCCATATGGCTGTCAATCAGACTGAGTATGTGTTATTTTGTTAAACAAAAGGGAACTTAGTTTTTAAAAACAATAACATGTTTCGTTCTGCACGGCACTGGAAAATGGTCCACCATAAAACCTGACCATGCACAAGGCAAAGCATCCAGTAATATCACATTGGTAAAATTGTCTGTTGGTCAGTGTAACGCCGGCTTTAGCATCGTAATAAATAATAAAATCACGAATTATTGTAACCCAGGGCACAATACACCGTTTTTATTTCATCATTATTGCTACAAGTGCGTCTTGTCTCAGTATATTGAATAATTGTCGCCAAATTATTCATTAAAAATAAATTGCCTGGTTTAAATAAATTAACACAAACAAAATTTGTCGTTGCGCTGCCATGACTCGTTAAAATTTTCTTTCACACGGTGTAAGATGTTTTACAAACGATAACGAAATCAATATCCAGAGTTATATTGGTCGATTGCAATGGGAATTTCTTTACAAATTTTTCGACCTGTTTCCAATCTATCGCACTAAAAAACAGGTTTACATTATCTCAGGTTGTTAAATCAGTTTCGGAAATAATAAATATTGCTAATTTAATAAAATTCTACAAATTCAAAATGCGTCACTATGTTACCATTTTGCATTGTAAAAATTACATGTCGCTCGGTGTAAAAGGGGCTTTAACGTCCTGAATAATTGAAACCCGTGTTCTCCTCGGGTTGTATAGCGAAATCACGATCGTACCTTATTTAAATAGCATTAATAAATCGTACCTAAACCGTTGTGCGAAACGAAGGAAACAATTCTCTTGGAGATACACCTGAGACTTTTTGCATTACGTAGCATAACGAGGTCTGGCTGCATATGCTCTTGAATTAATATTTGAGGGAGCGCTGCAGTGGCGGCGTTGCCAAATTTAAATATTTTCCCATAGTACCTACTTATTGTAATATGTAATTAATGATATAAATTATTTTTTAAACGTTTTAAAATATTTAATATTGAAGTTACAAAACTCCAGCGGATCAAAATAAACAATTCACATTTCATTACATAAATAGTGAACTGAAATTCGATATTCGCTAGGATAAATATTAAGAGAAGATGAAATGTTTTTTGATTAATAAAATACATCTAAAAAACCCTCGTGCTGTAAATAAACAAACAGTCCGAGTCATACTTACTCAGTGATAAACAATCCGCCAATCCGAGTCTTAACCTACCGTACTTAGATCAATAATCTCGATTTTAATGTCTACTCAGTGACAAGTGCTGTAGTAGAGCTACAGAACCGCTAAATAATAACAGAAACAAACAATAACTAAATTTGCATTTTTATAAACATCCGGTGTGCAATATGAAATCATGAGAATTTTATAATTAATGCTCATTGCAGTAATCAACGCCAACATCGTATAGGCTGTAATCAGCACACTCCGCGCAGCTAAAATGTTGGCAGTTCAAATTCCCGTTTAATATGTTACCGGCAGAGTAAGTCTAACATCATTCGGGTTCCTTTTCCTATGCAAGCGAGCCCGCCGTCGAATTGCATCTGGTCTGGAACACACGGCCCGACCTTGCCTTCTTCAGCCATCAGTTTTCATTTTCACGTGGTAGAGGTTGGCGAATCTCGTGTGTTTATGTCGCCAGCGTAGTTTATAATTATTAATAAAATTTGCTATTTGCCTCTGTAAAAATGCAATTCAATTTGGGTAAAGTGAAGTAGTGAAAGACCGGCGTTTATCCTCTGCTGAACAGAGTCGTGGAAAAACATATAAAATACATTTTAATAGACATGGGCGTAATGAATTTGATTCTGATTCATATTCATAATCAAATGCGATTTGCATTATTTGGGGATATCAACATTCAAGCTCAACTTGGTGACAAAAAAGATACACTGTATACTATTTTGCGGAGCTTTTGAGTTGCATTTAGAGGGTATGATGAATGAATTTTACGTCACAACTTGACAAAACATTTAATGAATACCTTAAAAAATGTAACAATTTTTAAAGGTACCTCAAAGAATATACAAAATGCATACATTTTAGATTGCAAACAAGAAGAAAATTGAAATGTAGTGATAGAAAAAGACGAAATAGTGATATAGCGAAGAAACTATTTAAAATAAATATTAAAAGATCAGAATCTGAATCGAAGGATATATTAAATTTTGACGAAGCATGGATGCATGAAGGTCATACGGAAAGCGGTACGATATGATATAATAAGTGTTAATGTAAAGCCTTTTGTCCTTTTGAATGCGAAGTTCGCAAATATTTGCGCGATTTATTTAATGGTGGGAAAAATCTCTACTTGTAACAAATTTTGTCAACTGTAACATTTTCTATCATTTTTATCATGAAACTGCCATGGTAGATTGTCAGAAACTCAAGAGAAATTTATTAACATCACATAACAATGAAAGTAGCAATAATGTTTGTAGTGTTTTACTATTTCGCAAAATTTGTCAAATGTTGAGATTTTCCCGCTATAAGCTGCAAAATTCGTGGAAAAATCGCGTCCATGAGAACAAGGCTTAAGTGTGATATCCACGGACTGTGCATCAGCTAGGTGTAACTGGGTGGTTGTGGACAATTGCCGTCCAAAAGGACGGCATTCTAATTTATAGAAAGGATAGCACAGAAGCACATTTAAAGTAAATTGTTAATGTGCTAGGTTCAGTTGACGTCAAAGTATTTTTGATAATTTTGTGTGCTTCTCAAGTGGCACGCTTAGGTAATCATGCCATCCTCACCGTCAGTACCCATGTCTGTGTTGTGAATTAGTTACTCTCTATTATTTTCGACCTTGAATCGATGTTATGTAATGCGATTATTTTTGTAGTTTTTGTATATTTTTTTTATCTGATCACCTTCAAATTTAGTACTTCTATGAAATGTTGCTCCTTGCACGCCCGTTGCGCTTGTCTGCAATGCAGCAATTAGTCACTTTTTAGATTTTCGGCCGTCTAGTATACTCGAAGTTTACACTTTGTGACACACATATGACCTAATCTGACATCCTACTTTAATGCAATATGTCTCCACTGCAAGCGCTGCCATCGACTTCATTACTCTCACCCCGCACTGTGGTTCGCATTTGGAACAGTCCTAGTCTGCTCGCCTCGCCAGTTTAAGTCACGAGCCGCCACTGCAGCGCTGCCTGGATTATTGCGCGGTAATTAAATCGGAATCGGAACCTGCACAGAGCGGAATTGAGATTTATTTATTCATAAGGCATTTTTCTCCGTCATTCTGCGGCTTTTTATAAACGATTTGAATCCATTGTGCTCCGCACAGCTTGATTACATTTTTATGTAACGTGAAAGGAGACAGTGTACGATATGAAGAGAAAGAAACCCGCGGTTCGACGATAAAAATATCACTTTGTAGTTGCTTTCGTATGAATAAAAATCGCGCTTATTCTCTGCATACATATCTGTCTCAATAATGCTGCAAAGATGTGGCTTTTATGATCCAATTATTGTCTAATGACTTGTTAACGTGCATATTAAATGTACAATTTTGTGCGGTGCACATACGGTGCAGTTGTTTGATTTAAAGCACTGCTAGCTGTATTTGTGTCAAGATTGCATAGATACATTACCAGTCATTCGGTTGTCAGGATCATTTCTTAGAATTTTATCATTATTGGCAGAAAAATCTTGAGTAAAAATATTCTCATCAATGTCTCTAATTTCACTTCAAGTACTGAGCTCATTATATCTTAAGGCTGGGATTTTGTATACCGTCTAACAGGGCAAGGACACAGAACTCCAAGAAAATTGAAATAATTGGTTACTATTATATACCAACGTATTTACAAAGGTTCCCGCTAGTGCGTGAGATAATTTTCATTGCTCATTAAATCACAAGAATAATTAAAATAAATGTTAAAATACCTCAATTTTAGCCACACAGTTACTACGCCAATATGTCACAATTACGGCAAAATTATCACAGCCACAGCCACCAAATTACTTTACTCGCTAGCCAGGATATATAGGACAACTTGTGTTCCACTTTGAGATTCATATTTATTGCTAATTTTACATTTTGTGCCCTCGAGTAAAATCATAACATATATCACGGCTTCCATTTTTATGTACGTCAAAATGCACGATAAACTTCAGGGAACCGTGTGGTTCGGGCCTATACGGTTTGTATACTGTCTCATAGGTCTGATTGATTCGCCGTCTCGCTCACTCAGGCTGTGCAATTCCTTTTCTACAAAATCCGCGCCTTAAAAGGCTTAGAATGTTAATCGCTATCTGTTTCTTGTTTCTCACAGATTCTTCAATATATCCTTCGGCAGCGCTAGTGGATTTCCATGCACCATGTCGTTTTGGTGTATATATTATATATTATATATTATATATTATATATTATATAATATATAATATATAATATATAATATATAATATATATTATATGTTATATATTATATATTATATATTATATATTATATATTATATATTATATATTATATATTATATATTATATATTATATATTATATATTATATATTATATATTATATATTATTATTATTATTCAAGATTCTACATTTTTTTTAGTTGATATTTGTACAACGTTGAGTACGACAGTTTGTAGGATATTTTTAAACAATTGGAAAATTTTAAAATACGTACGTGAGGAGGCTTATTTAAATTAATTTCACATAATTTTTTCTCTGCATGTTCAATAAAAATTCTCGTAAAATGTTGATTTACTCCAAAAAGAAGCTATTTAGTGAAATATGTAAGAATACGTTTTTGTAATAAAAAAATGGCTTAATCTATAAAATGGATTAGTTTTAATATCAGTCAGTTGCACAACATAGTTTATTAAATGCATAATTATGTTTCTATTTCCCTAAATTTCAACACCTTGCATTTTTCTAAAGAGGCATGTCAGAACCAAAATTTATTTGGGTGAGAAGGATCTTCAGTTAAATTTTTTACACCTACCTCTGACACCCTGTATCTAAAATTTCTTATATCAATGGTTATCTTCATCTTTACGATAACTTGAATGTAATTGGTTGTTGGTGTGTTACATAATAAAGAACAAATTAGATAACCCTGTTCAACACAATAAACCTCTAAATTTAAAGTTGGGAAGTCATATTCCTCCTATTTGTAAATGCAAACGAGTCTGATCGATTCGTCTATTCATCCTTTCGTAAATAAATATCCCTCTCGGCACTGATTCCATCATCATAATAATTTCCGTTGAATAATAATGCAACAACCAAACTGAGTTTTATTGCCATTTTACACTGTCAATATTATCACATATTACTCTAGAAATGCAAGCGAAATCCTGACTTATGCATGTGGCACTTCACATCGCGAAATCTGCAGGCGAGTTTTTTTTGCGAGTTGGCAAATGCATTTCTGCTGGCTCGTGTCTTGTTTGTTTTGCTGACTTCTGTTTTCGCGGACCAAATGGACGCGAATGAGAATTTAATGAGATTATTTGTTAAGCTTGTACAAGCGAAACGTATTCAGTTTTTACGGGTCAAGTAAAAAATGTAGTTAATTTGTTAGCATTTTCTCTTAGATGCTTTATCCTTTTGGCAAATGTTTGCAATTTAGGATTTGGCTAAATAAAATAGTCTGTTCGTAATTGCTGTAAAATAATTAATTTCATGCTGCATATGCAACATTTCTTGCTCACGTCGAATACAGGCCAGCCTGTACATACGCTACCCTTAATAAGATTATGAAGTTGAAAGATGAAAAGTATATCACAAACAATAGTTACTTAACAATACTTGTTTTATTTAAATAAAATTCTCTTCATAACTTTGAATTCTGAAGCATAAAATATCTCTGGTCACAAAGTTCTAAAGCGAATCAAGGATTTTCAGCATGAAAACAATTTTAACGGCAAGTGCTAATCACACCTTTCCCATTCATCAGAACTCTCGACGAGCTGAAGTGTGAAAACCATTGTCAAACTTAAGCGTGTAAAGCTGTGTAGACTAATTTAAGACTCTTAAGGTAAAGATTTGTTGAGAGAAAAAATGCTTTTATAGCAACGACCAAATTTTTTGTATGAAATAACTTTATTGAAGCTCGTCGAATTTGTTGCAAAATGTTTTCGTGTCAAGCTTAACAAAAATTAAAATAAAAAAATCGGACTATCCAATGTCGAACAGAAACACAAATCTGGTATTAATATTTAATACCACAAGGTTCATAAATAAGTAGAGTTTTGGGCTATTCCCCTTAGTATTTATCATACCCTACTAAAAATTTTATAAAAGTGAAAAACGATGTATATCGAAAGTAGCACTTTTGTACGGCGTCTCTTCATGCATGACAAATACGATCATAAATTTTATTTCAATATTTCTCGAGTCTGACCTATATTTATACAATTTCTTATTCCGGAATCGCCATTTAGGAATAGTTTTCTAATCATGTATTATACTTGCACTTTGAATAAGTTTATTTATTTGTTTTTTCAGTATACAGACTGTAACAGAAATATTTCTTCATGACCGTTCATCAAAAGAATGAAAAAAAAAAACAAAAACAATTTTTTTCTAAAATTTTCCAGAAATATTTATGATCTACAGTTTTTTATTACAATAAACTAACAATATCATAGATAATATTGTATAGATAAGATAATCTGATCTGTATAATACAAATGTATAAATGGTCAAAATATATTTTTAGACCTTTAACTTTACTTTATTTCCGCATCATATCATTTATAAAAACCAAAAGAACGCAGAGGCCCAAGGTTTTATCCTTGAGGCACACTTGATGAAAGAATAAATTGTGGTGCCTTGAAAGTTTCTATTTCTAAAAATCTTGTATACAGCAATCAATGTACTTTCGAATAATATCAATAATTTGTTTCTTTTGAACTAAATGTTCACATAATATGTGTTGTGAAAGAGAAGTAAGACTTATTACATTTTTATTTGGTTCTAATTTTGGTTCGATTTTGCATAGTTAGATACTGCTGGAAATGCTGTCAGTGAAGTATTGGATTTGATTGTAGCGGCCTTAGAACTAACGAAGATTGCAATAAGTATATATGAATTTCTAGAGAATGATTTTGAAAATATTACACATGGACTGTATTTATTGGTATTTAAATTTTTTTAATGTAGACACACTATTTTGATAAACTGAATGAAATAAAACACAACAGATTTAAAAGTGTTCCTTTTCTGACATACTGTAATATAATAATTATGACATCAAATTTCTTAAACCCTACAGCAGAAATATCTAGAACTTTTCTTATAGTCTCTCATAACTTGTATTTACTCACACATAAAAGCATTAAACATACACTGTATAAAAAAACAATATGATGACAACACATTGTTCACAGTAAAACTATTTCGATCTAGTTTCGCTAAGGTTAACAAGTGACGGACTGCAATGTTACATTACAGTTTTAAGGGTATTTAGGAAAATTTAAATTGTTTACTTCCTTAAGACTGATTCAAAGACGAATTACTTGTATTTAATTGCGTTTTAGTTTGCAATTTTATATTTTTCTTTTTTGAAAAAGTTTTTGTAGAAAAAATATTCGTTTTGAACATCTTCTGCATAAAAGTTTTTTTGTTGCCTTTGGTCAGACGTAAATACATTTTCAGTAACGGTATTTATATGTTGTACACTCTGTATATCAGGAAATAATATAATTGGGTCAAGAATTCAGACGACTTATGTCACGGATGACGTTACGCAATTGTTTTTATGATCAACATAATTTTCGATAGTTTGTCGCCTTAAAAACACTTTTTTGTAATTTAGTGTAATATATAGCGCAAACATTTACTGTAGTATATTGTTTTATTGTTGTCAGTTGCAGTTTCTTAAATACTTTAATGAAAATAACATGAATTATTCATTTGTTCGTATGACAGAAGGTGTTTGAATTCTTGTCGCAAGCATAGCACTACATTTTTTTGACAAATTTTACTGTTCAGTGAACATAGTGATATTACATAATTATAGCCTTAGTAGTGACGGTGCATTTTTCGATAGCTTCATATATTTGGATCGGTCAGTGGTCGCGCGGTTTAAGGCGTCAGTACTTGAATCAAGGTGACTGGATCGCTGTGGGTTCGACCCCCGCAGCCGGTAGACCGTATATAAGCTATATTTGTGGAGAGATTGGCACCCTCTTGATACCGGTTGGCATTTGACTACCCCCCTAATTATTAATGAGGTTTTCCAGGTTTCCCTCATTCCTGCACTGAATGGTGGTTAGGGCCTACCAACGTAAGTCGTTCCTGGGCGCAAATGCGGCCTGCTTAATAATAATATGCCGCCCCCTCTCCCGCACAAGTCTTCGACTTCTGGGCTAGTCCTCGTGATTAGAATGAGGGGTAGAGATATTATTATTATATATGAAAATGACAAAATAAAACCGGTTTCATATTTTCAAGCCACTACAGTCACACTTTTTATAAAAATGAAAATGGAATGACTAGTAAATTCACCACACCAACTCATTAAAACTTTGATGTGGTAAAATGTAGAGAAAATTCTATTTTTTCATTATAATAACTTTCTGAAGTACTGAACCGGAACAACTTTGCATAATGGTAATATGTTCTGTTTGTCGGTTCGCGGAAAATTTCCTACAGCAGTGGATTGAAACTAGAATGCCGTGTTTTAGTTTGTATCAGCTAGAAAAGAAAACTATTAGACTCCCAGGTATTTGAAAAAGGAGGCGATCAGTTCTAATTCTAAGGAGACCAAACTTTGGACTGCATGCCACATTACAAGTAAGGAATTACTTGTAAATCAGTCTCACCATCGTATTTTTCACGATTCCTAGACTAGAACTAATTCGGTGGCGTGAAACTTTAAGCTTCCTACCTAAAGCGACCACACACCTTCAGTTCACTGCGCGGGTTTAATCGTTGAGTCGAAAACTGCGTCAGGACAATTTCAAACATTTTCTCGACTCAAACTCAAACAACATAAAATACCTACTGAGTAAACTACAGGGTGTTTCTTAAGTAGGGGTCCAAAATGTGTGGCCAAAAATAAGGGTTTTTTGTTGCGCCATTGTATTAATTTCACTTTTTTTTCTTTACACTTTTTTGTATTTCGAACCAATTAACAATAAAATTGATTTATTTGATCAAGTGCATTTTTACAGTTATTTAAATTATTTAAACATATCTTAGGGAGGCCATGCAAAACAATAACGATAATATTATGTATTGTTATATTTAGCTCATTATTTAAAAAAAAGTTGCTGAAATGGCCAATATGGGTTACATTTATGGCCTTGCAGATGGAAATGGCACTGAGGCTAGTTAAATTTATTTATATGGAAAGATTCCAAATCATCTCCCAATCCAAGAATGTTCAGAAAATGTTTTCAGCTTCTTTCAGAGTTAAACTCATTTTAGAAAGGTCCAATTCCTGGAAGACCTTTGAGTGTTAGAACGTCTGAATTGGAAAAAGCTATTATACAAGAAATTGTAGAAGACTCAAATACTGCTAGGAAGATAGCGCAAATCTTAATGTGAATCAAAAATTTGTTTGATCCGTTCTGAAACTTCGATACTTATATTCGTATCACATACAAAGGATTCAAGTCTTACTGCCGTAAGACTGTCCTGCTGTACCATGGATTTTGCAAAAAATTTAACAAAATGTTGACTTTACCGCTGACATATTGTTTACCGACAAAGCTAATTTTTCTAGAAATATTATAATAAACTCTAATGCAATGGAACCTCGATTTCGATCAGTTTTCTTTGAATGCATGGGTGGGTATTATTGGAAATTTTCTTGTTGGACCTTACTTTTTACCAAGAACTTTAATTCCCTATGCGCTAAGGTAAAGGATATGGTTTATGCACGACGGGGCTCCACCACATTTTGGTTTTGACTGCTTGTGAATTTTTATATGTAAGATTCGGTAATAACGTGATTGAACAAGGTCAACCTGGGCCACCCAGATCACCCGATATGAATCCTATTGATTTTTTTCTTTGGAGACATCTCAAGAAATTAGATTACAAGGTTTACTTTGAATCTGAGAATTATAGCTGGTTGTTGTGTTATAAGAGCTGCTGCTGGAATTGTTGCACGTGCTTGAGCTGGCATTTCAAGAAGATAATAGTTTGCTATGGCTTCGCCTCTAGAATGGGCATGGTGCCAATCGAGCATTTACTGCAGGTAGCAACGGACCTATGACGTCAATAGTTCCCAAAAATATGTCATTAGGTTGTCGTGGAAAGTCGACATTTATAACAAAAACCATCATGCTTTTGGCAAAAATATTTTTGTCAATAGATTTCTCGCAACCCAGTTTATAAACTATTTAAATATCCTCTCCAAGTTTGTAAATATCCTTTGTGCAGTTTGTAATATTCATATAACATCTAAAGGCCATTCAAATTCTGCAATGAACTAGATATTCATTTGCTTGGTTGCATTTTGCTTTATCCTGACCTTCATCAATTGTTAATAAAAGCCATATAGTGCAAGAAGTTTATGGAGTCAGAAATATTTTTTAATAACCTCTAACAGTTCATTACTGTGTTAATTATTTCATATAAATCTTTCCAGTTAAATAGGAGCGCTTAATTTGCTGCAGAATAAGGCTTACTCTACGCTCTCGCTCATGTTTTTATATACCTATTCTGTTTATTACACTTAATTAATAGAGGAACAGCTGTTTTATATAGCTTTAAAGAGGATAAAATAGTGTACCTCCTCTACATAAACAACAAAAATATTGAATTGTATGATTGGTCCATATTTTGCCTTTGCGCGTGGCACGTAGTTTAATGTAGAAATCATTTGAAGCTAAATGAAATATTTGACGCTTGGGACAGCGCATGGTGAAAGAATTGCTCCAGCTTTACGTAAAATATGTTGTAATCGTGTTTCACGTAAACGTTGAACATATCGAAGCATGCAAAGCAGTATTTATGAGGAAATTAAAACACTATTGCCATCAAATGGATGCATTACTACATTATGCATGTTTTAGAATACAAATTGCTCTCATAAAGTTAATTTGAACAACCCTATGAAGGGATCGATTCTTATACCAGCGAAATAATGCATACGTGTATATTAAAATGTTCTCAGCTTCTAGATTGTTTAATAAAATAAAATTGAAACGCCACAATAACAAAATTTCACTTTTAATATCTCTAGTGCTTAACCAAGGCAAAGAATGTTTTGAATTTAATGAATACTACTTGTATATTTAAGGTGGGACATAGGAAAACAGATGCCTATAAAATAAATATGTGTAAATATCTGAAAGGATTATAGCAAACTGTCAAAAGCATTCATTAACGGCATACCAGACATATACTACTTTCAGCCTGTTAGTCCTCCTTAGTATGCCATAGGAGGCGAGGCAACCGACAACTTATTCGACAGAAGGAAACTGAGTAAACGTGATGCAACATATAACTACATCTTGTGGCTATATGCTGAACTTGGCGGTTTACCTGCCCACACTACTTCAATACAATTTGTAGTAAATAATACTACATTTGTGTCTTTTGTTCAATATGCTTCTAATGTATACAAGAAATGAAAACGTTGATATGCTACACGCTATACAGATTCAGAACTTATCTGAACGAATTTAAGAATAGATACGTCTTGAAAAATGGAGTCAGTGTCGTAAAAAAAATTGTTAGCTTGTAGACTGGGTAAAGATACAGATTCGCTGGTGCGACAAATTAGTTCTGAATCACACTGTATAGTGTGAATATTCCGTAAATTTCTTATGTTATTTTATTAAAGTATACCTGTATTTCGTAAGCAAAAACACTTCAAGTGCATACACGAACATCTCAAGTAAGTCGAGATAGACATTAAAAATGCACGTCGCATCTCTACCGATCGATTTATACTTTGCCCGATCTTACGACTGAAATCATAAAATGTAAATATGGGGACCAGCTAGGCAGCTGGCGCTTTGACCAAGACGTCGAGGTCTTTTTTCAAATGAACTGGGTCTGTGAAGTCATGTGGTACCTTTAAAGTTATATATTTTATGCTAAAAATGTTATTTTCCAATTTCATGGTGCGAGATCACAGGGAAATAAAGGTCCGCATAAAATCTATGACGCCAAATGACGGCGGCTATACGTGATTTTTATTATCCCTGATAATTTATACTCTATAAATCTTCTTAGGGTTCGTGTGAGCGGATACTTACACCATTAGTGGAGTAATGTGAGATATTATCCCACTAGTAGTAGTAAAAAATGATCACTGCTAAATAGTTATTTTTATTAAGAACCAACAGATTTATCAATTTGACAATTAATAAATAATATAACTTACATAACATTGAACTCCTTGTTATAAATTTAAAATTGGCAATTCGTAATATTAATACCAGATGAATGCAGCTGGTCTGTATTTGAATTAACAATGCTTAAACTTCTTTGTAAGCACTTGTAGCTCCAAGAACTTTTGTGGCGATTTTTTTCTTGTTTTCAAGAGACGTACCAATATAGTCTTCACACATGGTATTGGACTTCCAACCACCATACCATTTTACAGTTAGAATGCCTACTCTTGTGTTGGTTATTTTCGTATTACTTAGACCATATTCGCAATTTTGAATCCCCCGGCATTGATAAAGAATTCTCGAGAAACTTTGGTTTTCACATCCGGTATGAAGATATGAAAAATGTTTCCTTCATTCTTTACGTTTTCTACCAGCAAATTAGTTAACTCGCCCACTCTGCATGCACCTCCAAGGCCAATAATTAAGGCAACCTTAAATTATGCATTTATTTCAAATAGCAAACGTATTCTTGTTATTACCTTTGTTAGCAAGAATTTTGTGTCATCGGCATACAGATTGTTGATAATAGAACGCCCAAAGACTAGATGATTTGTACTTCTTGGATAATTCTTCAAAAAATGCTAATAATACCTTTTCTTTTGCTTCATATTTTATAATCTTATATGCACACCAATCAGTGAATCGTTTACAAAATAATTGTTCGTACTTGGTTGATAAGTGAGGCCACTGCAGCTTTATTGACTTCAAGAAGCAAGTTTTATGTTTCTAAATCTTTCAGTATTTCAATCAACACTACCAGTTTCACAAGAAAATGTAAAATCGAAGCCCAGTTTTGTTTATAACAAGTTTAACAGGAAATTTGACAGGTTACCATGACACTGCCTTTGTTTCTTGATTTTGAATCAAAACTTACAAACTAGATCTGTTTTGGATTTTTCTCAATTTAAGGTTTCTCTCTCTCTCTCTCTCTCTGTGATATCATGGTGTTTTGCAGGCACAGTCTAACAGTAAACAAAATTTAGTTTTGACAGTTCAAGTGAAGATTAGATAAATATAGCGATGGCAATTGACAAATGCACTTTCAGTAAATAATAATTAAACTGTAATATATCTCAAAGAGTTTTTCTTATTAAGTTAAAGGTAAGTTTTTGTGTTTTACTAATATTATATTTGTTTATCAATTATAATCGTTAACGCTTTTAACATCGTCCTTATGAGAAAGTCTTATGGCACTATACCTACGTGTATTAAAGCTCATACACTATTGTGGAACATACAGACAGTAGTCCTAAAAGTCCATCTAGAAAATTATCAGTAAGAATTCATTAACTATTCTATAACTACCGAACTTGATTAACTTTTCTATAAAGAAAGCGATCGGATATTAAAATTAAAAATTCCCAAAGAAAATTCATAATTACAGTCATTAAAGAAGATGGAAAATCGTTTCAGCCTGCTACTGACTTGAGACATTATATTCACTATGCCTTTAGGATCGTACCTTCGAAAATTACTCAACTTCCAAATCGCAGAGAATTTGCTCAACTTTCAAATCTGAGAAAGGAAATAAGACAGAAATCGATAACCGTCCAAATAGAAGCCATGAATATAAGTCGTGGAATTGAGTTGAGGACGTTGCTAGACTAGAATGAAAATATGACTCTGATTTACGATGGATCGGAATTCTTACGGTCCATCTCCCGCGAGAAACGAATCCTATTAGTGCATAGTCTGATCTGATAATTCATATAATTGCGAAGCGTTTGCTTCTTAAGCATGGTGCAATTGAAGGATTATGTATTATTTCTGTTCGAAAGGACGTATTCGTAAAGGACGTAAAGGCTTTAAGGAACGTGTCCTCGTATATATTAGTGTCATACGTGTGTAGAATACATGGGCTATATATCTCTATATCATAAAATGACCCATAAATAATAGTAATAAATAACTTATATATACTGTATAATTTAAAAAGCTACATTTTGTAGTTACTAAACAAGTTTTGTCGTTACTTTTATGACTATATAATTGTCTATAACAGTAATATTAATAATTATTTATCTATAATAATAATATTAAACATTATTTTACAGTTATTATAAATTATGATGAAGCCACAATATTTACAATTCGTAGAAATTAAAGTTTAGTTAATATACAATTTAGGCAAAGATTCTGTAAGCAACTAATGAAGCATAATGAGAAAATATAGTCATTCTGAGTTTGTTACAACACTAAAATTATATAAAGTAACTCAAATTTTGCTGATGTATATTGATTTAAATGGTATACATATTAGGAAAAAACAACGAAATATGTTAATAATGTAACTCAATTTTGCGTTTCTAGTAAGCTAACGTGAAAGTTATTCAACGTTACCCATAAAAGATTTCTGTAGATAACAATTTTATTTCATCACAATGGGGTGCACAGTAAAAAGTATCCTCGCACTCATTTAGGAGTGTTGAATTTTGAGTAGGTAACTAAATATTCTTACACCGTTTATCAGCACAATTTTTGATCACAGTGATGGTTTGAGGAAAAAACAACTAAATATATTTTATTTATTTATTTACTTTATTTTAAGGATACACTGCCCAGGCAGACTAAGTCCAATTATAGGGCAGGGGAAAATACAATAAAGTATACTTAAACAAACAAGCAACAAGTAATACATTATGTCATAACAAAATAAATTCAAGCCAGCATACAGTTAACAATTTTAAAATTGCAATCCAAATCACTACAGATTAATTAGGCTGCAAACGAATTTAAAACACGTCTTATGTCATTAACAGAACAAGAAAAGATATCTAATACTTTAATACATTTGTTATAGGAGTAGCAAACCTAAACAATGAAGATGAACGAGTATAGAAACTGACGGGGTACCAAAATTAAAATATCTAAGAACACTCGGACAATCAATTTTATTTATCATTAATTTGTGTAAAAACAATAGAGAAAAGTAGGTATGACGCGAGGCTAGATCATTCAAATGGTTGTTCAGTAAGTCCAACTCTGGAGTGTCTTGTGACGAGTAGACACCATCAACTTTGAAACATATATTTAACGAATTTTGTTTGTACTTGCTCCAAATTATTAACATGGATATCAGCATGAGGACTCCAAATAACTGTAGCATACTCTAGTATTGGTCTGACAAATGCACTAAACAGGGCGGTCAACGTAGATGTATTCTTAAAAAATTTAGCATTTCTAAATATAAATCCTAAATTTTTGTAGGCATTCGACAATGTATGATTTATATGTGCAACAATATTCAATTTAGAATCGAAGATAACTCCAAGGTCCTTAAATTCATCACACCTGTTTAATGCATTGTTATTAATGGTATAGGCAAAACCTATTTAGACCAGGCAAATTTTAAAAAAATTTACGTTAAGTGTGAAGTTTTTGCTGACATTTATTTTTTTGTTGAAAACGATAGCTCTCCTATTATAGAATGCAAATCTAAAAATCCAAAAAAATCGGAAGTGAGCTAAAGTCACAATATAAAAATATGGTCACTCGCGTTATTTTTTTAAATCTTTTTTTCCTTTGAGTTAGCACCTTCTCCACCATCTTTGTTTTGTAATGACTTATTGAGAAAAGGAAATAAAGCCAGTTTAATACCACTGTTAAAAATTGAAAGTTGCAGCAATCCTATGAGCGAAACCACATATGTTATTGATGGAGGGTGGCTGCTACATCGAGTTATATGGCCAAAACTGTATACTTTTGCACAAGTGGCAATGCTATATATATCTTACGTATTAAAACATTTTGGTGAAAATACGATAATTGTGTTCGATGGATATACTAACGTTCCTTCTACAAAAGATGAAGAACATCGACGAAGAAAGAGTAGGAAAATACCAGTTGAAATTATTATTAGCGAATCAACAGTCATACCTACAAGTCAAGCAGATTTTCTAGGCCATGAAAAAAATAAATTTCAATTAATACAACTACTTCGAAAGCACTTTAGAGAGAACAGTATTTCAACGTTTGAAGCTAATGCAGATGCGGACACCTTAATTGTTGATACAGCCATTAGCTTGGCAAAAGAACAAGTAAATAAGGCGGTAGTAGTATTGGGAGAAGACACAGATTTAATCGTTTTGTTGATTGCTTTGTGCGGCGACAGGTCAAATCTTTATTTTAAAAAAGTAGGTCGCGGCGACAATGAAGATAAAATTTTCAATTTAAAAAAAGTGTGTGAGGATTTGGGACAGCCTCTTGTTAACAGCCTTCTTTTTATTCATGCCATTAGTGGTTGTGATACTACTTCTTATCTTTATAAGAAAGACAAATCGGCAGCGCTTAAGGTGTTTAAGAAGCATGCATTCATGCTTGACAAATTGTCAGTCTTCAGTGATAAGATGAACTACTAAACGTTGGTTATGAATTTGTCTCCTTTATGTACGGATTAGATGGGTCCCGAGACATTAATGAAGAACGATATAGGCTTTACAATATTGGTATAGCTAAGCAGACGCTCGACAAATCTTTTGATTTGGCCGTTCTTCACCCAACCAAAGATGCACTGAAACAACATATTTTAAGGTAGTGTTTCAAATGGCGATTACATTAATAGCAAATTATTTCTTTTTTATTATCAGGACCTATCTTCAAGTACAGCAATGGTTGGGAAATGTCTTAGACCCGGATAAATTTGGATGAAAGGTATCAAAAAACGAAATGTTTCCAATCACAATGCAGCAATCTCCTGCACCAGAAGAACTGTTAAGTCTGATCTACTCTAAATGTAGAAACGGCTGCCAAAAAAATGTGTATGTTCACAAGTCAGACGCTGCAGTTCTATAATATGTGCCTTCACTGTGATGGGATAGACTGCAAATATGCTTGTGTTCTGGACTAGGATCTTTTGAATGACTGAGTTTTTGTAGTAAGGTAGAATGTAAAATTAGTTAATGGTATTTAAAAGTTGAATGTAGAAAGTCAAAAATTGTTTCCTCTTTTTTTTAGGAAATTTATATTTTTGGTTATATCTAAATTTCAAGATCATTTTTGTAATGTTAAGGTTAAAACTCCGTAAAAATAAAAAAAAACATTTTAAATTGCTCCAAGAGATAAGAAGATATTTCATTTTTAAAAGTTTGAATGGGCGGACACGATTTTCAAGATGGCGTTTTTAGCTCACAACGGATTTTTTTAGGATTTTTATATATTCGTTCCTGAACATAAAACCTATCGATTCCTATTGAAAAAAATGTCCCCTTACACTTCATTGAAAAAACTAGATTTGCCTGGTCTAATTGAATTTATTTTCTTTGCGAATGTCATTACGCTCAGTTGTCTTGGCACCATAAATCTTGAGATCTTCTTGTAAAAGGTAACAATCTTCAAGTGAGTTAATATGTGCAAATATCTGTATATATCTTTTTATTGATAATATAACTCAGTTTTGTGCTTGTAGTAACACATAACTCAGTAAACTAACTCAAAAATTATTTAAAGTTACCCAAAAACGATTTATGTAGCTCACATATGCCTGAGTGAATATTATTCAACGAATTATGTTGTTATTTTAACACAATCGTGTCTGAACTCGTTTTAAAAACCAATTGTGTTGATTTTGAGCGAAATTTTACTCAACATTTTTTACGGTCTGTGAACTCCTCTAACAACCAGCTGTATTACCTTTGAGTGAAAGTTTACTCAACACTTTATCACTGGAGGTATATGTTCCGTCTTAGTTCAAAACTCTAGTGAAAATGTTAGCTATTGACCCGTGACCTACCTATCGCTTTTTTGAAAACAAACTCAATTGAAACCCTCTCGTATGACTAAAATATGTGTGAAGGGGAAAAGTTACTGTAAAGTCTCCGAGTGGTGTCGTTTCATAATGAAAATTCCGCTCCGAAATTCTTTTTGTGGAAAGATAAAATGCAATTTGCATAATAACTACTGTCCTAATTGCAGAGGATTTAAAAACCGTTTGATTCTGGTTTTATTAGCCCTTACTTCGGCATAAATAAGTCATAAAATGGGGTAAAAACTTTTTAAAATCAGGGGTGAATAATTTTCCTCGGAAATCGAAATTGAGGCGTAACTGTAATAAATACGTAAAAAATTGTCTTTAAATCGTTATTCGACGACGGAAAATTTGAAATTGCGGAAACGGTTTTTTATTGAAAAGTTCTTGACGAAGTTATTAATGAAACAAACAAGCCTCTTTACAAATAGAGACACAAGTTTTACAAACAATTTAATATATACAGAATATTTCAAAATAAATTTTTAAATTTTGGAAGATTAAAATATGAATATAGTCTGTTTGAAGAAGACCCCGATCAATAACTCGTTTACCCATTTTTAGACACCCCAATACTTTTAAATGGGATGTTATTTTCTCTAAACTCACGCACAAATTTTTTTGGTCATATTGCAAATGAGTGGTAATGGTAGCTATGCCGGTTCTGCTCCACAATCCAAGATGGTGACTGGAGCAGAATCAGTATATCTTTAAGCCGCCTATGTCACAGCGACTGACATGTGAGAAAAATACAACGTTCATCATTTATTTAATTTTTGTTTATTACATTTCTTATACAATATAGAATGCTACAATATATTATTTTTATCAGTCCAAGAATTATATTTGTCATCGTAACCTAACCATTTGATAAAAACTTTATTTCTTTATTATTTGGTAACGCTTTTTGAACTAAGTGTGCGTCACTGTTTTAATTTTTGTAATTGCAATTCATAGAAGCTTCCTGTTAATTCTTTACCACTTTCATCTTGCAATGAATATGTTATAGGGTTGGTTAATCTTATTGTCCTAATGTTAAAAATCTCTCTACCTAGACCAATTTGGTGTGTAGGCTTTCTTAAAATCTTCTCTAAGTATATTTGCAAATTCTCCATGGTCGCCTACTTTAAATTTTGTTATTTTATCAGCAATATTTAAATGAGTATATTATTATGTTGACTTTAATAACGATCTCTCATTCCTTGATGTAACTTTAACTGGCTTCATGTTTGTTGTAGAATACAGTCCATTCTACAACGAAGATGATTGTTGCATATCTATCTTATCTAAAATATGTTTTTTTAAGGCATTGTATATTATTCTGGAAAGCTACGCTTCTAGAAATCATCTACGCTATGGATTTGCTACTCAACGTTGAGAACTATAATTTCAGTTAAGAAAACTCAAGATATAAGCAGATTTTCTCATTGTCGTTGCGAAGAATTAACTAAGCTAATGTCTCATATTCAATACAATGATCTCTGTATAAAAATTGTGATTTCATACACGAAGACAAAAATTCTTCGAAACTTTGTTATAATGGAAGGAAATGTGGCTATCAACTATCAACTGTTTAAATATTATTAAATATGCTGAACTGTGTCTTCCTAATGCAACTCACTGGCGGTGTTTTGTATTTTACAGACAAGGAAAATGTACCTCCCAGTCTGTCGAAGTTATGGAGTTAATACTTTTGGAAGCATTCCAAAAATGATTGCAACTGGATTGAAGAATCAGCTACTATTCTGGTTAATGGCGATACAGATATGCAGATGTTAAAGCTTCATGGAGGTCAAAAATCTTTTTCTACGGCAGAAGGTTATGTTGAGAATTCTTTAGAAAATAAGAAACAGATAGTAAAGAATATCATGGGGTCAAACATGACTGACTATATTCAGCTAAATCGCGCAGCCGTGCTTTTTCTAGTGACTCATCGCACGCGGCAGCACACTACAGCAGAAATGACGTAGTGGGATATAGTCGTCAATTGTTTTCATAGAATTTACGACAAATGTCAAATATCTCTTAAGGTATACGTTTTTGTTTACGTATCATTCTTAAATTTATAAATTGATACAACCTCATCACACATACTTAATAAAACTGTTTTTTTTTCTCATTACAGCACTAGTGCTGTAATAGATGCCATTAAGAAACTGCTTATAGAACTGCTAAATTCATATTACTAAATGAAAGTTGATAAAAGTTTTTGAAAACACTATGTTTGTACGTAGATATCTTAAAAAATAGATATATAATAGAATAGTAGAAATACGTTAAAGTATTTCAGGTGGTAGAAGGTACTCTGCGGTTTTATCACAAGTTTTTTGTCTCTAAATATACAAATTTTTAAAGGAAATGCTGTATGTTACAGTGTTAAACATTGTAAAATTGAAATATGCTGAGAAATAATAAATTTTGAGTCGTAATTTTTTATGTGTGTAGACTCATATCTAGAACAAGCAGTAGCGCGGAATAATCTCGAGATATTCTATAAAGCGGCTGCATAAACGGAACGGCAGAGACAAACGCTTCATTATTTTCTTGCGTAGCGGCCTTCTTAGCGTATTACATCATTGTCAGGAACGGAGGGAACGATAGCAAGTGTTTTTCCGCCATTTATTACATTTCAGCGGATAGAGTCCTATAAAAACACGATTTTGCAAAAACATTGACATAGGATGAGGCTCGTTTGACCTGGTGATAAATAGCCGCGCCTCCAGTCCATCAGTCATAGGATCTCGTTATGACAAACCATTATTTCTTTCAGAAAATGTTATATTTGTCTCTAGCAGACGCAGGTGCGGGATCCGTCCGTTCATATACACGCGCTGCCGAATAAAATTTGGCGAAGATTCAGTCGAATGATAAATGGACGGAGCATTTCGTAGTAAGGATTATTAATTCGACAAAAAATTGATATAGCGTCACTAGGCAAGATCTATTTTTGAATACAAACAACTTAACTTTAAAATAATCTAAATGCATATTTACGCCAAAAAATATTTTCAAATCATTATTTAAACCCCTTTTCAGACTGTCACTGACCGCTCACAGCCTTGGTCGTTTACAGCTCACAGTTCAAATCGATGTCGACCTGATGCAATGTTGCCAAGTTGAAATATTTTTCTACTACCTACCTACCTAGTACTACCTACTATTTTAGAATATTATTTTTTCTTGCTCAGTTCAACTTCAGCCAATAATAATTTAAAATGTTAATACCATATAAAATAAAATAATAATAATCAAATAATTCTATTAAAAATTGCAAGTAACGCGGTCCACTCAGGTTTTCCGGTAGAAAATACGGTTCAATCAAACGATACCCGTTCACTCCCGCCCATACGTTGACAACAAATCGCCTTTGAAAGCTAACCCGACAAGCAGCGTGTGGATTTTCATCTGAGCAAATGTAGCTGTTATGACTGAAATTAGCTTAGTTACATTGAAATCACAAAACTCCAACGTATCTTAATAATAAACCCAGTAATAAACCATTTACGTACATTACATAAGAAACCTATACCCAATGGGTAAATTATTAAGAGAAGCTGAAAAGTGTTTCGTGTTTAAATACTAAGTAATAAAAAACCATCGTGTTGTCGACAGAAAACTGTCCAACACCGAAATGGCACGCCTCTGATCTGATGCTCAAAAAAGTTATCGAGAGTGAATCTTAACCTACCGTATTATTAGGTCAATAACTTAGTTACCTAGTTTTTCTACTATTATTTATTTATTATGTAACGACAAGGAGTAAAACTATTTTTTTAATCTAGATACATGAATTAATTTTTCTTAAATATTGATTTATTTGTTAATAAAAACAAATGTAGATAATAAATAAATGTTTTCGAAAGTTAGGTTATTACAGTTTATTTATATTTATTTTTATAAATTTTGATATTTCGTTTTCACTACGTTTTACAAATAAATATGAATTTTTAGTATTACTTGTAAGTACAATTAATTATTCAGTTTGTAGTTACGTACATCTAGCCTAGAAATTTATTGTTTTTTAAGTAGTATGATATTAATTTGTTTAAAATGCCAGTTCGAGTAAAATGGCACTCATCCGTCCATAGCACTGTATTAATAAAATTAGGGTCATCCGACGCAGTTTCACAGAACCCGTATCGCAACGGCAAGGCACTTACACAAAATTCGCGCACATTCACCGTATAACACTACCATTTCCGCATATTCGGGATTTTTAAAATTATGCATTGTGAATTTACGACGAATACGCGAGACCGAAATAAACAAACTACTGCTTACTGTTTGTATTCTCTCCATCCCCCCTCCAAATGTGTGGCGAGATCTACAAATTTGGAGGGAAAGAAATGCGGGAAATGTAGAAAGTACTAAATGGGGTTAAATTATACACGCTGAAGTGTTAGACGATATTATGTATGTAAACATGATGTGGCAACGATGTTTAATCCGGAATTCGATTGTCGTATGGGTGCGTCATTAGAAAGTTCGTAGCGCACCAGGAGCGTCGTGTTACCGATTTTTATAGGGTGTTTATTTTTTTAAATGTCAAGTAAAACATTTTTTTTCGATTTTCTGCCTGTATACTTGTAAATTTTTAAATTTAGGTTGCCGCAAGCGAATACATAATTATAATAAGTTGCGAATAAATGAAACAACGCCAGCATCCACGCATTTTAAAACAATGAATCCCAACGTTAGTTAGTCGGCGCTGGGTATTTTCATTTTCCCTAACAAGATACAATAATCCTTTGATAAAGCGCGAATGTAACGTATCCAGGACCTTGCCGGGCCCCCTATTGTGGTTTCCATTTTGTTTATTTACGTGTAAGCCAGGCGCAGAAGGAAATACGCGCTTTATAAAAAGCGACGCCTTTGAAATTAATATGTTGGGGATTTCCCACAGAGAGGCCCACATTTTTGCCGGAATTATTCCCATACATTTGCGAAGGTCTACCCTCATAAGTTGCGGCGTGGTAAATTCAAACAGGAAGAGTACGACATTTATTAGATACGTTTCAGGGTGTCGGCGTATGTTTGCCCGGTGGACCTCAGATGAAAGGTGACTCTGAGGGCAGGATTTGTTCCTGGGTCTGATGGATGTTTGGGGAACAATCAGGTTTTAAATCGGTACCGGGCGGGAATTTGCATAAAGGTGCACCTAGTGCACAATATTGGTATAAAATACACTTTTCCTACGACTTGCACACATGATTTTTTTTTAATAGTGTTTTAAAAATAGCCCAAATAACTATAGTTATCATAATCTTTTATTGAAAATTGTGAATTTCGAAAATGAGAATCAAGAATCCTGAGGGATTGTTGATATAGAAACGAGTTTGTTTATTAGGTTTTCGTTAATATTATTATGTCAGTAATTTATGAAAAATGTCAGACACTTCTACTTACAACGAGAATATGGAAGATGATATAGAAGAATCATCAAAAATCACGATTCAATCATTATTGCCGACAAAATCCAAAGATAAATATAAAAAAGCGTATCGTTTATTTGGAGTCATCAAAGAGGAGTAACTGTTATCACTGAGGCAGTTCTACAGGCCTATTTTGAATAAAAATCCAGAGTATACCAGAGTTCTACACTGTGGAGTCTTTACTCAATGATAAGAACAACATTTTCAGTAACTGGTAGGACATAGATGCAGGATCTAGTGTTTTAACTCTGACGATGAACTTCATAAATGGGATACTGGGATACTATATGATGGAACGGTATTCAAGTTTCGATTTAACGAGGGCGCAAATAAGGGACTTGAACCCCAACAAACAATTAAAGTTAAAATTACGTTAACTTGACCTCTGAATTGGTCAAAAACTTTTCATGACCAATTCCATATAAGGGAAGTTTACCTATATTCGTTGGCCTTTTTCCTTATGTGGGGAAAAAAACTAAAGTAATATGGAAGTTAATAATTGGTCGGCAAGAATTTTATACCAATAAGATAATTGGACCTAAAAGAAATACGGACCAATTTTATGTTAAAATTTCGAAATATAAAAGACATTATTACCAAAATCTACCCTAATTATGCCCTTTATATGACATGCTTTTGCCAAAGAGAGACAACATTATATGTTTCATTTTATATATTTTAATAGCGAACAGGCATAGGAAGAAAAAGAAAGGCTATAAGTCAGGCTACTAAGCTACAAGTAGAGTAGGAGTTAGTATATTTATAGATATTTAGATTTTAATGTAATAAAGTCCGTATTTTTGGTTTCCATTCATCAAATTGTACAACCCAGGAAATTTTTTCGTATAATGTCATGACCAAACTTTCATAAAAATAACGCGCCTTATAAATATACATTTTTACTATTGCTTTTAATAATATTACTATACTGAAAAATAACCTAAAATAAAAACTGAATGTACTTCGTGATAAAATGTGTTTAATAATCTTTCGTCATAAATGTATTAACTAATATTATCTGTATTAACATAATTTTAATGAGTAATTAATTAGAAATAATGAACAAAACATTTAGTGTTTATAACAATATGGCCGCTCAAACAAAATCAACTTTGAAGTCAATTTGTCTGTATGTTTTAACCTATAGGGCAGATTGCCTATGCCAATGCTGACGTCACAGGAAAATATTAACTTTGTGGTTGAAATTTCCTCCAAATGAAGATATTTTATGGTAATTTATTACCAATTAAATTATTACTAGGTACCTACATATAAAATTCTACTCTTGGATTTGTGATTGAAACTTCAAATTAAAGCCAATAATATTATATATGCGTAATAACAAAACAAAATAAATATTTTCGAACGGAATTCAATTCGAATTTCAATTCACGTGCACTACTGAATTCATCTGACAGTTCTGACACGATAACAGTCATAAGAATACTTATATATGAAGTATTTATCGATATATTATCATTAGACTGATTTACATGATATGCAGTGTCGGCTTAAACTTGTTTTTACAACTCTCTAATATTGTGTAGGGCTTAGTTTTAACTGCAGATCGCCAAAACACAAAACAATTTCTACGTACTATTACATGAAGATCTGTCGGAATACATATAACAAGAAGCTTGTTCCCTAAAAGACCTTTATAAGACACACTTACGTCGAAGTATTATTAACAAGTAAATTTGTACCATAATATAGAACAATATTTCTATTACGTTAATTGAGTTATCAACAAAGTTGAAAATAGGATTATATTGTAATAAAAATAAAAGAAACCAAGTGAAGGATTTAAAAATAACTAGTTATTACCTTATTTTTAACTACTAGTTGAAGACTAAAATAAGTATTTTGATATCGTAATAAATATGTAAATATTTACCTATTGTAATAATTTAAAAAATCCTTGGATATTGAAGACAGATTTCTAGGGGAAATTAAGTAAATCATAACTTCGTCTTACACGTTATTGGAATGTTAGCATTTGAAAACATAGAATAGGTAAACCATATGTAATTTTGAACGGTATAAATTGACATATATTTCATTTTACTTGGAAGGCATTATATTACTCTTAGTTAACAAATTTTTGACTACAATTTTGGTATTATAAGATTTTGTAACATTGAAGACTATTTTTATGGAAGAAAGTAGTAAATCTTGATCAATTTAGGATTATTTTTCTTGTGTAATAGTCTATTAGGCTTAAATGTTAGTTGGGACGTTTGAATATGAGAAATGTCTTTGCAATTTCGATACAGAGAACCCTATGTTTTAAAGGCACTGGATACTAAATTGTTAATGTGCTCAGTAAAAGTAAACTTACTATTGAAAGTTATGCCCAAATCCTTGTAGCACTCAGCTCGACTGGTAATATCAATAATGAAAAAATCATGACTAATAAAATTGTTTTTTCGTTTATAAGTCATATATATCTGACCATAACCTAGCTGTCTGATAAGTAAGATAGAAATAGTTTCATTAAAATATCGGGAAAACCAAGCCTTTCTAATTTTAATAGCAAAACGCTGTGATCAGTTTGATCAAATGCTTTTTGGAAATCCGGATAAATTACATCTACTTGCCCACCATTATCTAAGACTTCAAAGATGTACTGAGGAAAAAACAACTAAATTGGAGACCCTAGACTTCATTTATCCATATACGACAAATATTTTAGAAGAAATACATAATAATGAAATCCCTCTGTAATTAGTCACATCATTCTGAGCGCCTTTTTTTAAGATAGGACAGATAAATGCCTTTTTCCATATCACTGGGAAAGTCGAATATCTTAAGATTAAATTAAATAGTATAACCAGAGGCTCAGCTAACGCATAAGCACAATCTTTAATAAAAAAAATTGGAAACTCCATCTATAGTCATAGTAAAAGTATCCTTAGAACGTTTCAGATTCTGAAGAACATCTTCATATGTACCATATATATTGATGATACAGTATTACCAGGGATATTGTGAATAGGAAACTTAGATGCATCTACAAAAAGAGAACGAAAACACTACTGAAATACTCGTCAAATGCATTGACAATATCAGTTGGATTGGAAAACCCTTTGTCATAGAAAACCATCGTAAAAGGTATCAGTAGCTTCTATAAAAGATTTGTATGCCTCGTTGATTAAGCGTTTGGACGTGGAACGGTAATGTTTAAATACCCATTCTGCGGTTTTATGTATTTTGTACCTCTTGTAGGCTGAGCTTTAGCACTTCCCTATTCAGTAAACCAGGATGGATAGCTACAACGACTTATGTTCCTATCATTTTTGGTTTCCATGGTGTCATGGAGCTACAATGACAATACAAACACCTTTATCAACAGTGCAAGCCGACTGAGACTACCGATTTGTGTATATATTCCGTGATGTAACCATAACTGCTTTATGTTCGATGGAAATGATGGGTTTTATATTATTTTCCCTAGGGATATTCAGAGATTTTCGCTTTCGATTTCCTCAAAGTCCCGTTCGACCCCAAATGGATATTTTCATGCATAAAAGAAACCAGAGATTTCCATTCGCGGCGAGAGACGAAATAAGGAGATAAAACCATATCACTTAACATAAAACAAAAAGGCGCTCGCAGTGGTCGGTCAACTCGATGCATATATTCAGAAAGTGTCAATATGGGCAGAGTGATGAACGACTCAGGAGTTGCTTTTGAACTTTGGGCGCCAGACCTCGCTTTGATAAACATGAGATCTATCGTTTCCCATTTAAAATAGAATTTAGACTTCCCCGCGGGATATATTCCATAATCTAGGTGCGCTTTGACTTGGAAATCGGTGCTATGCTGCGGAACAGCGTCGCTTGCAAAGCTCGTAGGGGATGGTTAGGGCGCGATAGTTGCCCTATTTGTCGTATAGTAGATACAAGTTGTACATAATTTTCTCCTCCATAAAATTTATTGCATTTTAAACATTTTTTAAGAGAAATTTTTCTACTGTTCTGTTACTAGAGAAATAAAGTCGGTTTTGTCTACTTTCATTTAGTAATATGAATTTTACAGTTCTATAAATAGTTTTATCTACAACTGCTTTATAAGAGCCTCATTACAGCATTTATTTGACACTGTTTCAGTTGAATAATGAAAGTCATTACACCACTAGTGGAGTAAGGTGGCATATTACCTCACTAGTGAAATATTAAGAAAAGCGATCATTGCTTAATGGTGCTCCAGCTCATTTTTCCATAGAAGTTGGAGAACATTTACACCAAACTTTTCCACATAGATGAGTAGGAAGGGCCGGATCTGTTTTATGGCCTCCAAGATCGTCTGATCTGAACCCTCTAGATTTATTTGTTTGGGGATATTTGAAGACATTAGTGTATGGTACTCCTGTAAATAGCCTGGAAGGGCTGCAGCTACGGATTAATCAAAAGTGTCAAGGAATCCAAGCCAAGGAGAGTGTTTTTGAAAGAGTTCGAATATCGTTGAGACGGAGATGTCGTGCCTGCTTTGAAATAGACGGAGGGCACTTTGAACATCTTCTATAACTTTGTTTGTTAAAAGCTTCCTTTGTCGGTTTATTCCTAATAAAATAAAATGTTTGAAAAACGAATAGTGGTCCATATCTCCGCAACCGTTACTTTGCGGACCCATGTTTATTAAGACCTTTCTGCTTATTTTGGTTCCTACTATTACCTCTGAAATATTTTACACTCTTTTTTAAACACCCTGTATTGTATATTGTATTAACTCCGACAGGCTTGGAGGTACATTTTCCTTGTCTGTAGAATACAAAAATCCACCATGAGTTGGATTAGGAGGATGATGTTCAGCATATTCTCTTCTCAGCTTAGTTAATTCTTGTCATAGCAACCTTCATGAGTAAATATGTTTCATCATCTGCAGTACCTGAAACCTAGAAACTTATATACTTCTTCCTTCTGCAGTAAGTCCATAGTGTAAATGGTTTTTGGGAGCCCATTATCTCAGATCTTCTATACCTTGTTAGTTTTGCACCAATTTTCAAGCTTTTGGCATGCGTTTGTTTGACTATGTTTTTACAGTAACCATTAAACATATGGTAACATAGGAAAATTTGATCTTAAACTTAGTAGCAGGTACTTTCTACTGTTCATAGAAAATACGCCAGCTTCTCGTTGCGTCATTTGACACTTTTTGCCAAATGTTTTTTCGTGTTATTCCCTGAAAGTAAATTTTTGTTCCATGCTAGTAGTGTTATATACTACAACAAATCATCTAAAATATATGTTTCTGATACACACATTCGACAAGACAATAAAAGAAAAATAACTGCAAGCATGGCTGATGCAAATCATTTTTTGCGAAATTTCTATAAATTAAAAAATTATCATCATGTACACCGTCTTCTTCGTTACAAATAGAACTAGCCAGGTGTGATTATCTGTAAATTGGCGAACGGGGAATATGAATTGGTTTGCATAAAATTAAATCAGTGTCAATAAAGATTCCCACAAATAAATTTGCAATTCATGTATGTTGCAACAGGCATGATAAATGTACGAAAGTGTTCTATTCGAAGTAAATGTGTTTGCTATCAAAATATCGCGTGTCGGCGACAAACTGAGTTTAATTCGTAATTATATCCACTTTAATTAGTTAGCTTGTTTGCCAAACGGTTATACAGCTAGACTCTAACTTGATATTTTAAATTAAACTTTATTCTGAATAACATTTTACGGTCGCAATTTTAATTTCTCATTTCAAGTGTTACTTCATTGAAAGACAAATATTAGAGTTGGTGAATTAATAATGATACCTATCAAGGCTTTCATTGTTTTCATTTGACTGGTAAGTCAAATGGTTACAAATACATCTAAGTTTTCCCCACAAAAGAAGTCCAAAGGATTTAAAGTCTCTACCGGTCCTCCTCGTCCAATCCTTGGGTATTAATTTTTGGACACGCTGTACAGATATAATTGGGTCTCATGTGTGATACGCCACACTGCTGCAAAACGCCTTAGACATCACCCTCTGGACCTCTATCTATTCCATGATTGGATTGTCCCGTGTCACGCTTACGTTGCAGTACACTTGCACACCGCGGTAAAAGTAGCTGCATTTGGCACATATTTACCGGGAAATCGGGCTGTTAAAGTATTTTCACTACAACAAATATGTTTTTTTACAAGAAATATGACTAATTCTTAGAATAGTTCGAAGAATAACTTGAACAGTTTAAGTAATGTTATTTTTATAAAACCAGTTATTCACTTTTATTAAGTTAATTTCAATTTTAATATCGCAGTTAGAGCAATTTTCTATGGTAACTGATAAACTTCATTTCCAGTAATTTTTTGCATTTTTTTCGTTTTTGCTTGTTAGAAGAGGAAAATCAACACTATTTTCAGCACAACAAGGAAGATAATGTCAGTCTTCCCAAAGACATCTGGAAGTTGTGAAGATCTCCAAGGTCCCGGTGTATACAGTATACCTTGTACATGTGGCAAGGTGTACATAGGGCAAACGGGTAGACACATCAGCACGAGACTGAAGGAGCACAAGAGCCATCTTAACTCCCGCACAAGTTTTCGACTTCTGAGCTAGTCCTCGTGATCAGAATGCGAGGTAAAGATATTACTATACATTTCATAAATGCTTATAACCATTTTTTGTGTAATTCTTTAAAATAACTTAAGTAGGCACTCAAATCTAAACAGTGATGACAATATAATATATAAAGTTTATTGCCAAACAACAATAAAGTAGTTTTAAATATTTTTTTCAGCCCCGTACTTTTTCGTTTCCACCCACGCCTTGTATAACTTAGATATTCATAAATGTGCCAATATTTCTCGGTCTCAAAATAAAGCAAAATGCCTTCAGGAGAAATACGTCGACAGCTTGTCTATAAATTCCAGCTACAAATCGAGTTACTGTAACTGCGAAAATATTCATTGTTGTGATGTATCGATAGAATTCTGAGTGTGTCTCAGGAGACGCGATGAATTTTTAAAGTAGAGGTTTATATACACTTGGGTAGCAAAACACCAGCATCATGTCGAACTGCATATAATGATTAAATTATATATTTTTCTATTTCTATTCCTATAGCAATTGTATAGGAACTATATTAAAACCTAAAAATTATTAAGTGTTGTTGATAATACATACTTTCATGTTAAATCTCTAACTATCTTCCGTTATAATTCTGGAGGCGCAATTTATATTGTGGCTATTTGTAAAACCAAAATAAAAAAAGAAAATTAAAGAATCTATTAATTTTCATGGTGCCCCAAAAAACCTTAATTAAGACAATAGTAGAATGGAAGGTGCTGAAACACAATCGAAAAAATACTATTTATATAGATAACTAATGAATTTGTAGTATGCATTTTCTTACAGAAGAATTTAAAGATACACATTGTAGAAGAAAAATGAAGACAGCATCAAAGAAATTATAACCTATAGGAATAAATTTTCGACATGTGATGTGTCCTGTATACAGCTATTAGATCAATCATTTCAGTAATATTTTGCCTTAATATGAAGTCTACATCATGCAATTGCTTTATGAAGACTGTTCCATAAATTATTAATACCAGTACACAGGCTCTCCAAAACACCATGCGTAAAAAGAATTAAAAAAGACAGTAAGTAAACTTTTGTAGTCGAAAGCCACAATAAGATAAGTATGGACCATGTATGCACCAGTTACCAAGGTAATTTTAAATTATGTTTAATGAAATAAAGACATACCCAGCATATTGTGTAACAGTGTATTCTTAAGAGGTATTATCTAGGTACTTTTTTATTCAATATGTTAGTTTCTGCACAATTAGAAACGTTCGATTAGTAGCTGAGTGAGTTACCAATAAATCTGACGAAAGAAGTAGTTGGACAGACATTCTGACATTTATTTATTATTGTAATTTATCATTGTTTACATCAAATTTGCGACCGGCTTCCAGAAACTCTGTGGTCAACAAGTCGACCATAGTCTACGTCTTAATCATCTTTAGTAAGGTTATTATTTTTAAACTAAACAAAATATCGACCAGCAACACAAAAATACTCTGAAATAATATTTACGTCACTGTGTAAATTCATCGTGGGACACGTTTTCCCAGGATTTATATTCCTTGTGTGTACACGCATACCATAATGCACATTTCTCAACTCTTCCACACAGTTCATGAATAAAAAAATGAAAAATACAGGTAATAACAGCGGTACGCTGATGTATTCCTAAAAAATGCGTAAACCGTGAAGCATCTGAAAGTGGGAAGTGCTTTTAAAAATATTTCCGACGGTTATGATACACGAAAAAAGTTTCAGCGAATTAATGAATTTGGCGCATGCTTGACACGGAACTGGTACTATAATAATATCAAAGCGTACGATTTTACATGAATCAAGGAGCGATAAATGTTGAGGATATTTTTATGTTCTTGCGCGTGGAGGAAAACTATTACTGGATTTTTAAAGTGTTTATTATCATCTTTCAGTTAAATAATTCTCGAAGTAGTGCTTAAACTTTGTTAAAATGTTTTAACCGACCAAGTCTTTAGCGTGTAATAAAGAGTACATTATTTATATAAAAAAATGTAAATATTTTATATCCAATGTTACTTATGTCCTCTTCACTTGAACATGAAAATTCATTCCTACTAAAATTACTCCTTCTAAATGGATCTGTATTTTTCAATGCGATCATCGATTTCACCACAACTTTTTTTTGACAGATTACAATAATTTAAAAAAAGAATGATTCACCACTGTTCGTTCACTGATTAAATGACTGTGAATGTGAATTACTTTGAATTTTTCTGGAACGCAAGATATTTTGCTTAGTTCCAGCTGAGAACTGAAAAATGCATTTTCATTTTCATATATATATGGTTGTAAAATTTTTCCGGGTTCCTTTCCGCAATGACTCTGCATGGTCTCTGTCTTTGTCTCTGTGTAAGACTGCCAAAAGTAATGAATGATTGATGCAGTCAAATGCCTTGCTATAATCCAGGATAACTAAAATAGTTAATTCATTGTTATCAAACGATTTCACAACATGGTCCACAACATCTAATAAATCACTTGTTGTACTATAGCCTTTTCTAAAACCTGACTGACTGAATGAATGACGCGTCGGTCTACTACACTGTGATTGGACTAAAGAACATACAGAATTAATTCTAGATAGTTTCTGGTTTCAGAACCAAAACAAAGCTCGTATCAATTGGCTTTACATATATCTTTGGACAATGCTTTAATTAACCTTTAGATGCATTCTGTATAAAATAATGGCTAAAGTACGCCGAAGATTCGTCGTCCTGAGAAGAGGAATGCCTAATTAGGCCTCGGTCCCGCTTTCAGAGCGTCCCACCTGCAGCACTCGCCGAGCCCGTGCAGCTTAAATATTAATTGCGCCCTCTTTGCCGGCTTTGAAATGCCTTTGTTCCGAAATGACAGTTTAGGGGACTTTAATTTTTAAAGCTTTGTGCAGTTCGCACTTTCAGATAACGTCAAACGGGCGTAGACGCAGCCCGCTTCGTTTTCCGCGCCAGGCGACGAGGTTTCGATTGTGTGTGTGTGTTGTGTCAAGATTTAATTCTCTTTGCGCGCTCTTTGCATACAGCATAAACAAAGGAAATGAAAAATGGATGTCGCTCTAGGCTAGCATTTGCGGGACGTGATGACGGAAACTGGGCATGAAGGCGATAAGTTGACGTTACAAAATGGTTTTTAATAGTGTGTTACAATAGATCATAGGAGATTTTAACATTAATGAAAACAATGTAAATACATGTCAGTCCTTACAAAATTTCTGTGATATGATAGGCGGGCGCCAATGTAATGATGTTTTAAATGTACACAATAAGATATTAGATATTGTTGTCACCGGTAGGGAATGTGTGGTGGATAGGGAAATGGAACCATTTGTACCTGAGGATGATCATCATCCCACACTAGATATAACTGCAAATATGCATGTTCGTGAAAAAATTGTTATCTTAATGTTACACCATCATATAACTTTAAAAAAGCAAATTTTCTAGAGCTGTATTACAAATTGCAAACCGTAAATTGGGATGTTCTGAATATTTATACGGATATAAATGAGGCATTCGATGTGTTTTATAAAATTTTGTATGACTGTTTTGATTTATATGTACCTAAAAGTAAACCGAAACGTCGGTCATATCCTCCTTGGTTCACTTCTCAAATTATTAAGGATATTAAATCAAAAAATCGTAACTTAAATTTATATAAAAAAACTAAACTAGATCAATGCTTACAAGATTATAAATATCTGAGATCTAAAATTAAAAGGGAAGTAAAATGGGCATACAAGGATTACACTCGCAATATTGAAAGTGAAATACAACATGATCCTCAAAAGTTTTGGTCGTATTTAAAATCGAAAAAGAAAAATTGGGCAGGGACACCATCTGAAATGTACATCCGAGACACGAAAATCATTGGAGGACAATCAGTTGCTAATACATTTGCGGAATATTTTCATTCTGTATATGAAATTGATACAAACATGTGCATTGATAAGGACATAATAGACCACAAAAATGAGTATATAAATATAACTGTTATTTCAGAAAGGGATATAGAAAAAGCCATAGATAAACTAAAACCTAAAAAATCAGTGGGATACGCTGTGTTCCATCATATGTTATAAAAGGATGTAAACACATATTAGTGTACCCACTCAAGATATTATTTAATCTTATTATTAAATCAAAAACTTATCCGGATTCTCTTAAAGTAACTAAAATCGTGCCAATACACAAGACAGGTAAAAAAGATGATATATGTAACTATAGACCTATAGCAATTTTGTCCAACATTTCTAAGATATTTGAGTCAATTGTGTATACTTATGTGTATGAGAAGGTGAAACTTTCCGTTTCTCCTTGTCAGTACGGATTTCAGATTGGTAAATCAACCTGTGGGAACCTGATTACTTTTACTGATACTGTAACATGTGCTCTAGCGAACAAGAATCAGTTGGATGTAATTTATACAGACTTTGAAAAGGCATTTGATAAAGTGAGTCATCATGTTTTGTTAAAAACTGAAACATATTCTTTTTCTGAGAGTATGGTACATTTAATAGCCTCTTATTTGAAAAATAGGAAACAATATGTGAAAATTAACAACTTTATGTCAGATCATTATATAGCAACTTCGGGTGTCCCACAGGGATCAAACTTGGGTCCTTTACTTTTTCTGTTGTTTGTGGATGACATTGTGGATGCTATACATAGTAGTTCAAGTTTATTATTTGCAGATGACTTAAAAATATTTAAGGAAATTGCAAGTATTGCTGATTGTGAGAAACTGCAAGATGATTTGAATAATATTTACAGATGGTCTCTAAGAAATAAATTAACTTTTAATATTAAAAAATGTAAACAAATGACATATACATTACAATTAAATCCTAAACAATATATGTATAGCATCGGGGGTGTTTGTCTGGATGCGGTGGATGAAGTGAAGGATCTAGGCATAATTTTTGACACAAAATTGTCGTTTAATACCCATGTTATAAGAACGGTAAATTTGGCATTTAAAAATCTAGGTTTTGTAATTAGAAATTCTCAAAATTTTGTGTCTATAAAAACACTAACAATGTTGTATAATTGCTTTGTAAGAGCCAAGCTGGAATATTGTGCAGTTGTATGGAGTCCGTTTTATGTCAAATATATACAGATGATAGAGAATGGACAGAAAAATTTATAAAGCATGCTACTTTTATAACAACTGGCCATTACGCTGCAACACAAGATTATCATATTATGTTAAAAAATTATAATCTGTTGACATTATACAATAGGCGTGTCATTCAAGGTATAATTTATCTATATAAGCTAATTCATTATAATATAAAGGATGAAATCATGTTGAGTAAGATCAATATTAGTATACCCTGTCAAAAGACACGTTACTATAGAACATTTTATTGCGAAATAGCTAAAAGAAATTATGAACTAAGATCTCCATTAGTTACTATTTGTGGAAATTTTAATAACTTGCAAATGAACTGTGATATATTTGGTGATAATTTGACCGTCCTCTTAAAAAACTTGAGAGCAAGGCTGCAATGATATACATAGCATACAAGGCTGTAATTAAACATGCATGTATTTCTTTTTATCCTAAATTGTTTGTTGTTTGTGTTTTCTTTGTTATATATGTATGATGTTTGTAAATGTTACTAGTCTAGGCTGTATTAGCCATGGTCTTTATTTTAGTTTTAGTTTTTAGTTTTTAAGTTTAGACATAGATTTAGATTACTTCTTTTTTATACACAATCTATAATTGGGCCAAGCTGCCTGTTGATTGTTAGAATAAATAAATAAATAAATAAATAAATAAATAAATAAATAGAGCATTGATTCAATCCATTTTTCCTCACTTATAGCTTATAACGTATACTTATATTGAAAGAAAATAACACCTGCGTTCCTGTGCTGCTGTTTTTGGAATGAAAGTGCTGTTTTTTTTTCTCTCCGAGAATTTTTCTGACTATTGCCTGCTTATATTGTATGGAATTTTCCTTGTATACTCGCGACAAGAATTCAGACGACTTACGTCATACAAACAAATGAATAATTCATTATATTTTCATCAAAATATTTAAGAAACTGCAACTGATAGTAATAAAACTATATACTACACTAAAAGTTTGCATTATATATTGCACTAAATTGCAAAAATGATTGTTTTTAACGCGACCAAATATCGAAAATTACGTTGACAATAAAAACAAATGTGTAACGTCAGCTGTGACGTAAGACGTCTGAATTCTGGACGCGAGTATACCTGTACCCCTCTGCCACAGAAGTCGAACGCTAACTTCAGTGTCACTTGAGTATCGAGTTTCCTTTATAAAATAAGATAGCATCCTTTGCATATTTTGTTACAGAGGCAGAGGTATGTACATTATATAAGGAGTTTATATACATAATAATGACCCAAGTACCGTTCCTTGTGGTATACCATAGTCCACTATATTAGCCTATTTATTTCAGAATATTGTACTTTATGTCAGCAATTCTTTGTTAGCAGTGATCTTTCACGTAGAAGTATGAAATAGACGTGTTAAAAAACTGAAGATGTATTATTTTGCAAAGAGAATAAAGCGAAAATAATATTTCAGCATGATTTGTAAAAACAATCCCGTTTATTCCCTTGTTACAAGTTTCTTAAAATTAAAGGAAAATAACGTTTTCCCTGCACTATTCTCCCTGCACTTCCGGCAATCCAAAACAGCGCGTCGCCTTCCCTTCGCACCCTTTTCAGAATTATCGACTTCGTCGATCTGACGTGACGGGTATTTATGGAGGCCGCTGACAAAATTTCTGAACATCAAAATGTGTTTGTTTTGGCAGAAAACAAGGGGAACAGACCTAATCCGACAGAATCACACCGACAGGGTCAACGTTTTATTTAAACGGACAGTGTAATCTGCCATACAACAATGGATTACAAATTTTATTAACCTTCATTAGAACCAAAATTAGTCGTCGTCGGTAAGGCAGTTTCCCTGAGCCGAAAACACATTGGGGTCTGCCTGCGACGACTATTATGATGGAAAGTGTGGCCAAACTAAGGATCAAGTGCGATAAGTAACTTTGCTGAGGTTTCTCTTGCTCAATGGCATCAAATTATTATATTCAGAGTTGTACAGACGCACAATATGCTCTACTTGAAACCATCATTTTTCATGGAAGGGCTGAGATTAAAATTTCTGACAGTGTTGCCAGATTTTTAAAAAAATCCATTTTTAAGGTATATATTCTCACTTACTGAATAGTTATTTACCTTACAAGTGCGGGAAGTGATACTTTTCAGCTTCGCGTCGTTCAGTCAATAATCCAGTGCGGAAAAGACACTCCCCGCACGTGTTAGGTACAAATTTTTTCCTAGGATCATGACAATTCTAATCAGGCGAAACCGTTTATTATACTTACCAATTTATAACATTAACAAGTAATTATTAAGTAGTTATTTAAACTAATAGAACTTGTTAAAGAAAATCATTGAAATTAAATGTACGATTGATGGAATTTTGTAAATTTGGTGCTGCAATAACGGCTTGAGGATGCTCTTCAGTCGTGGAATTCACTGTTGACAAAGTATGTGCTACAGCATCAGCTTCTAAATTCAGTGATGAGGGAGTAACTGCTAGATGCTTTTCTTCAGTCACTGAACATCTGTTACTGTTGATGTACTACGTGCTTCAAAACGGTTCTATTGAAGTTGATGAGGGATTTGATGCTTTGAGAATGCTGTGGTATATTTTCTCTTTATTATCAAAACAATCCTCAATGTATGACTCAGCTACCGCTGTGGACTTCCAACCGCCATGCCCTTTTATGTTTGTAATATTGGACACGGAGGTGGCTAATAATGTAGCAGAATAGTGTTGAAACAATGTCTTGTATACGCTTCTGGGTTTGGGAAGCCTAAGTAATTAGCGAAGTTAGATGCCATTTTCCGGAAGCTGTTGATACCCACACATTGCTTAGTACATTTATCCTCTTTATATAATAAGAAAAGCCAATTTAATTGTTTCTCCGTTGTTCACCGTCAAATTTCTTGATGGCCATATCCGCTAGTTCTTCGCGGCGAAAGGTACCGGCAATTACAAATATCGTGGCTACTTTGGTCATAAGATACACATTCTCTGGGGTATTTAAGAGACATTTTTTATTTCCTTTCTTTCTACTACCTTCGATTATTTTGGCTTGTAAACAACATTGGATTTCTTAAAATATGCCGTGAGCTATTTTCCAATATCAATGTATTTCTTGACTTTGAAGCATAGTTTCAACATCGAATACTTCGACCATAGAGTTGACGGAGAGTCACGTTTTGCAATATCGTGGAAATAGGCCAAAACTACCTTTTATTTTAAAGATGTTCTTCTCCATTGGTCGAAGGCAACAAGCTCTCTCTCATAGCGAATTCTTGATTTTGCAGGAATCAATGCATTGTCGGAATATCATTACTGCTCAGACAGCACAAGAACGTACAATGAATGTTCAATGGACATCCAGATCTTGTGTTGGTAATATCCATTGTATATCCAGAAATGTTCCAGATAATATCCATTGCAACTGTCACAAAATATGCATCCATTGGACGTCCATTTTTGGACTAATTGTTTATTTAGAAATATATAAAAAAGCATGATGTGGAACTGGAAAAGCGTCAGCCGTACCAATCAACCAGCCATAACACCATTCACACCTAGTAAAGGATAAGCAACAAGTAGTACGTTCCGATTCATACATAAACTGTTTGCCGTATAAAGCGTTCAGTCGCATTCATACAGTCCAAAACGATTTTCTTCAGGCATCCAATGCATATGCTTAATAAAAAAGGTAAAATGCAGCAATGGTTTTCACGTGCTACATATCCTAACTGGATTATGTTTTTGCCAAGTGATGTTCCTTCCTGTACATCCAACGTTCAATCAACGTCCATAAACATGCACAAATGATTGAACATATAATGTACATCCAATAGACCAAATAAATGTCCATGAATATGAAGACATAATTGAATATTTAATGGACGTCCATTACATAATGTTTTATGAACATCCATTGAATGACTTCTCATGTACGTCCACTGGACGTCCATTTAAGGTTTAGAAACAGGGAAACTAAAGATGGATGTAAAATGGATGTCCATGGGAAACGATTGAGTGTATGTTCAGATGATGATTATTTCTATACATCCATTGGACGTCCATTTAATGTCCATGGACCTCAGAACCTAAAATGGACGTCCAATGGATGTTGTGTGTGCTGTCTGGGTCTGCATTAAACACAGTACGAGGCCCAGAATGGATTCCTGTGGAACTTCACTTACCGTTTAAACTCAAGACGACCTCTCAATGAGAATGAGAATGAGAATGAATCTGTAATAAAAGTTTACCATGTGTACCGTATTTATTTCCCCAGTTTGCTATAAACAAATCTGCAGAGACATAACTACATGGGGAAAGGACCAAATCCGAACCCAAACGTCAACCGTCCGAGTTTTTCAATTAGCGCGCCTTGTTTGGCGCGGGGCAGGATACTGCCGGTGTACATTAGGGAAAACCGCCCTAGGCCCTAAAATTACAAATTACACGGCCAACCCGGAATATATCCGCCATTTACATGCTAATCAGCCATCGATTGGCCCGCGCGGAACAAAATTTGACGTGGCCAACCCATAAAAAAGCTGCCTTGGTCGAACGTTGATGGAAACGTAACGCGTTTTCGGTGAAGCTGTATTAGCAAGGGCAAAGGTCTTTATGCGGTTTAAACTGCGATGTGGTCGGGACGGTTGGAACGTTTCTCATTGAAAAGGAATAATTTATAGGGTAATTAAGTCGTTTGATGGAGTTTATGGGGCCTGAATAGTAATTTCAAACTATAACGCGACAAAAGCTTAATATTTTTAGGGCCAGGGAAATATATTTTACATAGGCTAATTCATGCATCAAATTATGTAATACTTAAATATTACATAATTTCCTTCCTTGTAAAAATATTTATCGATAGTACCTATCATTCTCAACACAAACATATTGTTTGTTTTTTACTGTATTGTAAAGGTATTTCAGCTAATATAAATAATAAATTTGTCTACAGTTCCTATCAATGAACTCATATGTATGTTCTCTGAAAATGGGAATACTAAGGAACAAAGTTTATAGACAATATTGGATTCAACAATAAACTAACATAAAAATTAGTCTATCTACATTTTTTACTAATATATCTGGCAGCATTGAAAACTTATAAAACACAAATTCACTTTTGAACATTAGGAACAAATAAATTTAACCAGATTATAAGAGACTAAATTGTCTTTTAACCTATACAAGTATTTTTAAGATTGATATTACCACTTTTTGAAACACAATTTTGACAGTGTTTATCATATCTATCAATTTTGAAACTAATCCAAAGAGCTTCTGGTCTTTTGTACATAACAAATAGAGATCTTCGTGTAACCCCGGTACTGTAGTGTTAGACGATGAAGAATTTGATACTCCATCAGATAGTAAATGACTTTGCTACTTTCTTCTCTTGTGTATTTTCCAGCTGAGAAAAAACTGATTTACCCATACTTTTCGATAGTCGGCAATCGTTTAAACTAAGTAACTTCACTGATAAGGACGTTCGTAATTCTATCAGTAGACTAAAAAATAAAACGACTAGTGGAGAAGACCAAGTACCGAGGTTTTTTTATTAAAGACTGTTCTGCAGTTCTCTGTGAACCACTGCTAATTTTATTTAAACTAATATTGTCATCAGCAATTTTTCCCGATATCAAGAAAGGATTTGTCCTATTTTGAAAGCGGGCAACTCATCTGATATTAAAAATTATCGACCCGTAGCAATTTATCCAACTTTGCAAAAGTGTCTATAATAACGTAAAGAACTGCATATCTCCCGATCAACATGGTTTTGTTTCACATCATTCGACAACGACGAATTTAGTTGAATTTACACATTTGTCAGGTTATGTTGATAATAAGAGCCAAGTAGATGTGGTGTATACAGATTGTAGGAAAGCTTTTGATAAGGTAAATTATTTTATTTTAGGAAAGAAGTTAGAATTGTATAGTTTTAACACTGAATCACTACATCTGGTTAAGTCATATCTTGACCAGCGTAAATTGTTTGTTTCGTATAATGGTTAAGTCTAGAACATTTATAGCAACATCTGGGGGAGTTTGAGAAATACACCATCAATACATCTTCGGAATACAACTTAATGTTTATTTTTGCACCAATCCACACATTCATAATTTTCTCGAGATTTTTTTTGGAGAAGAACATCTAACTCTTCATTAGATTCCATTTTTACAGACTTGAACTCAATTAGCAATATGGCAATTAATGTTTTATAAAGTATCCATTACTACGTCATATATTCTACTTGCCTACTTTGCTTTATTATACAAATTAAGTTTAAATAATTTTAAAGCACAAATTAATAATTAAATGGGGTATTTCGGTTGGAGAAAAAACAGTCATTTTGCATTCGCTACAAAAGTGATACCTTTAATCCTAATCTAACAATATAGATACCATTTTTATTCTAAGGTTAAAGAAAGTGTGAAAAAAAACTCAAATGTATATTTATTTTCCTTTCACTGTTCTATTTTCAGATTGCTCCAAAGTAGAAATTTTCCTGATATCTTTCTGGAATTTAGGGTTATGACTTCAAAAGTAGATATGTTTTACATTCCCACAAATGTGACTAAAATAAATTTTAACAACATTTCAACGTTTACATTGCATATGTGCAATAATATGAAACGTGATATAATTCATTAAGTCTTGACAGCGACTGTCACAAAACTTTTTCTTCTTCTATTCCTCTTCTTTTCATTGTCTTATTTCATTCTTTTTCTTATGTGTCATTTTAATACCTTAACTTTTGTACAATATAATAATGGAATGCCCTCTCATTTTTTAGATTCTGCATGTTTAGTTTTATATTTATATTATATAAAGTTACTTCTACTACAGTGCCTTCATAAATGATTAAAAGCTACGTGATCAGGGTCGACATTCTCAAATCAATCGCAGAGCAATTCATATGCGAATATCCTTTTCCTCACTACGGCAATTGAGAGACAAGAAATCTATTTGCATACGAGTTGTTCTTCGAGAATCACAGTCCTGGTCACGTGGCTTGTAATCATTTATGAAGGCACTGTACTACAATACATTAACCATTTATAATAAGTTATCTTGTAAGTTTTTCGACACCTTACTATAATACGGTTTTTGCTTCTAGGAAATATCCGCTCCTTCCTGTATCTCTTTATGTAGCCCATTAATTAGGATATCACATTGTCCCCATTAATATTTATGATAGCAGCTTAAGCTCCTGCAAATACTGCAATCGTGTAGCGCAACTCAGCCGTTTGCCTTGTTTTTAATGCGGCGCCATTAATTTTAATATAGGAATTATCTAAATGGATGCGATGCATCAAGCGCATACAATGCTGAAAGACCGAGAAGATAATTTCTTGCGATCCCGTAAGACTGAGGTTTTGTGTTCGTCGTCGAAACGTTTTGTTGAGTTAACAGCTTGATTAATGCGGCGGTTTGTTTTACCACAGTTTTCTGGAGAGATTAGTTCATATTTCTTCATTCTCCGTGTCGCTTTTAATAACTGAATATGCCAGAAACACGTTCGAGTCTGACTGTATGAAAAGTTGGGTATTAATTTGTATTTGAGAACGTGTTACATGACAGGTAAATTACCAAATTGGAAACATGAAAAAGAGGGATTAGTATTCGTATTTAATTTGAATTTTGCAGTTTGCTTTAATCGATTTTATTTAAATTTTGCTGCAGTAAATAATAGAGTAAAGAGACAAGACATTTTCCAAAAAATCCTTCAAATTGTAACGTATGATACCGTGTGGCAACTTTCGATCAAATTAGTTGTACATCGAACATACACCCTTCATATTGTGACAATACCCAATCTTCAACAATCTAGAAAGTGACTCATATATCGGGTGACTCAGGACATATCCAAAAAGAATTTTTTAATGTACAGGAATCTTTACAAATACAAATTTGGAAAAATAAAATTAAAAAGGGCAGTTCGAAAATGATTTCAAAATACACCTCCACATGGTACTGGAAACTGGTCCTCTGTAAAACCTGACCTTGCGTAAGACAAAGCATGCAGGCAGCCCACAAAGAAGTCAGGCGAAGATTGGATATGTGTCTTGAAATGAGAGGAGAGTCATATAGAGATCAGATTGTAAACAGCACAACTGCTGAGTAGGTCGGGGTACAGAGGTTATTTGGGAAATTATTAAAATGCCCGTAATACTTTTATTCATTCTTAATAAAGTTTCTTTATTGACTGTTATTTAAAATAGAACACTTGCTAGTTAGTTGGGTACACCAGTCAAAATAAAACAAGCAGCAAATTATCACACTGTAACATACAACGGTAAAAGAGAAAATAATATAAAGTTACCAACAAATAGTTTACCTAATTTATTGCAACCTGCAATAAATATGTGAAAATTTCTAATTATACATATACATTTCCATAACAATATTTAACTTCCAAATTTTTGGCAGTAATGTATTGCTAGTGGTCAATAATTAAATGAAATTAGAACAGACAAGGCCTGATACATTTGGTGTTAACATGATAACAATTGTATAAAAAATACCATACTATTATCTATTTATTTTTAATGGCATTCATGCGTTTTAAACAACGAACATTCAATTATTTTCCAACAACTACTTGATCCTTCCACCTCTAATGTGATTTTTAGGTAGTATTGTTGATTGAAACCCTCCGGATATGTCCCATAATTTTTATTATAGATACGCAAATTAAAAAAATACACTTAATGTGCAAAAAATTTGGTTGTAGACGTATGAATACCATATAATAAAGGTGTATTTTAATTTTGGGTGGATATAGGCATACAAAACATTACTATTTGATCATTCTGAAAACACCGACAGTTAGGTACTGATTATACCAATCCTAACATTCTAAAAGAGTTTTATAAATATGTGTATTGTATGAATGAAATTTTTGAAAAGCCTCCGATGCTTTTAACTGTTTCATGTTTTTTGTATAAAAAATATTAAAACTCGAGCTTTCCACTAATGTTTTCCGTTATAAGCAATACATCACCACCGGAGAAAAAAGTAAAAGATGACTGTAAAAATACCTCCCAGCTTGCTCGACTGTAGGATTGATTGAGGACGTGGGATGATAAAATATGCCTCGCACTTTTCTACTTTCCACAATAAGGCATAAAGGATTTTGAGATAAGGAAAATCCATTTCCCTCCGAAATCCAAAGTTATTTCCACTATTAGTCCCCGTCCTCTCCTGTCGTACGTATCAAAATTGTTATTTTCCAGCAGCCCGTGCAAATACAGTCCTGATGAATTTTAATTCGGATTTCGTATGTCAGAACCCTTTTGTGACGTTCGCATTACAATTTAATTAAGTCCCATTCACTCCGAACTTCGTCAGCTGGAATAGGATTTGTCACAATGTATTCGGAAGTTATTAGACAAGCAGTGGGTCGGCTAATGCCCGTTTAAATTCAACATATACGTCTATATATGTACTATGCTAGCGTTTCGAGGATTAAAAATACTAATGTACCAACCCCTCCTGTCGCAAAATAAAATGCTTTCTTATACGGCTGCCTTACAGAAGGGGGTTTTGCACACGGAAAACACGCTCTGAAAACGGTATTTTGCACACGGCTATGTCATCTTTGTACACGCGTCTCCAGATTCTGATTTTTGTTTGATGTTGTCACCCAAATTATGCAATGTTTCAAGTTGGCTGAGTTTCATAGCCGTCACGGCTCCTTTATTTTGTTGATTAGATACTTCAAAAATTGTTGAATTCCCGAACTTTGGGTGCGAAAATGTGTGATTCTTAAGAGATTTTACAGAAAGCAAGCGAAATATGTTCGGAACTGCTGCCCACAAAATCCAGAAGGAAGTATGAAGCTGAGTTTAGCCGATTTATGGACTGGCGACTAGCAAAAAATGTCCAAACTATCTAAGAAATATAAATCTTCGACGTTATGGACGATTTTTTCGATGCTCAAGTCAACGTTAAGTGCCAATCACAACATAAATCTTGGAAACTATAAAAAGTTGCAAGCGCTAATCAAACGAAAATCCGAAAACTACGTCCCAAAGAAGTCCCAAATCCTCACAGAAGATGATTTTTGCCGGTTTTTGACGAAAGCATCAGACGACAAATATTTACTTATCAAGGCGGTGGTAGCAGTTGGACTATCTGGGGCATGTCGAAGGGAGGAATGTTATCTCAAAATAGGAGGCACCAAAGATTTCGGCAGTGCTATGCTGATTAAACTAAATAATACAAAAATAAAGGTACCAAGGTGTTTTACAATTACAGGAAACCTTAAAAAAGTACTGTGCTCTTCGTCCTCCTAATCTGAAAACGGGCAGGTTTTTTTAAACTATCAAATTGGCATCAACAAAATTGGAAACATGGCTAGGAAAATCGTCAAGTTTTTGATGCTAGATAATCCAGAAAGTTGCACGGGACATTGTTTTCGGCATTCATCGGCCACAATTTTAGTCAATTCTGGCTCAGATCTGCTTGCCCTCAAACGCCATGGAGGGTGGAAATCCAGTACAGTTGCGCAAAGCTACGTTGATGACTGTTTGAGAAATAAGTGTTTTCTGCTGCCACAGAACAAGAACAACGATCGTCTACTGGAATACAACAAGAGAACAACGACCGTACGTTGAAAAACTGCACTAAAAACATGACACCTGCTGGTTTATGACTACAAGACAAACAATATTACTATAAACAGGCCTGAAACTCTATGCCATCTCGATGTCAACTTTAATTCGAAACTATCCTTTGAACCTCATATTCAAAAAACTGTTAGTAATGTATGTATACCCCTAAACTTTATCACTTTTGTCAGATCTAAACTGGAAAATTCATGTATTGAATGAAACCCTATATATACGGTACATAACAAGGCAATTGAAAGGGTGCGAAGGCGCTTCTTCTACAGCTGTTTCTTTGGATGGTGTACAACTATTAAGATACACACCTTACAACTATTTCTTGGAGAAGTTTAGCATGAGCAGTTTAGAAAACAGAAGGAGTTGGCAGCTGTACTGTTTCTATTTAAAAATTTCCACAATAAAGTTAATTGTTCATCTCTATTGTCTTTAATAGATTTTCGTGTGTCTTGAAAAATGCATCTATTCTACATTAAGAACTATAAAACTGGCATATATATGCAATCTCCTATATCCCACATGATAAATAGTCATTCACTAATAGTATTTCGATTTGATCTGTTTATCGTTACAATAACAGACATAAAATTAGTTTTCAACTGCTGAATTTTAATTTTTTATTTGATTTTATGGTGTATATTTTGTAGCATTTTTTATTATACACAATAGCTTTTAATTCTTTTGTATTATTTATTAGCTTTTATTTTTTTGTTTTGTATTTTAGTTTGTATGTTTCTGTTAATTAATGTATGTTTCACTATTATTTGTCTTGAAGCTATTCTTATACTTATCCTGTCAATAGATTTTATCCCGTTGTATATTTTAATTAATTAAATAAATAAATAATCGCAATGTAAGGTTTCCTTGTAATCATGGAACATATTAAAAAAGGTAACTCGACACGTTTAGAGATAAAGCCCAATTCCGGAGTAAAAAAGTGCCAGGACCCAGTGATCCATAGATGCAGTAAAAAAAGACGAATGGTTTCAAACAACTAATCTATTTCAGCAACAAAAAATACTACTTACGTTAAAAGCTGATTGCTCCGCATCACCGACTGTAGCTCAACGAACTTTACCACTACCACCACCACCACTAAAAAGTTCACAATAAGTTATGCGTTCTGCTATGGCCCACTTATTTACTTTCCCGGCAATTCCCATTCTTATTGACCTCCCCTTTTTGCGGACCAAGTCAATTTGCCAAGACCTATTCCACAGTTTTCCCATTCGGACACTGTGCGTGACTTTGATTAGCTATTCCGTTTTTCTAGACATTCAAAGGATATATATTTCCGTCTCTGCATCATCCCTTACGTTCGTTAGGAAATATGTGACATAATCCGACGAAGGTCGGCATAATTTGCTATCTGTTGATGAGTCAATCTATTCTGCTGGCGAAATCGATATTGTCAGTCAGTGATACAAAAGAAAAGGAAAAGTGTATCAGAAGCATATAACATCTTTTTCTAAAATCGAACAGTAAACGGCACTAATATATTATTTCTGTAATCAAAGACGTTTGATTATTGTAATGCATCAGTAGAGAAAAGTGTTTATTGTGTAGGTAATATAAATTATAATATTGATTAAAGATCTAATAAACCGAAATTAATGAATTACATTTTCAAATATACCCAATCCTCGTTTGTGGATTGCACGGGAAGTTTGTTGAAGTGCACGATGATTTTCTCTGATGAGTGCTGCACAACTGGCAATTCAATCGAATAGCGCCTCTCTTGTGTTCAATTTTGTTGCATATACGAATGATTTAAATCATCCCCAAAGGTAGTAATCAAATCTGGTAACCTTGGTGGCCAATTGTGAAAATCAACTCGTCCAATCCAGCGTTCTAGATTGTAGAGTGATTGTTAAGATGATTGATCACAACACGACTAAAATGGACAGGGGCACCATCATGCTGACAGTACATGTTTTGCCTAATATCTAATGGAACATCGTCCAGTAGATCTGTCAAATTATTTTCTAAATTCTACATATCTCTAGCTCCAGTAAGATGAGCACGACTGAGTCAAGTAATTGATTATGAATCATACCACACCACACGCTAATGCTGAACTGATGATGAAAGTTACTTTTCACCGTGGCGTGCGGATTTTCATCTGACCATGCCGTAGCTTCATTACTTTGTAGACGGGTTGCAATGCGCCTTTTACTTACATCCAGGCTACGTTCTAGCATATTTAGAATTTATTCTTCCACTAATAGATCAGGACCAGCTTGCCTTTCAGATGTAATTCTCATACTGGCAAATATTACAGTTTCAGGTGCATTGTGGAAGACTGCCTGGAATACATTTCTCTCTGGAACTTATCTGTTCGGGAAATGACGTCGATATTCAGCAACTGCACGATTAGCGCTACCGTTGCATACCCATAAACAAAGATATTATCAGCATATTCTCGATGACTAAATGTGGCAGGAATTGCGAAATTATGTGTGTACAACACCGACTAAAAGAACGCACATATAAGAATAAATGCGACAGTTAAACGTCAAAATAAATGTGACAATTAGTAATTACTAGAGTTTAGTTTAGAATGCATGATCTACTGAAAATAAAATAACGAGCCCTATTTCCTTCATACAAGTTTATTGTCATCCGATATTCCTCACCTATTAGATTAAGGCGTTTACTATTTTGAGAAAACGCTGTATAGCTTGAATTATTCTTCATTCTCAAGAATACAAACACAAAATCGCTAATAAATTAATTAAAATCACAATTAAATTAGCGCAAAGATATACCTGAAATGTCCCCAAGTGCACACCCGTCATAGCGTCATAACCAATAGAAATCGAGCATTCTGATGTGGTGCATGGGTAATTGCTGCAGCAGAAGTTGTATAATCAGGTACGCTCTACCATATATGCGAAACATATAATTTAATATAATTTTATAGAAAAATATACGGACAGTATGTCCCCTTTGTATTGACTGATCACACGATTTATAATTAAGCTTCATTTCGTGAACATTTTTATAAAAAAATCTACTCGCAAAATGAGAGAATTAGAAAAATTATTCAGAGGTACTCAGCCACCTATTTAGCAGTTTAATATTCGGCTCTGATAAGCCTACGCTGATGTTAGGCCCACTCTTTGACGTACGGGCTTTAATTTAATTTACAAAACTTATTCATAAATACTACACGAAACATTATATTCTGCCTACGCATACAAGAGAGAACTGTCAATTGAATTACAAGGATGTTTCTCATGGTGCCTTGACGACGAAACAGCTTAAAAGCTTCGCCAGAAATAAAGCACAACATTATCCAGCTCTGAGATGGAGGATTTAAGCCTGACAAATAAAAAAAATATGATATAAAAACCGTTTTTTATGCTGTGATTGTACTAAAACATTAGGACATGTGATATTTTCAGTATATTTTTATATATTTTTAGGTATTCATAATATTGTGTGAAACTAACTACTCTGTGGACAAAAGCCCCAACCAGCGTTGAATTACACCCACAATATCTACCCATATATTCCTTATTATTAGCTTTTGTAACATTTTTTACTGTATTAGAAAGGTATTTTAAGCTAATATAAATCAAATCTCCTACAATTCCTATCAATGAAGTCATATGTATGTTCTCTGACAATACCTACTTGGTTGGGGCTTTTGTCTACAGAGTAGTTAGTTTCACACAATATTATTAATACCTAAAAATATATAAAAACTTTTACATAAAAGGTGAATATTATTCAAGTAGGTATTGTCATATTTAATTCATTGATAGGCTGTCACTTTTGTCATGTCGATATTTAACTTCAAATAATTTTAATTTTTATAATAATTTTTATAGTTAGATATTTGATTCAACTTAAAGGAGACCACCTGAAGAAGCAATCCTAAAAATGCAGAAATAGGTCAGATCTCATCTATTGTGGTTGAATTGTCGTGGTCCCACTGCCAAAAGTGAAGTTAGATATTTATAGAGTGTTTTCATTAAAGCAGGTTAGTAAAAATTTAGATAGATTAATGTATTTAGATAATTATTGAATAGAGCTTTGTCTGTGGAATTGTTCATTAGCATACCTAGATGTTTGGTATCAGAGAACATACATATGACTTCATTGATAGGAATTTTAGGAGATTTGATTTATATTAGCTTAAAATACCTTTCTAATACAGTAAAAAATAAAAACAGTTACCGTGAAGATTTAATTTTTGATATACAGAACGCTGAAGCTTTTAAAAATAATACAGTTATTAATGATGACTATAATCTGTAGGTACATGGAGAACGAAGTGAGATATAGATTTGAAAATAGCTGTACAAGGTATTTCAGATATTGGTGTTTAATATTTTTAATTTCAGACTAGTTTCAGTAATACCGGAAGTAGACCTAACGGACATGCATCGTAAAATCTTTTACGTATTTAGTTACTTATATACTCAACAGGCTGTTGCCCAATTATACAGAATGTTTGATGCATCGTTTACTAAATTGAATTGGCCGAAATGAAGTGTGCAATCTCTTCGGCCCCAATAACTCACTCTTGGTCCCAAAACTTTTTCATTATTGTTTTGAAAAACCAAAAAAATCATATTATTTAACTCACAATTTTTTTCAACTTAACATTGCAATAAAAAAAATAATAAAAGCGATCGTGATCTTTGAATTCTTTTAAAAAATTATCTAGTCTATGCCCTTTCTAGCGGTATGCAACATGCCATAAAAACCTATTTCGTAAAATCGTTGCATAATTTGACATTTGGATTGTCTTCTCTGATAATTGGGCATTAGGTGAACATATATATTTTTTTTCACTTTGTATAACATCAATATTGAAAGAAGATATCAGCTGCTCTGCATCCTGATGCTGCTGGAGCACTGAGTTTTTGTAATGAACATGGTAATTCTCCAATTTTTTAGGAATTGTATATGATAAAAAATCGGTTATAATCATTGGTGGATGGACGTAGACTTGCATATTTACGGAAAATGTCCAACAAATTTACTCCTTCTATATCTCCCTCTGGTATTGTAAATAATCTAGGAACATTAGTTTTGGTACTGGGAAGAGTCACTTTAATGTTTTGCTTAAAAATAAAAAAAGAATTGCTTTTGAGACCAATGACCTCCACAGAACTAAAGACAATAGTTCGACTTATCTTCAATAAAAATTTGTAATTTTTTAATCAATGAACAAAAAAATCACGACGAGTTAAATGAGAGGTATCAAATTTATAGGCTGAAAACCGTGATTTTTTCAACATTTTCATTAATAACTGAAAAATGGTCTAAATTTCAACGTTTTCTTAATATCGGTTTCCAATCTCAGGGGTCCATTTCATTTATTGCGATAGTAATCATAACTTCTGATTGATAAATATGGCAATCTAATTTGACTTTCAAAGGCAAGCATTTCACATAAAGAGCCGCAATTATTAACGTAAAGCTTGGAATGTAAATATTAATAAATCCTTTTTGCAGACGCACTTATACCCTTTGTAAACACGCTGATAACTTATTGCTCTCCAAATATTGGCCAGTCCTAGTATTTTGGGCGATTCCCCAGTGTGGTTGAAGTTATTTTGTCGGATCAATGTGTCACAGATATTGAAAGGAATGCTCCGTGGAGAACCCGCATATTTATTCAAGCGAGATACCTCAAACGATATATTTTTATATCGAAAATTTTCGAATGATTGAAAGCTGAAAGCCGGGAAATTAAAATGAAAGCTCTCGGATTTCCGGAGTGCACTTAATGCCCTCGTAAGCTTCGGGAGTGAGAACCCATGCATATTGAGAGTTCCCCGATGCAACTCCTTGCGCTTTGTCTTTTCTTTCGTCTCTACCTGCTGCATCCTGAACAGCACGAACGTTTCTGTCGCTTTTAGTAATAGTTATTGCACCCGACGGGAAATTTGTCAAATGGGGCAAAAAAGAGAACTCAACAACACGTAGAGTATACGGAAAAATTCTAATCTCTTTGTCACTTAAGTATAATAATATCCAGGAAATCTTAAACTTCATTCACATGTATATGTATTAATTTAGTACTAAAGTATATTTAATATAAATATTTGCATATTCTTGATTTTCAACCATTCTTATACTTTATTTAACACTATTCTTTCTTAAAATGACACTAAATTTAAGATGTATTTAAAGAATAATATTTTATTAAAATATGAATAAAATATTAATTATAGAATAGGTTATTCTTCCTTAAATTAACCTATAGGTTTATAGATTTGCACGAATTAAAATTATTAATATTTTGTACTAAATGTCATACTGTAACATTTAAAATGGAGCTATAGTACAAAATAATAATAACATTAATATCTATTCTTGAACCATATTTTTTTTACAAATTTTTACGAATACTGTATGTAGATAACAATAGTTCATAAAACATGGGGTTATCGAGCTGTATTCACCTGAGATATCCCATGCCTGTTACGCTGTCAATTTTAACTGACCGTTAGTTGTCATATTAGCTTTCAATGTAGATGTACACGCCGATCATAATTTGTAAAACAACTCTATATGCTGTCGAGAATTGAAATCGCTTATCTGGCCTTTGTTGAAGCTAGTTTAAATTTTATATATTTGTCCTAAATTGTTTTGACGATGGGAATATATGTATACAGGGTTTATTTAAATAAAAAAGTACAAACTACAGGTGGACAATAATTTTTATGTCCTTTTTTGTCACAACTTTATTTAAACACATTTTATTTCTATTAAGAGTAAGAATGCAAGGACACAGAGGTTGTAGTAAGAACTGTTTCAGATTTGAAACACATCAATTTATTAATTTTAGACATATGTCGTTTTTTAAATTTCCACTTTAACACTTTTAAGGGAAGCAAGTTTGGGACTATTTGTGCTCGTTTATAGAAGCTTTTAGTTCTATTCTAAAAAGACAGCTGTCCTACATAATATTTTCTTACTTTAAAATATTCAGAAATTCCTCGTGTTGCCAAATCCTCAGTCCTGGTAGGGCAAATTTCGTCCTCATTAATAATGTCGCGGAATCTTAATGCCCTAATAACAAATCAATAATTCTGTCTGGCAAGGCTCATATTTTATGAATTTTTTCACCATTGCGCGATCTGTTGCTAAATTGGGTCTGCTCAACTCGTATCGTACAGCGACAGGGCATTTTTTGGCTAGATATTAATATTTTATGAGCTGCCAAAAGCATAAGTCTACGCAATGTTAGCACACATTTTGTGAGCTTCACTGTCACTCAATAAGTAATACATTTGACCGTGTGCGTTTCTTACAACCTGTTTAGTGCAAACACATAAAGATTAACTGATTAAGACTTCGTCTAACCAACAGCTATAAGTCGAACACTAATTGCCGATATTGTTGATGCCATCAGCTTTTGTTAACACGTTATTCCCTAATATTTCTAACAAATATTGTCGAAAAATATTTACTTGCCATTAAATCGTATGGTGTTGGATCTGATGGATAATCTATTAAGATGTTATTATATTTAGCACCTTATTTAATTAACCACATTACTTTTATCATCAATAAATGTCTATTGACAGGAGTATTTTCCAACGCGTGGAAACTTATGCATGTGGTCCCTGTACCAAAAATTAGTAGTCCCTCGGATGTGTCTCAGTTTAGACCTATTAGTATACTTCCTGTATTCTCTAAAGTGTTGGAGAGAATTGCTCAGGACCAAATAAATACGTTCATAAATAAAAATATTTTATCTGCTAGTCAATCTGGCTTTCGTTCCCATCATGGTACTGCTACTGCTTTGCTTATTGTATCTCAGTAATGTAACTGATGATTTATTCCGCGCATATGATATTAGCCATAATAACTGCTTAATCTTACTGGACTATAGCAATGCGTTCGATACTCTAATGGATTCAATGACAATGCTCTTAATTTTTTTAATAATTATTTAAACATGAGGCAACAACGAGTTACATTTAATAACACTCCATCCGACCTCACCTTTTTGAACAAAAGTGTTCCTCAGGGCAGCATTTTGGAACCGTTGTTGTTTTCTCTATATAGTTCCGATTTGTGTTCGCAGTTAACATTCTGTAAATCAGTATGCCGATGACACGCAAATTTATTATTCATTTCCTGTCAATGATATTGATTGGGCTGTTCGTAACATCATTAGTAAATTTTCTAATGCGCATGATCTGGTCCTTAATGAAAAAAAAAACCCAAATATTATTGTTCGGCCCTCAGCTGTTAATCATTGAACAACACTGGGTTGCAACAGTGGTGTAAATCTGGGCCTTTTTTAGATGCAGATCTTATATTTGGCACTCATGTATCTAATCTATTGAGATGTTAGAGCAAATTAAAAATTTTGTACCTATATAAAAATATTCTTAGTACCGAAGTTAAATTAAGACTTTGTGACTCCTTAGTATCATCTATCCTTAGTTATTGTCTTGTAGTTTACTGGCCCACATTGTTAGTGAAAGATAGAGAGCGTCTACAGAAAATTCAGAATTCTTGTATTTAGAAAATTTGATCATATTTCAAATGCTTTTAGAAATTCTGGTTGGCTTAAACTACATCAGCGTTTTCAACTTCAATTAGGTACACTGGTTTATAATGTTTTTGACCATAAGTTACCAATATTCCTATATGATAAGCTTATTAAAGATCAAGATATACTTTAACGATGTTTCAACGTAGATTTAGTTACAATGCTGTTAAAATTTTCAATGCTTTACAGAATAGCATCGTCGGGACTACTAGTTCTGTCATCTTTCAGAGAAAGTTTAAATCATTTCTGGTTTATCAGAGAGATTGTTGAGTGCACTTCTTAATTTGTTTCTTATTCTTGCATATATGTATACATATCTTATGTACATTATTAATTGAAGAGTTGTCAATGACATTTATTATATCTTCTTCTTGTACATTCAATCCAGCAGGACTAATGGTCTTCTTGGTGCTGTGTTACCTTCTTCTCGAAGTCTACTAACTGATGCACTAAAGGCTCTGTGGGCAGGTTGATGTCTTGGGTATCTTCGTCGATATTCTCGGGCTGATTGCCTGGCGTTCCCCTTGGAATACCCATATACAAAGACAATATATGCATGCGCTCCAGTTATAAATAAATGCATTTTCTATTTAGCACTTTAAAGCTAACTGTCAAAGAAATAAATAAAATGACACAAATAACAATTATGGCAACCATCATATCACCAAAAAACCCATCCCCAGCAAATGTGAAATCGGTAGAACACCTTTTGCTACAACACCTGCACCTTTGTTAATATTAACATTAGCCCCTACAGATACAAGATTAAATATGGAAAGTGTTTGTTAGTATGCTAGTAATAATCTACTGAAATAAAATTGTTTGAATTTATTTTGATTCAATTGAAAACCAGCAAACCATTTCCTTGTCCTTAACCTCCATGTGTCTCACATGTCCTTCCATAACGAAGCATTTTCGCGACAAATTTAGAACTTTAAACTGGCGAAATTGTTGACAATCAAGCTGCAATAAAATAGATCTCCGCCTTAAAGAATATCCTTCTCATTGTTACCGACTGATATTGGGTCGGATTTATGTAGGTCGGAGCTTTCTATCGGCCTTCAATTCCCGACAAATGAATAGAGTCCGTAAAGCTTCGTACTTCCTGAACTGCGACCTTTCAGGGACTGGACGTTTATAGGTACACATGTTAGACATTTTCAATCATATAGACCTTCACTTTTTATAAAATCCGTCTTGTCGTTGTTGTGTCGTTATATTTAAAACTTCACCGCTAGATGTTAGCATTTATATCTCTATAGTAATTCAGTGTAATAGGTATAAGTATTACAATAATAAATTTACAATTGGAAATTTGTATACCACAAGTAGATGGAGAAGTTCGAATTTTCAATTGTTATATCCGTATTTGACCCCATGATTTTCTTTGCTACTTGCAATTTTCAACATATTCTCGCGCCATTTGAATTATTAAATGAAAGTAGACAAAATTTTGTACAATATTCTTTCTGTAAATTCATATTGTGTTGTAATCTGAACACTTACACTGTAAATAACTATTATAAACAAGTTAAAATATTACAGTGAATCATATCTAATGCTGATGTCAGTGATATCCATTGATATAGTTAGAAATTATAAGTACCTACATTATTATCAAACAAAATTTCATTATTAACCACCTGAAATAAAAAATGTTACAGGTTATAATATAAAAATTAATGTTTTTATAAACACATAAAATTCAAGGAACAAACGACTTACCTGTAGGAAGTTCGTTCCGAATTATATGAAACATACTCGTCCAGTTAGATATTACACAGGTAGTCCACTGTTTATACTTTTTCGACAGCACTTTTTAAAGACAACTTTTTTCCCGTTGCCTCCTTGTCACCCATTCCTTATCATTACACTGTTTGCGTGTGAGTAAGGAAAATAGATTGATAATGGGTGGGATATGTACTTACAATTTGTTAAATATACGTTCAATAACACCAGTAATGGGACGGGACATATCTAACTGGACGAGTATGTTTCATATAATTCGGAACGAACTTCCTACAGGTAAGTCGTTTGTTCCTTGAATTATATTTCAACAACTCGTCCAGTTAGATATTACACAGGTAGATCTTCAAAGATTTTCAATCTATTTTCAACATAAACAACGTAAAATTCCATAACATGCTAATATATGAAATTTATTCATAAATACATAAAATGTAAGTACATACATACAGATAAACATACATACATACAATTGTATACATATAATATAATATATACCCCCACCAATATATAGATGAATTACTCCTATAATATACATACATATACACACAATAATTATTGTGCAATCTTATATCTAATTTATTTTAATACAAACATTTTTATAATTCAAATTTACCTAAATATAATTTATGTAAGTATAATTATTTGGATTTTCTATTAGCTACAGCTTCTACAAAATTTGTCTCATTCTGTAGAGGCCGGTTGTAGAATTTTGCAAACATTTTAGAGTGTTTTGTCCACCCTACAGTATTTCTTATGATATCTATAGATACACCTGACCTATAGGCTGCAGATGTTGATGCATGCTTGGTGCTATAACATTTTTGTATCAATACCACTTTTATCTAAAACGTCCCTAACCCAGCGACTAATGGATTGCGTTGATGTCTTGTGAATGGGCCTTTTATGCGTTAAAATAAGGTATTCCTCATTTTTTCTTAAAATTTTCGTAACATCTAGATATTTTAACAACGTTGTGGCAACGCATAAATTTGGATTTTCTCGAAAAAATTTAAATTTTAATGGTGGCTGTTCTCTATGAGGATTAGATGTTTTTATGATATCTGAAATATATATTACAATGCCCTCATCTGTCTGTGAAATATTGTTTATATTAATTTTTGATATTGTCTGTATTCTTTGCCCTGATGCAAGAAGTAATAATATAACTAATTTTTTAACAAGTTTTTCAAGAGTTAACTCTTTTAAGGATACCCATTTTTCTATAAACTGGAAAACCTTTATAGGGTCCCAAATTGTAGAGTAACGTGGAAAATTTGGTTTCATTTTAAAAACACCTTTTAAAAATCTCTTAATTAATAGCTCTTCACTGCTAGAATTATTTTGAATTAAAGACAATGCAGATTTATGAGCATTAATTGTTGAATAAGTTACATTATCTGTCTCAAATACTTCATTCAAAAATGATATAATATGCCCGACATTAGCATTATATATTTCAATTTTTTGTTGCCACCATTTCTTTAACGTAGTCGAATATTATTGTCATGTGCTTGAATTAAGAGATTTTATCATCACAGGAATGGCAGTCTCTAAAATTCCTTTTCTCAAAAAAGTTTGCCTGATAATTTCGTAGCCACCAGGGAAAGTTGATTCCACAGAGGGTATTTGGTCCTACAATGTGATAAAATTAATTCTGCATGAGGTGCAAAAATTTTTGCGGTATCTGTAGACAATCTTAATAACAATGGGTACCATGGTTGATTAGGCCAGTGAGGGACAACTATTATTCCCTCTGCTTTTTCGTGAATAATTTTATTTAAAACTTTACTTATGAGGGAAAAGGGGGGAAAAGCGTAAAAGAACTTTTCATGCCAATTATCTGTAAAAGCATCTGTGCCTACCGCATCTGGATCTGGATGCCAAGAAATATAATTATTGAATTTTGCATTTATTTTTGTTGCGAATAGATCAATTACAGGTATGCCAAATTTTGACGTTATTTCTGAATAAATATGTCTATTTAAATAATAATCTGATTTAGTTGAAATGCACCTGGACTCTTTATCTGCTATATTATCTTTTGAGGGTATATATAAAGCATATAAATACATGTCTTTCTTTTCACACCATTTCCATATTTGCATAGATAATAAATTTAAACTTTTTCATCGAGTACCTCCCATTTTATTAACGTATGCCACTGCTGTTGTATTATCAACTCTAACTAAAATATTGCAGTGACTTACATCACGCCCAAAACATTTTAGGCCATAGAGAATTACAAACGGCGCCCCATCCAGTTTGTAAAGCGTCGGTAAAAATTTCTAATTTGAATTTTGATAAATTTAAATTATTAAAACAAGTTTTCCCACCATTGTAAATCCTCTTTAATTGACTGTGTAATATGCATTTTTGCGTTATAATTTCTCTTAGAGTTTCTAAAATTGACTAACTTTTCACGTTCCAAACGCTTTGTATAAATCCATCCATATTTTGCAGCTGGACATGCTGCTACAAGAACGCCAATCATTTTTGCAAATTCCCTAATTATACATATTCTTTTTGTTTTAAATTTTTGTACTAATTTGAAAATTTTATCTCTTTTTTCCCTAGGTAAATGTACAGTTAATGTCGGACTATTGTAGATGAATCCTAAATATTTGCAACACTGTGATGGAGTTATTTTTGACTTTTGTAAATTAATTATAAATCCCAAGTCTATTAATGTATTTTTAATAAAATTTAAATTATGTTTAACTTCCTCTTCGGAAGTACCTAAAATCAATATATCGTCTAAATAAATAACACACAATATATTACTTTTCCTAAAATATTTCATTACAGGTTTAAATAACTTTGTAAATAAATAGGGTGCTGATGATAACCCATTGGGTAAACAATTGAATTCGTACATTCTTTTGTTAAATTGAAATCTGAAATATTTTTTATATTTATTATCGATAGCGACCATATAATAAGCATCTTTTAAATCAATAGTTGCCATAAACATATTTCTGAAAATTAAATTTTTGACTGTTTTAAAATTTTCCATTTTAAAATGAGGTACTATAAGAAATTTGTTTAATTGTTTTAAATTTAGAATAAACCGGTGACCTTCTTGGTGTTTTGGTAATAGAAAAAATGAGGAAAGAAACTGACCCTTTTTTGGTATACATTCCGATATTATGGATCTTTTAATAAACTTATTTATACATGTGTTGCAGTTTTCTATTTCTTTTTTAGACATTTTCATACATTTTGGTACTGTATGCTGAAGAGGTATTTTATTAAAAGGCACCTTATAACCTTTTACCCACATAAGGACATTAATATCATTTGTAATTTTTTCCCAATTGTTATAAAATTGTTTTAAACGACCGCCATAACAATCTGTACTTACATTTATTTTTTGTAAGTGGACCGTTTCTGGGGCCATTCCTTCTTCATTTGATTTTTGTTCCTCCATTCTTTTATCTTCACTTTGGGGTATGTAGCCTTGTAGTTTAAAGACTGATTTGGCCGGACTCTGTCCTTACGGAAATTTGAGGTGGATGCCATGACTGGTTTTGAGGAGTTTGAAGTCAACCTCATTTCTTTCCCAGTGCGGTACTGATTTTTCACCTCCTTGAATTTTTCACTAAAATTCTTTCCGCATAAAAATTCATCCGGTTTTGAATCTCTTATAATTTTCTTTACAGTTGGATTCATTTCAAGTTCAACATGAAATTTTCTGTTGGAAGTTAACATATAAAATATGTTACAAATAATTTTGCCTGAATCAATTAACTGTGGCAAAATATTGCTCTCTATTTCTTTATCCGGATCCGTCTGATGTATTAGTTTATTAATTACCTGGCCTAGTGACGTCAAAGCCATCCCTAACTGTGATTGGATAGTGCTTAGATATTTGTCATCTTTTTTAGACGCATCACTTATTGAAGCCTCTAATTCTGGATTTAAAATAGGAGCTCTTAAAAATGGAACATTTTTAGGGATGCAATATTTTTTGTTTAATTCATCCCTCTCTGCTTTTTCCACACCTAATACAAGGTATTTATTCCATCTGTCAGCGATAACCTGATGTATATCTTCGCCAAATATAGGTTCCGAGCCTGCCGGTTCCTCTCCAAATAATTTCAAAATTTCAGATGTTAATTCCGGAAATTTAGAAGTTGGTTCTTGTTGTTGCATAATACTATTAAACTCAGCTTCGTTACCATCCTGTATTTGAACAACATCGGGCTCATTGAGCCCTGAATTTTGAATGGATTCTCCAGAATTATCTAAAATTATAAAAAAAAAATTTGTGTTACCTTTTTACTTAAAGTTCACATTACAGCTTATAGTTTTTGCTGTCTACTGCTATAATAGCATAGGTTGAATGTTTTACCTATGATCTGTTACCTTTAGGTTTACAATTTTTACCTAAAGTTCACATAACAGCTTACAATTTTTGCTGTATACTGGTATAATAGCATAGGTTGAAAGTTTTACCTATGATTTGGTAATATTATTACCTGAGTCACTAGTACTACTAGTGGTACTTTGTCTCCTCCGTTTCTTTTTATCCAATCTTTTCAATTTCTTAATTAGTTTTCTCCTCTTTTTTGATAAATCACTGCCACTATCGCCTGGATTATTATCGCGTTTAGGCATTTTACTTGGCTATCGCGTACTTCTGCTTCGAACAAAGCACAACAGTGTAATGATAAGGAATGGGTGACAAGGAGGCAACGGGAAAAAAGTTGTCTTTAAAAAGTGCTGTCGAAAAAGTATAAACAGTGGACTACCTGTGTAATATCTAACTGGACGAGTTGTTGAAATATAATTTGCTACTACGAGTATAAAAATCACCGTTTGTGGCTTATGTCTTTGCCTCTCCAACTATTGGGCTGAAATATAGAGAAACCCAATGCTGATTAAGTTGAACTGTCTCCGTGAGCTCGAGGAAAGTTCGCAAAGTTCTGGAGAAGTAAATTATACTTCGCGGCAGAACTGGATGATGCGCACTTTTATTCGTGGACTGTCAGTGTCGTATTATGTAAATGGAAACATTAAAATGCGAAGGGAAAAATATTAGTGTCAGTTTCATAACATGCCTTGCTTGCGGCTCTTGTCGAACTGGCTTTATATGTTACACAGGATATCAGTACTTAGATTTTATATTTTACAATAAAATAAAGTGACGGTATTCAGAGAAATATGTTATGCTTTGTTGAATCTTTAACAGTTTGATTTTTGACTTCTGGCATATGAAAGCAGTTACCTCATCTGGGGTATATACGAGTAATCGTATATTATTCAATAAGCATATAAGAATGACTAAAATTCACAAGAGTCAAGGTCACCCGAGTGACAAGTATAAATTCTAATATCTTAGCTATGACTTATGGTGTCCCACATGGCTCCAGTTTAAGACCACTGCTATTTCCATATCAGTACCTAATAGATTTTCAAAAAAATTGTATATACATTTCTGTATAGGTTACAGTGTTTCTTGAACAGTAACAATATAATTATAAATCAACAACATGGGTTTCGACCACATAAATCCACTGGTACTGCTGTTCTCTTTTCATGGTCAGATAATTGAATATGTTAACGCCGGCGAGTGTCCAGTAGCAGTATTTTGTGATCTAAGCAAGGCTTTTGACTGCATTAATCATGGTAAGTTAATCAACATTCTTGAAATTTATGGTATTACCTTGAATTGGTTGACTTCATTTTAAAGAAATCGGCAGCAATACGTTTCCCTTCCTGTTACATTAAATAATCATCTAATAAACTGTCAATTTGCTTCTTTAAATGCTTTTATCTTGTATTAACAAAGCATATAATGTCTGAAATTACCGTCGAAGCAATATGACAGCTGTCGTTCAATTGTTTTTAAAGTATACTTTGCCCAATCGTAAAAGAAATGAGAATCATCAGTATGTCCAAGAAATTTAAATGTCGATTTTCTCGCAAACGGTTGGTTGTTTTACTTTAATTAAGAGTATCAAATATTTAGATAAACTTTCATTTTTTAAAGCAATGCCGCCAAAATCTTAATAAAATTAAAAACAAAAAAATTATGATAATTTCTTCACCTAGCGCGTGTCCTTTAGGGTGCTGCAATTTCTAAGATATTAATATTACAAGGACTTGAGACATTATTTTTTAGTATTACTTTGTGTTCTAATCATTCAGTTTTATGATGTAACTATTTAACAATTTGATCAGGTAAAGAATTTGTAGTAGTAGTACTAAGGGCACAAAAGCTCTAGTAAATACTATCGTACACTTTAAACATAGTTCTATTACCTGTTATCTTGCATAAAGTAACTACCCCAACATTCTAAGGATAATTTGATTAACTTGTCAGCCCATTCCTGTCCGTTGGCAACTTATGTTCTATGGGGTATCGAAATGGCATTATTATGGAAAACGGGTAAAGGACTAGGAAGAGGATGAGTCATTAAACAAGTTGTGCTTTCCCCACGATTGACAGGGACACGGGTTTCCAGGTACTTTCGAATTTAGTTATACCACGCTCTGTATCGAAAGAAAAGTAAAATTAACCTTTCTCTCTATCCTGCAAGACATTAAACGGTAACCAAGCAAAAATGTTTTTTAAATAATTTTGACACAGAGGGGTGTATTAATGAAAGATATTTTGGTGGTTGTAGACGCCAATCAAGTTTTCAAACGCTAACTTTATTAATGTCTGGAACACGATTTAAAATTGCGAGGGGCAAATCACAGAACAAATGTTATTCATACAACTGGAGCTTTAAAGTATTAGCTTTATTACAAGAAGATTAGAAATTTTCAGTTATATTAAAACATAAAAAACCTTGGAAGGTAAATGACATTTGAAATTTCAATTGCAAAATTGAGTATCCCCTATTCTGAACAATAGTAGATTTGTCAAACAAGAGTTATTACAATAAAAGAAGAAATATTTCCTTGAAATTTTTTATTGGTATTAAATTTAATAATATAAATATGTTTATTTGTTACTTATTTGTAAATTTTAATTTATGAAAACACGTATTAATTAAAAGTTTATTATCAAGCATTTATCAAGTTTATTTTGGTAGCCTACTAACTACATCTGTTATTTGCGGCAATACAAATATTACAATCAAGTATTTGCCCATATCTTCTACGTCATTCATGGTCAAGGAGAAAAGTTCGTCACTTCGAATATTGTTTTAATTTTCCCAAGCAACCAATTATTTAGACTTAATCTAAAAGGTAATTGATTCATTCACCAATAGAACATCGGTTACCCTAATCACACAATTTTTGTCTGTCACTTTTTTAGGTCGCTATATACACGCTCATACCTTGAAGATGATTTTTCTGGGAATAAACTTGAAGCTACGCTGCCTTATTGCTTTGCTTTGGGCACATTAATTTTCAGTTATAATATCCATAGAACATTGATAATGTGAGACAATTAATTTTCAACAATAATTGTTCTTGCACACCATTGTTTTCGAATTCGCTAACAGCAGTTGACCTGGTCGAATGGGTTGTTATCTTTTTGTCCTTTACATTCGGGCCAATAGCCTCAGCAGACGATTTAGTCCATCAATTAATAGTATTCCGTTTTCCAGCGTCGATTAGATTTTAAGAACAGCCGTGGTGAAATAATATGTTCGCCTTGTTTTGATATCAGTTTATAAAAAGGCGTAGGCAGCTTTGACTTTCATTATTACCAATCAACCATTCATTATTTGTACTGCTTACTGAACCGCCTTGGCAAAGTTTACTGAACACCTGATTACATTCAATGCAATTTATTGGAGAGTCATCGTTATTTTTCTCGCTTTTAAAAAAACATTCGACATACTTATTAGTAATAATACCTGATAGATAGGCAGGTAACAGTCCAGTTAGCTCCACTATTTTGCATCCGTTTTTCATTATTTCGTTACAAACTTGCAAAACTACAACATTGTCATTCATTATAACCACTCACTACCGATAAAACACACTTACTGTAGGTACAGCTAGATAAAATACCTATTTATTATAACAAAATCGAGCGAAAGGAATAGATAATAGAAAACTTTTAATGTACCCGCGGCAGTCTTATCCCATAACCTAGAAAACCAAACCGACGAACTATATTGTTGGAAAGTATCTGCACCCAACTCAAATTTCTTTATTTAATAACTATAAAACGTTTAAAAATTAAAAAAGGCACTAAAAACTGAAGTACAACGTAAACACATGTTAAACACAGGAATTAAATAATGACTTGATTGGAATTTTTACGGTCGTGTTGCTAGTTGCCTACGTTACCTACTCTGATTCTGTAAACATTCTCTATCTTCTCTTAACATATTTGTACTTAGTCATAGTTAACTCTGTATATTATTCAATAATTTAGAATTTTATACTAGATCAATTATAGAGAGAATGAATAATAACATTTAAAATAAGGCCAAGTATAAATAGATAAAACGCACAACTTTGCTGTTCTATTTATTGCAGACTCCTACAAACACTATTTTTTACACCAGAAATGATGTAAACAATTAATTTTTTACGCGGTCGTAGATAAAAGGGTTTTATATTACTACTGACAAATTTATGGCTTAGACTAAATTGTTAGCAGCTTTAAGATACACACATCACCCTTCTCGTATGAGCGGTATTAAAGAAACAACAAGGAAAACGCATCCAGATTGTGCTCACAAATCAAACAAGATTTTTTAAAGTTTCAGCTCGCTTTATTTGAGAGCCTGTTCTCACTCACATTCCTCCCATCTATTCGCGAGACCTAATGCACAAACTTTCTTTGTATTCGGCAACGGTGAATATTCCTAGATTACGATTCTCGCAGTTTCTTTTTTAATAAAACTTCCCGAGAGTTATAATACCAGGGTAATCGTCGGGGACTGACTGGAAAATCTGATTTTATTTCAAACTAAATAAGAAAGTGTTATAAATGCGACGGGGTTTTACTAAATCCACGAGAATATACAAGGAAATTCGTTGTGCGGAAACTGAAAGTTATAAAATATACAGAAACTTCTGTAAAGTTAGTCGTTCTATTGACAGAGGAAGGCAACACTATGTTTAAATGTAGGGGTTTTATACAAGATCGTAATAATTGTTATTAAATCTACAATCACATGGTTTTTCAGTCACTGGTCAATGTACAAATTCAGCTCTTATTATTCAAATGACCTGTACGTAAAACTTTGTAGTAAATCTTTATATTTTTAACATATTTCTTAGACTGTGTTGAATATACAAGTATTACGGTGGCAACCAGTAACAACAATAAGTATTAAAGCGTTCGATAGTTGACCCATTTGGATTTTCTGATCTACTTACTCATTTAATTAGAAACTATTTTACTAAGATACCAGCATGCTATGTATTGTAGTTATAGGTCTGTTGAAGCGATTGCGTTCTCAGGAATCCCTCAAGACTCGATTGTCGGTCCATTACTATTTGGTTTATTTATAAACGATATTGTTAGTAATCTGAATGTAGATTGTTTCCTTTATACCGATGACCTGAAAATAGCAAAATTTCTAATATTAATGGTCGGCTGTTGCTTCAGCAGAACTTAGAGTCCATTTGTGATTGGTGTAAACAATTTATTTTTAAATCCTGAAAAATTTCAAAGTGTGTCATTTACTACTAAGCAGCCTATTATTGAATTTAATTATAACATTAGTAATCATTGCTTAGAGACAACACAAACTTCTTTATACAACTTGAGTTAGGTAGAAATTGGAAAATGTTCAAATTTCAGTGCACTGTAATTAAAATTTTATTGCCGTTTCTGATTCATTTTAGTTAAGTTTCAGATGTGTATACTGTAGGTATGTCTCATGCACAGGACATTAACTACCACCGAGTCGAGCAGCTTAGACCGAGCAGGATGTAGCATACCACTTATATCTCACCTACACTCAGTTTATATGTGAACGTACAGATCAAGGAACAGCCAGTTCAATTGTCGGTCACCTCTCCAATGGCATACTGATGAGGGCTAGCAAGCCCGAAACCGGTCTACGTCTGGTGGGGTGGCCAATGAGGATTCTTGGCTTGGAGAGATCTGCGGTTTAGTACCTACTGCAATGTAGGTCGCTTCCTGCAAGGTCGAGCCGCTTAGGCCGAGTAGGAAGTTTCAGACCACTTATAGTTCACCTGGAGAAATTTGTTCGCCTAACAAAGTAGAGCAATTTCAAATAATCCTGTATATATAGTATTTTTTAATTTACCTGTAAATAATGACTAACAAAAAAGTTTCCAAAAAATGTTAATTGTTTAGATCGTATTTGGAACAGTCTCAGCCTATTTGACTCATAAGGAAAATAAATTATTATTATTATAAGTTAAAAAAGTAACGAGCCGCCACTGGTGTATTATCATAGTTATTTGCTTTCTCAAAAAACTTTAAATTCGAGGATTGTCCCTGTTAAGTACAGTTATATTTTTCGTTTTGATATTTATGTTCGTTCTGCATTGTGCATAATAATTAGATAATATAGGACAACTTTCAGCTTCCAATATTCTTGTAGTGTTAATCTGATTTCCCAACGGATTTACTATTTTGCAACAAATATTGCTCAAATTTATCCTTAATTATCCACGAAGCTTTGCAGCGTGCTGAAATTAGCAATTATTCATAGTTTAATTGAAGTTATATCTTGTATTTTAGTTTCATACTCTCATTGCTCTAATACTCTGTTCCCAAATATGATTTTATGAAAACCATCGCTGTGATTGTGAATTCAATACAGTTCGTAGTTTTACTGTAAAGATGTTTGTAATTTGGTTAGTTGAAACGAAGAATCACGGTACAGACGATGCTGATGTAATTAAAAATGTGTATAGTTGCTACCATTATGAACAAATTAACTGTTTAAATCAATTAAAAACTAAAATGCTAGGAAAAAATAGTGTATTAGAGTGCTACCTTACATTTATCTAAAAACAAGGCATAACACTTTAAAGACTAAGAACTATTAATTTTTAATCAAAACAGCCTAAATTTTTTGTGAGATTGCAAAAATAAAATCTCTAAACAAAATGTACAAAACCTGACAACAATAACTTTCGATTCACTCTAATACATAGTTTGCATGCATCATCATGTTTAAATGAGTTTTTAACGGAAACAGCTGCTACCAGAGACTTCAATGTACACCTTGTACATTTCTTAGGTTGAAAAGGTAGGGGAAAATGTTTTTCTATTCCGAAATGGCGTACACCACGGCACAAAATAGTTGAAGCGATTTAAAATGATCCTATTGGTCGCGTGTGGCGCTCTCTGGAAGATACAGTCAATCGTCTATCAACTTTGAGTTTCCCGTCCCAAGAAACCACTGCATACAAAATTTCATGAATTTAACTCAAAGTAATCGAGAGTTATTAAAGAAAATGTAATTATTTATTTTTAATTTGACATGTATATCCTAAACAAAGCGTTTCCAGACGTAAGTTCATAGGAAACTTTTTGCTTAAAATTGAACGTATAACATACTGAAGTATATACATCTCCTCCTGAAATACTCTGTGTACACCTAAAATGTATACTTAAAGAGGTAGACACTGAAAATATCTAAGTCTTTAGTTACATTCATGATACAAGTGGCCAATGGAACAAACTAACCCATCAACTTTCCGACCACTTAAAGGTGATAGCGACGTTACAATAACGTTGTCACATCCCGCGCATTCTAATTAGCGTATATGTACAATGGGTTTTAAAGTAGTGTATACAAAAGAGAAAAAAGTTATTTGTTTCTGTGTGGTTCCATACCAGAGGGAAAATGACGGGACATTATTCTGGCCAGAACATTTAAATTATTCTTAGAGAAACTTTAAGACACAATCCAACAAATGCTCCCGAGGACACTTTTTGGTCTTTGCTTAGGTGCTCTTCGACCCGAAAAACAACAGTGTTTAAGAGTCGTAGCACTTTCTGTTAGTTGTTTCAGTTTCCTGTAACATGTAGTCGAATGCCAAAAAGTCTTCTTTCTGCATACGACTTTTTTGTTGCTACCCATCTTACACAGAAACATAGGCTAAAGCTAGAAATAAACTAATGTATTTTCTTTAGCATTAGAGACATGCAGAAATCAGGTCACTATTGGGTAAAGCTTACTCCATAGCAGATTTTGAAGGTACTAGCAACTTTTAGTAATTTTGATCCCATGTAAAATGTGGAAATCACTTATGGATGAAGCAATAACGTAGCGACAACTGACACAATTGTATAATCAAGGTTTGTTAAAGGTTACCAATGCGTCGCCTAAACTGCTTAGTTTTCATAACGTTCCAGACACCAAACCGCCTCACCAAAAATTACAAAACCATGAAGTGACTTTCAGTGGTGAGGATTACATACATACAACTATGTTAACATAAATTGGAGTTATTTTTACTACACAGTTGCAACTGTGTATCCTTAGTTTTTCCTCAATGAATGCTATACAACGTCGTACATTTAAGTACTCGACGACTAGGGGAGCCAGTGAGTTAGAATAAGGGAAAGCAAACTGGAAACAATTGACAAGACCGTAAACCAGATAAGCACAACTGCCGCGAAACTTTTACGGGTCCGGAGCCGTTTACGTTCGTCTTTAAATTTCATCAACGCCCGAAGGTGAGATACAGACACATATAAAATATTTATACCCCCAGCTTTCCGAGCGGCGCAACGAATTGCATTTAAAAGAAAATAAAACTATGATAAAAGGGCATTACATTTATTACCGGGCTTTCGAAAGTTCAACTGAGCCAATTCCCTATAAAAAGTATCATTTACAGGAAACGGGACTAGTTATTGCCCATAAAAATTGACTTTATCCCTTCGAGCCGGGCACATTTGAATGAGTCTGCTGAATGTAAGTATGATTGCTCTACGGATTCACGCAGGGTAACGGCAGCGGACTGGAAACTCAATTTGTTTCCATTCACATGGACAAACTATACGGCCAATTAGGGAGTCGCAATCTGATTCACCAGGTAATTGCAACAATTGTCGGAGGCTCTGATATACGCGTTGTTACAAACTCATTTAAATTTTTAATGATCGGTAAGCTAATCCGGAAGACTCGAGATTGAATTGGGTCATCAAACGTTCTTCACTGAATTGAATGCTGCATTCATTTACGGTAGAGGGGATAGACGTCAGTTAATTGAAAAGTTGTTATCAACTGAGTTATGTTTAACATTACAGATATAGTATATATAAAGCTCTCTAGAGGTCATTTAGGTCCAAAGTTGCGTCACTTTTCTCCACTCCCTTATGTTTCGCCTTTCCTTTCTAGCCCATTACATTTTTCTCCCTTAGGTCTATTGCAACTGCATATCTCTAATGCTTCCTCGGTTTACCTTTTTTTTTCTTATAGTTACGTTTATTATTTTTTTCTGTCATTTCATCTCCCATTCGTTCTAAATGCCCTAGACACTGCACTCTTCTGGATATTACGACCTCATCTATTTTTGCTGCCTGGTACATTCCATATATTTTCTCATGATTTCTTCTTACATAACCATCCTCCATCGTTTTTCCTCTAGAATTTTTCTTACGATGTTTCTTTCCCATCTCAACAGGTTTTCTCTTGACTGAGTGGATGACTGCTGCCGAACTTCTGTTTGCTTTTATTATTCTCCTATTAATTCCTTGTTCTTTGTCACACTTAGTTGTTGTCAGCGTTCCCAAATACATATATTTTTGCACTTGATTTATATACTATCTACATAGCAAACTATATCGTGACTTTTGCACAATACATTCTGTTCAGCTGACTATCTTTTTCGACCTTTTCTAACATTCACACTTTGCTTTTGGTATTTTCCAATGTAATTTTCAATAGCCTAGTCAGCTAGTTGGCATCTCAAATTGTTTCATTATTCTTCTTAGTTTATTCCCTTTGACGGAATCATTTGCGTTTCTAAAGTTCACAAATAAGACATATACTAATAATTTGCATCACTATGAAGATTTGGCCCGTTGTTGATCTTTCCGTTCTAAAACTCACTTGATGCTCCCCGATTTGAAATTCTGCTATGTGTTCTACCTTTCGTGTGATTAACGTTGCCACAATTTTATATCATATATACAATGAAACCTCTATAGTGTCTGTAGACTGTTGCATCTTCCTTTTCTTCAAAATTGGTATAACCATAACATGTCTTCAATCGCCTTCTCCAAATCTGCAGGTATTGCGTCATTTTTGTATTAAATGTTTTATATGAAATGGTTGTAGTTTTAAAGTAATTTTCAAGTAGTAGTGCAGTCGAAGTGAAAAAGCGGTATCTACTAAAATTAATGTCGCATTAATTTTAAATGTAAAATTAATGACTCTGAATGTCAGTAATAAACAAATGTGACGCAATTTTTGAAGCTACAACCTTAGAAGACGGTTTTATCCAAAAACCTCTTCATCACTTTGTGTTTATCGCTACAATACTTTTCCTACAATATTTTAAGAACTACTTACTGCACGGAATCATTATATGAGTTACAAAAAATAATAAATTAACAATACTACTAACAAGTGACAATTTCCTAGCTACAATCGTATAGAAATTCTATTTAAATTTATTTACGTGCCATTTTCCTTAAATACATAAAGGAAACAAATCTGACCGATTTATTCTAGTTGCCTCACTGTGGCAAGATAAACAGTTTATATTTTCATTTCCCGAACCGGCAAAACAGCAAACTACTGTAGTAACCTTATCTTAATCCAATTCTGAACTTATGAGTTACCCTGAGCAAATCGGGGTCTGTTATATATAGAAATTAGCACAAGGGATTCATGGAAATCGTTAGCAAGGTCCATATAGTGAGAAATTCACAGTCGGCAGTACAAAAACATTTAGTTGTGAAAATCTAATCTGTTTTATTGCTTCGGATTAAAATTTTGTATGAAAACAATCCAAATCGTAATAATACTTAGAACCATGTAACATCAGTAGAAAAAAGTTTTTCATAATGAACAATGACATGATTGATGACAATGATACATCTAAAACAGTGAAACAGCTAGTTATGCAGGGTGTTAAAAGGGTGTAAAATATTTAAGGAGGTAATAGTATGAACCAAAATAAGCAGAAAAGTCTCAATAAACATGGGTCCGCAAAGTAACGGTTGGGGAGATATGGTATGTTTTATGTTTTTTAGCCCCTCTTTTTATTTTCCAAAAACGTTGTGTATTTTCTTATAACAGTTGGTTGATGTTTAGTGAAATAAACAGTACATATTTGACAGTTGTTCTCAGTGCACACACAAGTTTACTTTCGCTATGGCTGGTTACTCTAACGCAGAATTAACAGACATGCATTTCATGTATGGTCGTGCTAATGGGAACGCCACCAAAGCGCTACGTCTTTATGTTGACGCTTATCCAAATCACCAGATTTCTTCACAACGCATGTTTGGAAGAATTCACCAAAGTTTGCGTGATACCGGTTCCTTGAGCAAACAGTGCCATTTATCCGGAAGACCAAGGTCGGTATCCACTACTAGAGCAGAAGCAGAAATTCTAGCGCTGGTAGAGCAGAATCCAGGTACGAGTGTGCGGAGAATATCAGCCGAGGTAGGAATTAGTGGTACCCTTGTTTGGAGAATCCTTCACAAGCAACTGCTTTATCCATACTATGTGCAAGGAGTACAGGCCTTAAATCCAATAAATGATCATCAAGCACGTTCAGTTTTTTGCCGCTGGTTTCTACGTCATGATGCTGAAGACTCTCGTTTTCTTGCAAACATTCTTTCTACTGATGAGGCCGGGTTCACAAGAAATGGAGTGTTTCATTTTCACAATACGCATATTTGGGCCGACGAAATCCTCATTCTCTAATCAAATCTGGACATCAGGCACGTTTTTCATTAAACATTTGGATGGGTATTGTAGGTGACAGGTTTCTACGTCCTGTTGTTTTACCAAACCGATTAACAGGCGCTGCTTACCTCAACTTTTTGCAGAACACACTGTATGAGTTTTTGGAAGACATTCCTTTGAATCAGAGGCAACAAATGTGGTTCCAGCATGTTGATGCTCCAGCTCATTTTTCCCTGGCCGTTAGAGAGCATTTACACCAAACTTTTCCACATAGATGGGTAGGAAAGGCTTTTATGGCCTCCAAGATCGCCTGATCTGAACCCTCTAGATTTCTTTGTTTGGGGATATTTGAAGACATTAGTGTATGGTACTCCTGTACATAGCCTGGAAGAGCTGCAGCTACGGATTAATCAAAAGTGTCAGGAAATCCAAACCAAGGAGGGTGTTTTCGAAAGAGTTCGAATATAGTTGAGACGCAGATGTCGTGCCTGCTTGGAAACGGACGGAGGGCACTTTGAACATCTTCTGTAACTTTGTTTTTTGTTTGTTAAAACCTTCCTTTGTCGGTTTATTCCTAATAAAATAAAATGTTTGAAAAAATGAATAGTGGTCCATATCTCCGCAACCGTTACTTTGCGGACCCATATTTATTAAGACTTTTCTGCTTATTTTGGTTCATACTATTACCTCCTGAAATATTTTACACTTTTGTTAACACCCTGTAGTTAACTATGTATAAAACTCAATCATTCGCTGAGTATTTTAAAAATTAAAACGTATTCATGTCAAGCTCGCTCATAGTCCATCTTTTACCATGCAATTTCTCACGGAGAAAAACATTTTTCCGCAACGTGAGGCCAGTAGATTTATATCCCAGAGCAAGCCATTTCGGAAAACTAATAAAATGTCTCCCGACGTTATTCTCCCCTCAAGTGTTCATATTTTGCGACGACCATTCATCAAGTGCAGACGTTTTGACGCCGAAGATAATATGAAAAAGCATCAACAGGTTCTCGGATATCGCGCCCAGATCGCTCGACATAAAAACTTCGTGGGAGTTCTTGTCCTTATCTAGGTTAGTGTTTATTTTATAATCAATCTCTTGCGCTCTGTTGATCCCCGCCAGTCGGTAAATACCAAGCTCCGGTGTAGGAAAAGTCGACCGGATATAAGCTGAAAGTGTATTAACTTTCGACGTCGTTAAAAATCGGAAATAGTGCGGTAATTAAAAGCAAACAGTGGATAAATATTGCCTTCCTGATTCTTTACTGGAAAGGACGAGAGGCGGGAGCTACAAGTTGAGGTATGTTTAGATTTGAAATTATCTGCATATGGAGGCACTGAAAAAAAGAATAGTGTAATACAGTTGTACATTTTCTGTACATGAATTTAAGTTAAATTATATATTAATTGTCAAATTGATTTGTGACACGCTGTAATTGGACAATGGATGTCTCAAGACCCCACATTTATGTAACGAAAAACTTTTATTTTTAACCACCTCTGGATTTTTGACTTTACTTGAGGAACACATATTCCATACGGATTTGATAGAACTTCCTCTAATAATTTAATTTTTTATTCTCGCTGACACACGTCAAGCAACTAGAAAGAAGATTAGGAAATAGGGAAGGGCGTACATACGATACATGAGGGATACATTACGTTATTATTCTGGATAACTTATTAATTAATTTGGTAGCTTGGCCTGGGGAAAGTTGTTGAATATACCCCCTGGTAGTCCTTATAACATCCAAAGTAACATTATCCACCTTTGAGGAGGGAGTTGCTGGAAAGAAGGAGTTCTAAGTAACAGCAATAGTCGTTATGATACGCTGCCGGAATTAGTTGTTAAGCGAAGTTAGAAATTGTAAAGTTTCTGTTTACTTCACCATTCGAGGTGCTTTTGCTCCATTACTGCTGTTTCCTGTATAAGAACAGTAGCCTTTAAAAACCTATATCTACATTTGCCAGTGCTAGTTGCTTATTGTTAATTGTAATTAGTGTTTTCATATATTTTCAGGTATAAACAATATTGTGTGAAACTAACTACTCAGTGGACAAAAGCCCCAACCTGCGTTGAATTACACCCACAATATCTACCCATATATTCATTATTATTAGCGTTTGTAACATTTTTGTACTGTTTAAGAAAGGTATTTTAAGCTAATATGTATCAAATCTCCTACAATTCCTACCAATGAAGTCATATGCATGCTCTCTGATACCAAACATCTAGGTATGTTAATGAACACCCACAGACAAAACTCTATTCAATAATTATCTAAATAATAGAATATATTTTTTAGATAATTATTGAATAGAGTTTTGTCTGTGGGTGTTCATTAGCATACCTAGATGTTTGGTATCAGAGAGCATGCATATGACTTCATTGGTAGGAATTGTAGGAGATTTGATACATATTAGCTTAAAATACCTTTCTTAAACAGTAAAAAAATATAATTAGTGTATTGAAACATTCAATGTAAATTTTAATATAAAAATGTGTTCAGTGCATAACAAGAGCAGTATTTTTAAAGGAACTTAAACAAAATATCAAACCTGCATCTCATGCAAATACTGGTGTAAAATTAATGTAAAATATAAAATCTCACAACTATAGTAAATACATGCACAGGAATCTGAATCAGATGATCTGATAGATATTGGAAAAATCGGAGTTAAAACTTTTATATCAGAAAGAAGATACGATATTAAATTTTCCACAAAATTAGTATGGGTGGACTGTATACAGGGTGTTCCAGGAGGAGATGTACATGCTTAAGTATGTTATTCTATGTATTTTGTATATTTAATTTGACATCCTGTATATTCTAAATGAAGCATTGCCACACCTAAAATAGGAAATGTTTTGCTTAAAATTAAACTTGACACTATAAGTATAGGAAGTTTTGGAAATAATTATCTATTAAACAAAAATATTTCATAGACAAATTGAAATATCAAAAATTCCGATATCAAGATTTTATATTTAACAAAGCCTAAAAATTAAAAATAAGACAATTTCTGCACTATACAGGTTCGTACGAACCTCTCGTCTATAATGAAATGGAAAGAAATATACTCTTGTGTTAAGACCGTCAGAGTATTTAACTTAACATTCCTGATTTCCTTGAAATCATATGTGGAGTACATATTTAGCCACCATACATGATTTTATGACACATATAGTTGAGGCAAAATAAGGCAAGTTGCATATGTGTCGTACAATTCGTTTTGATTTCAATCTAGTCTGAGTAACAACTGAAATACCTCACGCTGCATCTGTATTACTTCAGGTGGAACACACAATGAGCCAAAAGGTTCATTTATATAAGAGCATTGACGTGGTGTAAGATAAGAAAGCTTTGGCTTGCGGTGTAGGTATACTCTGAAAGAATTCTCACTACTTCCCTTTATATAAATAGAGTATATTAAAACAAACAAGGGCATTACCTTGTGATAGCAGCTCATGAGATGAGAAGAATGAACTTTGAGAGAGTCGGATTTATTTCTCAAGGGCCTAGTTTTCTACAGTGTGTTGTTACGTAAAATCTCTAAAGTTACAATGAAGGAACTACTACTGAAACATATACTAGAAATTCGTGCTTACAATGTAGAATAAATTACTATATAAATTCGTTGTTGTAGTACATGCAAAGTTATTACTTCTTTATTTTTGCATTATTATTTATTTGAAATACAGTAAAACAATACAAAAGTATTATAGCAATTGGGTTTTGCAAATTTTATTATAATTAGGTAAACCTTAACCTTATTCTAAAGACTTCTACTTTTCCAGATGTATGGAAGGTTTCCAAAATATGTCCGGTGTTTAAAAAAGGTAATTTAAATTATATATCCAATTATCGCCCCATTGCCATAAAATGTTGTTTACTTTTATTTATCAAATTACCTAAGTAATATTACTGTAGCAGATCAACATGGCTTTTGCGAAAGCCGGTCTAGTGTCACAAAACTTTGTCGCAAAGCTCAATTTATTATTGACGCCTTAGATCGCATCAGTCAAGCAGACGTTGTCTATACAGACTTCTTAAATACATTTGACCGTCTAGATCATGGTTTATTATTGGGCAAATTGCATGAGATTGTTCTAAGTACTAATCTTATTGCCTTATTTTATTCATATCTAACGAATAGATCGCAGTATGTGCAATACCGCGGTTATCAGTCCGAGAAATATCCACAGAAGTCAGGTGTCCCACAGGGATCTACTCTTGGTCCCTTATTGTTTATTTTATTCATTAACGATATTACTGCTGGCCTATATGTAAACGCTGATGATGTTAAGATCCTTTCTAATATTGTCATACACCTACTGTAATAAATTGCAGGAAAATCTAAAACTTATTAGTTTCTGGTGTGTTAGTAATAAATACCTGTAAATGTTGCCAAGGGCAATGTAACGTCATATTGTCGCAAGTTTCGTGTGCTGCTTTATGACTATAAGTTGGACACTATTACTTTAAATATGCCTGAAACTATATGCGATCTCGGTGTCACCTTTAATTCGAAACTATCCTTTGTACCTCACGTTCAAGAAACTGTTAGTAGTGCCTATAAAACTCTTGGATTCATATTAAGGAATATGAAAGAATTTAAAAATATGAATACTCTTAAACTTCTCTTTATCACGTTTGTCAGATATAAACTGGAGTATTCATCTATTGTATGGAATCCTATATATGCAGAACATAACACAGCAATTGAAAGGGTGCAAAGGCGCTTCTTTAAATCTGCAGTTTTTTCTTTGGATGGTGTATATCCATTGAGAGGCATACAATTATTTCTTGGAGAGGTTTAGCATGAGCAGTTTGGAAAACCGGAAGAGTATGACAGCTGTACTGTTTTTATTTAAAATTTTCCACAATAAAGATAAATGTTCGTCTCTCTTGTCTTTGATATATTTTCGTGTGCCTAGAATTAATACCTAATAGAAATAGTGGACTATTCTACATTAAGAACTATAGAACCAACATATACAGATTCGGAAATTGCGGATCTTTACAGAGAAAGTAGAAATTGCCGCTTCATTCCAGGGAAGGTACGAACTTTAAGAGGGGCGGCGACGTGCATTGGTCTAGCATTCCCCACTACTACGGTAATCGGTTCCGTATCGCCAACGCCAATTCGCCATTGGAAATCTAACTGTCCGGTCAACTGATGCCAGTGTTGTTAGATCTCATGCATTCCGAGGAAATCTCATGCTCTCATATTTTGATTACAAAATCTCATGCTTTTTAATAGACACAAAAAGAAATAATAAAATTATTAAAATTACTCTTTGAAATCTACCAAAACAAAGACCTAACGAGAAATAAAGGCAAAATCGAGGGCAAAATTGAATAGATAGAGGTAGGTATCTACAATATTTGGGTACTTGAAATGTCCTTTATTGTAGACTGCTCTCTTAATAATTAGCAATGTATACATAAACGGGTATGGCAGTCGACCGGTGTGTGTGCTGTATTCGCGCTGTATTGCAGTGATTCTTAACTCTATTCCGTAAGGGTACCTACATTTTCTGGAAACAACAGATTTTACGACCCGTGAGTCACCCTGCGTCACGTCAACTGCGCCTCAACGTTCGCCCGGCCTAACAATAAAATAAATTAGAAAGGTTACGTGGTTAATAAGTTTTAAGTAAGTACCTGTAACTACCTACTTACGATGTAATATTATGATAAAATAGCAGAACATAATGCTTTTTAATGAAATAAAAAGTAATTAAAAATTAAGCTGTGTCAAGAGGTGTTTTTTGAAAAATTAAGCCACCTCATGCTTTTTTCTCCATACCTCATGCTTCATTGAAATTATTCTCATGCACTGAATTTTTCCCACCTGGCAACACTGCTTGATGCAAACACGCTGTGGTCGAAGTATGCGTGTAGCATGACACAAATACACGCAAGCGGCAAAATACAATTCACCATCAAGATCCTCACTTTCCAAATCTGTATAAGCAATCTCCTATATATTAGATTATAAATAGTCACTCACTAATAGAGTTTCAATTAGATATATTTCTCTGTACAATTAGACACATAAAAAACGTGTTTAGCTTCTGAATTTATGTTTGTTATTTGCCTTTAATGTGTTCATTTTGTAGTTTGTTTTATTTTGCAAAGTATATGTTTGTATATACACGATTTTAATTCTTTTGTATTCTTTATTAGCTTTTATTTTTTACTTTTATACAAAATTTTATATATTTATTTGTAAATTCTTAGTTTTCTCTGTTTCTGTTTATTAATGCAGGTATATTTCACCACAGATACGTCTCTGGATTTTTGCCTTCTACTTAAGGAACACCCTGTAGTAATGCAAAATTTGTCAGTGGATTTGACATTTAGGTATATCACATATAATTTTTATGTGAAGGTAACATCTACTCTCTCTTTGGAAATACCTCGAATCTAATCTACTTAATGGCTGCCGTACAAAAGAAAAGCCGTTCAACTCGTGTGTACCAACATAAAAACCTGCCATAAAAGTATTTTCTAAGAAATAATAGATAATCTTTTCTCCAGCACGAAAACAATTGGGGATTGTTATATGAGCCTCTGGAAATAAAAACTCACAAAAGTCGCGTTTGAAAATGAAATATATTTTCAATAATCAGACTCGGGTGGGAGTTATGAGAGACTCAAGAAAACTTTGGTAGGCCTTCGAGTCAGTGAAACTTCTTATGTTTACAAAAACGTCCACACTTTCTCGTAAGACTTGGAAGATGAGGCAAAAAAAGAGAGCGTTTATTACGTTCTCCAGAAATAAACTTGAGATGAATATAGCTCTATGAGAGCGAAATTTTGTAAAGGAAATCTTTAAAGATACAAACGATATCATAAAAACTTTAATCGCTGTATGGAGTTTCCAAAAGAAATTTCAGTTTCTTTATTTTTCATTTGTTGTATGATCTGTTAATTTCAAAACTAGTTCAAATCTTCCGAGAGCAAAAAAATGATTTATGAGTACAATTAATTCTGTAGGAAAAATTATGGAAATAATGTAGAGAAATATATCAAAAATAAATGTTATCCATCCCTACATGACAAGACAAATGATAACGAAACATAGTTTGAATTAAAAATAGACCGCTTTGTTTCAAGTATACATTTTTTCACCAAACACAATGAAAAATTTGTTGAGACAATATTTATTCATATTCTGAAGAGATGATAAATTGTGTTTTTACAATTTTCTTGAAAATTTACTGTGTTAAATAAAGAGGTTTTTAGCAATTTGAGTCAGAATTACTTGCTCCAATTACATTTAAAAATTCCTATTCCATTTTATAAAATTTATATAACTGTCTTGTCTAGTTCATTACTCTTCTTGGAATAGAAACGTTGAAAAGAAAAAACCGCAGGTTATGATTGCATATAGATGTAACTCTAATTTATCTCTGTCTTTATTCACTCACTCTTGGCACATGGAATACATAAGTATACAAGGTGATTACAAACTTAGGGACGATTTTTTTATGATAGAAAATATTAATAATACCTAAGTAGTTTCAAAAATCTAAATCATGCACTCTGCAAAACTGTACCTAGAACTTATAATTAGACATTAGAAGGGTCATGTCTTGTCCAGCGCTGTATTTTTTATGAACTTACAGACGCCTTTCTTACAAGCAATATTCTATTAAACAAACTAATGAATCCGTACGTACGTTTTTAGAAAAATATATGAACCAAGAAACCCTCTTGAAACTACATTAACGTTGCGGACAATTAGGATGCAATAGATCGGTCTCTTCACTCCTCAGACTTAATCCCTTTAGACCTATTTATCTGAGTATGCATGATATTTGTTGTATACAAATCTGGACTGAATTATGTAGAAGAATTTCAGTAGCAAATGATTGCAGTAGCAGATATCATACACGAAGAACTACTTTATGTTTACCAGAGTATGTGACATGTTGTAAACATAAAAGCAGCAGTTTCCAAATATATTTCTTGTCCTTATTATGGTAAGTCGATATTTATAAGAATGTTGTTGCAAACATCTTTCTGCCAAACGATTTCTTGGCTCTGATTTATATCAAATATCCTCTCCAAATCCATAAACAGGCTATATAAATTATGCTCTAATATCACAAAGATTTAACAGTTAAATTGTATATCTCCAGAAATTGATCCGGTTTTATAGTCAGAGAGAATGAAAATGTAAATATAAATGTAAGAAACGTAATTCTCGTTATATATTGAAGCGTAGCTGGAAGCATTACAGGTTTGTAGGAAAAACTAATTCTACAGTTAATCCTAAAACCTGTTTCATTAGCATATTGTGGAGCATTAATCTTATTTTATTTCAGTGCTGGTAGTTTATGTAAGACTAAACTGAATTGCTTACTTAAGTAGGGATTGATGAGCGTAATTATTCTTTTCACACTTCACTTCTACGAAAAAAAATTGTGGAGTTCAGGGATATTTCTCAACAAATCCTAATAGTTCACAAAGTTCACTGAGAAATAAGTAGTTACAATTTAAAGCAATCAGTATTAAAATACCGTCATGACACAAATTTGAACAATATTATTGTATCTATCATTATACATATACAGGGTGTCCTAAAATTAGCACGCCAAAAATTCTACTACCAAAACTAAGAAAGAAAGTTATATAAACATTTGTTGGAAAAGGCCCCCCTTTTGTAACCCCCACTACAAGGTTTCATAAAAATGTTTGTGACATACATTAATATATATAATAGTGTTATTAAGCACAACATTTATATATGTACTCTCAGAAGTTTTCTGTATCCACCCATCACTGGGGTGGACAGGGAGGACAATAGCACCCAGGATTATTTGGTATTCCACAGGGCAAGTACACACATGGAGTATAAAACGGAGGATTCCAGGCTGTACAACAAGGAGGACCACATGTTGTACAACACAAGCAATTGCAGTTACAGGTAGAAGGTTTGTTATCCATTGGTACACTTTGAAATTTTTGCAAAATTTGAAAATTAATACTGTTTAATTTTACTTGTCACAATCATTGAATTATTTAAAAATTATGCTTGTACCTACATTGATAGTTAATAATTTTTACAACCCTTCAAATGTAGAATTTAAAGAAACAATTACTCTCCGGGTTAATGCACCGATCAGCATAAGCGTCTGTGGCACATCAGACATGTATCGAATTCAAGCTTGTTGGCTGTCATCGGTAAGCCATAGGGTCAGACAAAATATGTCTAGCTAAATGAATCTCTATCTGTTCGTGTCTGTCACACCCAACAGATTTGTACCTGAATAAACTTGATGTAACATGTTAACATGTATAACCCTGGCTGGCTGCTGGATCTTTGTCACATTCGACAGAAGGTAAAGAATGCGCAAAGTGTAAGTGTCTACATCTAGTGACTACTGGTGGAAAATGAACTGAATCTTTATATCTTTCTTCTCTTAACGGTTACTATAAGAACTAGCCAACTAGCATTGAAAGAATGCATGTGTTTCAAATTAAAACCACTGTATACTGTATTTTATAGCTATAATTGAGGCCGCCTCATTGGAGAAACGATCCTTGGGTGTAACACAATCGCATGCTAAGCAGCTCGTCGACTGCAGCCCGCATCAATACGTGATTATTTTAATATCTGACCGTAAAATACTTTAATAAGCCACTTCACTAGCAACCTTATTTACGTCCGCAATTTTACGTTCCCCCATAAAATCCGGAGCGCCACAACAATATCCAGTGTTAGAGGAGAAAAGTGTGGGCTGATGTTGCCCGATTGCAAGGCCGTAATAAAGTGCGACCCTGTCTACGTCGATAAAGTAACACAACAAAGACGTGCCCGATAAATTGCCAGTTTCGTTATATTAATAACTAAATTGACGTGCCCTATAGAAATCTTATATTATTGGACGACGTGCGTCAATGCCAGAAACGGAGCTCTAACAATTCGAGCCAATAATACTTATCAAACTTAAGGTAAGCAATATAAGAAATATATAAAATCGAGGGGAAATGTATTAAATGTATTGTAATGTTCTGGGTTTGAATACAATTCTGTTTTATTGGTAAAAAATATATTATAAAAAAATAGAAGGTTATTGCTAAAGGTGAACAAAAAAAGCACAAAAGTTACGAAGCACTTTTTATAGATAATTTATTTTAATAAAAATTAAAATTACAGCTCTCAGCATTTGATGAAGGTCTGAAACAATGCCCAGTGTATAGCTTGGGTTTGGGCAATTCCAGATACTTCACATCCATTTCAGACATTTTGTTGACTGTGTATGCCAACAGGCTATATAGTATAGTATGTGGTACGTTTCGCGATAGAAGATGAATATATTTGCTGTATAATTTCAAAGGATTAAAAGCTCTCCTCTCTCCTTCTGTAGCTACAGGTATTCTCTTGCGTTTAGTATTGGCACCAGAAAGCATAATTATGAGCAATCATCATTTTCGATGTCATAACCTGAATGGAATGCAGTTCTTCTCTTCTACACGTTCTCCAAACACCAATAGCAAGAACTACTTACCTTCAGAATTAAATTAGTTTTATCGTCAGTCTCTTTCAGAATCTATTGACCCTTCATAAAAGCTACCACATGGGCATATGTCTGAATATTTAAATTGTCTTTTGCAGAAAGAGCTGCCTTCAGCATGGAGTACTTTGTCCAGAGTTACATTGCTCTCAATATTTTGGATTTTTCATAAAGATAGGCTAAGCACGTCTCCGCTTACAACATTCATGTCGACGAAAACCACTTTCGAGTTATTGCCTAGTAAGTCAAAGCAATAGTACAAATTTTCATATAATCGTTTCTGAATCTGAAAAATATTAGTGGCAAGTGCTTTTGGCACACTTCCAAAAAGTTCAAAGTCCAAAATATCAAAATCGTCAATGCTTTGCTCAAATTACTCCATGTTAAAAGTGATGATGATCATAAAAAATCCGGACATAATCAAATATTACAAGGTCGAAGGATATCGACCAAAAAAGTCTAAGTATTGGACCAGGGAACAAATCGACAAATTTCTCACAGAAACGCAGCACGAGACATATCTCATGCAGATGGTTGCCATAATTTTTAGAAGAACTATGTAACTTGACATTCAATAGTATAGAAATTTTGGGAACGTCACCAGTGGTGAAAATACAAGATACAAAAATTAATGTGCAATGAACTTTCGTTGTTAGATGCTGGTACATTATATTTGAACTATTATAAAAAGTATGTAGCCCTTCGTCTAGCGAACACTAATCATTCAAGAATTTTCATAAAATACATTAAGAATACATGTATCACGACTTGGAATCAACACATTTGGTAAGATGCCTGCTAATATTGTTGAATTCCTAATTTGCCTTACATTGGACATGCTTCCGACGATCTTCATGTTAGTTTGTTGACAAACTCTGATGCTAATCTTCCTACAATTAAGAGACATGATAGATAGAAGTCTATTACAATAGCGGAGGATTATATAGAAGACGCGTTTCTTTTAACACCAGTGCATTTGCAACTTGTTCCAAAATAAAGTTTCATCACCTTGTCCGCAAACGTCAGACTCGTCTGCTAAAGTTGTATGTTCAGAACTTCTTGTATAAATAAATAGCTATTATCAGATAAACCAATTATTGTAAAAATTGCAGTTTGATTTATTTATGATATCGTTGTTTCCACCTGTTACAAGGAAACTACAATTCCGCTCTTCCACTTTATATCGTTCGTTAGTTTTCTAATAATCCCCCTTTATCTACTGTTTAACAGCGCGTAGGTTTCAATATCCCCTTTTCTATTCGCCTCCGCTGCAATACGATGACATCTGAGGGATATGCGGTGGATATAACATTTTGATTCCGTCTTGCCGCCGACTCACACAAAAATCGGGTCTAGATTAAATTTCTTTACAACCTGGATATGTCAGGAATGTGGCTGTTTGGAGCGGCTTTCTTCCAGTTCCATATTTAAATTCGTAAACATTTTTTCAACTGAGTATTTCCGGTGGGCGTATTTTCCTTCAAAAAAAGGATTGATGAAATTTTTCGCCTCATAAATATGTTTGTTTTCAATTGTACGTACGACGGAATGCCGGCTTCATGAAGCAAAATTGTTTTGCGAATTTAGAATAAGTATAAAGCATTTTTTTCATGCCTTTGTCCTTTTTTGAAGTATTTTGTATTACTAAGCATTTCAATAACGGTACGACATGCAGAGTGTTTTAATAATCAGCAACAGGCAGACTGTATAGATTAAAATAGAACTATAATGAACGATGAACAACATGACAAGACAATGAAACATCTTCTAGTGCGTCCTTCGGTGAGGTATTGCACTCTGTTATACAGGCTGTTAAAAAAATAGTGTAAAATATTTCAGGAGGTAATAGTATGAACCAAAATAAGCAGAAAAGTCTCAATAAACATGGGTCCGCAAAGTAACGGTTGCGTAGATATGGACCACTATTCGTTTTTCAAACATTTTATTTTATTAGGAATTAGGAAAACCGACAAAGGAAGCTTTTAACAAACAAAAAACAAAGTTACAGAAGATGTTCAAAGTACCCTCCGTCCAATTCCAAGCAGGCACGACATCTTCATCTCAATGATATTCGAATTTTTTCGAAAACACCCTTCTTGGTTTGGATTTCTTGACACGTTTGATTAATCGTAGCTGCAGCTGTTCCAGGCTATTTACAAATTTTTAATGGAAAACGTGCCTGATGTCCAGATTCTATTAGAGCATGAGGATTTTCGTCGGTCCAAATATGCGTATTGTGAAAATTAAACACTCCACTTCTTGTCAACCCGGCCTCATCAGTAAAAAGAATGAAGAAAACGAGGGTCTTCAGCGTCATGACGTAGAAACCAGCGGCAAAAAATCAAACGTGCTTGATGATCATTTATTGGATTTAAGGCCTGTACTCGTTGCACATGGTATAGATAAAGCAGTTGCTCGTTGATAAATGGCACTGTTTGCTCAAGGAACCGGTATCACGCAATCTTTGGTGAATTCTTCCAAACATACGTTGTGAAGGAATCTGGCGATTTGGATAAGCGTCAACATAGAGACGTCGTGCTTCGGTGGCGTTCCCATTAGCACGACCGTACATGAAATGCATGTCTGTTAATTCTGCGTTAGAGTAACCAGCCATAGCGAAAGAAAACTTGTGCACTGAGAACAACTATCAAATACGTACTGTTTATTTCACTAAACATCAACCAACTATTATAAGATAATATACAATGTTTTTGTAAAATAAAAAAGGGGCTAAAAGACATAAAACATGCATATCTCCGCAACCGTTACTTTGCGGACCCATGTTTATAGATACTTTTCTGCTTATTTTGGTTCATACTATTACCTCTTTAAATATTTTACACTCTTTTTTAACACCCTGTACATAAAGGGTGATTTAGTCATAATGCCATTACTTTTAACCACACACAGAAAATCGAAAACGACTCGACCTAAAAGTGTAAGTGTAAAATTATATCAGTTTCTGTCGATTTTATAATTTAAATTTATTTACATATAGTGGTAAGATTAGGTTTTGTGGGGTGTCCCAGAAAATCCTCGAAGAACAAAAAGGTATAGTTAGAAAATTAAACCCGTCTGTCGGAAAATAGTCAATATAATTTCAAGGTCACCCTATATATGTATAAAACATCGTATTAGCACCATTATCTCCAGTTTAATTTCGGGATATTCAAGCAGGAAAAGAATAGATGTGCTTGCATGTCACCCACACATTCGTTTTGAAAACGGAATGGCTATCGCTGAAAATACTCAAGCCTGGCCATAAACCACAACAACCTAAATATAGGCTGTAAAAACATGCGAATCGATTTTTCGTTTTCCGCTTTAATGGAGATCCCGTCGAACAAATCATAAAAGTTTTATTTGCCAATAACGCGGCATGATATATTCGTTTTTGACATAATAACGACTAACTAGAAGTGAGGGGGATTGAAATAGTATACCGCCGATGAAAACTGTGGGGTCAAAGCGGTTTTGCAAGGCGCACATTTGGAGGGAAACCGGAAACGGGTAGGGTTTGAACGCGTTATGAATCCTTTCTGTGTTTGCCGGAGCATGATGCACTCAGTAGAGGTCTCTTCTAATATTATTTACGGCTTTACGATTTCCTTCGCACTAATAGAGGGGCATGTACCATTTTGTCTCGGACTAAAACTTCGTGTCAGTGAATTAATACAGAGGGACATTTCAGAACTAAGGAACGATTGGTTAAGCAAAATAAATGGTAATTTTACAATTGTAAGTTCCGGAAATTGCTGCAAAATTTCCGTAAGTTTTCAAGATGATGTAAAATGATGGTAATGGTCAGGTGAATCTCAAGTAGAAATTTTCCTTTTAATACGACACATACTTCAAAAAACTAAGCGCTATATGTATTGACATATGAAATTATTTATAGGAGAATATAAATGTGGTGTTTTTCCAAAAAATTTATATTTTCTGAGTAAAGAAATTATTTCTTATCAATCACCTCCCTTTCAAACTGGAAATCATAATAAATAAAAACACATAGAAGGCGTGTGTCATTTTAATGTTTAATTGTTGTGGGGTCTCATTGACAGTTCCATAGTTTTCCAATGCATATCTGCATATTCCTGATTGCTAAAAACGTTCTGCATCTTGTTATCAACGGTAATTATTAGATTAGGCACAATTCGTTTAACAAGACCGGTGAAACAGTTGAAAACTGTGGAACTGTGAATAAGACTCCACAACAAATAAACATTAAAATGACACACGCCTCCTATGTGTTTTTATTTATTATGATTATTATTATATTCGGGGTGTACCGTTAAAACTAATTCAGTCGTAAGCCTAAGTAATCGTAGACAAATTGTTTGCTTCAACAACTCTTATTCAGGCCACGAATACATGCGCCACGGAGTTCCATAGGGCTCTGTTTTGGGGCTCTTGCTTTTTATTATCTATGTTAATGATGTCTTATTATTTTTATTACCTTTTCGTAGTACGTTATTTGCCGATGATACTACTATTATACGTCTGCCTATAATCTAACCGATCTTTCATTGCTTTCCGACGAAATGATTGAAAAAGCACAACAATGGTTTTCAGCCCATAATCTTAAATTGAATGACACTAAAACGCAAAATTTAATATTTTCTACTCGCAACAATATAACTCAAGGCAAATCTGCAAGAGTACTTGGTGTGATTCTAGATGATTCTCTTACGTGGACTGCCCATATCGACCAAATGGGAACTAAACTATCAAGTATTTTATTTTTAATTCGAAGATTGAAGCATTTCTTGAGTGACGACTGTTTGATGATGTGGTATTATTCACTTTTTCACTCGCATTTGAAGTATGTAATTCATTGGGGAAACAGCAAAACGTAGTTCCATAAGTAGAACACGCGTACCAAATTTCAAAATTTTAGGTTGAGCCATTTTTGAGAAAAAAAATGAAAACAGAATTTTAGGTTCATCCCACCAATGCGAATATCTACAGGGAGGGCTCGAATAAAAACAATATATAGAAAAGAGAAATTAGGCTGTAGAATACCCCCCTTCAATATTTACGTGGAATTACGGGACACTCTGTATAACAAAAAAAATCATATTTTTGGCCACAAAATACACTCCTGGATTTTTTACCTCTACTTAAGAAACATCCATAATGTGCTTTGAATTGGCTTTCATGTCTAACAGGCCTTCACTATGAAACTCTGTATATATTTAAAGATTACTCAATTATATAAGATCGGTCAGTGGTCGCGCGGTTTAAGGCGTCAGTACTTGAATCGAGGTGACTGGATCGCTGTGGGTTCGACCCCCGCAGCCGGTAGACCGTATATAAGCTATATTCGTGGAGAGATTGGCACCCTCTCTGCGGGTATGGTAGGGTGGAATAATGTTGGCTTGGGTCAATGTGAGAGATTGATACCGGTTGACATTTGACTACCCCCCTAATTAATGAGGTTTTCCAGGTTTCCCTCATTCCTGCACTGAATGGTGGTTAGGGCCTACCAACGTAAGTCGTTCCTGGGCGCAAATGCGGCCTGCTTAATAATAATATGCCGCCCCCTCTCCTGCACAAGTCTTCGACTTCTGGGCTAATCCTCGTGATTAGAATGAGGGGTAGAGATATTATTATTATTATTATTATAGCACTTTAATTTTTTTCAGTTACTTACAATTAGTAGCACGTTTGTGATTTCATTCCTATTTTATTCATAATTTGATATACTACATGTACACAATACATTTAAAAATAATTCAAGTGCAAATAAAGTTTATTTAATTATTTATTTTTACTTGTATTCCTGCATATTATGATAATATTTGAAAAAGATAGCAAACACTGCACTGTAAGTATTACTTTGTTTACAAAGCTTCTTATGTTTTTGCGCAGTATTACTTTTAACTAGTAATCCTGATTAGTTTACTCTTTTCCGGAAGTTCCCCAATTTCCGCCACGCCCTGTTCGATCCTTTCGAATACACAATTTACTACAAGCGCCGCGTTCAGTCAAGACCTGAATGGGAATCAACAAATCGCCACATTAGAATTCCATTTGTGGTCCCCATTCAATTATTACACTGTAGAGCCTAATAAACAACAGCGTTCGCCATCGCAATCCTATCAATCGATTTTCGAGTAAAATATCCCGGGTCATATGCAAATTTCTTGAGACCGTTTAATCATCTGTTGTAAATTTAAATTACATACATATTAATAGTTTGATAGACGCCGACTAATTCGTTAATTTGAATTTACAATCCGCTACCGCCATCAGCAATCTTTATTCATGACTTTTTTTTCGGCCAGTCACTCCGAAAATGAAATTTCGTGGAAAAACCAGTGCCCAGTATTTTGCGCTGTACTGAAAATGATCATGTAAAAAATCGATTAAATTAAACGTTCAAATTGTGCACCGTTGGCTGCTTGACAGTAGCCAAGACGATTAATAAATTCTTTTTGGACATTATCGATAACTTCAGGAGGTATACGATGTATCTCGTGACGAGTTCTTGCTTTTAAATCTTCTAAATTAACCGGTCTAGTAACGTATACTTTGCTTTTTAAGTATCCCCACAAGAAATAATCTAGGGGTGTCAAATCAGGCGATCTGGCTGGCCATTCAATCGGCCCCTTCTCCCTATCCAACGATTCGGGAACAGCTCATCTAAATAAGCACGGACAGGTGTTGCATAATGGGGAGGCGCACAGTATTGTGAAAATTAAATTTTAAAATCTTCAAACATTATTTTCTTGAAATTTTTGTTATGTAACACCATAATGACACGCTCTTTCAAATGGCATGGTCAAAATTGGGAGTTGCTATTTAAAAAAATTGTCGATGACGTCATATGACGATGACTTCACAAATATGGGTCGTATGTCAAAGAGTGCCTTTTCTTAAACAAAATCGACATGCCAGGGGATTTTTTCAAAAAGTTGTCAATTTAAAAAATAATGAATTTATTTGTTACTTTTCGAAAGCACTGTATAAACTGTAGTATTTAAAAAAAAACCTGCGTACGCAACTGAAATCTAACTGAATGAATAATGTTTTTACAAAAATCTAAAATATTATAAAACAAGGAATTTTAAAGCGTTATAAAAGAAGCAAAAAAATAAGAAACGCCCTGTACTGTTAAAACGAATAGAGATATCGAAATGCGGTTCTAGCCATTAAATTTCTCCTAAAAGTCGAGCTGGTGCGATCTTAAACACTCTTATTCTATATCCCCAAGTAATAAGAGAAACCTTTTAAAAGTGTCGAAAGTGGCCCATTCTATACAAAATATTTCCTTTTTCGTATGTTATTAAGAAAATACCATTAATTGGCCGTCGATTCTAATAAAATCTCATCATCTGATGAAGACAACGATTCGGTGTACATATTGCTACGATTCAAAGTTTAACACTGTGGCCAAACTGTTAGAAAATTGAAATGGAAATGTATAAACTAGAAGAGTCACTGGCGCTTCGCTCCAACATAAACACTATCGCACTCCTAGCTCTTGTCTTGGAGCTCGGCGTGTGGCTTTTGTCGTGCCGCTCCAACATAAACGTGCACTAAGACGCTGTCTAAAACTCTCTTAATAAATACCTATTACACTACGATCTGCGTAACATTCTCCTCGTAAACTGGGACGCCCTGTATTCGGGCCCGAAAGCCTTCAAGGCTTATAAAGTTGCGGATGTCTCGCTCGAAATCTACCCCGCACAAAGGGACTATAACGTTACGTCGGAGCGACAGTTTGGACCCGTGTAACGATTACCTTGGCTAAATAAACTCCGGTCTGTCAAGGGTGGAATCGTACGTCACTCAAATAATCTACCAGAGCGCTGCGACGGCTTCAACCGAACTGGCCCAAACTAATTAACGAAGTGTTATCGTGGAAGCCTATGAATATTTCATCGTGCACTTCGGAAAACTCACCCATTACAGCCGGAGCGAACGGCTGTTGTTCTTGGCCCTCCGAGGAAGGTTTCAAATTGGTCGGGTTTTTAGTCCCAGGTGTCTGAGGAACAATAGCGGGACTTTGCCTTTCGCAGATGGAAACACAGCGACATCTCGGTTCTTTTGCCTTGGCTGTTTATACGGTACGTTTCGAAATAAATGAGGCTTGCGAATAGAAACGTTACGTGATGCTAAAAGCAGATCTAGTGAAAGATCAAACATTCACAGTTTCTATGTTTTGTGGAAATAATTGATTAAGCAGACACAAACATTTTTCGCAGTGTACTCCTTGCCAAGGCTGGTGAAAATGAAATATCCCACATTCGCCAATTTTCCGACAGGTAACGCCGCACCGCCCAGTTAAATTGCGCGAATAAATCCCGAAAGTGGCGCCCCCGGTGGCAGCGGACAGTACTACCCGTAATTAATGAGAGGTGGCCATGAGTCGGCGGAGAGCGGGCGAATTTTGAATTTACAGCGCGACGTGGGGTTAATTGTCAAGTATACATTAATCAAGTACGCTAGACAACACAATTTGCGCCTAACAAGGTTAGGAGGCTTCCGTTCCGTGCCTGTAATGTAGTCTAATAGGTGAGTAGAATGGATATTGTGAGGCGCCTCAACCTAACCTGAAAATGCGCCCGTAACAATCCGGTTTGTGCTTGTAGCAGCACTTTGTTTATCTAATGTTGACTGGTACAATAGATGACGTGCGCGATTTGACAGCTCAAAAACCCTGGAGGACAAATAATAACCCTAATGTATGTATAAGTAATAGATTTACTAATAAACGAAGCTGTAATTGTTTACAATTGGCAGCAATCAGAGAACTTCATGTTACTTTTTATACGACCATTCTATTTCCGTTATATTTACTGATTGTCGATTTATTTACCTGTAAAAGCTCGATTGTCGAGTTTAGTGGAGCACATTCCCTTATAAAGTGATACAAATTCTCATGAGAAAATGTAAATCTATATTCTTGACCATTTTAATTGTGGTTAGTTTCCATAAAAAATATGGAATTATTTCATATGGTTTCACCAAAGGAATATAAAGCTTCAAGGATGGTAAATATACACACAGATGATAATAATACTTAGGAATTTATTAAGTGTAATGAATTCTCATTCGAACATATTTCACTGCATTCGAGAATCCAAGCCCAGGAGTGTTTTTTTAGACATGTTTAGACTTGCAGCAGGTTAGTACTCGTAAAACAAAACAGTTGCAATGGAACTGTACGTTAGAAGCAATGTTAGTTTTGAAGGCATAAAAAGTGTTCTACAGCGACTACACTCAACTGATCCTACTTCTATTTTATATGCGCAACAGATATTTAATGATTCTAGAATTCGCAAAGATTTAGCATACATACATTTTAATTATTCACGGAGACCTTCAGTTATTCGCCTTCTTGAAGCAATTGTGACAACATCAGGATATTCAATAAATGACGCAGTAAATAATATTTTTTATTTGCGACAGTTTATTTCTCAAGTTATAACGACATAGTGTTTGATGGCAAAGAAGTAAAAAAAAAATAAAAATTATATACTTTTTCTACGTTCATGCAAAAACAGAACTTTATTGAACTATATTTAGTGGAAAAAGTGGTTCTTTATTGCACTAGTGCAATATAATGTTTATTGCATTCATCAGCCATTTTACTACAGCGTTTTGTCATCATGACAAACATAAGCGTTCAAATCTACGTCACATTTTCCTAGACGTAGTGTCATCTAAATATCATTGTTTGGTTTTTGCATGAACGTAGAAAAAATATTGTATGCAACTCGTACAAAAAGTGATTATTGCACGCGACGCGAAATTGTCCAACGAATTGTCAGGCCGAGTAGTACTTTTTGTACTTGTTGCATAAATAACATTCAATATGCCCCAGTGACTTTTGTGGACGTTGAACACACGCTTTCGAGGCTGAAATGGATTATTAGCGACAAACTTCACAGAAAACACCTGAACATTTACAGCAGTTGCTGATTATTCAATTTTATTCCAGTCAATCATTTATTAAATAAATAAACACAAAAGATTGTAAACAATTTAATTTAAATAATACTTCTTAGTGAATTTCCTCAAGGGCACTTTTTTCCAGAAAATAGAATACAATTTTTATATTTACACTGAAAAAAATACTTTTCACCATTGGTGTACAAGTGTAGGGGGTTCAAGGTTGAACAAAACTCCAGAGCTACACCTCTGCCTTTAGTTCAAATAATTGCACAGCTTATATACTTTTTCATAACGTTTCCTCCAATTTGTTGCTTGCCTCATTTTCTATTCGCATACTTATAATCTAAAGAGAAATTGGTATGACTAAAAGATCACATTAATATAATTTTTTTTATAAACTCTGTTCCCTCATGTTCAGATACCGAGTTTTAACATAGGTCCCATAAATAAAAAGATAAAGACGGTTCCCTGTTATCGTATACATTTAAGTAAATTTTCTATAATACTTTAAGAACCCTACATATGCGTTACATATAGATAAACATAACTAACCTTCATCAAGTAACGCGTTATACATCCACACAGATTTAAACTTGATTAGGGCCTCGTCCAGAGTAATATATTCCGATGATATTGCCGTTATTAATAATTATTATCCGCTCGGTTGCCGTAATAGATTGCAATAAATGTGTAAGTGTAATATATGCCTGTTTGTCATTTAAACTTTGATCGCCATTGGTTTCGAATTCAAAATTAGATATTTTACTATTCAGCAGATTTTAAATGATTAATATTCGAATTGCTCTTTGGTTTCAGAAAATGTGCATCACAAACCCTAGCAATTGTTTTCATAATTTAATAAACAATGATGTGCTCCTAACATTAGGTTACTGTTTCCAAATGCCAATTATAAACAATAAACAGAATTTAATTACATTTCTTCAGATATACATATACATATTATGTATAAAAAATTTGTATTTCATCGAATTCAATTACAGTACAAAATTTCTATTCTTATAAACTACGATGTATTTGTTGTATTGCTCATTATGTAATAATAATATATATAAATAAATAATGCAAAAAACACAATGTTAAAAAATTCTGAATTAATGCCACTGTTGCCGGAGTGTTTATCACTGAATGTATCTCGGACTGTTTTTTGTTGATCGGACGAGGGTTTTTTATATTACTGTCTGTATTTAAATACGAAAGCTCCTCTCTTAATAATAATTGAACTAGTGTGTATTAGTTTTTTTATCTCACTGTTTATGTAATCAAATATAATAGGTTTATTATTTGATCCTTTGAAGTTCTGTAACTTTAATATTAAATATTTTTAAAACAGAAACTTAATATGTTAGTAGGAGAAGTAGTGCATCGGGCGCCATCAGCCTGGCAATTAGGCCACACGTTGCCTACCCTACCATCCCATCACCTCTCCACTATCTGCCCTCGGCCTTCCTCGAACCTACCCGACGCCCTAATGAACGCCAGGATCTTGGTCCATGGTAGGCCCCTCATCTCTTCCCTTTGCAGCTCCTCGGTGTCAAAGATCCTATATCTCGGCCTTCCAAGGGCCACACAATATCCTAGAAAATGTATAGGGGTCTTCTCCCACTCTCCGTGGGTCTGTCTACATCCTCCATTCCTCCTCCAATTCCCCCCTAGTGTTTGATAGGCACATTTATTAAGGGCACTATTCATACTACCTCGCGTAATTCCAAGAATGGGTTCGGGTCCCTGGCAAGGTGCCTCAGATCCGAGACGAGCTAATAAGTCAGCCGTCTCATTACCGGGGAGTCCTGGTCAGGAACTCAGATCAACTGCGCCTCCCTTTGTCTGACCAGGAACTCCAAAGCATATCCACACTCATGAACAAGACTAGATCTCGTCCAGGAAGACCTCAGGGCCCTGAGTGCAGCCTGACTATCAGAGTAGATGCTCTGATAGATTTTCTCCTCCATACAATTCCTTACTACATCCTTGCCTGCTACCATCAAAATAGCAAAAACCTCTGCCTGGAAAATCGTGGTGTATGTGCCCAGCGAAAAGTTTTGCCGGATGTCCAAGTTTTCCAGACATATTACTGTATAGTATATTAGAGATCCCGGGGGAAACATATTTTCTGCTCTCTCCCAGCGCTCTCTCCTTAATTTATCATTCACCTCAATAACCCTCAAAGCAGAGACTTTGAAGGCTATAGCAGCGTGACCCTCCATTCGACCTTCTGCCTTCTAACAGTCTGCAGCCCTTATTCTCAGGTAGGTTGCCATCGCCTCTTTTACAATTATTCATGTTGGCAGGAGTGGCAACCCCAACAAAACATCCAACAATTTGGCAACGTCGCGTCAGGCCGACACCGAGTTGAACTACCGTCAGGGGTCAGTAACAGTATAAAAGGGGGGTTTAAATAACGCATTTATTATTTTTTTAATAGCTTAATCGTACTATATTATTTTTTTCTTATTTTCTTTTAAATTTAGTGATACTATGACTGAATCAAGCTGTATAGTCACCTTTAGTTCGCCCCCGTATTATATTATGAAATCAACTGAACCTAGTCGTCTCCTTCACTTTTGCTGGAGATCTCGCCTTTTGAACAAAGACCAATTACACACATGAATCTCCTTTCCATCTCAAAGCTCCTTATCTAAATGCTATTAAATAAAGATGGAATCGAGTCAAGTATCAATATTAATACACTCCATCGAACTGCGTTCAAGAGGAGCGTCTATCAGTTCAAACCTTAAATCAAACTTGCACTCTGCAAGATTAAGCTGAAGTGTAAAATAAGGAGGGAGTCTAAAGGAATGGCACCAGCGTTAAATCAGAGTTTCGTCGAGTGACTAATGACACTGATATTTTGCGCTGTATTAGGAAGTATATTGTTCCCCTCATTCAGGCCTGACTGGTATAAGAAGGGTGATAATAATATATAAGCTTAATGTCTAATTTACTCTTCCTTGTTTTATGTCCCGATTGTACTTCTAAAAACTCGGCAATTCCTTAATAACAAATTTGTTTTTAGTTGCATATTACCTCAACTAAAGGTTATTTTACTTAGTCCCGTTTCAAACATTTTGAATGGCAGTCAAAAGCATATTACCCCTTCGTAGCTTCGCTGCATTAACCTAGCAATGAATGCGATACAAATGAACTGCAAAAGATCTTCAACAGCATTAATAGATTATCATAATTAATTCACTCGAAATCCCTTAGGAGGCCGAAATAGAGGTATAACGTATACAAAATGAATCCCCAAAGTTGGCTATGATTAACCCGTTTCCAACTGTACTTTGCTAACTCGAAGTGAACACTTGCATTGTTGCTTCTACTTGGTAAATGTGCTCTCCTGAGGCTTATGGGCCCTTCAGTTGTCTTAATATGAATAATACAGTGTGTTGGGGTAAAGGGGAGCGTTGCTCTTTAGTATTTAGATATTTCGCGTATAATTAAGCATACACATTGTTTGAAGTTGTATGGATACCTTTTCGTGTTGGCAACGTTACGAAAGAAAATAGCTTGACTTTATAACAAACTATGCAAAATAGTTGTTACTTTAAACATACCTCACGACTTATAGGATAATAATATAAGTATAGAATAGTGGAAGCAAATAATAAATATAAGTGAGAAAGAAGGAAATCTAAAAGGGCGCTAAGAAATAAAAAAGAAAAAAATATAAAGATATATTAAAACGAATAGAAGAGAACTTCAGAAGTAACAACTATATCAAGGAGTGAAAAATGAGAGAAGATGATATCAGCCAAAACCAGTATTGTACAAAGACAAAACTGGAAAGATAGTTGCGAGAAGATCATCAGGCATTTGATATACAAAAAAAAATAAAAAAAAAATTGCTCCTGTCAACATGCCTGCCTGCCGAATAGAGTTCTAAGTTCTATTGGAGTGGGCCAAAAACTAGCCCTCCACTGCGACCCTGGTCTTCACGCAACAGGTTTAACCTCTTTATGAAACCAATAACCTTATTGGGTGAGATTATGTCCAGATCTTCTGGCAAGAGATGCATTTTGCCAAATATAAAAAATCTGGTTCGTTCTCCAGCAGGACAGCAACGTAATATGTGTCGATTCATCACTCTCCAAGTACAAGTGGCATTCAGCATCCTTAGCCAGGCACAACATGTGCCCTTAACCGGCAGTGCCCATTATATAGGCCAATGAGAGTCCTTAGGTCAAACCTATTTAACTAAAGCAAACTTTTAGCTCTCTTTGTCGATGTGCCTCTTACGAACGCATTCGAGTGATCTAATCTTGGCAAATCTCGCCAGTATTAACATAATTTTTGCTTCACTCAAGTGAAGCAGTAGTCGAAGCTAAGCCAAGAACCGGTTCCGGACCTATAAAGCTGAAAGAAACACCTCGCTTTGTTGACGAGTTCGCTGCCTCGCTTCTCTGGATATCTGCATGACCAGGTATCCAAATCAGGGTTACTCTGTTGCTTGTTCCCAACTGCTTAAGAGCCTTTTGACAATTCCATACCGTTCTTGGATTACACCGGTAGGATCAAAGTGGTTTTAAAGCTGCTTGGCTATCGGAAAAGATTTTTATTGACCTGCGTGTAAGGCTAACCTTTTCCAGCCTCCATGCACATAGTTCGATGGCATACATTTCTGCCTGAAATATAATTGCATACTTGCTCAAGCTTACGGATAGAGTTGGAGTAGGGATATACTCTCTAGGTGGTAGTGTCAATCTTTAAAATTTTCAAAATGTCTCATGATTGTGTATGATTCTTATATGGTGAAGTTAGATAAAATGCATTGGTCGCTTCGTACTTGTATTGTGATTAATTCCGCGATCGACACACGGCAATCAGGAGGAACGTTCGATTTAGTAAGGCAATATTGGATAAGGTGTCCCCAAATATGCGTACAAGTCATGGGGCAAAATTTCGAACAGTTTTTGTAATAAGGTATGTGCTAATTTTTTATAAACTTTGTGAGCAATAGCGATCAAGTACTGCAACTCTTTTTCAAAATTAATGTAACAAAATTTTATTCATATACTTTGGTCAGATCTATCTATCTTCAAGATTATTTTAAAGAAAAAAACGCTACAAATCTTCTCTGCGCCGGTGTAGGTTTAATTACAGAACTTCGAATGTTTTTTTCGTGTGATATATGGCATCGCCAGTTTGCATTGTCATTCCATTACAATAGACCAAATTCCAGTGTGCATTACCATATTTGTGCATGTATGTTGCACATTCCCAATTATTTTTTGGGTATGCTCTGAATCACCATGCATGTCTTTCAGTTGTAAATAAATCGAGTGTGAAATTTCTACCGAATTTGCAAAGGCTCGTAGAATGAAACGATCGCAACAGCTGTAATTAACATATTATCTGCAAAACACAACCCACTTGTTCGTAATTGCGGAGATTGAGCTGATTGTGGTATTGCAGCTGAAAGCGTGACTTTATCAGACCTAGATTTGACGAGGCAAACACATTTGAATCAAAACACATCAACTTTTCGTGCATATTCCGCGGCAGTATGAAATAGCTTAGAAGGTAACTGTATTTTCCAAATCTTTTTGAAACACTTGTAACTTTGATTTCTTTGGAAATTAATAAAGGATATAATTAAAAAAGGTTACATTAATCAAATATTGATTTATTAGTGGGCGTTAATATTGGAAAAGTTTTGAAGGTGGAAATTGCGAATTAAAAAAGTAATATTGAAGAGGTCGAAGTTATCTACTTGTTTAATTGATTTCTCTTGTAAAAATGAAAGGAAAAATTCATCTGTGTTAAATGTGTTATTTATGTACAATATATATATTTAAAAATTGGAAATACGTTCAGATTAAAGAATAATTTTAAACAGTGAACAGTATTTATCTTGTCATCTTCTTATCATTTCAATTATATGTGTTTAAATGTCAAAGTAACTCTTCTATACTACGTACTGCGTTGTCCGACAGTACTTAAAATCGTATACAATATGTACAATATGTCCACGGCCAAAGTGAAAAATATTTTTATTTTTGATTTTACGGACAAAAAGCATTCTTGATAAAAAATTTCAGTGCACCAATAGAAAACTGTTATCGTTTCATTTAAAGTGATTTTTCTAATGAAAATACAGCAAAATGTTACTTGAAAAACTTGTTCAGAACTGTAAATTATGGAGAAGTGCAAAATTTCAAAAAGATCGGTCTGCTTTGATAAAATCCAACTTCGGCGATCTTCTTGAAATTTTGCACGTCTCCATAATTTACCATTCTGAACAAGTTTTTTTCAAGTAATGTTTTGCTGTATTTTCAGCAGAAAAAGCACTTTACCTGAAACCAAAACAGTTTTTACTCGGTGCACTGAGCATTTCAAATAGGATTATTTCAAAAATGGTTATTCCTACCGACTTCAGCAAGGTATAGCTTTTTCAAATCAAACAGGTAGAATAATCAATTGTTTCGTTAGTCAGATGGATACACTAAGCAGCAAAAAACTCTGCCATTTAAAAGAAACATGGTGCCATAAGTGGCGCCCTCTACTAGTGATGTCAAAATTAGAAACAAATTTGAATTTCTCGCAAGCAAAAAACCCCCGATTTACAAATTTTATGTAAATATTTGGATTTCTTAAGATGTTATTTACAAGTATCGAAAATAACATTATAACTTTGACACCCTGTATTTTTTATTATGCACCCTGGGTTATAGGCTAAATAGATTTATTTTCACATAAGAAATCTGTGGTCTCATTTTTGCTACGTCATTTAAAAACACCCTGTATATTCTAATGTTACTGAATTTAATAAAGTAATACATTGATTAGGTGATTAAAGTAAGCAGTAAGTAATTCTTATTTGTTACTTTCAAATTTTGACTGAGATACTGTCTCTTCGTACTGAATGAATGAAATTTTATTTAGTGAAACGAATCCACCCCTCTCGTCTGACTAGCGAAATTTCAATCAAAGTTTCCAAACGGCGAATTATCATATGCCCGTGGACGATGAATCAGCGATCATTTTCCGTCTGAATTCTCGGTTGCGGGACAACCAGCCAGCAGCTCGCACTGTCAGTTTGAGTTTACATTTCGCTGATTTTGTTGTTTCCCTCGATCCCGCCGTCGTGCTGAAAAGTAGGCGTGTGCGTTTATATTGTAGCATTAATTAAATTTTCAACAATTAGTGCGTCGGGGTACAGCTGTTTGCGAACACGCCAAAGTAATATAAAACAAGGCCTACTATGTTTACATTATAACGCAGAGTGTAGAATAGCCGAATTAACTAAATTAGTTGCCTAGTTTTCGAATCTGATTAATCAACTTTGTTGGACGAATAGCCGGGGAACTCTTCGAGATTTCGTCAAACTTGGGAAAAGGGATTGCATATTTTTTGCATGTATCTATAGTGTTTCTTAATGAAAGACTGTGCTTCTGTTCTAGCCTATTCACTCGCATATCACTTAGATCTACAACATTTCCTGAAATTTGGAAAAAGTCTAGAATTACGCCAGTTCTCAAGAAGCATGACAAGGAAGTCATTGAAAATTATAAAATTATATCTATCCTAAATAATAATAGCAAGGTTACAAGATGGTCGTTCTTGACATTCTATTCAGTTATGTGAAATCACAAACTTATACTGACCAACACGGATTTAAGCTTAGTCGGTCGACAACTACCAACTTACTGTGTGCAACACAGAATATTTCCGAAAATTCAATTTTTCAAAAGCCTTCAACGGACTGAACTATGGTATTTTACTGAAGAAATTATTTTCTGTTGGTATTAGCAAACATTTTTTTAAATTTTCAAATCATACCAACAAGATATAATTTCTTTTGTGCAACACTGTATTTCCGTTTTGTCGAGATACATGCTTTCTCTGGAGTGCCTCAAGGCTCTGTTCTTAGCCCACTGCTATTTAACGTCTTTCTAAATGATATCACATCTGATTTAACTTGTAATACTTTATTGTATGCTGATGGTCTTAAAATACCGTCGATTATTATATCACGTGATGATTGTATAAATTTTCAGAGCGATTTAGAAAAAGCATATTTGCAATAATTTTTATTTAAATGTTGATAAATGTCAATCAGTGATATTCGCAAGAAAATTATTATATAACAACATTTAACCTTAAAAATAAAAACAAAACGCAATGAAGTAGACTCGTTCCACGTTGATCTTTATTAATTTACCTATTGAAAAACATTGTCACAGTAGGTGGAATTTATACCTAAATATTCATCGCTTAAACCTATTTAATGGACAATCTAATGAAAATGTTAACATTTTGGTGTAAATACCGACATCATGAAGTCTATAAAAATTAATTCAAAAACATTGCAAGTTCTACAGTAATTTGATGCAACATCAATTGAAGCCCAAATATATCGAGAACAATAGGGACAGTTATTTTCATCATAAAGTACTCCTCTTTTGTGTAAAAAAGTTGGAGAATAAATTAATATTTTATACCAAAGATAAGATACCTTAAAGTATAAAAAATTATGTCGTTTCATATTCAATAGCGTCCTCTTTGAACAACAACCTCAAATCTCAAAATTTTGTGTAAATATTTCCATTTATTAAGAAATAAATAAATATACCCTTGAATATGTTTTTTTTTCACGTACACTGAAAAAAATAGTAAAAGCTTATACAATTATAAACCTGTGTACTACAATCTGTTGTGATTATAGTACCAGACACAATTTATAGTATTATTTCACATACTATTATGATTACAATTTTGTAGTAATAATCTTCAGACTATTTTACTACAACAGTTTGGTTACCCAAATACTACATATATGGTTATACTATTTACTAAAAGTGTGAGTTTCTTGACACTGCAACAATATAGTAAAGAGTTTTACAATTATATTAAAATTTACAACAACCCAATTACTATACTATACTTTTGCATTTGTCACAGCAACGAACTAATATGGTTTATCACAATTTTCTTTGTTCTACCACAAAATTTGTAGTAACTGTTTCAGTAGTATTTCTTTCAGTGTATTAGCTTTGGAACCCTGTAATGTTTTATGTACTTAATATGTAATAAAGTTGGAGATCCCACATATTTTTTCATTAGGTGATTAATATTTATAAAACCGCGTCTATAGGAATCTTCGTTGTATCGTTTACTGCCGACATATTTCGCAGGAAAAATATTTCCTGCCCCGATAAGGCGCCATCTGAAATTTATATGCCTGTTCACCGCGAATTTCATTTCCAGAAATGGATCGTTTACAGCCGACGATCTCCACTATATTGCAAATAGGGAGGCCAGAAATCACTATGTTTCTTTCATTATTTATACAGGCGGGTTGAGACCCTTTCCACATAATTCCGCGTAAAGTTCGAAGGGTTGTTTCAATAAAAATACGTGGCGTGTACTGCTTGAAAGGTATTTCGTTTTATTGTGTTTTGTTGGATGGTCTTACTTCCAGTTTAATTTTGATAAAACGTCTCCCCATCGAAAAAAACGACGCCATTTCTTTCGTTCTTACAGACATTGCTCGGTGCTTTCAGGAGAGCGTTTTGCTGTAGAATCGAATCGATGGCGACACCGTCGAGGGTTTAGGTCGTTTTAAAATTTGTACTCTCAAATAAAAAGGTACTACGAATTCAACAGCTATCTTGATGTTTGTTTAAAAAGCATGTTCTAAACAGTCAAACTGAAGAAAATAAAAATACCTACATTACTCTCTCTTGTCAATACGTGCACATTCTCTAAAAAGTGCGTAATCTCTTAAATATGCACAATTTCTAAAATGTGCTTCACCTTGCATGAGAAGTGTTCCATTTACTTATATTTATGATCGTTTTTTGTGCCCTTGTGTTACATTTTACAAATGATTTAACACATATTCATTATTGTACCTTTAGAAAACAAAAGTTTTAAGAAATACATAGAAAAAAAATAATGTCGCAGTATCTAATAGTGTCTCAGAGAAGAAGTACTGCTTTGCCTTTATTTTCTGTTGAATTTAAAATTTCTAAATGAGATAGCAGTAACGCTGGAAATACTATGTTTCCATTAAAAATCCGCCCGGAATTATTAATAACAAAAACTACTGCTTTACGTTATTTTGTGTTGTTTGCACACTCGGCTGAAGGGCACTGACCTCATCTGCACGGTTTAAAATGATAGCATCTCTCAGTAAATCTCATCACTATTTGGTAGATCATTAATATAAATGAGAAACAGTACAGGACCCCTGCGGTACTCCATGATTCATGGTTAAGCATGATCAATTTTTACTCCCATTAAAAGAGGCAAACTGTAATATATGTCACTCATGTATGATTCAATATACTATTTGGATTAAAGTTATAGCGCAGAAGTTTATTAAGATGTTGTTGTTCTCACAATCAAAAGCCTTAGTAATGCCATAAAAAGTACCAGTAACAATGTTTTTATTCTCAAATTCACTTGCAATTGGAACTGTTTATGTTAAATTTTTCATTGCTAAAGAAGTGGATCTATTACGAAAGTCAATATGCCAGGACAGGACAGGGGTGAAATAGGTTGTTTTGATTGATTTGTTGCTTTAGAATGTTTTCTAATATTTTTGCTATGATTGTAATTACGGAGATAGGCATATAGTTTGACGGGTCATTCATAGATTCCTCCTTATGAATAGGGATAACTTTTCCTAGTTTAAAAATATTAGAGAATACATTCTTCCTGATACATTGATTAGTTAAATATGTATGAGACTAACATTGACATGTTTGATAGTTTTTATAATGTTTACATTGATATTATGTGAATTCATTCTCGTTCTATATTTGAATTGCCCTATAATGTATCTCATTTCATTGAAGGTGACTGCGCGAAAGCTGAAAATAATGGGCAGATTAAGATAATGAAGATAATACACAAAGCTAGTATTAGTGCAAATTATTAATAATATTCTGGGAAATATTGGCAGAGAATGGGTTAAAAAATGTGCATTATTTTGGCAAGATTTCATAGACGTATTAAATTTGAAGGCGATCAGATATAAAAAATATACAAAAATGACAAAAATAATTGCATTATATAACATCCATTATTTTTTAGTAGAAACAGTGATGTAACAGTTTTTGCTGGAAATAATTGAGACTGACTAATTCACAGCGCACGGATGAGTACGGAAGATACAGGTGGCATGATTATCTAAGCGTGCCACTTGAGAAGAGTTAAAGCACACAAAATTATCAAAGATAAGTTGACGTCGAGTGAATCTAGTTCATTGACAGTTGACAGTACTCTAAATGTTCCCCCCTGCCATCCTCTCCACAAATTAGAATACCACCATCCACTTCTTATACTTACCTGATGCGCACTCCGTGGATATCACACTTAATCTTTGTTCTCATGGACGCTAAATTCATGGATTTTTGCTACTTCTTTTTTAATTATTTGTGGTGGGGAAAATCACCACTTTTGACAAATTTTGCAAGACAGTAAAGCAGTACAAATATTATTGCTGTTTTCATTATTATGCGGTGCTGATAAGTTTATTTTGAAATGTTATAGTTGACAAAATTTGTTACAAGTACATATTTTTCTATATATATAAAGCTGTTTACAGGCATTTTAGGCCCAGAGCTGTGTTATTCTCCTCCATTCCATTCTGTCCTTCGCCTTTATTTTCCAATCCGTTACATTTTTCTCCCTTATATCTATTACCACTGCCTCTCTCCATCGCTTCCTCGGTCTACCTCTTTTTTTCTTGTAGTTAGGTTTACTCCCTACTATTTTCTTAACTGCCCTTTCAGCTTCCATACGTTCAAGATGCCCTAGCCACTGCACTCTTCTGGCTTTTACAAATTCGTCTATTGTTGGTGTCTGGTACATTGCATATACTTCCTCATTATTTCTCCTTACATAGCCTTCCTCCGTATTCTTACCCCCTAGAATTCTCCTTAAGATCTTCCTTTCCCACCTTAAAAGGTTTTCTCTTGACTTCTTATTGATAACCCAGGTTTCACTACCATACAGCGCTGTCGGTCTCAAAGTTGTTTTATACATTCTAAATTTTACTTCTCTGGAAAATTTTTTTGATTTCAGTAAGTGGTTGACTGCTGCCGAACCTCTGCTTGATTTTATTTTTCTCCTATTTATTTCTTGTTCCTCATCACAGTTAGCTGTTATTAGCGCCCCCAAATACACATATTCCTGAACTTCCTCAAACTCCATCTCTCCATGCTCTGTTCTCAATTTAAAATTGGTATCCCTTTCTTGTTCTCCTATTCTCAAAAGCTTACTTGTCTCTTGATTTATCTGCAATCCCACTTTACGTGCTTCCTCCACAAGTTTTCTCGTTACTTCTTCTAATTCCCTACTATCTCTAGCAATACTAGCCAAATCATCTGCATAACTTACAATTTCATGACTTTTAAACAATATGTGTCCTTCTCTGTTCAACTGACTATCTCTTATGACCTTTTCTAGTACTACATTAAAAAGAAGCGTTGAGAGTGGGTCTTCTTGTCTCAGTCCTGTATCAATAGTAAAGCCTTCCGAACATTCACCTTTTATTTGTACTTTGGATTTAGTATTTTTTAGGGTCATTTTCAATAGCCTAATCAGTTTGGTTGGTTTCCCAAATTGTTTCAAAATTTTACTTAGATATTTTTCTACTGTGAAATATACAAACTATTCACTATTAGTTACTAGCACTGTCACTATAACGATCACACATTAACACTTATTATATCATATCGTACAACCTTCTGTATGACCATCATGTATCCATGTTTCGTCAAAATATTCTTCGATCCAGATTCCGACCTTTTAGATTTATTTAATATTTATTTTAAATAGTTTCTTCGCCATATCACTATTTCGTATTTTCTGTTAGTACTCTTTTCGACTTCATTTATACGGAAATTCACATACCCTTGTATACATTCTAGGCAAAGTTTCATCTTGTAAGACATAGCAACATATTTCTTTTTTTGTTGAAACTCATTTTTAAAATATCATCTTCCTTATGCGAGTTTCCACTATTTTCCGTTTCGCAGTTGTACTTTATTACACTACACTTATATGCTACTCACATGCATTCTTCTTAATGAGTTACCATATTTTGACCTCGCTCCCTAAACCCTTCATACATGTCATCATCCGATAGCCCTCACTTATTAAATTAGGACGTTTACGATTTTGAGAAGAAGCTGTAGAGCTTGAATTATTTTCCATTTTTAAGAACACAGAATCACTAGTAAATTAATTACATTCATAATTAAATTATCAGAAAGATATACCCGAAATTTTGCCAGCCTGAAAGATATAACGGTCCATGATAGCGCTGGAAATAGAACAGGGGGATCCATCAATCCATCACATCCAATAGAAGGGTAGATTCTTCGACGTGGCGCAGAAGCTGTGTCATCGGGTATGCTCTCAGAGATGTGCGGCACACGGTTTTATAGAATTGCTGCATGTATGTTTCTTGTGTCCACTGCTATAAATTGTGAGCGGGTTTATACGAATAACATAAGCCACTCTCTTGATTTTTGTAGGTAAAGCAAATAAGTAGCGAACATAACAATTCACAGTGTTATATCACAAATAATTGTTATCGGTGTAGGATACCCATACCCAACGCTATTCATAAACACAAACTTCGTCCTCTAACTTTTTTCGTGCGACATATTTTACTATCGGATATTTCTCCATTCACCGATACCAGTTGCTCCCTTCCTACGTCGTGCTATCGATACGGGACGTGCCTTCGTTTCCCTTGGACCTGTCGTCCTCCCCTTCCCATCCTTCTTTCCGTCCGTGGAACACTTTCCAACATCCCTGCAGTTCCCCTGAATTGAATTTACTGCATCCAGTCGCCGCTGGAAAACCCGCGATAAAAAGAGAATCTATCTTGCGTACACATACGATACATTTACCCCACAATCGATAGGATTAAGCAATGTCCGTTTAATGGCGCGTCAGCTCTGAGCAATAACCCTTCCTCGGTTTCGTTTAAAGCCGTTTGTATAAAGCGTCGAGATAAAGCTGTTGCAAGAGGGAAGTGTTGAGCGGTAGGTTTTTGTTGGTATAATCTATATTTCTTAAAAGTATTCGTGTAAAATTGTACTGACGACGTGGATAACGAAGACGAATTCGTATCTGTTGAAATTACCGAATTTTGAATAATTTTAGAAAAATGCATGGCCAACTACGAATCACGTAACATCAGTTTCATTAATTTAACGTCTTTTTGATCATTTCCAAAATATTTATAAAGCTAGCTACTGTTATACAAGATGATTCAGTCATAATGTCAAATTTAACGACGTATTCGTAAGGCTTAACAAAGCCGGAAAGTCGATCTCTTAAATTGAAGCAAACCAAACCATAACCGCGGTTAATAGGGCGCTCTGTATTAACAACTATTTCCTACTGGCAATATCAAAATGTCGAGCAGTGAAACGAGCAACTTCACACCTGCGTTGCCACACCACAGCTAAATGTTTCGTATATGTACGAAACCATTAAAATTCAAGAAAATAAATAAGCATACAGAATTTTCTCATAAGTGATTGTAACACTACTATTAACTTAGCCATACAAAATGTTTTAGTTAAGTACAAGTTTCAAGTCAACTTTCATTAAAAGAAGCAGAAGTATTTACCGCCGGTTGGGGCATTATTCCACGGAGTAATTGTTTCCTGCAGTATCATTCATAGATTTAATGGCGCGTTGCCCAGAGCGAGAGGTCTGCGTCTGAGCACCTACTGCAATGTAGGTCGCTTCCTGCAAGTCGAGCCGCTCCTTTTGTTTAACCTCTGAACAATATGTCCGTGCCAAAAAAATTATATCTAAGACTTCATCAGTCAGTTCAAATATTCTCATTTTGTGAATCAATTCAAGTGCATCAACATAATATACAGGTCTCTATAACAAATTATTAGAAATAAAGTAGATTTTATTATTATAATATAGTAGTACACTATGCGAGTTAAGAAATATATGTATAAACAGATACATTTTTATTTCTAAATAGTTAAGAAGGCCAGGAGCAGAAAAAACTTCCGTGTAGTGTGCATATTATCCATCCCTTCCTCTAAAAGTGTATCGTTCAACCATCATTAAAATATTTGTTGAAACGTTTTCGTCAAAGATGACATCTTATTCTTGAAACATTACTATATTATATTTCTTGGTTTTAGCAAATACTTGTAGATACGTGTGTGTAAATAAGTATTTTTAGTTACAGTAAATTTACAAAAACTGTTATTATTTTTAATGTCACGCTAAACACGTTGTTTGAAATGAATGTTTTTGTATGGTGTAGTGACACAGATAATGACACAGTTTTGATGCAAGCATCTAAACAATGTACCATTGCAAGTTCTATTATATCTATGAATTGTATATACAGGATTAACTATGACTTACGTACAAATCTTTTAAGAGGGCATAGGGAAAAATAAGAAATAACGGAATCACGCTTCACACTGACCTGTCAGCCGCGAGGTTAAGTATAATCTGCCAGAGGCTAGGTTAGGTATAATATGCCAAAGTCAAAGGTGTCAAACATAGTGACAGGTCACCGCATTGACACGCTTCCAAAGAAAAAAAAACTACAAAATGTAGATTATTATTTAATGAGAAATACGGTATGGTAGCACAGAGAGGCAGCCTTTATCTTACTAATATTTATTTCCAGGATTGATACTTGGAGAAATTTGAAGAATGTTTAATCATCTGTTTTCTTGCTTGTTTAAATTAAAACTTGCAAAGATTTTTGTACTTGCTGTGGACCTCTCCTTCCCTCGATCGTTCTTTTGTGTAAATCGAGGTAACTACTTGGTTTGGCGGTCTTGACCAAGTCCTATTACTTACGTCAGGAAAAAGCACAGATGATAACAACATAATACACGCAAATGTACACAAATACATAAAAACACTGCCACACGTTTACTGCCACGGCATAAAACAGCTGTTCGATGTGGTTCAAAAGTATTCAGCATAATATTTTGTATACTCGTGAAACGTCTTTGACGCTGTTGCACGATAATATGCATTTGTCACACTCCCATAAATCAGCACCTTATCCGTCATCTAGGCATTTGAATACAACATGTTTGTAAATACACAAAAATACGCCAATTAAATTTTCGAAAAACAAGTACTGAAAAATTATTTCAAACTATCAGACTGTAACCGTATACTATACATCTACAAACGACATCTGTAGGTCACTAATGCCAGGTGCACTCTTCTTCTTTTTATGGCCTACTCACGGCACATAAACAAGGAGAAGAAGAAGAAAATTTTTTATTTTCATGTGTTGTTAATACTAATAGTAGCAACAATATTAACAGTAATCGACGATGTTTGCATAAAATAATTAGTAATACTTTAAACTATAACATCCCAAGATGTTCACAGTGTTCTGTAAAAATGACCCTTAGATTATAGCTAACTTCGCGTTTCTGCATTGTTTGGAGCATGGAAAGTAGGCAACTAGCAATGCAATATTCATAACCTAGAACTTACTGTTACTTTAAATCAGCTAAGTGACTAATTTTAAACGTGTTATAGTAATTAAATAAAGTATTTTATGTCGGATATGTTAATTATGATGAATCTGCAAGGAATGAAAATGTGCAGTGTGAAACGAAATAACCAAGATCCAATACAATATACTGCAGCTAAGCGGATTAGCTGGTATCTATCAGGTACTTAGACATTATTATTTTAATAAATATGTTTATTTTCGTCGTTTCTACACTTGACAATGTTGATAAAAACGACCGCATGGTTGTTGACATATCTAGCCCTGTCGGACAATGATTAATTGTCATAGGCGACGACTTTCCGTAGGAAAAGAGGGTTTTGCCCCATATTTTAAACATCGAGCTAGAATTCCAAAATAAATTATTATTGTCTTTTAGACCTCCCTGAGGACGTGGTTAAAATTTTGTACTTAGTCATAGTTAACCCTGTATAAAATGGCATAGACTGCAAGTGCACCTTACAAAATATCATCTTACATCTTACACTTATTTTTTCCAAATATTCCACAAAAATATTTTATACATGTTTCTCTATCACACCTTAACACAACTAAGGCGCATTAGGTTTGTTGACAGAAGTGCGGCAGCTCAAATAAAAGAAATAACATGGAGAATTTCAGTATAAATACCAGATTATCCCTGAAATTTGCTAATTTTATCACCTAAAGACACATATTGTTAATTTGTCCTTAATATATAATGTAAATTAAAAATTAATAGTAAATATCTTGTAAAAAGAGCATAACGAAACATGAAAATTTCCACCCATTTTATATACTTGTTATACTTCATTAATCATCAGGAATCTATGATTTTAATGTTATTCATTATGAGCGCCAAACTCTGTACATTAAAAAGACTCATAAAAATGTTACTGTGGCACCGAACTGAGCTTAGTTTTATAAAACTACAGCTTAGAGCTAAAATCTAACATTTTGTTCAATGGGATCATTAGCCACATACTTCCGTACTTTCGTGAGAGCTCGCCGATTTCGGCGATTAATCTTCATTACTCACTTGAGTTTTTGAGATGCGTAAACCGAAAAAGAACACTTAATTACAAGCTACGTCACGCCACGCCCTCATGCAACCGTGATTTTCTCAGCAAATCTGACGGCCAGTCAGAAAAGAAACTTAATCATCGCGTTGATCAATATTAATGCGCCTTGCTCACACTGTTTCTATATTTTCTGTTTTAAACTAAACACAAATTGAAGAGTCTTGATTGTATAGATTCGTCTACAAGTCGCACAGTTTTGCTTGTAGCTTTTGTACAGAACCTCATCAGGTACGAGTACAATATACCACGACGATTAGAGAAAATGAAAACTTTTCTTGTTTTATGTTCTGTGGAAAAAGCACACTCGATATAAAGTTTTACTTGTATTTAAGATGAGGCTGCCATGGAGAAAATTAACGTTTCATGTATGGACTATACAGAAAAGCATTATACAGGGTGTCCCAAAATAGAAGGCCATTAACCACATATTCTTTGGATAAAAATAATGCGACTTTCCTTATGCCATTTTTTATTTGGACGTCCCTGTTTCAATATACAGGGTGTTAAAGTTGCATTTTAAAAAACTATTTTTGTTAATAATTCCATTGGTTTGTAAGATACACACTTGAAATTTTGCACGTACTTTTACCTTATTCCGGCATACTTATCATGTAATTTTGGAGAAAAAAATCGAACGGCGAAGGTAAATGAGGGATGCAGTACCCTTTATCCCCTCCAATTATTTCTAAGTACGCCTATGCAGCTTTTTCTTGAAATATCAAACGTAGAATTTTTTCCGATCATTTTATCTCCTTTTTACTTTTTTGTTTAAGTGCTTCGTTTTGGAGAAAAACGACATGTATTGATGGGTTACAAATGTCTTAGCGGCCGATGAATGTCAGGAAAAAATATTGAGCTCCTTTATCCCAACAGTGTTGTTAATATTTATAACAAGTAATTGAATTTCATTTAAGTTAAATTATCAAATTGATAAAAAAAGGGACAAACATCTGCAAAATTTATTAAAACAAATTTTGAAAAAACAAAATACTCATAAAAAGGCCACAGAGGAGATCAGATATACCCTACAAATATTTTAGCAAGCTTGTACTTAATTCTTAGAGTACCCTAAGAGGAGGTTCAATGGAATAGTTAGAGTTTAAATTGCAGTGGATCTGAGGTAGAAACCTTTCCTTAACTGTAACAGCCTTTGGCAAAATTACCCGCTTATCAATCGATGATTCGCATAGGCCAAGCATGCCCCTATTCAAGTGGGTTAAGATAAGGGTTAAAGTTACAGACAGTTGGTCCATAGATAGGATGAATGGCTGCAAGGTATGAAATTAGGACATCATTAGAAATAAGCAACACACAGACACACATACAAAGTAAAGAGAAACATCTTTATTTGAAAAATTTGTAACAAAACACACAGAAAACACAATTTTTCATCAGTTGTTTGTCTTGTCACTGTCCTGTCGTCTGTCCAAATATTAGTTGTTTTATTTGCTTCATGTACTTAGATTAAACATTTTACTACGTCAATATATTTCGGGTTGCCTAGATTTCCCTATCATTTAGTTGTGGCTATTCGTCTTGAGGGTAGGCCACCCACAATTATTGTTTGTTCTTACCTATATATTTTGAATTTAAACGCGTCGACTACGAGGGAGCGCAAAAACACTACAGATAGGCGAATGCTTTTTTTTTATTAGATATTTACTATTTTATGCCAAGCTCTGGTTGAAGATCCAGTTAATTTTACGAATATATTGTACAAAGTTCTCTTAGATCCCACTTGTGGTTGTAAATGAAAAATCCTAAGAGTTATTCATATTTCGCCTGTGGTATTTTAGGTACGTATAAATAATTAATTCACCACCGGTTGATCAAACTTATTTATTATAACAAACTTGTATGAAACACCTGTTGTATTTTAGATGACTTTTTCTGTTTGAAAACCATATTAAACCTGTGCAACCCGGAGAGTTTGTTAAATTCCAACTCCCCTCCAAGAGTTCCATTGAAAAATTATAATATAAATAAGTATTTCCTTTCTTAAAATATAAAGTTCCTGAGTTAATTTACTTCCAACAAATATTAAAATGTAATAAACAATGTCCAATTTCCTCTCATGCAAATCAAAAGGGCATTGACTAATTGTCAGAAGGTAAAGTAAATATCATTTCTCAAATTGTGGTATTTCAAAAATAATAATGTCCTTAAATATTGGTAAATTTCAATTACGACTTTAATTAGATTTATTTACATAGCAAATTATACAGGATGATTCTAAACTTATCAAAAACATTTTTTAATCAAAAAGGGTAGTTCGAAAATGATTTAAAAATATACTTGGTCCACAGTAAAACCTGACCATGCCCAAAGCAAGAATTTCCCAAGGAAAGAAATAGATAAAATTTTATAACACCTATTTTATATTAGCAAATTCAGCTGATTTTTCCGAGATTCTTATGATTAGTTAATACAATTAGTTTGTCGTTTAAATTAATAAAATAATTGGACATGTGTGGTGTTGTAACAATTCGTGTAAATATATGAACAAACACAAACATTTCTGCCTCTTGTCCGTTTTACAGTAAAGTAATGTAAACACTATCGTAAAAACGTTAATACTACAATCGGAATTCAGTATCCGGTGTCGCCTGCATTCCGATGATGCTAGATGCTACAGTAAACCTGCAAGACGATGTCAAATTTAAAAATACTACAACTTCAATCATTGTTTACGATATTGTCTCCATTTTTCACGACGCTTCTATTCCCGTTATAAATTACATCACCTTGTATATGTTTTGATTATTTCAATTGACTGCTAAAAGATAGGAACACCCTATTCATGAGCAGGATATTTTAAAACTTGTTACAAGAAAACATCAACTTTTAACACTTAGATTCAGGGCAAAAAACAGTACCTATTCGTTATTCCAAAAGCGTTTTAAATTAAAAAAAGTTGTAAAGAATTTCATTACGTTTAAACATTTCCAGTAAAAAAGAGTTCCATGTAATAAGCGGAGCGAACATGTTCGCTAAAGGAAGCGATGGCGTTAAATTTGAATTTTTATGCTAGATTTATCCTCAATTTATGATTAAATAGAAACTTATTTGAAAATATGATTAAATTTGTTTCCTCTTAAAAATAAAGTAGGAAGATGTATGCTATATTCCTTTCAAATAAAAATCTACTACGTTTTTTTGTACGAGATTTATTTAGTACCTGTTTTCTACGTTCTTCTGAAAGCAAGTGAACGGTAGCATCACACCGTGAGTTACTCGAGGCCATGTTCTCAAATTATTTTAAATGTTTCAGAAGCGAAGAAGCGAAAATAATTTTTCAGATCGCAGTAAAATTGCAAATTTATTCAGAAAACGCAATAAAGAAATGTTAAATGACCACATTAATTCGTCATTCAGCTGATGTTTTCTGACATTAGATCAGCTGCTATTGTTTATAATAGCATTGGACAGAAAACTGGTCTTGTATCTGCACCAAAAATACATGTGAATAGGCAACAGTTTATGGTGACATATAAGTGTCATTATTTTTTAACTTCTCAGTAAATTATTATTGTAATGGGAGTATTTGAACAATTCACCATCACCAAAGTTGTACAGCATAATATCGTACAAGTACAAGTGAATATGACAAACAATAAAAATACCTAATATCAGCATTTCTCCATGACTAAATGTGGCAGGCATTGCGAAATTACGTGTGTTATAAATACTAAACGAACGCATATGTTAAAATAAATGCAGCAGTTACTTAAAACAAAATACCAAATAATAACAGCTTTCACAAAAATAGCAATAACAATAATTTTCATTGCTATCTCAGTAACCTTTGATTTGACCATATGTTTATTAGACTTTTTTGTTCACTTTTACCCCCTGAACACCCCTTTCAAGGGGTTTACAATCATATATTTACAGATTTTCAAAAGGCTTTCGACCAAATAAATCATAATATTTTATTAGCTATACTGCGTTTGTTCAGTTTTTCGGATTCATTGGTATCTCTCTTAAAATCATATTTAGAAGATAGACGCTTCATGGTTAGATATCAAAATTTTACTTCTCGTTCATTTTCTCCCACTTCAGGTGTCCCTCAAGGCTCGAATTTAGGGCCACTTTTGTTTCTACTTTTTATCAACGATCTGTCAGACGTGGTATCATGTGAAAAATTGCAATTTGCAGATGATTTTAAACTTTATTCATCGATAAATTCTCCTTTAGATTGTGAAAGGCTTCAGATGGACTTAAACAATATATCAGTATGGTGTGATTTAAATCAATTGTCTCTCAACATCTCCAAATGCAAGTCAATGTCCTTCACCCGTAAAATGAATTTTGTCGCTCATGATCACTGCGTTAATGATTACACTATTGATCGGGTTGAAAGCTTTAAGGATTTAGGAATAATTTTTGACAACAAATTGACTTTCGTTGAACATATCAATAATATTGTGTCTAGTGCATTCCGTACTTATGGATTTATATATCGAAGTTGTAGAGACTTTTCTGACGAACACACTTTTAAAACCTTATTTTGTTCCCTCGTTAGATCGAAAATAGAATACGGGTCAATAATCTGGTATCCCATTTATGGTGTGCACAGTCAAAGGTTGGAATCAGTTCAGCGAAGGTTCTTAAAATTTGTAGCTTATCGACAAGATGGCTTCTATCCACCTATAGGCATTAACCATGTTGAACTCTTGAATCGCTTTAATATGGAAGCACTACAAGTACGTCGTAATATATCTTTAATTCGTTTTTTGTACAATCTATTAAATGACAAAATTGACTGTTCCATCTTGTTGGCCAAAATAAAGTTCCGAATTTCGCGAGGCAATTCCCGTCAGCAAGCATTGTTTTATTGTGATACGCCCAGGACAAATATCCTAACAAAATCTCCAATTAATTTAATGTGTGGACTATATAATAAAATTGGAAATAGTTGCGACATATTAAGTGATAGTATGAATATAATCTGTAGTTTTGTGCGTCACTTGTGATGAGTTCTTAAATGTTCAGTTATATAATCTTTAGATTTAGTATTTCAATGAGTAATATTTTTTTTAAACTTTTTTTAATTTACTTATTCCTGTAATTGGGTTTTCCTGTTGGAAGAATAAAGATTATTATTATTATTATTATTTTTTTTTTTTTCAGTAAACACCTTCCGAGGCTCCGACACACTCGGAGATGTTCTGGAGAGTCAAGCAATGACCACTCTCCACTCCGTGGAGTCAGTAATCATTGCGCCCGTAAATCGTGTGTTCTGAGCAGACGTAGCAAGGACGATTGCCTTCTGCATTCTGCCGGCTAAGATCTCTGCCGAATTTCGACAAGCCGGTATGATCTTTAAGTCAGAAAGCAACGTATGTCTCATTCCACCCAGGACGCCTATAATTAGCACCACAATCTTAACAGAGTGGTCTGGATATAGCCTGCGGAGCTCGGAGAGAAGATCTCGATATTTCCTCCGTTTTTCCTCCTCTTTTAGGACGATGTTGTTCTCTGCGTGAGCCGAGAACTCAATCACAAACATCGTCCTAAGCTGGTGGTCGAGGAGGACTACATCAGGCTTATTGGCTTGGATTTGCCTGAGGGTGGGGAATGAATAGTTCCAATAAATTCGGCACTTCTCATTCCCCACTACGGATTCTATATCCCCCGGAGCATAAGGCAGCACTGGCGTCTCGTCTATCTCATACGAGTGTCGTAAATGATAATACAACACCCGTAAGGCTGAATCGTGTCTTTGGATATACGCTGTGGCATATACCGGACAAGCAGACAGGAGATGCATAAGCGTCTCCGGCGCTAGGCGGCAGGCCCTGCAGCTGGTATCAGGAACCTCGATACCCAAGACACGACTACGATAGACGAGTGTGTTCATTACACCATCTTGGCAAGCCATTATGAATCCCTCGGTCTCAGAGTTCAGCCCCGCTGACCTCAAAAAAGCAAAGGTCAGCCTTTCAGATAAGCCAAGCCCCTCTAGATGTCGGTAGAAGAGACCATGCATTGGCTTATCCTTATGTAGCTGCAGAAGATGATGCGTTTCTGCAGCTTTAATTAGAGCTTTTAACTGAGCAGGATCCGACTCGGTGACAGAGTCTGGATTTTCCCGCTCAGTATCGAACACAAGACCAAGTTCATCGGCTGCTCTTCTCGCTGCCTTATACACAAACGCTTATTATTATTATTATTATTATTTTTTTTTTTTCAGTAAACACCTTCCGAGGCTCCGACACACTCGGAGATGTTCTGGAGAGTCAAGCAATGACCACTCTCCACTCCGTGGAGTCAGTAATCATTGCGCCCGTAAATCGTGTGTTCTGAGCAGACGTAGCGAACCAAGGACGATTGCCTTCTGCATTCTGCCGGCTAAGATCTCTGCCGAATTTCGACAAGCCGGTATGATCTTTAACTCAGAAAGCAACGTATGTCTCATTCCACCCAGGACGCCTATAATTAGCACCACAATCTTAACAGAGTGGTCTGGATACAGCCTGCGGAGCTCGGAGAGAAGATCTCGATACTTCCTCCGTTTTTCCTCCTCTTTTAGGACGATGTTGTTCTCTGCGGGAGCCGAGAACTCAATCACAAACATCGTCCTAAGCTGGTGGTCGAGGAGGACTACATCAGGCTTATTGGCTTGGATTTGCCTGAGGGTGGGGAATGAATAGTTCCAATAAATTCGGCACTTCTCATTCCCCACTATTATTATTATTATTATTATTATTATTATTATTATTATTATTATTATTATTATTATTATTATTATTATTATTATTATTATTATTATTATTATTATTATTATTATTATTATTATTATTATTATTATTCTTATTATTATTATTATTATTATTATTATTATTATTATTATTATTATTATTTAATAATAATTTATTATCTTGTATACCTACTGATAAATTTTGTGGATTTGTAGGAATTATGCGTACAAGAATGAAATCGCCTTGCAATAGGAATGAAGTCGTCATCGATTGATGCTAACCCATATTGAATTAAGGGCCCTATTTATGACGGCAGGTTGTGGAATGAGACGTTATGCAGCCACTTACCTACGACCCTTCGGCTTACAAGAGGCAAGGGAAGGAATCCAACAAAATTAATAATAAGAAATTCCATTCCAGCATATTTGACCAGGAGCATCAAAGGGTGCTTTCCATCACTTGCATCTCCTCTGAAATGAGGGCAAGGTTTCGTAGCAAACTGGGAGGTTCCAGTGGCGTAGTCGGGATATTTGGGAGGGGCTGAGGTGCCAAACTTCCCTTGGAATCCTTGGAATTCCTCTAGTATTTACACATTTAATGTACTGCTGGGCATCCCAAATCGAACTTTTTCAAGAAACTGACATTAATTTATTTCACGCATAATTAAAAATAGTTAAAGGTAAGAAATTATAGAGAAAGAGGTGTGCAACCTTTAATATTCAGAATTTTAAACTAAAACCAATTACTAAGCTCCATTAAGACCAGCCTTGAGTTAATAAATTTAACTCTAACTTTAATTTTAGTATTTTATGAATTACACTTGGTCAACTAGAAGAACAAATTTTATTTTATTACGAGTACATCAAAGTGTTTCATTATATCAAAAGATAAATGAAGAAGACTGCAATATCACTAGTTCTGATAGATGATGGGGTATTCGGAAAAGAAAAAGGACAAGCTCATCCATCGCATCAAGAGGGGTATAGAGCTTTATGCTATAAGTAATTAAGTAGTGAAACATATTAATTTCTGCCAAAATACCTATTATACCTCACCCATTTAATCACGTATAAGTCAGAATAATACATGTTGATATAATACATACATGTCTATAATGGCCAAGTTTACGGTTAAGCCTAAAATAATGAAGGCAGTCACTCCCGAGCTATTACGTAATCCGCAGTGGGCTCAATCCGTATATAATTTGTAATTGAAATTTCGGAACTATGTGTGTGCCATCAGAATAGTTTAACTAATAAGCAAGTTCTGGATGTAAGCCGATGCCTTTAGGGACCTTGCAGATGTGCAGAGGTGTAGCCAAGAAGAATGAGATTAATACAGTTGGGAAATTTCACATTTTCAAGTTCTTGTCAAATATTCTAATTCTGCATACGGTAATATTAGTTATTTATCCAACAGTTGCAACACTATATCCACTAGTGGAATAAAGTAACTTTATTTCAATAGGAGAATAATAAAAACGTAATAAACCTATAATAAATCAAGTATAATTTATTTAATTTTTTTTCACATTTAACTTCCTTTCTGTCAATAACAATCAATATAGCATTGTTGCCATCATTTTCGGAACGCATAACATCTGCCGAAGTTTGTGAAGAATTTGCACCGGTTTTGGATGTCTCTTCTTATAACGAACAGCTATATTTTTCTTGGATTTTCCTTGCAATATCAAGTTTGTTCATGGACATGGACCCCTCAACATAACTTTCTGCTACAGAGAAGGTCTTCCGTTCACCATATCGTTTAATGGTTGTAAGATTAGCACCTTTATTGGTCAATAAAGTTGTTGATGTGTGCTTCGTGCAATGGGCAGTATATGCTTCTGGATTTGTGATATTCATGAATGAAGCAACTGAGGGTACCTTCGACAATGTGTTCATTCCAACAGACTGAGAAGTACATTTTTGACTGATATATCGTAACAAAAATCTTGCGAAGGGAATTGGTCGCAGAGAAATATATTTTCTGCATATTTCAACAGCATTCACGCAAGATCCTTCTTCTATAATAGTAAATTTTCTTGAAATGCCCGCCTTGGTGTCAGGTATTGAATCAAATAGGTAACTGCCAACGTCTTGTGCGTCAGTAATTTTCAAATTTGTCAATTCGCAACATCGACAGACCCCAGAAACCCCCATTATTGGTGCAACCTAAAATAATCCAAAGTTCACTATATACCTAACAACATGTAAAAGATAAAGAGATATTACCTTTATCATTAAATATTCTTTATCGGAAGCCCAAGTCAAAAATAATTTAATATCTGCTGCAATGCTGCAGCTTTTTGCTTTGTATCCTCCCGATTCACTCTTCAAATATGTAGTAAGCTTGTTATATTTTCCAATATCTAAATTTTTGTAGACCTTTATAGAACATATCAAATACTTCGACCACATATATAAAATTGCATATATTTTTTTTTCAAATTTTAAAAAATAAGATAACTTGACTTCTTTATTTACTGTCATTATTTTCTATTTTCCCTCCATTCGTTAAATTCGGCAAACACTTTTTCGTAATGTTCCCTGGATTTCTCTGGTAATAAATGGAAACTTCTTGAGCTTCTTCTAAAACAGCCACAGAAACACAATTACTTTCTTGCATTTTTGCCAAATTCAGATAGAACCGTTTATTAAATAATTGATAATAAACAACTATAGCAACCAGTAGGTATAACAAAACCTACCACGTTTCATTGAGTACTAAGAAATATCAAATCCTGCAGTCCTGCGTAGTGCCTGCTGCGTCAAGTCCTCCTGCGAATGTTTTTTTTATTAAATTCCAACTACAAATATCATTGTGATGCGATTATTGATAAACCGTTGTATTGCATTCCTGTTTTAATTGCCTGTTATCCACTTAAGAATATTAATTATTAGTAGTAGTTAGAAATCTACCTTTATTTAGACCCTTATGATCATTACCTACAAATTTCATTCCATTATCTTAATTAAAAATATATTTTAAAAAATATCCAAATAATAAGACACCCTTGGAGGGCCATGTCTCAATAACGTTACTTAGGAAGAACAAAGTTTATAGAAACTTTTTTTAATATTTTTGGCTTTATTCCAAACCCCCTCTATGGACACATAACATTTTTCATTTTTTTCTCAAACAGTTAACATATTTTTTATGTGTTAACTCTAATCTAACATCCATTATGTGAGGAATGTTTTGAAGTTTGACAATTTCGTAATACGTAATACCATCTGAAAGGTTAAAGCTAACATACTTTCACTTATTATAATTAATTATTCCTAAATTCGGCATAAACACGACATGTCAAATTATTTATCTGTGAAGAACTGAAAGAAAAATGTCTAAAGGACCGTACAAAGTACGCACTGTTCGAACACTCATCGAGGTGCCCATTATCTTGATGGTTTCCTCACAATCCAACGCGGCATTCAGTGTTCCCTCAATAAAAGACACAGCTCATCCCGCAAGACGATTTTTATTAAAGAATGCATTTCTCTGGAACGAGCAGTTCCATGAATTCTTATCAGGCGTATCCGTCATCAAAGCCTCGTTCCATTCGGAGCCATCGAGCAATATTACGTAGCCTCCCTCCTTATCGATCTTCCCCCTTCCCCCAGAAGTCGTTCTTCGCTTAAGCAAAGTGTGAACTGCCAAATTAACACGCGCACTTGGGGTTAATGGGGTTTTTATCTTTCCCTTCGCTGCGCCGATCAATTAACCATTAATTAAGGCTTGATACTGACTTATCTGCTCCTATAATTGTTAATTGAATCTTTCTGTATTCAAATTTATACGGGAATGCCCTTTACGGAAGCCAGTATCAGTAAAGATAGTCAGTTTAGGATGTAACAGTATCTAAGGGAGGTGGAAGTATTCCTACGCCTTTATTTGATGTTGAATTTAAAATTTCCAAATGAGGTAGCAGTAACGCTGGAAATGCTACAACGTTTCCATTCAAAATCCATCAGAGGATTGCTGTAATATTATTAATTTATAGTTGAAGATTATGTTATGTTAGTTTAGGGAAAATAAAGAACACACTGTAAATACAAGGTGATTCAGGACTTATATGGCCACCCTTAAATAAGAAGTCGATATCATCATAAAAAATATAACAAAAGTTTAATAGATTGCGCCGACTAAAAAATGTTTAAGTTGTAACATTATAAAGGAGTACATAGCTGGTCATCTGTACTTCAACTACATCTCATATACAAAAACAAGTAACAACAACAACAACAACAAGTAAACAAGTTTTTGCACCTGAAGCGCGTGTCACACACCCGATTGACGAATAGGATTGGAGTGGAGATATACTCCCTAGGTGGTAAATGAACGAGGTCAGTAGTGTTGTTTTATTTATTGTGAGAGTGTCAATCTTTAAAATTTTCAATATGGCTCATGTGTACAGCAATGTTGAGTTAATGGACATGATTCTTGTTTATGGTGAAGTTAGCCACTGTTACCAGCAGATTATCCATAACGAGTTAGGTTTTGTGAGTGGTTGATCACTTCTTATACAGAATTAAATTGTGGAAAAATATTTTGGATATTTTATTAAAAAAACCACAACTTAAAAAAATATTACCTTAAGGAAAAAATGGTTCCCTAATAATTGATATTCCCTATCCAAATATTTCTACTCTTTGAAATTTTGGTTGATTATTAGGAATTCAAATTATTGGGTGCACCACTGGATTATACTTAAAAAATGTATGAGAATCATTGTTTAAGTAATCTAAAATGTTAATCGTAGACAAATTACAAGCGTAGCATTTTTCAGTCAGAAACAAGTGTTTTGAAAACCGTATTATCATTGTCCATTCAACAATCATTTGTTTCTGGAAGAATCTCCAATAATTTTCCAGATACTCATGAAAACCGTAGAAAATTACGCCCACTGTACGATACGGACAACTGATGAATAATAATTGTATCCATCTTTTTCTTACAACGGATGTATATTCTTAATTTTCGGGGATGGCCTGTTGTGGCTGAAAACAAGCAAAGTTTTAAGAAGTTGCTGAAACGGAACAGAAAAGCCTTTATAACTGTAATCCTTCTTTTCTTTTTTGGAGGAATATAAATCGTCCACTTAGTAATAAAATAAGTAAAATGGCACCATCGCCTTATTGTCTAAATCAAGTCTTTCTTTCAACGAAAAAAAATTGTAAATCAATATTTCTGACGCCGCTTAAAAGTTTCCCAAGTCGATTTATCACTTTCAGGAGGTTCATATAGCAAAATTTCCCGACGATAAATCTTTTAATTCTCCTCTCATCCCTCGATATAGAAGTGGTTATAAATTTAAACACCTGCATCTGACTAGCCGACAATATTATCTCGGTACGGAACGGTGGTACTTTATAATGCAGCGTGTGTAGCACAACAGGGATTTTTCAATAATGATATACAATTAACAGTGAGCCAGTTTATTTTATACAAATAACAGTAACTTTTATTTATTTATTTTTACAACATACAACGTTCTACGAGAGATGAGGACACAGCACAGTATAAATAACAAAATTATAATAAAACAAAACTTCAAATCAAACAAATATAAAACAAAATACCAAATCAAATATATAAAGGCATAACAACTATAACAGGAAAAAAGTAAGTGAAACTCACATATGTATCAGTAAAATAATTATGCAAGAAAAAATACACAATTGTATAGCAAACGTTAATTAACAAAATGGCAATGTTTAATGATCTTGTATGATGACGAGATCATACAGGTAGTATAAAAATACGGTTATATCTTGAATTAAACGTAAGTACTCTAAGAAAGATTTGTGAAAGCTCCTCAGATTTAATATAACTATGTATAATCTTGAATAAGAGTAGTATTGAACCAACTGCTCTACGCGATGACAGACTGCACAAATTAGTACACTACAACAAAATATCATTAGCTATTCATTTAGAGGCACATTATCCATCGATTATCAAAATCGCACACTTTATGAATTTGTGTTGCACTTTTCAAATTGCAGTTAGATGAGTTGTATGTATATAGGAGACCAAACCACTGAAGTATATTCTAGTGTAGAGGGTGTTCTCTATCTATTATTATTATTATTATTACTACAAAAGGAATTTTCAGGAAATGATTCATATTAAAAAAATAAAAATTGCGTTAATGATAAAACTGATATAAAAAATGTAAGTCAATTGTATTTTATATTTTTGCTACGGTCATGCAAAAATCAAAAAATGTTTTATTTAGATGACACTAAGTGTAGGAAAATATGACGTCGATCTGAACGTTTATGTTTGTCATGATGACAAAACGCTATTGTAGAGTGACATATGAATGCAATAAACATTTTATTGCACTAGTGCAATAAAGAACCACTTTTTCCACTAAATATAGTTCAATAAATGTTTGTTTTTTGCATGAAGGTAGAAAATTAGTTATTTATGCAACAAGTACAAAAAGCAAGTGTTAATTGCACGCAACGTGAAATTGTCCAACTAGGCCGTCAGGCCGAGTAGGACAACACATCGAGTAAACACTTACTTTTTGTACTTGTTGCATAAATAACTCTTAATGCCTTGGCTGCTTTAATAGAGTTAAATACAAGTATATTTTACTGCCTAGCTAAACAAATAACTATTGTTTTTTTATTTTTTATAAGATGTGCTGGTACATTATTGCTGATAATTTTTTCACACTTGTATAAAAAAAATTCAAATCTTGTAATCCATCCCTTGGTTAATTAACCAAGTCCCAGATACAAAAATAAGGATTTAAATGGACCAAATTAACACCTGGAGAATTTATAAAAAAAAACAGATACATTCCTTTAAGAAATCCTATTACCTATTCACGTAGAATCGTTCGTGACGAAAGGTGTGACTAAATGAAGACTTTTCATGAAAACCGGTCGCTTCGAAATGAGTGTTTCATCTAGTTTATCGAGGCATTAATCCTGGATAAAGGGTAAAGAAATTCCGAAGTAATTAGTAACCCACTTGCAATCCGACCCTCCCTGCGTTCTCCCCATTTTCACGTCTTTACCAGATTTAGTTAATCCTGAAAATATTGGGAATCCCGACCGAGATGTTTTAGATAAAATCAGCGGCAGCCGGCGGGCTCCCAGTTGGTCCAAGGTCAAGATAAGAGTTATTAATGGCCTGAATATTACTTCGAGATCATCTGTCCTTAAAAGGGAAATTTAGTATTTAATGATACTTTTAGGCTTTGAAATGAAACTAATCTGATCCAGAGCAGAAGCTATTTAACAATAGAGGATGTCCTGAATATAAGTTCTCATTGAATGATCTGACCGAAAGTGACAAAAACGCATATGAAATAAAAGTCTAATATAAATAGTTTTTCTATAAATATACAGGGTGTTCAGAATATGAATGCCTTAATTTTGCTATATAAGTTGTACAAAACTAAACATAATAAAGAAGTGGTATAAATTTTATACTGGTCTGAAATGTATTTCAGGGCAATCTACTTTAGGCAAAATTCTACCCTTTATGTTATCGTTTTTTATATATACATTTTATTATTAGGTATTAATAATATTGTGTGAATAAAGCTCCGACCAGAGTTGCACTACACCCACAATATGTACCTATATATTCTTTATAATTAGCTTTTTTTAATTATTTACTGTATTATAGAAATATTTAGGCTAATATATATCAATTTTTCTACAATTCCTATCAATGAAGTCATATATGTATGTTCTCTGATACCAAATAAAACATTTACAAACGCCAATACTAAAGAATATATGACTTTAAAGTTCACATTTGGTTTGTAGGCGTCCGTGGCTTCTTTCAATGGTTTGGCAGCTTCCGGGCGGTTGGCCACATCGTCGGTTTAAGACTTTTAACGTTTCGAGAGACATGTCGCTCTCTTCTTCAGAAGATCTGAAGCATCAGACCGGAAGCAGTCAAACTAAAGTTCACATTGCATATCAAGAAATGCTTTAGTTTGATATTAATCTCCATATACAAAGAAGTCAATAAATTGTACAAATTTAGGTGTTATTATAGTTATATACAGGGTGTTAGGTAAACATGCTGCAAAAATTCAAGGGGTTATTCCTTGGCCTATTCTAAGAATATTTTGTCCTATGATGATTTCTGAAAAACTCCTGTGTTTCGAAGATACAGGGCGAAGAAAATTTAAGACAGTAACAACATTTTATTATCAAAAGGTACATGTAAAGTTGCTCAATCTACAATCAATGTTCGAAATCACTTCCTCCACCTTGGATTTAAGCATTCAATTTTCCCGTCATTGAGTGCCGAACCCTTTCAAACACATCAGGGTTGTTTCTAATTGAGTAACACCCAGCAATTATCCGATTTCGCAATTCATCCAAATTCTCCACTGGAGTAGCGTAAACTAATGACTTCAGATAGCCCCATAAAAATAGTCCAGACGGTTTAAGTCTGGGGATCGAGCAGGCCGTGCGTGTGGCACACCTCGAGCAATACAGCGATCTCCGTATGTTGCTGTTAAAAAATCACGAGCAACCAAACTGAAATGTGGTGGTGCACCATCGTGCATAAACAACATTGCAATTCTTGTCGCCGATGGTACATCCTGCAGAAACTCAGGCAGTGTTTCTTCCAAAAAGTTGCGATACATCTCGCCAGTAAGTCTTGCTAGTAGAAATACCGGTCCAATTAAATAGTCACCCACAATTCCATCCCAAATATTCAAGAACTGATGTTGAAATGCATTTCTTGAGAAACTGGCTTCATCCAATATGGTTGTCGCAAATTTTGTCCACCCTGTGTCTTCGAAACAAAGGGGTTTTTCAGAAATCATCATAGGACAAAATATTCATAGATAGGCCAAGAAATAACCCCTTAAATTTTTGCCGCATGTTTACACCCTGTATAACTATAATGATTTTGAATCTTTTACAACCAATGCTGTTATTTGAAGGTTTTCCGGGATGTTATGTCGTAACTGGTTGTTGCCAGTAATAGAATTAACGTGCACAACCCTATCCTTAGCTGGAATCCCTTGTTGTTCTCGGACTATACTCTATGAAGGCGGTTTTGTTATCAGTACCGCCAATATATTGCTGCTGTTGATACTTCCGAACGTTTCGCCGCTTTTCACTGTTACCATCTTCAGTGGAGACTCCCCAAAAACTTCGGCGCGACCGAGGCGAAACATGCAAGTAATTAATCAATTAATTTATTTATCCATTTTAGTGTATTAAGCTCGTATGTGGGGCAATTGAATTTTGCATTGTCTGAACCATATTTATAGAAAATTGTCAGTTCCATTTACCGCTGCAGTTATTTTAATACATTTTATGCATGAAATTAATTAAATTTCCTCCTGTAGAAATTTCCATAAAATATACAGTCCCGTATGGTTACTTTGGGCTAATTCGTTAATTCTAGCATCGCGTCATCACGTGGCTCCATCATAAACTGCATATTTAACACATAAAACCGGAAGGAAATTCAAAAATTATTCCCGCATCATAAATTCCATCGATATATAAATTTATAATGCACTAAAAAGATACAATTTTAGTGATGCATTGTGCTCATAAAACATGCTTTACGATTAAAACTGTTTCAACAGTGCGAAAATGTGGGATCAAATGTAATACCTGTTAATCCTTAGTTACTACTGTTTACATCGACGCCTAAAAGGATTATTGTTTTATCCTCGCACAGAAAAAGGACAACAACCGATTTTAACTGTTACATGATAATAACTCAATTATAAAAATTAACCTGGTATTAGAAAAACTGACAGGTAGTTATCATCTTCAATCTAAAATGAAATGTGTGTGCTATATTAAAGTGGCCACTGAAACTACTTGCAAGTGTTGTGAAGCTCGTTGCAAACGACATTTTTTACAGCTGATTAAGCGAGTTCCCAGCTTAGTGACTTAGACAAGGGGCGGTTTGTTGGGTTGTGTGAACCAGACTTGTCGGTAAGAGAAATTTCTAGAAGGACTAACAGATCCTTACATGTCATAGTACGATGTTACCAAGCATGACAGCCCAACGCTACGTCCAGGGAGTGGTGAAGTCATATGTCATTCCATATCTTCTTCACGCTCTGAGTCCATGCTTGTTAACACTGTACTATGGTACGTACGGATCTGTTAGTCCTTTCAGACATTTTTGTCACCGAAAAACCTACTTCCTGCAACCCAACAATTCGCCAACTCTCAAAACCACTAAGCTGGGAAATCTGCCCAAATCTAGATATTTTAGGCACAAATGTGAGCAGACATTTTTAAAACCAATCCAATTCGATTTATATTCAAATGAATTTGTAAAATTCGTATAGATAACTCTATCTGACCGTGATTTTTATGTACGTCAAATACTATTTGCAATATGTCTGCTAGATATAGAGAATACGACAATAGTGATGAAATTACTGAAGAAAACAAGAATACCTAGTGAGATATTGTATTGTCCAGATGTCAGTTTGTCAGGTGGTATAATATTACATACAATCAAGTAATTTTCAAGAAAATATCTACCTTTTGTTGCTCAGCAACTACTTGACAACAGTTAAGTAAAAGTTAAGTTTATCGATTGTCGTTTAGAGTTGCCGGCTTACGAAGGGATAGAATTTCAAGGTGAAAGGTATGACATGTCTAGCCGAGTTTTAAAGTTTCTGAAATTACGTGTATCTACCAAATAGCGAATTTAACTCGAGAAATTCAACCCTTTGTGCTTTTATAAATCTGTAATGGATTTAATATCACGGAGGTATAGAGTTTTCTATGAAGTTGGATACACTCAACTTACATTTAAGCGTGCTTTTTGAGGTCTCTACCTGTGGTTAATTTTTGGGTGCCTTAAAAAGAACTGCAGAGAAAGCTTGCTTATTTTAGATGAAGTTTACTGCAAAAATAAGTTCCGTTCATTAATATAGTTTAATCTAGGAGTATCAGAACTTAAAATTACGTTCTTCAAGATATTTCTGATTTGAAAGTTTCAAGTTATTATTTATCTGCAATAGTGTTATTCAAATCGGAGTAATTAATATTGCCAATTATGTTGATTTCACAATTGACAACAATGTTATGTATTAATAATATATTTTTTTAAAGTACGAATCATAAAAACAGAGTATTAGGCTGTTGATTAATTGTTTGTTTTACCATCTGCCACATGTCTTTCAAATGCTTCTTTAGTTTTAATATTGGATGCATAGACAATATTCTGTATAAAGTTCAAAGTTGTTTAGGTCAAGGTTATTGGAGGACAATGACCTTTTTCCTAGGTTTAAAGTTAACTGACCTTGTTCTAACAATAGAAATTACTGATGTCAGCATCCAGTAACAGGTTTAAAGTAGTTGAAATCGTTTAAGTAATAATTAGATTCTTCCAGGTTTTTAATCTTCAATGTCATTGATCATGTTTAGAGTAGTAACCACATGATGTCTAGACAGCATCCGGTGTCACGTTTAAGTTTACCGTCTGCTTCAGGTTATTAACCTGAATCTATAAATAGAAACCGCTGATGATGTACTTAATTTTTTGTAGACACTGCAAAATGAACTCTTTATGGATAAAAATCATATCATAACAGTGGGTAGTAAATTTTGTTTAATTCAACGTCAAGAACATTTTCTCTTACTATATATTTTTTACTGGGTTAATACTTACGTATTTACATGTCAGATACAATGAGTGTAAAACCAAATCCATGTTGAATACCCAGAAGGCACGGTACATTAGCTCAAATTAACTGAAACCAACACATCTGAAATAAAATCGATAACCTTGCTCCGATGTAAGAAGCTTTTGTCTACCTGGGGTTTACTTCAGTCTAGACGAGATAGAGGCATTTTAAAATTAAGTTTTTTTTAACCCAGAACGTAGAATCCCTAATAAGGAGTTAATAGAAATAAAAACGCTATCGAAAGCAAAGTATTTCATTGAAATATATTATGAATATTAAAATTTTATACACAAAAAGTATTTAAAGACTACTGGACTTTTTCAATTAGCGGGCAGATGACGAGCTTTGCAGGTTGCAAATTTGCAGCAAATAAAATTAACACTAAAACACATTTCCTAAAATGTTTGTGTACTTATTTTATTGAAAGAACCATTCATAAATCCTAATTGTTGATAGAGGATTGTAACATTTGAACATGTTCATTATGAAACGTAAAGTTAGTACCCGTGTAACAGTTTCATTGTTGAATGTTCTGCATAACCACTCAACGTTTTATAACATTTTGCTCGCGTTCACTGTATCATCACACCACCCATCCATATTTTGTAACTTACATAATATAGCAATAAATACCCTCCTTGGTTCAACTCCAATATCAAGAAACTTATTAGGGAAAAAAGTATGTATTAGCGCAAATTTAAAAAGCACGGTTGTATTGAGTCGGTAAACAAATTTAAGGAATTGAGAACATAAGAACCTTTACCTGTAAACTCTCACGTATATGTCCGATTTTTTAAAGTGGAAATAGATGCGATATATCTAATTACCGTCCAATTACAATTATTTCGAATTTGGCTAAAGCTTTTGGAACTGTAATACACTCCTCTCTCTATAATCATGTCAGTAACATTATCAATCCTTGTCAATACGGTTTTATGAAAGGTAGATCCACTAATACTAATTTCTATTATTTAATATATATCAGAACTCCTTGATAATCAAGGTCAGGTGGACGTAATTTACACAGACATAATGAAAGCACTAGATCATCTCCACCCTAATATTCTTCTTGGAAAACTTGATCACATAAGTGTTTCTGGTATATCAACTCTTTAAGTCTTATCTTCACGATAAACAATTTGTCCAATGCCAAGGATTTTAGTCTTCACAGTATAGTATAATATGGGGTTCCTCAAGGTTCAATTTTGGGTCCTTTGTGATTTAACATTTATGCTAATGATCTGCTGCTATCTTCTTGTCATGATGTTGAGTACTTATTATATGCGGATGATATGAAAATCTACTGGTCAGTATCTACCGTTGCACATTGTGAATTATTACAGGATAACCTAGAACGAATTAGTGACTGGTGCAACTCGAATCATCTTATCCTAAACGTTAAAAAGTGCAATAATTTGTCCTGCTCTAGTAAGCAAAGTACATTAGTGTTTCCTTATAACATTAACGACACTCACCTCTTCTTAGACCCAAAACAGTTTGAGATCTAGGAGTTAATTTTGATCCTGGACTCTCATTTAATCATCATATTCACGCTACCGTTGCACATGTCAACAAAAATGTGGGTTTTATTATATGCAATTCGAGAGAATTTCAGTCAGTTGATGCAGTTGTATACTAAATAAATACATAAAAAAATAACATACCACTTCTAAAGTTAAAAAGAAACTCCCCATTCAGTAACATCCTGTATATCTGTATGTTGTACTAATTTTAAAAAACACATACACCTTTTCCTTTCATAAACTCACTTCATACTTAGAAGCACGCATCATTGGAGGGTCATTTTGAGGTCACGTAAAATTTGCGTCAATCCTTTAGGAACGAATTACTTTTTCTTAATTTTGCTAATTATTTTATCATCACTTTCAAATAAAGATTACAACAGAAACTTGGTTCTGCGTTTCGAGATAGCCGTACTTAAATCCTATATAAGTTCATCTCGTTAAATACGTTCAACTTTTGATTGACCCAATAATATCCAGCTTCGACTCGAGTTCAATAAGATCCAGTTCGTTCCATTAAAAAGTCGATCGTGAGATAGAGAAAATTGCAGAAATATAACGATACTTGAGATTTCGCCAAGCACCGGCTGCTATTTTATTTCCTTGTTAAGAATATTGTTCTTAGAATGAATTTATGGCTGGGTACTGGATTTGTTGTTGGTTGTTTCTAATGGAAAGAAAAACAGAAAATTCAATCAATTCTTAACTGTATGATATTAAGAACTTGACTTATTTTAGGGTTTCCGAAAAGGTCATGTCAAATATGAAAGGACATACAGGGAAGATCAAAATATTTGTAGTACTTTACATAAAAAAGTTGCTGTTGGGTTTCGTTAAGGAGTTGTTTGCCTTCAACGTAAGAAGTTGAAAATACATTTCAATTATAACTTTTAAGAGAACAAAAGTTTTCCAAAATTACGAAACAAGAATTTGCGAATATCTCGCAAGACAAGACAATACTTCATTTTGCAAGAACAAGACTTTAAAGAAAGTATTGTTTTGTTTCTCTATAAAACACCTTGTATTTTTTGCAACTAATTTTCTTAGAGCACGCAAACTGAATTTATGTATGCTAGAAACAATAAAAAAATAATAAAACCACACACTTACACTCCAGTTTTCCTCGAACATACAACATTTACACAAAGTTTCAATCAAGTTATAATGGAGAATGTTGATTTTCTCTCGGTATGTTTTCTTTCAATTAATAGTAATTTAATAAAATTTACTGTTACATCCATGAAAACAAGATATTAGATAACTTTTACATGTACTTCTAACTGCTTCATATTTGTTTTGGACTGTTTTTGTTTATGGGAAGTGACGTTACGTATGTTTTTGAAATCATCCATTGTACTAATGTTTAACTAAAAGTTTATTGAGTCTAGTATGTTTCTTATTTGTATGAGTCTCCTAAGAATCATGCAAGTCTTGCAAAATTGCGAAACTCGCAAGACAATACAACACATAATTTGGCAAGATCAAGCAAAAACAAAAGTTTAAATGAACTCTTATCTTGATTTACAAGACAGGACAAGACTCTTTCTTGTCTCAGACAACACTACATTGTAAATATACAGAGCAGAAGATAATTTTAAATCAAGGATAACAAGCATACACAATACAAATGTTACTCTTAGTATAAAAAAAATCTTTTTTGTTGTCTATATTTAAATATTCAGGTAGGTTGTTGTCTCATGCATATATCGATGGAGCTGTTGGACAGTCCATCAATATTAATAAGACAGATGCCTAACTAATGTAATGTACGAATATCTAATGTAGCTTTCTATTCTATCTCAAACGCTTTCATTTTCCAGGACAATGTTATCATATTCAATTTTAAATACCGTATATAGTAAAAGAAGCTTTCAAATTAAAGCTATTTCACGGCTTTTTTTAGCCTTACTAAGTTATTATACAGAGCGTTATATACAAATGAGATAATATATTTGCAACGGTGGCTATTTTGTTTATAAAATTATTCGTACTTCGTTCTCGATTTATCTGGTCAAAGTGAAGCTACTGCAGTTGCAACAGCTTTTTCAGTTGCAAGAGGCAAATTTTCAATGTCTGAATCATTATTTCAATCAGCACCAACTATTTTCACAAGAAAATGTGAAAACAAAAGCTTAATTTTGTTTATAACGAGTTTGATAAGTTACCATAACAATGCCTTTGCTTCTAGATTTTAAATCAAAACTGACAAACTGGATCTGATTTTGGATTTTTCTCAGTTTAAGGTAGTTGTAGATAAATATTTTTGCAGTTCTAGATAAAATTGTATATAGCATACGTGGGATAACGGCATTTTTTATTACATTCGTGAAATTACATGACTCGGACTACGTTCTCGTCATGCAAATGCCTCACTCATGTATAATAATGCCTACATCCCACTTGTACCATAATTAATTATTATAATTAAGCCACTAAGCATCAATATTTATAACAATTTTACATCTAAGTAAGAAATCGCTCCCTGAAGCCTACCAAAGTGTTTTTGAATCATCTTGTATCTAGTCGCACTCTATTTGCACAAAATTTCTCACCAGGCTTAGCACCTTCGTTTACGCGAACGGATCCAAATGTAAAGCAGGTGTCGAAACACACTCTTAATGTTTAAGTTGGCAATCCTTGAACTTTTCAGGCGGCTATTAGCAAGCCAACTTCGACGATTTACCCCGAAAATATAACTTCGCCATTGAGACGGCTTACATTTGTCGGGCGAGTTTTATGCATAAACCAAACTTTACAGCCCCGCTGAAAGTTATACATTATTCCGAACTCCAGCGTGGAGTTGCCGCGGCATGGCGGTCCTGTAATGCGTTTTGCGGAACGGGATCATAGATAGCTGTTTAATATATACAGAAGGATAATGGACGGCCGGCACAACTTTGCATTGCTGTGTTAATATTTGATGATCCTCTGGCTGTTCTGTAAGTTGGAATATGAAATTTTGCGAGCAGTCCGAGCGGCAGTTATCCATTTTGCTGCTGTTAATACGATCGGTGGGGTAAAAGAGTCTTGCACATTAGGAATAAGTAGTTAATACGCATCGAATGAAATAGTTTTATAAGTTTCAGGTTATACGACAATTTTGGTTTATTGCCGTACCTATTATTATTACTTTCTAAATACATGTTTGATTTATTATAGGGGCAAGTTATAAATATTTTATAAATTTATCACAAAAACCTTTTGGCAGCTAAATAATAAAAAGGCTTATACAGCAAATATTTTTGTGAGAAACTTATAAGACATTTTAGTTAATAAAACTAAAGTGTTTTTTTCAATAATTTTTTAGTAATGTTCCGTAGTATTTCTAACAGAGCTGTAACAAAAAAAGTCTAGCGTTACCTTCCGCTTTAGCTTTCATAGTCATTGTATAAAAAATGAACATCAGGTCTAAACCAGTGAAAAAAATTCAAAAGAAGTGGCGCGTTTAGAAGAAAAGTGAAGAAATGGTATTAAAACAAAAAAAAAACTGACTTTTATTTCGAAATTGAAACAATGCCTACTTTTACATCACCCATTTCATTGAAATGGTTTGGAAACATGAAAAATCCTTGATTTTAAATGCCCTCATATATGACATACCAATACGATACAACTGTGTTTTGATCGTTTTTTATAGAATCATAACTTCCAGTGTTTTTATAAATCGCTCAATTAGCTTACTTGTAATTTAACGCTGGTTTTTATAACCTAATTATTTTGTAAGCAGCAGTTATTTTGACACGCAGTTGACACAACGCTGTGTGTATAACTATAAAAATATCAAAAATTTAGCCAGTTTCCTAATATCGAATACTCAAAATGAAGATAAAAATCATGAAATTTAAAAAAACCTTTTTTTTTATTTATGATAATAATATGTATATCCCTTAACACGTTGCGCATGTAAAATTCAATAGATATGGGCCATACAAATCACAATAAAATGTTCTCCGTGATAAAAACTGCTTTTACAAAGTGCTGTAAAACGCGTAAAATAATATTGAGTAATACACCACATAACATTCCAGTTGCAGATATTGTGATTAAACAGATACCTTCTGGTACTTTTACAATACAGTTAACAAATAATTAAATTTTATTAATGGATCTTATGTTAGAAAAATATAGTACCTACCTAGCTTATTACAAAATCTGAAAAGCGGTGCGTCCTATAAAGCTTGAAATTTGATTGATGTAGCAGAGCTCATTGGTAATATTTTGTATTAGCAGTAACAACCCGTTTAACAGAAAATGCTTTATAGCCTCTCAAGTACAACATGGAATGGTCACTAGATGTAGCTTTGCTATATTTTGCGTGCGCAGTTTATATTATTTGCACATGTCACTTACAGTTCTTTCGATGACGGCACGTGTCCCAAAAAATCATTAAGTATTTAGTATTTAGGATCGGTCAGTGGTTGCGCGGTTTAAGGCGTCAGTACTTGAATCGAGGTGACTGGATCGCTGTGGGTTCGACCCCCGCAGTTGGTAGACCGTATAAGCTATATTCGTGGAGAATTGGCACCCTCCCTGCGGGTATGGTAGGGTGGAACAATGTTGGTTTGGGTCAATGTGAGAGATTGATACCGGTTGACATTTGACTACCCCCCTAATTAATGAGGTTTTCCAGGTTTTCCTCATTCCTGCACTGAATGGTGGTTAGGGCCTACCAACGTAAGTCGTTCCTGGGCGCAAATGCGGCCTGCTTAATAATAATATGCCGCCCCCTCTCCCGCACAAGTCTTCGACTTCTGGGCTAATTCTCGTGATTAGAATGAGGGGTAGAGATATTATTATTATTATTTATTTATTTATTAGATCTACACTGTTCTACAGGCTTTCACCACATTACTAAACAGTACGACGCAGAATATAAAAGTAACTACACTGATGTTAAAGAAACACAATAACAAACAAAAATCTCCTAACCAAAACTATTTAAATTGTTTAAAATAGAATTTAATATCATTAAGGATACAATTAGAGATATCTATGTCGTTGCTGTTTTTATTATAGGTTCGTTCTACACATAAAATTTATAGGAGAATTTTGCAGCAAGTTTGTTTTTGAGGTGAAAAAGTTTTTATTAGATGCTGTATGCTGTATTCGTACATTTTGGCATATTGCAATACTTCTTCCATTTGCCCGGTGATATGTACTTTCTGTGCCCATTTTACGATTCTGTCTTGCAACTTTATTCAATATCGATGTATATTTAACACAATGGCATCTAATAATGTCACATATAATAATAACACGTTTATTTCCAACAGGTAAAATACCCAGTTACAGGAAACATACAAAAAGTAATAATAAGAAATGCGCAAAAATAAAAAGAGTGAAAATTATTTAAACTACTAGATGTAACAAAAATGCAGATACGTTACTTTTGCACATTTTGAATACAGGGCGTTAAAAAAAGAGTGTAAAATATTTAATACCGACTTTGGTCATCCGGATAAATAGCACAATAGTATGAACCAAAATAAGCAGAAAAGTCTTAATAAACATGGGTCCGCAAAGTAACGGTTGCGGAGATATGGACCACTATTCGTTTTCAAACATTTTATTTTATTAGGAATAAACCGACAAAGGAAGCTTTTAACAAACAAAGAACAAAGTTACAGAATATGTTCAAAGTGCCCTCCGTCCATTTCCAAGCAGGCACAACATCTTCGTCTCAACGATATTCGAACTCTTTCGAAAACACCCTCCTTGGTTTGGATTTCTTAACACTTCATTAATCCGTAGCTGCAGCTTTTCCAGACTATTTACAGGAGTACCATACACTAATATCTTCAAATATCTCCAAACAAAGAAATCTAGAGGGTTCAGATCAGGCGATCTTGGAGGCCATAAAACAGGTCCGGCCTGAAGCACACTGCGTCTGGCGTAACAGGTCTACGCTTTAGCGGCGATCGTTTTATGGGGGTGTGGCCAGTCTAAACGGCAATTTCTCCATTGCATGAATATCAGCAACAAGTTATTTTTCCGTGTATAAATTAACTGAAATATCAACGCAGTTGTACCAAAGCCGAGACACGTTATAGAACTCCCCGGGGCCAGTCACGTGGAGCAGACTCCGGCCTACTAATAACCGGGAGATGGATTCGTGCAATACATCAGTTTCGGATTTGGCGAGATGACGGATGACTCAAGGTGACCGTCTCCCAAACGACGCGGATTAGCAACGGCGCCGTCACCGTCCCCGTAATTGGAATATCTGGCCGGGGTCGAAGGTCCTCCGTGACTGACGTGATTGCAAATTGGGGCTGACCGTCGCGGACAGCGGGACAATGTCAGGAGGCCGCCAGGATCTCATTTGCAGGCGTGTCGCCGGCGACCGCGAACGGTGCTGGTGGAAGGTCGGGTGGGACCCGGTTAGTGTGCCAGCGACACTCCGTCAGCTGCGCTGGTTTCGGATAAGGGTAAAGCCAGGGTGGATTTTACACTGAGAGCTGTTCGGCAGTCGTTATGAATTTTTCAAATAAACAGGGTGTGCCATAATTATTGCGACAAAATTATAGGGGAGGGCATGAAAATAAGCAATTTTGCCTTATAAACACCTGTCCGGAAATATGCCGTTTGGCCGCTACAGCAAAAAAAAAGAAAAAATTGAAAAGTACCAGTTTATTGAAAGAGCTTAGAGTAATTGCTCAGTGTCCTGCACGTTGCTCAGTGCACAGATGGGCAAGATTCTTGATTCATTGGCGAACTCTGTCGAATATCCCCGGTATGTCCTTAACCTGTTCGGACGCGGCCATCACTCTTCCTAGTAGCTCTTGTTGGTTGGAAACAGAAGTTTCATACACTAAAGCTTTTAGATGACCCCAGAGAAAATAATCCATGGGGGTTAAGTCGGGTGACCACCCAGGCCAATGCACAGGGCCACCTAGACCTATCCACCTCTTAGGGAATATTTCATTCGAATTGTGCCGCACTGGCAAAGCTAAGTGGACTGGGGCGCCATCGTGTTGAAACCACATGTGAGCTTTTATGTCCAGTGGCACATCCTCTAATAGGTCTGGAAGCACATGCTGCAGGAATTGAGCATAAACCTGTCCATTCAAATGTGGTGGGAGCAAATATGGCCCGATAATCTGCTCGCCCACAATGCCGGCCCAGATGTTAATTACAAACTGATGTTGGTCTCTACGGAGGGCTATGACATGGGGGTTATTTTCATTCCAAATGTGACTATTACGGCTATTAAAATAACCATCCCTTGTAAAACAGGCCTCGTCAGTAAACAAAACGTGACCAAAGTGTGGTTGTCTCAACTACTGCTGCAACCACTAATGACAAAAACGGCGACGCGGTATATGGTTCTCCAGACCCCCATGGCTTGGATTTGTAACAGGCGATACGGGTGTAGTTGTTGATCCCGGAGAACCCGCCAAACAGTACTTCGTGCCGCTCCTATATCATGTGCAATGGCACGCACACTTGTGGACGGATTGACCTCTACATGGTGCAGAACCTCTTCCTCAAAGTCTACTGTTCGCATGGCGAAGGGCCGCAGTAATTTTACTAGTTTTTTCTTTTTGTAATTTTTTCATACAACCAACAGTTTGCGCGGAAAAAAATAAAAATAGTTTTTCTTACTCTAAACATCTTTTCGTCATTGATGTTTCTCTGTTGCTTTGTCAAACAAATCGCCATTAGGTCTATAATTTACAGTTTTTACAAATATTTCTAAACAAGGGTATTCCCATAACCGTTGCCAATCCTGCCGTATGCATATACCGTCAATTTATTCGCTAATATTTGTACGGTCAGCTGTTTACAAATATTTGCAAAAACTGTCAAGGCTGATTTGAAATTGATAAAAAAAATTTCCGCCATTTTGAGACTCGAATATCTCAACAGGAAGGGCCCAAATTGAAAAAATTTATATGAAGATCCCCCCTTGAAATGGTATGTGGAATACATTGGTAAAATGTTTGATCATCATTCTAGAACACCCTGTATAACATTCAACTTTTAGTCATTATTATTCATTCGTTCACAAAATAGTACCCATTTTATTAGTTTCGAATAAAAGTTGTGGGGCTGTAACTGAACCCCTTTAATAAATTAATAAAAACACAGTGGCGTGCAGAAGTTGAGGCAAGTACAAGAAGCAATAATATATTTTGTAATGCAACAATTCTGAATAAAATGTAATTCTTAGCACTTATAAATATATATATATATATATAAATAACTATTTATTAGATGAGGCATATCACTACACAAATAATTTATTTTGACGTTAAAAATATATTAAAGCTTTGTATAATTAACATTATATTTCACTGTTTCACTAAAATTTCGTAGTAAAATTATAAAACTATGCTGCGACGATATATCTAGGACAAAACCGGGATATCCACCCTAATTATTAGCCAAATTGTCCAACGAATTCTGGCGTAATTAAAGTTTTGACAAATGCCTTATTCAGACACACAACACTGGTCGCGAACGCACTGGATTATGAAACAAACGTAAAATCGCGATGTGCACAAAAAATTAATTCGTTTTAATGCCGCTGTAACTCTCAGTTAACGCCACGTTTTTGAACGAAACCACGAAAATATTACCATTGCCATAACCGTTTATGCGGCGTACAGCCAGATAAAACTAAAATTATAGCGTGCAGCAGAGAATTGACTAGTACATATATTGCAAGGCAATACACGGCTCGTGATTCTGTTGACTCGATGAAAAATACAATTGCCATCATCGATTTCACATGAATACTTTATTTATTTGTTCAATTAATTGGTAACGTACACACATCGTTTTTAGGTACGTTGAATACCAACGCGGTTATACAGGGTTCAATATTTATTAACCAAACTATAGTAGGAAGATTGTAACAAAAGCTAAAACACATTATCCATGCATACGAGCTTGGATAGTTGATAAGATGAGCAAGCAATTAATTATCATTAAGCTACAAGGATTCAAGTAGAATTGTCGAGTATGGAGCACTAAATCGCCAATGTGGATATTAATAAGTGAAATTTATAGGTTCTTTTCGTATCTATCTGTCATTCATAGCAATAGTTTGTACAAAATTGAATGCTATCCGTAAAGCAAAGACATAGAAACAAATCTATATTATAATACTCGAGTAACGACAGAAACAGACGTAGGGATTCATACATGATATGATATTGTAAAGTATAGATTTAAAATTATACAGGGTGCTAGAGGTTTGATTGCCATAACTTCAATATAAGATAAAGTATAAATGACCAAAAAAATTAAATAGTATAAAGGGAATTCAAGCCGTTCATAAAATAAATCGAGTTATTATTATTATATCAAGGAATTTTGTCACAACGTGGCAACAGTGCGAATACACGCTGTGCGCGGTAAGTTTAGACCACTGTTTTGCAATTTTATTTTTGAACAGAGAATATTAGAATGAATGATTTTTTTATACAGTGCTTTCGAAAAGTAACGAATAAATTAATTATTTTTGAAATTGAGAAGTTTTCGAAAAAATCCCCTGGCACCTCGATTTTGTTTTTAAAAAAGGCACTTTCTGACATACAACCCACATTTGTGACGTCATCTTTGTTTGAGATATGACGTCATCGTCGATTTTTTTAAATGGCAACCTCCAATTTTGACCATGCCATTTGAAGGAGGGTGTCATTCTACATACACACATCATGAAAAATTATGGTGTTACATAACAAAAATTTCAAGAAAATAATGTTTGAAGATTTTAAAATTTAATTTTCACAATATTGAAAATGATAATAATTATGTAAAAAATCGACTAAATTAAATGTTCCAATTGTGCACCGTTGGCTGCCAAGACGATTAATAAATTCTTTTTGGACATTATCAATAACTTCACGAGGTATATGATGTATCTCGTGACGAATTCTTGCTTTTAAATCTTCTAAATTAACCAGTCTAGTAACGTATACTTTGCTTTTTAAGTATCCCCACAAGAAATAATCTAGGGGTGTCAAATCAGGCGATCTGGCTGGCCACTCAATCGGCCCCCTTCTCGGGTGATACATTTCGGTGAAAATTAAATTTTAAAATCTTCAATATGCATGCCACGCATTAAAAATTCTTTGACACTACCAATATTAAGAAGACGTTAAGATACTTCTACGAATGTCTCTATTAGACAGCCGCCATTGGGGGAAATGATTTAAATATATACGTCGTGCTTGTGCAGAATTATTATATATATAACATAACATATATGACGATCATGGCCATTCTTGAATAAATTAATGAATGGTGCAGCAACAGCAGTCAGGTAGATGGTTGGTTCTACATGTAGAAAACTCAATTCGAAATAAAATTCTGACCTATTGTGGTTCTAAAATTTTCTCTTCTGAATTTAAAGGAGTGATCTCAAAGCTATTCATCATCATTCAATGAAAGCATACAAGTCGTCAGTGGAAAACGTATCATGGAGGATGCGAAGTCTGAATAAAATCTCCTCGGATTCTTCTCTGATTTAAAGGTGGCAGGCGAAGTAAATCTAATCGGTCCTCATAAGGTCGTGAGTTAGTTGGTAAATCTTTGCTGAACCGATGAAGGACAAGGTGAGGGAACCAAATTAATGCATTTTATTTCAATTTTGGACGTACAAATCATTTGTTAGTCGATTGAAAAACTCTGCTGAAGGTGACCCAAAGTATGTCTTTAAAAGATGGCAGGTTCAGTAAGTCTTTTTTACAGAACTGTTAACTTCTTCAATTCAGCTTAAGGTGGCCATATTTGTGGTCCAAAATAGTGGATAATAAAAAGTTCAACTTAGATAGTGTTAGGATTTATATAAATAAAATAAATGTAGCAATTATAGTGGCTCCTTTCATGGAATTTTTACATAAACAATTAATTTTTCACATTTAAAGACCAAAGTAAGAAAAAGAACACAAACCTTTCCTAAGTTCATCCTTTATGTGTATTTTGCTGCAGTCAAATAAAGTGTTAACTTTTTTGTAGAAGAGAAAGAAGATAAAGGAGAGAAACTTAAAATTGTCTATGTCGATATTCAGGTTGTTTTGATTATCGCCATATTTAAACATAGTAAGATCACGTAATATACAGTCATCGGTATTTTTAAGCCACAAATAGTTTAGCTATTACTATATAGCAGTATCTGTCAAGAGTTTCAAATCTTATTGTCTTGTAGACTATTCTGCTAATACACGATGACGGCGCCCTTAAGTTATTAGTGATTATAAATGTGTCCAAGATCGTTTAGCTGATCTACCACAAAAGTACTTCTGGAAGCGCTTCTAGCTGGACAGCGACCTGTAAGTTCTATTAATAAGGGTAAGGATCACCCTTGCTTATGGATGGCAATTTGGAGAATGGCTGCATCTATAAAATATGTCCCCCTGAAACATTTTTTTATAGTTTTTGTAATAGAGTTGTTCTGCTTTAGAGATCTCTTCAAAAGGCCATAGTTATCTGGATACAATATTTACAATAAGTCGTAAATAGTGACCCGTCCATTAATTATTATCATAGGAACAATTGCGCACGTATCAATTTAACGAAACAACGGAGATGTAGATAAGGGGCGAAGCCCGAGTTGACAGGTTAATGAACAATTTACCTAATTAATCACGGGATATGTCAATGCTGTAATCAGGGCCATTTATTAGCCTGCGCTAATATATGTGAAATAAGATGATGCCATTAATATAACGGATAATGAAGTCGTGTTATATATGGACTCCCTGTGGGGTTTTCACCAATCTGGGCGTAGAAAAGTTGGGAAAACTATGAGGTAAACTTTGACAAACACCAGCTATAATCATTTTAGGCTGCTGGTTGGAGAAATAATACTTGGATGACTACGAATATATAAAAAAGATTAACTTCGTATCAAATTCCAGAATATTAGACATTATTAGCATTGCATTGATGCAACGTTTTAATGTAAACGAATACCTACAGTAAAAGAAAAAAAATCTTAAATTTTTACTAAATACGTATCTCTCTTCGTCTACATCATCTATGTGATACTCTGAAAAAGAAATAGAAGACAGATATAAAATTCAATTGTAGCAGATAAGTCAAGTTTTCTGAAAACCAGCCACTAGGCACAAAATGCTGCCAGCAATGACCAAAATTTCGTGCTGGAGTATTTGAACTGTGTTGCCATAGATATTAGAACTTTTAACTAAATGTATTTCTGATACATTAAAGGACAAGTGAACTGTGTGTGTCAAACTCGATGGTATGAGCCTACTGTGAAAATACAAAAATTTAAAGAACATTTGGGACGCGTGGTCTAAAATGGGATGAGATAAGTTCCATTTTAAATCTAAAGTATTATCTTGGGATTTGACACAAGCGATTAATGACCTCATCAATTACATTTTTTCCAGAAACATAGCCAAATATTTTTTCTGTTACATGGGCTCTCTTTTCTCTAATAAACTTTGATTAGAGAATTTTTTCTGTATTACTTCTCGTTTATATTGAATGCGCCATTAAATCTATAAATGGTACTGCAGGAAACAACTACTACACCTATGGCATACTGATGAGGGTTGACAAGCCCGAAACCGGTCTATGTCTGGTGGAGTGGCCGACAAGGGTTCTTGGCTGTTTCACACAGATAATGCAGATATAATTCAATGCCGGTCAGGGCATTAGCCCGCGGAGTAGTTGTTTCCTGCAGTATCATTTATAGATTTAATGGCGCATCGCCCGGGGCGAGAGGTCTGCGGTTATGTACCTACGATATTGTAGGTCGCTTTCTGCAAGTCGAGCCGCTTAGGCCGAGCAGGAAGTAGCAGACCAGTTACATCTCACCTGCACTCGATTTATATGTGAAACTACATATGAAGGAACAGCCAGTTCAATTGTCGGTCATCTCACCTATGGCATACTGATGAGGGCTAACAAGCCCGAAACCGGTCTATGTCTGGTGGAGTGGCCGACAAGGGTTCTTGGCTGTTTCATACAGATACTGCAGGTATAATTCAATGCCGGTCGGGGCATTAGCCCGCGGAGTAGTTGTTTCCTGCAGTATCATTTATAGATTTAACATCCTTCGTTTTTTATGGGGGGTTTTAAAAATAAGGTTTACAAAACACAATCGCGAAATATTAATCATTTTGAAAGAAAAAATCACAAACGGTTGTAATGAGTTAAACAGCAAAATGTTAATAAACGCAGCCAACACAGAAATCAGGTGAAGATTATTGAATATGTCTTCAAACGAGAGAAGGTCATATAGAGATTATATGTATTATATGTAGTATGAGAGCGTTTGCTTCATCTTTGAAGTTTAGTTATTGTTATTATCAACTTTTATTTTAACTGTATTAAAAAATCATCGAGTTTAATCATTTTATTTGCAATCTTTACATGTTATGCACGGAAATACAGTTGCAATAGACTTAAAAGAGAAAAATGTAACGGATTGGGAAAGAAAGAAGGGGCATAGAAGAAAATGGAGGAAAGTAAGCCAGCTTTGACTCAAAATAACCTGTAAACAGATTTATACAGAGTGAGTCAGAAAGAATGGGTCTTGTTTAGGTCCCCTAACTTTATCAGTTTCTGAGTTATTTGCACTTAAAAGTTTAAATGTATTTTGTGGTGATTTCTTATTATCAAAAAATGAAAATAACAATTATTGATAATGGTAATAATAATACAGTTTAAATCAAATGCGACCTACACAAGAGTTCATTTTTTATGTGGAATTATTGAGAATTTTTAGAATAAAATTTAAACCTTGAAGACCCTGTATTTCTTCGGCGAAAATGATCCGCTTATATAGGTTTTTAGGGTTCTAGAGGTTTTAGGCGGTCTCGAGAATCAAATAAAATGTGGCCAGAAAACGTCAAAATAAAGGCATCACAAAAATTATAAATTCTAACATAAACAGAAACGTAATTTACAAACTAACGAGGTAGGTGAGCTTTAATTATAAATTCTAACGTAAACAGGGACATAATTAAGAAAGTAAAAAGGTAGGTGAGCTTTCGTAACATTATTTGGTATCTAGTATCTCCAACTTTCGAATATACCCATTATTAAAGAAGGATTCATCTATTAATTTCAGTTCTAAATAGAGCAAATGATTTAGCTCCCGAGGATAGTTCTCCACAATCAATAAGGCTGGCTGATGCAGGAAAACCATTAGGTAGGTAGATGTGTTGAGGCGGTGTCGAAAGGAAAGCGGGATAACTTTACATATTTCCAGTTCAATTTGTTGTTCGACACACATTACGCTCTACGAGCGCGCCGGAATTATAATGTGGAAACAGCAAACGACGTTGAAATATTGGTGTATTATGTAAAAATTTAAATCACATTGAAATATTGTGCCGAAAGGCACGAAACAAGCGGATTTTGTTTTAGAATTTTAGGCGCGTTATGCGTCACGGAGGGAAACCTTATTCGTTTTAGTTGGAGCCTCGATATAATTTGGTAAGAACTCATTTGTATAATACGTCGAAATTTGGGTTTTCCACGAAATTAGCGCCCCAAAGAAAACATTAGTTACGTTCCCATTGGCCATATGGGCGATATTACATTTTCCGCAATATTAGCGTTCTAAAGAAAACATCGGTTATGATTCCAGAGGCCACATGTTCAGCTCCGCCGGTTTATTGAAACGTTTCTAACTAATTGCGGCTTGGCGGGGTGGGCGCAGAAATTAACCGTGTGAAAATATAGAAGGAAATTATTGAATTTACAACCAATAGAACCAGCATCTTCAAAAATTATATTTTATTCACGATCACTATATGAAGAAGGTTTAATACGTTTGTTTTCCGTGGATTAAATGACTGTTTTCTACGTTCATGCAAAAAACAAAACATTATTGAACTATATTTAGTGGAAAAAGTGGTTCTTTATTGCACTAGTGCAATAAAATGTTTATTGCATTCATATGTCATTCTACTACAGCATTTTGTCATCATGACAAACATAAACGTTGAAATCGACGTCACATTTTCCTAAACTTAGTGTCATCTAAATATCATTTTTTGGGTTTTGCATGAACGTAGAAATAATATTGTATGTCACACGGCTTCCACTCTCCTAATTGACCGATTTTGGTTAATGGCTAGATGGATTCAGAGAAAACAGATGGAGGGAACAATGAAGCAACTGCGGACAACGTTGTTTCTGGATGTTTGGTCTTCATCAGCGCAGTGCAGCTTAAAAACACGATGGAATAAGAAGGGAGGGCAAAGGACACGAACACAAGAGAATGACAAGTAGCAAGCCTGTCTCTATTTGCGGATTCGTGCCATACAGCCTCGGTATTGAGGCCAGGAGCAACAGTCGCCGCGGAAGAGCGTCCAGCAACTACTGTCAGGGTCTCAGCCAGGAAATATACAAGAAAGAAAGAAGCTTAATGGATCATAATATAAAAGAGACAGGTGGATTTTAATGTTGATGTTGATAATAAAAAAGATACAGGTGTTCTTTATCATCAACATTTTATGAAGGAAGTTGGTTTAATTTAATATTTTGAAATGAAAATTTAGTATGTCCCCATGAACCATGACTTAAGAACCACCCTGTATATTACTGTTTAATAGATCCCTGTACTGAGCATCGCAAAACTGACGACCCCAAAATGGCATTATTCTTCAAATTTTGCAATTTAAACTTGAACCAACCTTTACATCTAATGCTTTTATCAAGGAGGCAAAGATACACTTCTTTCAGTGTACATACGTTCACCGTCCGTGTCCTGAAATCACAACGCCCGTTTAAAGTACATCGCGCACTAAATTCCACCTTAATTTTATCCTCTACTCCCATCCCTCACTGCAACAGATCTTGCACTTCATTACCAGCCCGTTGAGCGCAGAGATGAGTGCAGATTTAGCAATTAAAGTTATAAAGATGCAAATTGCTCGACGGAAAATTGGCTTTGCCCGGCTATCTCTGAAACAGCAGCCGGGGCCATACCCGCTACATTCCAGAGATAAGCTCGCTTGCAATTATCGCCGGCAGTTATTGAAGATTTGCGGTGCCCACGACGGGCTGCAAAGTGCAACGCGACCGTTAAACGAGCCGATGCTTTTTCATCTGCGGGTCGGGAAAGTTTTAAGCGGCGATTTTCGGTTATGGCGATGCAATGTGTCGTTTAATGTGTTCGAAAGTTGTATTGTAGGGAAGGACGGCAGTTTTGAGCTACAGAGAGCATGAGAGGCAGTCTCCAGTTATTATTTTCTCGAATGGTGCAGTTTTTAATAATGTGTGTAACGGCGTTATGTTTTTGTAATAATGCTCCAACTAGCAAAATGGAACTTTAAAAGAAGCAACTTATTTTATAACTATGGAATTGCGTTGCTTAACGAACAGTTTGATTTTATAGGGCAAATAATTGTGATAATTTTGTTCCTGAAGAAAGTAGTTGTGTGAAATTATTTTATAATAGTTTTTACGCGTGTTTGATAGAGAAAATAATTTTCAGTCATTTAAAATTGTTATAAAAGCATTATAATACGTTGTGCAACATTTAAAAAGATTATATATAAGGATTGTAAACATATTGTGAAAGAGTTGTATACTTAGGCTTAGGTAAATGACTTTTAATTATAGTCTTATAAAATAGTTGTATAAACGTGTTTTATTAAGGATAGGTATATAAGAAAATTAATAAAATAATTTTTTAGCCTCGTAATGCGCTTATTTGTAAAATAGTTTTAAAGTTGTGTTTAATCTATAAAAGTAATCCCTGTTTTATAAATATGTTATACACTAATCAAGAAAAAATACAAACAAATTCTTGAAAGTAACGTTTCCAGTCAAACGTGCTAACGTTCAATTTTACTTATAGGTTTTATTTTTTCTACCGGCTCTAAAGAAGTGTCACTTGAAAAATATATAAAATGGAAAAAATTATGGTGTCCATGATCGACAACTCTTAATTTATTGCTAAACAAATGTAGAAATTTGCTTAATAACGCTTCATGGCTGCGAAAAAATACGAAAAACTAGTACGAGAAAGTAATTTTCTCGTACTATTTTTGATGTTTGTACGTTTAAAATACTATACTAACTATTAATATAATTCACCAATAATACTTGGCTAATACCTAACAATATTAATACAGGTGATGATAGTATCTAATATTTTAAATTTCATAATTTTTTATAAAATATGTTTTATGCTTTTATGTGGAATAAAATCATTGTATTATAAATCGCCATGTTTAAATAAAGATTTGTTTTATCACCATGGTGGCACCATTATGTAAAATTACTTGAAAGCTTATTATATCCGAAACATGACTTTACTATTTTTGGAAGATTATTTTATAACAAGATGATTAAATATAATTATACAATAATAATAATAATAATAATAATAATAATAATAATAATAATAATAATAATAATAATACATTTTATTCTTTAGACAGAAAACTGTATAGAAAACGTCCAGACTTAAGAACTAGGTTACAAAAAATTCAGTCAGTGTATAAAAAGACTTATCTAATAAATATAGTTTTAATTGTCTCTTAAAGGAGACTACATTTTTTGCAAGTTTTATGTCATGAGGTATATGATTATATACCCTTAAACCTAAACATATGGGTGAATTAATTGATACCTTATACCTACAAAATGGTACATGGAGATGTTTATTCTGCCTAGTATTCCTATTGTGAACATTATGATTGGTGACAAATTGTTCTCTATTAACATATTCATAAATACACAATTCTAAAATAAAAACACATACTAAAGTTAAGACACCAAGTTGTTTAAAAACTTCTCTACAAGAAATTGTATTCGAAAGCCCTAACAGACTTCGCAAAATTCTTTTTTGAATTATAAAAACATCTGAGGAAAAAGTGGAATTTCCCCAAAAACACACACCGTATCTCAACCTAGACTCAACCTGACAATAATAAAAACTTAGAAGCTGCTCAGTGGTGAGAATATATCTGATACCTTTAATTAAATAATTAACGGAATTTAGTTTATTTACTAATTGACTGCAATGTGTTTTCCAGTTTAAGAATTCATCAAAAGCTATTCCCAGAAACTTGACACTTTGACTCTGTACGACTTGTCTTGCTCCTATTTTGAGTTCTAAACTACAGCATTGTTTTTGCCAATTGCGGAATCTTAAAAAATTTGTTTTTTTAATATTTAAGTATTGATTATGAGCGGAACACCAATCATTTAAAATATTCAAACTATTGTTGCATTTACTCTGCAACCGATCGTCAGATTTGTCCGATACAAGTAAAGACTGGTCATCCGCATACATAACTAAATGAGTACCCCACTGAAGTGACCCCAATTCATTCGTATATATTAAAAACAATATAGGCCCCAAAATGGACCCCTGAGGAACTCCAACATTAATTACACTTCGCTTAGAATTGACCTCCGCTACACAACCTTCATGGAAATATTTTAAATTTACATATTGCGACCTGTTCTTCAAAAATGACTCTATCCAATTTAATGGCACTCCCCGGATTCCATACGCATATAATTTCCCTAATAATTTATTTTGATCGACACAGTCGAATGCCCTACTGATATCACAAAAGATACCAACAGGGCACTTCCCCTCCTCGATGTAGTCTACAAGTTTCTCATAAAAAGAATGAATTGCGGTACTAGTTGATTTATTATGTCTAAAACCGTGCTGATTATCAATCAAAACATTGTTTTTATCTAAAAAACTTACAAACCGTTCTGCAAAGGCATATTCAAAAATTTTTGCAAATCCGGATGGTACTGTAACCGGCCTATAGTTTTGCAAATCTTCTTGATCGTTTTTCTTGTAAATTGGCACTACTTTACTAATTTTTAGACAGTCGGGGAACGTGCCTGTTTCGAATGATTATATAAATTAAAGAAAACTTAGTTTTAATACTTGATAATTTATTTTTACGTTTGTTGTAATAATGTTGTGCTGTTTGAATCCTTCTCTAGTGGCACGCCTATGGATGCTGGTCCCCTATGACCCTCCTCTCCCGTACTAATCTAAATGGTGTAAAGTGTTACTTTCTATTATCTTAGAACCCGGGTATAGGAATTGTAAATGATTTTAATCACTGTTTTCACTAATCTTTCGAATAATAATTCAAAGAGCCTTTTCAACAATTGATCGACCAATTCGATGTACTATTGATTTAAAGTTTTGTTTCGTATTACTTTTACTTCTTTTCAAAAACTTCTATGGTCTATAGACTAAATGTAGTGCACATAATTTTATTATGACTGTCATTAGATATTATTCTATCAAAGAATATCCTGGTATAAATCATGTTGGAACAGATCTCTCTGTTGGCAACTTATCGCGAAAAGACATTAGACATAATGCCCTTTCTTGTGAGAATTACATTACAGCGGAATACTTCGTCTTGGATAGTGTCCAATGTAGAAAATTTATGACATCAAAAACAATCCATCATATGCATACGACGCAGAGAAGTGGAACAATAGCACTAATAGAACAAAAATAAAGTTATATGACTTAATGTTCTTATTATTATTATTTTTAAGGATTTGTAGTTCTGAAATACCAATTTTACCAATTACTTCTTGCAGTTCTTATTAAATATCTGCTGTGTAAATCAAATTTCAAACTTACTAAAAAAATGTTTTACTGAGAACACGTGTTTTTTTATAAATTGAAATGAACAAAAACGTTTTATTTTTAGCTTCTCGAAATAAATGGAACTCATTTGATAAAATTTGGAATGTTCTGTAAACACCTGAAAAAATTTGTTTCACATTTGTCATCCATCGAAAAATTGCCGAAGGATATTTTTTCATTCTACATTTTATTACAATTTTTCAACAGGCCAAACTGTAATGCGAAGCACATTTCAGACATAAATATCTGATTTTTTAAATCAGAATTGCCAAATAATTATTTTTTCAGCACATTTTTCACGGCATTGTTACCATTGATCTGTGTCACAATCAGTATTCATTGAATGTTAACCCTCTTACTGGAATATCAATTAGGATCCTGCATCATATATTTATGAGTACAGGGATAGTACGACGAGGGTGAATAGTTAAGTTCAATTTATCTTACAATGTTATAAATATATTTCCTACAAAATAATTACGATATAATCTTAAGAATTGCATTTATTACTTTCTTTTTGTTTTTACTAATATTACTATTTTTTTAGAAGTGTTTACTATTATTATGTTACACAGAGAAAAATGAGAAATAATAGATTGTGACTTGACTGCCATAGAAATGTCTTAGATCAGATATACAGGGTGTTTATAAATTAAGAAAACAAGAAATACTCATTATTTATTATTGTATACGATATTTTTATAAAACAAATCTGTTTATAACTTCAAATAGAGTGCTAATACAAATTTTAAAATCAAAATTTAATTTTTAACATTTACTCTACCCCTACCTCCCAGCTCAACACATTTTCCCGCTAACTTAATAGATCTATCGAATAGTTAGCGGCTCATTCAGTTCATGTATTCCTTGGAGTATGTGCTCTTTGTTCCCTATCATGAGGCAAACCATTTGAATAAATGTTTTGTTTTAGAGCACCTCGAAGGAAAAAGACAAGGGGTGTAAGGTTAGAATTGGGCCAAATCTTCCTCTGAGCACGACAGCCGTCCTGTTTGCAAAACATTTTGGCAAATACTTGAGAGCCAGAAGTACGCAATAACCTGTTTTGACAACAGGACTGCTGTCCTCCTCATTTTACAGCCTTGCTCAGACAATGATGAAAGGTGAATAGGAAGATTTGACCCATTATCCTTCTAGACCACCTGACCTTACGCCCCTTGACTTTTTTTAATAAACAGATTTATTTTATAAAAATGTGTAAAATAATAAATAATGGTATTTCTCTTTTGAGTATTTTCATGTTTTTTTAATTTATAAGCACCTGTATATCTGACCTAAGACGTTTCTATGACAGTCTCATATTTTCGAAAAGCTGAACTTTTTATAAAGAGTGACATTTTTCGATAAAGTCAAAAACAAAAAACTTTCTCCTGTCAACTCCATCCGTGGACACACTGTACAACTCTCTGCTATTTTAAAATCCGACTATAGTCATTGCGCAGATCTCTTCTTGTATTTGGGACACCATGTAACTAACCTTTATATCCTCCTTGGTCAAATAGAAAAGTAATTGCCTTTATATTCAGGGAAAAGCGTTGTAAAAAGCAACAATAAAAAAACCAAATGCTCGTATCCCCCAATATATTATATGGAGAAGTATCCAAGTTTCTCGGCCACGTGGAGGGTTTTCAAAGTTACGGGCTCTTTCCTCCTCGAGACGCTCTCCAACACACAGGCATATATTTTATGCGACGCTGTATCTTCTTCTTTTTATACTATACTGTCTAATAAAACAACGCTAACTCGGCCAGTGTATCGAGCAATAACTCACCGTGATGTAGTTTAATGAAAAAAAATCTAAAATGATTTATAGTCTGACTGTAGCAGCCTGCCTGGGTTTAATGGCTGCTGGATTATTAATTTTAAGCTATTTAATTATTAATGAAGAGATTAGATTTATACTCGCTATTAGAGGGTAGAGGCCTGGGGAAGGGGAAATGTCTTAAGGCGGTATCAATTCTCAAAAGAAGGAAAGCAATAACTTTTACATTTAGAAATACATTTACCTATTTATAGGCACTTATATTTTTACTGAACCATAACTAACTGTTTGAAATACTTGTAAAATGATAATATCTATATCCAATTAACGGAAAAACTTTAGCACCACCAAAGGTAGATAATAGTCGATATTCTCATACAACAACGGAAATAGACGTAGAGATTCCATAAAACGAAATAAGACAGTTAAGCGTTATCGAATTATTTAAAGTCAAGTATAGCGCCCGCCAAGATACAGAGAGATAACCAATAGAAATTAAGCAAACTACGAAAACCACTCCGTTTGCTCGAGGTCGATTCGAACGATATTTGAAGGTACCACAAGACAGACAGTTTCTCTTTGGGGTCCTGATTGATGCTGCTCAATAAAGGGACACCAAAGCCATTTAAGATAACTGAGTGGAGCAGCTGTCTTATACTGTAATTTTTTTATAATTTCTATGATTACTTCATAACATTACATCTTTCAACAATTACAATTATTATTAATATAATTTTCAATTGGAGCTTGTGTGGGAGAGGAGGCGGTATATTATTATCTTACACCCTACAGTAATATTAAGTTAATATGTAAATAAATTCGTTAATGTGTCTGTGAAAAATTCATTAACAAAATTCCGTAGAGAGCCGGGATCATTTCGTATCGCCGGTTCCCAGATGAGAGCCGTGCAATATGTAGGTTATTGATTTCAGACGACAGAGAGTAAATAATGAAGAGTGATAAAGGTTACTCTTGATGGCGTATTTTTTTTCTTTATTGGAGGATAAGTGTTCTTTATAACATACCTATTTTTTTCTTTGTTGTTTATACTGTTGGAATTTATTTAGTTGTACCTAATAAGTTTAAAAATAAATTGGAGAAAAGTAATTAAAGCATTATTACAATTGTTTTGTTAAGCTTTATTCCGCAATATACACATATACAGAGTGTTGAAGTATGATGTTTAGAAAATCTAGGGGAAGGGTCTATGTTCACAAATAAGAAAAAAGTTTATATAAACATGTGTCCGTACATGCTTCGTTTTTGAGATACAGGTTGTTTAAAATTGTCTGACTTAAATACTGTAGTCTTCATTTATCAAGAAACGATCGAGATATTGAGATGAGATTTGTTACACAAGGGTGTATAGGGAAGGGCTGATTTTACTTGTATAAATTTTTCTTGTTAAGTTAATTCTGCTTAAAAATACAACACAATACAGAAATTATCTTCAGAAACTTAAATAAAAAATAGTTGGCGTCTGTAAATATTAGTCTAAGATAAAATTGAATTTAGAGCGAAGAACATTTTTTGTAACATTCGTTTTTGACATACAGGATAAAATTAAACGTATAGCAAATTGTTTATTTTAATTTTATTTGTTTAGAAAAAAATCTATTAAACTTGGAATTTAAAATTAAATGCTGAAATAGCTACCCTGTGCTACATGCTTTAAATCGCTTTTGCATTTGCTAACTTCGGAATATTCCAGGTGTTTGGCGCGTTATTTTCACATGCATTCGTTATACGTTATGTGGATAGAATACACAGATTGCTTTAGATACCCCCAAAGGTAGGACGGATTTAAGTCGGGTGATCGGAGTGGCAAAGGCGTAGGTCCGTCTCGATCAATCAAATTTCCTTAGGACGTAAGAAAATAGTCTCTTTGCGACTAAAATGAACAGGTACCCCGTCGTGCTGAAACAGTAAACGACAGCGAATATCAAGAGAGATAGCTTCTAGAAGGATAGGTAGATCTTCCTGTAAATATCCAAGTATGTTCGTCCATCTAATCTTCTCAGCAAAGCTCCAACCAAACAATGCCATCGCCGTTGTATCAAATGTTTTCGCAGTATAACAACATAGAAACCACGGTTGATATTTTTTTTTGTGCCACTCAGCAGTTAAAAAATGCTATTTATAAATAATATATCCTTTTTGTTCATGCTATGTTTTTTTTCTGTTCTTTTTTTCTTCTTTTTTATGAATAGTGTATGCTCACCTAGCTTTATACGTATGTAAGATATATTTAAGGTTTTCTATGCTGATTAGGTGTATTATGTTATATTATTGTTGTGTTCTTTTTCTATATTTATACCTTTTACCGTATCCTGTAATTGGGCATGTTTGGATATGTATTAAATAAATAAATAAATAATAAATGAAAGAATGCATGTATTCTTTTCCATAATTTTCCGAAATAATTCCCACAACTTGCAGAAATCGCTGAGCCTTCTGAATTTTACCATACGTTTTAGTTTGCAATAAATTCACCTTCTACGTGTCGGTATTAGAAGGGTGGTCTCGTATTTGCAACAAATAAGTGGTAAATCCAATACACAACAGCTCCGAGCGGTAATTTTCATTGAATTTGCTCCAGACTGGAATCAGCGCGAAATAATGCTGTATCTATCGAATTACAGTCATCCGTGCGAGAGGTTTTTTCATCCCCCAAATTTATGTCGTCTCACGCAGGGAAGGAAACGCCGTTATGTCGACGTATTGCCGGGGATTTTTCATCGGCCGGTGTTGATCGTGCCTTATCGCGCTCACACCACGTGCCGCTGCAGTGCTATTGTTTTCGTATCGAATAGAAAATTGCTATTAGCCGCCCGGCCTTTTGGGTCGCGTAGTTACACGTAAGCCTGTCAATTCTAAGTAAATTTATCTATTTTATGAAAATTTGTACACTTAGAGAAATTTGTTGTCTGAAGCTATTTATTTGTGGCATAATTTTAGTTTTTCATCAAACAATAACATTTTTAATAACGAACTAAAATGTATTAAAAATGTTTTAATAAATAATGAATACCCTCCAAATTTTGTTGATAGAACAATCAAAAATATTACAGATAAAAAGAACACTTTAAGACAAACAAAAGAAACTAATCATACAATAAAAATTCCATACATTCCTATATTATCAGAAAAGTTAAAAAGAATCGGCAATAAATTTAATATTCGAACAGTTTTTCAGACAACTAATACTTTACAATCATTTTTGTCTAAAACGCGTCCAAAAAATGATATACAAAATTAAAAAAATTGCATCTACAGTATACCTTGTGAATGCAATAAACATTATGTTGGAGAAACATCTCGGCCTATGAATGTTAGAGTTGAGGAACATAAAAATTATATAAAAAGACGGGAATTAGAAAAATCCAAAATTTGCGAGCATGCTTGGGAAAACGGTCATTTAATTCAATGGGGTTCGGCAAAAATTTTAGAGAAGGAAGATAACGCAACAAAAAGAAAATTAAAAGATACCGCGATTATTTTGTTGAACGGAGATAAGTGTATACCAAACTATTCAGTAAACATCGATCATTGTTGGCTACAGTTGTATCAAGAAGAAGTAAGTAACAATAAAATAAAAATCATTTAACATCTCTATGGAAGCAGATAAACAAATTTTAAACTGTCACATTTGACATACGTTTAATATTTTTATTACTATTTTGAAAACGAAAACATGGAGATTTGAGAAACGTCAAAAATACGGAAGTGCGCGATAGTGATGTGATTTTTGTTATTTTTTACTTATCTGCTTTTTTCAGTGTGAGATTTTTAGGTTAGGTAAACTTAGTTTCAAAAATAACCCTTGACTGATCCGTTTGGCGCAAGGGCTTATCATCATCACCAGTTAAATATTTTAATAGTTATCAGTGAATTATTTAAAAAATTACAATAATTCTAGATTCACTATTTTAACAAGCTAATAATAATTTAACCAAATTAGATGCTCATATTTATTATGAGCGTAGATATGTGACAAAAAATTACCTTTAGAAACTTATCTGTGGCAGAGAAGAGGGTATCATCGATAATTTTTTGTCAAAAAATACATATCACCTTGTATAATATTAGAAAGAAAATAGGTCATTATATGCGTCATTGTGTCATTTTGTAATTTTGCACTATACCTGCATTTTAAGTATGAGTATGAGTACGAGTGGTGACCTCTAACACAAAAATATAATGGCTTTTTTCAGGACTTTCCTGTTTATAACTCATCATCTCTAATAAATCTTGAGAAAATTACCTCTACAAAACATTGTAGAGGATAAGGAGAGTTAATGAATGTTGATATTAGATTTAACCTTGAAGTTCTTTTCCGATGTCATGTGAAGGCAACTTGCGGTTTTTGTTTGTTGTGGGAAAAATTGATATAATTCTTCACAACAGACAGTTGAGAAATAATATAAACTTATACCAGATAGAAAACATCAGGTTAGAAATATTTCAATATAGGATTTTTTTTGTTATACTCGTTTGGTAGCGCTGAGCATACCGCTGGTTTTCGGCTGAATTACCAGCAAAGCAATATTTGAGAGCTGCTAACCGCGAATTATGGACGTCCATTTGTTTCCGGTCTCAATGCGGGAATTTTTTCAACCGCGATGTTTGTTTCGCTTAATCCTTAAAACCGGATCAAAATCCGTGATTTCAAAGCAGTTGTTTTATGAATGTTCCATTTCCGATGCGTTCCTAAAATACCTTAATGGCCATTCCAAAAAAAAAATTTGTTTTTTTACCAAACAAAGTAGGGTCGCTTCCCAGTTTTTTATGTACGTAAAAGGGGTTTTGCTACACATGGGGAGCCAGTTTGCGTCCGTTTCCATGATGCACTCTACCAGATTGAAAGAAAATTGTGAAATTACGAAATATGTTTTAGATAAAATTCAGTACACAGCGCATTAAAGGCAAATTTAGAAGTTCTATGGATCATACTAGGAGAGCAGGCAGGATATACAAAGCATTGCTGCTTTTTTATATCTGTGGAATAGTAGAGATCATGAGCATTATTACAGATAAGAACAATGGCCATGTAGAGAAGCATTCAGTTCATGAATCATAATATCATCAAAAAACCTTTGGTCAATTCTTTAAAAGTGCTACGTTTGTTAATCCTTTAAATTTGGCTTAAGGAAACAGTATTTTTAAGGCTTTGGATAAAGAAATTCAATGTTTTAAGCACTTGGATCAGCAGTTTCCAAAATTAACTGAAGCTAAACTAAAACTGGAATTTTTTATGGAACCCAAATTCCTAAAATCTGCCAGAATCAAATCTCTTTAGCAACGATGACGGATACAGAAAAAGGAGACGTTAGTTTTGCCTGAAGAATTTTCAAGAAATAACAGCCAGCCAGATTCTGGAGAAATTTAAATAGATATTATACCTAGAGATAATTGAGGAATCAATGAGTGCTGCTTGGTTTAAGAACGAAATCAGTCACCATTCCCTGATTTAAGGCAATTTATATATAGTTAGGAATTTCTATTGTTGCGTTGTGTTGCGTTGCATTCCACTTGCGCTCACTGCGTACCGCGGTAAAAGTAACTGCGTTTTGCACATGTTTACCGGGCAATCGTTCTGCTAAAGCATTATCACTTTACCATGAATTGAAACGATATCCGTCAACTGTGAGTTGCCATTTTTGACATATGAATTTTAAATAATGTAAATACCCGTATCATAAAAACGTTAATATGATAGGTAATCGGATAATTGAAGTCGCCTGGTTAGAGGCTACAGTAGCCTAGTAATGTAAAGGTTGAAGTTACTAGAACTTTTTTCGGAAACTATAAGAATTTTACAAATTTTTTACGATATTGACATTTATTCCCAAATTTGTTTAAATAAGTTCTTAATCTTTCTGTACAACGTAACATATTTCGAACTATTTATACATTTTTCATTTTGCAATTAGTTTTTTTACAACCAATAAATATTAACTTTTGAAATAGGACTCATATTTAATATTACAAAACCTTGGCTTACATAAAATTTACAAATTTATATGAAATATAGTGAATTTATCCAACATTACGCATTTTCTCCTCATTTTACCACCCATGTAGACCATGTTTGTGAATTATCTTTTGTAAAATGTATGGAAAACAGCACTACACCCTAAAGCTGACTTACTGTACGCTGTTCTCTCTACCTCTTTGTTTCCCGACTTTTAAATGATCGTGGGCAACGCCGTTCCTCCTAACGACATTTTTTTCTGTTCCAGGTGAGTGAAAAGCCGCTTATTCCGCTTTTAGGAGAGCGTAAGTATCCATTACTTCATGTAAAAAACATCAAAGGGGCGCGTCGCCGCAACTTCAACATGCTTCGAAATTTAATACCATTATCGACGCCCGCCATATATTTTTATGAAATCTCTTCCCGGCCGCAAACGGCCGGAAAAGTAACCGCCGATAAAAAAACGCCGCTGCGAGATCCGTCCAGGGACTGAAAAACCAGATAACGCGCGTAACGCGATACATAAAGAAGCTAATGGTGTAAAACAATGGAGATACGATCGGGCCGGATCTAGGCGGCGTTGAAAATGAAGCTGCGCCGGGCGTAGTAAAATCACCTATGCCTCGTAAATTCCTCGGGAATGGACGCTGGGATTAGGCGATCCGATAGTGCTTTGTTTTTGGTCAGCTGCGAGTCTCGGACGAATATTCCTCCTTCAGTCTTTGCGGAAAATATCAGGGAATATGAGAAATCCGAATGGAAAAGTCAGTTAAATTCAGAGGAAATAGACAAATTGAAATAAGGTTTAGTTTTTCAGCAGTTGTGTACGCATTCTTTAGACTATTTCCCATAACACCCCGTATGTAGCACTTCCTTCTACTATTTCAAATAGCCGCTTGTCTCGTCATCAAATCCCATTCATCCAAAGTGGGTTCCCCTTCCGTCGTCGCATTGCTGTGGAATTTCTGCAGAGAATAATGAACAAGCGAAAAAGTGACTGCAAAATCACCGCCAACTAGCTAATGAATGGGAGCGTAATGAATTTTTAATATGCGGTTTCCAGTTACCGCCAAGGCGACGTGATTAATAGTCAGTAAATGAGATGTTCAAATACGACAGCCCTGGTATCGATCGCTGTTGTGGCTTTTTCGCATGTCCTATAACCAACCGTCAGTATCCCATCGATTAGTTCAGTTCAGTTCAGTTTATTGGTGCTATATATACAAAAGTATTTACACAAGTCAAAAAAGATTAAAGAAGAGAGAGATAAAAAACAGTGGGACTTTCCTATGATGATCCATAATACAGAAGTTTAAAAAACCCCCAGAATAAAACAAAATGTTGTGTAAAATTTAAAAGATACAAAGTTAAAAATGTAAAATACATATACATACATATAATAATGTTAAGTCAATAAAATTGTATTATGAATAATTGAGATACAAATACATATAAGTAAAAAACAAGAACAGGCTGGAAACATGTAACATACATTTATGATATTTTTGTATTTAGAAATTCATCTATGCTATAAAAAGCATTGATTAACAAAAACTGTTTTACTTTGTGTTTGAAACAATTAAAATTTAATATTTTTGTTTCATCTGGCAAAGCATTATAAAATTTAATGCCCCAATAATATGCTGTTCTATTTTGCGTTCTACTAAGCCTCAGGTACGAATTATGAAGCATGTCTCTATCTAGTACGATAACAATGGGTTTCACTACGAGCTGGGTACAGTTCGATGTGGCTCTTTACATATAGACACAAGGAAATGTTAAAATTTTCTACATAACAAATTGCTGTCTGCAGTCATCTCTGAATTTGAGTCGTGATATTATTCTTATAGCTTTCCTTTGTAAACCAAATACACTAGAAGCTGAGCATGGCCCCAGATAAGGATAACATAAGATAAAACTAAATGAATAAGGCCATGGTATGCTGTAATCAAAGTTGGTAGAGAGACTAGATGAGTCAAATTACGCAGCAAGTATAAATTTTTTGAAATTTTATGGCAAATATGAGTTGTATGGTGATTCCATAATAACTTAGGGTCTAAATATACTCCCAGAAATTTGACAGATTCCGGATTTTGGAAATTTCGGAGGCTAATTATCATAGTTTCTGTTTTTGATATATTTAGGCTTAGATGATTTGAAAGGAACCATTCTTGTATCATCAATTTCGTTTGCTTAGTTCTATCAAGTAACTCATTTAGTTCAGAACCGTGACAAGTGACATTAGTGTCATCCGCAAATTGGATAGTAAATAGAGAGTCATCAATACAACACGACAAATCATTCATATAAATCGGGAACAGCAGAGGCCCAAGTACAGATGCTTGAGGTACGCCTGCATTGAGTGTAAGATAAGTAGATCTGTTATTGTTATGGATTACATATTGTTGTCTGTTGGTAAGATACGCTGTTATTAGATCAATACTTTGGGTTGTAAAACCATAATAATGCAGTTTGTTTATAAGAATTTCGTAAGATACGCAGTCAAACACTTTCGTAAGATCTAAAAATTCTGAACATAAAAATTGTCTTTCTTTGAAGTCAGAATTAATTACACCAGTCAACTTCGCTATAGCTAGAGTTGTTGAAAAATTATTTCTGAAACCAAATTGATTAGTGTTGAAAAGATTTTCTCTTTCAAAATAATCGACTATCTGAGTCTTTAAAACATTTTCAAAGATCTTTGCGAAACATGGAATAACGGCGGAAATAGGCCTGTAGTTTGAAGGATCATTGTAATTTCCTTTTTTGTATATTGGAACTACCTGGTCAATTTTTAAACAATTTGGAAATATATTTTGAGAGATACAAATATTAATTAAAGCTGTTAGAGGGACTAACTAATTTCAGGTTCTATTGTTTTCATTATTTCCGTTTATTTTTTTGTTTTTTTATTTTTATTATTTGCGATTATTATTTCCGATTAGCTCTAATAACTAGAAAACAGTTTTCTATTGACGTATCATTAGCGTAAGTTGGGTTCATGAAAAATAGATCAACTGTGTCTAATTTGATACATCTCTCAACATTTGGATATAAATACTCAAGTTGATCTTTTGAAGACGTTCGATAAGTTAAATCATAATATATTACATCAGATGTTACAATTTTTTGGATTATCAGATTTACTACTAAAATTGTTCAAATCATACTTGGATAGTAGATATCAGTATGTTCAGTGTGGTGGTTACATGTCTGAGTCGGTGCTACACCAGGTATATCTTAGATATGCATTTTGGGACCTTTATTGTTTGTTTTTTATATTAACGATATAGTTCAAAATCTCAATTGCCATTATCTCTTATATGCGGATGATTTAAAAAATAGTGATGTTATTATAGTTGATGGTTGTGTCAAGTTACAGTACCCCCTAAACCGTATTTGATCATTAAAAATCTTTCTCCAAATACTAGCAAGTGCACTGTGATGACTTTATCTAGAAAACGCTTTCCTATACTATATAATTATAATATGATGACATTATCCTGCAAAATATCTAGATGTGTATTTTGACAATAAATTAAATTTTAATATTCATACTGACAAAACCATTCAGTCTGCTTTTAAATGTCTAGATTTTCTAATTAGAATTCTCTTGATAGGTCTAAACTCGAGCACGCTAGCATTCAGATTATAATCTAAAAATCTAAAACTGAATCGATTACTATCATTTAGTCAGGATGGAATTTTTCCTCAGATAGGTATTCCTCAAGGCATTTTGTTTTGTCACATGTAACTTTCTTCCCGTTAATAATAAACCTTGTAGCATTGTTGTCATCATTTTCGGAACACATATCATCTGCCGAAGTTTGTGAAGAATTTGCACAAGTTACTGATGTCTCTTCTTGTAAGGAACATCTATGTTTTTCTTAAATTTTCCTTGCAATATCGACTTTGTTAGATACGGACACCTCAACATTTGCTACAACATTTTTTTTTTTTGCTACAGAGGAGCTTTTCCATCCACTACGCCGTTTTATAGTTGTAAGAGTTGGACGGTAAATGCAAAGAAACGAAAAAATATTATAGATGTCTTATTAAATATTAACTTTATTAACTTATTTGGTTGATAATTATAGTAGTAGGCATATTTCGACTTGCAATTTTTTTGTTTATCAATGTAACATGGAATATTACGTTTTTCGAGTAATTAAAGTATACATTTTAATAAATAGCTCAAAATTGTACATAATGATTTAAACAAAATTTTCGGATTCGAATTTGTCGCATCGTTTCTTTGCATTTTCTGAGAACATTTACCATTGTAAAGTATATTTTTCTACACCATCACAAAGTAGAGATTTCAATGAACAAAAAACCCACTGACTTTTTTTAAAAAAGCAGATATTTTGACGTGATAATTTTCGATTGAAAATTAGGGTATTTTTTCGATATTAAATCAAAATAAGGTGAAAAAATGAATATTTTTAATGAAAAAAACTACAGTGTGTTTGGGACATAAAAAAGTAAGTTTTCACCAGATTTTGTGAAAACAAAATTGTTTGTAAAAGATAAAAATAAAAAAACCAAAAACTTGGTTATTTTAATTTTTCACATAAATTTTGAGGTTATGTGAAAAAAGTGTAAATACAAAAGTTGTAGATCTTTTTATTACCTACAGCTTTGCCATTCACCTTTTTTCCATACGACTTGTAGTTTTGCCGGAAATCAAGATAAACCGTTTTTTACCCTTAAAAACTCATCCCCTTCAACTTCCCGGCCTCAGATCGCCCGTAAATAATTTTTCCTTTCATTTTTGTTGTATTATCTTCCTTTTCCAGTGGGTTTCATCCTACTATTATTTTTTTCACTTTACCATTTTCAAAGGCTACAGCACTGGTCTATGTTGTAACTGTACTATTACATTTACACAGCACATTACTATATTTATATGTTTGTTTATGAGCGATATTTTATCCTGACTGCGAAAAAGCCACCCTTCTTTCCCTAGGGGACTTTTAAAAATTGTTTCTGCCTGAAATTACCTTCTATTTGCTTGCTTACCAATCAATATAGCTGAAGCCTTGGGCTCCTCTCCACTCTTTGGAATACACCAAAGTAAAGCGAGGGCTCTCTAAAACTAAGTCATCTGAAATCAGCAAACACTTTGTATTGTAAACATGTGCCACAACGGCTCCCAATCCAGCTGTATGAATGAGGTAGAAGCCAGGGAAATGGGAAAATCGAGAAAGCGATCATTTTTAAGATGCGTCTATTAAAAGTTCTTTGTTATTGAGAGTTTCTATGTGCTTTTTCCTTTTATTTTAAAATATTAAGTAGAATATTAATGTAAAGGTTCTTCAGATAGTTGTATTCAGAATCTTCTCGTAATGTTAGGTCGAAACAAATTTCAGTATCAGTCATTTATCACCAGTTTATAAATATACGAGAAGCACTACAATAAAAACAGTTAAAAATAGAATGAAACACGACTTTATTTGCTTCATATGTGTTACTTTAACAGTTTGTTACAAAGGTAACTCTTGTTGGTGAATACAGTTGTAAGTTTGACATAAGCAGAAAGGTTATCACTATTAAACATGATCAAGTAATCCTAGTAAAGTGCTTCCATCACGGTTAGGTAAATATTTTTTTAGTATCCCTCATAATAATACAAAATGTATGTCACCCAGTCACCCATATTCCCTAACTATGTCCCCTTTGCTATGTGCCAAAGATAAGAAAGATTTGCCATGTCTATTTTCGCAATGTCACCCTCGCCATCCTTATCGAAATCTCCGGTGTTGGGGTGTCTGAAGTGACTGGACAAGAGCCCTAGCAGGATCCTGATGTGCCATCTGATACGTTGTAATAGGAACGCCTAGACTACTGAATTACTGCAGCTTGAAGCTGGAAATAGCAGTAACGCTGTTAAAGGGACCGTCCGGAAAGCTCGGGTCTCCTACTAAGGGAAACGATAAGACACTCGGGGTGTTTAAATCTATTTAGTGTTTATTTGGAGGAGATCTGGAGGGATTAGAAGTTTTTCTATATAGGGAATTTGCAAGGAGGCGAGAGAAGTAAGGTGTTAGAGTGTCGTCTGATGCTTGTTTGTCAATCCAATTCTTTGATTCAAACGTCTTTTTGTTGGGCAAAAGTAATTATGCAAGAGAATTTGTATACAGGGTGGGATTTATGCACCATAAACTAACTGTAGACTCCAGATATTAAAATATATCGTGTGAGTCATATTGCCTTAGTCCGAATGTCAATTCGAAAATATTTAAATTGAATTTTCTCAATATTTCAAAGTTTTAGAGACTTTTCTTTGAAATTCAGTATGTGGAGGTTTCTTTGAAGGGCATATCATATCCTCATCCATCGTCCTCATTTTTGGAAAAATGATAGAAATTATTTGAAAGCAATGGTTCTTACGTTTTTTTTTTAAATTTATAATTTGATAAATATATAAGTATCAATTTAGTTTCAGAAGTGACTATTCTACTAGTCATGCTCTCTCTGAACTAATAAAATTTATTGTCGAGGATCTTGAGGACTGTGCAGCTACAGCTTGTGTCCTAACTGAGGCCTTCGACTGTGTTTCTCATGACATACTAATTCAGAAATTATACTATTGCGGTGAAAGAGGTTTACCAGCTAGATTGCTGGAGTCATATTTAAATTATCGTAAACAATGTGTTTCATTTAATTATATTCGTCACGGGGTACCTCAGAGTTCTGTATTAGAGGCACTTCTGTTTTTAATTTATGTCAATGACTTTGTCAATTTTATGTCACCTAGGAGATGCATTCTCTTTGCCGATGATATAATTCTATTTAATACAAGTGTCAGTCTGGAGTCCTTATTGGATTCTGTTTCAGTTACTAATCAAGCATAGCACTGGTTTGGTAAAAGTAATGGATGAGTTAAAATGATTGCATATCTGCCATATCTGAAAAAGTCAAATTAACTACTGCCCACCCTATTAGCCATATTGCCTTATATTAAAAATAACCACTTACTGTTTGCTACTAATTAATAGTAACTAATGTCATTATGTTGACAAGATGCACATTTGTTTTCAGAGCTCACTATTTTTGCCTGACATTCATCGACCGCTAAGACATTTGTAACCCATCAATACATGTCGTTTTTCTCCAAAACGGAGCAGTTAATCAAAAAATTACAAAAGAGATAAAATAATCAGGAGGAATTTCTACATTTAAAACGCAGCATAGGCGTACTTGGAAATAATTGGAGGGGATGAAGGGTCTTGCATCTCTCAGTTACCTCCATTCGCCAAATTACTCATAAGTATGCCGGAATAAGATAAAAGTACGTGCAAAATTTCAAGTGTGTATCTTACAAAACAATGGGATTATTAACAAAAATATTTTTTTAAATGTAACTAACACCCTGCATATTGAAACAGGGACTATCAAATAAAATATGACATAAGGAAAGTCGCATTATTTTTGTCCAAAGTATATGTGGCTAATGGTATGGCCTTCTATTTTGGGACACCCTGTATATTTTTATTGTCGACATTTTCAGATTTTTAGTTATATTACAAGAACTTCATTGATAGTAATTGTTGGAAAACTTTTGAATTATTTGAAATTTTAACATTATTTTTATAATATTGTATCCAGTTCTTAAAACTTTTCCCGTGCTTATTTGATGCTGTTATTTTTATTTTGTTTCAACTTGGCATAAAAAAGGTACTGATTTTTCCCCCTTTTCCGGAATAGGAATGGAAGTTGATCATAAAATATTAGACTAAAAATAAGGGTGGCTGCTTTGGGCGGGTGTTTTCTTTCCTACAAAAAGAAATGATAAACACGAACAAAAGATTCCATAAGTTGTCTTGTTTCAGATCGGATTAGTGAAGCTTGGATTGCCCCTTTTATATCACAGGGATTCCCAAAAGTATATGTTTAGATTTTTCCGCAAGAGTTACATCGTATTTGGCTGCTTTAGTATTAATGCTTTAGAAATCAGTGAGAACAGTTTTAGAAAATTTTGATAATTGCACGTTTATGGATAATTCTTGGAATCATTGAACAAATTAACTTCCTAAATACTTTAGTTGATAGTAATAAACCTGCGGAAATTAATTTTTTTATCGTTTATGATAAGGTCAGTTAAACAGTTCCAGTTTGGTTTAATATTATTGCGTAGAGTACTACTTACCCAATTTTACTTTACTTATTGCAGAAACAAGTATATTTAAAACAGAATCAACCGACTAATCTTACAGACGATATGGCAATATTATCTTCACTAAATTATAGAGTTATTAAGTTATGTGAGTGGTCTATCTGATCAGCGGACCATCAAAAAGTGGGTATTTAAAAAATATATAACTCCGTAAATATCTGAAAATTTTTTAAATTACTTTCACTAGACTCGACTATATGACGAATTATACCTAGAGTGAAAATATTTGTACTTATTTTAAAGTTCACTGTGTATGTTATTGGACAAGTATACATGGGCGTATCTATGATTTTGTCTTGGAGGGGGTAAAGTTGTAAAGACTTATAACATCAACAAACTAAATAACTAAACATAAATAAAGACTTTTGTTAAATAAAAGAAGTTGATATCCAATATCAATAATAAAATATAAATTAAAAATGTATGCATTGAAGCAGTATTATAAAAATAAAAGATAATGGAAATTAAATTAATTTTTATATTTTTTTTACTGCGTATCAATAATATGTCTGTATATGTAGAAGAGCAAGGATTTTTTATGAACAGAATAGGGAAAGAGAAAATTTTCGCCGGGGACGAAAGCATATTTAAAAATATTGTATTTTTCTAGATCAGAGGTATTTTCAGCATTCATATATGCAGCAACATCGAGCAAAAATACAGAATTTAGGCATAAAAGTCACATTAGTAAACGCCAAATATTACCTATTACACAATTTAATATTGTTTGCATACGATTATCAAGTAATTCAAATTACAAAGAATTCACCCCTGTTTTATTACATGGAAAATTATAAAGTAATGTATTTCATTTCAGTAAGCTTCTTGGGGGGGGGGGGGTTAATTACCTACATTACCCCCACTTGGATATGCCCCTGCAAGTATACCTTGTGAATGCAATAAATATTATGTTGGAGAAACGTCTCGGTCTATGAATGTTAGAGTTGAGGAACATAAAAATTATGTAAAAAGACGGGAATTTGAAAAATCTAAAATTTGCGAACATGCTTGGGAAAACGGTCATTTGATTCAATGGGGTTTGGCAAACATTTTAGAGAAGCAGGTTAATGCAACAAAAAGAAAATTAAAAGAGACCGCGATTATTTTGTTGTGTATCAAACTGTTCAGTAAACATCGATCATTGTCGGCTACAATTGTATCAAGAAGAAGTAAGTAACAATAAACTAAAATTCATTTAACATCTCTATGGAAGCAGATAAACAAATTTTAAACTGTCAAACTTGACATACGTTTAATATTTTTACTACTATTTTGAAAACGAAAACAGAGATATTTTCGCAACGTCAAAAATACGGAAGTGCGCGATAGTGATGTGATTTTGTTATTTTTTACTCATCTGCTTTTCTCAGTGTGAGATTTTTTGGTTAGGCAAACTTAGTTTCAAAAATAACCCTTGCTGATCCGTTTGGCGCAAGGGCTTACTTAATTAATCTTTATTTTTTTCAGAAGTGTGGCAAAAACCCAATAAAACTAAAGATAATGTAAATTTAGCCTGACGTGTATCGATGGTGAAAAAAGTATAGAACAGACGATTCCACTGGGGCAAACACCTGGCCCATTTATGCCGCGTGTTTCAACTCTAGAATGCATTATAAACAACCATTAGCGGTAGCGTATAGTCCGTCTATGTCACGTACTACATTATCCAGAATCGAATTGACTGTGAACAAGGCCGCACGAAAACAATTCTTCATCTTAGCAATATATCACAGTTCCAATGCTAATACAGCTAATAAATGTCACCGCACACTTCCAGCAGCCACTAATGTAAAGATTGATAGCTTGTAACAAATTTCATCAATCATTTTTTTGGCTGTGTTCATCCCAGCGAGTTGTGAATGTTTAGCGTCGGTAATTGTTTCTGTTCGTCGTTGTACCTGTCGACAGAGGGTGTTCTCAACTTTTGTCATCTCAACAAGTGGAGAGTTTACCGCACTTGGCTTAGTACCAAATCGGAAATTAGAATATCTTTACTGCAAAGTGTTTCTGTTTTTGTTTTCTAATTTGCTTGAAACGGAATCAAGTTTTCGCAAATTATGAAACAACGTGTGAAATAAGTTTGAATATAACTTATACATGCGTATATACAGGGTGTTAAAAAGAGAGTGTAAAATATTTCAGGAGGTATGATCCAAAAATAAGCAGAAAAGTCTTAATAAACATGGGTCCGCAAAGTAACGGTTGCGGAGATATGAACCACTATTCGTTTTTCAAACATTTTATTTTATTAGGAATAAATCGACAAAGGAAGCTTCTAACAAATAAAAGACAAAGTTAGAGAAGATGTTCAAAGTCTCCCCCGTCCATTTCCAAGCAGGCACGACATCTTCGTCTCAACGATATTCTAACTCTTTCGAAAACATCGGTTTTGGTTTGGATTTCTTGACACTTTTGATTAATCCGTAGCTGCAGCTCTTCCAGGCTATTTATAGGAGTACCATACACTAATGTCTTCAAATATTCCCAAACAAAGAAATCTAGAGGGTTCAGATCAGTAGATCTTGGAGGCCATAAAACAAGTCCGGGCCCTTCCTTACCCATCTATGTGGAAAAGTTTGGTGTAAATGCTTTCTAACGGCTATGGAAAAATGAGCTGGAGCACCATCATGCTGGAACCACATTTGTTGCCTCTGAATCAAAGGAATGTTTTCCAAAAATTCATACAGTTTGTTCTGCAGAAAGTTGAGGTAAGCAGCGCCTGTTAATCGGTTTGGTAAAACAACAGGACCTAGAAACCTGTCACCTACAATACCCATCCAAATGTTTAATGAAAAACGTGCCTGATGTCCAGATTCTATTAGAGCATGAGGATTTTCATCAGCCTAAATATGCGTATTGTGAAAATTATATACTCCATTTCTTGTGAACCCGGCCTCATGGGTAAAAAGAATGTTTGTAAGAAAACGAGGGTCTTCAGCATTATGACATAGAAACCAGCGGTAAAAAACCAAACGTGCTTGATGATCTTTCATTGGATTTGAGTACACATGGTATAGATAAAGCAGTTGCTCGTGAAGGATTATCCAAACAAGAGGACCACTAATTCCTACCTCGCCTGATATTCTTCGCATACTCGTACCTGAATTCTTCTCTACCAGTCCTAGAATTTCTTCTTCTGCTCTAGGAGTGGATACCGACCTTGGTCTTCCGGATAAATGGCACTGTTTGCTCAAGGAACCGGTATCACGCAATGTTTGGTGAATTCTTCTAAACATGCGTTGTGAAAGAATCTGGCGATTTGGATAAGAGTCAACATAAATATGTCGCGCTTCGGTAGCGTTTCCATTAGCACGACGATACTTGAAATACATGTCTGTTAATTCTGCGTTAGAGTAACAAGCCATAGCGAAAGAAAATTTGTGCACTGAGAACAACCCTTAAATACGTACCTACTGTTTATTCCACTAAACATCAACCAACTATTATAAGAAAATTCACAACGTTTTTGCAAAATAAAAAAAGGGGCTAAAAACATAAAACATTCCATATTTCCCCAACCGTTACTTTGCGGACCCATGTTTATTGACACTTTTCTGCTTATTTTGGTTCATACTATTATCTCCTTAAATATTTTACACCCTGTATATATATATGATCAATCTTACCATTGATGCTTAAAGTAGGTATATATACAAATAATAAAAACTAACCTTTCTGCCAAATGTTTGTACCATAGCAATCGTCCAGTCGTTCCAATTTTAAGATTATCTCAATGATATTTGGTTAGTTCTTCCTGCAGCACTATTAATCGAAAGGTAATCGAAAATAATCAACAAATGGCTAAAACTGTTTCTTGCCTTAAAAACAATACACAGTAGGAGTTTAAGCACAATTTCAATAAATCATGAAACTCTCGAAAGTAGATATCGCCTGTCAAAAACTATATATACTTTGTGAAATGTGGAACATATCTATGGAAGGACGTCTCAGACCTTTTCAGGTTGTTTACTACGGTAGAAATATTTACTTTGGAAAATATCTCGGATTACGTTGATTTATTTCAGAATTTATACCATTATAGTTTCATTATATAGAAAAAGGGCTGTATTTTTCCAACTAAAGAGAAGTTATGGCTAAACATATCAATTTTCGTGCCGTAGTAGACGATATTTCTCGAAGAATGGATGCGATTTGTTATTATTTTCAGACTTACTGTTTACCGAGATGTCACCGAAATAGCGCCTGAAGCTGTTAGCGGGAGGCTTGTTTGGACCGTATGCAACATAAATTTTTTTACCACGTCCAGACTGAAGCTGTGTGTTTGTGTAACCTTCTCGTCTTACTAGGACGAAGATAAATTTTTACTAACTTCTACAGTCGACGTGGCTTATGAAAACTGTAGAACATATAAGAAACCTTTTCTAGATTAAGAAAAATTGATATTGACCTACGTAGAATTGTCGTATAAACCCACATTGTTCATTATTGAGCTATAAATAAATATTTTGTTACTTGTTTGTAAACTGCAATTTATCAAAACACCTGTTAAAAATATGTTTGCAAACTATAATTTTTACAGGTTAAGGTGGGAATTTTGTAGAAAACGAATTGCACAGCCTGAGTGAGCGAAATCAATCAGTATACAAACCGTATAGGCCCGAACCGGAACGATATCAGATAACTTTTGTAATAATTTGATCGATTCCTTTAGGAGCAAATCTGACAGTAGGTTTTGGTAAGGCTCCTTTCAAATGTTTTACCAGGAGAAAGTTGAGTTCAACTAATTCTCCACCAAATTTACATTTATAATAAAGATTTTTGGAGCCCCTTGTAAAATGAACTTCAACAAAATTGGCTAAATAAGATTTGGGCGTAATTTTATTCATTTTGAACCGCGAAGAAAAATCTATAAAATCGTGAAAGTTATTAAGATTCATCTCAATCACCTCTACCCTGGAATTATTAGATTTTTTACACACAATTTAAAATCCTCAAAATCTAATACCTTCCCTGTTAGCTTCAATGACTTTTCCACCTGATGGTGGAAAGAGTCTGCGTTCATGAAAGTATGACCAGTTTGCAGATACTTGACTTTCAATAAATTTAAATTTACTTCTGATGAGTTAATTACATAAACAAAAAAACTGTAGAGGGACCAATTCTTGTTTTGGGAGGCGCAATTATCTAGCCAAATTGTTATTTCTTTGGCGTCACGGTGAAACAATAAGAAATTGTAAAATGTTGATATTATATCAGATTTACTCCTTCCACCAACCCTACATGCCAAATTACAGCGACAGGCTTATTTTTTAGAGATTGTTTGCCCAGGGAAACAAAACTTTCATTGAATCAGATGATTCTTGGCGTAAAAATGATTTCCTTGAATATTTCACAACGTGGTACAAAAACAGAGCAATCAACGCTAAATGGAAGAGAAAACCACTTCTAGAATACAATAGAATTCTAACCTCACTTTTATAATTTTGTGTCCTATGTGTCACTGCCTACTGCGAGATACCAAGTCCAAATGTCGTAACTAACATATATATTTTATTGCAGATAAGACAAACTGACCTAGTAATAGTAGATACGACTTTTTGACCTGGTAAACGGCGAATTTTTGCAGATACGACAAAAAAATATCACTTCCAATCACTATTTCTAATACAGATACGACTTCCAGACCTTGTCTACATAATAGAGAGTGTCTTAGTGTACCAAAATCCGGTTTAACCTAAAAAACGCAATTTTTGCAGATACGACTTCCTGTCTTAACAGGGCAGTATATGTCCTGGCTAGTGAGTGAAGTAATTTGGTGGCTGTAGCTGTGATAATTTTGCCGTAATTGTGGCATGTTGTCGTAGTAACTGTGTGGCTAAAATTGAGGTATTTTAACATTTATTTTAATTATTCTTGTGATTTTATGAGCAATGACAATTATCTCACGCACTAGCGGGAACCTTTGTGAATACGTTGATATATAATAATAACCAATTATTTCAATTTTCTTGGAGTTCTGTGTCCTCTAGAAGCCCTGTTAGACGGTAAAAATATGTATACAAAATCCCAGCCTTAACTGCCAATTTTACAGTACCATTAATTATATTAGAGAATTCGGTTTTATTTGTACCATACGATTATACGTTAAAAATAATGATTATTATATTATTACGCGCTTTTCTAAGTTTTGTGTAGTGAAACGGTGACGTTTATTACTTAATATTTTTAGTTATATAAAAAAATTTGTATATGTTTTCCAAAATGATGTATCCTGGATTTTTTCCAACACATTGCATTCTTTCTTTTATCGTCCTACTGACTGGGCGTATATTATTGGCTTCGTATATATTTTTTGTACATCATCCATTATATCAAATTGTTCGTTCAAGGATAGTCCAAACTATTTCTATTTCCTTATTGCACTATGGCTTCTTAAGCCATATTATCTATTAATGTAACGTATACGATCGCGAATATTTTGATCCTTCAGTAAGTCCTACAGCGTGCGTATGGGGCTGCTGTCATTTGGATTAAATCTACCAATAACATCTTTTATGTTTTTGAAATGTTTATCATAATACGCTACGGCTTGTAACCAAGTACCCCATCTAGTTATAAATGATTCGGAAGCCAGAGGTATGCCTGGTAAAACCTCCCTAAAAATATCTCTTCTAGTAGACGCCTTAATAAAACCTCTTTTGTCAGTTGATATAAATATGTTTACTAAAAGGAAACTTTCGCTTATTTCCTCAGCTACCCGATCAAGTGCGTGAGCAGCATCTTTACTTTGCAACTTTTAGATCTTTTGTTATATCCTGTTATATAACCGTGAATCATTGTCCGTGGAATATAAACACTGACATCTAACGGTAGCGCGCTAAACTAAATATATATTTTTAACATATCTATGAATACGTCAGTAATACACGTCCAAATATTTCGCCTCTTCCACTAAAATCCATCGATTCCGATTCGAGCTGTATTTACCGCAGCCCGTTCGACATCCTCCCGACCACTTCTACACGCTCTCGAACCAACTAGTTAGTTATTCAAATCGATTTAATTACTTTTGACTTAATGGCAGTATAAATTAAGCGCCGGCGGTCTGATTTGGCGCATTCGAAAATTTTCTTTCAGCGAACGGGCAAATTTAACGGCAAAGACCAGAGTGTAGCGAGTAAATTACAGTTCGATTCTCGGATAAATTTAATCTCCGAAGGGAATGATTTTCTTCTATTTAGAATTTTGTTTCGCATTCGGGGGTTGTTTGATCTGGAGAATTCGAACGGGGCGCGTTGTCGATAAGGAGGCTGTGTGAAAAACGCTACATTCAAGCTGTCTGCGGTAATTCAGGAGACGGTAAATGATAAAGTATCAAAGATGAAGGTCTTTTCTGTCCAGACTTCAATGAAATCAAATATATTAGTGCTAACATTGACGCAGATAACACAAACAAAAACAATATTACACGCACTACTTTCAGAATGAAATTGGATTGAATTTAAAAACTAACTGCAAAAGAGATCATATAGGATATAAGTTTCTCTCAGTCTTAAAAGGAACAGTATTCCAAGTACGAGTAGAACTAGTAGGCACTACTGTTTAATGGATTTAATAAGGTGAAATATAGAGAACCAACATTGAAGGCAGTCAATTCACACCAGGTCAAATTTAGACTTTAGAGGGATATAAAATGACAGCTGAGATTGATTTGGGTACCAATGTATGACTTGAGCTAGATAAAGAGCTGCTGAAATTGCCAGAGTAGGTGTATCTACAAACTTACAGTGGCTCTAATCCTCCTGTGACATTGCTAGCTGTATTGTTACAACATTACACAGAAACTAATGAAGGACAAAACCCAAAGCTGATAGCAATAACCTCTGGATAGAGGCAACCAAGAAACTATCGACGATAGTGACCAAAGTCGCAGATCAATTAGTATGGCACAAGTAGAACGGATTATTAGCTTTGTAGAAGATAGACTGAGTAGAGTATACCACTGGCAAGAGGAGACGACAGTAGCTTCTATAGTGCGAATCTGAATACATTTGGAAGAGAAAAATTGGAAGCAAGCTATGTGAGCTTCTGCTGTCAATGGTGTGGAACCTTATTAGAAAGGTTAAGTTAGATTAATAAATCTGCGGTCATGTAGGTGGTTCACAATTCATCAAGGTGCAAGGAAAAATGTTACTATATTATTATATTTGTATAGAAAACAGAATCAAATTCATGTTTTTGCAATCCTTCCTAAAGTACATATTCTCTGGTTAGTCTTGTACCCATAAAAAGAATCACAAAGAACCTATCAGGATAAGTAAACAAACATTAAAAAGGTTTTTATGATCCTATAAGAAAACTGTTTTTCTATTACAGCAGATGTGTGGTATTGTCACGTAATAAGCGTGTGTGACTCTATAGTAGGGGGGTCTGGGACTTCCCCCAAATGTCACTAAAAGTGTGACCGTCCTGCAAAACCTATAAATATATAAAAATAATACCTCTCTTATATTCTTGGGGTACTCGCTTGGCTTCTGCGAGAGTTATAGAAACGCAACCTTTTAATAAAAATACCGATTTATTCAAACATAATAACCATACTTACAATAATGAGACCTTTGCGCTGGGGAGTATCTCTTCTAAAGATCAGAGCTAGCAAACGGCTGACCGCCGACCTTTGGCCATGGACTGGCTGGCTTTGGCCCAGTTTCAATAGTATTTATACACATTCGGAAAATGCTGACTCCGTCAGAATTATACTATCTGTTGAAACTATGTGAACAGCCAGCAAGTTTATCGCTTGGTTCTTAGAGAGAGGAAGAAGGATAGACATAGTTTGGTTTGATAGTAACCTTGCAACTGGACACTTTTAATTGTTTTGAATTTCACTTGTGTAACATTGACACACTATCGATTGTGAATATGTTTATACTTTTGATTCAATAAAATAATTTGATATTCGTATGTATGCCAAATAGGTTTTTAATTTAAAATAGTTAAAATATGTGTCCAGTTGTAAACCATCTCTCTAAGATCCCCTTTGTTGACAGTATCATACACGACGCTCAACTCCCAAGAGATTCCTCCTTTGTGGCACATCCCACTTCTGACACCAACGTAATCTCTAATTCACCTAAAAATAATTTTCATAGGAAAAAAAACTTTATTGTCACCATTTCGGGGTCAGTCAGTGGTCGCGCGGTTTAAGGCGTCAGTACTTGAATCGAGGTGACTAGATCGGAGTTGGTTCGCGCCCAGCTGCCGGTAGACCGTATATAAGCTATATTCGTAGAGAGGATTGGCACCCTCTCTGCGGGTATGGTAGGGTGGAATAATGTTAGCTTGGGTCAATATGAGAGATTGATACCGGTTGATATTTGACTACCCCCCTAATTAATGAGGTTTTCCAGGTTTCCCTCATTCCTGCACTGAATAGTGGTTAGGGCCTACCAACGTAAGTCGTTCCTGGGCGCAAATGCGGCCTGCTTAATAATAATATGCCGCCCCCTCTCCCGCACAAGTCTCCGACTTCTGGGCTAATCCCTGTGATTAGAATGAGGGGTAGAGATATTATTATTATTATATTATTATTTGACAATACACAACAAATATACTTCAAACAATTCGCAACTGTCAAATTATTCCCTATTTTGACGTCACTCACTGTGGAGGCGGAGTCGATTTGGTTATATATATTTTGAGTTCTAGTTTTCGAAAACGCATCTCGAACCAAATAGAATATAACCTGGAATATTGTAGAAATCGTCAAACTAAAGATATTACAATATTACAAGAAATCAGGAACATAATTAGCAAACTAAAAAGCTAGGTCACCTTCAGTATGTTTGGCTCAGATATATTTTGGTTTCTAACATAATATCTAGTTTTAATATTTTCCAACCTTTTGAAGTCACCTTTCGCATATTTCTCTATTATTTTCTGGAAATCGATTTCCATTATACTTTGCTGAATAGTTCAAATGCTACGGTTACGAGTAAAATAAAAATCATTCGCCACAGGTTGCCCCTCCGTCACGTTTGCTGAAAACCAGCTACAAATCCGGAGCGTACGGCCCCGGATCATTCCGGCCTTCGAGGGGTTCATTTATCCTGGTTTTATTTAATGTAAAGGCAACTGAATCGGTCCACAGTGGACTAAACATTGAAATATTTAACCGCCAATAAATCCTCTATTACAGTTCGGAAAAGCCTGTCTCTTCCTATAAATCACATGTAAAGGAAAACACTGACGCTGTCGTCCGACCGACAAAAGCCTCATGGCGATACATCTCTTAAGCACAAAAAGCCGCGCCGGGGGAAACACGGGACTAAAATTGAAACCAATTCGGCGGGCCGAAGGAAGAATAATAGAAAATAAAATAACAACAGGGCATATATTTCTTGGGGGAATTTCCAGATAAAGTCTTTATGCTCGGATCCATCGGCGTTCCGGCTGGATAAAGGACCAGTAGCCGATTCATTGCAATTATATGTCTGTATCGACCTTGTCCAGGTTTTGTGGCTCGTAGCTCGATTCGACGAGAACTGTTGTAACTATTCTGATATGCCAAAGTACTATTACAATTTCGTGGAAAAATAAGATAAGCTGACATACATGCTTCTGATCCTAAATAACTTAATTAAAAATAGTCTAATACAATAAAGACTTATAGATCGCTCATTAGTGTACAGGGTGTCGCGAAATGAATGCAACATACAGCAAAAGTTTTCACGACAAAATAATACCATGTAGCCAAATTTACTTTAGTCAAAAGTTGATGTTTAAAATGATACAGGATGTCAAAGTTTAAATTTTATTTTTGATATTGCGTACATTAAAGCCGCGTTTGTTAATATTATTGCTAAGCATCTGTCATAACTGTCAATTCGGCACCAACAAAAATGATTTATTTCATTTATTTGCTATACATAATATGATGTATAGCAAATTTATAAGCGATTTAAACATCGACCGTGTAGAAAGTTCTGTATAAATCTCGTGCGTCGTAATGAGTTTAATACCCTACGCTTGTAATATCATTTTTACACTACGGATATTAAAGTACTACTTAAGGCTTACGGTGAGCGCTCTATCAAACGAAATATAAGGTCTGTTCCAACAACCGTCGAGAACTGGTTCACAACCGTGAAAAATGTTTGACCAACACCGTCTTACGTCGCATTCGCCGAGAGTACATTAACAACTGAACTGACTGACTAATTCTGGACGGTTCGGAATCGATTCCTGCTGTGTTGGAACAAACCCATAGTTTTTGCTCAGTAACTCCTTAACGGATAATGATAAAAATATGCGGTTTTTTTTAATAGATTATAAATATTATTTTACGTCGACGCTGTGCTTTGAAATTTTGAAAAAGTGTAAAATTATTTTTTTTGAATGAATTTTGCATATTTTCAAAATTTCAAAGCACAGCGTCGACGTAAAATAATATTTGTAGTCTATTAAAAAACCGCATATTTTTATTATTTTTCGTTGAGGAGTTACCGAGCGAAAACTATATCCATTTGGATCGAGCGCTCACCGTAAGCCTTAACGCCTTTGATACATAAATAGTTATTCAAAGCTGCAGAGCATCAACGATCCAAATGCATACAAGATATACGCTCTGACTTTGTAAGTTTTAGATATATTGCGAGCGAAACAAAATATTACAACTATCGCGACAAAAAAAACCATAATTCACTATTTTCCTGATTGTTTATTTTCCAATTGAGTTCCGGCTCAGTTGCAGTGGTGCCTCCATAAAGTTTATGCAGATTTTATTAGGCAATTTGAAAACTTTGCGTCTAACCACCAGCGTTGTTCACTCTTGCTCTTTTATTTCTGTTTGCGAGGTAATTGCTTTAGCATTTACCGAAATAGGATCTGTATTTTTAACTAGAACCCGTTCTGTGAAAACGAGGAGATTTCTTTGCGAGCAACATAATTTTAGCTAATAGAATGTGTTTAAATATGTACTGAACAATAAAATGAAAGTTATGAAAGGGAAAAACGGGGAAAGTGGTCACTGGTCAGTGACCAAGAAATATTCTCAATAAGAAAATATGGAATATATTTAAAATATTTTTAACTTCTATGTCAGTTGATTCTACATTCAGACAGTAATGTCAGCAAATTAAGGATGAGTTAGCAATCATAGGTTTGAGAGGGCAGTTGCAGATATGTAAAGGTAAAGACGGACAGATTATACAGGATTTGAAAGTCTCATTTTTCGTTTTTTTGCTTATATCTCGGAAACTATGCGTCCTGCCGACATGACCATTCTATACAAAATGAAAGCTGATTGTAGCAAAATATTTTCCCATTAAAATGGTCTAGATATTCTTTAAAAAAGTGTGAGGAACCTGGTCAGCGAGCCTACAAGTATATCTTCTAAAATGAGTATCTGTGCTATTTAGACGTCTAGTACTGAATATGAGTACATAATGGTGAATATTTCGGCCAATACGTTGACCAGGAATGGAGAGAAACTGATTCGTTCATTAGTCGACAGTTATCGCAAAACTTCAGATTTCGCGCTCTACAGTGAAACTGCTTTAACATTTGAAGGAAAATAGATAAAATAGTAAAGCAATAATATATTATTGAAAGGAATTTAATGCTCTACAATCCTATAGCTAGCATTTAGTGTTTCGGTGCATCGTTGAAGAGTTATCCATTCAAAAAGATAAAAAATGTGAATACAATTTTTTTTCCAAAATTACAGACCTTCAAGAGCGGATATCTCAAAAACTATACAAGCTATCGAAAAACTTTATTAAATAAAACTTGTACCAAATTTAATCAGCTTTCATTTTGTAAAGAATGGTCATGTCGATAGGACGCATAATTTCCGAGATATAAGCAAAAAAACGAAAAATGAGACTTTCCTTGCATTTCTTGTGATGCCATGATGCTATCTTTCAAGTAAACCAATATATTTTTCTGTTAATATAAAATATCTTTCATGGCTCACTATACCTCCTTATTATAACTCCAAAATTTATATTAAAATTCGCTCCATCCTACCGTAACTCAGGAACTTCCCTCATTACCCGAGCCCCAGGTACGAAATTTTAATGAAATTTTCATAAAATACTTTTTACAATACGGCGGGGTCTCTAGGAGAATTTATGTGATTGCCTTTGACTTAAAAACGGTTTTTACGCTAGCTTGAGGCGCTCCAATCCGTAAATTCACCAAAAGGCTTTATCGCCGACGTTGGCCTGTAAAGCAAAAAAAGCCTGTTGGATTATTAGATGTTTTTGAAAGCTTACGGGGACTATTCTGTCTCAGCACCACGCATTGTTCAACGACACGACAAAAAAATTAAATGTACGTTGATAATAAAAGCTTTCCACGAAAGTATTTAATCAATTAATGGATTCAAAAGTAAGGGTTTTCGCGAACTGAATAAGAAAATAGTGACAACTCGGTCGAAACAAACTTTTTACTTTATAATTAAGTACTTTTGTGCTTTCAAACTCGTTAAAAGTAAGTCTACAATTACGCTAACTGAATAATATGAAAGAATTCTGGCAGGAATTTAAGGCTGGTTATACATTTAAATTTAATGCCTGGTGATATGGCCCCTGTCCTCCTTTTTTCTCGCTGGTAACTACATAGAAAACATGACCCTTTTCTCCGCTTGGTATACACTTTGAGACTTTCTTTTATTGTATAATTGTGGTTAAATATTCACTTCGTGCGGGTTAAACGATTCAAATTTCCTCACTTATCCCTTTTGTACTACCACTGGGAAAAAGTTAATGAAAATTTGATTCGAAATGGTGGTGATATTTTAAACCTAATGATTTACTTTATCCCCACCCTCTGTTAACGTTCTTTTTTTGTTTTGTTACTGTTTTTATATATAGGTATTTATAATATAACAGAGTAACATTAATATACAATAGAGGAAAATCAATAGGAAGCTAGCTGCCTACGCAATGTTGCCTGTTTTGCTGCGTAATGATCATCCTCTTTTTGTTTTTAGATTTGTAACAAAATGCGAAATACAAATGTTGCACGATTCTTTACGAAATGTTCGAAAATTATAGTAGATAATGAACCACCCTGTATATTTTTACAAATTTGGATAGAACGTTCCTTGCCAAGCATAGTCATACAGAATTTATTGGGTTCATCCTGAACAATCTGGAATTTTGAAATCTGGAAATGTGGGATGGGGTACATTAAGAAGTTACAGCACTTAGGCCCCATTGGGCTCCTTGTACTTCCTCCCATTAGGAGGTCAATCCAGCTGAGTCGCTAACCATTCTATTAAAGAGGAAAAGATGCTGATTGTGCTCAAGGGGGTTCTCTCTAATGTAGGCCATAGAAGGCCATCGTTCTACCAATACGAATTATCTTGTTGATGAGACGACTGTGCATGAAATACTGTTTTATTTTCCTGTTCGCAACCTCTACAAAGCGGTGTTCACACTTACTCATAAAACAGTGTCCAGTTTGGATATCTATCAGGCGAAGATTTGTCTTAGATATGGCCAACTAGTTTTTGGCAGAATTTTTGTAGAGAACTCCTTAGTAAATTTACAGCTATTTGTTTCATTCCACCGTTTTCTAAATGCTATGTGACTGCTTTCCTTGATAATTTCAACAGAAGCTGACAACAGGACCGTACTGGAGGGACCACGTTCAAAAATATTGAGACCCGATGCAGTTCTGAGCAGCTTAGCAGCTTCTTTATTACTGTTGTCGGTTGAGGCCACTACCAGTGTTTGGTAGCATTCCCATGCTAATTTAATTGGTATTTTATGATTACCTAAATCAATAGTGATTGTCTAATATCTGTAGATTCTGATAGTTTTGCCCTTTGTATGTCTACGAGCAATTTCTTTGGCGGCTGTAATTATTCCTGCTAATTCCGTTTGTACCAAGGTAGTATCTAGAGTTGCCCACTGTTATCAGATATGCTCTTCCCATTTCTGACATGTGTATGTCAAACATACACTTGAGAAAAATACTGTCAGTGTCTGCATGTAGAGGGACATCTTTCTGACGACCATCCTACATCAGGTACCAGTATTCTTGAGGCGAGGCATGGTTGTCGCGGCCACTTCTTTGGTGAATGATGATGGATATACGTAGGCGACAAACATAGCATTACCTCCATTGCTATGATGGATGTTATTCGCATAGTACCAGTCCTGATCAGGCAGGTAATCTTTTTTAACAGGCTGAGTTTTTCGTTTAGCTGTTGTCTGTTGAACTATCCGTCAACAGACGATGCCGCCATAGGCACTCTTTTGGTTTCATTCCCCAGGTTTTCCTTTCCAAATAAAGATTGCGTGTTAGCTTTGCATCAATGTGACTCCAAGGTATTTTACATCAGATGCAAAGCTTAACGTAGTGCCTAGTTGACTTGGTGCCTGTATTAATCCCATTTTTCTCTTCCTCGTGAAGATGTCCAGTTGTGTCTTCTTGGGATTGACGGACAGAGCATGGACCACACACCACTTTTCAATTATTCGACTGTTTGCATTCTTTGGCAAAGGATCCATTCGAACTTTCCACTAGCATCAGCATAGGCGATGGTATAGATGCCAATTGTTCAGTTGATGTGACTCTCCAGAATCAACAACACTTAGTTTTTATTTAAATTATTGCATTTAATTAAAACACTTTAGTTTTTGTATCTCAAAATTAAGAAAATATGGGTGATAATTTCCCTGTGACCCCTCTGTATGTAATATTTCAGTAGACATTTCTTCGAGTGTATCTGTAAAACACTTACTGAATTTTACTTAAATGTACGACTAACCTAGAACTCTGCCGTTACATTTCCTTTATGAAACATCTCTAATTAGGTCTTAAGTTACTAAAACCACGTTATACGGGCTCTCTCTTTTTGGAACGTTACGGTTACGTTAAAATTATAATTAAAGTCTGAGTCTCTGCAAGCAGAATGCATTTGTTCAGATGTTCATTTTAATTTTACAGGATGAAATTTGCCAGGAATAAAAAGATAATTACGTTGCCTTCTCCTTTTCAGTGGGTACTTTGCAGCTGTTATTTTATTTTTAACACTCTACATAGAAAATGTAAAGGGTACACCTAGACATTATCAATGGGAATTTTTCATTTGCTGCAGTTAAGAACAATTACACAGAAAAAAATGTCGCAAATATTCATGCAATTTTAAACGACACAACTGCAATATACAGGGTGTCTTATAATTAACTGCCAACCCTGAGCAGGCCGATTCTATGATCAAAAGTAAGTAAAAAAGTTCATATGAACATGGGCCCGGAAATGTTTCCTAAGGGCACAGGGACCCATTGAACAGGGAGGAATGGAAAATGGTGATAAATGAATGAAATTTGGTATACACAGCTAAATTTTGATGAGCAATTTGATGGACTAATCCATTTATTTCCACAAGGTTCATTGGGGTGGGTACGGGTGTAACTTTTTCATCTTTGACTTTTTAACAAATGATCATTGAATTACTATTATACAAGATAATGGCCATTATAAATTACATGAATCAAATTTTATTCACTAACACTGTATGCTGTTTAAACTAAGTTTTCGTTGGGAAAAGCCTCCTGGTAGCTCTCAGAAAGATACATCCTATAGAGTGTTATAACTTGATTGCTTTGCTTCTATATGTGACGAGAACCATGCTGAAATTTCTTCCACCGAGGTGGGATCTCACAAAGTAGCTCATTCTCTTGCTGGGGTATCTGCTTCTTTATTCTTCATCTGGTCATTTTGGATAGCCAGGGTAAAAATACATTGGAAGCGTAGGTGTAAAGCTTTTACAATCCGTACTGTTTAATCTACTATGATTTTTCAGGTTGCTATGGCATGGCCTTAGTTGGGAATGGTTGATCTGGCCTTGTTGTTGCTTCAGGTTACGCCTACTAGATTCAGTGTCATTGTAGACTATTCCAGAATAGTCTTGTTTTGAGGTAAGGTTATGTATCGTCAATGATTCAGATTTGAAAGTATATAACAATCACTATTGCCCTCAGGTGATTCGTGATTACTCCTATAATGCTTGGACAGTGCTTCTCGTAGCACCAGTCTAACAGCGTTGCCACTCAGTACCACATACACATAATATCATTTTCGGTACTGAAGTGATAGAGAGACAAATGTCTTGTTTGCAATCTAAAATGTACGCATTTTGCAAATTTTTGAGGTGCCTTTAAAAATTGTTGTAGTTTTAAGGTATTCATTTAGCGTCTTTCAAGTCATGACGTAAAATTTATTCATCATGCCCTCGTATTGCAAATTCAAAAATAAAATATTAAAACTTACTTAATTTTTGTCACCTTTTCGTTATGTTCTTGACAGCAGAATCAAGTTGAGCGGTAACGTATTAAACTTCCAACTTTTTAGCTGTGCCGATTATAGCCTATCAGATGTCGGTGCTGATTACTGAGGTTGGGATTAATTATAAAATTCTCATGATTTCCTCTTGACTGCACCGGATGTTTATAAAAATGTGAATTTATTTATTGTTTGTTTCTGTTATTATTTAGAAATTCTGCATCTCTGCAGCACTTGTCATTGAGGAGACATTAAAAACAAGGTTATTGACCTAAATACGTCAAGACGCGGATTGCAGGATTCATTCATTACTGAATAGGTATGTTTCGGTATGTTTTTTGTTGACAATACGATTGTTTTTTTATACTGCCTGTATTTAAATAAAAAAAAATGTTTCAGCCTCTCTTAATAATTTAATCTAGTTAGTATTGAATTTTATTTCACTATTTATGCAATGATTATGTTATTTTGATCCGTTGGAGTCTGTAATTTCAATAATAAATATTTTTTATATTGAAATTTGATAATGTTAATTACATACCTTTAAAAAATAATTTATAGCATTAATTACATTAAGTAAGTACTATAGAACATATAAATTTTTTATTGCAGCCTTAATAACCTTAAAGTATATTTTAAAACATAAGTACAGTTTTCTTAAAGACTATATCATTTATTTCTTTATACGTTTCCTTTAGGATTCAGTTTGCTCTCTCTTTTTTTCAATTATCCCAAACAAACACGTCCCTTTGCGGAGGGTGTTAACTGTTCTACAGAAATTTAATTTATTTAATTAAAAAAATGCAAATTGGCCAATTACTCATTCCTGGGAGACATTAAGTATTTATTGCTTTCAGACTAAATTCATTTAACTTTAGCAAATGTTTTAAACTGTTCTTTTTATAGCCCGGCTGCCATCAAACTTTTCGAACTTGCAGGTTATTAAATTGGTCCATTCTACTGTTAAGTTACGGAAAATAATTGTTTATTCTTAGCAACTCTGTCATTTGCTCTTACATATATTGTGCTGGAATAGAAATATGTAACAACAATAGTCAGCTTGGTTATGAATTGATGTAGTTGAATTAGTTTAAAATTCGAATCGTAATTATTTATATTCAAAGTTGGTATTTGTATACACGAAACGAATTAGTTAAATCAGACAGAAGTTGCTCTTTCTGTGGTCAATGTCACCATCATGTTTTTTTTACTTTAAAAACCTAAAAGCGTAGTCTTTCAATATTGAAATTAGATACTATACTTTTAAATAATGAATGCGAGTTACATTATTTTCTATTGTTCATACTGTTGACTTGTCTTGTATTTCCTGCTGGTAGGGTTCGCATTATTATGAAATATTGTTATAGATTCGTAAATATACTCGATCAGAATTTGGGTTCGTGAAAGTTGATTCGGAATGTGGGGTCGCAAAAATCTCCCAAAGGGATTTGCTACTAAAAACCCTTTCTGTAAAATATATCTCAATCTATTATGCCAATTCGTAGCACTCTATTTGGGCTGAAATTTCAAACGATACAAAACTTTATACTATCGGTGTTGTAAAGGTATTTGGTTTATATATAGTTTAGGATAGCGTTCGGGTAAAATCTTCCTCCTCTCCTTTTATATGTCACTATTCAAGTACTGACATCACTATAACTATAGATTTGGTATTTCTACAAAAGGAAGTTACCTCTTGATGAAATTACCGGTTTTATAAACATCAATCTAACAGTTTTTTACATTATACAGGGTACCCAGAAACTAATGGTCAAAAATAGTAGCAACTATTACTATAATGAGTGATTTATTATTTACTTACTACTATCATCCTAAGAAATACAACTTTCATTATTTTAACTGGAATTTTGATTGCTTCGTTATACAGGTAGGTACAGTTCAAATTATCTAAATCCAAATTATTAAAATTCGACGTTTTGCATTGCGCTATCAGTTTGCCACAAAAAAGATATTCCATATTTTATTCGATATCTTTTACTGTTTTCGAGATAATCACACATTTAATGAGATATGTAATAATAATTATTAATGATGAAATTAGTATTTCTAGGCAAAGAAATCAATAATTTTAAAGGATGTTTTCCATATGAGCATCTCGGTAGATTTTCTAAAATCGTCGAAATACCTCCGTCGCACACAAAATAATATGTTGGTGTTATTTCTGATGAAATCACAACAAGGATGCACTAGGCCGGGTCCTTTTAGGTGTCATCAAAGGAAGAAATTGAAAGGATTAAGGTCAGGAGATCAGGTGGCCAGTGAAATCTACCACTTTGGTCATTCATCCGTCCGGAAATCTGTTATTTAGGTAATCCCTGATTGTTCTGCTAAGGTATGCATCATCATGCATTATCTACATGCAATTTCTAATGGTTAAATGTACGTTTTCCCATAAACAATTTAATTATTCTAGGAAAAAAATATATATCAAGGACTGACCTTATTTAGACTTCCTCTGTATGCTACTGGTTTCTGGGCACTTTGTATAAATAATATATGATTAACTGGGCAGGTTATAAAAACGAAACAAAAAGTTGCTTATCTCCTTTACGCCAAGTCAAATGGTTTTTATATATTTTTATGTATTAATAATATTGTGTAACTCTGTGGACTAAAGCCCCAACCAGCGTTGAATTACACCCACAATATCTACCCATATATTCTTTATTATAAGCTTTTGTAACATTTTTTTCTGTATTAGAAAGGTATTTTAAGCTAATATAAATCAAATCTCCTACAATTCCTATCAATGAAGTCATATGTATGTTCTCTGATACCGAACATCTAGGTATGCTAATGAACAATTCCACAGACAAAGCTCTATTCAAGATCTAATCTATTGTGGTTGAATTTTCAAGTTCCCACTGTCAAAAGTGAAGTTAGATATTTATAGAGTGTTTTCATTAAACCAGGTTGGTAAATTTAGAAAAATTAATTTCTTTATATAATTATTGAATAGAGCTTTGTCTATGGAATTGTTCATTAGCATACCTAGATGTTTGGTATCAGAGAGCATACATATGACTTCATTGATAGGAATTGTAGGAGATTTGATTTATATTAGCTTAAAGTGTCTTTCTAATACAGTAAAAGTCAAATGGTGTCTATGTTTAAATAATGGTTAAAAATTCTTTTACTTTTGCTGGAAGCACAACACAGTCCTAGACTTATTTTTCCACAATATATCTAGGACAAACGCCATTTAGATTAAAACACTACATTCTTTCTTCTATAGGTATGGAAAAACCATGTAATTTCCCCATTGTATCAGAAACTTCATCTTGAAGTTTACGATTAGGTGGACGAGGCAGTACAACCTCATCAAATATTTGTTCAACCGCCATCATTCTGGAAGTACATCTAACAGGCACTGAGAGGTCTTTCAACAAGCAAATTATTACAGAGCACTCACCCGGTATGATGTCTACTTGTTTATATTTACAAACTACAAGTAAACTCGACAAATAATTAGATTTAGAATTTTGCGAAACAGGTGGTGTATGAGTATTTCCCTTCGCAACAAGTTCACCTCTCCGTAGATCCTTGAGGCTGATCGCGGGAAACTTTCGGCGACGTGACCGATTTCCCCGACAGCGGCAAGTCGCGCAACTAATCCCTCAACTTAATAACCGCCGCATGCAACGATGTCTCCTTTTGTGGGATAAACAAAGCGGAAAGTAAACCTAAGATAAAGGCATTAGTTTATTGCTTCTTTATGCACAACAGCTATGTGTCATCTAAGCTCTTCAGCCGACAGACGTGACATGATAGATAATCTGGATTAAAATCACGAGTGATCGATTCCTTTCCTATAGTGTTAGTCGATGAGCAGGAGACGAAGTTTCTTCATAGCAGGTATGGTGTGGTTAAAGCAGCAGTGACAATATACTTACCAAAGTTACTTCAGTTGTTATATTTGCAAGATATACAGTAATGTGTTGCTTGATCAGTTTGATTACTTTTGAGCGACATCTGGAATCTCCTAGGAATAAAATCTCAAGCCATTGATGATTTTACTGTAGTTGGTAGGTTTTCATGGCCGATGTAAATTGAATAATGTACAATGAATTTTGGACTGTTTTGCTGTGCTCTTAAGCAGCGACGTTTTCAAGACGTTTTGCCACACTTAACAGATGGCATCTTCAGTGCTTCTCGTATCTATCGTATAGTGATGGTTGAATTACAATTAGAAATGTGTATACCTGTTGTGAAGTTTAAGTTCAAATTTCTCATCGTTAAATAAGTGTTTGACATCTTTGGCATCTCTTTCTTATTCTCTAAAGAACTCTCAACACAGCTTTTTGCTGTAGAAAAGAAGAGTTCTAGTCTCGATGACGCTTTATCATCTGCATATCTGCACCGCCATCAACCAGAATTGTGGCCGAGGACCTTCTACATGTACAGTATATTTTTCAATCCATTGCAATCATTTTTGGAATACTCCAAAAGTAATAACTCCGATAGGCTGGGAGCTGCATTTTCCTGGCCTGAAGAATACAAAAAACCACCTGTGAGTTACATTAGGAGGACTAAGTTTAGCTTATTTTCAAATGTATTTAAACAGTTGATACCTGCCACATTTCCTTCAGTTATAACAAATTCTTGGACAATGTTTGTTTTTGTGCATGGAATCACAATTTTTATATAGAGGTATTGAATGAAGAAATATGTTTCATCTTCTGCAATACTTAGAAATTTATATTCTTCTTCGTTTATACAAATTTTGGGTTTTGTGGCCTTGTAACCCTCTGAACTTCTTTTCAAAAATGCGATTAATTGAGAAAATCTGCGTATACCTTGGGTTTTCTTTACTGAAACCATAGTTCTCAACATTGAGAAGTGAATTCATAGTGTAGATTTTTTCTGGGAGTGTTGCTATAACACAACAAATATTTTTGACATCAAAAATCGTTACTTCTAATTCTATTACGGCGTAAAACTTTGAGGACGTGTAGAAGAAAACACTGTATTGTTTTTGTTCAAATTTTACACATACGGGTTATGAGGTAACCTGAGTAACACCAGCATATCAGATTTTAAATATATCGTAATTTAAAATTTAAAAAAAAAATAAAGTTTTTTTGATCATTTTGAAGAATAAAGTTTTTACGGATCTGTACACAAATAAAAGTATACACCCTGTACGTCAAGTTAATTAAAGAAACTCGTAGAGAACAAAGTATGTAAAGAGAGATGCTATTGAGACCTTCATTCGAAAACGTAGCGGACCGGAAAACTCCGTCCGGATGACAGAGTGGTCGAATTTGTCTCCCACTGTCGCATTTGGATATCTGATAGATTTATTATCCTTACCCACTCAGGAATAACGTGATACAGAAAAAAATCACCAGAAAGGTGGAATTTGAAACAAACCTGAAGCGTACTGGAGTTGGTGCGCGCGTGATATGAAAGATTGATGAGGGGAATTGTGGCATGTGCTTCACATTCAGCTGAAAAACTGTCTTGAGAAATGACTCAATGTGCTTTCTACCGGGAATTTCTAAGCGTTAGCTTAGAAGGTGCAATAGCTCATTGCAATGTAATAATGAAGAAAACCAGTACGCAAAAAATAACTTATTTCTTACCCAAAAGACTTATCTTTCATTCTTTTAACTTATAATTATAATATATAATAATATAATTCTAGATTTTCTAAAATATTTCTGTTTACAAAATTTAAATTCTTACTATTAATTCATTAGCTTAATTATTTATATCTACCAGCATTATAAAGAAGCACTCCGGTATTTCTCAAATTTTGATTACTCGTATATTCGGTGTCTTTTATTATCTTACTGCTCCCATTTCAAACATAATTGCTTTGCATATCATTTATATAATATTTTTAATTTATTTGTTGTTAATGTATGTGTTTTATCACTTGCATGTATTATGTTAGGGCGGAATGACCTAGTTTTCCCCTCTGAAACAGAGACAGAAAGCTTCATTACCTTCGATCAGTCGCCAGTAGCTGGCCGAGCATTTTCTCTAATTAGCGGTTGTTTAGACAGGTTTGGCTTTTGGCGTGCAGACCGCAAATTGTTTGAGGTTTACGATACGTTTCTATAGCAATACCTAAAGCGATAAGTTATGCCTTAAAGCGTTGTTAAGAATAAAATCACCCGAATGTTCAGATTAACAAAGATTTCAGTGGTAATAAAAAACTTCACACGAAAATCAGGATGAAGTTTCTCTCTGTATGTTGTGTCATCATCAACATCATCTGCATCATCGTCGTCATTATCATTATCATCATTACTACCTCATCATCATTATCATTCATCATCATCATCATCAACATAATCATCATCTTTATTTTTATCATCACTAATACCTTCAATAGAATACAGCTTAAGCTTGTATACTACGTTCCAATCGTTAATAGTAGAGAAGTAAATTAAGCAGCTAATCAATAAATCCTCCACAAACATACCAGGTTGCACGTTAATGATATTTACTATCATACCTTCACGTAATTTGCCAAGTTCTGAAGTCGAGTAAAATTATTTCGGTACATAATCCTCTAATAGTTCAACAACGCTGCTAAGTCTGGCAAATAATTAAATACATGAAATTTTGATAACATGCAACTAGAACGGATTTGTAGCACGCTGATTATTGGGTGCAGAGAAAGCAAACATTCCCTTTATATGAAGCTCTAGATCTATCAAAGGTATTTACAATTTTGTTAACGGCTCGTTATGGATTTGTAGATATTCTAATAATAATGTGCTAAAGTTTCGAATTGAAAGAAAAATTTTCTTATGAAAACATCTAGCAAACGATAAATAAATAGCCTCAAGCAATTTATAGGCCGGTTTCCATTTTTAGGGATGTACACCGGTGTACTGGAACCGTACATTGGAAGCTATTACCATTAAAAAGCGTTTTCGTGCCTTCCGGCAAGTTTGTTTCACATAAATTGTAGTTAAGTACATGCAGAGGGTCTCGTATGATACAGCGAAGTCCCTTTTCCACCATATAGTAACAATATTAATATAAAATAGCGAATATTAGCTAAACACAGACTTTCCTAAAATTCCAACTTTACAATAATAGTGGAATGAAGACTAGCTAAAACTTTTAACGGTACTATTTAAACAATTCGATAAAATGTAAATCAATTAGAAGGAATTGTTACATTCCACAATTAAAATCATTATCAAGTTGAAGTCGCATTTTACAAATTTGCATTTTAATTAATGCAAACTTCTGCAATTGCAGCGTTGAGTAATTACATTTGATCTAAGTTCAATCGTCGTTCAGCCAAGCAGGAAAGGACTTTATTGAATAATTCTTGATGGGTCAAATAAAAAAGCTACATCGAGGTAGATATAGAACAAAGCATTGCATATAAATTTTCCTTATAAACATAGTGCAGGTGCTTATTTGGAATTTCAGTTACTTAGGACTACCACAAGACTATAAATGCAAATGCAGATATCTGTAATGTGTAAAATTACAAGGATGTAAGTGTCCTTCAACAAGGTTCTCCACGACACTTTAGACTAAAGGTATATACAGAGTGTCCGGAATATGAGTGCCTTAATTTTGCCATATGATAAGTTCTACTCAATTTTTTTTTTCTTTAGTTTTATTGGGTTTTTGCCACACTTCTGAAAAATAATAAAAATTAATTAAATAAGCCCTTGCGCCAAACGGAACAGTCAAGGGTTATATTTTAAAAAACTAAGTTTGCCTAACCAAAAAATCTCACACTGAAAAAAGCAGATAAGTAAAAAATAACAAAAATCACATCACTATCGCGCACTTTCGTATTATGACGTTTCGAAAAACTCTCTGTTTTCGTTATCAAAATCGTAGTAAAATATTAAACGTTTGTCAAGTTTGACAGTTTAAAATTTGTTTACCTGCTTCCATAGAGATGTTAAATGATTTTTATTTTATTGTTACTTACTTCTTCTTGATACAACTGTAGCCAACAATGACCGATGTTAACTGAACAGTTAGACACACACTTATCTCCGTTCAACAAAATAATCGCGGTCTCTTTTAGTTTTCTTTTTGTTGCGTTATCTTCCTTCCCTAAAATTTTTGCCGAACATAAAAATTACATAAAAAGACGGGAATTTGAAAAATCCAAAATTTGCGAACACGCTTGGGAAAACGGTCATTCAATTCAATGGGGTTCGGCAAAAATTTTAGGGAAGGAAGATAACGCAACAAAAAGAAAACTAAAAGAGACCGCGATTATTTTGTTGAACGGAGATAAGTGTGTGTCTAACTGTTCAGTTAACATCGATCATTGTTGGCTACAGTTGTATCAAGAAGAAGTAAGTAACAATAAAATAAAAATCATTTAACATCTCTATGGAAGCAGGTAAACAAATTTTAAACTGTCAAACTTGACAAACGTTTAATATTTTACTACGATTTTGATAACGAAAACAGAGAGTTTTTCGAAACGTCATAATACGAAAGTGCGCGATAGTGATGTGATTTTTGTTATTTTTTACTTATCTGCTTTTTTCAGTGTGAGATTTTTTGGTTAGGCAAACTTAGTTTTTTAAAATATAACCCTTGACTGTTCCGTTTGGCGCAAGGGCTTATTTAATTAATTTTTATTATTTTTCAGAAGTGTGGCAAAAACCCAATAAAACTAAAGAAAAACTAAAATTATGCCACAAATAAATAGCTTCAGACAATATTCTACTCAATTATCTCAAATAACATAGTACCTGTATTTTTGCTTCAAGTTACACAAAATTAAATTCTCTTTTAATCTGATAGGCTTTCTAGGGTTAAACTTATTATTCTTTTATATATAAGCAAACAAAAACAAAATGTTGGTCATTGAATTTCTTAGTGCATTATAAATTAAATTATGTGAAATATTTTTATTTTATATTGAAGTAGGCTTATAATTTATCTTCTTAACTTATTACCACTATTGGCAACCAGTAATTAAAAAAATATCGACAACCAATAATTAAAATTGATTCAAAACCAAGGAGTAGAAATTGTTTTAACAACTCGTTTCAAATAAACATGTTTTCTCAGTGTGGAACAAACCTCAAGGACCAAAACTCTCACTCACGGATTACCGCATGATTTCGAAATAATAAAAACGAATTTTTTTCCAGGTTCTGCTCTTAAAGAAGTTTATTATCTCTGCAGATAAAACCATTCTGAAAAAGTGTAGATATCCCTTGGCAAGCAGAACCAGCCGTTCTAGATATAATAAATTCCGGGGTAGAAATCCGGACTATTTGTGGTTTTATTAAAAAGAAGAGGAATTTATTTATTACTGGAAACCAACACAGGCGGCGCTGCATAATTCACACCGATTCGGCGGCCTAAATAATAAATAATACGGGAAAGACGCAAAATCATAAAATAATTATTTGTAGCTAAGAGCGAGATCCTTAGATATTATTTTCGCATTCCCTCGGAAAAGGGAAAGTGATTAACCTTGTTGTATTCAGGAATTTCGTGTGCGATGTAACCAGACATTCACTTTATCATTAGAAGGCAGTTACACTCAGAAAAATGTTATCACTAAAGACATACCTAAACATATATCTATATAAAAAGTTAAAATCAACATCTTACCTTGTACTGGCAATTTATAATATCCAACATTATTCAAATTAAGTTTATTAGTTCACTAAATATTCTACATAACCATTCACTTGTAGTGTTTCTCTTGGTCTTTAAAAAAATGATGACGTTTATTAAAAAAACCCCATTTATTTTTCGACGTTCTATCAACCCTAAGTAATATTGCCATGTATTTTTGAAACACTTAGTATAAATTGTAATCATCACCCAAAAAATGTTATTTAGATGACACTAAGTCTAGGAAAATGTGACATCGATTTGAACGTTTATGTTTGTCATGATGACAAAACGCTGTAGTAGAATGACAGATGAATGCAATAAACATTTTATTGCACTAGTGCAATAAAGAACCACTTTTTCCACTAAATATAGTTCAATAAAGTTTTGTTTTTGCATGAACATAGAAAAATAACTTTCTTTAGACTAACTATGCGGTAATATATGTAGACACTTTATATATTGAATTCAATATTTCAAACTTTAATTTTGTTTCCAAAAAGTTATCTTGTAATATTGTATACCGAAAGCTTTGACGATACAATATTTGTGGCACATATATTACAATAATTAGAAGGGGAGAGGGAGACAATGTGGGAACAAGATACGTAATTAGAAATTCCGGGGTATTATTATCATTTGGAGACTAAACGATACTGTTTGGAACACATATTGCAAAAGTTGACATTGTTCCAAAGTTAATTATATCGGATAAATGAAAGGTACCTATTGTCTTTAATAGTAGAGTTGGAAGGGCTTACAATCCAGTTTATAGCATACAGTATACATGGTGTATTGGAGCTAAAATTCTTGAACGTTTTCCGAACGAAGATTTTACAAGATGTTGAAAATTCTGTGGACAATTTTATATAAAAATTAACTTGAACTAGATTTAACCGCTCCCACTTGTTCAGCTTGCGTTCTGCTAAGCGCACTATAACCATATGACATCCCTTACGTCTTTGCCTGCCTCGTATCTCTCATTGCCTGATTCTATTTGAACGTAAGAGGTTGCTTTGCACTTTCTTGGTTTCAAATTTACAAGTTATTATCAACAATTATTTTCAGTAATTGTAAGTAATTAACAGTTACTTTTTATAAACAAATCACTAATAAAGAAAGTCATATTTTAACTAGAGTTTGTGCTTTCTCAATAGAAAACTTGTAGAGGATCGTTAACTTCAGTATGCTTTCATGAGTCATGGTATTGTAGGTTGAATCTCGTGCAGATATACTCTGTGCAAGTATTATCCATATTAAAAAGTGTTGTTCTGAGCTTTTATAACTCTACTGTGTTGTATGTAACTTTTTAATAAATATGTGATTATGTGTAGGTGTATGTATACATCTAGTAAGTTTTTTGTTTTATATCATACTTTTCTGTGTTGTTGTCTTGCTTGTTTATTTGCATTCATATGTATTTTACAGCTTCTTGTCTTGTTCCTTGTCCTGTAATTGGGCATTGGCCGTTAGATATTGTAAATAAATAAACAAATAATAAATAAAAAAATATGTATTTAAATTTGTTTGTATCCTCATAGTAGACCAATACTATTGAATTTGAGACACCCTGTACAATGGTATTCACTTGTGAAATGTCGATAAATGTTTTAAAATGTGGGTATTTCTTTAAAAAAATTTAAATTAAATATTTCAAATTTTTAAAAATTACTTTCTCTAGACTCATCTACAGATTTGGAAAGTGAGGATCTTGATGGTGAATTGTATTTTGCCGCTTGCGTGTATTTGGGTCATGCTACACGCATATTTCGACCACAGCGTGTTTGCATCAAGCAGTGTTGCCAGGTGGGAAAAATTCAGTGCATGAGAATAATATTAAAATAGCATGAGGTTTGGAGAAAAAAGCATGAGATGGCTTAATTTATCAAAAAACACCTCTTGACACAGCTTAATTTTTAATTACTTTTGTAATGCCATTTTTATTTCATTAAAAAGCATTACGTTCTGCTATTTTATCATAATATTACATTGTAATTAGGTAGTTACAGGTACTTACTTAAAAGTTATTAACCTCGTAACCTTTCTAATTTATTTTACTGTTAGGCCGGGCTAACGTTGAGGTGCAGTTGACGTGACGCACGGTGACTCACGAGTCGTAAAATCTGTTGTTTCCAGAAAATGTAGGTACCCTTACGGAATTGATATCCGTAGACTGTCATACCCGTTTATGTATTCATTGCTAATTATTAAGAGAACAGTCTACAATAAAGGACATTTCAAGTACCCAAATATTGTAGATACCTAACTCTATCTATTCAATTTTGCCCTCGATTTTGCCTTTATTTCTCGTTAGGTCTTTGTTTTGGTAGATTTCAAAGAGTAATTTTAATAATTTTATTATTTCTTTTTGTGTCTATTAAAAAACATGAGATTTCCTAGGAATGCATGAGATCTCATGCAAAAGCATGAGACCTGACAACACTGGCATCAGTTAATCGGACAGTTAGATATGCAATGGCGAATTGGCGTTGGCGATACGGAACCGATTAGCGTAGTAGTGGGGAATGCTAGACCAATGCACGTCGCCGCCCCTCTTAAAGTTCGTACCTTCCCTGGAATGAAGCGGCAATTTCTACTTTCTCTGTAAAGATCCGCAATTTTCGAATCTGTATATAACGACCTATTTCTGCAGTTACAATATTTGTAAATATTTACAGGGTTCACCCTGTATTTTGAATCTAATTTCTAAGCGCTTAAAGATTCACGCGTGCCCAAACAGGCAATGCCAATAAGTATGGAAACGGTCAGCAGCGTGAATATTCTGATACGGCCGTTGCCTCGAGAAACGGCCCAAAATTCAATGGGCACGTCATACGCGTGTGACCTGGCATAATTAACAGATGCTCTGGTGTCCTCTGGAGATTTAATTAAGGGTTTTTCTTCAGGGGGCCGGGCAAATTAAATAGAGAGAGCTTCAGGGCCCGCATAATTTTCTTTGAAGGATGTTTTGTGGAATAATAACAGCGCCAGAGCAAATGTCGCTGGTGATTATTGTTTTGGACCGTGGAGAGAAGAAAGGGATGAATTAAGACAAATTATTAAATTAAAGTACTTGCAATTATTATCTTTTGACAACAAGGATAAATTAAATGTTGGAACAATAGCTACAAAAACGTAAAACCTACCGACTGAGGAAAGTAAGCGACGTATTTGAAATGTAAAGCAAAATTGAATTTTAGAAGTTTTTAGAGGTGATGTACATACTTGAAAATATTCTGTCGACGCCGCTGCTTGAAGGACTATGTCATAATTTTATCTTTTGATGCAGATTTCTTATTCCACATCGTAAAAGGGGAGCTAAGAATTCTGCAAATGCCACAGAATTTTATGTCTCTTCCCTATATTCATATTTAAGAATACATTTTACTGGTCAATTGGACTTGAACTTTTACTAAAATATGGAAATTCTCATCTATTTTAATCTTTCCTCAAAAATATTTCTCAAATAATCTAAACGTATTTTGCTGTTGTTTGAATTTTAATCCTTTTCTGCAAAAAATGGGTACGACATAAATGTAGCACTATTAGATACTCAATTTTTTCAATCTCCGACTGTCAGAAGGAATTGCAATGCCTACCTTACACATAACTTTGTTTCACAAAAAATTTGTAAACCAGAAAACCTCAAAGAGTAAGATGATAGTATGTACGTATAGACAAGTTGTAAAAGTTCCCTTCTCTACTTATGTTTTCGGCGCCAATGACGAATCATTCTGCCTAGGTGTTTATTTTGTCATTGTTGCTGTTCAAAATTTTTTCCACCCACGTGTAAACAATTAAACACATTTGGACCTAGGTCTTCCTTAGTTTATACGATCTAACACAAATGTTTTTGGTTCTTGTACTTCCATACATTTTATAATCCATTTTAGACTCACTATTCCAGTATCTTAGAAATACGAATTGAAATTTCAACTGAAAGTTTTATCTACACCTCAATTTTAATATAATTTTGCGTCCCTTCAATTTTTTTAAAGAACACGAAAATGAAAATTCACACCTCAAAATCTAACACCCACCAGCAACAGCTCCTTTACACTTCGTCGATCGCATGCGGTAATTTAAAATTTCAACCTAATGCATTGTAATGCAACTTGCTCTCCTGGAATGAGTGCAACCGCGTCGGTTCCTGTTCATTATTTCCGGTTCACGCGGCTCGACTACGATGTTTTATTTCCTCCCAGGATTCGAATATGCATTGTCCGCGAACTCTCCAATGGAATATAGTAAGTAAATTTATCTGTTCTGAATAAGGCGAACGAGCAGAACCATGGGAGCCGACATCTGAACTAGTAGACCGAATCCCAGTGCAGTTTTATGAACTGCAACGACATATTGTTAATGAAGAGCCAGTAATTCACATACATTGAAAGGCAAATGTGCAGATTTCCATGCAGTTGTAGATCTAGAATACACAAAGTAGTAGACACAAAATTATCAAAAATAAATTGACGTTAAATGGATTTAGCACTTTAATAGTTTACTCTAAAAAGTTTATACTCATGCGTAGAATGCTGTTATTTTAGATAACAATGACCTACCACCACCCACCTACACTTACCCGATGCGCACTCCGCATATAACTCTTTAACGCTTAATACACTGCACTATTTACATACATGCTATACATTATCGGTTACTTGCAGTGTCACTATAACAGTCACACGTTAATACTTATCGTCGGGTATCAGGCCTGTGGCGCATTACGTTTATAGTTACACTTTTAGATGCAGTGCACATACTTCCGAAGGTTGGAAGCTGATTCTGGTGTAGGACTACGAACAAATCTATTATAGAGCTCATTATCCATACAATCACCATATTTTGCCATATCTGGCAAAACAGTGACATGCTTTTATATGGCCTTCGTTTGTCCATGTTCCGTCAGTGTTTATATAATAAATAAGTATATAAAATACATTCTTCGATTCAAACTTCAACCTTCTAATATTTTTCTTCAGTAGTCTCTTCGACATATCGCTATTTCGTCTTTTTCTACCAGCATACAACTTCAATTTTATGAAACGAAAATTCATAATTTTAGATATCCCAGGCAAAATTTCATTCTGTGACATAGCAAACTGAATTTTTCTATTGGAGTAAGCTCATATTTAAAGTACCATCCTTGAATTGTTTGCGTAACTTGTATCATCAACATCTATCTTCATCCTTCCGTGACTTTCCAGTATTTTCCGTTTCGTGATAAATTCTTCTTTTCCATTCTTCATGGCATGATATACACTACTCACAGACTCTTGCTAATGAACTACATATTTCAACCACAAAACTTACACTCATATTTTGGGCTCGAGCCATTATTCCTACAAACAATTTGTTCATCATATCATCCAATATCCTTCTTAGATTAGGACGTGTATGGTTTTAAAAATTCACTCTTAAAATCTTAAATTATTATCCATTCTTAAGAACATACACAGAAAATCACTTATAAATTTATTACAATTATAATTAAATTAGCGGAAAGATATACTAAAATTTTCCCAAGCGTAGGCCTATGGTGCTGGATCCGTGAAGGCGTATCTAGGGCAAAAATTCAGATGCCTTACATCAATGCTAACGTTACTCAGCTGGAAAGTAACTTCAGTACAAGTACTGAAGTGTCAAGACACTGTTTAAAGCAAAGAACTAGTCATATTAAATCCTAAAAAGGAAATGAATTAGAATAATTGATACCCATCGTTGAAAATCTTACTCTAATTTAGTAATTTTCCTTAAATCAGAACCAAATTACACTCAAATGACATTTTAATTATTAAATTGCGTCCTACAACAACACATTCAGTGAAAACTACTATAACAAGGCTGGAAATAGGAAACTATGAGTACAACAGTTTCTTAATTAAGGGCTTTAGTTTATGCAGTGTCGTGATTTTATTGTTTAAATATCTTCTATTACGTTTAATTATAATTTTACTAATTAGCTGTATCCTATTAGATACCTATTTTTATAAAAGATGCTTTCAGTCGAAGTAATTTCAGGCTGAAAATTGCTTTACAAGCTTTATGTGAACTTACCCCAATTTTACTATTCACAAGCTTTTCACTCTTTGATGTCTAAAGTGTTTAATATGTGATTTAGCAGGTTCCCAAAATTTTTGTCTTATAGATATTTCCAACATTTTCACCCTTAATGTATCATATATAATAAGGCAATGATATTAGTAACTTAACACCATGATTAAATCTAAAATGCTGGTTATCAAATTGGGGCAAACCGATTTATTAATATATATTGGGTCGATAAGTGGTGGCGCGGTTTAAGACGTCAGTACTTTAATCGATGTGACTAGACCGGTGTGGGTTCGAGCCCTGGTAGACTGTATATCAGCTATATTCGTGAAGAGCATTGGCACTCTCTCTGCGGGTGCACCTTCCCAATTAATGAGGTTTTCCAGGTTTCTCTCATTTCTGCACTGAATACTGGTTATGGCTTACTAACGACTTCTGGGCTAATACTCGTGATTAGAATGAGGGGTACAGATATTATTATTATATTTTTAATTAAGAGGTATTTCTCAGGAGTTTGATCTTGGAACAATATTTAGTTGTTATGTTACCAACAACTCATCATTTCGTCATTTTAGTTTCACTGGCGCTTATTTTTTAATTGCAATGTAACTTGAATGTATCAGTAATGACGATTGAAGGTAACAATTTGTGTATTATAAGAAACTGTCTTGAAGTTCCTTGAACTTTCACTTTGAATTCCTTATTCTTGAGCAATCTTCCCATAACTTTGTTGACCGTTACATTGTTTTGTTTGCATCTTAAAGCAGTTGCGTAGGGACGCATCTCTTCTTACAGCTTATCTGAACACTTGACTCCCAACATACAACTAGGCATGTGGAGGGTCCTTTAGACTTTGTGCAAAGTCGGGTTCTCGAATTCTGTTTGGATAAAGGATAAGAAGGCCTATGAATAAAGATTTGAGATGAAAAGTTACAGTTCCCAGTAAACCTTCAGTTATAAAAACATTGTATCTATTATTTGAGTGAAAACAGGTAAAAAATTGTTATATCTCATATAAAATTAATTGACCTTGTTCATAAAACTTAAATGTGGAAGTGCCAATTTATAACTACCACGCATTATTGTTCAAATTCAAAATATTTGGGTTTTGTTATGTACTATCAAAGAATTTGCTTTGCGTTAAAACGAACTGTTTCTGTCATACCGCGATATTAATTAAATATTTGTACCCAGAGGAAATGGAATTGGGCATACTACTTTCCAATAATTCATTATATAGACTGTACGTGCATGTTTTAAATTTTGATATTACCAATAAATTTGGACGGAAATGTAATATGAACGTAGTTTGATATATGTTTACAGAAAACATTGGCATTTGTGATGTTATAACGAGGACATATAATAGTTTTGTATACATTTTTGTTATACAGGGTTACAAATTAGTAGGTCAAACCGTTAAGGACATATTCTTTCTCCAACTAGCACGAAGGTAACACTAACTGAGATAATTACGTAACCGTCACCAAATTTGCTACATTTTTATATAACTAACTTCATGCAACAAAGCTACAGCCACTGTTGCGTATGCTCAACTACTCCTGGTTACTTACTTCACAGTTATGAGATTTTTAAGTAGGTCTCGTTGCTTTAGAGATACCTTAGTTACCAGTGGGACGACTTTTAAGCTTTCAGAACTTAAAGGTAGCAGCAACTAACTCATATTATTAAAATATGACTTAGAAGTTGCAACCACCTTCGAAACGATATGAATAGAGTCGCTGCGACGCTTAGGGAATGTTAATAGTCGTGAAACTTGTAAGTAGTAGAAGTATGAAGCATCATCAAGCACAACAGCTACACTACACGACTAAGTGCGTCTATATGTATAAATTCACCATGTAGTTTGCCAAAGTTGAAAACCTTCATGTTGTTCGTCGTTGTGTAATGTTACTTATAGAGTAAATTTTTTGGTTTAGTGCTAAATATGAACATCAAAATCCCATATAAAATTATTTATATACTAAGTTATAATCTTATTTCCCATTCCCGTCTCAGGCACATAAGGCACATTATATACATCGAAATATCAAGAAACAAAACCGACAATACGGCAACCAGGCCGGTAATTGTTCGACCATTACCAACGACCACGGAAATCTGCAAAATTACCATCAAGCTGATACGTTGTTTATCGAAGTTCCAATTAATTGAAATTTGTCCGCTATATCTCAGTTCTAATAACGGGTGCATAAATTGTTCTTCGGCGTGTGTAGTTAACAAGAATTTACAAATTGCTTCTCTCTACTCGATGCTCGTCTGCATAATACCCCGCATATACACGAGCGCCACATCTGCAGCTAAATAATACGGCGCGCTTTGAGGGAACGTATTTAATAGCTAATTTGAATTTAAATTTCGCTGTGTCACTAATACCGGAGATGGTTAAATTACCAAATAACAATGCAATTTAATTATGAATTGCGGTTAGTGAAACGCAAATTCAATAACGGTAGTATAAGGAATACAGAGAGAATCATCTCTACTGATTTTGGAGGAGGCTTTTTCTAATCAAAAGTTGTTAGTGAATCGCAGATCCAATAACGGTAGTCTAAAGAATACAGGGAGAATCATATCTAGTGATTTTGGAGGAAGTTTTTTTAGGTTTCTTCCAATTAAAAGTTTCTAGTAAAACCCAAATCATATAAAGCAGTCTAAGGAATACAAGGAGAATCATCTTTACTGACTTTAGTGGAGGTTTTTCCAATCAAAAGTTGTCGAAATATGCATTAGTCCAAATTACTAGGAATTTGAAGTTAAAAATATAGGTCTTCTTGCAGCAAAAACAATTTCATCAAACCAACATTTTCGTGAACATTTTAAATAAAGTCCAAATAGAATCCGACCTGAGAATTGCTCCATCACATCAGGTTTTCGAGATATTCTAACCTAAAAGTGCAAAAGATGCCGTTTTTGCTATACTAGAGGTTATGTTACGATAGAAGGCAGAATTTCATCTGGAAAGTGGGACTGTATCTTACGTAGTGGTCTCCTTCGAAATCAACTTGAGTTTGCTCGAATATCTTTTTTCCTCTTCGAGATATCATATTCATATTCTACAATTAACTTTTTTCATTGTATCTTCATCTACTGTGGCATATTTCTGCTAAAAGTAATATATAATATAATACTTCTAAGTATTTTCAATAAAGCTAAAGCGATTTTACTTGATTTTGATGAAATTTTAGCAACATTTGTGATTATTGTTGTTATGGAAACTCACCTACTCTTATTACTTAAGTAAGTAAATTTATGAATACCTTTATTTTGACGTTTTCTAGAAGATTCCAGAATGTATTCGATTTGGTTCGTGATACGTTCTCGATGGCCGGAGAAATTCCGAGAACCCAACTTTTTTAATGGGTTTAATGTTTGACATAAATTAAATATCGCAAAGTATTAAATAATCATTTCCATTTTATTCAGTAAATTGAAATTAACAAAACGGCACAACTAACAACAAATAGTAAGAAAAGACAAATATTTAACTCAAACTAAATATTCAATATGCTTGAACTAGTGTTGGCTGCCAACAGCTAATATTACGTCTGCGTCAGTTTTATAATTATTGATTTATTATTGTATTCCAGTTCAAAACAAGCTATCGTGTTGTTAATACATTTAAATATCCTTTATTGAATATTATTATTAAAACAATAGAACGGTTAGATACACATATTCCTTTTATTTCTGTTTGTCCTACTATTTCTGTCTTGTGTTGACGTTAATGATGTCTTGGGAAAAAGTAGTGTATTGTGTTATTGTGTATTGTGAAAGCCTCTTATTTTCAGCAAAATATATCTATTATGAATACATCTATATTTACTTCACATTTCTAGCAATAAGTAAATAAGCTAAATATAATCATCTTTCGAATATGGTCTAAATAGAAACCGTACTTGGTTTCCAGGAATTTCTACATATCAAATTAATAATTTGTAAATCATATCTTCGAATGAAACAGATTTAATTATAAGTTGTCTACAGTCATGCTTAGGGCAACCCAAAACTAAAGTAATACATCTTTTCCTAATTAAATGCAAAATTATTTCGTTGCAAAAAGAATTTATCCGATAGAAACAAAAGCTCTTGTGATTCTACTGTTGATAAAATTATTATAATATAAATTATCCATATCAACTCTTTGAATAACCTTTTAGAAACGTTATAAAATTCATGGCTGTGGTTATATATTAATATTTCGATATAGTTTCGAATTAAATAAAGAAAACAAATATAATGTGAAACTTCCTGGGAAATCCATCCTGTATACGTAATAGGTATCATATTTTCCATTATATCGTTTTACTGGGCATTTCCACAGTGTAAATAAAAATGGGATGACCCTTTTTAGCACCAGACATGATTAAACCAAACGTAAATCGAACGATATGAAATAAAAATGTACAATGGACCAAATTAGGTTTTACTGCCCTTTTATGAGTTGGCAGGCGGTGGAAAGGAAAACTAGTTTTCTCTCGAAAATCGTCCCATTCCGTGTCGAAAGAATAGGCATTATTCGAATGGCTCCTCTAATGATCGGGCATTTCTCACCCCAGTTCCCTCCATCCTGTCCTGATGGGCCGGATTTTCCTTTTTCCTCAAAGCGAAAGCTCCTGCAACAAAATCTGCGACTGAGTGACATACTGACATTATTTCTATTAGGTTATTTCAAAAATTGTGTTGCTTAATCATAGAAATATGCAAAAATTATGAAATTTCCATTTATGAAACTCCTCCAAAATTGGAGGACAGTAAGTATTCCCAAAAAAGAAATTGAGACAAAAATATGAATCGACTTACAATAATTTTTTTGGATTATCACAGCACAACAATATGAGATCTTTATCGTAAAAAGCAAAAATTAAATAAAGGAATCGTATTAGTTCGATCAAATGTTCTTTAATAACGTTACCCTAATTTCACATTCTAATGTGTTGCGTAATATGAAGTTATTTAAACACAACATTGTTGTGTTTACAGAGCAATTACAATGTATTTTTAAATTGAGAGCGACGACATTGCAGTGTGTTAAATTTATGTCAGATCCAGTAATGTCAGTTATGTTGTTGCTGTAATTGTGTAAGCTTACTGCACGCGTTGTATTATTGGTAAGTTCCGTAGGCTCTGCTGAAGATGGTAATAATTTATTTGCGATTGAAACTTTATTATAGAATCTTGTATATATGCCTTTGCTACCATACTAGAACGCTACCCCCAGGTCGTTTAATGGTGGTAATATCGGCCCCTGGGTCGGCCAAAGAACGTCTAAAGCTGAGATGAGGCAAATTGAGGAATTTGAATTACCTTTCCCAGCAGAAATCTAATATATCTTCTTATAAAAATCTCTCAATTTACTCTTTTGTTAGAATCCTGGACATTTTTGGACGGTATCCAAGTGATTGGCTTTTCAAATATGGAATTAGTTTTTGAATGAATCCTTCCTTTCAAAACATTTCCAAACTAATTTATAAAGCGAAAAAAAAATGTTTTTCGATATTATATTAAATCCTTATTTATCACCGCCAATGCGAGAATCAGAGTATGCAACCAGCAAGCAACCGTCATGCAACAGTCGGCTACAGTCGGCAGTCGGTCCAGTCGAGTCGGTTCACTGTCATGTTATAATTTAATTCCTTTGTTTACGTTGTAATTTTGTGTTCTTCTTCAGTTTTTAGTGCCTTATTTTAATTTTAAACGTTTTATAGTTAATAAATAAAGGAATATGTGTCGGGTACAGATATTTTCCCACAATATAGTTCGCCGGTTTGCTTTTCTAGGTTATGGGACAAGACTGCCGCGGGTGTTAAACCTTTTCAGTTATCTATTAGAATCTACCTACTTATCCCTTTCTTCGATTTTGTTATAACACATAGGCATTGTATGTAACTGTACCTACGGGAAGTGTGTTTATCGGTAGTGAGTGAAAATGTAGTTTTACCAGTTTGTAACCAAATAATGAAAAACGAATGCAAAATACTGGAGCTAACTGGATTAACTGTTACCTACCTATCAGGTATTATTACTAATAAGAATGTTAATTTTTGTCGTTTCTGCATTTAGAAACACTGTAAACGACCGCATGGTAGTTGTTGACAGATGTAATGTCAACTATGGATCTAAGCCATAAGCCATCTCAGCCGATACTCATCATAGGCGCCGACTGTCCGTGGGAAAAGAGGGTTTTGCCCCATTTTTTAAATATCGAGCTAAAGTTCTGGAATAACTTTTTTATTGTCTTTTAGGGCTCCCTGAGCACGTGGTTAAAATCTTTGTACTTAGTCATAGTTAACCCTGTATAACACAATTGCCTTATTTTATTGCACTTTTCGAAAAAATATTGTTTGTATCTTGAACGCGAAGTGCTTTTGCGTTCTCGGATGGATATTTTGCTTCACTAAGCTCGGCAGATTAATTTTTATTGGTAGTAGTCAAACACCAAATAATATCTCAACTCCACCTCAAAAAAATAAATAAATAGATACATAATTGTTTAAATCCTTATTTGTGAGTTTATTCGGTTAAAGTAAAATAATTCATATAACCTCATTTCAATTTTCTGTACCTTATAAATTTCGTGATATAATTCTGCGACGGAATTTGTGGTAGTACGGCTCTGTGTCGGCCTCATTTTCTGATTTCTCGGCATGTTCAGTCAGTTGTGAAAAAGTGTTTTCTATTTTATGTGCTTTTAAGTTCACGTTGCTTCACAGCTGTTCGGTTTCTAATAACCCAGAGACTTAACGCAAAAAGTTGACTTGTCAGTGTACATCGAATATGTTTATGTCTGGTTCGCGGATCCAATTTAAATATTTCTCCAGGGTCTTTCTGAAAATTGGATTTATCTATTGTAGACATCCAATTGTGTTGGATAATGGAATATTTGAATAATTGCCGAAACGTTTTACTCGAAATAAATTATAGTTTTTGCATTTTATTACAATTCCTATACGTATTGTATTTGAACTATAGCTACAGTTGTACTCCTTTTTTCACGATTATGAAATGGGGACATTTATGAAGCCTTTTTTAGCGTATTTTAATGGATAGCCAAAATGTGTCTCATTATTATTGATACCTGCCTGATAAAAATATATATTCGACTACACGGAAAGAAAGCTATACATGATGTGGTGTAAGTGGCGCCCTCTACTAGTGACGTCAAAATTAGAAACATATTTCAATTTCTCGTCCGCAAAACCTCCAATTTACAAATTTTATGTAAATATTTGGATTTCTTAAGAAGTTATTTACAAATATCGAAAATAAAATTTTAACTTTAACACCCTGTATCTTCGTTAATATTGAGTTTTCGAAAAATTGTTATAGGACTTCGTGACCCTAATTTCTTGATTTCTTGTGAGGAATCACCTCCTGAAGTCTTGACGCATAATTTCCGGACACCCTGTATATAACTCAGTAGTATTCAATTATTTATATAAGGAAAAAAACTTATAGCAAACTATCAAAGTCACCCCTGCGTCACGAAAATATTTGGGAGGATTTCGAAATAGATTACATCCTGATAATCAACAATTAAAAAAAAATCTGTTTAGGAATTTAGAGGAAAAAAACAAAAAATTAAAAACAATTATAACATTGTGGATTATCCACAAACTAATTCAGGACGACTATCTGGAGCTGCAAGAACTACTACTATTTACACCAGTGCAAATTTTATCGATCTACCTTCAACATATCCAGTTTGCAAGGGATTTTGGAATTTTCTCGAAAATGGCCAATTTCTGATACTAATGACTTAAAAACAATATTTTTTTAATAAAAAACGTGATAAAATTAGGGCCAAAAAATGTACACTCATACTGACGTCATAAATATAGCGGATGTGGCCTTCTAGTAAATAGATGGAAATAGACAACAGTTTGTGATTTTTCCTGTTCAAAAACATCTACAGCCCTGTATACTTTATTACTGAATTAATACATATGCCTACACTTGCATGAAGTTTAAAATTTGAGGTATATTATCATACCTACTTACTTAAATACAGATTAGATTTTTTTCCTATACATAGATTCTCCCCCTCAGAGATTTTCTAAGGTAAAAAACACAGAAAAGTGAACAAGAAATATTTGCATCGACATCTAAATTTAATTTCCAAATTCATCAATTCTTGTTATCCAGTGTAATACTTCGGATTCCCTATGGTGTGTTTACCTTCCTCCAATCCTACTTAGGAATTCAATTACCCTCCATAAATCCATAACCATAATCAGTGTGGGACAAAACAGAAATTACTGTTTAATTAGATAATTTCCTTAAACTGCAAGCGAGCTGTGGTGAACTAGTTTGCCGATATACTCCACTGTGTTTATCGGAGGATGAGAATTTGGCACGTTTCTACTGGTATTTGCCAAGTGAGTGAGCATAGACTTGATATTTAATGTCTTAATAAGCGTTCAATATCGCTTTTTGTATCAGTAATCTTCTAGGTTCGGTATTATTTTGCGATATATTGTACAGGATGTAATAAATTTGAAGTTAAGATAAGAGGCCAACACTAATTTACATGTGTATCTGCCTTTATCGCTGGTTATAAAAATAGTGTTATGAGTCAAGCTGTCTAAACATCTGTCAAATATTGTAAATAATTATTAGGCACAATTCAAACTGGCTTTAATTAAAAAGAAAGATACGTTACTGCCTGTACATCGCCTTTAAAACAGAACCGAACTGGAAATACCCAATTATTCCTCTGTATTTTCCTTGAAAGGGCAATGTGGGTACTTAACGATAGGGCGGCTAGGTTACAAGAAAAACAAAGGTGTGTTTCGTGTTGAATAAGTAGGCTAAAGGCAGAGGTGCTGTCTGTAATAACTTTCCTAATGTTTCTCTAACTCAACGAAACTCACACCTCCTCTCGCCACTCCCAGCGGCACGCGTTTGAATAGTTGTGTGTTTTGCACCCCGAAATTTCCTTTGCCTAGTCATTTTACGAGTTTGAAGTGTCAGCTTGCGAAGCGGTTGGCACTAGGAGCGCTGGTAAACAGCGCATCGACATACTCATCTCCCAATTAACCTGGATCTAAATTAGTTACATTTATAAGCGTACTTAGGCAATTAAATGATTTAGCCATGATAATTTCAGTGCAAACACCCCAGCCGCAGTGCCAAGTGGAATAAACGCCTCGTTGAACGACGGGACTAACGGTGTAATTTAGGCTATAATGATAATTGAATATGAAGTGAATCGTAATAATGTTTCTCGTTAAAATGATAGGTAGTAGTATGATGCGACATAAGTTTTGGTGTATGTTTATTTGAATCGATGTAGGTATGCAGGAACGTTGCATGTCTAAATAAGAAAATGTTTTGTTTCATTTTAATCATTAAAAATAATGAGACATCTCTAATATGTATAACCAAACATTGATTTTATTTTAAATATAATATAGTTGCCAATAAGGTTGGAGCAGTTGCTATGGTACAATGTTTCCAAACTACACAAACATTTTAAAATATTCTAAAAACGTTGAAAATTAAATTTTAAAATCTTCAAACATTGTTTTCTTGAAATTTTTGTTATGTAACACCATAATTTTTCATGATGTATGTATGTAGAATGACACGTTTTTAAAAACAAAGTCGACGTGCCAGGGGATTTTTTCGAAAACTTCTCAATTTCAAAAATAATGAATTTATTCGTTACTTTTTGAAAGCACTGTACATATAAAGACATTCACCTACTTTATCCAAAAATATACCCGTTATGTTACCGTTTTCTTTATATTAGGTATTAATAGGAAAAAATCAAATTGAATTAGCAACTGAAAATTTAGTATTATATTAAAATGTTAGAAATATAATACACACCTTAGATTGCATAATTCTTACTAAAATAATAACAATAACTTCAATCCAGCACAAAAAGAAATATAATTTAGAGTTTGGAGTTTACATGATCCAGCAGGCATTAATCATTTTCAACTTCATCTACTCCCTAAGCTAAATTTTAGCTAATATCATTTTTAGGCGTCTCTAAAGAAAACAAGAAATAAAAGTAGACGCTTAGGCTTATGTTAATTTATTGCCGTATTCGACTACCTCCTCATTCATAAAGATAAACCAGCCAGAATTATAATTCTTTGTGAAATATATTTTCTTTGCATTAAATGTATGATTTATTCTCGTTTTTCGCAGGTATGCGAAAGATTACTGAACATCGTATAGCACAGAGTGTTCGATCATGATAAACTATTTGAATAATAATCAAGATGTTGAAAGTAATGCAAACATAATATTTTGATCAATTTTCTTTCAAGTCTTAATACAGATTTTGTATTAGTTTGTAGATTACCATTAGTTGTACGCTAAAGTTCTATTTGTTCAGCGAAATTTTCCTACACACATGCTACAACAAACTGGACCGACCATTTATACTAATTTATCTACGTACAAAATTGCACCATTAGAACGTTAGGGGGCGCCAACGGCAGTCGCGTACGGGAAATACACTTTCCGCATGAGTTAGGAAAAAAAAATTTCTATGGATAATTTAATGTTCTTAAATCTGTATTAATACAAACGGAAACAAAAGAATCAACATAATAAGAGTGAATAAAAATACATCGGAATAAGGGAAGTATCTTCTTACTTATTATTAGTGATATTAATTGTATACGTACAGTTAGATGTACGGGTACCAATCTAGTCATTATAAGAAAAAGAAATTATTAAATCACAACACAGAGAAATATCAATTTACGACCAAGTCTGGAAGACAAGGTGCAGACCGATAAAAAAAGAGTAAAAAACTTCATACTTCTGCCAGCTTTATTTGTTCCCCTGACACTGCAATTTAGCATGGCCCGTTCAGTTTGTAAAACCCTTCGACGTGGAATAGAATCTTTCCGGTAATCCCTCGATTTATTTCACTTTTTGCCCCGCTCAAAAAAAAAAACGAAATGGAACGCTATATTCTATTCCATTTATAATAAAGACATGTATTTAAAATTAATGATCCGGAAAATGCCGAGCCCGGTGTATCTCAAACTTGGTGATTAATTTTCTTCTTGCAGTTGCTTTCGGCCCTTAGCTATGGCAGTAATTGAATCTGGAACAAAGCAAATTAGATAGCATTAGTTAATTTCTAGCTGTGATATAATTGCATACAGTAATGAGTTAAAGTTTCCCCTCCTGACCTGTGTAAAGACACAACTGTCTTAGGGTAACAATCGAACCAAAAATGCCTTCCCTCCTAGTTATTATCAGAGCATTAAAATAAAAACTGATATTTCTGCAATAAGCTACAAAAATAGTATATTATTTAACGAGCGGTAATGCAGGTCATAACTCACGCAGATAAAGTTTGCAGCACGAGCCGCAGGCGAGTGCTGTAATTCATCAAGTGAGTTATGACCATTACCGCAAGTTGAATACATTACTTTATCTACGACTATAACATCTTTTTAGGGCTATTATTAGAAATTGATTTGAAAACGTCAAAATTATTTTGTTAAAACGCTATTTGTTTATTGATACTATTAATTGCTCAAAAGCAGTTGAATAATTAATATATAAATTAATAGGAGTAGATAAATACCTAAATAAATGCCGAAATAAAAAGTACGCCATATGCGGAAAAAACAATTTTTCTACGAGTTGCACACATGATTCTTTTAAATAGTGTTTAGAAAATAGCTCAAATAACTACAGTTATCATAATTTTGTATGGAAAATTGTGAATTTCGAACACCAGAATCAAGAATTTTGAGGTAAACGAGTATGTTTATTAGGTCTTCGTTAATATTATTGTATCAGTCATTTATGAAAAAGATAAGACAATTAGTTCCCTTGTTTATGATGAAAAATGTCACCTTCTACAGACAACGATAATATGGAAGATAATATAGAAGAATCATCAAAAGTCGCGATTCAACCATTATTGCCGACAAAATCCATAGATAAATATGAAAAAGGTATTGCTTATTTCTGCCATTTGTAATTTGTTAATTATTATTTGCATTTGGCTATATTAACCATGTGATGAACTACTCTAGTTGCAAATAAAATCATTATTTATTATTATTATTATCTGCCACTGCAGGTGTCTCTAAAAATTAACTAGGTATATTGACAGTGGACATAGACGAAAAATGAACAAAAAAGGTAAAAGATACCAAGTAGAATTTGCAGTACAACGTTATCTTTGGTGCTTCCAGTAGTTTAACCACAGGAAACACCTTATTGGAGCCATCTCTGGAAAGTATTTACAACAAATTAATGGCTTCCACGCCATTTATACCAACCCATCAGCCTCCTGGGGACACGGTGCGTCCTGTGGAATTCAGCCGACGTTTCCAACTCGTACTTATCACCAACGAAACTCCTCCTCACAAAAACCCTCTTTATTAACGCGGGGACGTACTTGGAGTTTAGTTGCCTGGACGATATCACTTTCTCCAGCTGGCAGAGGAATTCAGCGCGCTTCTCCAACTTCCTGGCGCGGCCCCTGCGCTGCAATTCCTGGATATCGCTGACCGCCAGGCCCACCATGAGGTTCATGAGCACGATGCTGGTCAGGATAATGAACATGAGGAAAATGATGCGGGGCAGTAACGAGGAGTCCCTGTTGTCGGCGAACAAATCGGCGTATTCGAACTCCCCCATCATCATAACGGTGGTTTTAACTAGCGCTCGCCAGGGGTCGGCGAATTGCTCGTAGCTGCGAAATTGAATGGAAAAACTGAGGGCGAAGCCTATTACCAGGCACAGGAAGGCCAGCAGCACCTAGAACGGGCGAAAGGACGCTGATATTGCTCTATTTAATGGGCGGTTTTGGGATGTTTAAAATTTGGCGATGACGTGCGGGAAACTGGGAATGTGCCCTTTATTTTTACTGCGGTCAACGAGCAAGGCGTAAGGGTATGGAATTGAAAACGTCCTTTATGACGGCGCAAATTTGAGATGAAATTTTATCAACAGATTGGGGTTTTATTAGAATTTTATTACTGTTATGTATACTATAAAGGATGTTCCTTAGGTACAGATTATAAATGGAGTCTTTGGACAGCCATTGACCACATACAGTGTAAAAAAAAAACAGTTTTTAATTTCTTCATCGCTTGAGATAATTTAACCAAATTTGGTGTGCATATTTAGTATGACGGTATATATGAAACAAAAAATTACCAGCTTTAGAAACTTACTACTGGCGGAGCTGTGAGTATCACCGATCATTATTTGTCAAATAAATATAAACAGGGTGTTCCGCTTTGTTTGGAACAAATTAAAATGGTAGATAGAATATTCAATTTTAAGAGGAAAACTTTATATGAACATGGTCTCTTTCTCGATCAGTAGTGAAGTTACGGGGGAATAAAGTTTCTCAAAAATAAATAAATTTTTTTTATTACCAAGTTTGTATTACACACAGCGCCTCCAAATTTGATATATTCAACCTGTTTAACTAGTCTCGGATATTATGCAAATTCGTTCTTTAAAATCATTATACAGAGTGATATTTTTTTAAGTATCTGCCATCATTAAACCCTTCAGAATTTTTTTCTTGTACGTCCCTGGTAAAGTTTGAAACGTTTTTTTACTTCCTTGATTCATTGTCTAAATTTCGTCTCTCTTGAGTTATGAATTTTTAGAAAACGATGTTTATGTCAGTAATATCTAAACAAGTTCTTTCTATTCCATTTCCAAATTTCTCTATTGAAGGCGTAAGCTGTAGGTACTTTCAATAAATTAGGTATTATTTATTGCACTTAAAATTTGGTTGCACCCTAAAATAGTAATTTTTATAAATTTCTTAATTTTTTTACAAATTATTCTACGTAATATTCACATATGATATTTGTTGATGATATCCCTTCGATACACGAAAATTAACGTTTTACTAGAAAAATTACAAGAATACATTCAAAACTCAAGAGAGATGAAATCCTAGACAATGAATGAAAGAAGTAAAAAAACGTTTCAAACTTTACCAAGGACGTACAAGAAAAAAATTCTGAAGGGTTTAATGATGGCAGATACTTAAAAAAATATCACTCTGAATAACGATTTTAAAAAATGAACTTGTCCGAGACTAGTTGAACAGTACATGTATCAAATTTGGAGGCGCTGTGTGTAATACTTGGTAATAAAAAAAATTTATTTTTTGAAACTTTACTCCCCGTAACTCCACTACTGATTGAGAAAGAGACCATGTTCATATAAAGTTTTCCTCTTAAAATTGCTTATTCTATCTACCATTTTAATTTGTCCCAAACAAACCGGAACACCCTGTATAACCCAGTATAATATTACAAATAAAATAGATCAACATATACGCCATTGTACTATCTTCACATTTTGTTTCTTTACGCTTTGAATTCCAAATAGATAAACAACAAAATTGACTTATTCGATCAGGTGCATTTTTACGATAAGTACTCATTACATTACTTGAAATAATAACAAAATAATTAATTAATAACGAAGTTACTTTACTATGATGTATTATAACAAATAGAAAACATTTAGCGGCTAAAGGATCCGGAAAAGAAGGTGATAAGGAACAACGAGCAACTGCGGACAACGTTGTTTCTAGGTTATTGCCCTTCATCAGCGCAGTGCAGCTTAAACAAACAAGAAGGAAAAAAGAAGGGCAAATGACACGACTACACAGGAGAATGACCAGCAGCCACCTATCCCTAATTTGCAGCATCGTGCCACACATCCTCTGTTTTGAGGACAAGAGTAGCAGTCGCTGCGGAAGAGAGTCCAGCGACTACTGTGTCAGGTCTCAGCCAGAACAATACAAGTACAAAAGGAATTAAGCGGATCGTAAATATACAAGATAGAAAACATTTAGCGGCTAAAGGATCCGGAAAAGAAGGTGATAAGGAACAACGAGCAACTGCGGACAACGTTGTTTCTAGGTTATTGCCCTTCATCAGCGCAGTGCAGCTTAAACAAACAAGAAGGAAAAAAGAAGGGCAAATGACACGACTACACAGGAGAATGACCAGCAGCCACCTATCCCTAATTTGCAGCATCGTGCCACATCCTCTGTTTTGAGGACAAGAGTAGCAGTCGCTGCGGAAGAGAGTCCAGCGACTACTGTGTCAGGGTCTCAGCCAGAACAATACAAGTACAAAAGGAATTAAGCGGATCGTAAATATACAAGATAGAAAACATTTAGCGGCTAAAGGATCCGGAAAAGAAGGTGATAAGGAACAACGAGCAACTGCGAACAACGTTGTTTCTAGGTTATTGCCCTTCATCAGCGCAGTGCAGCTTAAACAAACAAGAAGGAAAAAAGAAGGGCAAATGACACGACTACACAGGAGAATGACCAGCAGCCACCTATCCTAATTTGCAGCATCGTGCCACATCCTCTGTTTTGAGGACAAGAGTAGCAGTCGCTGCGGAAGAGAGTTAAGCTGCACTGCGCTGATGAAGGGCAATAACCTAGAAACAACGTTGTCCGCAGTTGCTCGTTGTTCCTTATCACCTTCTTTCCGGATCCTTTAGCCGCTAAATGTTTTCTATCTTGTATATTTACGATCCGCTTAATTCCTTTGTAATTATAACAAATGTTGGAAATGGTCAGTTGCAGTCGAAATACATTCTTCAGATCTTGAAATTGCAGCTCGAACAGGTGCAAAAATTCCAGAAGTAGCTCTCACATCACAACCACACATATTAATTTGTTGACGTACGTAACCTTGTAAATTAATGTCTTGAGATGTCCTCAAACAAAACAAATCAATAGGGTTCGTATCGGGCGATTTTGGGGGGCCCAGGATGACCTGGTTCTTGAGTGGTTTGTCCAATCACGTTATTACCGAATTTTTAACAATTTAAGAGCAACAAGAACATTTCCAATAATACATTCCACATACATTCAAAGAAAACTGATGTCGAAATCGAGAATCCATTATGGCACTAGAGTTTTCATCAGACCAAACGTGTTTATTCTTGAAGTTCATTATAGCATCTTTGGAAAAATTAGTTTCGTCGGTAAACAATATGCCAGCGGTAAAGTCAACATTTTGTAAATTTTTTTGCAAAATCCAGTGGCAAAATTATAGGCGAGCAGAAAGAATAGGCTTGCGGCAGTAAAGCTTGAATCCTTTGTAAGTGATACCTGTATAACTATTGATGCTTCAGAATGAACCAAACTAATTTATGATTCACATTTTTCGATTTCGTTTATAATAGCTTCTAGCAACTCAGGCGTCCTAATACTCAAAGGTCTTGAAATGAACCTGACTCCGAAAAACATTACTGGACATTCTTGGATTCGGAGTTGGATGATTTAGAAATCTTTCCATATAAATTCGCCCAGCCTCAGTATCATTTCTCATCTGAAAGGCCATAAAAATGTAAACCATACTGACCATTTCAGCATTTGAATAAGCCATTATTAAAACTTAATGTTTTTTTAAAAAAAGAAGCTTAATTTGTCAATAAATAATATGAAATAAGATGACGGTTTCTTATTATTGTTGTTTTGCATGGCCTCCCTATATGATAATTTAACTAGTTTTGTTCTACTCGTATTTATCTATAAAAGTGTGAAATTTTCACGCCATAAAGATTCATTTTACAAATTTTTAAAAACTGGATTTGGTCAAATGGTAAGACATGCCAACGCTGAATCCTTTAAACGATTCGGTAAAAAGGCAGAATCTGCTAAATACCGAAACCAAGTCCAATGTCGGTTTTCATTCCTAAATAGTAATGCTCAGTGATGTAGTTGCGTTGTTGTTGTTTAAGAAAATTTAATACATGGTTTTGTTACCTGAAATTAAAGCAAAAATACTAATTCAGTGACTTGAAGTTAATTGAAATTCTAATGTAATATGACAAATTATAATTTAAAAAAATTAAAACTGATTTTAGCACTTAAACAATATGAACGTGATGCACAGCTGTAATCTTTACTACATTGACTGCAACTGCATTTTCAATTCTATTTTTGCGGGGAAGATAAAACCTGCTCGTTCCCAAACGCATTTCCCGACTCATCGCCAAAGCTTAGCAGGTGACATAAAAGTAATTATAGTTCTGTCAAACGACCTCTAATACAATTACCTTGATGACGTTCTGCAAGACGGTTGAGAACATGAGTGCATAATATCCAAGACTGGGAAGCCGTCCAATTAGAAGCATTAATTGAATCCATGCCAGCAAGACTGCGATGCTGGTGACATGCAGCACCCAGGTGGGCGGTTCAAGGAAATCGGTGTGTTCAGCTGCAAACACAAGAATTAAGTCACAGTAGGCCTGGTTGACGCACGCCAGATATTTGATAATAACGTAAAGTGGTACCTATTTTATATCAAAGATTCTCTGAACAGGATTAAATAGATTTAAAAATCAAGGCATAGAACTAAAATCAAATTAGAATTAAAATAGGAAAAAAACTGGTATTATAATAACATGCGAACATAAAGTTTAACAAATAAATAAAAATCAACTATAATATTGTTACGAAAGCTCACCTACCTTTTTAGATGGTTAATTATGTTCCTGTTTCTGTTCATGTTAGAATTTATAATTTTTGTGATGCCTTTATTTTGACGTTTTCCGGAATATTCCAGGCTATATTCTATTTGTTTCTCGACACGTTCTCGAAGTCTCAGAAACTTCGAGAACTGTAGAAACCTATATAAGCAGATCATTTTCGGCCGCTGGGGTCAGTTTGTATTGAGCAGCCAAACGCGAGTGACAAACGTCAAAGTAAAGCGTTGACAGTTGCGAAATTTGTTGAAGGATATTTCTTGTATTATCAAGAGTGATAATAAAGATTATTTGTCTACGTGACGTGTTTCAACGATAACCTAGTTTCGAGGTTACATTGGTGTCAGAAGTGTGACGTTCCACAAAGAAGACATTTGGAGTAGATAAGTGAATGCCGGTAACGAGATCGAGAGCAACAGAAATGGAGGAAACATTGAAACAGTTAATGGGAATGATGCAAGATCTGATTAAGAGTCAAGAAGATATGAAAAAGAGTCAGGAAGATATGAAGAACAGCCAGGATGAAATGAAGACTAACCAAGACGAAATGATGAAAGATATGATGGAAGACTTGAAAAGAGAAATGAAAAACAGTCAAGAGGAAATGAAGAACGGTCAAGAGGAAATGAGGAACAGGTTAGAAGAAATGAAAAATTATCAAGAAAGAAATAATAAAAGTTAGAAGAAGTAATTAGAATCAATCTCAAAGAGTTTGAGGAAACCGTTGAAGAAGAAATTAATCTATTGAGAAATGAAGTGCAAGATAAAGTTCAGGTCGTAGAAGAAAGTGTTAGTAAATTACAGAGTGAAGTCGTCAAAGTCAAAGTCTTAGAAGAAAGCCTAATTAAGTTGGAGCATAAAGTTACAAATTTACAGTCACAATGGCCTGCGAAGGAGATTGTTAAGGCTGACAACAGTTGCATTTCCTCTGCAAGGATTAAAGCACCCACATTTGATGGAAAAGTGTCATGGAGCACTTACCTTAAACAATTTGAAGCAGCTGCCTTGGCAAATAATTGGTCAGAAGAAGAAAAGGCTACATCACTAATAGTTGCCCTACGAGGTGAAGCCATGGAGATATTACGAACTCTAGCCGAGGATCAACAAAAAGACTATCAAATGCTGAAGAGTGCTTTAGAAATGAGGTATGGCGATGCTCATCTACAACACGTTTATCAAGCACAATTAAAAGGCCGAAGACAACGCTTCGAAGAAAATCTGCAGCAATTTGAGGCAGATATAGCACGTATGGTAAAGCTAGCCTACCCCACCGCACCGACAGAATTTCAAGAACAATTAGCAATAAGTAGCTTCATTGATGGCCTGCGAGTCTCCGTGATCAGACTAGCGTTAAGGTTAGCCAGACATAAAACATATCTGAAGCACTGGCCCAGGCGCTAGAAATAGAAGCCGCCCGGCAGGCTTCTAGAAGCAGTCAAGGCAGAACAAGGCAAGTAAAGCTTCAGACTGTGGAACAACGAGGAGATGATAAGAACATCGAAGGATTTGTGAAGGGTTTGCAGAACTTATTGGACACCTTCCGGAAGGAACAGGAACGGACTGGTACTACGGTATACAGCAGACGAAGACCCATCCAGTGTTGGAGTTGTGGAGCTGAAGGGCATCTTAGGAATCGATGTCCTAAGAATACATCTAGTCAGAACCAGGAAAACGCCAACTAGTCAGCTTTAAGGGGCAAAAGCTGGCTAGGTGTTACCAAGCCCCACCAACTATTAAGATCAAGGTAACCCGTCTGCAAAATAATGGAACGAGTTTGGTAGTACCAGGGCGTATATGCGGACGGGATTGCGAAATGGTCGTTGATACAGGGTCTAGTCACACCATAGTGAGACCGAACATCGTCGCTCACTGCAGAATACAAAAGCCAGACCGAAATTACATCTTGGAGACAGCAAATGGAGAAGTCATATCAGTGAAAGGCAACCATCTAGCTAGAATAACCCTGGGGACAACCACTTTCCAACACAACATCCTAGTAGCAGAGATAACTGATGATGTCATTCTTGGACTTGATGTAATGACTCAACATAATTTTATATTGGACCTTCCACGAAGACTATTGAAGACCGAAGATGAAGAAATCATCATGCAGTTTCCTGAAATAAGAAACCTTCCTATTAGAACTGTGAAAGCGCCAGCAGACATAGAACTTCCAGCAGGTTCAGAACTAGTAATTGAAGCTATTTGTAGCAGTCCTTCGGCAGCTGAAGAAACTGTAATTGTAGAACCAGAACCAGAGAGCAGTCTTTATAGGAAGGGCATATTAACGGGCAAGACATTAACAGAAAAGAAAAGCAATTTGGTATTGGTGAGAATGCTAAATCTAAAGGACTACCCACAACAGATCAAGAAAGGCGAACCTTTGGGAATTTGTCAAACAGTTGCATCGGTTTTCAGCAATATGGAATCATCAACAGCACCCCGAAATATTCAAAATTACCCGAAGTTCTGCAGAGCCTTGTTAACCGATTCAAGTCCCCATTACGAGCCGATGAAGTCCAAAATTGGAAGATTTGTTGAGGCGCTACCAGGATGTCTTCTCTTTAACAGAGGATGACGTCGGAAGGACTAATCTTGTGCAGCACCGCATAAATACCGGCAATACCACTCCAATTAAACAAGCTCCACGACGTATCCCTTTAGCGAAGCAAGAAGAGGTATCGACGATGCTTAGAGACATGCAGCAACAGGGAGTCATTGAACCATCCCAGAGTCCATGGACTGCGCCGGTTGTTCTGGTAAAGAAGAAGGACGGCTCTACTAGATTTTGTGTGGATTATAGAAGACTAAACGATGTCACTAAAAAGGACAGTTATCCGTTGCCAAGAATAGATGATACCCTGGATACCCTGTCTGGATCCCAATGGTTTTCCACATTAGACCTGAAAAGTGGCTATTGGCAAGTGCAACTTCACCCAGATGATAAAGAGAAGACAGCATTTTCCATTGGAACAGGGTTGTGGCACTTCAACGTCATGCCCTTTGGCCTCTGCAATGCACCAGCCACCTTTGAAAGACTTATGGAAACCATTCTGAGAGGAATGACCTGGAAAACTTGTCTCGTTTATCTTGACGACATAATAATACTCGGAAAAGACTTTGAAGATCATTTGAAAAATGTCCAAGAAGTTTTTCAAAAGTTGAGAGAAGCCCGACTCAAGCTAAGTCCCAAGAAGTGCATGCTCTTTCAAAAGGAAGTTAAGTATTTAGGACACATTATTTCGTCTAATGGAGTGAAGACTGACCCAGAGAAAACTGAAACCATCTGGAAATGGCCAGTACCGAAAGACAAACATGAGTTAAGGAGTTTCCTGGGACTTTGCACCTACTATCGCAAGTTTGAGAAATTTCGCCGAGATTGCGAAACCCCTACATCGGCTCACAGAAAACAATCAGCCATTCATCTGGACGGAACAATGTCAACAAGCTTTTCAAAGATTAAAAGAAGCTTTGTGTTCTTCTCCGATTCTGTCATATCCCAAGCCTGGAAAGACATTCATCGTGGACACAGACGCTAGTAACACTGGAATTGGAGGGATATTATCACAAGTTGAAGACGGGCACGAAAAAGTGATTTCCTACTTTAGCAAGGTCCTCTCTAAGCAAGAAATGAACTACTGTGTAACCAGAAGAGAGTTGCTTGCCATAGTTAAAACTGTGGAGCATTTTCATAAGTATCTCTATGGTCAGCCGTTCGTCTTGAGGACCGATCATGCATCTTTGAAGTGGCTACTGCAGTTCAAGAATCCGGAAGGCCAAGTGGCAAGATGGCTTCAACGGTTGCAGGAGTACGACTTCAAAATCGAACACCGGAAAGGATCTAACCATCGGAATGCTGATGCCCTATCCAGAAGACCATGCCCTCCAAACTGTAAACACTGTCTGCGACAAGAAATTAGAGAACAAGATGAGTTTCTTTGCCGAAGAATTAACATCCAAGGCCCAGATGATTGGGATAATAAAATCATCGCTAAAGAACAAAGTGAAGACCCGGATTTTGGACCAATTTTCCAGTGGAAGATAAGAAACATGGACAGACCCACCTGGCAGGATATTTCTGATAAATCACCGTCTCTAAAAAGCTACTGGGCGCTATGGAATTCTTTAGCCATCGAGAACGGCCTATTAAAAAGAGTCTGGGAGAGCCCAGACGGCAAAGAAAAGATTTATCAAACAATACTGCCCCAGAAAAGAATTCCAGAAGTTCTTCAAGCACTGCACAGTGGAGTCGGTGGTGGGCACTTTGGAATAAACAAAACTCTGAATAAAGTTAGAGAACGATTCTACTGGCTTGGCAGTCGGTCCGATGTGGAAGAATGGTGCCGACGTTGTGATACCTGCGCCTCTAGTAAGGGACCCAGGACTCGAAGCCGAGGACAGATGAAGCAGTACAATGTTGGAGCTCCATTCGAGAGAATAGCTATTGACATAGCTGGACCATTTCCTCGTAGCAGCAGTGGGAATCGTTATATTTTGGTAGTGATGGACTACTTCAGTAAATGGCCAGAAATATATCCATTACCTAATCAAGAAGCTGTTACCGTAGCCGAAGCTTTATTCGAAAATTGATATGTCGTTATGGGGTGCCCAGAGAGATCCATTCCGACCAAGGACGAAATTTCGAGTCGGAAGTATTTCAGAAGGTTTGTGAGCTGCTAGGCATTCACAAAACTAAAACTATACCTCTTCACCCGCAATCAGATGGAATGGTGGAAAGATTCAATCGCACCATCGAAAACTTCCTGAGAACGGCCGTCAACGAGAAACAGACCAACTGGGATACGTGCCTTCCTCCATTTTTACTGGAATACCGAGCAGCAATTCATGAGACCACTGGTAAAACACCAGCCAACGTGATTTTCGGCACAGAATTGCGGCTACCCATAGATCTAATTATGAATCGACCGCAACACGAGGAAAACTTAGACGATTATCTCAGCCATCTGAAAGATCGAATAAAGATGGTACATGAAGAAGTACGAGAGAAGATAAAAATAGAAAGCGACAGAATGAAGACCAGATACGACTTGCGTGCCAACAGCAGCGGGTTTCAAGAGCTTGAGAAAGTGTGGCTCTATAACCCAAAAAGAAGCAAGGGTAAATCTCCGAAGCTGCAGAAATCGTGGGAAGGCCCTTATACCGTCGTGTCACGATTGAATGACGTAGTGTAGAGGATCCAGAGGAATCCTCAAGCCAAGATGAAGATTGTCCACATCGATCGTTTAACACCTTATCAAGAAGGCCATGCGGACAATGGAGTAACCTGATCGGGACGATCAGTTCTAAGAGGGGGGCAATGTTACGAAAGCTCACCTACCTTTTTAGTTGGTTAATTATGTTTCTGTTCATGTTAGAATTTATAATTTTTGTGATGCCTTTATTTTGACGTTTTCCGGAATATTCCAGGCTATATTCTATTTGTTTCTCGACACGTTCTCGAAGTCTCAGAAACTTCGAGAACTGTAGAAACCTATATAAGCAGATCATTTTCGGCCGCTGGGGTCAGTTTGTATTGAGCAGCCAAACGCGAGTGACAAACGTCAAAGTAAAGCGTTGACAGTTGCGAAATTTGTTGAAGGATATTTCTTGTATTATCAAGAGTGATAATAAAGATTATTTGTCTACGTGACGTGTTTCAACGATAACCTAGTTTCGAGGTTACAATATATACCTACCACAATAAAAGAGAACATAATAAAATTTAGTAAAGATGTGGATAAATTTACCGTCTGTTACTGTGTCATTTATAAATATCGCAAACAGTAGAGGCCCAAGTATAGCACTTTGCGGAACACCAGATACTTGAAGAATAGTAGAAGTAGAAAAGCCAAGCATATCTAATTTGTGTAATAAGATACTATGGTTCAGTCTAAAACACGCCTTCGTAGAGTTTGTGTGTATTACGTCAACTTGGCCCAATTTGCCAAGTCTTTCACCAATTAACGATGGAAACCTGAATTTTCTTGGGGTTTTAAATACAGCTGATTTGAAGCAAAATATTTACAGTGACGTGGCATTTATACTTAAAGTAGATCAACTCGCTTATTTTTCACGGAACATGATATTTTTTATTTCAATTCAAATGTCAGTTCTGTATAATATGCTGTATGCCAAGACTCAGCAGATTTTGAGTTATTTCGCTTTCTACAATTTTTATTTTCTTTAGCATGTCTACGAATTTTTCAGTTTAACTAAGATAACTAGTGTTTTAAAAAATATTAATTTTGTAGGAGTAATACTGAGATAGGATATAATATCCATAATAGATGCAGATTTAATTAGATTACACAGGGTGCTAAAAAATGGGCGGCCAATAGTGACAAATGCAAACTTCAGTAACTCGCTTATTTTAAACGGAACATTCTTTATTTTATTGTAGCATTTTGCTATATTTTATTTCCTCTCGACCTGTATAAAAAGAAGATGGTAAAACAAAATTTAATTTTTCCGTTTAAAATAAGCGAGTTACTCACAAATTATGAGGGTAATTGTTTCTCCACACATGTGTGTGTTTGTAAAAAAATAATGTAATTAATGATACTCAAGTTTGAATGATAAATTCATAGCCATGGACTTTTTGGATTTAAATTCACAGTATTGGAATAATTTATTGGGAATACCTAATCTTGTTTTTCTTGAAAATGGCAAAGTTTATGAAAGTTTAGCGATAGCAAGAAACAATTTCGACCTGGATTCTGCATAATATGAGGTCAGATTTTCAAATTGGCCATAGAACAGGACAAATCCGTATTGTTAGGGTCATTGTCATGACTAGAAAGTTATCAAATTTGTCATGGATATAAAATATAAAGACACAACTCAACTATAGTTGATACATGTCATTCAGTTTTATTGTTTTAGAAATTGATAACATTCCAGACAAGACAAAACTGCTATAATTTCCCGCTTAATTCAAAAATGCAATAATTCGGTATCGCATTTAAAATAATGAAGTTGATGTCAACTTTCGGTATAACCGAAAATGCTTAGTTGTGTTTGCCTCAAAGACTTTGTCACGTCGCAAAATTAGCAACTTTTTCGGATCAGTATTTTCCCAGATAATGATAGTAAGTAACCCTCATTGAAACCTGAAAACTCGTAAATCTCTTCCAGAGGAAATCTAATCCTGAGACACCTTGTACATCAATAAACTTGACCACCGCACAATGTTACCATTGTCCGTAACAGTTCCGAACAATCTCGAGCAACAAGACCGCTTTATTACAACTTCGAAAACACAAATTACGTGGGTTGTCTGGGAGGAATTGGGGCAATCGAACTAGCACCGCTTACCGTTTCCATTCGAGCTGTCCGCAGTATGATCCCCAGTTAAGGCCACAGTCAGTGAGAGGCAAGTGCAAATTAAATTCATCCATAGCTCGTACCGCCGGAGATAGTTTCTGCTCTGCAGAACGCACTGGAACACAAATGGAGCACTAGTTTAGCCCAGGTTACTCGGAAACGCTGATAATAACAGCAGATTCAATGAGACATGATTTTGTATACAGGGTAAACTATAAATACAAATATTTTAAGAGGGAATAGAACACACTAAGAATTTGGAGATATTTCAAAAATATTGAATCATTTTCTGTGTCATTACTTGTATACATTAAAGCTTGCCATTGCAAAGATTTTTGTACTTGCTGGAAACATTTCCTTCCCTCAATCGTTCTTTTTGTTTAAAGCGAGGTCCGACGACTACGGTCAGGTGGATTCCCTCCGTCGACATACGCAAATACATAAAAATACTGCCACACGTTTACCGCCAAGGTATTATAGCAGTTATTCAATGTGGTTGAAAGAGTATTAGCCATAATATTTTATCTACTCGGATAACGTCTTTGGTATTACACCGCTATACGATATTATGCACTTTTTTAAACTCCTTGTGTTGTTGGGGAATTAAATTCTGTTAGTATTAGTAACAGCAACAATATTAACAATAATCGATAATGTTTGCATAAAATAATTAGTACTATTTTTAACTATAATATCCCGAGATGTTTACAGTGGAAAGATTCTTTCTTTGACCCTTAAAATATAATATGCTAAGCTTGAACCAGTGTTTCTTGATGTTTGGAGAGTATGCAACTAGCAACGCAAAATTCTAGGTTATGGTTCAGTTTTAGGGACTATTTTTTAGTTTTAAACGTTTTATAGAAATAAAATAAAGACATTTATGTCGGGTACAGATATTTTCCTATAACATGGTTCGCCCTATGTTTGTTTTTCTAGAGTCGAGGGTAAATACTGTTACGAAAGCTCACCTACCTTTTAGTTGGTTAATTATGTTCCTGTTTTCGTTAGAATTTATAATTGAGGCTCACCCAGCTCGTTAGTTTGTAAATTACGTTTCTGTTTATGTTAGAATTTATAAATTTTTGTGATGCCTTTATTTTGACGTTTTCCAGGCTATATTCTATTTGTTTCTCGACACGTTCTCGAGACATCAGAAACTTCGAGAACTCTAAAAACCTATATAAGCAGACCATTTTCGGCCGCTGCAGTCAGTTTATATTGAGCAGCCAAACGCGAATGACTGAAACGTCAAAGTAAAGCGTTGACAGTTGTGAAATTGATTTGAAGGATATTTCTTGTATTATCAAGAGTGGCAATAAAGATTGTTTGTCTACGTGACTTGTTTCGACGATAACCTAATTTCGAGGTTAAAATACAATGGAGCTACGGCAATCGTACAAGATTTTATAATTAAAGACTGCCGCGGATGCATTTCGATTTTTCTATTAGTAGGTATTCCTTACAATAAATTTATATTTTCTTAGAATAAATGGGTAATTGAATTAACTGAATACAGTGTATTCTGTTAGTGGATAACCTGTAATGAATGAAAATATAGTTTTGGCAGTGTGTAAAGAAGAAACGAATGCAAAATACTGTAACTGCCCGGATTAACTGTTATCTATAAGGTACTTACATATTATTATTAATAAAAAATGTTTATTTTTATCGTGTCTACATTTGGCAACGCTGCAAAAATGACAGCATGGTAATTGACATATCTAAGCTATCTTGGACGATGATTGTCGTAGGCACCGATTTTCCGAAGGAAAAGAGGGTTTTTGCCCCATTTTTTAAACATCGAGTTGGAATTCCGAAATATCTGTTTTAGTCTTTCAGGTCTATTTGAGGATATGGTTAAATTTTTTATACTTAGCGGTAGTTAACCCTGTAAATACATAATAGTGTTTTATCAAAATTATTTAATTTTTTAAGCTTTGCATCAGCAAAAAAAAATATTTTGGTCAAATTAAAACGTTAGTTCAGCTTATTAAAGGAAGAATTTCAAATTTTTCTAAGTATAATCCAGTAAGGATTATACAGGGTGGGCCATTGAATAGACGCTGTGACTGCTAAGTACCTGTGCCTGCTGCACACCAAGAAAGTTGTACACGACATTATGATATGTTTCAAATTAAAACAAAAAAAAGTGTGAAAATTGTAGCATCACTTCCATTGGTCCGCTCTGTGCTTATGCGACCATATTCTATCCTAACCTAATAACACGAATGCTAACCGTAACATACCAACCTGGAGAATAGCGTGACCTAATAATCCCGACGACGTCAGTATCAAGATGTACTTCACCGTGTTTCTCGTAACGTGCAGCACATGATAATTATGAAGTATGAGAGTGGCGTAGAATCCTATGGACACGGCGAATACGGCATAGATGGTAATCCATAAGTAGAAAAGGTAGGAAATCCTAGCCCATTTCAGCAGAAGGTACAGCTCTGTAAAAATAGTCAGTTCCACAGAAAAAGTAGTAGTTGTAATCTGCTTATGATGATGTCCCGGAACGATAATAATTTTATGCAACAAAACTGAACTATAATTATGTTTAAAGTTGGTAACCTAGTTTATAGATAAATAAAACTTCGAGACTTGCCTTGGCTGTGTTATTTTTGCTTGAATCATTACAAATCCACATACAGGGTGGTCACTTTTACGATGCCGAGTACAGGGACCTCGGAAAAGGTGATATATACAACAGAGTGGCTTAATTGGGAAAAAGTTCTATGCATCTAGTAGGTGCATAATGTTTTGTCCACCTCGATGGGAAAGATTATGCCGAACAATGTAAGGGTACCAAATTTCATTACATTACGTTAAATATAATACAAAGTTATGAAAACACAAATAAAATGCTTGTTTCAGTTTTCAGCCGCTATTTAGGTAGCTACAAAAAATGGTGTGCAATTTCTTCATAGTTTACCTTGTATGTCCGTTAATGCAATTTCCAAGGTCCCTGTACCGATCGCCATAAAAGTAACATTATTATAATGTGACCTTCACAAATCTATAAAATGTACACTGTAAGAAAAGAAACTCCAGGACTCATTTGAGTCCCTAAAATGGTTCTTTTCAAATGAGACAGCAGTAACGCTGGAAATGCTACAACGTTTCCATTCAAAATCCATGCTAAAATATGACTAATATTATTTTTAGGTTATCACCAGCAGCCTGACACTGCTACGTTGTCGTACAAGTTTTAACGAATTTCTCGGAAACTTCAATATTGTTTACTTCATTAATACTCATCCAAAAATCAAATTATAACTATGTTACAGGAGCTTTTACTTAACCTTAGTTTGTACTTTCGTAACATAGTTTTGCATATTATTGAAGTCGTATTTTTATTTTTCAAAATGTACCTATTTGTAGACAAACTATTCGTTTTAGACATTTTTATCACAAGAGTTTTTTATTACATTTAGTCAGATATATAAACCCTTAAATTACGGTACTCATATTCCCGACATCCTGTATATCTAGGTAATTTCAAAGTTATTTAGCAGTTTTCTTTGTTTACTTTAGATTGTTTTAAATTTTGTTAACAATTAATGTTCAAAATTAAATAATTTGATTATCTTCCTTCCAAAGAATAATACCTAAAAGGTTTGTATAAATGCAAAGCTGCTATTTTTGCTGGTAATATAATGAGTAAGTTTCTTATTGATATTAATTTAATATTCACATTAAAAGGGACGGTAATAATACAAATAAAATGGTAAGTTACATAGATCGGGCAAAAGTACTTTACACTTCAAATAGTAATTTTCCATTAGTGTTGTAACATTACATTCTGGTCGCATTATTACCTAGGCAGTAAATAACCAACAATTCACCGTGTAACATTACAAATAATTGTCAGTGTGGATGTATCTTACAAAGTCATAGTTATGCCAGTCTTTTGAAAAGTTTTGACCTTCTGGAAAACGGCCAAGTCTCAAATACTATGATTTTTCATATAGAAATTCCGCAAAATCAACATTTTTATTCACAAAAGTTACTTTCCCGACACCTTGTAAGATATAAAACTTGTAGAAGACACAGAAAAGTGACAGCGTCGTAAATATATATTACTTTTACCTCTTACAGCTATATTGATTCCTTACCAATAACCGGGTGGCGTAGGACTTCCGTTTTCTCGTCCTCGGATGCCACCACAAGCACATTAGAAATGACTTCCATTTGTCCCTTGCATTTTTTAGGTGCCAAGACGTTGAAATCTGGAAAGAAACAGATGGAATCCTTACACGCTGGTGATATCTCTCTCTTGGTTTCTTAATAATGTTCCGCTATCAAGCTTTTCAAGTGACGACTTTCTTAAAAGCAGAAATATGGTTGATTTAAACCATATAAGAGACTTTGATTACATAAATGTATGTTAAACATATGAATTCATTCATTGCATCATTGCATTCATTGTTTCTAATGTAACATTTTTGTATACCTAAAAATTGAAAAAAAACAATAACATGTTGTTAATGACATAGTTGCGCCTTTGTGCTTGATACATATTTCAAAATAAATATAATTTAATAAGAAAACCGACATTGCAGTAACTGAAAGATTAAGAGAAACATTAAAATGAAACTAATTTTATATTTTTACTCAAGAATGATAATTATTAATAAAAAAAAATAGAAATCGTTTTCGTTCTTGGTAGGTCTACTGAGGTATACCACAAAGGTCCCATTGTGGGGCACTACCGTTTACATTATTTTTAAATGACCATCCTCCTCATACGTAACGTGTTTAAAATTCTAAGTTGATCTTCAACACTGATGCTATTTTTACGCAACAGACCGAAGCAGGGTACATGTATAAAAACTACAATTAAATAAGATATCCTGAAAGAAATAATAGCAAGATATGAACCATAAAGGTTATGCACCGAATATAAGGGAGTTTTATTCAAAAGAAATTACCTAACGATGATTTAAACTAAGGTAAAGACAAAGTATCTATGGAAATGGATACATGTGTATTGCACACGGATAATATTATATATATATTATAATATAGATAAAGGTAGGTAAATAAAACAAATCCAGTTGAAGTGGTACAGCTCCATAGATGTATAAATAAATCCTGCCTAATATTTTATTAAAGCCGATTTGATTATAGTGTAATATAAATAATAGTTATTTATGCAACAAGTGCAAAAAGTAAGTGTTTTGTACGAGTTGCATACAATAGTTTTTATACGTTCATGCAAAAACAAAAAATTGTTATTTAGATTACACTAAGTCTAGAAAAGTGTGACGTCGATTTGAAGGTTTGTTTGTCATGATGACAAAACGCTGCAGTAGAATGACAGATGGGTGCAATAAAGAACCACTTTTTCCACTAAATATAATTCAATAAAGTATTGTTTTTTGCATGAACGTAGAAAAATATTTTATCCTATAAAATGTTCAATATACGTGTGTTTTCTAAATAACAATAATATTCATTATACAGTAGTGAATAATGAAATCGTTATTTGCTCCTTTAAAAAAAATCTGAAATGAACAGAACAGAATTTCTCCGGTGTCAGCAGTATTAACATTTTTCTGAATGATGGTAGAAGTTAACTAATTCAAGTTTTATTTGCTTTTTTAAATTTATCAAGTAAACTACAACCGTCAAAGCTGAAAGTAAAGTATTTTGACAGCTTTGAGTTGTATTTGATGCCATGTTCATGTTATGAGTTCCTAAATATTGTGTAATGTTTTCAGCAAAAAGTTTGCTAAAATATTGTTGAAAGTCGTGGACAAAGTATTCTATCTGCAGATATTGGCTGAAATTCCCTCTTGTCATGTGCTTGCTGAATAATATACTATAACAGTATTACTTCTGCTTACTAGTTGAAATTTATGAAATATAACCACATAAATCAATCTACAGCCGACGAGAGAGTAAAGCAAGATATTTCCATATCGGTAAACACATGATATGACACTAACTGACCTTGAGCTGGTTTTGTGTTGCATTGTAAACAGTTCATCAGTTGATGATGTAAGGGCGGTTCTATGTTGAAGACAGTCATTTAAATTTGAAACTTAAAAACAAACTTTAAGGTCAGCTAACAGTTAAATCAACATTTGTAAATACTCTGAATAAAAGGGGGCCACGAATAGAACCTTGAGGAATTATAGCACCTTTTCTTTGTACAGATGTTTGTACCCTATTTACTACATTTAAAATTTGCTATAAAGAAAACATTTATTCAGGTAAGACGAGTTGAAGAAAAAATATATTAAAAGAGAGGAACTAAAATTTATAAAATAAAATCAGATGAAGAGTTAAAGATTACAAGAGGCGTCTAACCAAGATCCAGAGATGATTAGCCGTTATAGAAGGGAAAACCTGGGGGACTTTTTCGTAGGAAAGTACGAACTACTCATTTTTTTTTCTGCAATGATTTTTGCGAGAATGGTCTAGTTATCAACTGACCACTGAGCACATTTTAACGTACACGATTTTTTCTTTACTTCCTACACAAAAATTTAAATTTGGAATGCAACTGAATCTATCAAAGAAACGATGTATTGCTGACATATATCTTCAGTTTTCGCATCCTAGTTTTGCTGAAGTGAACTATACACACTGCACTTATACCTTCCTCTAAGTTCCGTCACGTCCCTACTCAACTTTCCTTACAAACGACATTTTTTTCCTTTTTCTCCGACTGCTACATTTCACTTCAGATAAAACTGATTAGCTCCAATCTGTTTTTCCTGATAGCCGACTTTTTTAATATGCCCCGCCTGGCTTTAAAAATGAGGCTTTTGGCGAGCTAATTTTGGAGCCACGACAACATCAATAAATCATGCTTTTGGTCTCGGGGCCGCACCGGGTAGCGCTGTTCAGATGTTTCCTCGTAACGCGCCTGGATAATAACGGGAATGTATAATAATGAACAGCTATTATGAATGCTAATGTCTTGCCGTTCTTTTTTTTTCTTAAACAATTTATACGGAAGCTAAGCTTTGTGGAGAATACAAAGAAGGGACATGAACATTTTGACTTGCAAAGTAGCATTGTAAGATTGGTTTAATTAGTTTTGAAGGGCAGCGACACTGATATTTGAAGTGCTGCAAAGCATTCAGTAGATGCAGAAGTATTGCTTGTATCATTAGTATCTGATATCTTTCAACCTAGAAGGATGCGGTTTGAATGAGCAGATAGCTGTCTCCGAAAACTAAGTAGAACAGAACTAGTTCTTCGATATCTTAAAATGTTTCGTAGATATATCAACACAAAGTTAATGAACTAAACCTAATGATCTCCGTAAGAAGTATAAAAGGTTCTAAAAGCAACCGATACCTGCCTTAAATTACACAATCTATATAGATTGACAAGTTAGAAGACAACCAAGTAAACAGTTGTATACAGGACAACTTGTCCAAAAAAATTTAGGAATAGATGCGTCATGACAAATGAAGTCAATACTGTCTACTGCGTACTGCGGCAACTGAAGAACACATTTTAGAGATTGTTGAAGATAATCCTCGAAGTACTAGGCAAATCGTTCAACAAGTACAAGGAATGTGCCAATCAATAGTGTCGCGTATCATACACTAGACTCAATTATATCCATACCATGTAAACGGAGCATCCAAGAATTAATACCAAGGGATTACAAAATGTTAAATATTGTCCTACACCTTAGCTATGCAACCATCAACACACCAATGTGTCTTTCCGGCCATAATAACGAAATATTTTTATTTTTCATGCTGTTAGGTATTATTATTGTTACAAATGTTTATTTTCATCGTTCTTACAATTAGCAACGCAGCGAAAGCTGGCCGCACAGCTATTTCGCAGTTAACAGTATAAATAAGGTTGCACAAAAAAGGTTCTGGTTATTGTTTTAATTAAGACGACGGTGTTTGACCACTCAGCCCATTTGATCACACAGCACAGACACACACAGGTGGCCTACAACGAGTTCAAGAGTGATTTGTAGATGCGTTTAAGGAACACTAAATGCAATACGTCTATACGCGATAGCCTCTACATCACCATAGATACACGTCATATGCCTCTACGATTTACAATGAGTTGACTTGTGTAGCAATTTAGTAAGCTTAGTCTTACCGTTTAATGTCTGTTTTATGGAAGAATCGTTGAGACTGATAAGCGAGAAACGAACCTAGAAGGGTCAGCAGACAGAATCCGAGAGTTATATTTAATTAAACCCCTATTTTTATTTAATTCTCAGCAGTAATAACGTGCTGTCGCGATGGTCTGGAGGAATAAATTTAATTAAAACTGAAATTAAAGAATGAACTGGGAGAGCAGCGAGCAGAGACGAACAAAGCAGTGTTATTGACACAAATAATTGAAATATAATCTCCTGGGCTCGAGAAGAGCAAATCCGGGAAAATTATTTAAGAACTCTGACCCTTTAATGCGAGAAAAGTTCGTGAAAAGGAATGTTCTCTGATCGAGACACCGGATAACTACAGGTGTCCAATAACGCTCTTGTTTGGGATAAATCCAATAAAACATACTAAACTATTTCAAATCCCTTATATTCGGTGTTATTTCAAGTATTGACGTCATATATAAATCGAATCACAACTTTTAAAAATTGTTAATCTGATAAAATGATTTTTTCTACAAACATCAGTAAAAACTTCTATTCTCATTTATCTTGTACAATAGGAGAGGTCGTCAATGCTGCATAGAAATACATGCATCTATAGTTTTACACCTGCAACGTGTAATAGACTTACATTTTAGTTATTCGAATTATATGTTAACATAGAGTCAGTTCCAAGTATTAGTGACCAATCTGATAGTAATTAGCATTGTATGATAAATAATAATGTATATCAGACAGTTCCTGAATTAAACGCGCATATGTCTGTGAATGATGCTTTGGAAAGGTACATTTTTAAACAACTATATCTGTTAGAACAGTTTATCCTCCCTTAAAGAAGAAGAAGAAATAGAGTAGCAGAAACAATAAATTAAATTAACAACGTGTAATATGCATAGAAATCATAAAATATATAGAACGCCAGAAGCCGTTACATTAGGCACTCAAAAATAGTCAGACTATGGAGGGGCTTAGAAATCAGCCATCTAGAGAAAACTTAAAGTAAGAAGTTGGTTACACTGCATTTTAAGCCTAGCATACAATTGAATTCAAAACGGAAGGACCATAGAAATCACAAATTTGAGGTAAAATTCTCATATTTTAAAATTCCCGCCTATTAGTGTGAAGCTGCCTCGTTAGTGTAACCAACTCATGAAAGCTAAGTTACTGCAATATTACCAGACTCGCGTTTTCTCCATAGGTTGACTACTTTCGATAACTTATTTGGCGTTCTATATATTTTATAATTTCTATGGTAATATGTGACAAACAAAGTTGCGACAAATTAAAGTATTTGACACTCTTCCTTTTTCGAAATAATGCTCTGATATTATGATACGTCTTTAGTACTTAAAAAACCATAGACACACTACTTGTATATGAATTTCTCAACTCGCACTTTAGAGTGTTCCATTTAGGTGAATTTTAGTAGTCGCTGCTAAGCAAAACTGTTGCAGAAGCATAAATATTAAATGAGATAGCTCTTCCGATCCCTATCCACTAATTTATTAATTCAGGGGATGGTTGTTACATTTTATAAGCAATAAAAGGAAAAACCAAGGCATTACTGAATCTTACAAGGAATATTAAATGTTTTATGAGGTCCACCCACCGGTAGGATCTAACTTTATGTTGCAGGATCACGAATGAGTTGAATGAATATTTCTCGTAATTTTCAGAATTCTTTAAACATTGTAGTGACTAATGATACAAGATTTATATTTATAAAGTGATAAGTGAATATAAAAAATACCAATACCAAAGCATTTATCAATATATGAACACGTTGTTGCTCTACAGATACATATGCACTAGGTTAGGAAAATTACGCAGTAACTAACTAAATGCATATAGATCGATGCATTTGCAGATGCAGCCGACAAACATGCAAAATATAATCATCTCTTTTGTCACAACACAATTAGTTAGGAGATGGATAGCAGAAAGAAACAAAAAATAACGCAACAAATACTTAAATACAGTTACAGAGGTCGATATATTTGCGAAATTGATATATCCGATTAGTAAGGTACATATAAGAGACAGGCATATTATATTTCCCAATATTAAACACTTACCAATAATATAATAATATTTGTAGGTATCCGTCCGCTTCATTAATATCTGCTCGTCTAGCAACTCCTTTATTATCCTTTCAGGTTTTATAATTTCCCGAAAAATTATATCAATCACGCTATCATCGTCGGAGTTTACCGCCGTTAAATCTCCTCCGTGTTTTATCAGCATTTTCAGAGAGTTGCGGTGGTAGTACTGAGCGGCGAGGTGAAGGGGTGTCCACCCCTTTTCATCGGGGATATTGACGGTGTCGCGGGTGCACCTTTTGTCGTTGAGGATTAGCTCCAAGATGTTGCTTCCCCCTAAAAATTTTACGAGTCACTAACCTGCGAAATATGCATTAGGTAGTTTCTTTCGTTTAATTGAAAATGTCAGCTACATTGACAAAATACAGGGTGATTCGTGAACGGTGACAAACGTTTCTTCATGAGATTAAATCTGTTCATTGCTAAAGTTTGTAAAAGGGCTAAGGAATTACCCTGTATAAACCTTTACTTTTTCCTATAACCAAATGTAATGTTCGTATTTGCTACTCGAAACACTAAAAGGTAAAAACATTAGCAGGTACCTAATTCGCCCAGCAGATGGAGTTCGTTCTTGAATGCAGGCGCCAACCAAGCCCCAGCGCCTAGAAGCATTCTGACCGCCTCCTCATTCTTGTAGAAAACGGCGTTGTACAGTGGGGTCAATCCTGAAACAGATTAAAAACTTTCCTGCTAATGATGAAATTCCATACACTTTGGAAGAGTTTATGCCTGCCATTACGAGCATGGATATTAGCTCCTGCAAAAAGTTTTCCCACTTCGGTAATAAGCTGATATTAAACGGGTGCTTTCATGGCCAGGCAACAATTTTTTTGTAGCTCGCGGCGTTTTTAAACTTCAACCATAACAACGTGGAATAATGATGGTAATGCAGTTAAATCCGTTAAATTTCTTGGAATGGAGTTTCCAAGCTGTTAAATCGTAAAGCATTTTGACCGCAAAAAATATGCGTTGCAGCTTTACGGCTATAAAGGAGACTGAAAAAAATATAGAGCAACTCTTTGTTGGAACTTTTCCCTTTTTGTTATTCAAAAAACTTAAATTAATAATTTACAGGGTAAAAAAATAGTACAGCGGACTTCGGAAGGATATGAAATTAGCGATTTTAAAAAATGCCATCTAGCGTCACTATTTTTCAACAAAAAGAACAGAAATTTGGTACGGAGAGATAAGAATATACGAGAAATCGATTTTCGTTGAAAGATAATTTCAATGACATTAATTTCAATTATGGTATCACCTCCCAAAGTGCAGCACAGTATTTTTTTAAAGTGATATTAAACGATTCTCTTAATAAATTTTGAACATATAATTAAATTACATTTTTAATATAACTGAAACTTGCTCAGAAATATGTATATGTTATTAATAATTTTAGAAAAATATGGCGTGCTCTTCCTATCTTCGTATAATTGATTTAAAATTCTATGGAAGATACACTGAAAATTAAATTTAAGTTTAATCGAATCAATCCCAGTTTAAATATTTAATTTAATTAAATTCCTTACGCAAGAATGCCGAGATATTTCTATAGTCACGTAAAAAATGTTTATCAAGAGTATCTGAACGAGTTCTATTATTACATTTGAAGTAAAGCAAAACTTAAGTGGTCTGTTACTTCCTGCTCGCAACACACCATTAAATCTATAAATAATACTGCAGGTAACTACTCAGCGAACTAACGCCCCGATCGGCATTGAATTACACCTGCAGTATCTGTGTGAACAGCCGAGAACCCTTGTTGGTCACACCACCAGCCACAGACCGGTTTCGGGCTTGTTAGCCCTCATCAGTATGCCATAGGTGAGATGGCCGACAATTTAACTGACTGTTCTTTCATATGTATGTTCACATGTAAACCAAGTGAAGGTGAGATATAACTGGTCTGCCACTTCCTTTTAGTGCACTTTTAGTCTACGAAGTACAAAAAATAAAATATTTCAATACATAGAAATATGATAAGTAAAATATAAATATGTAATTCATTTGTATGCACTCTATACACATTTGAATAGTGTATGAATTTTATCTCTGACTGCATTAAACAGGGAAACCAACGTAGTAAAGCTATGGAGTGCATATCGAACTGGATGCAGAATAGCAACTAATGGTCGCTTTTATTTGCCTGAACCAATATTCCAGCTTCATTAAAATAGAGTCGAATAAAACCTTCTGCATCCTAAACATGAAATTACAGTATATAATAAATGTGTTCTGGCACAATAATATGATACCTCCTTTAATAATATACTCGTACATGTGAAACAAATAAACATTAACGAAAATTGTAATATGTTTTCTATTTGATTAATATTAGATTTTTTCATACTAGAATTCAGGAACTTGTAATGAAAAAATCGTAGTCATTCCAAACTTATCATGTAAATTGTAATTTCATCAAATTTGAATTTCTATGATTATTATGCTTCCCTGGAGAACATTAAATTATATTGTATGAGAAACTACTACTCATAATTTACAGGCTTCATATTTTGCAGGAACTATTAACGAATTTTTTCTTTTTCTAAAAATGCAAATTTAGTTATTGATATCATCACCTTTTGTTTTAATTATATTAAAGAATTATCGAGTTTAATCCTTTTATTTATTCTTAATGGCATTTACGCCCTTTAAACAACGAACATTCAATTATTTTCCAACGGTTACTTGATCCTGCCACGCTAGGTGGTATTTCCTTTGAGACTATTTAGAACGATATTGCTTGTAGCTTTTATACGGGAAGTCATACAGAAAAATTCTCTAATAAAAGTTTAATAGAAAAAAAAGTGCTTTTTGACAGGAAAACAATTTGGATATGTTTCTGGAATATACAGGGTGTTAAAAAAAGAGTGTAAAATATTTAAGGAAGTAATAGTATGAACCAAAATAAGCAGAAAAGTCTCAATACACATGGGTCCGCAAAGTAACGGTTGCGGAGATATGGAATGTTTTGTGTTTTTTAGCTCCTTTTTTGTTGCAAAAACGTTGTGTATTTTCATATAATAGTTGGTTGATGTTTAGTGAAATAAACAGTACGTATTTGACAGTTGTTCTCAGTGCACAAGTTTTCTTTCGCTATGGCTGGTTACTCTAACGCAGAATTAACAGACATGCATTTCATGTATGGTCGTGCTAATGGGAACGCCACCGAAGCGCGACATCTTTATGTTGACGCTTATCCAAATCGCCAGATTCCTTCACAACGCATGTTTGGAAGAATTCACCAAAGATTGCGTGATACCGGTTCCTTGAGCAAATAGTGCTATTTATCCGGATGACCAAAGTCGGTATCCACTCCTAGAGCAGAAGAAGAAATTCTAGCACGGGTAGAGCAGAATCAAGGTACGAGTGCGCGGAGAATATCAGTCGAGGTAGAAATTAGTGGTCCTCAACTTTCTGCAGAACACACTGTATGAGTTTTTGGAAGACATTCCTTTGAATCAGAGGCAACAAATGTGGTTCCAGCATGATGGTGCTCCAGCTCATTTTTCCATGGCCGTTAGAGAGCATTTACACTAAACTTTTCCACATAGATGGGTAGGAAGGGCCAGGCCTGTTTTATGGCCTCCAAGATCGCCTGATCTGAACCCTCTAGATTTCTTTGTTTGGGGATATTTGAAGACATTAGTGTGTGGTACTCCTGTAAATAGCCTGGAAGAGCTGCAGCTACGGATTAATCAAAAGTGTCAAGAAATCCAAACCAAGGAGGGTGTTTTCGAAAGAGTTCGAATATCGTTGAGACGAAGATGTCATGCCTGCTTGGAAATGGACGGAAGGCACTTTGAACATCCTCTGTAGCTTTGTTTTTTGTTTGTTGAAAGCTTTCTTTGTCGGATTATTCCTAATAAAATAAAATGTTTGAAAAACGAATAGTGGTCCATACCTCCGCAACCGTTACTTTGCGGACCCATGTTTATTAAGACTTTTCTGCTTATTTTGGTTCATACTATTACCTCCTGAAATATTTTACACTCTATTTTAAACACCCTGTATATATTTTATGACGTCTTTAGTCGTTTCTGTCAAGTCCCAAAGATAATACTTCCCATTGAAATGGAGCTTACCTCATCCCATTTAACATCATGTGTCCCAGATCTACGCAACATTTCTAAAATTTATTTAAATTTTTTGTCTTCTCACTGTAGGCCTATACTATCTAGTTTTGAGACATGTTACATATTAAAAATACATATAATACATGTATTCTCTGTTTAATCACATTGAAATTTTACAGATAGTTAAAAAAAGTCAATAATCCTGGTAAATTTTCATAAATCATTTTTTCAGTGTACTTTAATACGCTTTCCGGCACAAAGAAATGTTCTTATTACGGCCCTGATCGCTGGTGCTCTCAATTTTTTCTGATGCGGTGGTTGCATGCGCATAGGAGTCAAAACGAGGTCACCGAAGCCGTCTGAATCAATTCAAAGCGCCGACAACGGACGGACGTTGTTGGGCTATGCCGTGGCACAGCATACTACGACGGCGACGCTGAAATGAATCACCAATCGTCGGCTCTATTGACCTCCTCGCCTACTTGATTACTTCATTAGGCGAACGCCAAATTCAATTAAGACGTGAAGAATTAGTTTCCCATAAAACAAAGCCAAGTGGCTGCGGCGAGATGTAAGGCACCACCTTCGAAATGCGGCGCGACTTCCTTTATGTTCGACGGCATTGTTCGGGCTAAAATCGAGCGTAAACTTGGCGTACGCCTTTTTATACCACGCGCCAAGGTTCAAGGGTTTAATGGAAATCTCCGGCGGTTTAAAACGCCGGCGGCCTCCCCTCGCCACGATCAATTACCGGACTAATTACCGATGAATTGTTTACTCCGAAAATATAACAGGATCTCTATTTATAAAGCCTCTATTTATAATACTTTATGTGTCAAAATGGCAGGGCGGATTGTTTGCTTCTAAATTATATGGCGATTTCTATTTTCTAATGAATCTATTGATGATACAATACATGAATAACAGTTTGAATTGTTTACTTCAAAGACATAAAGGGACTATTTAATATTTTTTTATCTAAAGAATGTCAGGCATTACGTAATTATTTTGATAAAAGATAAATGTCTGTAAAGAAGTGTAGGGCTGTTGCCACCTGTCCCGTATTTAAGTCACATGTCCCGCGTCCGGCTGTTAGTTTGTACGAGACGCTAAAAATATCCTATTTTGGCATTCAGAAAAATGCGGCCTGCTTAATAATAATATGCCGCCCCCTCTTAAAATAAATCACTCATTCAAAAGATATGAATTTTATACCGTACTTCTGGCCATCCCTGTATGTTAAACTATAGTGACACCCTGACGTCTTTATGAATGTTTTCATATTATCTAAAAAATGGTTAATGTTAGGTATTGAATATGGTTAATAAAGTATGTTTAGAAATAAAAACTGAATCCAAAAACTGAAAAATATAAAGTTTCATAACATACTGTATTTTTGAGACGCTCTATATGTTTGAAAGTAAAATGGAAGAAATAGAACACTCTACAATGAATTTCTTAGAATTATTACTTAAAATGTAGGCACCTATCACAGTTCATTTTATACGTTCAGTATAATCTGCTACTTTGAAAGACTAATAGCGATTCCTATAAGCCAATATGTAATACTTTTGTGAATAAAAAGGTTACTGCTGAAGTTTGGTAATTTCATGTGAATGTGATAATGTGGAAATACGTTTTATAAGCTAATACCCAAGTTTATATTACATACATATTAGTTGAAGAACTAGTTCGAAACTAAAGTTATAAAATGTATTCCAGCTGTGAGGAGTGAACAGAAAATAAAGATGCGTTTAATATGTACTATAAACGTTCTTTATAATAAAAATAATACTGTTTTGCCCATAAACATGTTTGAGCAGATGGCTTGAGTAACTGTTGTCCAAAGGATTTTTCTTCAGCTATCTACAAGGTGCAAGTAGTGTAAGAGTTGTTAATACTCGACAGTATAGATTGAGAATGCATACAGCATAAGCTCATAATCAAGATCTACTAAATAAAAAAAATAATTGAGACAATTTGCTTATATCTTTACTTTTCTTAACTGAAATTATAGCTCTCAACATGGGGTTTCTGGGAACGTTGCTTTCCGGAAAAATAAGCTAAAATGATTTGCTCAGACACCTTTACTTTGTTAGTTTTGCACCAATCTTCAAACTTTTGATATTTCAACTCAGCCGCGCCTTGCATTTTGCAAGAACTATACCTGAGATCTCTGCTTCTATATCAGAGGGTAAACTTCCATCAGACTCATTTCATCTCATTTTGAAATTTGCTTTTTATATTTTTGGTTTGTTTTAGAGTTTTAACAGTAACCATGCGAAAGGTAACATAAGGAATCTTGATCCGTAAACTTAAGGGTATAATGTTCGGCTAAACAGTGTAGCTTTTATCAGGCTCCGCCCATCAGCACCTTCAACGGCAAATTTAAGTTTGTGCCCCTGTAAGTTAGGCAATTGTATGCAGAAATTTAGCAAAACATGTCTTCTTGGCGGACAGATTGCATGAATATAAATGCAAAAAAATTGAAATCTGAGGCAATTGTCTGTTATATGAAGACTTGATCTACTAGCCTACAGCTTTCTTTTTTTTATAATAGTGCCTAACAACGTCTCATTGCAGTCCTAAATGTGCGGGAATATTGCGACCGAAATATTGTTCAGATATAATTTTGTTTTGAAAATATGGCTCTGCTGTCTAGTAAAATAGACTTTTATTAGTTGATTAAAACTTGCTCCATCTTAATACGAATTTCCATTGATGAGAAATATGAAGGCGCGTGGACGTCTAAAAACGGCTTTGTAAAATTGAGAACATTACAGCCTTAATAGCAAGTGCCTTTTCTGTTTACAGAAAATACACCAGCTTCTTGGCGTCATTTGACACTTTTTTTCAAATATATCTTTTTTTGGGCTACTAATTGAAGGCAGTTACAATTTTGTACAATGTTAAAGTTACCAAAACAGGCGACAGCCAAGTTTGATAAAACATCTTTACAACACTTATATTATAAATAACTATTATAAACAACATAAAGGCAACAAAGAATAATATAACTTTAAAACATTTCTGTCATTATAATATTATAGATTTGAAAATATTTTCTTGCACTTGAATGCAGTAGTTTCATTTTAGCGATATCCGAAAAATGCAGCAAAGTGTCGCCGGGGCTCATTCATCCCTGGCCCTGGCGCTATATTTTCGCAACAACCATTCATCAACTGCAGACGTTTTGACGCTGGAGACGTAACGAAAAACCAGCAACAGGTCTCAGGACGACGCACTGGGACCACTTCAACGTAAAAACTTCCTCGGAGTTCTTATGCTTATCTAGCACAGTGTTTATTTTATGATTAATCTTGTACACTCTATTAATCTAAGCGAATCTGGCAATAGAGGCCCCCGAGGACCAAGAGTTAGAGCTGGGGAAGCTAATAATAATAAGTAATGGGGTTGTAGATAAAAATGTCTACTAAGTCCCGATTCCCAGATGTTTTGAGAGAAAACATAAAGTAAGTTAAGTCTTTGGTCTAAAAAATGTAGGCGTATCTATTTAACTTTAATTCCTCTTTTTAATTTTAAAATAAACTTTAAGTTACTGTATATCTAAGGTGAAGTTTTCTTGTTAGTATACATAATATATATTTAATTTAATTTTAGAAACTTCCACATATCCAGAGATATGGAAACGAACAAAAATTTGTCCTATATTTAAGAATGGCGTCAATAGTTGTACACCTAGGAAAATATTTGAATCAATACTATATAGAAAAATATATTTTCATGTTAATCCACTTATAAATGACGTACAACATGGATTTATGTCAAATAAATCCTCTGTTACTAATTTGATGTGTTTCGCACAAACTGTAATTAATGTAGTTGATAGCAATGATCAGGTTGATACTGTGTTTACAGATTTCACTAAGGCGTTTGATAAAGTCAATCATGATATATTGTTGAAAAATTATACGGACTTGGTTTTTCTAATAATTTACTACAGTTATGTGTGTCTTATTTAAAAAATCGGCAACAGTATGTTGTTTATAGAGGCGCGGAATCAATTAATTTTTTTACATTGTCAGGCGTACCACAGGGGTCCAATTTGGGGCCATTATTTTTTTTATGTATGGTAAATGACTTACCTGATGTTGTTGAATATTCACATTGTCAGTTGTTTGCAGACCATTTTAAAATTTATAAGAAAATTGAGTTATTGACTGATTGTTGTCTTTTACAAAATGATTTGGATAGTATATTTCAGTGGTCAGAACAGAATTGCTTATCTTTTAATGTAGCTAAATGTTTTGCTATTACTTTTTCTCGTAAAGTTAGTAATGTCATTTTTGATTATAATATAAATAAGTCATTACTTACCAATAAGAAAACTATCAAAGACCTTGGTATATTGTTGGATTCTGAATTAAACTTTAATGATCATATAAATGAAACAGTATTAAAAGCTTTTCGTATGTTAGGGTTTATAATAAGAAATTCTTGTAATTTTCGAACGAAAAACATTTATTTGTTTATTTAACACTTATGTTAGAAGTATTTTAGAATATGCATCTATTATTTGGTCCCCTCTATATGAAACGTATAAAAATCGTATTGAGCAGGTTCAAAAAAAAATCTCAGATATCTATATTATAGAAAATATGGCGTTTATCACTATGACACACCTTGTAATATATTGTTATGTGAATTTAATTTTAACAAATTAGAATTTAGGAGATTATATTCATCAGCATTATTTGTATTCAAGTTATTTAATAATAAAATTAATTGTATGTTTCTGTTAAATTAATTCAAGATACCGCAATATTATAGTAGAAATTTAGATTTATTTTATGTTCCGAATTCAAGCACAAATTTGGGGAAAAATTTGCCTGTGCATAGGTTATCTAAAATTATAAATGATATGCAAGAAGTAGATATATTTTTTGATAAATTTTCACTTTTCAAAAGGAAAGTTAAAGACGATTTACAGAGGTTCTTTTGTTCCTGACAGATCTCATCTTTCTTTATGTCTCTTTATTTTCTTTTTTATGCTATATTATTCCTAAAATTTAGTGTATAATATTTAGAATAACAGAATATAATAACGTTGTGTTTTTTTTGTTAATGTAATTAATATTCTGTGTGCACTAGCCTGGCTGGACCAGCCAAATTTGAAATGTAGTATTGCAAATGGTCATACACTCACACAGGCTGGTACACGATGAGCTTGCTTTCGAACTCAGGCGGCACAAGCCATGTTTGTAATAATTTACATTTTCAAGCGGGACCAGCTATGCGGGATCCTTTATAGACCAATTAGATTTCTGCCTTTATACCACGTGAGCATCTACGTCGCTGTACAATCTCAGTCACCAATAGACCAGGACCAGCCTGGCTGGACCAGCCTCAATGAAATGCGGGCTTAACGAAACAAAAAATTGCTGCCAGTGCGACTGTCCTGGATATTTTACAGAAAAATAGGAAATAACGTTCAGTGTGGATTTTGAAACATGGAGGATTAAACCTAAAAGAATTACGCTCACATTATGATTTTTAGTATCGAAAAAGATCTATTCCCAAATGTTTAAGTTGATACAGTCAAACACAGTGTCATTATTACAAAAAATCACTTTTTAAATTCCAACTTTGACATCCTGTATCTTTTTTATTATCAACATTTTATCGAGGCAAGTTGCTTAAGTAGTAATATTTTGAAGTGAAAAATGTAGTATCTCCCTGGGCCATTAATTAAAAACCACCCAGGATAAATAAGTAGAAAGGAAAACGATCATATTCCAGAAAACATTCTAAACGATTCATGGACAGAACGCTAAGAAACGAGCTACCCCCAATAAATTTTTCGACACTTTCAGCAGTCCTTTCTATCTGGGTCTGCGGGAATTCACTTTGGTTTCCCTTTTCGCAGCAATGGCTGCGCCATTGTCAGTTAATTACCTTTGTTGTAAGCGTTGACATCTGCCCCGCTTTCAATTAAGCGTTTTACAATGGCGTTGTAAATCTCTTCCTGCCTGATGCACACGGCCAGCAGCAGGGGTGTGTTTCCGCTGCCGTCTTTCGCGTTGACGTCGGCGCCGTTCTCCAAAATCAGGCACACGGCTTCCAGGCAACCGTCCCGCACGGCGTCGTGCAAGCCGTCGTGCTGAAAATATGACGTTTGAGTAAAAAATAGTTGTATACAGCAACACTGCACAGCGTTATGCCAGTTTTGCGACTGTTCAACATTTGTGTTTGTGACAGAACTTCTATCAGCGTCAAAAAGAAAGTGATTCAAAACTACTAAAAATGTGTTATTATTTTTTTTTTAAGTAAAAATAATAGTGACTCATACTTAAGAATTAATTATCTCTCAAAAAACTGTACTGCCTAAATTGGAATCTTATGAAAATTGTCCTTCAACGTGTTAAATTTCCCGCCTTTGTATTTATGCAAATTTTTAAAAATTATTATAAATTACTGAAATTACAGGAACATAACATTTTCATTTGATTTTTTTATAAAGAACATATTTATTGAATTAAAGATTTAAAATAATAAACATATCCATAAAGATGAATCATATTATATAGGGTTCTTTATACAACTTTAATCCCAGTCAATAATATCATATTACGGAATTATGTAGAACACTACTTTAATATAAAACTGAACAAAACCCATCCAGCATGCCAAAGTCGAGAGTACAGGTTTAGCCTTTAGCTGACTTAACGAAGGTTGACCTTCTGGTTATCCGGTTTGTGTATGGCCACCTAATAGCAAAAATTTAAACTAAAAGTCAGTTATCAATAAAATATATAAGTTATGTGAAAAAAAGTAAGGGGACTAGTAAATTACATTACTAATTTTTATCAGTGCTTCTTGTTGGAAATACCTTTAGTTTAAAATGAACAGTTGATGTTTGCAGTACATTTTATAGAAATTATAGATATTCAAAAGTAGATATACATTTTTATTTGTATTCATTTTAATATAAAAAGATTTTTTAGCTTAGTTGGATTAAAAAAACATACATTCGCAAATGAAAGTTATAAGATAGACAATAAGAATTGCCGTTTCTATCTAAAAGCAATATGAAAATTGTACTTAGGCTAAGTACGGTGGCTATTCATAATATCAGCATATACTACCTTCGTTCCAGTTTACTTTAATTTTGTTATAATCCATCTGATGCCTTTCGATTCAGTTTTAATAAAGCCGTGCAAATAGTAGAATTAAATTCAATTTAATATATGGATTTCCAAGGACCTTGAATTTAATCGAAATTCGTGTTTGTCGGTTAGTTGTATGCTCTATCGAATAAATATACTACTGATGTATAAAACAAATTAGTTTTTGTGCTAGCCGTGATTAAACAAATTTCTAAATCGTAAAATATTTTTTTTTTTGTAAAGGAACTTTGTATTTATGAAGTAGAGTTCATGTACGAGACATCTCAAATTTTGTTGAATGAAACAAAGCATACAGAATATTGTATTATAAAAACAAATTTCAAGTAGTCAAATACAGGGTGTTTTCTAAGTATACGTCAAAATTCTAGGAACATATTCTGTGGACAAAAATAAGGGTTTTTTGTTATACAGGGTGATTCATTAATAATGGGATAGAGCTTAAGCATGTTGCTCAAAATAGAGCGATTAAGCCAAATATGCATTATCCCATGTTGCTCCTTTTCGATCTACAGGGTGGCAAAGTTGAAAAAATAAATCACATTTTCTTTATTACTTTTCGATAGCATCGACCGTATTTTATGAAATTTGGCATAGGGGGGGTTCTTGGTACTAGAAATTCGAATATGTCGACGATTTTGGTGTATCTGCTATAGGGCGCCACCAACGATGGTTTAAACCCCTTTAAATCGCTACGACTTTTTTGTACTATACTGTATCTCATTTTGGACTGGAAAAATTTGCTTCCCTATCTTTTCTAGTTAAAAAGGTACACCTTGTTGATGTCGCTAGAAGCAATGGTTTCTGAGAAAAACACATCTAAATCTCATGGTGCATGCAGTTTATCTAAAAGTAAAGTCAAATTGTTGCATAAGTAATGGGCCATACTATAACATCATAATACTGCGATAAGTCGATTTACTTTAACTTATCCTAAAAAAAATCCACCAAAATCAATAATAACAAAGATATAGGGTGTCAAAATTGAAGAAATAAATCACATTTTCTTTTTTATCTTTACATCGCTTGAAGCAAATTTCACGAAGATTTTTACTTGATCAAATAAACAAATTTTGTTGTTAATCGGTTTGGAATACAAAAAAGTGTAGAGAAACAAAATATGAAGAAAATATGGCGCATATGATGACCTATTTTATTTGTAATATTATACAGAGTGATATATTTCTCAAGCGGTTTAGAAATTATGAATTAAAAAACTAACACGCTATAGTTGGACAATGACTCAAGACATTACATTTATATTAAAAAAAAATCTTTATTTGTGGCCAGAGACGCCTTTGAATTTTTGACATCTACTTAAGAAACACCCTGTATATTAAATTCTACATACAAGAAATGTTGACCGTCTGTATGTATATTTTATAGTTAAATTATTTTCTAAAAAATAATGTAATAATTTTGCATACTATATGGTGGCACCTTTCCATGATTTCAGAACCACTCACTACACCCACTTAAAGGCAACTGCTGTTTATCATAGACTAATTAATAGGTCAAAGCTTACAGGAAAATTGTAATCAAACCGCAGACTCTTATTATTTCAGATAAGGCTCCTGTTAATATGAGGCGTACTTGTTTAAACGTTAGTTTTATTAAAAATTTTACGCGTGAAGTTATCCCGCTGACTTTACGAGAAATTTTTATGGGCCTTGCAAAATAAAGATAAATCCAGATTATTAAATCGGGGCTCCCTGAATTCGTCACCATATTTTAGGTACAGATTAAATTTTACGTCGCTTTTACAACTTTTGAAAATGTAATCCAGTTAATTATACACGAGCTGTCATCAAATTTGTAAATCTTACCTTGCTACATTCTCGAGTCGATATCGTAACAATGCTGCTGGAATTATGTAATGGCCTTTTAGACACGCCAGTGTAACAAAATTAAGTTTAAATTGAGTAAACCCATATTATAACAGTGACTAAGTTAACGCAGACTTTATTTCAGCCACTTACCTTACACATCTTTTCAGGAAAGATCTTAAATGCTGCTGTATTACGTAATGATCTTTTAAATATACTCGTATGACAAAATTGCGTTTAAATTGCGTACATCCATGAGATAACAATGACTAAAATCAACACAGATTTTATTTGAGCTACTTACCTTACACATCTTTCAAGAATTTAAGTTGTATTGCTGATGTTGTTCCTAGCATAGATATTATTGGATGCAAGATAACTGTTAATAATACTTATTTACTTGTTTTTGTTATTTACATACCTCCTTCAACATCAACTGCAGATTATGAATTGTTTTTAGATACTTTTGAAAACTTAATAATACTTGAGACAAATTGTAAAATATTAATTTGTGGAGATTTCAATATAAATAAATTTAATTCTGATGCAGATGATACTAAAGTCAGACTAATTAGAAATTTTATGTCATTCTTGGATGTGACGCAGAATAATGCAGTATCGAATGCAAATGGTAGAATGTTGGATTTGATCCTTGGAAATTTCAATTGTAATGTTAGTAGGGATGAATTACCATTTATTGCAGAAGATGTTCATCATCCTTCATTAATTATTGACTTTCAATTGAATACAACTCTTACACAGAATTTTTCTTTTAATAGTGATTCTAGGGCCTATAATTTCAGAAAAGCCAATTTTCCTCAATTATACAATCGTATATATCATAATGACTGGTCACAATTGGAATATTATGCGGATGTTGATGAGGCATGTAATGCGTTTTATAGAATATTGCATAATATTGTTGATGAATGTGTGCCAAAGTTTAGAAAAACAAACCGTTCTTTTCCACCCTGGTTTACTACAGAAATTAGGAACAATTTGAGATGTAAGGAAGTAGCTTATAAGAATTTTAAAAAGTTTAAAACTGAAAATTACCTTAATCAGTATAGAACTCTAAGGACAATAATTAAGCGGCAAATTAATTCTGCCTACAAAAATTATATTTCGACCGCAGAGAATGAAATCACGCGTAATCCATCTAGATTTTGGTCTTTTGTGCAATCTAAAAGAGGTCGATCTCGAATTCCAAAAATTATGAGTATTGATAACGAAAATATTGACTCACCACAAGCAGTAGTGGACGGTTTTGCGAAGTATTTTTCTAGTGTGTACAGGAATTCTAGTCCTGAACATGTTAATGATAATTTGTCCCTGTCATCCAATATAGTCAATGTCTTACAAATTACAGAAAATGACATTTTACAATCAATAAAAAAATTGAAAAATAAAATGACTAGTGGGGTAGATGGCATTCCTAGTTTCGTGGTTAAAGATTGTGCTAACGCGTTTGTATCTCCACTATGTATTTTATTTAATCTTATTATAAAAACAACCAAATTTCCAAATATTTGGAAAATTACTAAGATATGTCCCGTTTTAAATCAGGCGATGCATCAATGATCAAAAATTATAGAGCTGTGGCCATTTTATGTAACTTTGCTAAAGTCCTGGAAATAATCTTATACAATAATATTTACACTTCTATTAACTTAACAATATCACCAAATCAACATGGCTTTATGTTGAAAAGATCAACAGTTACAAACTTAGCGAGTGTAAGTAACTTCATATGTGATAACTTGGATGTAGGAGGACAAGTGGACGTTGTTTATACAGATATACAGAAAGCATTTGATCAAATTGATCATTATTTATTATTATCAAAGTTAAAGGGCTTTGGTTTCACTGAAAATTTGATCCTGTTATTCACGTCCTACTTGTCTTTCAGAGAACAATTTGTTGAATATGGAGGTTATAAATCTCAAAGTTATGTAACAACTTCTGGCGTCCCACAGGGAGCTAATTTGGGCCCGTTACTTTTTCAATATATATTTATTAATTACATCATCTGTAATTAAATGTGACCGTCTTCTATTTGCAGGCGACTTAAAACTCTATAATAATGTAACTGATATTAACGATTGTCTTTATTTACAAGATCAAATCAATAGAGTCCTATGCTGGTGTGATAATAATTTTTTAAAGTTAAACATATCGAAATGTAAAATAGTGACTTTTACTCGCAAACATAATTATATAATATTCGACTATAATATCAACAATTATACCCTTGAAAGATGTTCTGAATTGAAGGATCTTGGAGTTGTATTTGACTGTAAATTTAGTTTTTCCAGTCACATTAACCAAATTGTTAAATCCGCTTATAAATTACTTGGATATTTTATGCGAAACTGGAATTGTTTTTCAAATATTAGAAGTCTAAAATTACTATATTTTTCATACATAAGATCTAAATTAGAATACGCGTCCTTAATATGGTCTCCTATATATCAGAACAATATTATGTTGATTGAGACGGTTCAACGAAAATTTTTAAAGTTTCTGTTTTTTAAGTCCCAGGGGTTTTATCCTGAAAGAGGTGTCGACAACAGAATCTTGTTAGATATGTTTAACATGACTTCCTTATATGATAGAAGAAATTGTACAGCTATAACATTTTTATATAATTTAGTACATTATAATGTTGAATGTATGTGCCTTGTAAATAAAATTTGTTATTTGGTTCCTCGGCAACATTCTCGTGGAAATAATTGTTTCTATTGTCCTAGTTGCCGTACGAACATTATGCGTAAGTCACAAATATATAATATGTGTAATGTATTCAATACTATTTCGAGTTTCTGTGATATTAATTATGACACGTTAAAAACTATAATTGGCTCATATCTAGAAAAATGTAAAAATTAATGTATCCGCATCTTGTGTAGTAATTACTAGAAATTTTACTTTCCTTTTTTTTGTTTTTTGTTTTCTATAGTTTTACTAAATGTGTTTTTCAGATTCTATGTTTCCTGTAATTGGGTAATTTACCTGTTGAAATAAACGTGTTATTATTATTATTATTATTATTATTAAGAAGGATCTTGAATGCTGCTAAGAAATTGCGCAATGGCATTTTAGTATAACAAATTGCTTTTAAGCTGAGTAAAGCCTTGTTATAACATACATTTTATTTAAGCTACTTACCTTACACTTTTTCTAAGAAATGATCTGAGATGCCGCTAAGAAATTGTGTAATGATCTTTAAAGGACATTCATATAACAAAATTGCGTTTAAATTGCGAAAACCCATAAGATAACAGTGACTAAAATTAACACAGATTTTATTTGATCTTCTTACTTTACAAATCTCAAGAATTATCTTAAATGGTGTTAAGGAATTGTGTAATGACCTTTTGGAGACACCAGTACAACAAAGTTACGTTTGAATTGAATAAAGCCTTTTTAACACACATTTTATTTGAGCTACTTACCTTATATATCTTCTGAGGACTGATCTTAGATGCTGCTAAGGAATTGTGTAACGATCTTATAGAGACACCTGTATAAAAATTGCATTTAAATTGAGATACCAATGACAAAAAATAACACAAATTTTATTTGAGCCACTTACCTTACGCATCTCCGTATAAATGATCTTAGATGTTTATGTGCTTTGCTTAGAACACTTACACTAAGTTTTTAATAGTTTACTTCGAGTTTAAGAAGTTTTTCGTAACTAATCGGGCACGAAATCATTTGCTCGTATTAAAAGCGCGAATTAAGTTCTCTTTATTGCTGATACTCATCTATTTTGTGCTGATACCCAAACCGGGATTAATTATCGAAACAAAGAGAACAAATCGAAAAAAGCAGGGCGTCAGTTATCGAGCTGTAATCGTCGTGCCGTAAATAACAGACTTAGCAGCCTAATCCCAATAGGATTGCAAAAATTCAGCGAAAGGCAGAACAAAATTAAATTATTAAACAAAATTAGGCCCTAAAAAAATTGAAGCGAGCCTGGCCGGCTTATTAGATTGAACGCTGACAGAACTGTGAAAACGTATTAACACGTCAGCGGGGTTTTTGCGTAGCAGAATATTATATCTGTATAAAATCCTGTAATTACACAAAAAAAACGAAGTAATGAAAAATATAATCCAGGCCCTACATTGGAAATCCAAGTACTAATTTAATTTTCCGTACTTTTGTGTGGTTGTTATTCAAAATGATTTTTTTAGATAATCTGTTTTTGCTTCTGCGCTATCTGCATTTTATAGACATACTAGGTGACCCGGCGAACGTTGTTTTGCCATATGAATTATTTCTAGTGAATATTTTGGTAGTCGGCTTCGTTCTCATCCCTACTCCGTGCTGTTTACTGGGTGAGAAGCACAAACCTAGAAAAAATATAGACTGTGCCAGTGTCATATTGTCGGCGACCGCTAATTCATGGTTGCCCTAAACGGTCCAGTATCACTAAAACTTGTTTCTTATGCCAATTTACGTTGGTTATATTGTAGCGTGAATCTCATTTGTTTACTGTGATTGGTCACATTCTTTAATGACATTTAAAATGACAGCAAGTTAGTTAATTTCATATTGCAATGCAGCCATCATATTTGCACAACCGCCAACATAAAGCAAATAAAATATCAATATTCTGGACCTTAGGTCCCTAGAAAACGCGGCACCTGTCACATGACCTATATCATGAACCGACGCTGTCTATATTTTTTCTAGGTTTGTGGTGAGAAGTGACACCGGTAGACGCCTGGCGGGGATAACTGATCTAGTGATAATCGATCAGTTATCCACCAGGGTTTGTGATAAAAGGGGGAAAATTAAGGGTTGTATGTTTTTATTAATGCCTCATAATAAAAAAATAAAAATACAAAATTTAGTCCAAAGAAATTAAAAAAAATGTTTGGGGTGGACCACTTATCACTTAGGGGTATGAAAAATAGATTGCGACCGATTCGCAGACCTACCGAATATACATATATAATTTCATAAAAATCGGTCAAGCCGTTTCCGAGGGGTATGGTACTGTGACACGAGAATTTTATATATATAGATACATATTAAATTGGCAATATCATTTAATACAAAAAATTTGCGTGAACAAGTTCAGATGGATAGAAGAAGAGAGAGACGGAATAGAAGGAAGCTTTAGAAAATTTTCGTCGATGAATAAAGCAAATATAAAAAATAATACAGATGTGATAGTGAGGGAAATTAACAACCTAATATTAGCAATTTGAGTTAAATATAGTGCAAGAACTCTAATCCTTAGGATACATGAATAACCAAGTCATCATGAATCATCGGTATTCATAAGAACTTGGATGGCATGGATACCCAAAATTGTAGTATATTATAAAACTCTTCACTTAATTACTACACTTTGCGTGGGAGTCTCTCATATACCATGTCATATTGCAACTATTTTTCTATTAAATTATATTTTGCAAATATTTCAGAAAATCTAAGTAGGCTGTGAGGAATAATACATTTAAAATCTTGACATTAATCAATGATATGACTCATCTATTTTTAAGCAAATTTTAGTTTGGATATTGGACAGTTTAAAAAATAATGTTTTTTGTTTGTTAAAAGCTTCCTTTGTCGGTTTATTCCTAATAAAATAAAATGTTTGAAAAACGAATAGTGGTCCATATCTCCGCAACCGTTATTTTGCGGACCCATGTTTATTGAGACCTTTCTGCTTATTTTGGTGCATACTATTACCTCCTTAAATATACACTTTTTTTTAACACCCTGTATTATTATTATCGCAACGCCACTTCTCCTACCTTATTATGTAATTACTTCTTATTAAGTTTTAGAGCGCTGCTAGCTAAAGACTTGTGGAAAATTAGGGCTAATGCAGACTTATCGCATATTAAGAGTATTTTTGTATTCGCCTCGGCCACCGCATTCTAATTACATTAACAGAAATAATTGGGGCAGGCCTTAATACCCTGACAGGATACGTTGGAAGAATTTGTTGCTGCGAATGTAAGAAGTTTCGAGTAATTTGCATTAATGCCGCTAGGGGGCGGGCAAGCCGGGGGATTTTAATTAAAACTACGGGCGCTAATTAAAAATTATGAAATAGCTGCTAAGGTAACTTTCTCATATCCTTATTTATGGCCAAAGTGTGCCAAATGCATCAAGAAAACAGACTAAAAGGAGGAATATTTCCAAAGTGGCCTAGCCGTTCTGTTTGATATATCTCTCTTAAAGTTAAATAGTACAAAATAAGCGCGGTAGGCAATTTCTGCAATTGCAACTGAAATTTTGATTAAACATTTAATTTTTCAAATAGAAACAGCAATATTATATATATAGTTAAAATAACAGCATATACTTACAGGCTAATTCTCGGCGTTAGAAATTCTCATGCTTGTAGTAATTATTTTCTTCTAAATATTTGACTGAATAATTGAATATGAGTTTTGTAACCAAAATATTTCCAAGAAGCTGTCACTTCCTATTATACCGGAAATCGTCAACAACCTCAAAACAATATTATTATGAAATAAAAAATTACTATAACAATGATTACATTAACTAAATTACACGCGTAAAACATATAAAAAAGACAAAGGTTGTCCTGGAACACACACCGGAAAATATAATGTACTTTTAATAACATTCCTATAATGCTGTGTTGTGCTATGTTATCCACTTTGTATGTGGGTAGGTATATTATTTAATCTATCTCTGAAGCGTTCTAAATTCCCATCTTTGTGTGTGTATGCCCGATCATGAAGTCGGGGGATCCTTCTGATATAGCAGATTATCGTCCTATTACCGTAATAAATAATTTTGTCAAAGTTTTTGAGATTTCTCTGTACAACCGCATCTACTTTTCGGCAAAGAGTTTACTTTTAATAATTCAACATGGTTTTATATCTTACAGATCCACCACCTCCAACCTGGTTTGTTTTGTTTTTTCTAATATTCTAGATAACCATGGTCAAGTTGATGTAATGTACACTGACTTCTCTAAGGCTTTGGACAGGATACATCACTCAGTTTTACTGCAAAAACTTAACACATTTGGTTTTAGTGATGAATTGCTTTTATTTTTTCGTTCCTACCTTCACAATAGGATGCAATATGTTACATTCAATGGTTTTAAATCTAAGACTTATGGCGCTACATCGAGAGTTCCTCAGGGTTCGAATTTCCGCTACTGTTTCTTCTATTCATTAATGACCTTGATGGTGTGTTGAATTGTGGGAAGCTTTTGTACGCTGATGACGTTAAAATTTTTACTTGCATTACTTACCTACCTACCTTTTTAATTTATTATGTTATATGTGTGATATTAATAATATAAGTTTAAACCAGCTGCTGGTTTGGATTGCCCATGACGTGCAGTTATAATTTTTCCGCATATTAACTTATTTATTTTTAATATTTTTGACTACTTCTTGTTATGTGTTTTTTATTGGTAGATCATGTTTTTAACAGTACTTTTTTATACTTTTATATTTTTTACTTATCTATTTTACCTATGCATTTAATTTTTTTTGTGTTAGATTAGTTTGACGGTTTTACTTTATTTTAGTAATTTTTATGTATATGAATAATTTCTATTTCTTTGCAAAATTGTATTTTTGTAAGAGATCTCGGTACAATCTATTTTTTAGATAAGTTGTAAATCGCCCTGTATGTCGTAGCTCCCAAGTTTGTGTGATTTTTTAACTTAGATCAACTTTCCAAAAGCTAGGTATGAAAATTATGAAATTAAGGTAAAAAAAAATCAATAGTTGAATGAATTTTTCGAAAACAAACTTATAGTTGCGCCCTGTATAAATAAAATATGTTAACCTTATCACGTTTTCATATTTTTTGCAAAATTTGTATAATGTTCTTCGTGGTTCACATTAGCTCAACTTTCGAAGGCAGACAAAATCAAAAAAAGAAATCGACACAAGATCCCACAAAGTCTGATAACGATCACTTCACAAATCTGTGTCTGATTCCAACAGCTTATAGAGCTATATTTTATTTCCTTTGAAATTACATACAACAATAAAGATCTGTTACAAATTGCCGACTCTTTTGAAGATCACCTTACACCACCTGCTTCTCATATTTTCCAATTTCGCAGTCTTTCATTTCTATCTGCGTGTTTACTTACAAAAACCTATTATAAGGAAGTTCTACGTCTACGGAAGGCATTTGAACTAATTTAAAATCTTATTTATGGACGAGATGCAGCGTGGAAATTTTAATTTAAAACTCCCGGATGTTAAGCTGTTGTTTTATTTAAATGCGCTGTAAATTCGGAGAAAACTATGCGAAGCTTGCGTAACACTGGGAAAATCTTGTCAGCTTTGATTTTTCTAGTTCCGTCATACTTAGGATGTTACTCAAAGGCTTGTAAAAATTGAAGGATTTAATACCTGTAAGTGCTGAAAGATATTAATAATGGACAGTGACCATAATGTCCGATGTACGGAATATTACTGTGTTTAAGGAGTTTTGAGGCAAAAATGTATAGATTAGTAATTAATAAGAAATTATTGACACTAATTGCACTAATCCTTGAATCTGCTGATGCAATTAGGGGGAACTAAAAAAATTGGGTCCGACCCATTATATGTACAATGGTCGTCAGCTTAAAGTCACCACTTCCATGTTTTGTCCCTTTCTAGCACCGTGTATAATAAATGGCACTAGAAAAGAATGGACCATGGAACTGGTGACTTTAAGCTGACGACCATTGTACCTACATGGCTTATTCAAATTAAGTACAACATAGAATAATTAACTATAGTTTATTTGTAAAGTTTCTACACTAGGAAACATAATTTTGAAACTAATTATTTTTTTTACATAATCTTTGAACCTCTAAAATACAAACTCCATAATTTTTAAAATCACTAAAATATTTTCTGCCTCCAGGATATTTAAAACATTCAGTGACACAACTGGTAAACGAATTGTTTATTATATTCATTTACATTTTCAAAAATTTCATAAATAACGTTCTAATCCTTTTATCTTTTGTATCAAAAACAATTTTCATTTTGCAACTTTTTATTATCAATGCTCTATATTTTTCTGTTGTAGGTGAATAGAGACATGTTTTTACTTGTTTGAATAATTGTTGTGTCAAGATTTATTTAATTTTGGAAAAACGGGTAGTATCCAATTAGTATTTTCATTCAAATTTATATATTTTCATTATTATTTTGTTTTGAGAAAAGACTGGTAATCCATTAAACTGTATACGTAAAAATAAATGGTAAGTCTCAGTACTTTTCGAAAAATAAATAAAGATAATTACCTACCGTTTACTGAAACAAACTGTTTATGCAATGCAAACAGTCACAAAAATATCAAACGGGGTCTTACTAAACTCAACATTAATGATTTTATTCCCGAGCGGGTCAAATTTTTTTTATATTTATATACTTCTTTACCTGATTTATTGGATATTTTGAAGAAAAAAACTTCCAATTTACCAAACATGCATTGGATCATGTTTTGACGCATAGTGTTTATTTAACAAAATTAGATCAGGTTCACTAATCGATCAAGTTTTGCTTACTTTTGTTCTTATTTACTGAAATCGTTTTGTGAAACATTTTTTATTTATTAACCAGATACTTATTGTGATAATAAATAGGTTTAACAAAATTGCCCCACATTCAAAATAAGTGTGGACCAAATAATCATCGAACTACCGCCAAAAATATTTTTTAGGGCCACACAACTTAAGATTCATCATTAGAGATAGTGGAGCGCGGTGTTTAACAGGACCGTAGTCAGTTTACAAGGACTAGTTGAAAACAAGGGAACATTCTTACGGGACGCGCTATAAAAATAAAATGTTTATAACACCTGAAAGGAATAAATGTGTAGGGCAAAAGTGGTAGTGGTACCTGATGAGCTAAGGGCCTTGAAATATGGCGGCACTTTTAAAAAGAAACTAAAAGTATTTATTGTCTCATCTCTCAAGAGTAATATGTTTTGGATATTTCAACAATATGTGATGTCTAATCTTCTATTAAACGATCAACAATTCGTTGAGCGCTATTTGTTAATGTAAATTATGTTAATATTTATAAATAGTTATTTATATAACACAGCGAATATACGACCTACAGCCTAGGGGTAAACCACTGCTTGAAATTTGTACAATGAAATGCCATTTTTTAAAAATATTACCCAAAAAAATACCTCATCAAATAAGCAAATTCCTCAAAAATACCCAAAAACCACGAATTGCCCTCAAGTACCCAAAGAAGACCTATGACAAAACCGTCTTTCATTTTCTTACAGAAATTATGCCATTTACATATCTACGTAAATAATACAGATTTTTTTAAGGGCTCCTTTGACTCGAACTGAATACATCATCTGGAAAGAACATTTTGGATTACATACAATGTATCATAAACCCATTGGAGCACCTAAGAAGGGTGCCAATACCTACATCATGCCCCCTTCAAACTAACTAAAAACAAACTTCTTTTTCGTCTATGAAATCATAATATTCGGTGTCCTTAAAATTATTGTCCAGATTTCGAATACTTATCGGGTACCATCGGCGTCTCCAGTACAAAGTACAACCAAAATTTTTCATTAGCATTAGCATTAAGTGCAAATGCATGGGTATCGAGGGAGAATTCAATTTTAGCCCTATCTTACTTTCCGTCATGTATGATTAGAATTAGATAATTGGCAGTTGTTTACATAAAAAGGCTCGTTTTTTATTAAATAGAAAATGAATATGATAGGAAAATCTAATTTAGCAATATTTTAATTTTTAGTATAGACTTTCATTCACTTTTTATTACATATTTTCGGTCAATAGAATATGTCGGAGGAGTTTGACCAAACTTATCGTTAACACGTCGTATCACATAATATGTATTGATTTAAAGAAAAAGTTTAAGAAATTATACCATACTAAAATTTGTTAACAGAAGAGGGGAATGTGCTACTATGTGAGTGGATATATTCTGCGTAAACGCCTAATAAAACATTCATATGATACTTGTTTATATGGTCCTGTACTGTACAATCTATTGCAATAATAAAGGCACTGTTTAGTTGAACTTGGCTATTTATTGCGAACTGCTAACATATTCGTAATGAAATCTAATTTCAATTTTAAACATTAGTTCTTAGTTGTTTCACTCACCCACAGAGTAGTAAAAAAACTGAATTGAGGAAGTGTCATTATTTTTGCAATTGATTATATCTAATTCGAAATACCTTATATTATTTTCTAAACTAAAGACTTACTAACACAATAAAAGGCCACATAGTGGTTTAACAGTGTCTCCAAAAAATTTTCCATAAAATATTTTTGTATCTATTTTTAATAATTTTTATATTTGCCATTGCGTCGGTCAGTTGTTTAAAAATTGGCGGGAAAATACTAGTTTTCTCTTAAAATACCCATTAATTATCTTCGTAATACCCATTATTACCTTGATAGTACAAAAAAATACACAAAGTACCTAAAAATACCGAAAAAATACCTATATATACACATAAAAACCCAAAAAATGCAAATAATACCTTTAATTACCTACAGCTTGTACAGTAAAATACATCAGTGGTTTACCCTTCGCCTACAGCAGACGTAAAAAAGAAACGCATAGACACGACACCGACTATTATAGCGTCCCGCAAAATACCAGTCAGCTGTGAAGCCTCACGTCCCACGCGTTCGACTGTGTTAAGGGCGCCGTATTCTTGAAATAGTGTTTTTTACAAATACAAGTAATTTTAGACATTTAAGAACTGTATAATATAGAGTTTAGTAAATAACAAGAATGTTATCTCATGCCACCTGCGAATATTCAAAGGTACCGAAGTAAAATCAATATATAACGACAGAAAGCGATCTATCCAACAAACCTTTAGGTACTGAAATCTTTCAAAATACGTGCTTTTAAATTCACTTATAGATTGTTATAACATACACTTACATAGTTCTGTATATAAGATTGTTTACTTTTGTTTATACGTATGCGAAAATAATTGTTAAAATGTGGGGTTAGAATAGCGAAATAATGTGTGTCATACAAATGCATTTTAAAAGTTATTATATTATTTGAGGAGAGTTTAAATAGTAAAAGTGTATAAACAAAACATCAATAATTTTTGATATTACTTTTGCTCTACGTGTTATATTTTTCAACATTTCAGTACCTAAAGAACACCACAAATTTGGTCATTTTACGGCGAGAAATACGGCGACCTTAAACCTCGCGCTGGCTGTGACTCTATTCAACTACGACATATGTCTGGCGGTCACCGTCTCTTATTCTGTTATGATGTTATGCATGCCTTTTAGCCATGTTTAGCCCGCAACCAGCCCCGGTACCATGCACTAAATAGTGAATAAACACACATGGAGGATTTACATCATGTTCCGGCTAGAACTGCTGCAATTTCCGGCTCTCCCAACAACGCTGGACGCCCTTCCGCCGCCTAATGATAAAATTTTCATTAAAGAAATGGCCCGGGGTGAATTCCAAATTTGTTTCGAGATGCGCTGTTAGTCGAGCTGTAATTTGTTTAAAGTTTTTAAATTGGATTTAAGGGCTCACTTAACTTTGGTTTTAGCCGAGATACTTCTCCGAGTTTCTAATTTAATACAAGGGGAATGATTCTTTATACAGCTGCTTTTGTAATCTGGGGGAATTCGGGTTTCACTAAACAGCTTCGCGGGATTTACGGGGTGGCCGAAAGATTGTGTCTGGAAATTCGCTTTGAAATTGGAATTTCGGAGGAAATACGATTAAATTTAAGCAAATACTTTTTTTACAATTGAATAAAATTTTCGAAGAAAACTTCGACATATTAATATAGCTTTTGACTGTTATGTATAATAATGAACATATCTGGGCGTTATAAAATCCGTATGCAATTAGACCAAGACGATTTCGGCAACGTTTCAGTGTCAACGTTTTGGATAGCATTTTCAACAATAATTTACTGTTTGCTCAGGGTGGATAAATTTCGATGTTTTTATAGGCTATCACGTGAACTATAGGAGATAAAAAAAATGACTCCCCCTACTCTCGAGTTTTCTTTTTAAGAGAAAATTGATGGCAAATACCAAAGTGACCTACCGTCATTTGTTTTCGAGTAATAAAGAAAGTTTCAAATTTTCCAGTTTTAGATACATCTCTGTAACTTGTTGTCAGTTAAAAAAAAAAATTAGTACCTTATTCAGACACTTTTTTAAGTCCAGTGGCGTGCATAATTTGTTTGTAACTTTATTAATTTTTAAGTTGTAACCTAAAGTTGTGTTTTCTTTTAATACAAACCATAAGTGTTTATGGTCCAGTTAAAATAGTATTTTTTTTTTCTGTCTATTAATACAGTATGTGTAATAATGAATTAAAAACAAAATCGGAACGTTGGCATAGCCGGAAATATAGACCATGTTTACCTTTATAATCTACTATGTTTTTTGAAATTATCGGACGTGAATACCATATACAGGGTGTTAAAAAAAGAGTGTAAAATATTTGCAAAAACGTTGCGTGTTTTCTTATAATAGTTGGTTGATGTTTAGTGAAATAAACAGTACGTATTTGACAGTTGTTCTAAGTGCACAAGTTTTCTTTCGCTATGGCTGTTTACTCTAACGCAGAATTAACAGACATGCATTTCATGTATGGTCGTGCTAATGAGAACGCCACCGAAGCGCGACGTCTTTATGTTGACGCTTATCCAAATCGCCAGATTCTTTCACAACGCATGTTTCGAAGAATTCACCAAAGATTGCGTGATACCGGTTCCTTGAGCAAACAGTGCCATTTATCTGGAAGACCAAGGTCGGTATCCACTCGTAGAGCAGAAGAAGAAATTCTAGCACTGCTAGAGCAGAATCCAGGTACGAATGTGCGGAGAATATCAGCCGAGGTAGGAATTAGTGGTCCTCTTGTTTGGAGAATCCTTCACGAGCCACTGCATTATCCATACCATGTGCAACGAGTACAGGCCTTAAATCCAATAAATGATCATCGAGGACGTTTGGATTTTTGCCGCTAGTCTCTACGTTATGATGCTGAAGACCCTCGTTTTCTTGCAAACATTCTTTTTACTGATGAGGCCGGGTTCACAAGAAATAGAGTGTTTAATTTTCACAATACGCATATTTGGGCCGACGAAAATCCTCATGCTCTAATAGAATCTGGACATCAGGCACGTTTTTCATTAAACATTTAGATGTGTATTGTAGGTGACAGGTTTCTAGGTCCTGTTGTTTTACCAAACCGATTAACAGGCGCTGCTTATCTCAACTTTCTGCAGAACACACTGTATGACTTTTTGGAAGACATTCCTTTGAATCAGAGGCAACAAATATGGTTCCAGCATGATGGTGCTCCAGCTCATTTTTCCATGGCCGTTAGAGAGCATTTACATCAAACTTTTCACATAGATGTGTAGGAAGGGCTGGACCTGTTTTATGGCCTCCAAGATCGCCTGATCTGAACACTCTAGATTTCTTTTTGGGGATATTTGAAGACATTAGTGTATGGTTCTCCTGTAAATAGCCTGGAAGAGCTGCAGCTCAATCAAATCAAAAGTGTCAAGAAATCCAAACCAAGGAGGGTGTTTTCGAAAGAGTTCGAATATCGTTGAGACGAAGATGTCGTGCCTGCTTGGAAATGGACGGAGGGCACTTTGAACATCTTCTGTAACTTTGTTTTATGTTTGTTGAAAGCTTCCTTTGTCGGTTTATTCCTGATAAAATAAAATGTTTGAAAAACGAATAGTGGTCCATATTCTCCGCAACCGTTACTTTGCAAACAAATTAAACGTTTTTTCAAGGATGCTTGTTTCTGTAAATTGTAAAATAAGAAAGTATTTCCTTTTATATCAACCTCATCATTTTCAGTCCAGTGAAATATTTTTCCAAAAATTGCTAAAATTAGATATAAACTTTGACACCCTATAATGCGGAAAAATGATTTAATAAATGAAAATTTGTTTAAAAAATTTATATAATTATTTATACACAAAATCTACTCAATTTTCTATTTCTAGTCAGCTTTGCGAAAACTTCCTTAAAAATGGAAAGTTTAATAACTACATATTCTGCCTTTCTCAGTAAACATTTACCTTCTAAAGCACTAGATACATGTTTATTGAGAATTTCATTTAAAAATACTTTGAGTAGCGCTAAAATTCATTAATTCATCAAATCCAAAAGTAGTGTTGGTAATATTATTATTCGATCTAAGCTATAAAAGGCTAAAAAATATAAATCTTTTCACCGCATCACGTGAAATGTATTTATTAAAAAAAAAACTTGTTTGTACCTTATGTTATATTTATAAGCAACAAAGACTCAAATATATTAGGCTACATTTGTCAGATAATTATACAAATGCAACAGCGTTTACTTTATGGTTAGTACTACCAAATTGCTCTGTACTTGTATAGCTATGCATAACGGTGCAAGATAGTTTAGCTCTAATGGGGGTATTTAGCCTTGATTTATAATATTAACACTAAAGTTTCCCGGTAACACGGTCACGAAATTGTAAATTAAATAAATAAATTTGCACTGTAGTATACGAGACATTCTCTGTTAATTATTTGCAATATAACAAAGATAAATCATTGAAAAGCTCATGCTGCAAACATATTTGATAAAGGAGGTTAATAATGCATGTTTTACAGATTAAAGAAAGAGTTTTCCATTTTGTACGGAATCCGACCCAACGTATTTTTCCCAACTACTTGCTTGGAACATTTATTATTGTTATAATATACACAAAAAACGTCGATGCTCTGTATCCGGTTGACGACGTGACGCATATCTTCTGTATATATTCAAATATCTTGACAACTTGTTTTCATTATCAATTATACTAAATATGCGCTGTATTTTTGTCTAGGATTCTTTTATAGTTTTATCTACCAAAGTTTTATATAAATCCTGAATATTATCTATTGTTATGTTACATACCTTACTCTTCTTACGACAAGCTCCACATATGCCAGAAATCAGTGCCACCTAATTAAAAAGTAATGTAGGTACATTTTATTTTACATTTGAAGATGACAACTTACCTTGATCATTAAAAATATTTCCTCAGGGGCATTTCTCAAAAAAGTGTCAATTTCCCTTCTAATCAATATTCTTTTCTTCTTCAATTTGTAACCATCATTTCTTTTCTTATTAATAATAATATTAATCTTGAATATTTGCTAATGTCGATGATATGATGTGTAAGCATCGTTGTCTTTAACATGTCACATTTTTAAAAAAATATATGATAGGCAAATTTTTAGTGTGTTACCGTTTAACAAAATCATCATTAGTTTCGTTGTAAGTTGTTTTGATTTTCCTGGCAACAGGCTTAACAATGCAACAATCATATAACTACTCATGAAATATATATCTTTAAAGATTGATACAAAATATATTTATGAATTTACTTAGCACTTATATTTCACTAATCAAATATTAATGAAATATTATGTGCTAGGTACTATTAAAAGGTTCTGCAATAGGTTTAAAATATACGGATAAAACATCTAGAACATAATTTTATAAAGACAAATTTCATCTGACGAGATTTTTCTTTTAATAATTTTCCTCACATTCTTCATATTTTACGGTAGGTGACATGGAGGAAAATTAAATGAGCAAAGTTAATTTCATCAGGGACAACCGTGCACTTTTTAATTTAGCAAATTTCAGCCCCGTTGTAGCCAAAATGAAAAGGATCCCTGGGGAACCCCTCCGTCCACACATCCTTGGGCCAGCATTCATAGCCCGCTCTATAGTATATATCAAAAGGCATTGTTAACAGCGACCTAACAAAGTAAATATCTACCAATTAAGTTGGCTTCTGGTGGTCCACTGCCTTCTTTGTCGTTTTCAAGTAGACTAAGATCTTATTCCGGTCACAATGGAACATCAACAATTGAAGCCCAGGGGTAATCGCGGTAACAATGGTATCTGGAGTGCATCAATGCCTTGGGATCGAACAAGTGCGCGCAGCTTTGCGGGACAGAGTCAAGGAAAACCTGCCTCGTCTCGCTTTGTGGGATTAACTGTGTTCTGGCTACTCAAAGCTGGATGAGAACGAGAAAGGTTAGCCTACAAGTGTTTTAAAATTAATTAGTTGAAGCGGAATTAGTTGCGAATTGACTTAGATGAGTTAAGCTTTACAAGGATAGAACAGTTTACATGTCAATTAATAACTGTTGTGAGTTGCACGATGCAATTTAATACAGGGTGTCTTGCAAGTCGTTACAATAATTTTAGGAGGTGATAATTAATTTTTTAATATCGGTGATCGGTCAGTGGTCGCGCGGTTAAAGGCGTCAGTACTTGAATCGAGGTGACTAGATCGGAGTTGGTTCGCGCCCAGCTGCCGGTATACCGTATATAAGCTATATCCGTGGAGTGGATTGGCACCCTCTCTGCGGGTATGGTAGGGTGGAATAATGTTAGCCTGGGTCAATGTGAGAGATTGATACCGGTTGATATTTGAGTACCCCCCTAATTAATGAGGTTTTCCAGGTTTCCCTCATTCCTGCACTGAATAGTGGTTAGGGCCTACCAACGTAAGTCGTTCCTGGGCGCAAATGCGGCCTGCTTAATAATAATATGCCGCCCCCTCTCCCGCACAAGTCTCCGACTTCTGGGCTAATCCCTGTGATTAGAATGAGGGGTAGAGATATTATTATTATTATTATAATTTTTATTTAACTGCGCTATTCTACAATTATTGAAGTGTAGAAGAAAAGCAAACCTTTTTATAACAAATATTTCTATATATATTTTTTATTAGGAATGAATGAATTATTTAAATGATTTAACCAATAAAATCCAAAGTGGCTTCGTTACTTACCTAGAGCTTCATAAACATGGTTTTTCTACTTTGTAAAAGGGAAGAGTCAAATTTAAACTTGGATTTTGTTTAAACTTTTGTTTATAGGTTTATTCAGATATTATAAAAACTTTCCTAAGCAATGCTTTTTCAGTTCATAGGAAAAGTTTCTTCGTAAACGTTCTAAAAATTAGGGAAATTAATCTTAACACGTTTAAGTATGCAGGGAGCGCATTCGCCAAAACAGGACAGCCGTTTAGTATGTAATAAAAATAATTTAAGAAATGAAGACATTTGCTAACAAGAACGCAAACTTCAGAAAATATTGAAGTTATCAAAATACTGGAGAATTTAAAAAAACTAAATATTTATTTCAATTGTTCAAATCTTAAAAGAAAAATGTGAAGTTTATGTAAAAGTTCTGAAAGAGACATTATCAATAAATATTTTAAATATAAAATCGTTACATTTTGACAATATATGTATGTACTAGCACTACCTAAGTTAAATTTTCTAGTATGCAATGATGTATAATTATTTAAGTAACTTTAGCATTATTTAAAATTACATCAACATTCCACCATTTTGGGCCATAAATATGACCATCTTAAATGAGAAGTTTCAAATACAAATTAAGTCTAGTACTTAAAATTGTAATTATCTCATGTCGCGCGAGTTGTCTAGAGTCTAAAGGAAGAACTTTATTCTGGTTATAAATTACTAATTTGTCACCGCAGTAATTCTGCTTAAAGTTTCCTCAAGTAATCGTTTTACTATCTTTCAGCACTTAGACTACAATCTTGCTAATTACTGTATAACTTTTTGAGAGATTTATCTAGCCTGGAGCACTAGTTAATTTTTTTCGTATACACTTCAAACTTCTTGCAAAGGTGTTTCTATTTCTTCGTATTCTAATGTAATATAGGAATCTTTACGTGTATAGGAAACTAACGAAAATCCAAATCCGAAACTCCGTAGGTTCAATCTAGTTGGCGTTGAGTTGGGGAGTTTGACCTGATTTTAGACGTGACTGACAGTTATTGTTTACATCCGAATTTTCAGATTTCTCTCGCACGCAAACATATCTTGTCTTTTTAATGTTCACACGCAAACAGCTTCTTTGTCAGTTCTGTTTTGCGAACTTAAAAGGCACCCAAACATTTAGTATGCAGGGTTAACTATGACTAAGTAAAAATTATTATAGAGAAAATTAAGAATTGACGGAATTACCCTTCAAGAAAGTTTCAAACTTATTTATAAAGCGAAAAAAAATTGTCTATCCAATTATTTTCTAAAGAAATTAATCTATCTAAATTTACTAACCTGGTTTAATGAAAACACTATAGATATCTAACTTCTGACAGCGGGAACTTGAAAATTCAACCACAATAGATGAGAACTGACCTATTTCTGCATTTTAGTTTTGCTTTATCAGGTGGTCTCCTTTAAGTTGAGTCAAAAATATCTAACTATAAAAATTATTATACCAATAAATTAAAATTATTTGAAATTAAATGTCGACAATGATTAATCTGTCAATGAATTTAAACATTATAACGAACTACTAAAATAAATAACAAAATTGTACCCTTTATATATAGTTTTTTATATATTTTCAGGTATTAACAATATTGTGTGAAACTAACTACTCTGTGGGCTAAAGCCCCAACCAGCGTTGAATTACACCCACAATATCTACCCATATATTCTTTATTATTAGCTTTTGTAACATTTTTTACTGTTTTAGAAAGGTATTTTAACCTAATATATATTAAATCTCTTACGATTTCTGTCAATGAAGTCATATGTATGTTTTCTGATACCAAATAGTACACCGAGTAGTTAGTTTCACACAATATTGTTAATACCTGAAAATATGTATTTTATACAGCTCTGCTACTAGTACAATTTGTATTCTCAAAATTCGGCAGCATATTTTGTATCTTCATATAATTCTATGGACAAATGTATTATATTGTAATATAACTTAATGATTACACCGGTAGAGTGAACCTAAGCTGTGCCCATGGACATGAAAGACCGCAACGTGTCTTAACTAGAAAGGATTTTACGTTGTATCGAGAAAAAATCGACTGACACGCGATAATGTGCGAGAAATAATATATGTTTCAAATACTATATTGGACACTTATTTGAACAACACTCTGTATAAGACATGCAAATTTGTAGAAGGATGAACCTAATACCAGTCTGTTTACTACTAGTGTACCAAAAATAGAAAGCAATCATATCGGATTTGTTTAGCTGCAATTTTTCAAATCCGGCGAAGAATAAAGCTGATGCGGTCATTCCTCTCTGCTCGAGAAAGGCTCAAGTTCGAATTTATGTCAGTTCTGAACACTAAATAAGCCCTCGCAGTAAACAGCCGTGATACAAACAAAAGCGGAGTTCAACTTTATTGTTGGCTTTAATATTTATCATTCCCAAGAACGCAACGTATCCGTACGGATACAATAGTATTTGGAGGTGATTGATGGTCCTAGATCAAACTTCTGGATTACACTCGGGGAACGGATTATCAACAGTGTAGTAGCGAGTTTAGTAGAGAGCTATTTGTTTCATTTTTACTAATAAATATGTCAGTTTTCTATTATAAAGTCTTTTTATGTGGCAACAATTTAATACCAAAGGTAATATTACGTAACGGGGCATAGTTGATGTTTTATGTAGCTTCTTGCTTGCTTATGGCTCAAAGTTGCTTGTTTTTCCATATTTGTATTGTAATTTACGAATTTAAAAATTCTCGATGCTTGTCCTTTTATGTAATTTTTCGCTTTGATATGAATTACAAAATGTTGTTTCACTGAAAAATATTAGCCCGATAACAATTTTAATTTTTACTTTGAGAAAAAGGTTTCCTAAAAAGTCTATCGTTTATTGACGGTATCATCTCAAGAAAAAATATTTATATCTGATTTTTAGATATGTTTTTTTAAATTTTTGAAATCTACATTTTTCTAATTTTAAATTAAATTACCGTAACATTTTATATTTTTTCCTCTGGATTCTTAAAAATTAATTTTAATTATTGATAACCTTTTTCCTGTTAAAAGTCAAAAAAATATGACAGAACTCCGCCCGAGTTAAAATCCCACGGGTGGTAAACCGTAAATCAGTTATACTTGTCGAGACACCCTTATGGGTATGGTAGGGTGGAAGAACGTTGGCTTAGGTTAATGCAAGACATTGGAACTGGTCGGCGTTTGACCATTCCCCTAATTAATGAGGTTTTCCAAATTTACCTCATTCCAATACTGAATCGGAGTTAGGGTCTACCAACGTAAGTCGTCCCTTGGCGCAAATGTGGTCTGCTTATTAATAATATGTCGCCCTCTCTCCCGCACAAGTCTCCAATTTTTGGGCTAATCCTCGTGATTACAAAAAGAGCTAGAGATGTTATATCGTTATATCGTTATATCGTTATATCGTTATATCGTTATATCATTATATCATTATATCATTAATAGTAATAATGTAATAATTTACCCTCTACCCCTCATTATAATCATGAGAATTAGCCCAGAAGAGACTTGTGTGGGAGAGGGGGCGACATATTATTATTAAACAGGTTGCATTTGCGTCCAGGAACGAATTACGTTGGTAAGCCCTAACCACCATTCAGTGGAGAAATTAGGGAAATCGACTAGTATAAATCTCTCACATTGACCCAAGCCAACCATTCTTCCACCCATACCCGCAGAGAAGGTGTCAATTCTCTCTGCAAATATAGCTGATATACGGTCTACCAGCCGCGGGAATTGAACCCACAGCAAGTACTGACGCCTTAAACCGCTCGACCCCTGAACGATCCATCATTATATTATTATATCTTATTATCATATCATTTTATCATATTATATACCACTCAGAAGAATTTTATTTTATCTAAACCACGTTTACTTCCAACGTATCATAAGCTAGCTTGTTGACGAATTCCATGAATGTTCCTTTCATTAATATTTAATTACACTAAAAAAAGGTTATTTGCATATAAACGATACTAATCTGGTTTCCTTTTTTTTACTATTTGAAGCATCTGGAAGCGTTATTTGAAAACTTATGGAATCGTATCCGGAGAACGGACGAACAGCAGTAAAGAATCCCTTCCTACGCAGTAACTACAACCGATTTATGTCGGAATTAAATCCGACAGTGTATATTTGATCCTGAAACGGCTACGCCTTGAACGAGAGATGCAATATAAAAGCCGCTTAGCCGTCACGTCTCTACCATACGGCTCGGTGATAGTTCCTCGTAAAAACCGTACGAAACAAGGTGAGACAATATCCGGAAAGTAAAAATTTAATTAAGCGGATTTTCCCGGAACGTGGCGTATTCCGTATCCGCAAAGTTTTGAATAAACTTATGCTGGGAATGCATTCTGTTGATTTCTTTAGTTCTTACACAAATTTTCTCTTCTAGAAACTGTAGTGTAACATCCGGATTCGTTCAACGATGTTGAAAGCAGTAAGTTTTAGTCCAGCAATCAAGAATGTTTGAATTGGTACAAGCACATATTACGTTCATGTTTGCTTAAAATAAATCGCCCTGGTTTCCATATATTACCACTTTATATTATTCCGATACTAACCTCAGTAGTTTCTGCCTTCTGAAGCCGATGCTAATAACAGCAAAAAATCAATGTAATATGACATGAGCTGTTGAGAAATCAATAATCTTAAGTACATTTTTTTCTGGGCTCTTACAATAATATTCGACTGTGTGAACATGAAAATTTATTACAAAAGCTAGATGGCTATGGTATAAGGGAGATGGCCTATGAATGGATCTCTTCATTTCTCAAAAATCGGACACAATATGTAAGTCTTTCTTGTTTCTCAGGTACCTACCGTTCAAAGAATAAATTCTGGGTACAGGGAAGTGGGTATGGGTGTGCCACAGGGCTCAATATTGGGACCTGTATTATTTGTGTTGTACACGAGTGAACTTGATACCTTAATATCCGCTGCATTTCCAGTTATGTACGCTGATGATATCTCGCTAATTGTTTCTGATAAAAACGATGATGCACTGGCACTCAAATGCAACGCGGTCCTAAATAAAGTTAGCGATTGGTGTGGCTCTCACTCATTATATTTTAATCCCTCAAACACATCTTATATTAGATTCCATAATTATCAGAAAAAATGTTCTAAACTAAATGTTCAGGTATACAATTCTCCATTGTGTGATATTGTAACAACTGTCAATTTTCTAAGTTTCACATTGGAAAGAGCACTGCACCAAACTAATAGCAAAATTAAACTCTCTGTGTTACCTGTTTAGAAACTTAAAATCACTTCTGACGAAGCCTCAGCTTATGAATTTGTACTACGCTCAAGTTGACTCCCGCTTGAGATACGGTGTATGTTTTTGGGGCGATACTACCCTATCACCTGGTGTATTTATATCCCAGAAACGGGTATTGAAATATATTGCGGGTATTCTAAGTTATCACACGTGCAAAGCTTTGTTTAGGGAATAGGGGATGTTAACTCTTACAAGATTATTAATTTTTGAACTATGTATTGTATATTTTTAAAAATCGAGCAACATTCAAAATTAATAGCGACATTCACGAAATTAATACGCGTCAAAATGGTGAGTTACGGATGCCCCTATATAAATTTAATATATCACGGAATTGTCCTAACTATCTTGGTTGGAAGCTTTTCAATCATTTGCCAGAAGAACTAAAGCGAATCCAGTTTTTTTAAAGTTTTAAATGTAAATTAAAGTTATTTTTAGTGGACAGGTGTATTTATCCTATAGATGAATTTCTGTCGTCTTAGGTTAAGTAACATTGACTATTCCTACATATGTGTACACATGTCTTAAAGGAAAATAAATGCATTGCCTACTATTATTATTATTATGTTGAGATAAAATAAATTTTTATATTTTAAAATGAAAAACTTGATTTGTTTTGTGTTCATCGAACATTTTAATTTGTTCAGCAGCAGAAGATATCCGTATTTTGATTAATGAGAAGAAATTAATTGCAGTATGGTGGCATTAATGCTATAAAACACCCTGCTGCAATTGCTAAGGCACTATTCAGTCGTTTTTAATTATAAAATCAGAAACACATTTAAACTAAAATGAAAAAATAGTGACACTATATAGTACATTTGGGACAGACATTAGTGCACGTGCAAGAAATATTCTAAAATAACGACAGCAGTATAGACCGATGGGAGTGTGACAACGTGTCGAAAAAACAAAATCGTTGTGTCTTCGAAAAATTAATCATTCTCAAAAAAAATTCATTTACCTGGGACTTGGAGAGACATCGTATTTTTTGTGGAGCTCATGGTTTGGAAATTATTAAGAGGATTAAAGATTTCCCCACGAAGGGAACCATAATTAAAAACTGAAGTCGTCCCACAGTTTAATTAAAAAGGAATTAGTAATTAACCTTTAAAAAATTATTTCTTTTAGGAACACCGCTGGTAGCCCTAAATCGATTATCCTTGAATTAATATATTTTTTTTAAAATAACTTCAATTCGGAAGGAAGCGCGACTGTTTGTATGAGATTAGTTTTGTTCATGAGAATATGGAAACGAAATTGCTTTAAAACCGCTCAAGAGTATTGTAGCAGAAGCCTACCGTCTGTTTAGAGTCGATATATTATCAGAAAGAAGAAAAACAACAAATAAATTTTAAACATAACAAAATTTAAGCAATATTATCTAGATAAGAGGTACTTTTTCTCGCCAATACAGCCATATCCAAACGATGAACTATTGCTTCCTCTCAAACATAGTCAGCAGAGCTAGTTAGAACAAGTATCTTAAAAGTATTATCAGGCCATCTGGCATCATCAAAGAAAGATAATCAATATTGTAATACTAACGACGGAAGAAGACGTAGGGATTCTAGAAAACAAAAAATATAAGAAACCTTTTTTTGCTCAAGGATGGTATCGTATGATATCTGGAAGTACCTCAGAACAGTTCCAAACGGTTCGGTACTTGTTCAATATTAAAGTTAAATTAATAAATTTTGTTTACAAGACATTTCCCTATCTTGGCGTAGGTGCGTACAAAGAAAAATAACAGTCATAATAGTTATTTTCTTTATTTTTGTTATGGATTAGAAAGCTAATATCGGTAAGTAAAACAATTAAATGATCTGTATAACAAATTTAAATTAAATATGAGGATAATTTGCTTCTTTCCAATAAATAAGATTGTTGCGATACTATTTGTAATGACAACTAAATAATATCCTCTCAGGTTGCAGTATAAAATGTTAAAAATATGTTTATCCATGACACTCTATTAAGAAGTTTTAATACGTCTATCTTCCGTGGATTAAAGGCCTTTTTCTACGTTCATAAAAGGTTATGTCATTGCATCTACTGCACCTGCACCTGCAACTCCCATGATCGTTGCAACTTGTAAAGAGCTCAAAATAAAACGCTCAATGTATAAATGGAAATATTAAAATAATATATTTTCTACCTTAACTTGTAAATATTTCTAATTCGGTGCTTTTTAAAAAAATTCTTCGACTTGGTTTCTCTCCGGTATCTTTACCTTCTTTGGCTTAGAATTTCTCGATTCTACTTTCAAGTATGAAGTAAGTTTACCATACTTCGAAAAATCAATATCTTTCTGCACTTTCAACACTGATTTTAGCATGGAAAGTCCACGTCAAAGCAGCAAACCGTTTCTCCACAGTGAAAGAGTAGGATAGTAGTCTCTCTTCTGTACTTGCTTCTTCTCCTATGCCTCTTTTTTCGCCACTTATCGAATTTCACCAATTCCTTCTTCTACACACTTTTGCTTTTCGCTGGTAACAGACGTAATGTTGCCTCTTGGCCTTCTTGCTGGATTTCAGCTATAATGAAGAAATTCTCAGCATCGTCACTCATTTTTTTTGTCGATTTTGAAATTTTTTTCCCTCTTGTTGACTTTCTAGTATTCAGCTGAAAATCTATATTTTTTTTATTACAATAAATTGTCAAATATGACGTTTCCCAAAAACCCTAATTTTTCACCTGCTCTCACACGGCTTCCCTCTCCTAATTGGCCGGTTTTGACTGTGGTCGTAGACAAAACGTTGAATTACATTAGGGAAATTAACCAACCTTTAATTCTTTCGAAAAAATATAAGTCTCGGCTGCGCCTCCAGTGTCTATTTATTATTTTTTTAACTACTACACTCTTTGAAATGAAAAATTACAGAATTTAGTTAAGGCATATTTGCCTCAGGCGTAATACTTTCCATTATTTCGTACTTTATGAATCATTCCATACATATATTTTTCGGAATATCATTTATATATTAACGATTGATATCAATAACCATTATTAAATATTGCAGTTGTCATATTTTCCGGCCGTTGCCATATTACTCCTTTATTAGGAGAAATTACAGCGATTTAATTCACTAGTAAATATTTATCATTTTGTTGGTAGTAGAGATTAATTATGATAATTTGCTTGTTTTCAGTATATGTACCTAAATGTGTACAGTAAATATTAAACATGTTTACTACTGCAGCCCTAAAATTATAGTCCATTAACAGCTATGCATGAAATGAAATTAATTGAAAGAGGATATTTATTAAGTGGAAAGCAGTTTTTAATTCATTTTAAAAAACTATTGCTATTATGTATCGGCATTTTGCCTAGTCTGTTTTAGTTTTATTTGACTATTTCTGTGTATGTAATATACAGAGCGGCCAAATGAAAACGAAACAGAGCCAATTTCAGGAACCGTCGATTTTAGATTAAAGGGGGACATTCGTTGCTGGTATTTTTGATTCCGCCACTTTCACGCCCAAGCAAGGGTAAGCATCACCCCAAAATATTTAAATGGCATTGGGGGTTGAGTAGTATCTATTTTGAAAGCTCTTACAATTCTCTGTATAACAGACTTTAAATTTTAATTAATTATGTATTTGTAAGATTTATAGATTTATAAAAAAATTTTACATAAGTTCTGGATCACTGTATGGCACAGTTTCAAACAATTTACTAAAGCTGAAAATAATCGTAATTGATATGTAATTTTCAACAATATGTCTGTATCCTTTCTTAAAATATGAGAGACATTTTCAGATCCAGTGGTCATCTTATTTTTAAACTTTTAATACAATTAATTATCTTTTCTAAAATAATTGGAATGTACTACTACTATAACTGAGAAATATTGGTAATAGATTCTCTGTAGATTCGCAATTAAAAGAATTTATAAAATGTTACTGGAAAAAACGAGCAAAGGTTCTACTATACCTCAATACCTCAAAACAAAAGTTTACTGGTCCAATGGGTTTTTTAGGTTTTACATCAAAACGACAGAAAATCTGGGTGGTAACATACCTAGTTAAACTATTTTTAAATTTCTTAGTGATGTTTGAAATCTTACAAGCGACTATAACTCTCTAGTTATTATTAGAGAGTTATTGGACGTGTCATAAGGTTAAGCAATATTTAGGTTCTATTGACATCTAAGCATGCGCATATGTGCTGTATTATTAAGGCAGCAATAATAAGGATAGTGCTCGACCATATTTATGCATGATTAAGGTAACGTTGAGCAATCCCTTATTTGATAGATCGGGTCATTCGTCCGTAATCGGTCATACCCGTCCTAACCTAAAGTAAAAATAAAATGTTTTTGTTTTTTTAAATAACCTCATGTTTCATGTTTCAAGAAAAATGAAATAAAGATAAGTAAACTTATTTTAATTTTTTCAAAATATTGACTTCTATTCCTTTTCATTCACCATTAAAATGGCATTAATTGAAAGATATAAACAAAAGAATAAGGGAATCCCATCCGTCAAATTATTAACCTTTTCTGAACAAAATAAGCAATATTTAAATAAAGTCGTTCCTAATACTGTTTGGCAGTATTAAAGGGATTTCAACAACTCTCTATTATTACCCCAATATAGTCTATCTGATGCATTCCAGTTTTTAAATTTGTATTTAGAAGTGCAGTAACACGACACAAAACAAATTTAACAAAGGACTGATTGCTCAAAGATTCACTCGCCACTTAAACCGCCGCAACCGCAATAATCCTAATGTATTTCTAAGTGTCTCTCTCCAGAAAATAGAGAACGTTCTAACGAAAGATTACAGTTTAAATAAAAATGCGGGCACCTCCGAATGCTTTAAAATCCTCGGGCCTGTTCCAAAGAGTTGGAATATCACGGCGGACGTCAGAGCTGAGATGATGGATAGCAGCACCGGGCAAGGCTTAGCTGGCGCGATATATCAGTTTTTCATCGCCGCCGCCTTAATTCTGGGTGATGTCGTCCCGGAGGAGTCGCAGGACCGGTTTCGGAACGCGGCCAGTCGAGAAATTAAAAAATTGTTACTAAGGGATTCAAAATCCACCTCTAGTGACCCTTTGAAGGTTAAATGTTATAAAAGTTTACTGCAAATGTTTTCATTTCGCAGAACTCCTCAATAATTCAACTTGCGATGTGGTTAAAAGTAAGTAAATTGCATAATTGAAGAAGCTGCACAAAGTATCGTTTATTATGTATAAATATTATAACACAATTGTCTAATAATATTTTTCTACGTTCATGCAAAAAACAAAACTTTATTGAACTATATTTAGTGGAAAAAGTGGTTCTTTATTGCACTAGTGCAATAAAATGTTTATTGCATTCATCTGTCATTCTACTACAGCGTTTTGTCATCATAACAAACATAAACGTTCAAATCGACGTCACATTTTCCTAGACTTAGTGTCATCTAAATAACATTTTTTGGTTTTTGCATGAAGGTAGAAAAATATTGTATGCAACTCGTGCAAAAGTGCTTATTTCACGTCGCGTGCAATAAACACTTACTTTTGTAATATTGCTGAACTTCTAAATTTTAATGATCCTTACCTTTATACTGTACATTGTTTCCGACGATCTTCAGCTAGTTTGTCTGGTGCTAATCTTACTGGATGGATGGAAGTCTAGTACAGTAGCGGAGAGTTATATAGAAGACTCGTTATACAACAAGAAGAGCATCACAAGCCAAATTTTGTCCAAAATTTCAGATAGCATTGCTTCCTACCCTGGTACAAGTTCCACAGAAATAATTACTACTTCAGCATCTAATGGAATTGAACACGAAATTACTTATTCTAACTGTAGTTTCTCTAACTGTACATCTAATTGATTTCAAATTTCTTAACTGTTTTTTATTTTCCCACCAGTGTTAAAAGTAAATTACGTCATCTACTAGTAAGGCTAAAAGTAAATTACAGTTTGGCCACTGATAATATGCGTTTAAAATTATGTATGTATTTTAATGTAAATTTAATTTAATGTCGGCAACGAAATTGTCTCCAGTACAGTCCTGGATGCAGCGATTGTAAGCGTTTTCATGTAATACGTTCGTATAGTAATTGGTAGACTAGCTGTATAAACAGATAGATGGATGGATTGTGATTTTTTCAAGGAGAGAGACTGACTAAAATAGATATTTAAAAATATGTTATTTTATATTATTTCAGTCATCAATTGTCTTAAACTTTAAAGTAGATTCTCTGCAGACAGTAGACACAATAACAGCAACGGTAACACCACAACCATTACCATTAGAATAGCGAGACATGAAATGAGATAAAAACTTTTCATTCTTACAGAAAAAGTCAAAATTGACTTCCATTATTGCAAGTATGATACCGAAGGACTCAATTTTAACAAACATTTTTCCAGATTTCAAGAATAGCTATATAAATACTTGGTGTCATTGACTGATTACACAGGTCCGTCATTAATATTTTGGTTGTCATTTTCGAAATGTAATTGTTATTTACTCCACATATCAAGAACCTGTTTCCTATTTTTTTTTATTGTACATTATAAATGCCACACGATGTAGAACTCTACCCAGGGCACCGAAATTTGTACAACCCGTCCTGGCCCGCAAATTCACTGGAATTCTCGAAGGGACCCTTTCTGTAAGAGGGTCAAACATCTTTGCATAACCTTTACTTTCGCATTAGATTAAGTGGGATTCTTCTCAAAGCCAGCGTCTAAAACAAATTTCCAAGAAAAAGGAAATTTTCGCTCCAGTTTCGGAACTCCGAAACTTCATCAAAATTTTCAGTTCAGTCAATGGGATTACCAAGTTCGGCGTTGTTTTTTAGGTCAGACAGAATAAATTAAAAATAAAATCAACGTACCTTCCCGAGATAAAAATTCACTTTAGTATCGAAACTTTAAAACTGAAATTTTGCGTTGTTTGTATGTTGAAACAATAATATTGCGTCTATACTTAGGACCTAAAATCAAATTTTTGATATACATTTCAGAAAAAATATAATTTTTGATTTATTTTCGAAACTTCAGAAATGAATTAATTGAGTTTGCAGATTCAATGAAAATTTTTTTTTAGAATATTAAAAATATATTGAAATCTAGAGCATAACATTTTTCTTTTCAATTTCTGTAAAATTACTGGTTACCAATAATAGTAATTGTAGATGTAGGTATAGCCTAAAAAATATTATAGGTTAGAAAAAATACTTTTAAATTTAGTAGTATTTAAAAAACATATTGACAAATATTCACTTTCACAAAATTGAAATTTTGTAAGATTACTGATGTCCAGCTTTATTTCCTAAAAGAGTAATATAATTTTAAACCAGGAGCATTGAAGTTTTCAACCTAAATTTTAAATAAATTTAAAACTGATATTTTTTCTGTTTGGGCATCGCGAATCAATTTTCATTTAAAAACAGATAGTATATCACTTTTTTATGTTTCTTTTTCTTACTTTCTGTGCACTGCAAAAACTGAAAAACTTTCCAGACCGGCAGAAACCATTGCAAGTCTGGCAAACAACTTTTTCAATTTAGCATCTCCTCATTCAAATTACACCAGCATGAACCACGAAAGTAAAAATAAACTTCACATTTATTCATTTCTCATAGGTTCTTGATGCAAAGTATAAATGAAGGCGATGATATTCGTAAATAGGGAGGGTTATTGTAGGCAAATATATGCTATACTGTATATTGTTAATTGCTGCTGTTACCAAATACCATCTCACTTTTTATAGTTTATAAAGGGGATAAATCATACAATGGAAATAGTGCTTTGAAAATAAATATTTGTTAAACGGTTTTAGATGGTCCAAGTTAGGACTTCTATTCAGATAGAAAAAGCGTTTACAATCATACATGCAATTTTTATACAAAGAAATATATACACAATTAAAATAGTAAGAGTAATATGTACAATTGCATAGTTACCATTGGTTTTTATGGAATTTGATTATTAAACATCCAAATTTATTGCATTTTTGAGAGGTTGCCATCAAAAAAGTGTTTTCGAAGACAATGAACGATTCAAAAGAAATTATTTTACTACCCCTTAACTGAGAGAAGCAGCTGAAAGTTTGGACGATATAGTTTATGATGTTTTTAAAAGTTGGTACTCCCAAAAAGGTGTTCAGAAATCTGTTTCTGAAATTATTGTGCTGGCATATTTTAGCACAATTGCAAAAAACAAAAAGCCGTCAATCCTTTGACCTATTTATTCAATGTTGCGTACTACTTTAAATATTAAAGGTAAAGTGAATATCTTCAAAGGTTCGAAGTTATTGGCATTTTTTGAAACAACAAAATCCAAAGAGTCAAACACTTTCTCCAGTGAGAACATTGCGGCATTTTTGAAGAATGCATCTGATGATAAGCTACCTATAAAAGATGCACTCATAATTAGTGTATCAGGTGCAACTCGAAGTGACGAACTGTATAAATTGGCGGGTTAATATCCTAGAAAATAAGGTTCATATCGAAATTCCAACATCAAAGACCTCAAGAGTATTTATAGGGAATAATGAAGAATGGGTGTTTGACAAGACAACAGAGAAACATCAACATAGCAACCGCCTACTGCGGTTATCTGTAGCCGGTGACGAAAAGATGTTTAAGGAACACTATTTTTATTTTTTCAGTGCAAACTGTTGGTTGTATGAAAAAATTGCGAACGGGAAAAAAGTAATAAAATTGGATGTAGTATTTTAAAAAAAAGTTTTGTTGAAATCGGCTATTGCAGGAAAAAGTTCTGAAAGGAATAAATTTAAGGGTTGCTTATTCCCGCCCTCCAAAACCATGAGCCAAGGAATAAACACCACCACAAAATAGTTTTTGACTATACTCCATTTTTAAACTAGGAGGAGCGTTTTGAATATTGCGCGCCAAAATGTTGGTTCCTTATTGGTTAATTTCGAACCTACTTTACACTGCTAATAAATTTTACATTCTGGCATTTGTTGACATTTTGCTTGTCAGTTGCATAGACCTTATAAATCATGGACGCGCCCAAAACCGTTTTCTGCCTATACAAATCGTTGATGCTCAGATATGTGCGACAGAGATAGAGCTACTCCGGGCAAAAACCCACAGATCATTGGCCGCCGTAAATGACAGACGTATGACATTTACGGTAATAGACCGACTCCACCATGGTTTATGAGTTTTTAAAAACTATTGCTAATAAACACACTAAACACAACTAAATCACAAAAGGCACACAAATCATTAACAATATTAACAGGAAAGGTTTTGTCAGGTTATGTTTATATATTTTTCTGTCATAGAACATCTGTTTTTCCCGGACTAGCTTCATCCCTCTTGTACACATCAGAACACCGGACCTCTCTTTCTAGGGCCGGTCCATGATTATAAGGTCTATGGTCAGTTGTCATCAGTTCGTTGTCATTGTGTTTTTACCTGTTTTTCTATCTATTTATTATCTCAGTTACGTATAAATCAGTTCTTATCAGAACTAAACAACTTATTATATTGTTTGCCATTCGTTTATTCCAATTTTCCATTAGATATGGATGATAGTGTGCCGACCACAAGTAAGGCAGGCGCGGGAATTATATCGCCGTCGCCCCCAAGGAAACGAAAACAACTCAGTTTGGGGCATTTATCTCTGGCAGAAAAACAAGCAATATTGAATTTGTACAAGAAAAGCCTAGATGATGAACCTACTCTTAAAACTGTCCAACTTGTATCCAAAATAGCGATGACATTAGGTAAATTTATATTAACATTATCTACTGTTGAACTATATTACACATTATACTTTTAGGTGCTGCAAAATCAACAGTATATCGAGCCATAAGGCAGTATAAATCTACTGGAAGGGTGTCTACTTCCAAACACTGTGGTGGACGACCTGGGATTGTTACATGTTTGGATGAAGTAATGAAGAATTCCATAAGGCGTGTAGTACACAGCTTTTTCTTTAAAAATGAGATCCCCACTTTGGACAAAATATTAACCGCAATAAAAAGTCGTCAGGATTTGCCACAGATGTCCCGTTCATCATTATACAAAGTTATGAAACAAATTAACTTCAAGTAAGGTTGAATACATATCTCAAGCAAGTATAATTGCAATAAAAACATTTTTTTTTTTGCAGATACTTAAAACGAAGTCGTAAAAGTGTGTTGATAGAACGTGATGATATAGTGAGATGAAGACTTGACTACTCGATATCAATTAAAAAGTTTAGATCTGAAGGTAGACCTATTTATTATTTAGATGAAACGTATCATTGTGAATTAAACCCTATAGAATTGATTTGGGCACAGGTGAAGAATGAAGTGGCAAGCAAAAATAAAACATATAAACTGAAAGACGTAAGGGAACTACTAATAGAGGCTCTTAATAATGTTACAAATATGAACTGGAAAAAGTGTGAAGAACATGTGATTAAGGAGGAAGAAAAAATGGGAACACTTGACGGAATTATGGACGATCTCATTGAACCTTTAATCATATCAATTAATAACAGCGAAAGTGATATGGATACTGACTCGTCAAATAATTCAGAAAATTGTTAAAGACATGATTTGTCCCCTATTTTTACCAATAATATTATAAATTATAAAAACTTATTTTGTTACTTTGAACACCTGCTGATGATATATTACGAACGAAGTTCAGTTATCAGTTATTTAGCAATTATCCGGTAACTTAATAAACGTAGTTCGTAGAAGTGCAACAATTCAAAGTAACAAAAACATCATTATATGATTACTCCAATGCTAATTGTAAAAATGTGAATCAATAAAAAAAAATTTAAAATTGAAAACTGGAATCAATCATTTATAGATGTTTGGTTTGTAGTAAATTATTTCATTCATATTATTATGTTATGTAGGAAGTACCTACCTACCTACTTTAAAAATATATATACAAAAGTTAAATAAACCTAGAATTAGATATTTATTCATTGCACATTATTTTGAATAAGTACTTAATAACCCCATTTGAAAGTAATGATAATGAAAGCTTATTGTACTCAAATTGAGGTTAAACACTTGCAGTGAGTATATACTTGATAGTCTGATGCTATCTAGGGTAGTTTTTAGTAAATTTTGCAGTGTAAATTTGTCTTTGGCATTCGCTCCTCCTAGTTTAAAAATAGAGTATAGCTGAAAATGTGTACCAAAATTAAAATTTCTAAGTGTAACCGTTTTTAAGGAAAAATAAAAAACAATTTTTTCCGCCATTTTGAGACTCGAATATCTCAACAGGAAGGACCCAAATTGAAAAATTTCATATGAAGATCCCCCTTCTGAAATGAATTGTGGAATACACTGGTAAAATATTTGACCATCATTCTGGATATCAAAGTTAGAGATATATTTCTTTCAAACTTACTGTAAGTTTGAAATATCAATATTACATATATGGTTGTAACTAAACACAAATTTACGCTTATGCGCTTTTTTATGCACACGTTATCAGTATTCTCTAAGTTATTTGCAACGGCAAGTCCTTTGTTTAGTTACCATTTCTCACTTTGCTCCCAGTAACCATATGGTTATCTCGAGTAGTAAATCGCCGGGGCAAAAACTAATTTTCGAAGTTTCATCACGATTATCTAAAATAGCTCTAATGGAAAACAGACATAACTCAGGAGCATAAAGGCGTAGCAAGAGATTTTCCTTTCTCATCCCCTTGATTTATATCATATTGTATATTATGGCAAGGTACATCCTAGAGGCCTCCAGTGCTCTACTTGGCGGCATTAGTGGCTGTGAATTTATTACACGGAAGCGATTATTTCCATCGATCTCTGAATTATTATAATTAAGTAAGGGAGCTTTTAACAGGGCGAATATATAGATAAGTTATTGGTGCGATAAAATTGGGGACTTGGTGCAGAGAAGCCCATTCTAAAATGCTCCAAAGAGATTGTTGTACGATAAAAATATTCTAGTAATTTTTCTTAATTACACATATTTTGATCTAATTGTGACAAACCGCTTTATTAACCCAGACAACTGAAACAAGTAATAAGTATATAAATTATACTCAAATTAGATATTTATTAAATAAAAAAAATATGTGAGGTCATATGAACACTCATTTATTAAATATATTGACAGTAAAATCTTTACAATTGATTAAATTAATACCAGATGCTAACAAGCCTAACGATTTGCTTGAACAGGTGGAAATATTTTGAGTGTGAACATAATTTTCAGATGTTGATTAAATAACTTTGGGTGTTGAGGGAATAGTATCGGTTTCCAAGGAAATAATCTCTCTTTGGTTTACAATTTTCATTACCATGCGTTTCAGTTTTTCAGTTCCAATGCAGCCTTCAACGACAGAAGTAGACTTACAGCCACCGTGTCATTTGTACTTAAAATATCTGCCCTATAATCAATTAAAATAGAAGATCGGCGAATTTAGTTTCCAGTACACGCATTTGCATTAGGCAGTTTAAGAAAGCGTCCAATCAGTTTTGGCACATTGCCAATAGTACCTATTTATATCAATGGATTGTTTGGTATATTTACCAGCTTTATGTCGAAGAAATGAACATGATCGTAGTTATCATTTCTTATTTGACGTATTTTCAAACCAACAATGTCTCCAAATGTTACAAAAAAATCTCTAGACACTTTTGTTTTGGTATTAGGTATCATGATAAGTCCTTCATCTTTCATATGTTCTACAAGCAGTTTTATGAGTTTTTCCAACCAACATGGGCTCATCAAAACAATAATCAAACTTTTTACTGAAAAATATAGTTATAATACAGCTATCTTCATGAGCAAAAATTTATCATCGTCCTTTTTCATTAAAACTCTGGATATTTCCTTCTTTGTTAATAGGTACCTTAGATATTTTGGGTTTGTACCCTTCTGATTTTGTGTGGTCGGTTGAAGAATGTAATCAAATTTAAGTATTTTTGGATATCGATATTCTTCTTGACTGAAATTTCTGTTTTCATTATTTAGTAATAGCACCAAAGAGATGAAGGTTTCTGTGGTTGGCTTAGTTCTTTGAAATATACCTATTCTCATTAGTTATGTTATTTTTTTTCCTCAACTTTATTTTTCATATCGACCAAATGCTATGCTAATCGTATGCTATATAATTGTATTTCATCCGTGATATCTTTGGCAAATCATCGCTGGAACTCATATTTACACTTAAAGTAATTGCTACATATTTTCGAAAAATAATTCAATGCTAGCTATTTTATGTCCGTTATTACGGTACGGTAATTAAAGAATATGTATTATATTACGAAATGTATAAAATGATAAAGTAGATTTACTCAGAAGTTTATCAAAAAATAATGTTTCCAGTTTGCACCAAAAAATTATAACAAACCAAACATATATGTTTTTATTGCCCAGTATATAACTACATTTTTGGATTGTTGGTTCAATTCGAAACATCTTCATACTATGTTTTCTATATCTCAACTTAGTAGTCTTTGAAATAATTGGTTCATTAATTAAAAAATAGCCCATTTTAGCACTTGCATCTATTATCTGTAGATGTTGCTATTATTTTTAAAAATTACGTTATACAGTAATTCAGCATCATCTGAGTTCTTTCCAGAAAAAAATTGTAAATACCTCCACACATCCTCGCATATCTCAATTTCTTTCTTAATAAATTAATATCACAAAATCTATAACCTGTTATACAAAGCGACCCCAAAATTTTCCGTAGAATCCAAAAATGACACAATATACAGAGTGTCCATTTAAAATTACGATGTTTGTGTCGATTTCCGATATAACTGCCAGAGCAGAATAGTTGTAGCTGTGTTTGTGCCAGAGACTTTGCCGTATTGCCAAATTTTCTAAAATACCGATCTACAGAATTCCTGATGGGTCATCCTGTATAAGTGGTTATTTTAAGTCACAAAACACATCAAGACAAAATAAGTTTTTATATCACTCACTCACTCATTTAAAAATGCGGCGATGAAGATAAGGATAATGGCCTGTTTTATTTATCAAAGAGGGTATTTCTTAAGGAAGGTGATTTTAAAAACAGCTCACATTCCCCCAATTTCGCTGGTCTGTAAAAAAGAGCTAGCAATTAGGAAAAGTTTTTAATTTAAGCAATTAAGAGTTGCAGCGTTTGGTTCCTTTTGATGACGGATCTGAAACGTGCTTAATTGGACTGCAACTGATATCGTTTTGTTTCGAGTTTTGTCCCCTGTTTCATTCGAAGTTGATAACAATATTCGCTAATTAATTGGTTTCAAATATCGTACATGTAAAAGTGAATAAAGCTACTAATTTTCAAGGGAAAAGCAATTTTCCCCTTATTGTATGTTAAATAGGGATAGCAAATTGAATTTGGCAGTTTGCCCAGAAAATTTTATTTACCTATATTAAGATGTTAACTTTTAGTTTGGCCAACAACATACGCCTAACAATTCTTTAAAAACATTTTTCAGTTTGTTTGAGCTTGCTAAAAGATTATGAAATAACCTTGGAGTCATAATAATTGAACTATTTACCCTTGTACTCAAACGATATTATTTTTATTTCGGAGGTTATATCGAATTTGTCTATAAAAAAATTGCAAAAATACATCAGAATGTACATGGACACTACTGTCAATATTCCCAATTTGTTAAATACTTATGGCAAGTATGTAGTCAAATAATTAAATAGTAAGATTGGATACACTTTTTCATAATAGTACATTTTTAAAACATGAGAACTGACAACTTGCTTTATATTGTAAGCCACATAATTCTAAGTAGTTTCTTTTCTACAAAAATAAGATGTGGATTTCAATTCAAATATCTATCAACGAAAATGCCCAGAGATCTTTTTGAAATTTTCCACGTCTCCATAATTTACCGTTCTGAACAACTTTTTCAAGTAACATTTTGCTGTATTTTCAGTAGAAAAGGCACTTTACCTGAAACGATAACAGTTTTCAATCGCTGCACTGAATATTTCAAATACGATTATTTAAAAATGGTTACTCCTAACGACTTCAACAAGGTATACCTTTGTCAGATATAACAGGTAGGAGAATCGATTGTTTCAATAGACAGATGGATATACTAAGCAGCAAAAAAGTTCTGCTATTTAAAAGAAACATGATGTGCCATAAGTGGCGCCTCTACTAGTGACGTCAAAATTAATTAAAAATCTTATTTACTGTGTCAAAATTATTGAGAAATTTCAAAATAAAGTTCTAGTATTGAACGCCCTGTATTTTTGAAACCATCAACATTCGGATAAGACATATTTGGCTCAATCGACTTTTTTTGGTCACCAGTATCTCCAGCTCCGAGGTTTCCCAACCTTTCACAGACACTCTTATATATACAAGGTGTACCAGTAGTAAGTATTAAAAACTTGTGAGCTTGCAAAACAAGTCGAAAAATTACGAAAACTTTAGTACAAGTTTTGTCAGTGGCGGCTCCTAAGGGAGATACGCACACTTAAAGGGGTAACCTCAGAAACAGTTTTTAAGGCGTAACATGAAAACGGTTCAACATTAAGTCTCGAAACTTTGGTGAGATATTCACCTTGATGTGTTTAATAAGTCTCATAAAATACATTTCAAAATTTTCTACAGGGGCCTGAGAAAATGCAAGACTCGGGGACAAATTTAATCATATATTTTTAGTAGTTAATTTTTTCTAGTTTCTGACTCGAAAATATTAAAATTTGAAGTATTGTTCTTGTTAAATTTAAATAGGATGTACCGTTTTTCAGTAAAATGGATTTCAATCATTCTTAACGTGCTCCACATTCAACATCCATAGCCAAATAAATTAATTGCAGTGTGCCATGAAGAAAACAATTAATATGGCAGTTAACAAAAATATTAAGTATTTTTAACACTCTTAACAGTAACAATTAAAAACAATAGTACAAATAAAAATACCGTAATATAATAACGCCTTTCGGTGCAAAGAAATATTTTATAACGCACCCATGACACTCCACTTAACGTCAACAGCATAGGTATCTACATACTCAGAATTTGTATATTGTTGCATTTTTAAATAATTTTTATCTATTTTTGTTCACTATAAAATAGCACCGCGTAGACTCAAATAACACAATTTTCAAACTAAAAATACTTGACATTTCTGTTAACTGTCAGACTAGTTGTTTTCTCCATGGCACACTGCAATTAATTTTTTTGGCTATGTATTGGATGCTAAATGTGGATCACGTTAGGAATGATTGAAATCGATTTTACTGAAAAACGGTACATCCTATTGAAATTTAACAAGAGTACATTTTTTATGTTAAATACTTAATATTTTAATATTTTGGAGTCAGAAACTAGAAACAATTAACTACAAAAAAGATATGATTAAATTTGTACCTGAGCCTTGCATTTTCTCACGCCCCTGTAGAAAATTTTGAGGTTAACATCTCATCAAAATTTCGTGACTTAATGTTGAACCGTTTTGATGTTACGCATTAAAAACTGTTTCTGAGGTTACCCCTTTAAGTGAGCGTATCTCCCTTGGGAGCCGCCACTGACAAAAGTTGTAATAAGGTTTTCGTAATTTTTCGACTTGTTTTACAAGCTCACTAGTTTTGAATCTTTACTACTGTTACACCTTGTATATAATATAAATTAAAATTTTCCTGTAAATATTATGTGAAAAGAGCTTAACAAAACATGGAAATTTCCACCAATATTTGTCAGTGCGTACTGCGTAAACGAATTTCCTGAACCGTCTTGTTGGAAACTAACGCAGTCACTGAATGAAATAGTTACACACGTGCCGTCAAAAATTGTATTTGGAATATATTTGCTTTTCAAAGCAATCGAAATTTTGTCTGGGGACTTAGTCTGCAGATAACTATAACTTCACACTCTCTTAGTTGGATGATGATTAATGCCATTAACTTTTCGCGACGAGTGGCAAATCCAAGCAATATTCGTCAACGCACTTTGAATCCTAACCTTGATGTCTAGAATTATCTTACTGATTGTTATAGAAGCGAGCATTTCAGTTCTGGCAACTTCCACGTCAGTTTCCAAACTACATTCCGAACGGATCCGCGGCTAAACTAATTAATGTAAGATTAATTATTAAGTTATCAGTATCGAGGTATTAGATTAGACCAGAAAGCCTGCCTTGTTTTCACGGAATTGCGTTTCAGCTAGTTTGGGCACGCGACGGTTTCTGGTGGAGATGGGGTAAATATTTTCGATTGTATTCGGTTGAAATTCATTTCATGCATTCAGTTGCATTGCTCAGAGATTTGCTGCAACTTTAGGCAAAAACATGTTTTGGTGGTGCATTAATTTCGTCGGTGATATACAGTGTGTTTAAGTTTCACCTGGGACACCTCTGTATCATTTGACTGGATTGTGCGATTTGCGTGAAATTTATTTGCAAGTAAGAGCCTCCTACATTACGCTGACAATATTCCGAGTCAATGGCGTGCTATGATTTTTTTGTAATTAATTTTTACAAAGACAGATTTTTTATCGCAAATCCCTTAAAACCCTAGAAACCCAAATTTTAAAAAAATATCTTCACTGATAACTTTTCTGTAAAACATTGAAGTTGATGGGTAAATTATACAGGGTGTTCAGCATAAGAACAGTCACAGAGCAGGTTCCAAAATATTACAATTTACTTTCCTGTGATCCAACTGTTTTCCATTGATCTAGTAAAAAAATAGATAATATATCGTGCAGAATTTAATCTAAAACACTTTTTTACTCTTGTTAAATTTTAAAAAACTTGTCAAGATTTTCAAGACAAAATGTATTAATCAAAATAAATTTTTAATATTGTTTATTAGAAGGTATCCAAAAGTCAGTAAGGCTTTTCTTGAAAATTTGACAGTTAGTAATATAATTATGAAAGAAAAAAATAAAGCACTTATTTCGTCATTCTAACCATTAGAAAAATCTCTAACAGTAGCACTAAAATGAAGCGGTGCCCCATTATGCATAAACCACACCTATAGTCTAAGTTGTAAAAGTAAATCTTTGATTAAATCAGGGAGAGTATTTTGCAGAAATCCCAAATATCTTTCGCCATTTAATCGATTTCCTTTAAATCATTCCCAAAACTATTTTCACATACTTACACCTTGTATATTTTCTACATCTAAATGCTCCTATAGTTATGCAATCCAAATAGTGTTAAACTTTGTGTCGAGATATAAGTTCAAAGGATAGAGTTCCCTCCACTTTGAGCTGAAAGCTTATTACATACTGCCACCATATATCCTGGTCCTCGATATGCGCATGAAAATGTGAACCGCCAGCTTCCGCTATATTTACTTAAAATATGTGCTAAATCACTCCGAATCTATCCAAATCCTTACGAATTCTTCACTGGGGTATTCTCTTATGGGGCTCTTGAGATGGCAAGGCTTTGCAAATATCCGTTATTTTATGTTCAGGCTTGTCTGAAAGCATCTTGGGATTGATGGCGCTCTGACCCCTTCCGTCTTCTCTTCCTAATAGCTGATCTGTATTTTCCATAAATTTCGGAAAATTGCTGCGTACTCGCGCTAAGAAAATCACGGGGTTCATCATTCAGAATCTTAAGAGGATGTTCGAGGACGCAACACATTTTTGCTCACTTATTTTCCACAAAAAGTTGGATGTTATGTTAAACGTAACAGCATTGTTAGTGATCTGTCGATAATTATATTCAAACAGTACAACTCGTAAAGTTCGCAGTTCGATCGTAGATCTCAGGTCCGGATTTGGCGACGACCATTTTTAAATATACTTTTTGATTAGTACTCTGTTTTTTTATTCAAAGCACGACTCGGCGTTTTTAAATCAAACTTTTAAAAACGCGCATTTTAAAGTTACCACTAGAAAGGTGGCAAGTCGGCTATCGCCTGTGAATAATAAAATGTAAACGTGACTTTGGCTGAACTCTCTATGGTGGGAAAAATCCGGCGCTCTGTAATTTAGAGGGAGTGGTTGGCATATTTTGGAAATTTTTAGTGTTTTCTCGAGTTTGGTTTTTTTTTTCACCATCCCGTATTTTAAATATTCAATCGGGTCGTTTTTGTGTGATGCTAAAAGTTTCATCAAAATTATTTTTTAATTCCATTTAAAGGGTTTCTAGAAAATGGTTCGTTATTATTAAACACTCTGTATTTGCTCCGTTAGTTGTTGTCATAATAAATCCTTGATGGAAGTTTTATCAAATAAATTTTTTGAGTTTTTTTTGCGGTAACATTTTTTTCAACACTTTGTATACGGAACGGTCGAAGAGAAAAAAACGAATATTTCCTCGAATTTGGATTTTTTGTCAATTTTTATTCTATCAAGCTTTTTTGAATCACTCTATAAATTGAAGCGATACGGCAATGAAATGACTACCGCCATATTGTCTATCTCATTTTTACCTCATTTTCCCTTGTATTTATGCAAAGTTCAATGTAAAAACGACCGCAAACCCCAGCAGTCGGGTACGGGAAACTTTCTAGAGACTTCAAATTTACAGTTTTTGGTCTTTGCCGGCCTCGAGTCGGCCCATTTTCCCAAATTTCCTACGTTTTCTACCGAGAAAAGATAGAAAAGGGCAAGCAATACTGTTTCTGGAGTGAATACCTGTGTATATCAAGTACTAATGAAGGCAATCTTTTAAAGAAAAACATGTATAAAAGTACTTTATTCCGTCCCCTAGAACGTCAACGTCGAAACCGTACCTTTACAAAGATCACCCTCCTGAAACCCCGGCAAGCAACGAGGTATAAATAACAGTCCTTTCACAAATTTTCTGCGTGTTGACCCAATTCTGCGGCCGACAAATTCTAAGTGATATTTTGGTTTCGGAATAAATTGGATATAAATTCATTTCCTTTTAATGTTACACAGGATATAAATCATTATCCTTCCTTTCGGCTACAGACTTATTTGGAGGGTATCAGGAAAAAATATACTTCTTTCCTCTATTATAATTCTTTATGTGAAAGAAGACTGCCTTTGATAAAGAATTGCGCAGAAATTGAAAATAAATTATTCTGGATACAGTTGACAGAAGTTTAATATGTTTTATATCTAGATAAAAGGAATCAAAACGTATACTTCCTTTGATGGCACACCTTGTGTTTGTTTCATCTATTGCTTTATACAGGGATGGCCAAAAGTATGGAATGAAATTAATATTGGATGAGTGAATTTTTTTTAAACGCCTAAACATGTTAACTGATCTTGATTTTTTTCCATCTTTCGGTTATATAATAATTAATTTTTCTTCAACCCCCTAACCCCCAGCTACTCTTATTTTTTTTCAAATGGAAAGCATAAGGGGGCTCATTGAAAAACTTATAGAAAATTAATAATAATAATAATAATAATATCTCTACCCCTCATTCTAATCACGAGGATTAGCCCAGAAGTCGAAGACTTGTGCGGGAGAGGGGGCGGCATATTATTATTAATCAGGCCGCATTTGCGCCCAGGAACGACTTACGTTGGTAGGCCCTAACCACCATTCAGTGCAGGAATGAGGGAAACCTGGAAAACCTCATTAATTAGGGGGGTAGTTAAATGCCAACCAGTATCAATCTCTCACACTGACCCAAGTCAACATTCTCCCACCCTACCATACCCGCAGAGAGGGTGCCAATCTCTCTACGAACATAGCTTATATACGGTCTACCGGCTGCAGGGGTCGAACCCACAGCGATCCAGTCACCTCGATTCAAGTACTGACGCCTTAAACCGCGCGACCACTGACCGATCCAAATAATCCGATAATAATCCGATCCAATAAGTTTTATGTTTTCAATAACTAGTTTCTTTTTTTTCATTTGGAAATTAAAACAACTAGATAATTTACAAAAATAAACTCAATGCCCTCCTTTCACTATTTGGCATTGTCCAAGACGATAGTGAAAGCTGTCCATAGCATTCCGAATGACTTCAGCTGGTAAATTATACATTTCCGCGCTAATCTTGTTCTTTAAATTCTCAATATTATCCGGTCTGTCCTGGTAGACTCTTTCCTTCAAATATCCCCAAAGAAAATAATCCAGGGGCGTTAAGTCGGGGGATGTTGGCCATTTATCTGTACCCCGTCTATCAATTTGGAAGCATTTCATCTAAGTATCTTCGAACATCAATACCAAAATGTGGGAGAGCGCCATCTTGTTGGAACCAAATTCTTTCATTTGGTATATCTGGATCAATTTCATGAGGAAATATCACAATTAGAGCAGGTATCAGGTCAAATGTTAGGAAGTCCAAGTAGCGTACGGCAGTAAGATTTTCTTCAAAATAGAATAGACCGAGATTCTGTTGTTGATGATACCTGCCCATGCATTAACTTTCTGTGGGTGCTGAGTATGCGATTCTCATGTCCAGTATGGACTTTCCTATGACCAAAACCGATAGTTGTTCCTGTTAACCACTCTATTTAAATAGAACGTAGCTTCATCCGAAAAAAGTTCGTCTCGTTGGAAATCATTATTGTCGTCACACCGTCTCATCATAATCGTCCTCCAAAAGCTATTGGACAAGACATACCTTATAGAGGTGGTATTTCTCTTGCTTCAAAAACATTCGAATTGTAGTTCGAGAAGCATCGTGTCTGCGGGCCAATGAAACAGTTTAAGTATAAGAATTTTCAACAAGTTCTAATGCAATGTTTAATTTCTTTTTTTCATTCAAAGCACGTACCCGTCCAGTTTTGGGCAAAGTTTATATTGTACCGTGTTCCTCAAATTCGTGAAATATTTTACTAACTGTCCCTATGGTTTTCGGGATATTTCGCATTAAATAAATCGCGCACTTCAGCCTGACTTCATATTTTGTCTCCACATCCAAGCAATGTCAAGATTTCGATGCGTTACCTTTCCGACAATACCATTGCGATTGAGTAATTAACTTGATTTTGACAACTAAAACGAAAAATTAACCAGAAAGCCTGGCAAGTAAGTGGTACCAAAACAGCACAACAAAAAAAGATATCTTTTTTGTGTTAGCAGTGATAGGTACAGTTTCAAATTCTTTATTTTATTCTGTGTAAGTTCATGGAGGATAATACTGAACATAATTAAATTTTATTTCACTTGTTAAGTAGATGTTTTATACAACCCTAAAAACATTGATATTGTTTATTTTGTATGGCAGGATTCGGTTTTCTATAAGCTTTTCAACGAGCCCCCTGATGTCTTATGTTTCCATTTGAAAAAAAAAGTAGCTGAGGGTTAGGGGATTGAAGAAAAATTAATTATTATATAACCGAAAGATGGGAAGAAATCAAGATCAGGTAACGTGTTTCGGCGCTTTAAAAAAAATCACTCATTTAAAAGATATGAATTTTATTCCGTCCTTCTGACCATCCCTGTATATAAAAATAATGTTAACGGTTATCAAGCAAAGAATCAGTCAATCAATAGTTTGAATTTCAGTTCGAAATATACGTTTCAAAAGATCTGTTTAAAAGAAGAATTGAGATGTAAGGCTTTTGGAAATAAATATCAAGAATAATGATGTATTTAAATGCTTTTTAAATAAAAACTTGTACGCAAGATGATAAATGCCAAAAATCGGTGCGTTTTTGACATACTAATATTTTGTTTCATTTAATTTGACACAGAAATGTAATATCTTTCAATTGTTTCAATCTGAGCGTACTTGCTGTTATATTATCGTGACGCAAAAAGAGGTAAACATATATTTAGTAAATCTCTAAACGCCAAGCGAACGAATAACAAAATGATGAATAATTCCGTCCACACAAACCACAGGAGTAGGATAGGGACAAGAAATAGGAAGTTGGCTCATAAAATATAGAATAAGGCGCTTGGAATATTTACAGCATTAAACCTTTGCATACAAAGCGTAAATAAATCTTTAAAAAGGTGGAAAACCTAAATTCGAAGCGCTCCAAAATTGCTATTACCTTACAAAGAAAATTTACATACAGGATTTTTCACTTGATGCTTGCGCTGGAAACAAACAGTTATTTGAAAGTGGTAGAGACAATAAGTCGTTAAATAAATAATGAAGCTTATTCACAAATTCAATTGTGCCTTAAAATAACTATTAAATAATAGGTAATATGCATTTTGCAAATTCCTTTTTCTTCCAAAGCGGCGTAAATTGATACACGTGTCAACGCGCTAACCTGTCATTACCATTGACAGCTTTGACTTCGGCAGAATATACCTAACCTCGTGGCTGACAGAAGGCCAATGACAGCGATAAATAAAGATTTAACATAGTTTTGAAAAAAAGAAATTTTTTGATGGATGATTGTGTTAATTATTATTTTCCCCATCCCCTCTTAAAATATGTGTACTTAGTCACAGCTAACCCTGTATTTAGCGTGTATACAATTTTCTATTACACCATACTTTAGAATCCTGTTCTAATAAGTATCCAGTAAATAAATTTCAAGTACTCCAATCCACAGAATCAATATTTCCACAGTATAAATTCTCATCATGTATGTAATTGTAATGCTTTACGAAATTACAAAATATCCAATTCTGTTGCTGACCGAGACACAAAAGCAATCTGTTTATATTATTGAACAGTCGAACAAATTATCCGTTTTCCTTTTACAGAAGAATTCATAAATATTAATACGAGTATAGATTTATCGAATTTTCGCGAATTTAAATAATGGGGGATTTTTTCGTCATCAGTTCGCTTTCTATTCCCTTTGCTAGAGCCATGTCTATCCGACTTCCCTTGTTATGCTATTCCACTAGTTCCGGATTCGCGTTAAGAAATTCATGTTTAATGCTAAACAATCCGTGCCTGTGCAAGAAGCCTTTGCTCCTTTAAAACATTTCAGTAAGGGAGATATTTCTGCTGGAGGATAGAAGTTACTTTATCCAAGAGATTTGTAGAGGTACGGATAAATAGAATGCAGATGGCTGTCGGGTTATTCGCGAACAAATATTTTAGCAAATTCGGGCATAAAGACGATATGTGTCAGTTCAGTAAAAATTATTTAGAAATGTTTTGTTAAAGACAAAGTAGCAAAATGAAACCTTTTCTTTAAAAGGCCTTTGTGGATTGATGGATGATAATGGAGCAGACCAACAACTGAACCTTTTCGACCAATCGAGGGGGTCCAGTACAATAATTACAATGCTATGAGTGTGAACAAAACAATTAAGTTTTTGTGTACGTATGCAATTTTGATTTATCAAATTAAATGCTATATTTATAAGCTTGTTGACTGCCTCTTCTCGCACGCATACTTTGAAATGGCAGTAAAATAGAACGTATCTAGAACGCGAAATGATACTTTTGCGTTCAAGAATGGTTATTATATGTTATTTTGCCGAGCTTAGCAAGACAAAATATCCATTTGAAAACGCTAAAGCATTTTGCGTTCGAGATACAAACCACATTTTTTTTTTAAACCTGCAAGAAAAATAAGACTAAGAGTATAAGAATATAATATAATAATTTATATTTGAATTCGTTTGAACCGCGTCTGAATCAAGACGGTTTAGGCACGGTGACTCTCATAACGATAGCCATCTAATAAGCAATAAAAATTAGTTTTATTGAAAAAGTAGTATCAGAATTATATATTGTACTTCATATTCTAAATGTTTCATTCAAAATTAACTCGGAAAGTGGAGATAAGCCAAGGAAGTATTGGAAGGGGGCACAAAGTGCTGTTTCGAGAGTAATCCCCAAAAAAATCGTTGAGACAGTACGAGATTACCTACAACGAATTCAAAGGGTGGTGTAGTTTGAAGAAAATTCAGAAAGTGTCCGAAGCGACATATTTCGAACACAAAATTAAACCTTCAGCGTTATGGTCAGTATATACCATCCAAAAAAAAAATAGAATTCTAATGCAAAAGGAAATTGAGAGATTTTTACGAGAAGCACCTGATAATAAATTTCTCCTAGAAAAAGCAATTCAAATTAATATAAATCGAACGGTTTAACTAATTTTGCACAATTTTTCAGGCCATTTTAATAATTAGTGTTTGTGAAATTTTGAAAAGAGATGAGCTACTAAAGATAACGATGATGATAGAACACAAAAATTCAATTATTAGGTATTATAAGAATTCCCAATTCCACAACTTTTGTGATTTCAACTCAGACCAAATGGAGATATACCGCAAATACTGTGTGTTATGTCAGACAGTTACTACAAGTCGAAGATTTTTTGTGAAGTATATGAAAAAATGTTTTAACCAAGTAGTGGTTGGCCTCAACAAAATAAGGAATGTGCTAAAAGAAATAGCACCTTATCTCAATTTGCCTCATCTAGAAACTTATACAGGGCACTGCTTTACAAGTTATTCCCCACTCTGTTAGCAGAGGCAGAGGCCTATATTGCCACCATTAAATGACATAGGGGTGGCGTCTAGTACGATAGCGGAGACATATATAAGATTCTATACAAAATAAATTTTCAGTGGCAAATAAATTGTTACCATCTTCAGCAGAGCATACTGAACTTGCCACTAATACAACCTGCGCAGTAAACCTAAACAATTACAACAGCTCCGTCATTGAACACCCAGGACTAAAAGCGACAATAACTGACAGCACTAGATCTGGCATAAATTTAACTCACTGCAATGTCGGTACTTTCAATTTACATGCAGTGCAAAATACATTGTAACCGTCCTATTTATAATAGTTACTGTTTTGTATTGAAATGTTATATTACTAAAAATGTATATTGTTTAATTAATAAAATCATATATAAGTTTGGAATAATTGACAAATTATTTTGACGTTTATTTTTATGTTCTACAACGAAAAAGACTTTGGACTTAAAAAATGGGTCAAAAACTCATTTTTTCCTGAAAACTTGTCGCCTGAGATAACCGTCGTTTTAAAATGGATAAACAGATTTATTATTAATAATACCCTCGATAATACCTGATAGATATTAGATGGACAGCAAAATGTTATATTTGTTCTTCTTTCGAAACAAACAACAATGTTAATCATTTTAGGTCTGTTAGGATCACCCACTAACATCAGAAAACCATCGCTAAATGTCAATTCAAGCAGCTACTTCAAATTGTTGCTACTACAAAAATTCATTGTACAGAAGTAAATCTGTATTAAAAAAATATATAGGTAACAGCAGCGAAAATATATTTCATTAAAGAATTTGAAGTACCTAATTTCGTACATCGTCGATCGTATCCTGAACAAAATTTACACTCCTTCAGTAAAATCGAAAAAAAAACGTAGCAAAATCTAATTATCCTTAAAATAAAGCTTCCACTCTGCTCGCTGAATTATTCCTGTACTTACTCTGGAAACGCCTGAAGGGTTTAGAGTTAATTGAATTTGCATTTTATTTTGCTAACCGATACTGACGGAATGGCAGCTAGTTGAAATTCTGCCTGGTTCTCACTAGTTGATTTAACGATTAGTCGAGTTCACTTTCTCCCATTCACTTGAAGAGATGTGCAGATGATGTTATACCCCCCAATATACGGGTATAAGGCACTACGCATACATTTGCAGAACTTAGTTGTACCAGAAACATGCTAACTAACGAAAATTGTAAAAATTTGTTTAAATATACCGCTTTCTCTTAATCTTGCAAATAATCTATCCACAGCCAGAAGGTTTATATGTATGTTTTCCGTGGATTAAAGACTTTCAATACACTAGTGGATTAGAATTCATAATATCACGTTTCGATTTTATAGCATTTTATTTAGAATAGTTATTATTAACATTTATTTCAAAGAACTTGTGAGTTTACCGGGATTATTTGAATTTAGTCGCTAAGCAGTTTCTGAAGGACTGGAAAGGCCCACAACTTCGCTAGGTAGGATCTGGATTTTTACAGCAATTGCTGGACAGTGAATCTTCAATACAACTTTCTGTTACCGTAGTCGATTTCTAACCACCGTGACGCTTTACGGTGGTAACATCACCCCCAGCATTGGCCGGTAATGTTGCTGCAGAACGCCTCATTCCATGTAAGGCAAAACTTTCTTAATCAGGGAACTGAAGAAATACAGCCACTTTTTAAATCGTTTTCGAAATTGTGTTGATGCCTACACGCTGTGTAGTACATTTTCCAACCACCAATCGCAAGAAAAATCTCCCACCGGCATTTTTACGTCGCAGTGATGTATTTTCTACAGCATTGACTGAAAAAGCTTCTTCCATGATCGTGAACCTTCTTGAAATATTTGCAACTCCCATAATCGTTGCAATCTGTAATGAGTTCAAAATAATAGGCTCAATGTAAAAATTTAAATATTAAAATCGTGTATTTTCTACCTTGTAGCTTGTAAATATTCCTCAACGCTGTTAACGTCAAAATAAAGCGTTTGAGCCCAACTTGCCTTATTCAATTATTGCTCCTTTTCATTCTACAGGGAGTTAATGTTGAAAAAATGTCCAAACATTTTGTAATAAAATATTATTTACGAATGGAGTCTCATTTACTCGACGAGGTATTTTTAATTGGACAATAGTCATTCTTGGGAACTAGAAAACCCTTATCTGCCGAGAGAAATGCATTTTCAGCAAGAGTTCTTTATCAATATTTACTATAATTACAATATTATATTTACAATAAAATACAAAAAGTTAGACATACAGTGTGGAAGAAAGGTATGGAATAAATTCATTATTTCTAAAACAACGAAGTTTCATGAAATTTTCTCGGACCCGTCAATTTTGCTTTTTAAAAAGACTTTTTTTCTATACCAACGCATTTCCGACGTTTATTTGTTTTCGCGTGATAACGTCATCGAATATTTTTTTAAATAGAACCCCTATATTTTTTCATCGGATTATTGTAGAGCTTAACTTGCTGAATTCAAAAATATATAATATCAACTTTATTCTTTCAACTTTCCGAGAAAAAAAATAATAACCGATCCAATAAACGCTGCAGTTGACAGTTGTCATTTCTGATTAGATTTTGTTTAACTGCCAGAAACAGTTTCTTAAGTGTCTTGATTTAATTTGTTGCTTTTTGCTATCAAAAGATGTAATACTCTAACATGCAATCTAATAAAACAAAATAATAAAATAGGGGGTCAAATACGATTGAGGCAACCAGAATTTAATTATTAATTAATTAATTAATTATTGTTAAATTTTTTTAAAAATGAAAAGTCCTTATTCTGTGATACTGCCGATAAATTCACTATAGCCATTTCACTCTCAACCAGCCCATCACAGACATAAATGGGAATATTCACATTTTTTCAAGGCGATTTTATTGGATCGGTTATTTTTTTTTTTTCGGAAAGTTGAAGGAATAAAGTGTTGAAATTATACATTTTTGAATTCAGCAAGTTAAGCTCTACAAGAATCGGATGAAAAAATATAGGGGTTCTATTTAAAAAAATATCCGATGGCGTCATCACGCAAAAACAGCTGAACGTGGGAAATGCATTGGTATAGAAAAAAGAGTCTTTTTAAAAACCAAAATCGACGGGTCCGAGGAAATTTAATAAAACTTTGTTGTTTTAGAAACAATGACTTTATTCCATACTTTTCTTCCACACTGTATATTTACATCGACAGTACAGTATAACTAGCGCCTCCTAACCGTGACCTCAACACTGCTGGCATATTCGTAATTGCCACCTCAAAAAACATAAGACTACAAATTTTCAAGACAGTCGGTCCATACGTTTTTAAAATATAACAAAAAATCTATAACATTTTTTCACCTTTGACGCCCTCTAGAAAGGAGCAACAATTGAATAAGGCACATTGGAATCAGTCGCTTTATTTTGACGTTAACAATCTGCTCTGAAGCTATGTACCGTTAATAATGACTCACCCTGTATAGTTTGCACGCCACTGGTTTTTGTATTGACCTGAAATTAGAAAAATATATCTTAACGTATCTGAAAATCGTTTTTATCTTTTCAACTTTAACACTCTGGATCTAGTGGTAAGGTTTGGCCAGTTTTTTAACGGACATCGACGATATACGTATACAGGGTGAACCTTAAATAAGTACAAATATTTTAACTGCAGGTGTAGTTCGTCATATAGATGAGTCTAGTGAAAGTCATTTTTAAAAATGTCTAATATTTACGGAGATATATATTTTTTAAATACCCACATTTTGGGAGTCGCTGATCATATATAACAGAGCACTGACGTAACATAATAAACCAGATGATCCATTCAAGGCGAGGTTGCCATATCGTCTATAAAATAAATAATCTTATTTAACGTTAATCTGCATAGATTGAATTAAAAAAACTTGTTTTAAGTGATAAGAGAAGTAGGTAGTACACTACGCAGTAATATTAACCCAAAATTTTAACTTTTTAACTGACATTACCATAAACGATTAAAAAATGTAGTTCCGCAAGTTCCATATCTGATACCAACTCCCAATTAAAGTATTAATGGCATTACTTTGTTCATAGATTGAAAAAATTATACATGAACATGCATAAAGGATAACGAAAAACTGTGGTTTTCACACAACACCCACAAAGTAAAATTTTCGCCTCAATTATTATTCTCTATATATATTCTCTATAGGTAGTTATAGGTATTGCAACTTTACTAATGTAATGTATACATAGAGGTTACGACTTTTTTGAAGCCAAGACATTAGTGTAACACTGGCAACGCTGTAAACCACGCATTCAATCTGCAACACTTGTGACTCATAAACATCGTGCGGCCAGTGGTTCTCAACAAGTTTTTTATTGAAAAATCTCAAAATTTATTTAAAATTTAGCTTTTTTATTTCAGATTTTTTTGTAAACAAACTATTAATTATCTGTTTTACACAGAGAACTGTACTGCTGGTTAAAATATTTGTACTTATTTAAGGTTCACCCTGTATACATACATGTAGATATAAACGTGAGTGAATACGAAAGCGCATCGTCTTCGGAACATCTTTCATCTGGAACGGTCCAATTTAAACAGAAACGACGATAATCTCGAGAGCAACCTTTCATGCCCCGGCACTGAAGGGGTTGATCGCTTTGCACAGGGTCGGTTAATAGCCGCCCTAATTGAAAATATTACTGACAGCCTTCTAATTTATAAGAGCTGTAAACGGTCGGAATTGGTTTTACTGCTCTTCTAAACGTAACTCTGCGCTGTCTCCCCTAAGAGGATTTTAGTCGCTGAGTTGTCGTCAGAAAGAGTCACTACGTTATTTATACAGGGTGGAATATCTTCCGGGGATTTTCAATCAAAAAATGATTTTATCGAAGAATTTTAAAAATTCTGGTGAGATCCTGCAGTATAATTTATAGACTTAATGGCGCATTGCCCAAGGCGAGAGGTCTGCGGTTAAGTACCTATGATAGTGTAGGTCGCTTTCTGCTAGTCGAGCCGCTTAGGCCGAGCAGGAAGTAGCAGACCAGTTACATCTCACCTGCACTCGATTTATATGTGAAACTACGTATGAAGGAACAGCCAGTTTAATTGTCGGTCATCTCACCTATGGCATACTGATGAGGGCTAACAAGCCCGAAACCGGTCTATGTCTGGTAGAGTGGCCGACAAGGGTTCTTGGCTGTTTCACACAGATACTGCAGGTATAATTCAATGCCTGTCGGGGCATTAACCCGCGGAGTAGTTGTTTCCTGCAGTATTATTTATAGAGTAAATGTAGTGTTGTATAAATGTACAATAAAGAAAATAAAAAAGTAGGTATATTAAAATTCATCCTCTGAATATTCTGATGAATTATCTTCGTCTCCTAGCTTGATAACGGTAGGTTCCACAGAAACGTCAACTAAATTATCGAGTTCCCACATTTTCTCCTCATCTTATTGTACAATATGATGTATACATCTTTCCCAGTTACCTGCAGTTACTCGTTCCAAGAAATTTTTAACAAAATTTTCACGTCACTTAATTTAAACGTTGTATTATTTCGCGCTAAATCCCTTTTTTCCGCGCCCAGACTAATTCGATTGGGTTAAGTTCACAGTGATAAGGTTGTAACCGTAGTTCCGTTATTTTGCGATTTGTTGCCATTTCATCGATAACATATTTTTTTCTGATCTTTATTAAGATTGACAAGTGTCAAAAGTTCCTTTTTCACCATATTTGTTTCAAAAGAAATGTTTTTTCCGGATAACCATTGAATTATATCGGCTCCAAGCAGTCATAGGCGTCCGCTCGGTCTGCCGTGAATGGTAACTGGCATTATCCATGACACTTGCAGACCCCGGAGGAATAAGATCCAACATTTGTGTAAAATACTCTTCGAAAACATCTGCGTTCATGTCTTCGTGATAGTCACCTGTATATCTAGATTCAAATAAAAGTAAACCGCCATCTACAAAACCACTGGCACTACCTATATGTGTCCATCCAAAAATGCTTGTCGAAAACTTTTTACATTTTTATCTTGCCATACTTTTGTTACAGTATATCCCTCGTTGTCCCAAGTTTCGTCTAGATAATAAAGATTCCTTCCTTCGTCATCGAATTTTCTAATTGATCTTAAGTAGAATCTTCGCCAACAAATAATTTCATCTTTATCGATAAGAACTGACTTCCTGTTCTGCTTTTCCCAGCAAAAATTCAACTCTCGCAAGACGGCCCATAATTTGCTTCTACTGATTTTTGGCAAATTGTTGTCCTCTGATATTCACTTAAAATTTTGTTTAGCGTTGGTATTTCTTTTTTAAAATAAAATGAGTGTACAGCGCACATCTGTTCACGCGTTTAGCAGGTACGTAATCTGATAAGCTCGAGATTTTACCCAAACAGTATTATATCCGCTGGTACAATAGTTGCTAAACACAAGTCGAATTTTACTCTACTGCACTAGCACGTCTTCGTATATTCAGCTCTAAGACTGGATTGATCTGTCACAATTCACTGGCTCCTGCCCTATGATGTATCCAATAACGAGATATTACCACGCCCATGGCCGGTTCTTATCACGAGGTTTTATTACTCTTTCATTTCCAAACAAACTATAGTTAAATTTTCTTGGCAAAACGTGAATATAGAATTTTTTGACATAAAACTGTTTTATTCGAAATATTAAAAAGAAGCTGTATAATTTTTATACATTATAAACACCACGCTCTGTATTCTGGTTCTGCTAACGACCGCAGATTCCCGTTCTCTATTTTATACACTGCAATAATTATCCCACTGAAATGAAAATAACTAGTAATTAATAGTTTTTTAAATCCAAATAACGAAAACAATTATACGCAAACACATAGAGCGATATCCGAACAAGATTAAAACAAACACGATGAATAATTTCATTAAAATTATCATCCGTTTGATTTACATGTATTTAATTCATGGAAACGTGCGAGTTAAGCGGAAAATATACGCCGGATTTAAATATTTCGCTATTTAGATAGTAATATATTTCTCAGCGCGGAGTTAACAGTATGGGATGAAATGAAATCTGCTATTAGACTCGATTAAAGCGGTTAATTAATTGTTATTTATTAAACAATAGATAATCCGTTTCGAAATTTCAAATTGCTACTGGATTATGTATGTAAACAATTACATTCCTAATTTATAGGACTTAACTTAGCTCGCGTGTACGTAATGGAGCATTTTCGTTGGGGTTGTAATAAAATACGCCGTATATATTATCACCTTACTTACTTTAATTGTTGCAGTTGGTTAATACATGTATACAGATTTGGAAAGTGAGGATCTTGATGGTGAATTGTATTTTGCCGCTTGCGTGTATTTGTGTCATGCTACACGCATACTTCGACCACAGCGTGTTGGCATCAAGCAATGTTGCCAGGTGGGAAAAATTCAGTGCATGAGAATAATTTCAAAGAAGCATGAGGTTTGGAGAAAAAAGCATGAGATGGCTTAATTTATCAAAAAACACCTCTTGACACAGCTTAATTTTTAATTACTTTTGTAATGCCATTTTTATTTCATTAAAAAGCATAATGTTCTGCTATTTTATCATAATATTACATTGTAAGTAGGTACTTACAGGTACTTACTTAAAAGTTATTAACCACGTAACCTTTCTAATTTATTTTATTGTTAGGCCGGGCGAACGTTGAGGCGCAGTTGACGTGACGCAGGGTGACTCACGGGTCGTAAAATCTGTTGTTTCCAGAAAATGTAGGTACCCTTACGGAATAGAGTTAAGAATAACTGCAATACAGCGTGAATACAGCACACACACCGCATATCCGTAGACTGTCATACCCGTTTATGTATTCATTGCTAATTATTAAGAGGGCAGTCTACAATAAAAGACATTTCAAGTACCCAAATATTGTAGATACCTACCTCTATATATTCAATTTTGCCCCCGATTTTGTCTTTATTTTTCGTTAGATCTTTGTTTTGGTAGATTTCAAAGAGTAATTTTAATAATTTTATTATTTCTTTTTGTGTCTATTAAAAAGCATGAGATTTTGTAATCAAAATATGAGAGCATAAGATCTGACAACACTGGCATCAGTTGACCGGACAGTTAGATTTCCAGTGGCGAATTGGCGTTGGCGATACGGAACTGATTATCGTAGTAGTGGGGAATGCTAGACCAATGCACGTCGCCGCCTCTCTTAAAGTTCGTACCTTCCCTGGAATGAAGCGGCAATTTCTACTTTCTCTGTAAAGATCCGCAATTTACGAATCTGTATGTACATGGATACATACAATGTGTTTCTTTTATTCTACTTATATTTTCTGAAATATCCTTCCCATTTCGTTTACATTTGCTTATAAAATCCACCGTAGTATACAACACTTCCTTTTCTAAACAATATTTATTTATTTATTTATTTATTTAGTATACAACAAACTGCCCAACAGTGAAAACCAAGGGCAGGCTGGTTACATAATGTTAAACAACAAATATTCATATATAAAGACATACAAACATATAAGTAATACAAACAGAAGAACAAAAACAGATTAAAAATCAAATAACAAAAAAAAACAAAAACCTCAAATTATGCTAAAGGAAACAGCAACAAGCATGTACTACGGTCGCAATAATATAATAATAATAATATAATATCTCTCCCCCCTCATTCTAATCACGAGGATTAGCCCAGAAGTCGAAGACTTGTGCGGGAGAGGGGGCGGCATATTATTATTAAGCAGGCCGCTTTTGCGACCAGGAACGACTTACGTTGGTAGACCCTAACTACCATTCAGTGCAGGAATGAGGGAAACCTGGAATACCTCATTAATTAGGGGGGTAGTCAAATGTCAACCGGTATCAATCTCTCACATTGACCCAAGTCAACATTCTTCCACCCCAGCATACCCGCAGAGAGGGTGCAACTCTCTCAACGAATATAGCTTATATCCGATCCGACTGACCGATCCAATCCGATCCAATATAATAGTCTTAATTTTAAGAGCCGAGGTATCAAACATCAAACAGGTCAATCGAATCCTGCAAGGACATATAAATCTTGCACATTTGATACAGGATGGAGATGGCAATAAAATATTTGTTTTCGGTATCGGAAATCTAAATGTGTTACGATGCCATGAATTTACGGGAGGCATATTACCTAATTCCAGTGACAATCTAACAAATTATTTGCAATTTTGTACAATAAGATCAGAGTCTACGAGTGTCTAGACTGTCGACTCTATGCTCGGCTAATAAAAGGTCATGAGGATAACCTATAGGTGGATAAAAATCATGAGCCTTAAAATAAACGTGCTTTAGAAATTTTCTTTGAACGTTTTTAATCATGTACTTTTGATTGCCATAATAGGATGCCAAACTGAGAAACAATATTCTAATTGAGAAAAAAAGAGAAAGTAATATATCAACTGACTGAAATTCTTTCTTGAGTATAATAAAACCCATATTTCTGTTGTCATGTGCAATGGTAGCGTGAATATGTTGGTTAAATGAGAGTTCAGGATCATAAGTAACTCCTAGATTTGTAACTGTTTTGGGTCTAAGAAGAGGAGTGTCATTAATGTTATAAGGAAAGATTACTTTGCTTACGAGAAAATGACAGGAGTGGGACATTGGCAGGTTGGTCTTTCTAAATCTAAAAGAAAAACGAAATTATTTGTAACATTGACAATTCATTGGTAAACTTTAATAACTTCAATCTTACACTAATAAAGGTACTCTTGTTTATTGTCGATAAAATGAACCGTTTACGAGGAAAAGAATAATAAACAAATTTATGTTTTATTTTAATAAAAATGGCCATGATTTCTATTTTCTTTTTCTCGACAAGAAAGTGTGATACAAGTCTTTTAAACAACACGAAAGCGTTGAGTGAGAAATTAGAAAGAGGCGCAACCTTAATGGCGAAATGCGTATTCAATCTACAAATTTAACACCCTGTATTTTAAAACAAAGGTCCTAATAAAAAATATCTATAGAGCAAAATGTTTTTAAAGACGGACAAGAAATAGAGGCCTTCATGTTTGACCTTCCGTCATGTTACACCGTGTTTTACAGTAGGGTTTTTTGGGGCCGAGATTTGTCCGTCTGTTGATAACTGTTGTTAACGACAGTCAATTTTGAGTGTGCTGTGTGATTCAATGATTTAACAAGCAGATAAAACCTCCGTGAACAATAAGTTGTCGATAAATTGACGAATCTTAGAACCAAACAGCTGCTATTACCTAATACTATCTCGGCACCAAAAGTGGGTACGCAATTCGCCACGAGGTTGCACCTCTTTATAATTTCTCACTCAACGACGAGAGATTTCTCACATTTTTCCGGACACTCTGTATATACCTTATTTGTAAAAACTGCTTTAGTAGAATTGTTACGCATATTTTGGGCCACAGCAGGGGAATCTTCTTCTACTTGAACCAGAAATTTCGTGCGGCATTATACAATGTTTGCTCTGTAGAATTCCAGCCGATCTCTAGAACAGGAATTGAATTAAATGGGGGCAATCCATTCGGTATGTTGACTTGGACCCGAACGGACGTCTCCAATTTATATTTTACCATTGCTCGAATTAATGTAATTCGGCTGAAAATTTATTAAACCGATTTGCGGCAAGCCTCCAACAAAGTCCTAAGTGCAATATTACATTTACCCTTTTCTTGTGCTCGAGTCTGAATTATTAAAATGGTTCATATCAAGCCGTACCAACCGCACTTAGTTCGTTGGCCATCTATACTCAACCGTCGAAAATCTAGAGAGTGATTCATGTTATAAAGCCGCTCGCAGCTTATAACAGTCGACACAAAGAAACATACATGGAGCCCGTATATTTTTCCTATAAAGTCGTGTGCCACATATTTCTGAGAGCATACCCGATTACACAGCCTCTACTGCAGCGGAGAAGGATGCACCAGATCAAAACGTTAGCCTTCTATTGGCTGCATGGGCGAAGTTAGGGGGGGACTTAGCCCCTCCAGAAATCAAATTAGCCCCCCCAAAAATATTCGTAAACAACTCATATAATACATATTTCACAAGCGAAATTAAAACACAGTTCACCTCATAGATAAAGATATAGGGCTTTTAATTAATTTTTCATGTTGTGTATGTAGAATGACACGCTCTATCAAATGGCATGGTCAAAATTGCGGGTTGCTTATATTTCGCTAAAATTGTCGATGACGTCATATATCGAACAACAATGACGTCATAAATGTGGGTCGTATGTCAAAAAGTGCCTTTTTTAAGAACAAAATCGACGTGCCAGGGTATTTTTTCTAAAACTTCTCAATTTCAAAAATAATGAAATCATTCGTTACGTTTCGAAAGCACTGTATATTCCAGACATTTTTGCAGTCCAACGCCAAAACTGTTATATCAGTGCTTCTACTAAAAACAGTGGATGTTATGTAATACAATTATTTTTGTATATTTTTTATATATGATCTCCCTCAAATTTAGTACGTCTATGAACTGTTACTCCTCATACGCTTCATCTGTCGAACTTGTCTATAAGCTAGCGATGAGACACTCCCTAGATTTTCAGCTATTTTTTAACAAAAGCACAGATCACTATGATTATAATCATCTATATAACCACCAGCGTACTTGTTACAGATTTTTGACACATTCTATCAATTTTTACACTCAAACTGAGGCAAATAGTGCTTAATTACAAGAGATAAACACTAAGGTCATCTCGTTTGTTTACCATCCACCTATTAGGGACTCGCAACAAAAACCGTCTGATTCCCAGACATAAAATATTCCAGTCTGCCACACACGACTGCGAACATAAAAAAGCTTTGCGTAAAATTTTAATTTGTCCGTATGTTGGATTCCATCGAATTTTCATCGCAGCCATCTCTCAAATATTTAAACGGTAAATTATTACCGCTGTTAACATTGCTTCAAATGAAAATCAAATTGACATAGGTATGTAGTCCGAAATTCGATGGAGTATGAATCAATGATCAGTTAATTTCGTGAGCAGCTTCAACAAGCCCCGTTTCGTACCGGTCGATGAACCATATTAAATGCTTGACTGCAAGTATTGATAAAAAATTTTAATTGATGTCTAGTATATTTCTACACATGGAAAAATGCTGTTAGAAAATTGATATATCATTGTAGTCCATCTATTGCCCTAATACTGTCACAAATTCTGCAAAAAAACTTGTTACTTTATCCCAGTACAACATTGTCTAACAGAACTTAACAGTTTGTCTACAGAGTGTTAAAAAAGAGTGTAAAATATTTAAGGAAGTAATAGTATGAACCAAAATAAGCAGAAAAGTATCAATAAACATGGGTCCGCAAAGTAACGGTTGCGGAGATATGGAATGTTTTTTGTTTTTTAGCCCCTTTGTATTTTGCAAAAACGTTTGTATTTTCTTATAATAGTTGGTTGATGTTTAATGAAATAAACAGTACGTATTCGACAGTTGTTCTCAGCGCACAAGTTTTCTTTTGCTATGGCTGGTTACTCTAACGCAGAATTAACAGACATGCCTTTCATGTATGGTCGTGCTAATGGGACCGCCACCGAAGCGCGACGTCTTTAAGTTGACTCTTATCCAAATCGCCAAATTCGTTCACAACGCATGTTTGGAAGAATTCACCAAAGATTGCCTGATACCGGTTCCTTGAGCAAACAGGCCATGTATCCGGAAGACCAAAGTCGGTATCCACTCCTAGAGCAGAAGAAGAAATTCTAGCACTGGCAGAGCAGAATCCAGGTACGAGTGTGCGGAGAATATCAGCCGAGGTAGGAATTAATGGTCCTCTTGTTTGGAGAATCTCTCACGAGCAACTGCTTTATCCATACCATGTGCAACGAGTACAGACATTAAATCCAATAAATGATCATCAAGCACGTTTGGTTTTTTGCCACTAGTTTCTACGCCTCGTTTTCTTGCAAACATTCTTTTTACTGATGAGGCCGGGTTTACAAGAAATGGATTGTTTAATTTTCACAATGCGCATATTTGGGCCGACAAAAATCCTCATACTCTAATAGAATCTAGACATCAGGCACGTTATTCATTAAACATTTGAATGGGTTGTAGGTGACAGGTTTCTAGGTCCTGTTGTTTTGCCAAACCGATCAACAGGCGCTGCTTACCTCAACTTTCTGCAGAACACACTGTATTAGTTTTTGGAAGACATTCCTTTGTCAGAGGCAACAAATGTGGTTCCAGCATGATGGTGCTCCAGCTCATTTTTTCATGGCCTAGATATCTTTGTTTGGGGGATATTTGAAGACATTAGTGTATGGTACTCCTGTAAATAGCCCGGAAGAGCTGCAGCTACGGATTAATCAAAAGTGTCAAGAAATCCAAACCAAGGAGGGTGTTTTCGAAAGAGTTCGAATATCGTTGAGATGAAGATGTCGTGCCTTCCATAACATCAGTATATTCTGCACTGGTGTATTGTATGTCCATGAAAAATGAAAATTTAATTCAAATTATCAAGTAAACGTCAAGCTTTTCAATCTTAGTAATAATTTACGTGTCTTAAATGTCAGAAGTTTTATTTACCAACCAACAACCAACCAACAAACAAAATTATTTGAATAAAGGCAAGTACCTGGAAACTTGTGAAAAAACCATATGGAATGCGCGGAAACGAATAAACGTATATTTGTTAAAAAGTCAAATTTTTATTTCAAGAATATCAGAAACAATTGTGAATAATTTTTTCCTAATTTAATTTTTATATCAAAATTGCTGCCAATGATTAAAATTACAAATTTCGAATAAACCACGAGAGTAATCGAGTCTTATCAAGAGTACCTTTTTTGTAGTAAATAATTTACTTAATCTAAATTTTATACTGAAAAACCTTTTCTTTCATTGGCGTAGAATTATCGAAGGTGTAATTACTAAAAAACCCAAGTTCCACGTCAATGGAATGATATCACTCATAATTCTGATATGGGATTATTGTCCTATAGAACGGTGTCAACTTACCAAATTTTAGCAAAATCGCATAAGGCGGTTTAAATTTATAACAAAAAAACGATTTCAAAATGGCAACTTCAGGGTCGTATAGCGCCTAAACGGGGCAACTTTGAACTAAGGTAAGTTTAGCTAAATCGACTTATTTTGAGCCGCACTGTATCTGGTCGAGCGTTGTAAAGACCTTTTAGGGGCACCCTGTATATTTCTTTTATTTCCAATTTATACTGGCGCATGCACCATAACTTTAAATCTTTTATGATTTTATACATTTGTTACTTTCTATGCGTTTATTTTTTTAAGTTTGTACATTATTTCAAGACTGTAAAAAAATATACACAAATAAAAAAAACAAAAATAAGCCGCAAATATGATTATATCCGCATTACTCGTTATTGTAAACAATGTTTTTTACTGTGTTCAATGAAGTAAAATTGATGTCACAGTAGTTACAAATACCTATGATTAAAACTGGCACAATCTATACCTATGTTGTAACAAATTATATAAAAATTAAATAACTGACCATATTCGTCGTACATGAAGAGAAGTCATATTAAATATGTGCAATAATATTTGATTATTAATTTCCCTGGCAGGATAGATGTCATCTTTCTTATAAGAAAGGTATTTCAAAAAACGCCTCTGGACAGATTCTATATTGTCAATGTGGCATTGATAAATTGGAAACCAAATAACTGATCGGAACTCAAGCTTACTCCTAACTAAACAACATTTTAAAAGTATTGACATTTTTAAAAATTTTACAGTCTCTTAATATAAAACCAAAACTCTTATTGACATTACTAACTATGTTGTTAACATACTCAACAAATGTAAAATTAGAATCAAGGAAGATGCCTAAATCCTTTACTCAATCGCCTCTTGAAACTGTAATATCACTATATAAGCATAACATTATATTATCGAAAGCCTTATAGAAAAATATATAGATGGCTTGCTTATAATTTAAGCCCACTAGATGTTTTTGCATTATTGCCAACGTAATGAACTTAATTCCAATGCTATATTCAGCAAATTAAGATTATAAAATCACGAGCATTAAATATAAACTGTAGCGTTCAAAGAGAATGAGTTTAGGTACGGCAAAGCGTTTTGAACCCGGTCGCGAGGTCATAAAGAATTTAAGACAATTTGTTATTGACTGACTCTCTTGTCTGTTGTTTAGGGATATAAGGGAGCCTCCGGGAGGCATTAGTAGGCTAAGGAACGACTTTAACGTTCTCATTCTGTCGCTGGAGAGAAACAAAAGTCGCTTAATGTAAAAATGTGGGAGTTAATAGTCGGTTACGCAATTCCCTGGATTTTGTGCAAATTGGCGGTAATGACAATCCTCTCCACCTAGAAAGGCATTAGTGCAATGAGTTTTTCGACCTGAGTTCTCAGTTAAATGAACAAAACAAATTCTGAGTGGTAGAAAAAGAGTTTTTATAAATCTCTTTTTACTTGAAAAGGGTTACTTTTACTTTAAATAATTTTAAGGTAGCGAAAAATGAAACAATAATACTAAAGTATCAGCAAATTTAACTGTAAGAGTAGGTAAATAGTAACCTTTGTTTTCTTCATTTTTACAAAATTTATGTTTCATGTGTGGAATAATATTTTCCTAAGCGATAACAGAATAGAAAACATTTATTTATATAGGGTGTTCCGGTTTGTTTGGAACAAATTGAAACGGTAGATAGAATAAGCAATTTTAAGAGGAAAACTTTATATGAACATGGTCCTTTTCTCGATCAGTAACGGAATTACGGGGGGCTAAAGTTTCAACTAGTCTCGGATATTATACAAGTTCATTATTTAAATAATACAGGGTGATATTTTTTCAAGAAACTGCTATCATGAAACCCTTCAGAATTTTTTTCTTATACGTCCCTGGTAAAGTTTGAAATGTTTTTTTACTCCCTTGGTTCATTGTCTAAATTTCATCCCTCTTGACTTTTGAATGTATTCTTGTAAATTTTCTTGTAAAACGTTGATTTTCGTGTATCGAAGCGAAACTATCAAAAAGTATCATATTCGAATATTACGTACGATAATTTGTAATAAAGGAGAATTTTATAAAATTACTATTTTAAGGTGCCACCAAATTTTAAGTGCAAGTATTAATTATTGAAAATACCTACAGCTGTAGGTATGTCTTCGATAGAGAAATTTCCAGAAATTTGTAAATAAAATATAGAAAGAAATTGTTTAGATATTACTGACATAAGCATCTTTTTCTAAAAATCCTGGACATTATGTATTCAACTTCAATTTTCCTTATTTTAATTAACACATTTAATAAAAATACTGAAACTGGAACAAACATTGAAATATCAACAAACTTTTACTACTAACAAGTAACAAATAAATAAATACATACATATGTATAGGCTACAATTAACTTAAAAGAATATTCAGTGGTAAAATCTCCACAAATTCACTGTTATTTCAAATCCCATTACCAATTATTTTCATCCAGATATACCTAATTATTTTTAAAAATGTGTAGATCTCTTATTGTATGTAGATTTTCTAGACCTAAACCATGTAAATTGTGAAAATTTACCATTCCTACTCAGGGAAAGTGTACAAACTTCTCTATCGAAGGCGTAAGCTGTAGGTATTTTCAATAAATAATAATTGCACTTAAAATTTGGTTGCATCCTAAAATAGTAATTTTATAAAATTCTTAATTTTTTTACAAATTATCGTACGCAATATTCAAATATACTCGCATCAAGAATTCACACGTCTTACGTCACAGCTGACGTTACACATTTGTTTTTATTATCAACGCAATTTTCGATATTTGGTCGCGTTAAAAACAATTTTTTTGCAATTTAGTGCCATATATAATGCAAACTTTTAATGTAGTATATAGTTTTATTACTATCAGTAGCAGTTTCTTAAATATTTTGATGAAAACATAATGAATTATTCATTTGTTTGTATGACGTAAGTCGTCTGAATTCTTCTCGCGAGTATATGATACTTTTTGATAACTTCGCTTCGATACACGAAAATTAACGTATTACAAGAAAATTTACAAGAATACATTCAAAAGTCAAGAGAGATGAAATTTCAAACTTCACCAGGGACGTACAAGAAAAAATTTCTGAAGGGTTCAATGATAGCAGAACCTTGAAAAAATATCACCCTGCATAACGATTTTAAAAAATGTACTTGTATAATATTCGAGACTAGTTGAGCACTACATGTATCAAATTTGGAGGCTCTGTGTCCAATACGAACTAGGTAATAAAATATATATATATATATATATATTTTAAACTTTAGCACCCTGTAACTCCGCTACTAATCGAAAAAAATACCATGTTCATATAAAGTTTTCCTCTTAAAATTGCTTATTCTATCTACGGTTTCAAATTGTTCCAAACAAACTGGAACACCCTGTATATTTTGATAAGTTGTGAATCACTGGTTGTGTTCTTTGTATTAAAATTTGTAATTGAACTTCCTTTGTTGTAGCTTTCAGATCTAGTTAGATTGAACACGACTGATAATAGGAAGCTTGCTCTGAAGTGTTTTCTGTTCATATATCTAGAAATTCGGAGTAAATAAATCCTTCCAAGTCGAGTTAAATCTTTTAGACGCAATTTTGTGCTATCTCCCGTTGCTTTTGGGACGCGGAGGAACCACGGAACGCATTAATAAATTAAGGGGCGACTTTATCGTTTTTATCCTGCCGCGCAGAGCAACAGATACCCCATAATGCGGCCGGCCAGGAAGTTGGGTGCTAATTATTCCTCTATTATTTAAGCGAGATTTATAATGAATGCATCGCGACGCACGGCTGTTAATAGCCCTCGAGTTGATCCTAACTTCGCCAGTAGCACGCGTGGTGGTTGAGCTGAAAGCGAATGTATGTTGGGCAGATAATTTTGTTATTTACGAGCGGGAGCGCACGCCGGCAAAAAACATGTTCGTTGTTGTTGTCTAGTTGGCGTTTGTACGTTTATTGTTGTGCTTAATTTGGTTAGTGGGTTTCTACGAGAGTTCTTAATTTAACTAAAAATTCGCGGCTGTTTTACGTAAATGCGATGCGGTGTGTTGCAACACTCAGGTCTTATGATCCATTGTGCATGCCGCTAAGAGCAAAGTTTAAAGCAGGTACCTGCTGTGTGTACCAAGGCAACCACTAGATCTGCTAGACTATTATCATCTATATCTAAAAGTTAAGATCTAATATTTTACTTCTAAATGACGTATAAGCGGAAGTTTGGTCAATTTCTAATTATAAATGACACCAGTTAGCGCACGCAATTTTGTTACTAATCACACTGACAGGTTTAGAAGATTAACTGTTTTGTAAAACGCAAATTTAGATAATTGTTGCTTATGATGCATGTTTAGAGTAATAAGTACTTATTTTGGTATCTTACTCCTAAAAATATAAATTTACGGTTAAGTAAAAGATATAATCTTGAGTTTTTATGTAGCGCCAGGAAATGGCACATAATTCCTTTCAAAAACGGCATTCAATACAGAACATGGGCACTATGAATTTTTAAGGATGCCTTTTGGTCTAAAAAAACGCCTCTAGTACTTTTCAGAGTTCTTGATAACGTTTTAAGATAACATATTAACGAAACCTGCTTAGTATATCTCGATAACATCATTGTTTATTGTCAACATCACTATAAGAACATGCTGCCGACTTAAAAATAATTTTTCAAACTTTAATAGAAGCAAACCTTAGGATACAGTTGGTCAAATCTGAATTTTAAAGAAGAATTTAGAATTCTTATGAAACGTAGCAACAGTAGAAGGATTCCGACCAATTCCATTCAAGAACAGCCTTCAATACAGATCAGGGGCACTACGAATTTTTAAGAATGCCTTTTGGTCTCAAAAATGCCTTCAGTATTTTTCAGAGTTATTGATAACTTTAAAATAACACATTAACAAGCTTAGTATATCTCGATGACGTTATTGTTTTGTCAACATCACTACAAGAATATATTGCCAACTTAAAATGAATCTCCAATCCAATATTTAAGAGAAGCAAACTTTACGACACAATTGTGCAAGTCTCAATTTTAAAAAGAATGTAGAATTCTTAGGACACGCAGTAACAGCAAAGAGAATCCGACCAAATCAAGAAAAGATAGGAGCTGTACAAAAATACATTAAACGAGGATGTATTTTGGTACTATATAACAGTAATCTACGATAAAGAGAAACTCCTCATATTTGTTTAAGTTATTGTCTTCAACAATATTGTTAATAGCTAGGTACTTACCACTTGCTTTAATTGAAGCTGAATTTAAATTGCCAAGAAATGGCATCTAATTCCATTAAAAAAACTCCATTCAATACTGAACATGAGCATTATGAATTTTTAAGGATGCCTTTTGGTTTCAAAAACGCATCCAGTATTTTTCAAAGGGTTATCGACAACTTTTTAAGATAACACAATAACAAAACTTGCTTAGTATATCTCGATGACATTGTTGTTATCTCAACATCAATACAACAACATAATACCAACTTAAAGAGAATCTTCAAATCTTTAAGAGAAGCAAACAATTGACGACCAAATCCGAATTTTATAAAGAATGTAGAATTCTTAGGACACGCACTAACAGGAGAAGGAATCCGACCAATTCAAGAAAAAATAGGAGCTATACAAAAATACATTAAATGAAGATGTATTTAGGTACTATATAACAATGATTTACGACAAAGAGAAACCCCTAATATTTTTTAAAGTTATTATCTTCAACAATATTGTTAATAGTTAGGTACTTGCTCAATTTAAATTTGTGTTTTCTCCATCTGAACACTTCTGAAATCAATGAACACAGCAAGGAGACGCTACCAAATTGACATGTTGTCTGCTGGCACTACTTGTGTACTGCAGGTGTGCACAACAAGACAGAAGTAGGAATATACAATACAGAGGTGTGTTAACAGGGAACGGGTACTAATAACACATTATTGATAAATATTATAGACAATCATTGCATTACACTACACATTATACTAATACATATAAAAAACCAATATGTTCAACTATTAACTTTATTAGATTTATTGTTATGGAGTTATCTGAAGAGTTATTGTTTAAACTTCATCTGAGAACTGGACATCTAGACTCATTTTTGTCCGAAAAAATAAATAAAATATCATTTACGTTTTATTTCAACTGGAGTAGGACATCCTTACTGAAATACTTTCATAGATTCAAGTCAGAACACGAAAGGGAAAAACAAACTTAATTTTCGATACTCTGACATAGTCATTCAGCGTTCCCGCTCAATTAGTTTAACGGGTTTGGAATTGGAAATGCTGAACCTAGAATGGCTTTGCAACTGTTGGAAGTTGTACCTATTAATCGAATGAAGAAGGTATGTTGAAAACAAGTTCCAACTTGAATGTGGTTACGGCTGGACGTGAAACGTATCTAGATGCAGAATTTTCTCATTATGTACCTCTGTTGATAACTTTAAGTTGAGAAATTAAATGTCTTTATGGTTTACCTGGTCGGGAATTATAGAAATTAAATTTTATTTAAGTGTATCTAAAATAAACGTGTTAACTGATACGCTAAAAGTCGAAATATAATCAAATATAAATATTAAAAATTATTTGAAAAATCATTCAAGTATACTTCATACTGTCAATTTGTCCTTTATGCTGCCGCTTTTTTATATTGTGTGAAACTAATTGTTTATATTATTATTTGCTGTATTCTGCAGCTTTTTTATGTATTATTTTTTTGTAGTGTTAAGTTTACATCCGTATTTTTTGTCTCTATTTGTTCTTCTTTTCAATAATTTTTTGTGTATATTACACTCTACTATTATTTACTTTTTTCTAATCTGTCATTAGCAAACAGTAAGCTTTAGCCCTTTAAATTGAATTATCTTGGTATCGAAATTCGATATTGATATTAAATTATTAGACTTTCTCTACTTCTGTCCAATGTGAAAGCTATTTAAACTTAAAACACAAATTATTTGTAGATGATGAAATACAAAATTGATTATTCACGTTTTCTACGTGAATTGAAGATCCCAGTGTTCTGGCAATTTTGTCTTTATTTTCTAGTGAATCTGCTACATATCATTCGGCAATAGCGTCACTTTTCCAATCCCCATGCCTCTTAAGGCTGGGATTTTCTATACATATTTTTACCGTCTAACAAGGCTTCAAGCGAGGACACAGAACTCCAAGAAAATTGAAATAATTGGTTTTTATTATATATCAACGTATTCACAAAGGTTCCCGCTAGCGCGTGAGATAATTTTCATTACTCATAAAATCACAAGAATAATTAAAATTAATGTTAAAATACCTCAATTTTAGCCACACAGTTACTACGCCAATATGTCGCAATTACGGCAAAATTATCACAGCCACAGCCACCAAATTACTTCACTCACTAGCCAGGACATATAGGACAACATGTGTTTCACTTTCAGATTAATATTTATTGCTAATTTTACATTTTGTGTCTTCGAGTAAAATCATAACATATATCACGGTTTCCATTTTTATGTACGGCAAAATGCACGATAAACTTCAGGGAACCGTGCAGTTCGGGCCTAGACGGTTTGTATACTGTCCCATAGTTCTGATTGATTCGCCGTTTCGCTCCCTCAGGCTGTGCAATTCCTTTTCTACAAAATCCCCGCCTTAATAGTTCTAATATCAGTATCACTATTAGCTAAAATTGTAGCGGATGTTTGCCGAAATCGATGACTACATTTATAATACATGATTATGGCATTCATGAAATTATTTCATAATATACTATTGTAAATAAGGCTACATTTAATATGCTTTACGACGACAAATATTTAAATAACGTTTCTATATGCATGCCACTGTGGAAAATGTCGGCATTAACAAAGACTTGTATGCAATAATGAATATTTCATTATTGGAAGTAGGAAATTGTGAATTCATAGTAATTAAGATTGTTTCCAGCTGGATGATCACTCTTACCGTTGTTTCCAAATTTTTAGACATGAACTCTACTCAAAACCAAAAAATTACATTCTACGTACATTACTGGACTGTTGTCAAAACTATTTCCATTGTAAAATACTTTTTCTTACCATATGGAACTTAAGTGAATTTCTACCAAATAGTTTTATATACATTTTTACGAATAAGAGTCTCTAGTCAATCGAGTCGAACAGGAGCCTCTATTTAACTCAAAATTATTCATTTAATGAGATTTGCGAGTGGAGGATATAGATTTCATGTTGTAACAAGAGCTACGTTTTAGCAGAGAGAGCTTTTAATTTTAAATGAACATTTAACTTAATTACCTCTATATAACGTCAGTCATTTTAAAATTCCATCCAGTTTTAATCAAATATGCCATTCTGCGGTAATCCGTTTACAATTAATAATGTTCACCTGATTGGTTTGTTTTATTTTCCAGGTACAAAAGGTTCAGTTCGTATTTTTAATTGAAAACACAATAAAAAAAATGAATGGCGCTGCTGAAATATATTCGCTTCGTACAATTCATGTTAACAACATTATTTAACATTGTTAATGAATTTAGCGAATCACTGTCTTTCTTTAAATTTTATTGAAGTGTTGCAATAATAAAAACGTTACAGAAGGACACAATTTTTCAATATATATCTTTTTATTTTCAGGTAAACGGAACTTGGGCTTTGCCTGGATTTGTGTGTGATTTCTACATAGCCATGGATGTGACTTGTTCCACATCTTCCATATTCAATTTGGTGGCAATTTCTATTGATAGGTAAGTTCTAAGAAAATAGTAAAACTATACAAGGAGCAATAGATTTGTTTAGGGAATACTTTGCGAAAATTACTTAAATTGAATTACGTAACCATTTTGGCAATTTTAGACCGATCAGTTGTACAACCTTAACTATACTAAATGATTTTTGATACATAGTGATTTTCCGGGTTGTTGCACCGTGACCTCGGTAACTGCCAGAAACAGAGTTAAATTGCACCCGTCCATATATTGGTTTCAGTTCGTATTGTTGGTATTACGACTGCTATGGTCGGAACCGTTCCTCGGATAATGGTAGTCCTCCGAGGTGTTCCGTAGCCGCCGCTGTAACTGGTCACATCCCATGCTTCTAAACGTTTCGCCGCTCTTCACTGTCGGCATCTTCAGTGGTGACTCTGCAAAAGCTTCGCTGCGACTGAGCCTTTGCAGAGTTACATTTGTATGTAGTATTGTAGCAAAACCTTAAATGCTTTTACAATGCAATAAAAGACTTCTTTTTTATTTTGGAAACATTGGTCGACTGTTAATGCGTAGAAATTTGACAAAAAGAACCCTGTTATATTATTTCTTTTTTTAGTTTGCTGCCCTCTACATACCATTTGAATTGATAGTAATTATATACCAACTACAATAGCGTATTAAAACTAGAATGAAATCGTTGTACAGTATCGGTACCAAATACCATTTTATGAAATGATTTGGCAAATTTTCTCTGTAATTCTCACAGAATGGGTGCGCCAATATACTATTCTATTATAATTTCAATTCGGAATATTGGATTTTAAAATTAGATCTTTCATTAATTAACATCCATTGAAATTAATTTATTACCTATAGGTATTTGGACAGCGTAATGGGTCGGGTAAAATTAAAGACAAATTTCAGGGTTGGACAGATAACTGTCCATCGTATTTTAATTATAACTTGTAGAACCGAAAGAGAAAACATTTTTTCTAAGTAACTTTTTTCAAGAAACTTAAAAATTAGACAGAAACAGCTTTCCAAAGTATAAACCTATTATATACAGTGTGGAAGAAAAGTACCTATGGAATAAATTCATTATTTCTGAAACAACGAAGTTTCATGAAATTTCCTCGGACCCGTCAATTTTGCTTCTTAAAAAGACTCTTTTTTTTATACCAACGCATTTCCGACGTTCATTTGTTTTCGCGTGATGACGCCATCGGATATTTTTTTAAATAGAACCCCTATATTTCTCCATCGGATTCTTGTAGAGCTTAACTTGCTGTTTTTCCGGACATGAAATGAGGCGTTCTTCGGCAACATTGCAGCAGTTAAAAGGTTACAAAAGCTAATAATAACGAATATATGAGTGTAATTCAACGTTGGTCAGGGCTTTAGTCCGGAGAGTAGTTAGTTTGACACAATATTGTTAATAGCTAAATATAATTACAAAACTGTTCTATATAAAAATATTATTAATTTCACTTTCGAAGAGGTTAAATTTTGTGTCTTTCTTAACAGTTTTTAAATGTTATAGTGCGCGCCAATATTCTTGGCAAGATAAACGACTTCGGATGTGCGGGGTTGAGAGAGATTATTTCTCTTCAGTCTTCACGTAATAAGCTAGATATTTGAACGAACATTTCATAGTGTTAGACTAAATTAGTTTACACGTTGAAATTAAAGTTTTATTTGTTAGGAGGAATCAATTAGAAATGTTTAATTTAATAATTTGACATCGTTAAGCCAAACAAAATAAGAGTTTATTTAATCTCGGTATAATTTTATGTCTAGCAATAACGAAAAGAAAAACAATAAAGAAAGAGAAACAACAGTCGAAAAGTTGACATCAAGACATCAAGAACACTGTTGCTTTGTTGTCTTTTCTCGGTGTAGCTTTTACCTATTACGGTGCAACGACAAATGCATTCTAAGTACGTAGAGTTAACAATTTCGGTGTTCTATCCACAGAATAGAAACTTGTAGATTTCTAAATTCTTCTCTAAACTCAGACGGTGCATCCGCAACAGTCTTTGTATGTTCTGGCTGATTTTCGCATTATTCAGAACGTGATGCAGCAGACCGCGGATGCATGTTGCTGCAGTGCGCGCCGACATAAATCTAATTCCTTACTCGGGGGTATTCGCGAAACTTGCACAGTCATGAAACTTATAAATGTTGCCCAGATGTCTCCGATGTCGGTCATACCTACGTTTCGCATAAATCACCGGGACTTCCAAACTCGCCCGACCTTTTTGACAAGTTAATGCTCCGTACTGAGATTGGAGAATGCGATTATAGTTTGCTGTAAATACATAAGTCTCGATACCTACGGGAAAAATGCAATGCAACTTGACTGTATATCGAATAGTTACAGACCAGCCTGGTATAATATAACATAATGTTAAAAAACAAATATTTATATACAAAGTGAGCCTTGAATAAGTATAAATATTTTAGGCAGCAGTACAGTTCACTTTTTTATATTTTTTCAGGTAAAAACAATATTGTGTAAAACTAACGACTCTGCGGACTAAAGTCCCGATCAGCGTTGAATTACATCCACAATATCTACTCATACACTCTTTATTGTTAGCTTTTGTAACATTTGTTACTGTATTTGAAAGGTTTTAAGCTAATATAAATTAAATCTCCTACAATTCGTATCAATGAAGTCATATGTATGGTCTCTGATACCAAATATCTAAGTATGTTTTAGTCCGCAGAGTAGTTAGTTTCACACAATATTGTTAATACCTGAAAATAGATTAAAAAAATGATTACATAATGAACAAAATTTTGTTTTGGTTAAATAAGTAGGTAAATTAATTTAAAATAGATTGTCGATATTTAATTTCAAATAATTTTAATTTATAGGTATAATAATTTTTATAGTTAGATATAGCAATCCTAAAAATGCAGAAATAGGTCAGATCTTATCTATTGTGGTTGAATTTTCGAGTTCCCACAGTTTCAAAAGTGAACTTAGATATTTATAGAATGTTTTCATTAAACCAGGTTAGTAAATTCAGCTAGATTAATTTTTATTTCGGATAATTATTATTGAATAGAGCTTAGTCTGTGGAATTGTTCATTAGCATACCTAGATGTTTATGGTAGTCCGTTAAGGAGTTACAGTTTGGGTTACTACCTACCCAATTTTACTTATTGTTAAAAACAAATATTTTTGAATTATAATCAACTGCAAAAATTGAATTTACTTAAAAAATTATTTATCAATAACAAACTTTCCAAACAAAGTAGAAAATTACTGTATTTTTCATTATTATTACAAATAAAATAACAAATCAGTGTTTATTTTAACCTCTGAAGTCACTGTAATATACAGGTTGTCCCGAAAATACGTATGAAACACTTGATAACAGGCTCTTGGATTTAAAATAGATCGGTTGAAGTCAACTTAGTTATTTTCGTAAAAAGCACAACTTTTCCCTGGTTTGCTCGGAGCCCAGATGTAAATCTAATGGATTTCTATGTTTAGCACAATTTAAAATCAAATATTTACAAAGATGATAAAAATTTATAAATGCTTACAGTTTAATAAGATATGAAGAAAAGCTATTTAATATGCAAATTACAAATGTTTATTAAACGAATAATAATGTGAATTAATATAAAAAAGGGTCATGTTGAGAATTTATTGCAGTAAGCTGAAAGTAATTTATTTATGCTACTAACCTAAAATCTTTAGAAAGTTTTCATGACGATAATAATTATTTCATTTGAAATGTTAACTTTATAAATTTAAAATTTAGACATATTTATTAGGTTTCGTGACAAATAAAATATAAAATTTGTATTAAATTAAAGCCGGTGTACATATTTAAGCTTCTTGTAAGAAAACATTTAGGTATAAACAATGCTTTGAAAATTATATTACATCTAATGGAAAAACAGCAATAAATATTTGTTATGAGAGAGCTAAGAGAATAATAGTTTTCTATTAAAATTTTCATACATACAGTGAAAAAAAGTTCTAAACAATTTTTATCCACCAAGAGTGCATTTTGTAGCACCCTCTATCGCCTAGAATAAAAGTAAGTACGAATTCATTTTTCTCGTCTCAAAGAACCGCCAGAAATGTATGGATATATCTGTACATAGTAACTCTTTGTGTGTATTTCATTTTGCCTTGTAAACATAAATTGGACCAGATGCAAGCTGACGTCGCTGAACTAGGCAAGCATATACCACATATATAATAAAACAAAACTTCTTGATATTATGCCCATAGAGATACAAAGGAAATATAATATATTAAAAATGTTTACAAATCTCCAATGAATCATGTGTATGAAGACTCAGTTTCAATCCAATTACATTCGATTACACTGTAATTATTTAAATTATAGATTCAGACAATTCCTTCCTTTTTTGTAAAAATTTCATGATGCTTTAAAAAACACAACAGAAATTTTAGCTAGAGGCATCCCCTTGAAAGTTTCAACAAAGTTGTATGACTGACAGAGGTCAACTCTCTTGGGTGCAATAGGCAATTCCATTTGAATCACTCAATACCCTAGCGTTTCACGATTTCGTGGATTCGATACTTTTAAAACGGAACAAGCTCAGACAATTTTTCGAAATGCGTATACGAATAAGAAATAAGTAATATAACAGTAAAATATTTAAGCTATTGTACAAGGCGTCTAATAAGGAATGTAGGGAGAAGGTAGGGTAAGGTGACAATAGTTTTTTTTATTTTTCTTTTCTTCTTAGGTCTTTGACTATATAGTTAGTGGGATAGATATTATTACCGTAGGTATGTGTTTGTATAATCACTTAAGTGCGGTAATAATATAGTATCCAACGTGGTCAGGTGATTTCCGGGCTGGTTGCCACGTCGTTGGTTTAGAACTCTTGACGTTTCGAGAGACATATCGCTCTCTTCTTCAAAAGTTACTCTGAAACTGGAGATCTACTGGTCGTCGCACTATTTATATCAGGGGTGGTCACTGATCCATGATGTTCCGGTGGATTGCTTTCACGGATGAATCGTTTCCAAATACCGGGCAGATCCACGCCACCGTCCCTGTTGAAATTGTTCGGATTTTTATGAATTTCTATAGCTTCTCTGTATAGTCGGGGCCAAAATCTTCTCTCTTACTAGCATGCTGGCTTCACTTAGCTCCACCGTGTGTCCCGTGTCCGCTCTATGCTCTGCTACTGCCGATTTTTACCAGTTCTTACTTTTGAGGTGACTCTTGTGTTCCTTTAACCTTGTGTTGATGTGCCTTCCTGTCTGTCCTATATAAACCTTCCACAGGAGCAGGGGATGCTGTACACCGAGGCCCTAAACGGGTTCTAAACCGACGACGTGGCAACCAGCCCGGAAATCACCTGACCATTAACGACAGGCACGGAAGCCTACAAACTAAACTAGTATCCAACGTATTGCATACAACATTTTATCTACAATTGTCGAGGTTATAAATAATAATAAAAATTAGTATTATTATACATAATTTACTATGTTAGTTATAGAGACACATTATCAACGGTTAGTGAGAGCAATGAAAATATTTTACCCGAGTTAATTATTGTAATGCATCAGTATAGAAAAGTGTTTATTCTGTAGGTATTATAAATTATAACATTGATTAAAGATCTAATAAACCGAAATTAATGAATTAAATTTTCAAATATACCACCATCTGCCTCAATGCAAGCATCAGCTCGTTTGTGGATTGCACGGGTAGCTCGTTGAAGTGCACGGTGCACAATTCACAATCCGATCGAATAACGCCCTTCTTTTGTTTACTTTTTTGCATATAATAATGATTTAAACCATCTCTAAAGGCAGAAATCAAGAGGATTGAAATCTGGTGACCTTGGTGGCCAATTTGGGAAAGCATCTCGGCCAATCCAGCGTTGTGGAAAGCTATTGTTAAGATGATTGATCACGATACGACGATGGGCAGGGGTAACATCATGCTGAAAGTACATGTTTTGCCAAATATCCAATGGAATATCGTCCACTGGATCTGTAACAAGTAATCGATTATTAATCATACCACACCACACGTTAATGCTGAACCGATGCTGAAAGTTACTATCCACCATGGCGTGCGGATTTTCATCTTCTTTTTGTAAATGACTTCCCATGCCGTAGTTTGATTAATTTGGAGACGGGTTGCAATACGCCTTATACTTACACTAGGGCTATGTTCTACCATATTTAGAATTTCTTCTTTCATTGCTAGACCAGAACCAGCTTGCCTCTCAGATGTAATTCTCACACTGGGAAACCTTCCAATTTCACGTGCATTGTTGAAGACAGTCTGGAATACATTTCTATATGGCACTCTTCCGTTCGGGAAACGATGTCTATATTCAGCAACTGCACGAATAGCGCTACCGTTGCAATATCCATAAATAAAAACAATATCAGCATATTCTCGATGACTAAATGTGGCAGGCATTACGAAATTATATGTGTACAATACCGACTAAAGAACGCACATGTAAAAATAAATGCGACAGCTAATAAGCGTTTAAATTACAAACGTCAAAACTAAAGCGTATTAGGTTTAAAATGCATGACCTACTCAAAATAAAATATCAAATAATAACAGCTTTCGCAAAAATACAAATAAAAATATTTTCATCGCTATGATATTTAACCATATGATTATTAGGTTTTTTTGTTCACTTTTGCCCTGTAAACACCTCTTTCGAATATTGAAGGTTCCCCCAAGCACCCTGGACTATAAAAAATCACATGCGGTATAATGTAAGCCATTGAAGCAGTATCAAATAGTCATCATGTGACAGTTGTAGTTAAAATACCTTATCAGTCATTCATAAACACCCAAAGTATTATTCTAGATAAACAAATACTTACCTACACCGTTTGTATTTTGCACATTGATACCGCTAATAGTGTAGACAAACGGCGGGAACTGAAACCGTTTACGGTGCTGTCAAACACATGCTCTACCTTAAAAAGAACTGTGATATTGAATTGTTCTTGCCACGATGAGACGTACATTCAGTTTCCCATACCCTGATCTAGTTTCAGCAGGCGCAAGTACTAAAATATACCCCCCGGCTCACTATTCGCGGCTTTGCTCTATTTGATTAATGGCAACACCAGCTATTAACTTTGGCTCCTTTGTTGTACGGCGTGCGATCCAACAAAGGGGCATCAATCATTCGAATTGGAATAAGCTGTATTGTTCAAAGGGTATACTCGCACGTATAGCATTGCGATTTAGCCTAACAGTTAGTGACTCTCCGTGTGAGTTCTCTGTCGGAGACAGGATTCGCTTATTACATATTTGTCTTCCAAGTAGTGATTTATTGCTCGTGTGTATTGTTAGCTCGGCTTTTTAGAATCGGGGTGTCAGTTTTCGATTTGGGCATGAAACAATCCCCTGGTGATCAAGGTCGAAACGTCCTGAACGGTTTTTCTCAGTGTATAATGCAGTGGTTCTGACTACAATGGCAACTATACCTTTCTTCACTTTGTATTGTAGAACAGCTTTCCTGTTTCAAGTTTCAAGAACATCTGACAATGCTGTCAAAAGATAAACTCAGCTTTTGCTTATAGAACTAAGAAATCAATTTTCATATCAGTAAAAAGTCAGTAGGGACTGGCGAGAGATAGTTTATGAATAATTTTACTTTTTATCCCACTATGTGAAAATAGTTATTTACATTACAAGCTGCGAGATGTATTAAATTTATTGAATTTGATCAACTTTTCATTCTCCCGTCGATTTTATATAAGACACAACATTTAAAGATGCTAAGTATCCTCTGTAGACTTTAATAAAATGGGTATAAGGCGGTTCATTGCCCTAAAAACATCACATTGTGTTAACATTACTTTGGTAAAATTCATGTCAACAAAAAATATTATTTTGTCAGTTATCAAATAATTATTCTTCAGTATAAAGTTGATAAGTATAAACGTCTTTTAAGTTCAATATTAGGCTAAAATTTAGTTAAAAATCAATTCCATTGAAGAAGCACCAATTATTGCTTGCAGAATTTTGTTACCGGTCAGATCTGGAAACCATTACAATCAAGCCTATGAAAATTTCATCAAATGGTGTACAAGGAAAGATGTGTTCACAATAGCGGAAGATGTATTATTGGTATTTTTCTTGGAAAACTCAAAGACATTGTCCCCTGCTACATTATGGTCAGACTATTCAGTGTTGAAATTGTCTAGTTCATTAAATACGAACCACGATATCTCGAAATTTGGTCGATTGAAAGCATTCATTTAAAGGAAAAATTACGGATATCAACCTCGAAAATCTCAGATATTTACAAAGGATGATATATGATCAAGTTTTTGTTAGAAGCTCCTGATGAAATATATTTAATGGAAAAAATGATAGCACTTTTTGGAGTAGCTGGGGCATGTCGACCTGACGAGCTGTAAAATCTAAAAGTAAAGGACGTGGAGAATAAAATGGTGTCATGCTAGTGCAGATTCTTACTACAAAAAACAATATGCAAAGAAAATTTGTAGTAACAGACGACTGAGTAACATTTGTTAATCGTTATATGCAACTACGACCAAAAGAGGCTCAAGATGAATGCTTCTTTCATCGGTATGACCGTGGCAGATGTGCAGTAAAGAACACCCTGTATGTATGATTTTGAAAAATGTGTTTAGACATTTGAGTAGAGCAGAAAGAGTATAGTTTATGGCCAATGACATGAAATTACGTAGATTTACGTCGTAAAACGTTACCTCACCAATTATTTATCAACCATCGACAGAAAGAGTGCACCATCCAGCCTCCATAAAGTATTCAAAAAGAGTTACCAGTCTTTTAGTGTACTACGCTCGACTGTCCCGCATAAATCGCAGCCTCCTGAGAAAGGAACTTCACTGGAGACGACTCATTGATCGAAAGACCCACCTTGAACAGAGCGCATTAAGCCTTTGGGAGACCCACTACCGACTGCTGTCACTTATACTAATGAACTCATTAATGCCAGCCAAAGTGTGCGGATAACTCAATGTCAAGCGCAAACTCATATACACCAAACGACGTGTAAGAACGAGCAAGGAGAAGAGTATGTCAGACGTGTTTATATAGCCCGAGGACGTGACATGTAAAGTCGTAAATAAGGCAGAAGATTTGGAGTTTAATTACTTGTACTTTATATTACATCTACCCGCAAGATACTCACATGAATCTTTGTTGAAATTTGAAGTATATATCTGATCGCTTCACAGTTTTTCCTTATACATATACAGTTTGCACAATGTTTGTTAGAACATCGTTGGCGCGTGGCAGCATACTGCAGCACAAATGACGTAGTCGCCAACTGTTTTCTTCAGTAATTTGACGTTTCATAGAAATTATGTTAAGCTAAGTAGGTTCTATTAAAAGATAAGGTATTACAGTGTCATTATCAAATGTCAAATTCTGTCATTTATGGCTTGATGTGTATGTTTCCAAATGCTAACATTGGTGTCTCCACAATACAGCACATTACAGAATTCTAGATTGAAATTCTACTGATTCGACAGGCAAGTATTACAATCAAATCAAGCTGTCTTTAAAAAAGGTATAGACATTAAAACATACAATAGTTAGATAGTATTGTTGAAGAGGCAGTCCGATGGTTACCACGCTCAGAAATCAAGTTTTTGACGGAGGTGGATGACAATATTTTTTTAATAGCTTAGGTAACTAATAATTGATTCATTTAGTTGTCAGTTTACTAATTCTCATTTTTTGCTTTAGGTTGTAGTGCAGATGTAACAGATGAGACGTATTATCGAGTAAATATTCCAAATACAAAAACTAGTGAATGTGTAATTACCCGGGAGATATGGAAGGACTAAACACCGTTGACATTATCAGGAAACCTACTCCCGGAAAATATTAAACTCAAGAGTTTGATTAATCATATCAAATATATTCCTCACAGAAACATTTTCTGTTTTATGAAAGTGTTTGTAATTTTTTTATTATAAGAATCTTCGGTGTAAATAGAATGAAAATGGATAGCACTTAATTTTTTAGGAACTCCAAGTGAATGGTCAATTAGGACTCGAGTTTCAAGCAGCAGACGGCATTGTTTGTTTTTTTATATAATTATTCTTGTTGTTGAGCCATAATACAATAAAAGTGGGATGTACAAGTGATACCGTTTTTCCTTTAATTTCAGTAAAAGCTGTAATAGCAAGGAATCTAGATTCTATAGTAAAACATCTTGCTTTGTGTATTCAATTAAAAATGTATTTTGATATATCTAAATCTAGTTAAAACTTAGCCAAGTGTACGCTTTTTAAAAAAAATATATAACAGAATTCAAGAGATATAATTCCTAAAAGTGGACCTTTGATGTCAATCTCAAAAAAAATGGTGTTGTAAGGCAAAGTTGTAATAGAATATTATAAAAAAAATACTTCTCATGATATATTTTGTTATAGATTTACACTCTGGCAGTATGCATGTCATAGGCTTATTGCTTACTTCACAGTAAGCTTATGACATGTACATGACGAATTTAAAAAAAGTTTTAAAGTCCAAAATTACCCCTATGGACAAGCCAAACAAAGTTTCAAGAACTGGACCCCACTTTGCTACTCAACAAATATAAATTTAATCTGAATCGAATTTCAAACACTTTCATCATACCCAATCATACATGTACAAAATCTGACTAAACTAGACATTTTATTTTACCATTTGAGCATAGAATTCCGATTTATGTTAAGCCTAAACGTGGAATTATATATTTCGTTAGTTTGGAAATCTAAATCGAGAATTATGTCCGATAATTTGGTTCTCTTTTCAGTGCTAGTTTCAATTAGTAACACCAATTTAATCTCAATTTGCTGCAGGCAGCAGCTAAATATGCCTTCACTGGCCGACAGCAGATTCATTAGCTTATATTAACGAGAATATGCAGTTAGCTAGCATAGGCAACTCATTACTAATGTTAAAATATCGGTCACTTGCCATATACATTAATTTTAATGCATTAAAAAAGGAGTAAATATTAAATTGGAAGTGACTAATTGTCTTCTAAAATAATTTCCATTCTACTACATTGGCATATCGTGTAAATATGAATAAGAAACATTTTTATTAAAATATACACTGAGAGAAATTCATTAGTGCAAATAACGTTGTCTAATGAAATTTGAGTAATCGTTTTAAACAACTGGAAAATTTGAAAACACATTTTAATTACTATTAGAGTATAATAGTACAATTTGTACATTTAATTTCACTAGTTGTGTCATAAACGGTTTTTTATAATTATTTGCAAAGTTTTGTTTCAAATTTACATAAGTGTACAGCGTTATTAATGAGCCAAAGAGCAGAGGCGACATCTTGTGACAAAATATAAAGATATAGTTGAATATGTCAGTAAAATGTTGCATAGGAAAAGATAAAGTGTGTCAAAGCTGCATTTATTTTTCATGTTTTTGCAACAACTCGATTACCGCTCAACCAATTGGCACCAAATTTGGTAAAGAAAAAATTTTTTAAGCAATTAAATCATAATTCAACGTGGATTCTTGGTAGATGTACTTTAACTAATCTTGTTTGTATTACTGATTTTATTTCTAATACGTTGGATAGCAGTGGATAGGTAGACGTAGCTTACACACATGTCAAAGGCTTAATAGACTGGATCGCGGTATTCTCCTTCGCAATTCCGGTTTGACTATAAACCTCTGTAATAAATTGCTAAGCATGCAATATTGTTGTTGTACTTCATTTGAAATCATTACTACATGTGGGGTACCTCAGGGTTCAGTTCTTGGTCCTCTATTGTTTAATATGTCCATTAATGATATCTGTGACAGTCTTCGAGCCAACGTTTTTTATATGTGAATGATTTAAAATTGTATACATCTGTTTCATCTACAGATGGTTGTATTATACTTCACTATTATTTAAATGTAGTTATTGAATGGTGCCTTTGAAACAGATTGCCTTTGATTATTTTTAAACGTTTCATTATAACTTACACAAGGAAAATTAATTCTATTACTTACATGTACAGCATTGGTTCTGAGACTGTCGCTCGTTGCATTGAATTTAAAGATTTGGGAGTTACTTTTGACGCTAAATTGACTTTTGTTCCTCATATTAATATCTCTCTTGCAAATAAAACTGTTAGTTTCATTATAAGTAATGCTAAACACCTCGGAGAGGTTTCTATAATGTATATAATACAATGCGTTTGCCAGGTCAAAATTAGAGTATGGAATTTTATATATGTTATTTATTTGCAACATCTGGGAAAAGTTCAGAGGAAATTTCTTATGCCAGAGCCATTCCTCAATCTGACATATTGAGGAGGTTCAGCTTAAATGATTTGATATCTCAACCCACTTACTTTTCAGTCATAGAGGCAGCCGCATTGATGTTGATGAATTTAGTAGTAATAATAATAACTACATCCATTTACCTCATGTTGTAATAGTTGCATATGACTCACAGTATTCAATTGTTTCAGGTACATAGCAGTAACGCAACCGATCAAGTATGCCAAACATAAGAATACGAGGCGGGTTTGGCTGACGATAGCGCTGGTGTGGATGATTTCTGCAGCCATTGGTTCGCCTATTGTGCTGGGTCTGAACAACACCCCTGATAGAGTTGCAGATGCGTGCCTGTTCTACAACAGTGACTTTATCATCTACTCCAGTCTTTCCTCCTTCTACATACCGTGCATCATCATGGTGTTCCTTTATTACAATATTTTTAAGGTAAATAAGTGAATGGGGGAAGAGCCCATTCTTGTTATTTTTAATGAGAACATGATTGAAACAAAATTCTTAAATATTCAGTCCTAAAATGTTTTTATTAATGTTACAAATACCTCATCAATGTTTTGTGGAAACAATATAGGTAGTACATTACCAACCATTGTAGTACAGCATTTTTGGGAGATGAGAAGGTTTTATCTTTAGTTTTATTGGGTTTTGCCACACTTCTGAAAAAAATAATAAAGATTAATTAAATAAGGTTTATAATTAGAGTTAATTTAGAGGAACTAAATAAAACCAAGAAACCAATGACGTGTTCAAATTAAATGATTAAAAATTAAAACTGGCATACATTAGTGTCAAATTGAACCTAGACTAATATGTGTTTAATGAATATACATAAATTGTAGTTTATTCAATTGGAGTGGTAAATTTTTTCAGGCTTTAAGAAACCGAGCTATGCAGCTAAGGCTCAACCGAAAACCGCTACCTTGTGAAATCAAGCCTGGGTCGGTGATAGAGAACGTGGCCAACACGCGGAGGTTGGCTGAAACGACTCTGGGGCCAGCCACCATCGAGGAGCAGGCCACCAACACGGGTTCTGGCTCTGGAGACGAGGATGATGACGCCGACGCCGAGTGTCACGTCATATCAAACGACAAGAGCACCGAGTTCATCTTAGCCACCGTGGTGGAAGAGGCTGCGTAAGTAGCTTTGATGATTTCATTAATTCTATCTCTTAAAATACCTTGTGTGCCTATGCTGTATCAAATTTCAGGCACTCTATATAATAAATAAAGTTTTGGTTGATTTCTACGTGGTTTGCAGATACATGTCGTTCTCTTTTTCAATGTAAAGAGCCTTCTGGCCAGCATTTATCTATTGTGGGTACCAGTTCATGGTTTGGGGTCACAGACCTGTTGACCTTCCAGTCTTGGATGTATATCTTCGAAAACTTATTACTGAGGAAAAGGATAAAGTTTAGATTGGGAAGGAGTGCATACAAGACGGATAGCAGTTACGTATTTGCCATTATCATTAGCTACATGGAAGCTTTCAAAAAGTCAACAACTCTAAAGTCGAAATGTTGGTTTATATAAATATTAATTATAGATATAATATTTCCAAGAACTATAAAACGTTTTTGGGTACTAATTTTTCCATTCAGCGAACATCGAGAGCATTATTAATTCTAACTGAGTCAGAAAATATATTGACAAAAATGGTTCTACTAACAATATTAAAAAGTAATAAAAACTCTTTTACGGATCTACAGCATTACAGCAATATCTTAAAATACCATTTGGTTATAATGCAAAGTCACCACAGGTGCATTCAATTCAGTACGTTCAAATATACACATAAATTATAAACATGGCAAGTCCTGTCCCAGGCAGCGTGGTTAGCATCAACAGGATTATTAGCATGCTTATTATAATTGAGACAATTAATGCAACATAAAGCATCAGTTTTAGGACAGCTTTCTACTTTGTGATTTTGGGCACACAATGGACAAATAGATGACTTAAGCGTACACTGCAAAGAAATGTGATGGTATCCGCAGCATTTAAAACAACGGCGTAAATCAATAGCATCATAAATACTACAATAATCATACCCCACAAAGTTTACCATAATCCATGATTTTATTATAACTAACTAAATCACATTGAATCACAGCTTGAAAGAGTTTGCTACTTTTCTTTAAGGGTGTAACAGAAATAACTTTAAGAGAAGAGTTATCAGAAATTAAGCTTCTGTTTTGAGATTTCACATAACTGATAAGAACGTCCTCACTAAGTTTTGTAGACATGCCAACAACTTTAAAGCGTGGATGCAAAGCAGGAACTTCTTTAATGGTGTAGTCATTTATTAATTTATCATTGGCTAATTCCTTGAATTTAGTACATTCATCAGAACTTTCACAGCTGATCACAAGACCACCATCTCGAATATTCCTAATCCTTGAAATATTTATATTCGACTCAACAGGATTTATACTTTTTATCATATCATTTTTAGTAACTGATAAGTCCTGCTTATTTTTAGGCTTGATTATTAAAGACGGCTGTTTCTTTGCTACATCTGAATACGATGTCTTGAATATTCCAGTATCAGACCTACATCCCTTTTTTCCAGCGAGCCGTGCAAATCGACTTTCATAGTTTGTACTTCCTCATATAACTCGGCAATATTATTCCCAACATAGTTTTGAAGAGACGTTTCAAGATCTTGAATTTTATTATTTATTAAATTCTCAATAGAAGAATTCATTTGAGCAATGTTGTCATTAATTGCCTTAATAGCAGAAGAAAACTTTTGACTCAGCAACAGTACATTTGAACTTGCATTGATCACACAGATAAAACAAATTCTTAAATTTATCCACAAATTTAAATTCAACTTCGCTCATTTGAACGCAGGAGAAATGAAACAATTTTTGGCAAGGGCCTTCGCAACCAATAAGCCCTTCATTTTTTTTAAATTTGCATTTACCACAGTTAGCCATGAAAGTGCAGTTGATAAAATATCACTTGTGTTAAAAAACTCAGAAGGTATACAGAAAAGAAACTTATCAGTTTCGGCGTAGAAAAAGTATAAATAGATAAAAATCACAAAAACCTTGAGACTTGACAAAAAGTCAATGGTCCATAAATACAATTGCTATCAATTCAATGATTAACAATAGTTGAAATAAACAATACTGAGAGCACTTAAAAACACAACTGCTTCAGGCACACTTCAACAGCTAATTTCAACAGCTTCAAGTTTTAATTATAACCTGCGATAATATCAATTTGTAAAACAAATTTTAAACATGTAAAGTACCCAAGATATCGATTCAATTGTCCCGAAACTGAGACATTTCAGTCAGACTAACTTTCATTAGAGATAAGCCAAACTGTTGTTTCTGTTCTATGATATACTTCAATAAATAAAAAAATGCATAACAGGAAAAGTAATTTCAACTCATTTGCATTTTCTACTACACATGAATACTACCGAAAAATGTTTGTCAAAATCAGCATTAGTTATCACACTAACAGAACAATTTTAGTGACGTTCTCTGGATGCAAAAATTAGTATAAAAAATTACTAGTTCATGGACAGTGTAGGAGCATTTCTTGAGCACATCGATGTGTAACACCCGACGGTCCGTTTTATAGAATTTGAGGTTGAGTTACTTGTTCTAGTCGAGAAGAAACCGAGTGGCATTTTAAGTGTTTTGAGACAGATAACCCAGATGGATTGGTATCTCATCACCTCCGTCAGAATCAAGAAGAAATCAACGTGTTGCATTCACCATACTAGAACATTTGGATGTGGATAATGAACTACATCATCTACGATTAGAGGCGATAGTATATATGGTAACAGAAATATTGAACTACTCATCAGTAGGATACTCAGACCGTCTATTAAGTTAATTATAGAAGCACTATATTCTGTAACATGTCAAGAGTAATACCATCAGTTTCTAAGATGATCAGTAAGACTGATGCACTATAAATATGGTAAAGTACACAGAAAAACAAACCGATTTTTTGGCATAAATATAGGAAACACATCTGAAATATATCAATTAGAGAAACCACTGATCCACACAAAGTTTTCAGTCTACTTACGTGATGCTAGAATTTTAGTAAGGAAAGGATTTTGCTTTTAGGTACTTTACAGAGAAACAATAGCTATCTAGAAAATTCGAAACAAATTCAACCAAGCAAGTATAATCAATGACTGGAAAGCCATAAGCTTGTAAATTCCAATCATGTCCATGTGTCACTTCTGAAAAAGACAATAAAAGACTTTCTTGAAATGTCAGCAGTTTGACCTATTAACAACTACTAGGAACGAAACCTGCAACTGCAACCTGCATTTATAATAGCGTAGAAAACTATGGCATTATTGAAAACCTCAGCATAACATTTACATCAGCAATTCTATCATATCTTATTTATTAGGCATGCGCTGGCAGTTCCAACAATAATCAACAGTAGTAATGACTTATAATATCCGTTCCACTGGATTTAATCGACTACTTCTTTACCTTTAGAGTTGCTGGGAAAGTAGTTACAAGACGCAACATTCTACAAATTACAACATTTGAGCAGTAAATCGAAATAGAATATCTTTTTGCACGAAAATAGAGGAAATATAAAAATGGCGTACTGATTTTTAAACGGGAAATAACCCCATTACGTCCGGTTTATTTGGTACATGCCCTCGTATTTCCACTGGCAAAAGTACGGTCGAAATGTTCGTTACAACACAAAAGAGTGAAATTTTCCGTGTAACTTCCGTCAGTTATTTTTGATTTCAGCCATGGAAACGTGCATTCATACCTTCCGGTCACGCTGAAAAATGTTGCGCAAACCAGATAGCCGCTGATTGAAATCAATTCGTTATCGGGATCGACGCGAATCGTAATTCGTTTGTGTCTATGCGCTGAACGATTCAATTAAGGATTTTGTCGGGGAAGCATTTCCCATTCCGCCAATGGTCGCGGTTATGCAATAAACACTGCCTCTATAGTTGTTCGAATGCAGTTAGGAGACGCGCGCCTCTATTAAATTTAATGTGCGACCGTTACTGACTACCATCATAGAACGCAGTTCGGTAGGGTAGATAAGGTTATATCTGGTTAATGGGCACTCAAATAAAAATAAGTATGCATGGTATTTACTAAGTACTGTAATAATAGCCTCTTTATATTGTTTGTGTATATTTATAATTGTCTGAAGCTATTTATTTGTGGCATAATTTTAGTTTTTCTTTAGTTTTTGCCACACTTCTGAAAAAAATAAAGATTAATTAAATAAGCCCTTGCGCCAAACGGATCAGTCAAGGGTTATTTTTGAAACTAAGTTTGCCTAACCAAAAAATCTGTCACTGAAAAAAGCAGATAAGTAAAAAATTATAAGAATCACATCACTATCGCGCACTTCCGTATTTTTAAAATTTCGAAAATCCCTGTTTTCGTTTTCAAAATTGTAATAAAAATATTAAACGTATGTCAAATTTGACAGTTTAAAATTTGTTTATCTGCTTCCATAGAGATGTTAAATGATTTTTATTTTATTGTTACTTACTTCTTCTTGATACAACTGTAGCCAACAATGATCGATGTTTACAGTTTGATACACACTTATCTCCGTTCAACAAAATAATCGGGGTCGCTTTTAATTTTCTTTTTGTTGCGTTATCTTCCTTCTCTAAAATTTTTGCCGAACCCCATTGAATTAAATGACCGTTTTCCCAAGCATGTTCGCAAATTTTGGATTTTTCAAATTCCCGTCTTTTTATATAATTTTTATGTGTATCAAACTGCTCAGTAAACATCGATCATTCTTCGAAAACTCTATCATACGGATTCATCAACAAGGCGTAACTTTAGTCTGTTGCACCAATTTAAATAAAAGGCATACTCCTATTCACTACTATGTATAATACTTACTTTATGATATGTTAACTAATCCGTAGCACTGAAAACTACTGTTTTTGAATATAAATACTAAATATACAATGGGAAACGCAAGGAACTAGAGGCCGAAATTACGCGATTTTTAGACAGGTACAATACTGGGTCTAACTTTTGGCGCAAATATGTACGTAAATAAACAGCCTACCTAGCAACGCATGTTTCGTGAATGGATGCAAGGCTGGTTAGTCCAATTAACGCGCTTTACACGGGCGCAAAGCTGGTTAGTCCGACTAACGCTACGCCCGTTTCATGAATCCGGCTGTATGTGTGGTATGCTATATATATTTTCATGGAAACTGCAATAGCATAAAATGATTCTTCTCACGGATTTATATATATATTTGTTTGAAGCGAAATGAAATCCATTCTCAGTTGCGACAGAAAAACACAACAACCAGCCACAGAATTGGAAAAATTGTATTTTTACCGTTTTTCTTGCCTGTAATACAATCTATACGAGAAATTCATCTCAGTGTAGCAACGTGATTGGAATAGTGATGAGCAACATCTTGTTCAATAATGATATTAGTTTGATATATGTCATACTATTTGTGACCTTTATTCAATCACATATTCAATTGGGGGCATTATTAGATATTTCTTTTGTACTTATATTTTTTGCTACTAGTCTAAGTGAGTTATTGATTTTCATAAAAAAAATGTACTTATAGATATATATACTCGTATGATTCCATTGTATTTGAAGATTATTAGTTTGAAAATAACTGAGAATGGATTTCAGTTCATGCGCCAAAAGTATGGAATAAATTCAATAAAAACGAAACAATTATTTTTTGGGAAAAATCCTCGAACAGGTCGATTTTTAATTTAAAAAATACATATTTTAGCGTAAAATGCGATTTTCAAATGTCATTTGTTTTCGAGTAATGACGTCATCGATTTTTTTAATGGCAACACCATATTTTTTTCCTTGATTCTGAAAGATCGTTTAATTCTCTATCAGACAGTACTAAAATTTTGCCCTCTTACATAGGAAAGTTTTCGAGTAAATCACGATTGAATGTTAGAAAACGTAAATTTTATCCATAAAAAAGTAACAATTCTGACTTCTGAGGTATGTAAAATAAAATACAATTGATTAAATTTAATACTTAAATTAAATGTTCGAATTGTCAAAAGTGTACATTAATAAACCACGTAATTTAGAAGAACTTCAAAATCGCATTTGGGACGAAATACCCCAGAAATTATTCATAATGTGCAAGAAGAATTTCTTCACAGACTTGCGCATTGTCAAGAAGTTGGTGGATGAAAATAATAATTTTAAGCAAAATAAAAACGTTTACTCTATCAAGCTGTACAAAAAAGCTGTTTGCTGAAGTAAATAAAATGTACTAAAACGTTTGCACTTTTTCTTGCCTTATCAACATCTAAATGCCGAATGATGTAAAGTATAAATTGTGCACTTATATATTTGATTATAAAAAATAAGATTTTTTGGCTTTACAAAAATGTCAGTATTATTGATTTTAATACACAGGGTGTCTTGCAAGTCGTTACAATAATTTTAGGAGGTGATACCGTATATGTAGCTTAAATTGATTTCTATCGGCTTAATTTATCGATAGAAGAAGATAGACCTATACAAAAATTTTCAAAAATTATAGTATCAATAATCTAATATACGACTACCATTGATGTAACGTTATCATTAGTTCTGATATACTAATTATGTAAATATTTTTCAGAATTCAGCGGTCTGAGCCTATATACGACAATGTGTAAGTGAATACCCTGTAGAAATGCAACCTAAATATCACCTGTTAGTATTTGAACCCTATGATACCATTGTTTCTTAATCAATATAAATATACAGATCACTAAAAGATACAAGAACTGGCGTGCATTTAAAAATAAGATCAAAATTTTTTGTATTTTTTATATGGAATATTTACAGTTGTAGAGCGTGATTTTTATATTTAAATGCAAGTTTTTTTTTAAATACCTTTAAAATTTTTACCAGCGCACATCCTTTTTATTAGTATTAGATAGACCACATTGAAATATCTCGAACCGTATGAAATATATTTTATTTTTGATGTATGTACTGGCTCCATAATATCCATAACTTTTTAAATACTCTATATGTGAAATATTTCTGAAATCTACCTTATTGTTAGTATCTTCAACAAATTTTACATGTTTTTATAGACTGCATATTTTTGTCATAGTTTAGAATTTTTTATGAAATATTGTCATTACCAGTAGAGAAATAACCTTAGAGTGGCCATACTGTATATACTTCCGTGCCAGATGCAATTACATCCAAAATAGTAAAAAGCCCATGAAAATTTTATCGCCCAAGTCAATTATTTCTACAAATTTAAATAATTCCAACATAAATAAACACAATTGGTGCGTGCGAAATATATAATGGCATAATGAGCGCCCTTTATATTAAAAATAGGAAAAATTCCGTTGAATAAAGTATAAGGTATTAAAGTAACACGAAAGCAGAAATGGACTGATCGCGCCCATTCTTTATTTTCCTGTTGGGACATATAAAAGCAGAATTAGTAATTTATTCACAGCTAAATGCTTAGATAAGGTCATTATTCAAAATGTTCTCTAATAGGTTTTTTTCTTATTAGAGTCAACGTTGTATAGCATGCCGAAAGAATTTTCAGATGTTAGGTTTGCCCAAATTTCATATATAAATACTCGGACTTTATCTCTCTGTTTGTTTTGAAACATTTACTTCGTCTATGTAAGTTGAAGTGTTTTCACTAGTAGAAGGTTTATGAACTATTGAATTCTCCAAAGTGGTCGAATTATTTAAGAAATTGCTTCCAGCTCTTTATGAACTTGCAATAGTGATTTTTTTTGTTATAAACTGATTTACGAGTTATGAACTCATGAATGTAGCCTTCAGCTACCGTTGAACATTTCCGTCCACCGTGCATTTTTAAAGTTGTGATATCAGCTCCTGAATTTATTAATAATAGTGTAGCATCCTTCAATTTGAGAATCAAAGCAACTTCTTTTAGTAGCATTTTGCCAAATGTATGAATTTCTATTAATTGGTTATATGCTTTACCATTTGAAAGAAAAAACTCTGTTACTATACATTTGTGTAGGTCCTGTTGTACTGTATTTTTTCTGATATGTCTAAATATTCGCTTACAATAAAGGATCCTTTTTCCCTTGTTTTCGTAGTTGGAAGAGTGATCTCCAATCTATTTCCCATATTATCTCAATATCTCCAATTCTTATTTGAAGCAATTCATCACATCATCGACATTCTCCAGATATGACGAAAATCATTGCCACCTAGAATAATAATAGTGAGTATATTTTCTGAAAAAGACAATGTTATTCTCAACCCGGTAATCAATACATTTTTTATGTTATCAGATATATCTTCTTCGATTTCTCTGTTAATAAATTACTCTATTTGCTTCGCTGATTCAATATTTTTTGGCGGAGTTGATGTGAATTCTTCAACTTCAAATAATAAATAAAATTATGTGTTTGGCTTGGCAGTAAATTAGATTTAATGCCTTGGCTACGGCAATAGATCTTGTCTCTTGTCTTATTGTGTGGTTAAACAAATTATTTTAGTCTTCATTTTATTGGGTTACAAGAACATAAATATCAACTTTACCCTAGATCAAACCATTTTCTCACAACCATGGTATAAATCTCGAAACGTTTTCTATTACATACTGCTAAGCACAAAAAGTTTAGTTGCCGACCAACTTGTCCATTTTTAAGTTATTTAATGAAGCAGAAAAGTGAGCCAATATGATATCTGTGACGCAATTAGTTAGTTCTAATTTCTTACGCTGGTTCTATTTTTTAGAAAATCGTTTTTTCTTTAACTTTGTTTTACAGATTTTGCTCTACAGATACCCACCTTATTTTCCACAGCCTACACACAGCAATTTAATTTTTTGTCCATTGTTGTTCCGAAAGATATCGAACCAAGTTTTCGAATTTACTTTATATGCTAATATTTGAAAAAACATGTCCCTAATATTTTACGTAGGTATGTGTTCTCAAACGGAACGTCAACAATAAAAAAAGTTTAACAATACTTCAGGATGATTAAATCTAGTAAATCCGCTCGGTAATTCGCCTTAAACCAAGCGCGAGAGGAGAATTGGTGGGCATTAAAGAAAATAATTTCCATAATACAAAAAATGTATGCATAATCAGCCGCAGGCGGCCAGACCGTTGCGGCTAACCTGATTTTATATTAAAATTCTAAGTGCGGCACTCGGCAATTTCCGTAATAGTGTGCTTTTAGGGTAACGACGACTGCAACAAGCTAATTAAGCCACAAAAAAATAATTGTTTCACTAAAAGCTTAATGTAGTAGAGTCGTTTGAGGTGGTTGTTAAATTTGATAGTATACGATTACAGCAAGCTCACTTTTTGCCAACAGACATTTTTGATGAAATCATCTCCGTAAACGCTGGAAGGTCAAGCGAAAGTGTTTCGCGTATCTCCGGATGTCATTTATGAAGAAAAATATGCTTAACTATACACTGAAAAAAAGGATAGTCATTGCTTATACGTTGGGAAAGTTGCATGAATTTTGTATTGGCTTAAAAGTCATAGTTACATAGTGTAAATACTGTGTAGGTAATGCCATAACTATTATTGATGATGTGATCAACTTACGATATTGTGAAACGTAACTTATTCCTTGGTTTACAATATAGATCCGCTCGTGACAATAACGGCGACAATGCTGTTGGGTATGTACCAGATAGATGGTTTCACTTAAGGTGTTTATAAAATGATACCATCTGATTTTATCTGCATTGTTGTACCATTTACTAAATGTATTTCTTTCAGTGTACATATATTTTTAAATGCCATACCTTTCCTGACTTGTGGAAGCAAACCCGAGTACGTCATGTTTTTAAGAAAGGAGTAAAAATGATATTGAAATTATAGACGTATTGCAATTCTACGTAAATGAACGATTGTTCTCTTACACAAAAAAATTGGTTATTTCTGTATAGAATGAAAGCATATCCACAAAGTCGAACCATGCGTAGTACCCATTTTATTGCTACAGCGTTTTAGGGGTCAGGTGGACGTCATCTGCACTGACTTTTTCATAGCATTTGACCACGATAAGCTATTGTGTAAACTTGAAGATTACATTGTTAGTATATATCTCTTTTATATGCTAAAATCATGTGTCTTATCTAATTCAATTTGTACAATACCGTAGCTACAAATCTGAGTTATTTAATCAAACATTCGGTGTGCCACAGAGTTCGATACTGGGTCCGTTACTTTTCACTCTCTTTATTAATGATATTGCTCAAGATATTTTCACTTCTGTACGCTGATGAGCTAAAGTTATATCTAAATATTAAATCGATATCGGATTATATATAATTGCAAGATAGCTTGGAACTTATGTTTCTTTTGTACTGTACATTATCATATTGCTATATTTATTGATATTTTGTAATTTATCTAATCTTTCCGTTTTGTTTTAATTAATTTTACTGTTTTTAGTTATTTGTTGGACTGTTTTAATCCACCCTGTAAAGGGGTTTTATTTATTCTATTGGGTGAATTAAATAAATAAATAAATAAAAATATATAAATTACATACCATAAAATTGTATTTGAAATGTTTTTTTTTGTGAATATGTACACTTGTTTTAATGAAAACTAAATGTGTTAAATAAATTCTTAGAAAATGTCAAAATTCTAGTGTCGACTGTTCGGAATAGCTTGAAATATATTTCCACATTATATTCGTCAAAATTGCGTTGAAACCTTAAGCCAATGAAACAATTATCTACGTAATTTACCCCGTCCATAATTTTAACATATAATCCGGCGATTCATATCACATTACATTAAGCCTAACATCCTCTCCTGCGAAATGAAGCTGCACTTTGCAGGCTAAGTGTTATTAAGCCGAATATCATTAGATGCTCGGAGTAATGTAACATGGCCAGTTGAGCAGTTATTACGGACCGTGTAGTGCTCTTCCTTATCGGCTTAATAGTACAATACATTAGCGGATGTGCACGTAAATTTCTATATATAAAAATATTCACCTACAACATTACAAGTATATAAATTATTTTTTCGAGATCATGAATATTTTTAAAAAAAAATCCGTAAATAATAATATTAGCAATGTATATATACTTAATGGGGTTTTGCATGTCTATCCACTTGAAATTCAATCTATTATTGCACTAAAACCACAACTGTCTGCAAAATTTGACTCGATAGCTAATAAACCTAAATCTGACAAATGATATTGATCTAGAGTCATAAATGTGTTGAATCAAATATTGAAAACTATAGACCTATTGCAGTCCTTCCTGCTCCTGCTACTGTTTTGAAATAAATACTGTATTCTTTGCTGTGGAATCTTTTTGGTAGTATCTTTAGTCCAAGACAGCATGGATTTATTTCAAAACGTTCGATTTCTTCTAATTTACTAACTATTTATCCATTACATTTTGGAGGAGCAAAAGTGGATGATACCTACACTTACTTTAGCAAGACCTTTGATGATGTTGACCATGACGTATTAATAAATAAGCTTTGTGTATATGGGGTTGCAGATTTTGTGATTGTATTAATAGTAACATATCTTCAAGAGGATAAGTTTCTTATGAAGTACTGTGTTTTTTCTCTGATGAGTATATATCAAACTCAGGTGTTCCTCAAGGATCTAACTTGAGGTCGTCTATATTCTTATTTTTTTATAAATGACAATAAATGTAATACAATATTCAAATTGTTTAATGATTGCAGATGACCTAAAATTTTACAAGTGGAAACTAAAAAAATCGAAACAATCGAAAGCTAGTTTAGTCCGTAAAAATATTGTTGCTATATTAATTACAAATTGCACCACTCCTTGAATTCCCAATCTAGAATAACTTGTTTATGGTGTCCATGAATTTCGGTTATAGACTGATTTTGTCTTTATAAATCTGCAAATCGCTCTTCTCTTGTTTCCAGAATATCAACGGTCGTAGCCAGCCTGGCCTCACCTGCTCCGATGGGCGATCCCAACGGCAACAATGACTCTGGGTACGTCCACAGCCAGCAGGATATCAGGGTGCCCGAGAGCCCGAGGCGCAGCAGGCATCCTGCTAAAAGAAACGGAGCGACCTTAGATACGGAGCTTAGGTAGGATATTCTATAAATATTGTTCTTTGACTGGTTGTTTTGTTTGGTTTTCCGAAGTCGCCTTATCTCGCTTTTCACTATACGCAACGAGTGCGTCGCGCGTATCTGACGGCTCCATCTAGAAAAATGGAGTTCTGAGTAAGATGTATGCAGAGGGGTGCGTGAATCCTGGAGAGAAATGCGTGAATAGACAGAGGCATCCCTGTGAGGTGTTTTCGTTCGTTTGGAGAAAGTATTGTTTTTAGGAACGTTAGGAATGAATAAAACAGAAAACGGAATAGTGATTTCATCAGATTTAAAAACAAAACAAACACAAAAAGTATTTCTCAACGAATAATTTTTGTTTAATGCTTTTCTGATTCTACATAGTGTCTCAAAATTTAACCACGAAAGATAAAAATCAATAGAGGAAGTATGAAGGAGCTAGGGCTGGACCGTAGTGAGGCAAGCCATCTGCGTGGGTACGGTGGGACCGTGAATCACATAGATGTACAGGAAATTTAGTTTATTTATCTTTATTCATTTGTGGACAGGCACAACACAATAATTGTTATATTTTAAAGTTCTTTATCATATTCAAAATTAATAGAATCTGTTAAAAACGTCTGTATAGCAAAGTGTAATTATTAACTCTATCAATTTAAATGTTTAATTTGTGTTGTTAAAATTAAGAACACTCTGTGTGTTGTGCCAAATGGCTTATATTTGATTAAACAAAAATGCATGAGTATTAAAATGCATAAAACAAATTTATACACTGTGATAATATCAACCAATTTAACACTCTCATATTGTTACCACATATAGAGATTTTGTTAACTGTATTATGAAGGTATTTCAACTAATTTTAATGAATATTCCTAGAATTTATATTAATGAAGTCATATGTCAAATTCAATTTTGAACAAATACGAATACAAAATCAGCCACACTAGGAGAAATCTGACCTATTTCTGCATTTCTAGGATAGATTCTTTTACTTCTTCTTCGTTTACATAACAGTAGACAAAATTTTGAACAGTTGTTGTAACATCTCTTACGCTCAATTATTTTATAAGACCACAAATAAATTAATAATAACAATATTACTCTGTATAACTACTCTGCACACTAATACCTTGACTAGCATCAAATTACACCCACAATATATTCTCTATTATTAGCTTTTATAAATTTTATACTGCATTGTTAGAGTATTTATACTAATTCTAATGAATTTTCCTACAATCAAAATTAGAGACTGTATGTTGAGCCAAAAGGCTTCAAACAAAACTACATGAACATGCATAGAAGAAATGAACAATTTATTAATAAACCAACCAATTTTCCAGCCTCAGATCGTATCCACATCATGAGATTTTTTTCGACAAATTTAATTATCTTTAACTTACAATGGCTAGTTTTTTCTCTTTAATTCCTCCGAACAACCTTTTACGTGGGATGCTGCCGCCCCTTGTGAAAAAGCAAATCCAGCACCGAGTGGTAAAGGTAATTCCATTTACAATGGAAATACAAAAAAGAGCAAATTACTCTTTGTTTAATTATTCCGGAATTAAAACCCTTGGGTAAGGTAGCACAAAGCAAGCTGCGTAATCTATAATTCCGTATAATAAAAATAACCTGCGAAAGATAGACAAGAGAAAGAATTTAATACATGTTAATGTGTTTAACAAAAAGGACTAAGCTTCTTAATGTACGAATTTCAAGTGGTTAAAAAGTGGAAACAAAAAGGTCAGGAAAACAATAGTGATTGTTCTCATACTAATAAGAGCTTTATCCACACGCGTTGAGTGGGAAATTATGGATAGAGGCGCAACCTTGTGGCGAAATAATATCTCTACCCCTCATTCTAATCACGAGAATTAGCCCAGAAGTCGAAGACTTGTGCGGGAGAGGGGGCGGTATATTATTATTAAGCAGGCCGCATTTGCGCCCAGGAACGATTTACGTTGGTAGGCCCTAACCACCATTCAGTGCAGGAATGAGGAAAACCTGGAAAACCTCATTAATTAGGGGAGTAGTCAAATGTCAACCGGTATCAATCTCTCACATTGACCCAAGCCAACATTCTTCCACCCTACCATACCCGCAGAAAGGGTGCCAATCTCTCCACGAATATAGCTTATATACGGTCTACCGGCTGCGGGGGTCGAACCATACAGCGATCTAGTCACCTCGATTCAAGTACTGACGCCTTAAACCGCGCGACCACTGACCGATCCGATATGCGTATACAGTTTTGGGCCCGAGATATTATTAGGTGATATAGCAGCTCTTTGGTTCTAAGATTCGTCAATTTATCGGCAACTTATTGTTCACGGAGGTTTTCTTTGCTTGTTAAACCATTGAATCACACAGAACACTCAAAATTGACTGTCGTTAACAACAGTTCTCGACAGACAGACAAATCTCGGGCCCAAAAACCCCGTACTGTAAAACACGGTGTAACATAACGGAACGTCAAACATGAAGGCCTTTATTTCTTGTCCAACTTTAAAAACATTTTGCCCTATAGATATTTTCTATTAGGGCCTTTATTTTCAATATACAGGGTGTTAAACTTGTATATTATAGACGCATGTCGCCATTAAGGTTGTGCCTCTATCTATAATTTCTCACTCAACGGTAATATCAAGTCGTGCGAATATAACCACAAATAAGAAGATCAGAATTATTTATCTCTTATAACAGTCATTTCGTATAATAGGAGACACTGCACACTAAAAATTTCATGCATTTTATAAACCAAATAGATAGTTTTATTCTCTTCGTTCTACACCAGTTTTAGAAAAAAAATTACCACCCTACTACTATTCTCCTAATACGGTGCAAATGAAGCTGGGATAGAGAAACTTTTGGGCACATAAAAGTGCTACAAATAAAACTGCGCGACAACACGCCACGACAGTAAAAAAGGGAGAGACTCGAATGAAATATACTGGCTGCCGGGAGGGTTCTATATTTGAATAAAATAAAAAATAACGGGTTACTTACCCTCGCGTGTGTTTTGAGTCTCCATTTGCGTCTACGGAGTAGGCCTTTTAAATGGATTTCATCCAGACCTGCTCACGTTCCGCCAGACTAATAAAATAATGCACCTAGATGTAGCCGGTTGGGATATGGGTGAGAGCAGTTTATAAACCAACCCAAACCCGAAGGTACAACATATTTATACTCGCGACAAGAATTCAGACAACTTACGTCATACCAACAAATGAATAATTCATTATATTTTCATCAAAATATTTAAGAAACTGCAACTGATAGGAATAAAACTATATACTACACTAAAAGTTTGCATCATATATTGCACTAAATTGCAAAAATGATTGATTTTAACGCGACCAAATATCGAAAATTACGTTGACAATAAAAACAAAGGTGTAACGTCAGCCGTGGTAAGACGTCTGAATTCTTGACGCGAGTATACCTTTTTTTTTAAACAAAGAAATTCCATTTTATTGACATACCTAGCTAAATAATATAAAAATGTACAAGGTGTCCCTGAGCTATATACAAAACGCTATCGCTTTCTGAAGCTAAGATATGAGGATCTAGCTCAAGTTGCCTTAGTCCAAATGTTAATAGCTTCCGAAAATTAATAATTTCCGAAATACAGGATGTCAAAGATATTATTTTCCATAAACATATTATTACGTGATTTTCTAAGCTTTCTGTAGTGAAAGTTAATATTAACTTGTGCAGGAAAAATGGCCATTCAAAGTCTATTGTTGACAACGGATAGTATGAGAAATTGTTGAGGTATAAACTGTATATTAATATATTTCCTGATTGCTCCAGATATATACCAGTTAAAACTTGACATGTTTTCTAAAATGGTGTATTCTGGATTTTTTTTGAACACGCTTTCAATGTTCCATTATGACAAAGTTCCAGAGATGTCTGATGCTCATACTTGAATCTTCCTCAACTCGTTCTAAAATTTCTTCGCTAACCTCCGGTATCCTATTCGTACGATTCTGTCTATAATCAACCATTGTAGGAGAAAAACTACAAGCTATTCGGAAACACCTTCCACTTACTTGGTACTCTTCTATTTTGAAAACGTTTGTTCATCTTTTTTCTTCACTTTCTGGACAATACAGATACTTTAATACAGAAGCAAAACAAGAAAGATCAATGGATTTATTAGGACACACTATTCGCATCACACTTTTATTGCTATGACACACTTCTGTTACTCTAGCACACTTTTGTTGTCGATCATGGTACACCTTTATTATTACGTAACGGTTTTATTTTCTTCTGATTGCACTATATTTTATCAAACTTGTTAGATGTTTCAGAGGTTTACTACCTTTGTTTTGTTTGCAGGACTGTAGCAACAATAAATTCGGGGATGGCAGTGTCAGCAACTTCCACGGGGTCAAAAAAGGAGAGGAAAGCGACAGCCGCCGCGAGGTTCACCATATATAAGGTCAATAAGGCGAGTCGGAAGAAGAGGGAGAAATCTTCAGCGAAGAAGGAGAGAAAAGCGACGAAAACGCTGGCCATTGTGTTAGGTAAGTGTAGCATATCAAATTTATGCAACAACGCAATAATTATTATCCGTTTGAGATTTGCAACTTGCCTCTTTGATGTCATAATTATAAGAAATGACGTTTGAAGCACTACGGCGAATCTGTAGTGCTCGAAATAGAGCAAATGTTTTAAAGACCAGTTATGCACGAATGTTTTACCCTATTTTTTTTTTATTGGTACACTTTGAAATTATAAATACTCGTACTAATACTACAAAAAATGGAAATAAGAACTATCAATATAAAATGGTTTATTTCATCATGTGAAATCAGTATACCTTTTGTTGTCATGGAAATGAGAAAAACAAAAATTAATTTATAATCTGTCACATAAGATTAATTCTTGTCACGACAGTTGTTACTGGTTTTATATTGTTTAAAAATGAGTTCTAACAGTGATTACTTAAATAGTAAAACAGAATCACGATTAATACCGCAAGAATCGGAAGATGCTTATAGAAAAGAGTACGATAAGTTCATCAAATGGATGGAAGAGCAAAAGTTAACAGATACAGATGAACGAGTTGTGTTTGCTTACATTCAGAATATGTGTGAAGAGCGTATTAGCAATAAGAAGAATGTTTCAAACATTATTGGGAGTGTCATAAATGGAAGTGCAACCTCATTGACTTCCGAGAATATTAGCGGCATTAATTTCAACAGCATTTCCTTCGATTTAAAAAAACCGAAGTGTTAATATTTCAAACCATACCAACTGAACATTTCACATTCATTTCATAAATTAAGATTGTTGAATATTTGAATAAAGCTTTTGAAACATTTGTTAGTAATATTTCATTTGACGTTACAAGATACTACTGTCAATAATTAAAGAGGTGACATTTAAACTTCACGTTTCTCTGGTACACTCGCGTCAAGAATTCAGACCACTTACGTCATATGAACAATTGAATAATTCATTATATTTTTATCAAAATATTTCAGAAACTGAGAGTAATAAAACTATATACTACACTAAATGTTTGCATTATATATTGCAGAAAATTGCAAAAAATTGTTGATTTTAACGCGACCAAATATCGAAAATTATGTTGACAATAAAGACAATTGCCTAATGTCAACCATGACGTAAAACGTCTGAATTCTTGACGCGGGTATAGTTGATATTGCCATAGTAACTTTAAAACATGCGCGATTTTAAAAGTGAGGTGCGCCTTTAATAAGCAAAATATGGTACTAATAAAAAAAAGATTTTACTCATATTTTAATAATAGGAGCTAACCTGTTGATGTGTGGCTCTTCCGCCATCTTTCCATAAGAATGGATTTAAAGCTAAATTTTAGCCTCACTGTCTTAAGACACTTGTACTTGTACACTTATGCATAACCTGTCAATAACGCAGTTTATTCAAGATTTTTTAAAATTCGTGAATCCATCAGGATGTGGAGTACACTTAGAGGCAATAAGAGAAAAGCTACAACACTCAAGACGTTGTTCTCACCAAGTACCCATAATTCCACATTAATTAGCACTGCCAGAGCGTTATGTCTGAGGGTGGGCCGAGATACGCTGATGTTTAGGGAGATAATGGAGGCAGTCGTAAAAAAATCCTCCATTAAATTCGCTCAAAAAACGAATTACTTCTAAATTGCGTTAGAACAGTCTGGCATTGTTTTAATTCCTGGGGTTTACGAGCGGGGCATAAATTTCGCGAATTGTGGGCTGTAATTGTTATGGGTTTGGAGATAGGAATTATTGACGGAGAAATTAAAAACTATATTTATAAGACCGCTGCTGAGCTGGGTATTATTCGAATACATTGTATTCATAAGTAGTACATATCCAATACAACATTTGTGTACTCAGTATTCCAGTATTGATGGCATCCAGTATTCGTATTCATCACTTGTAGATACAGGGTGTCTCTTAAGTAGAGGCCAAAAATCCAGGCGCAGCATCTATAGCCTTGCAAATAGAAATGATACTGAGATTAGGCGAATTTATATGGAAAGATTTCCAAATCATCCAGCTCTAAGTCCAAGAATGTTCAGAAATATTTTTCAACGTCTTCCATACCATATACAAAGGGTTCTGACTTTACTGTCCCAAGACTATTCTGTTCTTTCTTTAGTTTTATTGGGTTTTTGCCACACTTCTGAAAAATAATAAAGATTAATTAAATAAGCCCTTGCGCTAAACGGAACAGTCAAGGGTTATTTTTTAAAAAACTAAGTTTGCCTAAACAAAAAATCTCACACTGAAAAAAGCAGATAAGTAAAAAATAACAAAAATCACATCACTATCGCGCACTTTCGTATATGACGTTTCGAAAAACTCTCTGTTTTCGTTATCAAAATCGTAGACAAATATTAAACGTTTGTCAAGTTTGACAGTTTAAAATTTGTTTATCTGCTTCTATAGAGATGTTAAATGATTTTTATTTTATTGTTACTTACTTCTTCTTGATACAACTGTAGCCAACAATGATCGATGTTAACTGAACAGTTAGACACACACTTATCTCCGTTCAACAAAATAATCGCGGTCTCTTTTAGTTTTCTTTTTGTTGCGTTATCTTCCTTCCCTAAAATTTTTGCCGAACCCCATTGAATTAAATGACCGTTTTCCCAAGCGTGTTCGCAAATTTTGGATTTTTCAAATTCCCGTCTTTTTATGTTCCTCAACTCTAACATTCATAGGCCGAGACGTTTCTCCAACATAATGTTTATTGCATTCACAAGGTATACTGTAGATGCAATTTTTTGAATTTTGTATATCATTTTTTGGACGCGTTTTAGACAAAAATGATCGTAAAGTATTAGTTGTCTGAAAAACTGTTCGAATATTAAATTTATTGCCGATTATTTTTAACTTTTCTGATAATATAGGAATGTATGGAATTTTTATTGTATGATTAGTTTCTTTTGTTTGTCTTAAAGTGTTCGTTTTATCTGTAATATATTTGAATGTTCTATCAACAAAATTTGGAGGGTATTCGTTATTTATTAAAAACAAATTTTAAACTGTCAAACTTGACAAACGTTTAATATTTTACTACGATTTTGATAACGAAAACAGAGAGTTTTTCGAAACGTCATAATACGAAAGTGCGCGATAGTGATGTGATTTTTGTTATTTTTTACTTATCTGCTTTTTTCAGTGTGAGATTTTTTGGTTAGGCAAACTTAGTTTTTTAAAAAATAACCCTTGACTGTTCCGTTTGGCGCAAGGGCTTATTTAATAGATCTTTATTATTTTTCAGAAGTGTGGCAAAAACCCAATAAAACTAAAGAAAAACTAAAATTATGCCACAAATAAATAGCTTCAGACAACTATTCTGTTCGTTAACAATTTTGCCACTGCATTTTGCAAAAAAATTAAAATATGAATTTTTCCAGAGATGTCATAATGAAATTCCACAGTAAATACGTTTGGTCTGATGAAAACCCTAACGCCATGCCATAATGGAATCTGGATCTCAACATCAGTTTTCTTTGAATGTATGGGTGGGTACTATTGAAAACGTTTTACCAGAACTACTGGACGATGTTCCCCATGTGCTAAAACAAAAAATATTGTTTATGCACGTGGTGCTCTCCCACATTTTAATTTGACTGCTCGTGAATTTTTAAATGAAATGTTCAAGAACCATCTAGATCACCCGATATGAGCCTTATTGATTCTCTATGTATTTTGGCTGATGATAGTCATTTCCACCATTAGTTATAATAAATTATAATAAAGTAATTGCATTGTTAACTAATTATTTTATTATTTTAATTAATGTAAGATCGTAAAAATGCACTTGATCAAATAAATTAATTTTATTGTTAATCGTTTTGGAATACGAAAAAGTGTAAAAAAAACAAAAAGTAAAAATAACAAAATGGAGCATATGACCCAATTTGTTTGTAGTATTATACAGTGTGATATATATTTTTTGGCTGCAAAACCGTTAGATTTATGCAGTTGATTTAAAAATACAGCATGTACTATTTATTACTTCTATAATCATGATTTTTTTCCTTTGTACATCGCTACTGAATTGAAAAATTACTTCAAATTACAAAATATGAATTGTGTAAAGCTACCTTTGATGTTAGAGCAACACGATTATTGTTCACTATATTTCAGTGTCTATTCAACCAAATTAAATTTCAGGAGACTTTTTTTTGGGAAAGAGATAAGATCGCTCTTTTCTTTCGATTGGGTTGCTTGATTCATAGAGTTGTATCTTTTCTATTAAAGATTCGAAACTAAATTCAGTTTTGTTTCCCGACTTTGTTTTTTAATTTACCACAAGTTCTCAATTCTTGTCTTTTTCCAATCTACCTGTAGAAAATCATGAACATTAGAAAACCAATGCTTTCAGTCTGTATGACTACTACCATGCAAATAATATAAAATATATCGACAAATGCACACATTACTTATACATTTAGGTACGTTGCCGTTAAAGTTGCGTGAAATTTCTTAATATCATATTACCCTCCTTCACAAACATGAACGCAAGTATAGCTTGAATTCGAATATCATATCTCTGTTAAGTTAACGATGAAATTGAACTGTCTTCCCCATGTCAGGCTTGTTTCGAATTTTGTATAATACATCAAAAGGTATACGTGTAGCTATATTCTACAGTCGTATTGGTTTTGTTATTGGAGAAGTTACCTCTGCTTTTAATATAAATTAATGTATTAATCATACATTTTGTTACTTTTTTAATTTCTTCTAAATTGTTGTATTTTCACAGTAATTCAACTAGTCATGTTAAATTACTTTTTAATTTATGAAAATGTAATTTTACGGGTAATATTTCATATAAATTACAAATTGGTTTGTAATTTTCATGAAATTTAAATTACACGACATTTTAAAATGTAAAACTAGTCCCTTTTCTCCGAAATATATCACCCGAGAAGAGAGCCGATTGAGTGGCCAGCCAGATTGCCTGATTTGACACCCCTAGATTATTTCTTATGAGAATACTTAAAAAGCAAAGTATACGTTACTAGACCGGTTAATTTAGAAGATTTAAAAGCAAGAATTCGTCTCGAGATACATCGTATACCTCCTGAAGTTATTGATAATGTCCAAAAAGAATTTATTAATCGTCTTGGCTACTGTCAGGCAGCCAACGGTGCACAATTTGAACATTTAATTTAGTCGATTTTTTACATAATCATTATCATTTTCAGTATTATGAAAATTAAATTTTAAAATCTTCAAATATTATTTTCTTGAAATTTTTGTTATGTAACACCATAATTTTTCATGATGTATGTATGTAGAATGACACGCTCTTTCAAATGGCATGGTCAAAATTGGGGGTTGCCATTTAAAAAAATTGTCGATGACGTCACAAATGTAGGTTGTATGCCAAAAAGTGCCTTTTTTAAAAACAAAATCGACGTGCTAGGGGATTTTTTCGAAAACTTCTCAATTACAAAAATAATGAACTTATTCGTTACTTTTCGAAAGCACTGTATACAGGGTTAACTATGACTAAGTACAAAAAAATTAACCACGTGCTCGGGAGGCTAAAAGACAAATTTAGCTCGATATTTAAAAAATGGGGCAAAACCCTTTTTTCCTACAGAAAGTCGGCGCCTATGATAAGAATCGACTGAGATGGCTTAGATTCATAGATAAAGCTTACATCTGTCAACAATGTCAACTACCATGCGGTCGTCTTTTTGTAGCGTTTCTAAATGTAGAAACGACAAAAATTAACATTCTTATTAGTAATAGTACCTGATAGATAGGTAACAGTTAATCCAGTTAGCTCCAGTAGGTATTTTGCAATCGTTTTTCATTATTTCGTTATAAACTGGTAAAACTACATATTTGCTCATTACATCCACTCACTACCGATAAAAGACACTTCCCGTAGATACAGTTAGATAAATTATAACAAAATCGAACGAAAGGAATAAATAATAGACAAGTTTTAATGTAACCGCGGCAGTCTTGTCCCATAACCTAGAAAACCAAACCGGCGAACTATATTGTGGGAAAGTATCTGCACCCAACACAAATGTCTTTATTTAATAACTATAAAACGTTTAAAAATTAAAAAAGACACTAAAAACTGAAGAAGAACACAAAATTACAACGTAAACACAGGAATTGAATTATGACATGACAGCGATACCGACTGAGCAATTGTTGCATGCTTGTAGAGTAGGCAACCAACAAGGAAGTTAACATTGGCGGCGTGAAATAAGGATTTAACATAATATCTATGGCTTTATAAATAAGTTTGGAATATTTTTGAAGGGTGATTCCGTTAATTCTTATTTTTCCCTATCCCCTCTTAAAATATTTGTACTAAGTCATAGTTAACCCTGTATAAAAGAAATGCGATATGAAAATAAATATACTAATTATCACAAGCAAACAGTAACTGCAAGTGACATAACGCAATCTCAGTTGCTGTTCAATTAATTGTAAATACTTACTTATCTTTACGATTTTATGTCTACATTTATCTTATTTGATTAAATAAATTAAAATTATATGGGTAACTGGAATTTCTGGTAACCATACTTATCTTGGGTGTAATCAGCAAAATAGTATTGAGAACAATATGAAAATTCTGTAAGAATGTTAGAAATGTAAATAATAAGGGCCCTAATACAGAACCTTGAGGGACTGCTGTTGTGACATTTAACATTTGATATATTGTACTATTATACAGCACTGCCTGCATTCTGTTGTTTGAATAATTTTATAACACCTGAATTGCACTGGGTGAAAATCCATTAAATTCTAAAATAGCTAATAGAAAATTATGATGAAGAGTGTCAAATGCTAATGCTAAATCAATTTCTTCAAGGTCGCACTTTGGTTTTACATTATGTTCAGGGCTCGGCAAGTTTCTTAACAATTTTGCTGTCATATGTCACCCGTACCAACCTAAAAGTAAATTTAACTTTTGGCATTATATCATTCCCATTTGTTTACGAAACAAAAACTGTTAAAAATGAAAAGTAATTTTAATAATTATATTTTAGGGCTTCCATTGCATTTATTTGTTGCTGCTGCTCGGTTACTGGTTAAATATCTACATTTATTTTGGTATTCCTGAATTGAATTAAAATTGACGAAGTTCTTCATCAATTTATTTGACGTCCAAATTTTAGTATTACATTTGTCAATTGACTTGACGAAGCCACTTGATCAATTAATTGACATAGAAATTGTTAATGTATAGCGGGCTTAATGAAAGTGGTTTTCTCAGTGTAGTACTAAAATATGCAGAAGTCAAAGCCGCCCCGGCTCTCACGCTTTTCTTTTGTTCCAGGCGTCTTCCTGATATGCTGGGTGCCCTTCTTCACGTGCAACATCCTCGACGCCATGTGCAGCAAGCTGAACCTACCCTGCCAGCCGGGGGTGGCGGCCTTCCTGCTCACAACCTGGCTGGGCTATATGAACAGCTTTGTCAACCCCGTCATCTACACCATATTCAACCCTGAGTTCAGGAAAGCGTTCAAGAAAATCATGTTTCTCGGGCCCTAATTCTTTGGAGGAATGTGCGAATTGTTGAACGGTATATTTTTTAAGCTAGGTCGCAGGCTGGGAAGTGAGTTTTTAGTGCTTTCATTTTAATAGAAACGGTTATATAACATGAAAATAAAGAGGTGGATAACACAGGCACACAAAAAAAAGTTCTGTGCCCGAACTCCGACCTATGGTTCCCATGTATTTTTGGCTCCTAAAACCGATCCCGGGGTCGGTATAGCCCAGACGTTCCATATTTGCGCGCTACGGTCAAAAAAATTACCAAAATGTGGCCATTACCTGGAAATAACACTGTTCACAAATTTTTATGGAACTGCAACCCTGCTAATGACGTTGACGTAGGAAGTATTGTGGCTCCTTTCTTTCTTTTTGAATTTTTTTTGATTTTTTTTTCATTTTATTTATTTTATTTTTCTTTATTTTTTTTATTTTTTATATGTCTATTCACTGTGCAATGCTACATGATGACAATCTTCTTAAATCAATTCGATCCTGAATACGGTGAAATCATATGATTTTTTCTGACAATTTGAAATTTCTTAGGACCAATTTTCTGCCAATTCGTGGCCCTCAAGTGACAATTGGGATGTGCGAGGTCCAACTGATACATGTTTGGACCCTTCAATGGCACGAGATAAAGCTTTGCGCTTATTTCCAGGTACTGGCCAAATTTTGGTCATTTTTTTTTACCGTAGGGCGCAAATATGGAACGTCTGGGCTATACCAACCCCGGGATCGGTTTCAGGAGCCAAAAATACATGGGGAACCATAGGTCGGAGCTCGAGCACAGAACTTTTTTTATTTTTGTGTGCCTGTGTAATTGATAATATAAGTTGCAATGTATAAATGGAAAATATTGAATCTTAAATTATAAATTTTGTACAGGGTTTTCTACCGAATGATCACTTAGTAATTATTTTATCTGTGACTTATGAAAAAGACATTCCTGTAGACATGTATACGTATAGTTCTTCGAGGGCTACAAAAATTTATTGAAAAACAATAACTTCAGTGTTGCAATCATCACCTTGTATATAAGATGTATCTAAATTGAGTACTCAAAATGTAATTAAGGTCGCTGTATTTCTCGCCGTAAAATGATGTTTTTAGGTACAAAAATCTCGAAAAATAAAGTACGTAGAACAGAAGTTATATCAACTCTACTCTAACCCCACATTTGAATATTTTTTTTCACATAGTTATAAACAAAAGTGAACAATCTTATATACAGAACTGTGTAAGTTTATGTTATAACAATATTTACTTCTACAGTTAAATTTACAAAAATACGTATTTTGCAAGATTTCTGTACCTTTTGGAGCTCTGGAAGTGCCATATAACTATTACAGACTATTCTTTCTAGTCAACACTAAAAAGATCCCTGGGGTATCTTTTCCTGTAGAAAACCCTGCACAAAACATGTGAATTACCAACGATACATCATTTAATGAACACTAGAAATCACTTCTAAATATGTAAAGTACATGTCAGTCTTCGATCTTGCCTGTTAACTAAAATTCGTTGGAATTAAAGGACTTCTTGCTCAATATACTGTTAAGTTGAATTACCGATCCTAGGTATATTTCGATAAATTATTGTTTTTTTTTTTCTTCAAAAAATAGGATCAAAATATGACGGCAGTGGTGGAGTATTTAAAAATAAAAAATATGACTTTAGATTGAAGCGTAATGTTCTACTATAAAATACAAGTAAATTCAAAAAATTTTAGTAAACGAAATACAACTAAACGCAGAATCTTAACTACAATTTGACAAAATTTATCTCAATCTTACCATGCAATGCGAAATATCAATTCATAACCATAATAATAATTTTAGAGAACAAAGTCTACAGTAGAATTTGGTTTGGAATTACACATATTGTAATTATTATTGTGTTGTTATTCTCACTTACTCTAAACAAAAAGATAAAAACTAAGTAACTTCTGCAGACTGATCATTAACACAGCCTGGAAGATATTACAGTACCTCTTGTCAAGCTACATTAAGATCCTAATTTGACAGATGATGCTCTGCTGTTGATTTCCGTTGCTGTCAGGGAAAGTCTGTCCTCTACTCACGCTTTCGCTTCGATTCAGCGGAATACATTTAGAAAACGAGGGTCTCCGGCGTCTTTTTTAATTTGATCGCAATTCGAGCGAGAACGTCGATGAGAGTCGGTACAGGGTGGCTATAACAATATGTTTATGCTAAGAACAAGCTCTGGCTATAATAACACATTAGAAGGGCTAAATTTCCTTTTGTTAAACTTTACTTACGTACAGAGCCTTCAGAAATTATTACAAGCCACGTGACCTACTCGCATATGCAACCAATTTGCTCTGTGGGCTGCACTTTCTAGAAAATCACTAAACATCAGTGGTGTGGTTGATCTAAATAAATTTGTTTTTGAAATTGAGTACAAAACCTAACAAATTGCTCGACTACTGAAATTTAATACATACAATTTAAGATTACATAATTACTGACGAAAAGAACGTTTATTTGCTTCGTTTGCAATGTGTTTAACTTTATTAGAAAGATAAAACTACCAATCTCTTGTTAATGAACAAATTGAAATTTTTACTATGAAAACAAAGAGTATATAATTAGAACACAACAGATTTTTTTATTGTATTGCAGGGTAAAAGAAACATATTTAACTGTATTAAGATTTATTTATATTATTATTTACAATATTTGGGTGTTTAAAAGAATTTGTTTGTGGCATTTCTTAGTTATTTATCTTCGCTTGGGTATTTTGCCACTTAAATAAAAATTAACAAATAATTACAGGTTGTGTTCAAAATGGTGTCCCTAACTTGTTATACATAAATTTACCCTCATGTGCATATTTTCAAATACATTTTGTAGCTGTTCTTGATGTTGTTGATTTCTTGAATAATTGCCGCTTCTAATTCTTCGATAGTGTATATCGCTGTTTTAAATATAGTGTTCTTCAAATGTACAAACAAAAAATAATCCAACGGTTTCAAACAAAATTACTGGCCACCTGGCTTGTAATCATTTATGAAGGCTCTGTACAAATGTAGAAGGTATGCCAAACATATGAACTGTCATTTCTTTCACATAATGTATGACTCAATGATAAATTGTCACATTGTGTTCCTGGTTATCTAAGAAATTTACAAATACCTACTCTAATATTATGTAAAATAAGTTTAAGATCATTGTCCAGAATATACTTATTTTGAAAGATGTATGTTTTTTTTAAACAATAAAATGCCAGTTTTTTATCGAATAACTTCATCAACTTGGAAAGCCAATATGTGAAGATTAGTTTCATTACACTAAGGGAATATTCTTGTTTACTGGAAATATAATAAAAAGAATAGGCTACTGATAAATCTGAACGAAACTTTACTGAACCACAAAATTTACAAACCACTTCTTATAGATTATTTATTTTCATGGCACAATTTCTCATATCTCTCAAATACTAAAGCCTAGTGAAAGCAAGATTTCCATGAAACAAGGCCTAAAATTGCTCCAGATGCACTTTCTTCGATAATTACAGGCAAGTCTTCATAGGAAAAAACTCATTTTTATAGAATCTATTTTGATTTTTTTCATAATAACAATAGCTGTTTGTTGATATCTCCTTCGCAAACAATGATGTCGGTCGGTTCATCGACCAACCAACTATGCTGTGGGGTGTTACGTTATGAGTCTAACCCAACAGTGACAGACGACGGCACTTATGATTTTTGTCAGTGTTACATTGGAGAATAAAATAATCACCCATTTTATTGTTTTTTTTTTACAATATAAGAGAAATATTTCGTGGAAGTATAAATAGATTACTTACTTGAAATATAACTGGTAAGTTCTGATTCCAAAGCAAAAAATGTGTGGATTAAGTTTTATTGAAGCATACTACTGCGTATTTTTTTTTAAAAAATGAGTGTGATAAATGTATCGCACTAGTGTTATAAACAACGTCATTATGATATTGAAATGAGTCATGCTACTGTCACTATGTAACAATCGCAGATAAATAGCTATAAAATCACAAGGATTCAATCATGTAATATTTGCGAGAATGAAGCCTACTTCTGTCATTTACAGTTAGGATCTAATTAAACTGGACTTTGGCTATGCTATACCAATAAACAATCTACTATTAAAGTTATATTTTTAAAGTTTCTATTACCAGAGGGTAAAAAATAATTTGAAAATACTTTCCCTTTCAATCACACTCCGCCACTGTTATGGACCCGTCATATTTCGTCCCCTGTCGTCCCTTTTATTTTGCGGGTGTACATATAACCCGCTCATGAAATTTATTATTCCTTTTATTGGTTCTCCGCTGCCATCTTCGGATGATATAAGAGTTGTATACCGAATTTATTACAGACATATCACCGAGGCCATTAGAGATATATTTTCCAGAACCAAGCGTTGATAATGATTTCCCAATAATTTTAGAACCTGGTGAGCTACAGCTGAGATAGTCTCTATTTAAAATAGGGTTATTCCTCTTTCTTTAGTTTAACACAAAGTCAAACCTCGAATTTTACTATTCGCCTATTTTTTATGAAGCATTTATGGTTTACGGACAAGCCAGAAAATTTGAAGTCGATCTGTAGTAGTTTTCGAAATATACGAGGTCAAATTGGAGTTAAAAGCTGGCGAGACGTGACGTCATTGCTTCCTATAGCTGGTCTGCTCGGACAAGGGCTTTTCTGTGTTAAATTGAAGATTAGCAAAAGCTAACTACTTTTAAAATTCGCAAGGTGCTATTCAAGAGCGTATTCTTCGTCTAATCTAGCGATGGTAGACTTAATTATGATAATGGACTATTTTAATACAAATTACCGATTTGGAAATTGGTTTTAGAATAAATAACGTTAATAACAGCTAGGTTTGTGAAATAATGTAGATAGGCACTTAAGTAACTAAAATATATGTATTTATTACGTTACAAAATGAATAATGGACTGAAATGGTTTGGTTTTTGGGAAAAAGAATTTTATGTAAATACCTAGCTGTTACAAAACAAAACATTAGTTTGTTTACACCTACTAGCCAGCTTTTCTAAATTTTAGTTAATTTAAAGTTTGATTATTAACTATACAGGATGCGTAAACAACCTTAAAATGTATTCTTTTTGACTTCATATGGAAATATAAAATTTTTCGACTTAAGATCTTACACGGTAGCGAGCACAACCCGGTATGCTATAGGAGACAGTGCCGTCACACAGCAGTTTACGCGATGTTCTAAAATTAATTTAAAGGCTTTTAGAGGCGTCAGAAATTTATATATTTTTTTTCAGATCGCACAAAAATTACAATATCATTTAGAAAATATAATAAAAAGTGACCCCATTATATTTACTATCAACAATCTGAGTATTTAAAACAAATTTAGCTATTGTAGATATTTTTGGTCCATTCTACAATAGTTAACTTTTTATTAATAGTTTCATTAATTGCTATTTTTTCTCTACACTGCATTCTAGCTCTACCTCATTTCTAAACTACCTATCTACAAATTTTGGACATGTTTGTTTTAACTGTAGTTACACATACTAACATTCAAACAACTTTCTGTGATGGTTCTGAGATTAAGGTAACCTTTATTTAGCTTTTTTATACTTCCTTGTTTTTACTAAAATAAGGTAAAAAGACATATTATGTAAGATATGGGCTGTTTAAGTACAATATTAACAAAATTTAGAATAGGCTAAAAAAATTAAAATTAATTAATTCATAAAACAAGCAAGTTGAAGTTTGAATGAATTGCTATGATATTAAAGTTGTACATATTGGTAGGCTGTTGTACATATTCAAGCAATGTATATATGTTGAGTAACCGTAAGTAATATACAGGGTATTTATTTGTATAAATGTGAAAATATCATACCTGTACCACAATATTGTCCAAATTTGGCTCTACAAAGGCTGCGTGTGTGAATTTTTTGAACAAATAGAAATTTGAAAGCTAACATAATAATGGATTTCAATGAAAAATCTTAATAGAGAGAACTTTGACAGATGCAACAATTTTTTTTTTGTCAAGTCAAGTATTCAGTATAATTCATACTACACAGATGTGTTCAGTCAAAGCCATATCTTAAAACTAGACCTAGAACCCTACATTTTTTAAAAAATTCACAGATACTAGCCTACATATACCTATATCACTTTCAACACTTGTTTTATACAGACCTATACGAGTATATGCACCGTTGAACATGCTGTATGTTTCGCCTTATTTTTTTATTTTTCATTACCATTGAAAAGTAAGACGGAACTTGTCGACTCTATCCTTAGTATTCCTGTTATCTCTAAAATGACTGTATATTTTGTGTAAATAGCAATTCGATGTATGTGTACACTATTGAGTGCAGTATTATTAAGTCTTGTTGCAATCAAGCAAAGTTTGTAAAAAAATTTAGTGTGTTCGTCGCCATTAGCGACCTACATACAGTTGAGCCCCTTTTCTACGAACATTTGCTGTACGAACTTCCATCCCTTGTAAATATACGAACCTTACGCTTATTACTGCAAAGTAATATAGAGTTCTACTGTTAGGCTGCTATTGATATGTTAAATAAAGCTATTTCTTATACAGGCGTTTATTATTTACCTCCTACCCACCGCAACATAAAGGTTTCTTATATACAAATATCCAGGGATGTATTATGTGGCCAATAATAAGGGTTTTTCGTTATACAGGGTGTCTGTGAAAGGTTGGGAAATCTCGGAGCTGGTAATACTGTTGGCCAAAAAAAGGCAATTGAGCCAAATATGCCTTATCCGAATGTTGCTGGTTTCAAAAATAGAGGAGCGTTGAGTGCTAGAATTTTATTTTGAAATATCTCAATAACCGAAACCTGTCGGAGTATTAAAAAAAAAAATTGGCACAATTATGTTTTTTGGCACGACAAAAAAGAATTTGTAACTCATTTTTACGTCACTAGTAGAGGGCGCCACTTATGGCACAGCATGTTTCTTTTAAATGGCAGAACTATTTTGCTGTTTAGTGTATCCATCTGTCTCTTGAAACAATCGATTCTCCTACCTGTTATATCTGAAAAAGGTGTACCTTGTTGAAGTCGTTAGGAGTAACCATTTTTGAAATAATCGTATTTGAAATATTCTTGAAAAAGAGCGGTAAATTATGAAGATGTCCAAAATTTCAAAAAGAACGGCCTGCTTTGATAAAATCTTTGTGCTTTGTTGAAAAATAGTTTCAAAATCAAACCTCGCCGATGTTCTTGAAATTTTGCAGGTCCCCATAATTTACCATTCTGAACAACTTTTTCAACCCTTCAGCCTACCTCCCCTCTCTGCGGGTATGGTAGGGTGGAAGAATGTTGGCTTGGGTCAATGGGTCAATGTGAGAGATTGATACCGGTTGACATTTGACTACCCCCTTAATTAATGAGGGTTTTCAGATTTTCCTCATTCCCGCACTGGGCTGGTCAGGGCCTACCAACGTAAGTCGTTCCTGGGCGCAAATGCGGCCTTCTTAATAATAATATACCGCCCCCTCTCCCGCACAAGTCTCCCACTTCTGAGCTAATCCCCGTGATTAGAATATAAAATCGTCGCAATATAAAACTTTCCCACTATCATATTTTGTTCAAATTATGACGGCTAAACTGCCTGCCTGTATAGGTTATCATTAATGTGACCAATTATGTATCGAACTGGATCATGATCTCACCCAGTATGCAGTTAACGTAAAAAATAATCTAATTTCATTTTCGCTTAATTACTGAAGGCTAAAATTATACCGATTTATTTTATAACGGCAATTTGCATAGTACATAAAATCACCTCGCAAAATTAATTACATTGTAACAATGTGAAATGCAATATGGAAATGGATTATTAAATTTCCCTCTGAAAGCAAATTTTTTGCTGAGAGTAATGGTGAAACTCGGTACCTTGCACATGTGATGTATAATCCGGATGCCTTCAGGGTGGATATAGAAATTATAATCAAATAGGAAACCGGAGATTAAAAGAACAGTAAGTATTACAGGAACCAGAGCCGATGCATAAAATGAAATAATAATCAGCAAATCGGGCGTATATGCTGATTAGGTATTTCATTTGGTGATTCTCTCGAATATTTGCTGAATGTTCTTTATTTTTGTAATATGGTGTTCACAGAAAATATTTCCACGTAGTTTTGTCAACTGTAGAATGATATGCGTTGTTTAATTTAAGAATGCTGTATTCAAATCCAGAATTAGCCGATGAAAATAAACTGACTAGACTAGACTACTAAAATGACTATAATAAATCCACGCAGTATTTGTAGAATTACCTAATATCGACTGTAGACTGATCAAGAATTAGCAAATGCCTGGAAAAAATGCACGTAATATTTTTAAAATTATCTAATAAACATTGATGGTAAGTAATTTATTTCTATTGTTTAATTAAAAGTGCCTTGAAGTAAACATTTCAACTAGTAAAAAACGTTGTAAGGTGCTACTTTTGACGTTATCATGTGTACTCTACAGACTCATTTCCAAATGTTCTGTTCCTTCGATTTATTTAGACGAAGTGACATTTTGCACCACATAGCTCGCTCATTTAATATGTATTATTTTTCCTCCATCTATTAATCTTCTTGAATGAACGAATTTGTTATATTATATTATAATTATGAAAAAAAAAACAAAACGTAGTAATAATACATACTAGCATACATAAAAAACATATTTATTCGCGCTTATATAAAAACAAACAAACATATGATATACAGCCTGCCTTTTCTCAGAAAAGAAAAAATATATACAAAAGATTCAAGAGATAGTCACCTAAAGCTACAAAAATTACTGGGCGTAGTTGATACCTCGCAGGTATTTAGCAGATTGAGGGATCGAGTAATATTGGGGCTGGGCAGCTGCTTGGGAATAAGAAAGTTGCGGTGCGGTTTCATAAGCTTGAGGGGAAGCCTGGCCAGCGCTATAAGCCCCCTGCTGCTGAGAACTTAAGTAGTTCACCTGCGCGGAAGGCTTTTGCAAGGCTTGGATGGCTTGATAGCTAGGAGCTGCGGAGTAGGAAAGCTTCTGACCTACTGGAGATGTCGTTTGGAACGTAATAGCATGACCTTGAGACTGTTGTGGTTGAGACTGAGCCTTAGCCTGAGCCTGAGCCTCAGCCAAAGCTTGTGCCTGGGCTGCTTGAGCTTGGGCTTGAGCGTAAGCTTGGGCTTGTGCCTGGGCTTGGTATTGAGCCTGAGGGGCCTCAGCGTAGGCAGCCTTCTGAGCTACAGCTTGGTAAGTGTTGGGAATCTCGTAGTTGCTTTGAGCTGAGGAATATTGGCTTGGAGATGAGGTGTACTGCACTTTTGGACTTGGAGCAGCAGAGTAAACTTGTTGTTGTTGCTGTTGTTGTTGTTGTTGCTGACCTGCACCTTTTCCAATGATCTGGTGAAGGAATCCAAGGTTGTTGTAAGATACTACAGGGCTCGAGTAGCTGAAGGAAGAGACATCAGCAGCAGATGAGTATTGTTGAGCTTGAGGTTGTGATGCGAAAGAATACTGGAATAAAAAAATAAGAATTAATTATTACTAGTTACAGTTACTCTAGTTGCTTAATTATTATTTCACACCAATCAACTGCATGTCGGTTTGGTATTTGATTGAAAAATAACTTTATATTTGCCCTTGCTAATTAAAAGTTTAGTTAAGGCGTAGAATTCCCAAACTTCCTTGGTATTTTACTAGGGTATATGAAGAAACTCGCGTCCGTCCCTATTCCAACTCCAAAGAAAATAGAAACTTGTACAAATTAGTAGTTTACTTTCTGTAGCTGTAATTCCGCCCAGTTACGCAACGTAAATCACCGAAAGGCGTTCCCTTGGAACAATACCTCGCACAAAGTAAGAAGTTAAACACTGAACATTCCAGTTCCACGAAGCACGAAAGTTACAGGCTCTTCTAGGAATAAAAAGACCTCTGACGTGGAATGTCATATTGCTTTTGTTTCGCAGTTTAACAAAGGAATCGATGTAATGACGCAGAACCACTAGAAAAAGATGCTGTTTTATATTCAGCAACTTCGCAGTGTTACAGTTTATTTCGATTAATAGTTAGTTTAGTTACAAGTGGGATATAGGCATCATTATACATGAGCGAGACATTTGCACGACCAGAACGTAATCCGAGTCGTGTAATTTCACGAATGTAATAAAAAGTGCAGTTAACCCACGTGTACTATACAAAATTTTATCTAGAACTGCAAAAAATGTAAATATTATCTACAACTACCTTCAATTGTGAAAAATCCAAAATCAGCTCCAGTTCGTAAATTTTGAATCAAAATCTAGAAACAACGGCATTGTTATGGTCACCTGTCAAATTTGTTACAAATAAAATTGAGTTTTTGTTTTTACATTTTCTTGTAAAAATAGTGGTGTTGATTGAAATAATGAGTGATTCAGAAACAGATAACTTGCCTCTTGAAATTGAAAAAGCTGCTGCAACTGCAGTAGCTTCACTTGTACCAGATAAATCGAGAACCAAGTATGAATAATTTTATAAACGATCCGCTAATTGGTGTGCATCTAAGAATATAAACTATTAATCCAAAGAAAAGGTACTATTAGCATTTTTTGAAGAATTATCCAAGAGGCACAAATCGTCTAGTCTTTGGGCGTTCTATTCTATGCTGCGGTCTACAATCTGCATGCGGCAAAATGTTGACATCAGTATATTCAATAATTTAATTGCTCTTCTGAAAAAGCAATCAGTGGAATACAAACCAAAAAAGTCAAGAATACTAACGAAAGGGGATGTTTCAAAAATTTTACAAGATGCAGATGACACAATATTCTTGCTAACAGAGATAAGAGCAAGAAAATGTTTGGTATTTGAGATTCAAAAATGTATAATTTAAGGTTGCCTTAAGTATTGGACTTGGAGGTGCATGAAGGGTGGACCAGTTAAGTAGTTTGCTGTTAGAAAACGTAAAAAATGAAGAAACATTTTTCATATCTTCATACTCGATACGAAAACCAAAGTTTCCCTACAATTCTTTATCACTGCCCGGGAAATCGAAAATATAAATATGGTTTAAGTAATACGAAAATACCTCTCCCTGCGTCATAGGCATGCCTATTATGGAGAATTTTTTGTTGGTTACAGGGGTGGTAAATGCATGAAACTTCCTGTTGGTATAAATACTTTTAATGTATTACCAAAGAAGATTGCTTTTTTCTCAATTTATCACAGCCTCAACAATATACAGGGCACTGTTTTCGACGATCATTTACTTCACTTCTAGTCGACACAAGAGCAGACCTTCTAACTATAAAACGGCATGGTGGTTGCAAGTCCAACACCGTGTGTAAAAGCTATATTGATACGTCTCAAGAAAACAAGAAAAAATTTCTATAAAAGTTCTTGGAGGAGATATTGCCCTCATTGAAGCTACTTCAAGTGCTTACAAAGAAAATTTAAGCATTGCTAATACAAATACAGACCAGCTGTATTAATCCTACGAATTGCCAAAGTTGTATTGTTAATATTTATAAGTAATTCAATTTAATTTATATTATATATTAATTGTCAAATTAATAAACCTTTTGGCACTACTTCCAGATGGAACGTTTATATTTGAATTTTTCCGGGGAACAGATAGGTGCAGTCAACGCATATTTTTCTAAATCCAAACAACACTATATCCTAAATTTATGGTTTATCTTACTGTATGCATCCACATGAAAATTATAAAATACTGCCGCACATTGCAATTGTGTTGTAGGCCTACGCTTTTTAGTTTTTTAATCGTAAATGATTACAATGATTACCTGAGACAAATCGTTGATCTCACTCGTTAGAATTGCCAGCAAACTGTACCTGTCACCAAGTTTCGAAACTTAGATGGGAATAGAATCAATCCGGATCAGCTCTTTAGAATTAAGTTTTTAATTAATTTAACAACTTCATCTTATCTCGGGGGAGGACAGAAAGAGTCAGGGTGGGTTCTTTAATTCCCCGTTTTAGGGCAATCCTCATTCGTCAAAGGAAATTTATTTCCAGCGGTATTATAGGCTCGCAGATGTTGGCGAATACTTATCGAAGAGACAATTAGACGTCTAGTTATTTTATATTTATGCTTTAAAGCTCGAGAATTTCTGGGAGGCTTGCTTTACTCGTTTAATTCAATAAGTGGTTTTGTCGAGTCAAAGACGAAAGTTATGAGCAATGTAATTTCGCTGAGTAAAAAATACATTATGCTTTTCCAAGGAACGATATTTTTGGTCCTAGTATTCCAGATATACTTCGTATCCCTGAAATGCGAGGTCTTAAGGTCAAAGTACGAATATTTATGCTAATTTATCTATATGCAAAAATTCATCGTTAAGCGCTGATTTTGAAAAAAAAAAATAGATAATGGGTTATAAAAAGAACGTTGAGTGAATTAACCGTGAAATGTTTATCTAAATCATTAATAAAAGGTGTAAAAAAGAAGCTAAAACGGAACCCTGCGGAGCTTCAGACGTGGCTATGATTTGTAACCAATGTATTCTACAAATTGACATATATTTCATAAATACGAAGTACACAATGAAATCATATTGTCACTGAATCCCAAGCAACCTATCTTCGGGATAAACTGGGTAAGCAGCATAAATTAGTTACAGTTAAGCTACCATTAATAAAAAAAATGTTGATTGTTAGATATCAATGATTTAATTTCATTATACAGGGCGTCTCAGGTATTACTGACATACTTGGAAACCCTTCCTGATAAAACATCAGTAATTCTGTGTTTGAATAATCCCATTATCACCAGTGGCGTAGAAACCCTGTGACTCTCTTCTTTTATTTGCAATATAAATAATACGCCACTGTCTTTATTATAAAAAAGCATAAGAATTATTTTGAACAAATAATTATCCTTTAAAATGTTCTCGTTTTCTTGTTAATATTCATTAAAAATATCTCTGCATTTCGTATTTTGCGAGGGGTAAATCGTACTATGCTTTAGTAATATTTTATTTATGTACTTATTTTTTCAAAATAATCAAAACTTAAAATATCTTACGTTTTTTTTTATAACAGTGGCGTAGGTACTATTTTTATCGTAAATAAAAGAAGAGCGCTACGGTGATAATGAGAATACTGAACTTATTTTAGCCCTAACGTTATCAGATTTGTTATTAAAAAATCTTAAATCTGAATTATTTTAAAAAAAGTATACTTGTCATTATTCTTAGAAATTGATCATTTTTGAGATAATAGCCTTACAACAATGAGCTGCATAGTTCCTTGTATAATATTTTAATGTAGTAGGCTCTAATAGTAAGTTAAATTTTAATAATTATTAGACAAGATTTTTGTTAAAGTTAATAAGTTCTAAATGTAAGATATTTATCCATTTTTGTTTAAAATCAATTAATTTATAAAATCGAAAAATTCTGAGACTGCAGATATGAGAGATGACTGTTATTTGTTGGCAATTAAATTTAATGGGCATGCTGGACAATGAGAATATTTGGTAAGATTTCGAAATAGATTACAACCTGATAATGAACAATATAAAAAATCTGTTTAGGAATTTAGAAAAAAAAAGATAAAAAATTTGTTGCGGATTATAGACAAACTAATGCAGGACGACTATCTGGAGCTGCAAGAATTAGTTTGACTTCCATTTTAAAAACGTTGTATGTTGAAAAATACTATCCGTACACGAGTGTAAATTTTATCGCTTGTCAATCTACTTTCAACATATCCAATTTGCAAGGGAATTTTGAATGAACTATATGTTTTCTTCAGTAAAAACTTTCACTGCGACAACCCAAATATGTGGAAAGAATTTCTCTCAGACCTCGCCGCCACTGTTGACATTCCCCTTTACTCGACTTTTAACTTTCAGAGAAAGTGTAACAGGCTGGGGAGCGGCTGCCTTAATTTGCCGGCGACTTTTTCTCGGGCTGATCTGATTGATAACCCAACATCTACCTTGGCCATGGTAATTAGAAATTTTCCGCAGGGCACCTGTTGACTTGCGCCAATAAATCTCCTCTATTGAAAACGAGCCTGACAGTTTTGCTTGGGACTTTTTTTAGCGATTGCTAGATCTAGGTTACCGGGCAGTCTTCAATCAAATAATTGGCTGATTGCCTATAATATCAGTAGTGCACTGTGCTTGACTTTAAGCTCTAATGACCGAGATATCTGTTTTAAACACTCTTTGATTTAGTTCTATTTGATCGTTAATTATATAAAAATTTTATTTTTTAAATATTTTAGATTTAAATTGTCATTCCCGTAGGTTGTATCTTCATAGCTTTGATATTTAAACGTGGATTGAAAGTATATTAGGCATGCTTAAACAACTATAAATTGAGATGCTACAAATACCTAACTCTAGTCCTATCCTAATGGATAAGTGAATGAAAAAAGTTGTTCAAGTCTAAAAAAATTGATAACTTTCGTGTCCACAATCTACGTGCAATTCCCCTGTACTTACAAAAACACCATTAATGCCTAGAGATGGGGCCAAGGGTTTATTTTATCAGTTTGAAATAAAGTGTTAGTATTGCTCAGTTGAATTCCAAGTGTTTGTTCCATAAATGCATTTTTTTCTTATGTTAAAATATAAGTTGTGCTACTCTTTTGTGCTGTCACATTAAAACTGTAATTCCCTTGGTAAGTAAATAATTATAATAGATATGAAAATGATCTTGTGCATTTGAAATAAATAGCTGGGATTAATTTGAACATCCTTGTACCGATGGTTCTCCCCATGATCCCAGAATTGGGTTTCCAACGATTGCGGGAGTAGAGTTATTAATTTGTTAATTAGCGAGGTTGCAACAATCGAACAATAAACAATTATATTTGCAAAAATCTTGTGCCGATGGTTTGCCTTAATAAGCCAGAAATCCTGGAAAAAATTCCGGTTCTCTAGTGATTTTGGGGGTGGAGTTTTTAATTTGTTAATTAGCCCAGTTACAACAATTTAGCAATAAATAATAAACACTAAGGTGATAAAGAGGGACCTCGAAAACCCCCGAGAGAACATTTTCCAGACATTTTCGTTGAATCGTGTGTGACATTTGCCATAATATGTTCAACAAAAATGGGTCATTTGTTAAATAAACAATTAAAAAGTTGCGAGCGTACAGAGGTTAGATGTACCTTTTGTTATAAACAATTGCCTGAACATTTTGCAGAAAACCGCATCTCAGTCGGACCTCTCCGCAAAAAGTTGCAAGTGAAATGCTAATTTGACGCGACTAGAGCTAGCGAGTCACACTCTAGATTTTTGGCCGTCAATATAGTATTCTTTTTTAGGGCAGATCGTTAACACTACCATACTTATTTATTTTTTATCTCGATTAGCCACTACATGTATGTTAATACCACGCAGTAATGCGAGTTTTTACCCTTTGATTCTCTTACTGTCTCCTCTCCAGAATTAATTATTCCCTTTATTGTATTCTGAGACATTTGTTCCGACGGTTTATTAAAATACCCTTTCGGCTCTTCATTATGGCCCCCGGAGGATTCCCGTTAAATATTTGGCTTTATGAAATGCCGCTCCGGACGATTAACTAACAACGAGCCTGGCGACGATGTAAAAGTGCGAATTTTTTTATCCGGAAAGAATTGTTAATTGAATCATTTATGGGGCGAGGGTTCCATTATTATATTTAAGAGGGTAATTATCTGCATTTGTATAAAGCCAAAAAGGCCAACTAAACTGTTTTTTATTTATTTTTTTTAATTTTTAAATAGCAGATTCCATAATAGTTGTTTTTATACTAAGTGGGTAAAATCAGTGTTATTAATGGTGCGTGACAAAGTGAATTTTTGGTCGAGACCGTAGGTTGAGATAGGGCAATTTAATATCGAATTTAATATTCAAATTGAATTCCCTACACCGAAAAAGGCAAACAAAATTCAGCAACTAATTAAATTTATTTAAACATATATAACTATAAATGATACTGCAGGAAACAAATCCTCCGCGAACTAACCCAAACATAGACCGGTTTCGGGCGCGTTAGCCCTCATCAGTATGCCATAGGTGAGATGACCGACAATTGAACAGGCTGTTCCTTCATATGTATGTTCACATATAAACTGAGTGCAGGTGAGATACAAGTGGTCTGCTACTTCCTGCTCGGCCTAAACGGCTCATCTTGTAGGAAGCGACCTACATTACAGCAAGTACTTAATCACAGACCTCTTACCCTGGGCGACTAGCCATTAAATATACTGCAGAAAACTTATATCTCACCTGCACTCAGTTTATATGTGAACATATGAAGAAACAACCAGTTTAATTGTCGGTCATATCACCTATGGCATACTGATGGGGGCTAACAAGGCCGATACCGGTCTATGTCTGGTGGTGTGGCCGACAAGGGTTCTTGAGTGTTCACACAGATACTTGTAATCCAATGCCGGTCGGGGCATTTGTCTGCCCTGCAGTATCATTTATAGATTTAATGGCGCGTCGCTCAGAGGGAGGGGTCTGTGAATAAGTACCTGCTGTAATGTAGCTCGCTTCCTGCAAGTCGAGCCGTTTAGGCCGAGCAGGAAATAGCAGATCACTTATATCGCTGAAGCATAGCCTTTATACCATGAAAAACACATTACCAATTTTATTCCCCATTTGGGACGCTCATTCCATGGTACTTGAACTACTGTCAAATCGCTATTATAAACAACATGTCGACTAATATGAATCGTGTTTACTCCGGGGCAGAAATGAAAGTAAATGTAAACCCGGAGTTCTCCCGGAAAACCAGTTTTAATTTCTCCAGCGTACGCTCTGGTAGCCCCGCTTCATCATTAAATTATTCAAGACGCAATTACCCGACAAAGATATCGCGACGTGTACTCGGAACGACACTCGCTTTCAAGTAAACGGAATCGCTTCTGAGATGTTTAGCAGGAGCTCAGATCCTCTAAATTTGAAAGGACACACGCCGAGGTGATATAAAATGTACACGGAAGTTAGTTGACTTAAATAAGTGATAATAAAAGCCCAAAAGCACGCGATTATAGCATCAGTCTCTAAATAGCGGACGATGATTTCTGGCATAATTCACTGTACTTCTAAAATGGACTAAAACACTTTAAATGAGTGCTGCTTTCTATAAATAATGATACGTATCTGACAATTTATACAGGGTGAAAACTAAGCAATAACACACAATGCTTAGCGTTGTATACTATTTAATGGCAAGCGATATATCAGATATTAGATATTTCAATTAGATATCTATATGATAATAACTGTAAATCGCAAAAAAAAAGGTTTACTTTAACACCATGTATTTCAGTTAATATTAATATTATCCCCTACACATACATGTATAAGCGTATTCTTATTATTTTGGTTTAAAGTATTACCAGTTGGTATGTGAACTATTACTTAGGAAACACCCTGTTTTAGGGATTCATAAAACTGGATCATTTCAAATTAAGTCGATTAGTTTCTTCCCAGCAAAGAGAGAGAAAATAATGGAATGTCCTTTAGTAAAAAAATAATTAGAATGACTACTGTCTCTGACCATTACAACCAACAACAATTCGTATTATATAGCAAACAATTTGCTGGATATGTTTATACTAAACTGATTCATTCCGATATTCCCACACTCATTTTTAGTACAGCTCTCATAAAAATATAATATTGCTGCTCTTCAGAACAAACAAATTAATATGCAAAGAAGGTATAAGAATTAATATCAGAATGACTACTATTAAAAATCTCTGTCTCTATAAATATAACTGTAAATTCCCTGGCAAAAACAACTTGCGGCTTGCGATGTTGGTCGGTTGAAGAGCTACATATTTACAGAAAAGTATCATGATGTGTGAAATTACGTTCAACATGTGTTTTCCAATCAGGAACTTTTACAATAAGCGCGAGTTTACATCTTAAACATCATCCACAGATATTTTGTATATTTCATCCCTCTGTAAAGTTCCAGAAGTGTCCAAAATCAATACCAACAAAATAAGAAACAGTTATTTATATCTCAAAGTAAATGAAAGTAATATCCTCAAATTACAATCCACAGTAAATAATCAACATCTGGAGCATTCTCCAAGAAATGACTGATTTCTTGTCTTCTAAACACTCGGGACTTTTTCGAGTAGTAACCAACTGATTTGCTCTTATGAAACGGAACAATATTTTGGCACATCCTTACGTCAATAACTCTGTCATACATTATAGCGTTGAACATGTACTCCATAAAGAAGAAGATTTTAACACAGCGGATTTCTCTTCTAGGTAAGCCAATAAAATGTTTTTGAAAATACCTCGTGCGTTTCTCGCACCACAATTTGAAGGCAACCCATGGCTTCTCGTACAGCTTTTTCCATTTTTGCAGAGCTAAACTGGCTACAGCACAACTTACCGCCTATTTTAACTCAGGTTGAGTAAGTACATGAAGCTTCTTCATAATTCAGTTTACTTGATATCATAGGAGCAAAACCTACTTAACATTTATAATTTTCAGCAACGATTAGTAAACGTTTGTAAACCAATAAATGCCCAACTTTCTTTCGGACGTTAAAATAATATGTTACGAGGTATACAAATAACTATTATTTGATAATTTCGAATGTATATGAGCACCTATAGATATCTATTTAATGGTAGCATTGAAGATGGAAGTCACAAATTGCTGTAATATCCGATGAATAGCGGGACCTTGTTTTATTTGTCTCATAGGGACGGTAGAAGTCTGGTTTTGCCTCTTGCTTTAGCAATCATATCACTGTATATGAATAAACATATCAGGTTTAAGCCAGTGGAAAAAATTTAGAAGAAATGTAAAGAAATGTTATCAAAACAAAAAAGAATATATGACACATCGAAATTTTTAAAAATCCCACTTTTATCTCACTCGTTTCATTGAAATATGAATATGAAAAATCCATGATATGATAAACTGTTTATGGAATCATAATTTCGCTAATAACGCTGAAAATAATTGTGGCATATACTATAAAAAATATCACAAATTTAGCCTAGATTTCCTAAAATTGAATAGTCAAAATGAAGACAATTATGAAAAATTATGATGATTTTAATGCGTTCGGCACTAGTTTCAACATGAAAAACCATGAAATTTCAAAAAATTAATTTTATTTTAGTTATGATATTGTAAATAATCACACAATATGCGGCACATGTAAAATTCACTAGATATGGGCCATACAAATCACAATAAAATGTTCTCCGTAATATCAATTGCTTTCAAAAAGTGCTCTCAAACACGTAAAATAATATTGAGTAACATACCTCATACCATTCCACTTGCAGACATTGTGATTAGAGATGCTCGTTAGTTTATACCTTCTGATACCTTTACGGTAAAATTAACTTAGTTTTATTGATGGATTTTATGCTACAAAAATGCCGTATATGGCTACTAAAGGCAGCAAAATAGAGCTCTTATAAAATTGGTTAGTTAATTTGTTGCTATTTTATAACTGCTTTATAATATGGTGCCAATTTTGGTTGTACAACATTCTTACAATGATTTTGTGGTGAATGCTGTTTTGTAAGATTTGTAGCTGTTATAAAATACAAAATTGCTAGTTGGGGAAGAACCAAAAAAAGTGTCATCCAATTTTCAAGGTAAGTATAATGACCGTGGCTAAATTAATTCAGCTTCTTAGACACCGATTTGCATAATATTGTTTGCATACAGAACGGCAGCTCTATCCGAGATTAAATCTAAAACCCCGCAAAGCCCTCGTGTACCCATATTACGAAACGTTTACCTGTTTAAGGAAGTCTACTCGAGACACTATAATTGTTTAACGAAGTAAAATAATCGCGTCATCTCTTCACAGAACCAACAAGGCATGTGATGTTCGCCTTCGGGGGATAAGAAAGGGTAGACAGGTAGATGAGCACATCGAATATGCCAGTTCAGACGTCCTGAAAATTAAGCCAGACGAATACGGGGTGGTTATTTGAAAAGCAGAAGTTACACATAAGCATTTGGATCAGCAGTAGAGGGTGTGAAATAGCAGAGACGTCATATCAGAGGAAATCAGTCAAATAAAGGGTTGATCATGTTATTTTAACAGTGTATTTGACAAGGGAGACATTACATGATTGTTCTAAGTACTATCTCTCGATCCTCTGTGACTTCCAAGATTTTTGAGTTCAACAACCAGCAACCTGACTGTTCTATCTCAGTATGCATTGGAAGCGGTGAACAGTGGAGCTCAGTTCGATGTTATATATACTGACTTTGCTTTTTGCATTTCTCAAACGAAAAAGTAAAGGCTATGAGCCAAAAAAGTGTTTAGTCGGAATGACATTGTTAAATTTTTGAAGAATGCGTTCGATGAAAAATATTTACTACATAAGGTAATGCATTAAACTATAAAAATTACACATTTATGGCGCTATTGTACAGGTGGTTCTGAGTCTGGGTTATTTCGGGAGCTGTAGAGATCAAGAACTTTTGAAGAAAATAAAACAAATATAAGTAAGAAATTTACAATTGTGACAGAAAACGACGTCTTTGCGTCCGTCTGATTCAGAAAGAATTTCTCTAACGTATCGCGAAAAGCGTTACACAGTTCAGCCCGTTGGGAAAAATACATTTGAAAAAATGCCAAGCCAAATTGCTACTTTTTTGGAATTGCCAGATCCAGGAGCTTTCACGGCGCGGAGGATCCGCGGCTGCCTTGGTCAATGCAGGAGCAAATATGACGACATTAAAGAGACATGGTGGATGGCGGAGTTCAACGGTAGTAGAAGGGTATTTGACCGACAGCATTGAAAAATAAAACTGCATAAATGTTGGCTGGCATGTTACATGAAAGAATTGGAACATCATGTTTGACTACAGTCCTAGGCAGTGACAATAATTTAACGAAAAATTCTTGCAATTTGGGAAATGACTTTAATGCAAAATTCGACAATAATTGTCGGTTTATCTATGTAAATACAATAGAGGGAGTTAAGGATAACTACTTGAGAATAACTTTGAGAATCTGTATCTGAAAAATCAGGACCTGTGGCTTTTTGATCTGCGACATAGACTAAGAAACTATATTGTGTAACATCAGATTTTTCTCAAAGCTGCAGTATAAGGTTTCGATCTATCCTAAATTGTCTTGTCTGCGTATTTTCCCAAGTAAAATAATATATCTTCAGGCCTATTGAATTACCCACTCCTTAATATAAAGCAGCCTATGACATCTTTTCCACCTTTACATTTATTTTACCTCCAAAATATCCAAGATTCCTTAAAAGAAATCTTATCATACCATAACAAGATCTGAAAAGAAAATAAATCGAAAGGAAATCGTACAAAGGAATCACATGTATTAGATATTCAGCATTGTAAGATCATAAGCGCCTTCCAGGCGCATTGCTGAATGTTTGCAGAACCCCGTTGGTAATATATTAAATTCATTAACATGCATACATTTTCAAAGTACGTCGCTGCTTAATAATGAGGCCTCTTTTAATCAAACTAATTACTAATTAATTTTAGTAAGTTACGTCAAAGAAGCTGAAATTTAACCGTTTGTTGCTTCTATCAGATATACGGCTTTATAACCCAAGCGAGAGGATGAAGGAAGGGCTCTTGGGTGAAACCGGAACTTGGAAACTTTGGATTTAAATATCTTTCATAACTTACTAGATTCGAACCGCCTACGCTTGACGAGATTAAAGCAGCAATCTATTCCTTTGAAAGGTTATCATTTCAGAGCCGCAATATACTAGAAAAAAAATTATACCTATACAGGGTGATTCCGAACTTATTCGAAAGAAAATTTTTGAATGCACAAATACAATTTCCTAAAAAAAATCATAAAGGGCAGTTCGAAAATAATTTAAAAATACACTTATGTACGGCACTGAAACCTGGTCCACTGTAAAACCTGACCTTGCGCAAGGCAGAGCAATGAGTCGGTGACTGGTACGGCGACAAAGTGTAACAAAAAATAAACGGACAAAAAAATTAAAAGAATTTCGCAAGAAAAGGAATAAATAAAATTTTATAATACCTATTTATGTCAGCAGATTTAACTGATTTTGCTTTAATAAAATAATTTAACATGCATAATGTTAAACAATCGTTCAAAATAAGGAGGAGCAGCATCGTGCATGAACCACATTCGGAGTTAGACAGCTAAACTCGAGATACTGAACCTTATCTAGTTGATCTGATAATATAAATGGTCACTACTATCTTATTTTTTCAATGTAGTACTACAGCGAATAATAAATTGTTACTAAAATACAGCATTACAATGTATCTCAACATGCTAGCAGATAAAACACTTTTAGGAGTTCAATATTTTTTGTTAATGACCTTTTGTTTATTTATTTATGTTTATTTGTTGTAGGTATCTATTTCAAGAGAATTTATTCAAAATAGATTATTACATAATATCACTTGCAGTGCACTTGAGCACAAACTAAATTATATTCGAGAGTCATACGATTTACAAATATATACCTATCATTTAAAGAAGAAAGAAGCGTGTGGAATAGGCAACCTAACCTAAAATTATAAACGGTGATACCATGTACAGACAACACTATTCCAAAATACATTCTCGCTTACCTTAAGGTGCCCGTATCCCTCGCCGTAAAATGATCAAATTTGTGGTGTTTTTCAGGTACTGAAATCTCGAAAAATAAAACACGTAGAGCAAAAATAATATCAAAAATGGAATTATTGATGTTTTGTTTATCCACTTTTACTATTTAAACTTTCCTCAAATAATGTAATAACTTTTAAAATGCATTTGTAGGACACACATTATTTCGCTATTCTAACCCCATATTTTAACAATTATTTTCACATACTTATAAACAAAAGTGAACAATCTTATATGCAGAACTATGTAAGTTTATGTTATAACAATGTTTACATCTATAATTTAAAAAAATACGTATTTTGAAAGATTTCAGTACCTTAAAATTCATTGGATAGATCGCTTTCTGATGTTATATGTTGATTTTACTTCGGTACCTTTGAATATTTGCAGGTGGCATGAAATAACATTCTTGTTATTTGCTAAACTCTATATTATTCAGTTCTTAAATGTCTAAAATTATTTATATTTGTAGAAAACACTATTTCAAGAATACGGCGCCCTTAAGTAAAACAGTAGCAGACAATAAAAAAACATCTTTTATACAGTCCATTTTCTTTTTTTAGAAAATATGAAACTTGTATATTACTTTTATTAAGGTTATGGAGAGGGCATAATTATTCTCACGAAGATTAATTATAATCAGTGAACCAAAGTTGCACCACTGCATGCTCTACTTGATGTTGTTATTATTTGCGCTGGATAAACCAGGTGAGCAGTGAAATTTTGTTTATGAAAAAAATAAAAATCTGCAGATGCACGTAATAAGTGACATTTGCTCACTTTCTCCACCGTTGTGTTGCAACAGCATTGCGTATCGAGATATTATAGGTCATTGTCTTCAAGACACGAATGAGGTGTTACAAAAAACAACATATCTATATGTATAATCAATTCTTAAAAAAAACTATGGGGTTAGAAATCTGCTGTTACTAGTTATACACAATTACTGACTAGAATGGATTATGTTTGTTTAAATTAAAGCAGATTTGACTAAAATTTAATTATAATTAATAGTAAATAATATTATCTCTATATTTTGACATATATTGGTCGCCTAGACAGTTGAATATCAGTTACATATGCAGAGTGCAACAAAAAAGCAGGTCATCCTAATAACCGTGTATTTTTGACGACAGAACATGACGATTTAATGCTACTTACGTATTCTATAAAAATATTTACAGGTACAGAATGTTGAAGTTAAACTTTTAAAATTGTTTTTCTGCAATAACTTTGTCAATCTCTTCTTTTTCGAGAATAATTCAATTTTTAAGCGTCATACAATGTAAGATATAGCCGCAGAGAAACAATTTTAAATTTCTATTTCTAAATAAAAATGTTTTAACTGACTTTATACAGAGTGTTCCTAAACACGGTGCTAAGCAGATTTACAGATTTACCATTTTTACACAAACAAATGTTTTTTTATCTAAAATTTCGTTCAATAAGAAAAATTAAATCAGAAACAGATTGGTTAACCACACTTATACAATACGACTTATTTCAATATTAACATTTTAATTCACTAATTCCATATTTTAGATTAATAATTACTTTATACTTGTCTGCCTGTCTAAGAAATTCATTAACGGTCTCTTCTAATTACTAAAAGTCTAATATTTTGAAAAACTTGTGGTTTTAGCCAAAATTAATCAGTCACATGTATAAGACGCTCTTTTCAATTGAATAATATTTTCTATCGATTCAGAATAAAATCGTATTACATAAATCCACAAACTCAACTAAAGTCCAATGGACTAAAATTAGGGGAGTGTGGTGACCACTGTTAGTTACTTCCGTCTATCGATTAGGAAATTTTATTTTCCAGTTAAAAAGTATTTGAAACATTGTAAAATTGTCATTTAATTCTCTGAGTGGATGTACACAACTGATGTTGCAAAATTTAGGCAAAAACGTTAGTTATTCTCTCTAATTATAAAAGACTGTTTATGTATTGCTAATACAGGCGGATATGGATAGTAATTACAATGTGTTTAAACTAATATGTTTCTTAAACATTGTTTTCTTAGTAAACTTAATTACATAGTTAAAAAGCATGCATAAAAATGATGGAGCTGGTTAGCACTATGTTCAGAAACATTCTGTATAAAATCAATTATCAAATAATTGAAACCTCGATGAATTATTTACAAATTGTTCCTTGGATATTTCTTTAGGATTTTAACTAAATATTAAGTGCAACCCAATTCTCTATTCTCTATGAGAAGAATTTAAATAGTAAAAATGTATAAAGAAAACATCAAGAATTTAGTTTTGATATTACTTTTGTTCTACGTGTATTTTTCGAGATGTATCTAAAATCACCACAAATTTGATCAATTTACGGCAAGAAATACGGCAACCTTAAATCGTGACATTTTGTTGTCAAAAATATTCAGTTAATGGCATGACCTGTTTTTTATTACACCCTGTATATCTTTTCTGCATTTCAAGCTTTTTTGCTAATCTCCTTGGATCATCGCTAGATGTCAGTAATTATATCTCGCCGCCATTAGTTCAACATAATGTAACAAAATCTGGAATTATAAAACGAAGAATGAAATATTGACGATTCCGTCGATTTCTAGATAAATGAAGGAACTATTATTGTCAGCGTTCAACACGAAGCTTCATTTTGAACCCGTCGACTTCCTAGAGAGGAGATTGCCTTCGGCCCCTTTCATTACAAGAAATCATCCAGTCCAAAAAATCTTGTGAAAGGGAAAGCGCTCTGACAGGTTAAAAACGAACTTCTTATTAAGTTTGCTGCCTATGTCCGGTCTGAACGAGAGCATCGATTTTTAACCCGATTCTCGTAGTTGGTGAATTTACTTTGACGCTTCTCTGAGTTCTCTGCTCATGCTTTTCTAAATAACGCAGAAATATTGATATTCATATTTTATGTTACACTGAGAAATGTGTTTATTTCCAATCATTGCTATTAATTATATCGGCTATTATTTTCTTGTGCACAGGGTGTTTGGAAAGGTCATGTCAGAAATGAAAGAACATACAGGGAAGGTCAAAATAGTTGCTATGTTATCACAATTAAATTTTCTTCTCAATAAAAATTGCTTTCATACAATGCAGTGAAACGCGTAAATTAATATTGAGTAATACACATAACATTATCAGTTACAGGCATTGTGATAAACAAAGTTACTTGCTACTTTATACCTTATCATACCTTTATGAGACAGTTAATAAACAATTGTTTTTTATATCAGTATTAATGAAGTAAACAATTGGAGTTTCTGAGAAACTCGTTAAAACTGTAACGTTTGACAACGTTGCAATGTGTCAGGCTGCTGCCGATAACCTAAAAGTAATATTAGTCATAGTATAATAGCGTGTATAGCGAATGCGTTTAATTATTCTCTAGTGCTTCTTTGATGTTTGTGAGCGTACATAAACAAAAATGGAACAGTTTATAGCAACTATAACCGGCGAATCCAGCAATATGAGACGCTTGTACAGTAAACGCTTCTTGCAAGGAACATAGGGCATTTTAAACACTTGTACCTATTTACTCTGTATTGTGAAAAGAGCTCTAAGGAAACCATTCACAGTAAGTACATTGTTTAGGTGTACCTATATGTAATTATTATGTATAAATACATAATCATCCTAAGATAGTATATGAGCGACGTTGTCACATATCCAAGACCTGTTTGCTGTCATAATGCTGTTAAAGTTGGTCATAGAAAAAAATTGTCAAGTGCAATATGTTTTGTTCGGTACAACTTTTCATATTATGGTAAAATTAAGGCATTCATCCTTATACAGGGTGAACCTTAAATAAGTACAAATATTTTAACCAGCAGTATAGTTCTGTGTGTCGAACACATAATTAATACACATAATAAAAAGTGAAATTTTAAATAAATTTTGTAATTTTCTGTAGAAAATTTGTTGAGGACCGCTTTCATACTTTTATGACTCATAATGCTGCAGACTGAACGTGTGGTTCACAGTGTTGCCAATGTTACACAAATATGCTTTGCTTTAAGGAAGTTTTAAAACCTTGTCCTCATGGACGCAAAATTTGCGAATATTCGCTCGAATTATTTGATGGTGGGAAAAAATCTCAACTTTTAGCGAATTTCGTCAACTGTAACATTTTATATTATTTTTATTATCAAACTGTCATTGCCTGTCATGACAGATTATCGGAAGCCCAAGTCAAACTTGCTAACCCAACATAATGATGAAAATAGCAATAATATTGTTTTGCGAGTTTGCTAAAAGTTCACACTTTTCATCTTCATAAAATCTGTCTCGAGCTGCGCCTTTTGGAAAACCATAATAAATCGACCTATTAATAATTCGTCCAGCATATTTCCCTTTCGCATTTGTACCGGCAACGTATAACACATTTCACATTAAAGGTTAAAGAATATTTTACTTTACTGGATCTGCCATCTAAATGTATGCATTTTATAGACATTTTTTTCTTGTTATTAAACGCATACGTCAAATTGGTTATTTTGTTATTTAATATTGTGTACCTTTATTTTTAAATTTTCTTTTACTGATTAAAGTGCGAAGTCATTTCATGGTTCCGGATGCGAAATGGTTAATAAATTAAATTTAATATGTTGTGTGAAAATCATAGTTTTTCTTTATTCTTCATAAAATAACTTAAGGAAATTGTGTCTTGTGTCTCTTTCTAACAGTGTACAATGACATTTAACTTGTGAAATGTGGATTACTGATTAAATAGTTAATTTTTAACAAACAGGTAAGCTTGTGTGCACGTTTCTGTATAATTTTTAAACACTGGACATAGTAATATCACGTAATTTCTTCCTAAACACTTTATAGTAGTATTGAACATGCGGAAATTTATTTTTAATCGTTTATAGTAAGGTCAGCTAAGAAGTTAAAATTTATGTTAATATTGCTGCGTTTCATACTACATACCCAATTCTACTGTACTTATGCTAGATAGAATTAACCGTATTATACTCCATTTTTAAACTAGGAGGAGCGTTTTGAATATTGCGCGCCAAAATGTTGGTTCCTTATTGGTTGATTTCGAACCTGCTTTACACTGCTAATAAATTTTACATTTTGGCATTTGTTGACATTTTGCTTGTTAGTTGTCATCAGTTCGTTGTCATTGTGTTTTTACCTGTTTTTCCATCTATTTATTATCTCAGTTACGTATAAATCAGTTCTTATCAGAACTAAACAACTTATTATATTGTTTGCCATTCGTTTTTTCCAATTTTCCATTGGATATGGATGATAGTGTGCCGACCACAAGTAAGTCAGGCGCGGGAATTACATCGCCGTCGCCCCCAAGGAAACGAAAACAACTCAGTTTGGGGTATTTATCTCTGGCAGAAAAACAAGCAGTATTGAATTTGTACAAGAAAAGCCTAGATGATGAACCTACTCTTAAAACTGTCCAACTTGTATCCAAAATAGCGATGACATTAGGTAAATTTATATTAACATTATCTACTGTTGAACTATATAACACATTATACTTTGATAGGTGCTGCAAAATCAACAGTATATCGAGCCATAAAGCAATATAAATCTACTGGAAGGGTGTCTACTTCCAAACACTGTGGTGGACGACCTGGGATTGTTACATGTTTGGATGAAGTAATGAAGAATTCCATAAGGCGTGTAGTACACAGCTTTTTCTTAAAAAATGAGATCCCCACTTTGGGGAAAATATTAACCGCAATAAAAAGTCGTCAGGATTTGCCACAAATGTCCCGTTCATCGTTATACAAACTTATGAAACAAATTAACTTCAAGTAAGGTTGAATACATATCTCAAGCAAGTATAATTGCAATAAAAACATTTTATTTTTTTTGCAGATACTTAAAATGAAGTCGTAAAAGTGTGTTGATAGAACGTGATGATATAGTGAGATGAAGACTTGACTACTCGATATCAATTAAAAAGTTTAGATCTGAAGGTAGACCTATTTATTATTTAGATGAAACGTATCATTGTGAATTAAACCCTATAGAATTGATTTGGGCACAGGTGAAGAATGAAGTGGCAAGCAAAAATAAAACATATGAACTGGAAAAAGTGTGAAGAACATGTGATTAAGGAGGAAGAAAAAATGGGAACACTTGACGGAATTATGGACGATCTCATTGAACCTTTAATCATATCAATTAATAATAGCGAGAGTGATATGGATACTGACTCGTCAAATAATTCAGAAAATTGTTAAAGACATCATTTGTCCCTTATTTTTACCAATAATATTATAAATTATAAAAACTTATTTTGTTACTTTGAACACCTGCAGATGATATATTACGAACGAAGTTCAGTTATCAGTTATTTAGCAATTATCCGGTAACTTAATAAACGTAGTTCGTAGAAGTGCAACAATTCAAAGTAACAAACACCATTATATGATTACTCCAATGCTAATTGTAAAAATGTGATTCAATAAAAGTGAAAACTGGAATCAATCATTTATAGATGTTTGGTTTGTAGTAAATTATTTCATTCTTATTATTATGTTATGTAGGAAGTACCTACCTACCTAATTTAAAAATATATATACAAAAGTTAAATAAACCTAGAAGTAGATATTTATTCATTGCACATTATTTTGAATAAGTACTTAATAACCTCATTTGAAAGTAATGATAATGAAAGCTTATTGTACTCAAATTGAGGTTAAACACTTGCAGTGAGTATATACTTGATAGTCTGATGCTATCTAGGGTAGTTTTTAGTAAATTTTGCAGTGTAAATTTGTCTTTGGCATTCGCTCCTCCTAGTTTAAAAATAGAGTATAGTTTACTATTACTTTAAAGGAAACGTAATATTTATATTAAAGGAGATAAGGCAACCTCGCAACAAATCATATGGTTTATTAGGTTGGTTATGACAGATATGTGAACGGTCCTCAAAATGTGGGTATTGTTTACAAAAATTAATATCTCCATAAATATTAGAAATTTTTAAAAATGGCACCAGCAGTTAAAATACTTGTACCTATTTGAGGTTCACCCTGTATATTGAACCAATTTTTGTTTTCCATGCAATAAAGAGCTTGGCCCTCGCACGCCACTGTTGCACTCTCACTCACGCTCTCTTACCTTCTGCGCGCCAGGAGCGGCAGCATACTTCGACACGGCGGGTTGGGAGTAGGCGACAGCTTGAGGCTCAGCTTGTTGGTAGTACTGCTCGGCTCCGGAACTGGAATACGACGCGGCAGGCTGTGAGACGTACTGCTGAGCAGCCGACGCAGATTTTAGTTCAGGGGCAGGTCGGAAAGCCTTCGTGTAAGTCGGCTGGCCTGCACCGACAGAGGCGTAGATGGGGGAGTTTGTGTTTGCTGAATATGTAGGCAGGCCGCGCTTTAGTTGTACTGGTCCGCCACTGGTGGAAGCCAAGGCGGATAATACAAGAAGGGCGGACTAGAAAAAAGGATATATAACTTATTACAGTTGGATTTGTGCAAATATACAGGGTGCTGCTAAAATAGGGATCCAAACCTATAGAATTAATTCGAATAAGCCAAGAAATTCCTATTCACACAAATAAAACTGTTTTTTTTTCTGTTATTGACAAAAGGGTCGAAAATAAATAGACAAAAGTCAGCTTTCAAACTGTTAGAAATATTCGACCAGCTAACTTGTGAACGTGTTTTCGACAGTTCGACGAGAACATACCGTTTAGACAATTTTTTTGTTATTCATACCATATGCGTACCGTTTAGAAAGGTGAAAAGCGTACATTTTTTCATTTAACATTTATTTTTTCAATTTGTTTGACAAATTCATATTTTCTTTGTTTAAATCGATATTGGCAACAGTTTTCGACTAAATTGAGTTTGTAAATTAATATTATTCACCTTAAAATTCAGTTAATTCGAAAACCATTGGCAATCCCGATTTATACAAATATAGCTTTTTGCGTAAAAATTTCTTAAAAACATTGTAAAAAACTTGAACGAAAAAATTTTCGGGTCTAACACTCTTTTCACCCCCCCTAAACAGGACGCTTATGATTTGAATAACGAAAAATGGTCTAGCTCATGCTATTCGATGTAAAAAATTATTATCCGTAAATTTTGTCTATTTATTTTCGACCGTTTTATCAATAACAGAAAAAAAACCAGGTTCGTTTGTATCTTTTTATGGACATTCAGGGAACATTTTAGCTTATTTAATGAGTTCTATACGCTGTAGAAATTTGAAACTCTACTTTAGAAACACCCTGTATAAATGATGCATTTTCTATCGAACATTTCTTCCCATAATGTTGTCATACTCATTTGAAATTGATTAATTATTAATTAATGAACTTATTCTTGATATGCAGTAAAAGAAATTGTTATTTGTTTATATTGAGTGGAAAATAAACTTGAACTTTCACATTCTCTAATAACATTCAGTCGGTTAATTGACCAGTTGGTGAATTCATTATAATTTCTATTTTAATATGTAGCATTAGAAACCAGTTTTTGTAGTATGTATGTTGAATTAGATTATAAAAAAGTTACTCATCAGCAATTCAATACTTCTTACTTTTTGATAGTGTTACAAAAAAACGAAATAATAAATGAAAAATTGTTAGAGCATGGAATTAGTTTTCCAAAAAATGTAAAAGTTATGGGTATAATAAGTTCAACATAAAACGAAGATGAATTAAATAACTACATAATTTTTGGAAATTATTTAATGCCTATTTAGTACAAATAATTTAAATCTTAGAAATCAATTTTTATTATTGAAATGATATTTTTGCCTCTGAATTAGTAGTTAGTAATGATGCCGTATGAGTAAATTAAATTATATTACTAATTGTATCTTCTTAATTCTTATTTAGTTTTTATATGATTTGCATTTCTTGAATTATAGTGTAGTATAGTGCAGTGTAGTACAGTTGTCCAAAATGTCTTTATTTTCAGTCATGGAATGTTAATAAATGATGGCACTCAAGTTTCTGACATCCTGTATTTTAGATTAGTAGAGAATAAGCCTACTGCGATATACATAATATTATTATGCATTTTGTTATTTCATTCTTGAATATTAAGTTGAATAAATCTGAGAGTAGAAATTTTATATTTTCATATTTCTATATCACAATAAATAGAGACAAAAGCAGTTACAGTATGATAAAACCCATAATTTCTCACGGTAAAACATGCTATGGTAAAATACGATTATATTCGACAGTTTTCCATAATAACATTATTGTTTGAAACAAAATGTAGCCATCTATATCATTTAAGCTTTTATATTTTACAAGACAAATATCGAACACACAAGATTTTTGACAATTAATTAAACATTATAGATATTTGTATGGGTTTGTTTAATTCATCAATAACAGTTTCAAAATTAACGAGAAACATTTTTGTCAAGAAATTTATGATGATTAAAAATATTTCCAAATATTTTCTTCTCAAAATATAGGGATCCAAATCCCCATATCTACGCCCATGTGATTGGTAATGGGCAAGTTTTTGCATCATTTTTGTGATCCTTCTAATTAAACATACCCAAAATAAAAACATATAATATTATGAAACTAATATGAGTTATGCTACGAAAATGTTTAAAAAATTAAAATTCAACTTTCTCAAAAACTAAGCGTTTTAGAAGAAAATGTTATAGATCAAAATAGTATCCTCACTCATTGTACTATAGATTCAGCATTTAAAACTGATACACGTCGTACAAATAACAAACGAATATCCGTAAATGTCTGAAATTGAACATTATTATGAGTGTTACTAAAAAATGTATTTTCTTAGTGTAATTTAAAAAATCCTAATGGCAAATTAGCACTTCATCACATTCACAAAACAACACAGTCCTCAGATTCGGCACCCACAATAAAAAATTGATTACTCACACTGAAAAATTTCATGGTGGTGTGTAAAAACGTCGACGCACGATGCAGAGAGAGTGTATGCCCTCCTAGGGGATCCAACACGTTATATATCTTCAGCTCTTGCTGATCTCCTTTCTCCATACACGCCTTATATCCCTTCTGCTACACTTTTTGCTTCAGATGGGTCCGATGGACCGATTCAGCGTTGTATCGCCTTCATTTTTTTCTATCAGAAGATTCCGAATTCGGTAAAAGTAGACAACACCTTTCCTATGCGAGAGATAGCCATCGAAATGCAGTCACTTGTACATAACAAGTTCCTGGTGAGATGTACGCAGAGGAGATGCCTTTGTAAAAAGTGATAGTGTGCGTTTTTTTTGCTTGCTGTTGATTTAATTGATTATAGAGAGCAGACGACTGATAAACAGGGCCAGACCGTTACTACACAAGCCATCGGCGTGGACACGGTGGGACCGCGAATCGACACAAAGTAAATCACAATTTTCTGTGCTACTCGCAGCTACATACGGTTGCAAATAATTGTGTATCATTCGTCAGTTGTGTTTTGTGCATCTGTGTATATTTCTGCAATAAATTTCGTAGCCTTTAATAGAATCAGCTGACAATCACATTTGGCTTAATATAAACCTTGATACCTTCATCATATTGCTTTGTTTACCTATTTTAGCTCAATTGTTGTTGTAATTATTCGTATTATTTAAAATTTACAATTAAATAAGTCGTATTTTAGTTTTCCACATTCTTCCCTGTATAAAAAATTTAATATTTGATAACGTGACTCTTATTCACTTTTCAAATAAAAACCTTTATCAAGAATGCCTTTCTTTCGTATCTTGAAATATAAAGTATGTTTACTCTTGCGTAAAATAACATTTTGGTGCTTTTGATCCACCCTGTACAACAGAATTGAAGTTCGTCACTGTTGTTCGCCTTTTATAAACAAACAGAAACTTTTATCAAGAATGCCTTTTTTCATATCTTGCAAAATAATATATACTCTCAAGCAAAATAACATTTTTGTTTTAGATCCACCCTGTACAACAGAATTGTAGTTCGTCACGGTGATTCGTCTTTTCTAAACAAACAAAAACTTTTATCAAGAATGCCTTTTTTATATCTTGCACAATAGGGTATGTTTACTCTTACGCAAAATAACATTTTTGTATTTTTGATCCATCCTGTATAACAAAATTGAAGTTCGTCATGGTGATTTGTGTTTTCTAAACAAGCAAAAACTTTTATCAAAAGTGCCTTTTTCATATCTTGCAAAATAGGGTATGTTTACTCTCACGCAAAATAACAATTTTGTTTTTGATCCACCCTGTACAACAAAATTGAAGTTCGTCGTGGTGATTTGTGTTTTCTAAACAAGCAAAATATTTTATCAAGAATGCCTTTTTTTCGTATCTTTCACTTTTTGGTCCATTTGCCCTCTTGTAAGCTCAATCCGCGGACATACTGTATATGGATCTTAGACGATATAATTTCAAGACAGTTGGCAGCAATTTGGCAGTGAATAAATTAAGAAAAGATTTGGCTTCCTCAGCTTATTTTTACGACTTAAAATAAACCGTACCTCCATTAATTTTAACACCCTGTGCACATCAGCTCCATACCTACGTAAAATTATTAATTCTGGTAATTTTTCAATGAGCTATATAATCAGATATATGTTAACCCTTGCAGCACTCCCTGGGATTTAGGATAAACGCTTAAGCTACCTTTATTTGTTAATGTCAACAGAGAAAAGGGGTCACAATCAGATTATATACGGGTAAAGATTATACGGGTCTTTTTTAGTAATTTTTTCGTGGACTCCGTTTGTCATTTGTTACTGTAACGGGCCATCCTTACCTGACAAATGACTTTTTTACATACGACTAGCGCCACTGATCGTCTGGATTTCATTCAGACATAGTAAAAGCTTTAATTTATTTTCTGGTTTCAATTTGTTACAGTGCATTTGGAAGTGCGGATTCATTAATATATTTCAGAAGCAGAAAATGTATAAATTGCCCATTCGGTGACAGTTTCGTTTAATTAAAAGTGGAGTGTTTGCAGAATTAATTGATTTAATAGTTTAACTTGTAATGATTTATGCGATGATAAACTGTTGGGAGGTCACTGGTTGCCCGTATTTTAGAGTTCCAGTGAACCTCAAACTATACATTTTTATAAAACTATGTATCACCTAACATCAAAGTAAGTATCCTCCGACATTCATATGCGCCTTTCTTAATGTGTAAATACAGGGTGTTGTAAATAAGTGCGAAATATTTTAGGGGCTGGTTGCCGAAGTTATTTTGAAAAAAGTTCATATAAACTCAATCTTAATCAACTGTAATTAACAAAATTTATCGCTGTGAAATATCGTGAAAAAACTGCCTTTGTTTCTTGTTGGTTTCCAGAAGTTTTGGAGTCGCAATATTTACCGTTTCTTAAAATTCAGAATACAGAACAATACCTGGCGTATAGGTTGTGAATTATGAAAATGCATTCTCCACAATCGACTACTGTTTTTGTTCCGCGGTTATTTCAATAACGCTTATATGCCGTTTTTCAGATCTGAGTCGAATAATGACCGGGAATTATTACACTGAAAGAAGTTGTGCGTAGTGTCAACATACTCGTATATCAAAAATAATCAGAACCGTGTAATAGTAACACAATATATCAATGAAATGTATAGCAGAAAGACATGTGACAACATTTAAACTTCAGGAACATTTAAAAAACATAGTTTCTGAACTAAATGAACACTTTCTTAAACTGTTTAGTATTAATATTAATGTATTACGATATATTCTGTACAGACGTGTTTATTTATGTATATTTTTATATATGCTTCTGCATATATAGCATCTATGAAGACATATTAGATGCTATCGAAGCAAGCAAGAGTCCGACTGGAACTTTTTGCGATCTCAGTCGGGCTTTTGATTGTGTAACCATGACTACTACTAACAAAGCTTTACGCTTATGGGATAAGAGGTACAGCATTTGCTTGTAGTGGTTTTTAGGCTTTCACGGTCAGTGCTGTAATTTGATACATGGTGATTTTCCGGGTTGTTATGCCGTGACCTCGGTAACTGGTAGCTGCCAGAAACAGAGTTAAAATGCACATCCCTAGCATTAGCTGGGATACTTTTACCTGCCCTGGTTGTTCTCGAGCTAGGCTCTGTGGGAACAGACCCGCTAGCGGTGTCTCTGGGCCTGTCCATATATTGATTTCGGTTCGATACTGTTGGTATTACAACTGCTACGTTCGGAACCGTTTCTCGGATACTGGTGGTCCCCCGAGGGGTTCCGTAGCCGCCGCTGTAACTGGTCGCATCCCATGCTTCCAAACGTTTCGCCGGTCTTCACTGTCGGCATCTTCAGCGGTGACTCTGCAAAAGCCTCGCCGCGACAGAGTCAGTCGCTCACCTATGGCATATTGATGAGGGCTAACAAGCCCGAAACCGGTCTATGCCTGGTGGTGTGTCCGACAAGGGTTCTTGGCTCTTCACACAGATACTGCAGGTGTAATTCAATGCCGGTCGGGGCATTAGTCCGCGGAGTAGTTGTTTCCTGCAGTATCATTTACAGATTTAATGGCTCATCGCCCAGGGCGAAAGGTCTGCGTTAAGTACCTACTACAATGTAGGTCGGTTCCTGTAAGTCGAGCCGCTTAGGCCGAGCAGGAAGTAAACATACCACTTATATCTCAATAGTGCGTTAAATGTATAAAAAGAGCCAGAGTGTGTTAACAGAAAAAATTTACACACTGAAAATCTCATTTATATAACAACTTTTCTGTAAGTATACATATTCCTTGTTAACATGTTATGTAAGAAAGTATTTAATAAGTCATTATAAGTGAACTATTTTTCTCAGTGTAACATACCAGCGGTGCTGAAAGACATTTTCGTAGATCGATATCGAACAATGGCTGTAAATTACCTAGCGAAACACTGTCGAAACTTCGCGCAAAGGTACAGTTCCCGCATGTATATTGTAGGGGAGCAGAGAATTTGTATTGTTTTTATTTACGCTCTACAAACGACGGCAGTCGCTGAGCCAACGTCGCCAGTTGATATTTGCGCAAAACCACGACCATGTCAATTTAATGCATTGGCAATACCAGTTCTCGTTAGGACTTGGACCTTTATGAATAAGAGGTAATTATCAGTAATTTAGTGACAAAAAGTGTTCTTAATTAACACTGGAAAATTCTTAAAGAGAAAGTCTTGTGAAATGAAAGTGTTATAAAGTTGTCATATATAACATCAAAATGGACTATTCGAATATACTTCCTCTGCAAAACACAGAGTTTTTCTTTCAGAATGACTTACTTATTTTGGTACAACTGTCCAGACAGGATAGCTCCAATTATAGGACAGGAAAGGAAATTAAAAATACACTTCAAATACTACAATAGCAAACAAAACACTACAAACAATAGTATTTACAGCTTAAAACACTCTTAAAATATTAATAAGTTAATAATTAACATCGATGATAAAAAGGAACAATTCTAATGCATAGTGATTACTTTCCTAAAATGCATTTTTTAATATTATCAATATTACAGCAGAAAATATCAAAATCATGTTAGTAGGTAAATAAGAGACAGATTTAGAGTTTAAATTCTATAAGATAAACTATATTAGGACAGTCAATTTTGTTTATTACAAGTTTGTATAAAGTAATTACAGAAAATGAAAGAGTTTTACAAATAATAATAATAATATCTCTACCCCTGACTCTGATCACGAGGATTACCCCAAAAGTCGGGAAAAATGTGCGAGAGGGGCGTCTATTATTATTAAGCAGACCTCATTTGAGCCCAGAAACGACTTGGTAGGATCTAACCACCATTCAGTGCAAGAATGAGATAAATCTGGGAAACCTTATTAATTAGGGGGATGGTCAAACGCCAACTGGTACCAATCTCTCACATCGATCTAAGCCAACGCTCTTCCACTCTACCATACCTGCAGAAATGGTATTAATTCTCTCCACAAATATAGCTGATCTACGATCTACCGGTAGGATTCGAACCTGAGAGGTGGCAAAACAATATAAGTACTAACGCTTTAAACCGCTAGACCACCGGCTGATACTTCAACTTTGACCTGACAAATGTACAGAATAATAAGATTATAGTTGAAATGTTTTTAATTTTGTTGAGTTTCTCATAACGGAACCTAGAATGTTATTGGAGCCTACAACATAATTTATATGAAGAAGAATAGGCAGTGTAGAATAAACAGTAATGTCTCCTTAAATTCAGTACATCAGGCAAGCATTATAAACTAAAGGATCATTTTTTCTCGTAAAACTAACGGTATTACATTTAGATATGTTCAGAGGCAGCTTATTATTTTTACACAACACGATAATTTTAAAAATATCGTTTTGTAAGCAAACACAGAGGTTATTGATGTAAATATTTTGAAATCATCAACATACAATAGAAAATTATTTAGAATTTCTTTACAAATATCATTAATGAATCATATAAAAAGCAGAGGCCCAACAATTGAACTTTGCAGCACTCCTGATGTTGCTGAGACTTGAAAGGATGTAAAATTATTTAGTTTGAACTAAGTATACCAGAGACTATGCTGAAGTTTCTTGCAATACACACAATTTAGGCTAATTTTAATAATATTTAATAATTTAAATTTTTTATTTCTTATTTACTTAACTTATTAATATGACAGTAGAACAGCCCTTATTTCGATAACAGGCTGTACATTGAACATAATTCAGACCAACTCGTTTTATCGAAACTCGTGGCATAATATTGCATCTATTTATTTACAGAATACCGAAGCAGATTTTATGATTTATTCATGCATGTTTTATCTATCCCATTTATCTAGAATATATTAAATTTGGCATCAAATAAAACCTCGTCGAATTTTCTATTTGCCCCTTGACAGATCGTTGCATAAAACTTACTCAAAAATAGTCCCCATGTTTATATCCAGGGTGTTTTAAAAAATGTGCTAACTCAAGAAAAAAGCTTCTGTAACATAATTTGTTTTTTGTATCAGTATTAATGAAGTAAACAGTTGAAGTTTCCCAGAAAATTCTTAAAACTGTAACATACGACAACATTGTAATCTATTACCTACTGCTATTAATCTAAAAGTATTATTAATAATTATAGTAATATTGAGGCTAGTGCGTTTCATTTTTCTGTACATAGTGCTTGATACTTGTAAGTATACATAAACAAAACCGGAACAATTTATATGACGAATCTGGGATCTATTGTTTCTACGGTAAACGCTTATCGCAATCAACAAGTGATTGTGAACTTGTAACTGTTTCGCGTTTTATTCTGTGTTTTAAAAATAGCTCTAAGAAAACCATTCGCCTTAAGTATATTTAAGTGCATTTGTAATTATTAGGTACAAACACCTGATAACTCTTACATGGTAAGAATTATGTTAGTACAAAGTGCAGGAAACTAAAAGCACTCATATTCCAGACACCCTGTATATATTTTTTAATTTAATTAATTGTAGTTTCTAAGCAATTAATAAATTTTAATACACCTTCTTCTGTATCTTTTTTTAAATTATTATAAATAACTGTATACCTTCTATTAAATAACAATTGTTCTAATTATTGCGTCTGACAAAATGAATTAACTCGGTCAGCTATGATTTAATAATTACATTTAGAGAAATCGGACCATTTTTGATAGGAGATCTGTTTTTATTATTCGCGCAATGACTTTTAAAATTATAATTTCTATCGTAATGGCATCAGCCAAGAGAAAACAGATGAATGCATAAATGAGTTGCAGTCCTAGTTTAAATTCTATGGCTTTATTAAAGATATAATCATTAATTCTAATTCAACGGAGTCTTCTCTATTAATTACAATTTGAAATTATTGGAAAGTGTAAGTAATTTTGCTTATTTACGATACGTATTCCCCTTTTAAGTGGACTATAAAAGGAAACGAATTAAAAGTGGTAAAGTTTTTGTATCAAGATGTAAATAGCAGCTTTTTACAAAAATGGAAGGCTATATCCATATTTTTACTGCTTTAAACGTTTTAGTTTATAAAAGAAATTATTTCCAACTTTAAAGTTTCTTTTAAAAATGCAAATTGGGATATTTTGTCTGTTTCAACTATCTTCCCGGGTTCAATATGAAATTGCATACAAGTGGTGTGAAGAAAAAGGCTTTCCTGGAAAATATATTGAAAATGTAGTTTTGGCCAATTTTGAGGAGAAATCGAAAGTTTGGAAATCTTCATCTCTATGGTCTAATTAATTTATGTTACAAATAAATAGTGACGTAGATATCAACAAGCATTTTAAGCTCAATGCGTTTCTGAAGCGTCAAGGACAAGGTTATCAACTCAAAAAATCAAAGATCTTTGAGACCAGACCAACCACAGACCAAATTGACAATTTTTGAAGTGCGCACCGGATGACAAGTATCTTGATAAAATGATAAAAGTAGCTACTATTTTGGGATTATTTGGTGCCTGCCGTAGAGGAGCTTTGCCAGTTGACTCTCGACAACTTGAAAATTGTGGGCACTTCCAGTTCAATATTGGTTAAGATCAGATACTAAACCAAGGTTCCACGAAATTTCACTATCGTTGGCTCCTCGTCCAGCAAATGTGGGACATTGCAGGCTTTTCCTAAAGTATGTGAGAGGCAAGTGTACGAAAAACCCTGTGGGTATAAATACGTTTGGAAAATTTCCTGTTGTTATTACTAAATTTCTGCAATTTTCAAATGTTAACCTCCCCATATAGGGGATGGAAATCTTCAACAGTCGCCAAGGGATACATCGAAGATTTTTTGGAAATTCGATTGCCCGAAAACTGCTTTCAGTGCCATCAATATCAGCGGATTCTGCGCAAACGTCAACTAGGAATGCGGTCGTTTCAGTTAATGGTGGTAGAATTGTGGAAGGATTTAATTTTTCAAATTGTAATAATTGTAATATAAACATTTATGTTAATAAGGAAAATAGAAATTAAATATATTGCAAGTTTACTGTCACAATTTGGCATTTACTTTAAGGTACTTGTGCTTTAAAGTGATCAATTTAAGGCACTGGTGCCTTACAGGAATATTTTTAATAATACAAGGGAGTGTTAAAAATTGCATTTTTAACATGTTTGTAGAAAAAATTTATTTTAACCATAGAATACTCCCCTGGTTCTTCTGTACGCAGTTATTCCTGTATAAGGTAATTGGAACTACTGAATTTGACAAAAACAATTTCCTGATAAATTTATAGTTGCACTAACCTTTATAACAGCCCCGCTAATTTCCCTTATTTTTTTGTCGCGCTAATAAAAAAAGTATGGCCAATTTGCGGAAGATAACCGTACGAAATTAAGGACATTAAGGTCCTTAAGCAAAGCAGTTATCCTAATTTAAAAAACCCCGAACCGCACCTAAAGAAGACTTAACGTATTCAAGCGGTTATCTCGGATCCTTTGATTGCACGGTGAAGTTTTTAATTTATGTAACAGTCTTAATTACTGCGGCCTTATTACGGGAAATTAGCGAATTTTTGGCCCGCTCCCGCAAGTTTTCCACTAAATTAAGCAGTGGCTCGCAGTAGCTCCACTATTAACAATTTATCCTTGTTATTCAGGAATTTTAATTTGGTTCATTTTACGTGGCGTGCGTTCTTGCATGGCGAAACGTTTCCATGAAATTAGGCCCAAACCAGGGAGGAAGTCTTTAAAATTTCTGCGGTCTCGCTGATACTTCCGCAATGTTGAGGCCTTCAATAACACTAATGGGCCTACTGAAGTTTGGTCCGGAATAAAGGGTTCACTTCAAATAAAAATTGGTGCACGTTTCGTACGGAAGGAAATATTCTTTAGAGGATTATGACACAAGATCTTCGTGAATTAATCAGTTCGCCGTATAACCGCTGTGAACACATTAATGGAGAGTGAGTGAATTATTGAGTACATTTTCATTAAATATTTATTTTCCCAACAGGCATAAGTATATAGTATATAGTTTATAAATAGCAGAACAGACACATCGTACCTCTGAGGATAAAGACAAAATGAAACTACTGTTGTATCAAACTGAATAAGTATAAACAATGAAATGAGACATGTCTTGTTTTTTAGATAAAAATAAGGTAGCACTCTAATACATAATTTGCATGCATCACCATCTTTAGATGTGTTTTAATGGAAACGACTGCTCCTAGAGACTTCAATAAGAACTACATTTTTTAAGTGGAAAAGATAGGGAAGTGTTTTTCTATTTCAAAATGATTTACACCGTGGCACAAAAAAGAAGCGATTGAAAAGGATCCTAATGGCCACTTGTGACAGGTCTGGTTAAAAAATCCCGGCTAATGCTGGGATGTACCCTATAATTCTCTTTCTGGCAGTTACCAGGTCACGGCATAACAACCCGGAAAATCGCTATGTATCAAATGTTACCACCGGCCGTAAAAGGCTAAAAACCACTACGATTACGGTCCTGTTAAACTCCGCGCTCCACTATCTCTAGCATAACACTCTGATTCTTACCGAGTTTTTGAAGGAATTTCAGAAAGTAAACGTTATGTTATGTGTTTTTATACGTCAAAAGTAAGCTCTGAATTAATATGGCTCTCAATTAAAGTAATATCTCTTATACTCTATGTTATAGAGATCTATAGTAGCATATTTTTGTCTGAGCTCTAACTTGTTCCACTCGCTGTACAAGTTATTGGATGGAGTATTACTGAATATAACAAAACTTACAATAGGAATCGCTTTGGCGGGTAAGTATTGGACTTGGCGAGACATGTTTTTCTGCGAAATCCGCCTTGCAATAAAAAAATTACACAACTAGAAAATTGCACAACGTACTGATTTACTGAAAAACTGCCCTTTAAAGGTCACTGGGGTGCCGTGTGACAAGAAACGCGGTCCTAACCTCTGGCTTCTTAAGGGGAAGTCCCGTCGACGGCCCATCGGTTTTATTTATGAAAAACAGCTCTCTCCATGCCGAAAGGCGTGTGAAAGATGAGGGAACTAAATCACTTTGTCAGTTCAGATGGTTTGATCCTTTGTTTTAGGGCGGCACGGCGTGGAACAACTTTTAAAGAAAAATTACGGAGGAGTCAGCATTATGCAAGATTTTATTAAAATTCTGATCTCTCGGGACAAAATTAATAGAGTAAATGATGGAGCGCATACTTTACAGCGAAGTCGATGGCATGGAAAATGTAGCAACTGTTTTTAATTAAAGATACATGGGATGGAACAGGCGTTCGGCTACAGTTTGGGCAAGTTACAGCTCCAATATAAAGTGAGCCTTAAAACCAGCTGTTGATTGTGTAGAACACATAATCAATAGTGTTTTTACAAAAAAATCAGGAATAGAAATGTTAAATTAAATAATTTCGTGATTATTGAATATAAAACTTGTTGAGAACCCCTGACCAGACTCCAATATTACAATTTTTATGTGTCACGGTACTGTAGATTAGAAGTGTATTCCACAGCGTTGCAGTAATGTGCTGAAATCTGTCTTTTCATATAAAATAGGCTTCAAGACAGTTAACAGCTAGGATTATTAGATAACGTGTCAAATAATGATTGATATATGTTTATTTATACAAAATGTTAATGGCCATCTCCTCCCTTTTGCCATTCCTCACCAATAAAGTATATCTAATGTACATAAATAACATTGAAATTGAGAATATAAAACAGATTTTCTGTTCACAGTTATCCAGAATTTGATCGTTATCAATTTTTACTGCACTCCAACTAATTTATCACAATATACTGTCAGTACTATTACTGCTTAAAAAATATGGTTCTAGCATGTAGCATACTGTATTTCACTGAGAATATTAATTAAATGCGCAAGACACTTAAAATATACTTGCAGACAAACACTGCCCATGGAAATAATATAGTGATATAAATACGCTTTATATGTATATTGATGCCAACTTAGTAATAATTTTAAATTTATATGTATTGGAATTATGAAATACCTTTCCACGAATATTGTATATTATTTTTTCCAGTTATACCATGTCTGTGCCCTGTACCAGTGCACCAGTATCAACATAACCTCTTCGTGGACCTACCTGTATTCTAAGACACCAGCTTCTTCTTTACATGCGATTGATACTGTTTTTTCGCAGTACATACGTCTAGAAGAATTAATTTGTCATTTGTGATACTTGGTATTGAATAAAGTTGCAAAATAGGCAACGTAAAATGGACAAAGAATGTGCAATTCACTGAGCAAATGGAAGAAGTATTGCTATATGCGATTGTATACGAATGCAGCGTACAGCGCCTAATATAAAATATTGAAAAGAAAAATATTGTGTAGAGCGATGAAGCGCGACGAAAGGAAACATTGCAACATTGTGTGTGAAGATCATTTTACTGTAAGCTTAGATGAAAATACAATGCAGGTTTAAGTTTATCGAAAAAATTGAAATGTAATGTTGTAAAGAATTAATTAAGCTTTTCTATGTATACAAAGCGTTTAGAAAATCAGTGGTAAAGCAAACTTACATTTTTCCATGTATTGTAGTCAGTGTCTCATTCCGCTTTAAATAATATGTTCCGTATTTGCTCCTCACCATTTATAAAATTTTGCTATCTGACATCACTACATTAAATTATCTATTTTATTCTTTTTTTAAATGTTTAAAAAGAAATTAAATCAGTAGTAAAGAGCAATAAAAATTTATAATTATTCATTACTTTTACTTATTATTTTTCAAATTAAAACAAGTTTAATGTTAAATTAGATGGCATAATTTTATAAATACCTCAAGTAAAACCATCTACCTGGCACTTACCCAACAGCATTGTCGCTGTAATTGTCACCAGCAGATTAGTTTAACGTTTAACAATACAGTAAGGTCGCCACATCAGCCCTAATAATTATGGCATTACCTACACAGTATTTACAATATCTATGACCCAAAAATGCCACAAAAAAAACAACCATACGAGACACAAATGCCTGTTTACATCGCTAGCATCGCAACCTGCACCTGAATCCCCGCAATTAAATGAACAGCGTGTAAAGTCATACCAGTGATATCGCGTTTTCGGCCACGTAGTTTTGTTTACATTCTATGGCAATTTATTAATGCTAATATTTTAATTATGTAATAATTACCGCCAGCCACATGTTCTGACCTTTCAATAATATATTTGATGGACTACCCTTAATAGACTTCACCAATATAAAATTCATACGACTTCCCCATTAAAAAATTCTTTGTTTTCAGGTACTTGACTGGTTTCCACAACAAGCGCAGATAATTTAAATTTCACAGAGACACCTTTACTAACTAACGATCACAAAAAGAGGTCAGTCAAGTGAAAAAGCTACCGACGTTTCTCATATCTGAACTACGTGCCAAGTTTATAATTGACCGGTACCAGGACTGTTTATGATTCAGTTTTTTTGTTGTTGATAAAGCAAATTAATTGGTGTTGAGAACGTCTTCGCGATAATATCTCTAATTTCGTGAGCGTGTGTATAAAAACATTAACAAGAACAGACCCTCTCATTTTGAGTGAGTGGAATATTTAGTTAAATTCAGGGTATGCGAAAAACCGCCAGAAAACTATCGCAAGTAATTCTACAAGTTGAAATAATGATAAGAGTTTCTGTGAAACTAAAAGTTAATACGTTAATAATAAAGCTATGATATTTTTTCTTTAGTTTTTTTGGGTTTTTGCCACACTTCTGAAAAAATAATAGAGATTAATTAAATAAGCCCTTGCTTATTATTATTATTATTTTTTCAGAAGTGTGGCAAAAACCCAAAAATACTAAAGAAAAACTAAAACTATGCCACAAATAAATAGCTTCAGACAAAAGCTATGATAGTTACTCAAAGTAAATCATGATTATATTTGACGTTAAGAGACCGGGTTTATTTTGAGAATAACAATTGTTGACTCGTATAATTCATATTTTCTAAATAAAATCATTTCTTAAACAAACATAATTGATCTCATATTAAGTAGAGTAGTTTTCTTGATTTCAAGCAATTTTGTTTCTTAAATGAAGAATATATAATTTTATTATTCAAGAATAAGTTAATCTTTCAATAATGTATTGCTATACAGTGATAAAAATTTGTCTGCAATTTCACATAACTTTACGTTGGCAATTTGTGCTCAGCGTAAAGTTATGTAAAATTACATAACAATTTTGTAAATAAGTACACTGTTATATTACAGAAATAAACGTTAATAAAATTCCATATTATATTATGTGATTTTACATCTATTATGCTAAATTCCAAGGTCTATCTTATCTAATCCGTTTTTAGTGGAATTTGTGAAAGAAATAACTGCAAAAAATCACGTAAAATTATTTATTATTGGATGGAAGTTGCTGGTTAATTACTTCCAGCCATTTTAGTCGCTTCAAATTAGCATTTCACTTGCAACTTTTTGCGGAGAGGTCCTATTGAGATGCGGTTTTCTGCAAAATGTTCAGGGATTGTAAAAGGTACACCGAACCTCTGTACGCTCGCAAATTTGTAATTGTTTATTTAACAAATGACCCATTTTTGTTGAACATATGGCAAATGTCGCACACGATTCAACGACAATGTCTGGAAAATGTTCTCTTGGGGGTTTTCGAGGTCCCTCTTTGTCACTTTGATGTTAGCTTTATTATTTATTGCTAAATTGTTGTAACTGGGCTAATTAACAAATTAAAAATTCCACCCCCGAAATCACTAGAGAACCGGAATTTCTTCCAGGATTTCTGGCTTATTAAGCAAACCATCGGCACAAGATTTTTGCAAATATAATTGTTTATTGTTCGATTCTATAAATGATACTGCAGGAAACAACTACTTCGCGGGCTAATGCCCCGACCGGCATTGAATTATACCTGCAGTATCTGTGTGAAACAGCCAAGAACACTTGTCGGCCACTCCACCAGACATAGACCGGTTTCGGGCTTGTTAGCCCTCATCAGTATGCCATAGGTGAGATGACCGACAATTGAACTGGCTGTTCCTTCATATATAGTTTCACATATGAATTGAGTGCAGGTGAGATGTAACTGGTCTGCTACTTCGTGCTCGGCCTAAGCGACTCGATTTGCAGAAAGCGACCTACAATATCGTAGGTACATAACCGCAGACCTCTCACCCCGGGCGATGCGCCATTAAATCTATAAATGATACTGCAGGAAACAACTACTCCGCGGCCTAATGCCCCGACCGGCATTGAATTTCACACAGAGACTGCAGGTATAATTCAATGCCGGTCGGGGCATTAGCCCGCGGAGTAGTTGTTTCCTGCAGTATCATTTATAGATTTAATGGCGCATCGCCCGGGGCGAGAGGTCTGCGGTTAAGTACCTACGATTTTGTAGGTCGCTTTCTGCAAATCGAGCCGCTTAGGCCGAGCAGGAAGTAGCAGACCAGTTACATCTCACTTATTGTTCGATTGTTGCCACCTCGCTAATTAGCAAATTAATAACTCTACTTCCGCAATCGTTGGAAACCCATATTATGTTATGTGATTTTACAACTATTAAGGTCTATTTACACACATCAGTGCCGTGTCAGTTTCGTATCAGTATCAGTGAAAAATAAAAAATCGTTGTTTAGATTTTAAATTCGCGTGTTTATTTATACACATCCGTCACAGTGCCGTATCAGTGCTGTCAGTGCTGCTTCAGGATCCGTTCAGTGGCTTTTAAATACGCCGTCGACGATACTTTTGTAATTCTATTGACAAACTGACCAGATTTTTTTATTGCTTAGATTGGATGAAAAGCTTATCGAGTTGGTACGAAATGTTGATCAACTGCAGGATAAATATATTCAGATTACTTTGTTTGATGGTCTACTAACTTCTTTTTACGGACTACGGACGGATATGTGTAAACTGGCATCAGTGATCGACCACAAATAACGCTGATACTGAACTGACACTGAACTGATACGTCACTGATGTGTGTAAATGGACCTTATGCTAAATTCCAACCTCTATCTTATCTATTCCATTTTTAGTGGAATTTGTGAAAAAAATAACTGCAAAAAATCTAACATGTTGGAGTAATGAGAATAGTTTACGTAAAATTATTTATTATTGAATGAAAGGTGCTGCTTTGAAATTAATAGAAAACTCGATAGCGAATTTTAATTAGAGAATGATTTGTAGAGATAATAGAAAATTTTGTATGTGTTAAGTTCTGTACTCTGTATATTTTTAAAAAATGATTTGATTTTCAAAAGGGACCCATGACTGTGATCCAAAAGAGCTCTTCAACGATATGCAATTTGACCGCCCTTCCTATTTAAAAATTTGGAGGGGATGTTTACCCCGCTCAGGGGATAGTAGTTAGAACCATCTAATTTATGCAAAAAGATGTCCCCCTCGCAAACGACGGGTTTTTGCGTTTTTCCTTGTCGCTATGGGCTGTGTTACGTTTTCATTGGGCCATCCTGTATATATTTTTATAAGATATAGAGTTATGTTGGAAATAATTTCAAAATACCCACTTCGAGATGCCTACTAGCAATATTTGTTAAGATTATTGCTGTTATTTCTTAATCATATTTATTACAGGAAGAATTTAAGTTTCTGATAAAATAAAACTAAGTACTAAGAAGAAATTCTCTTTTAGAATGGATACCTGTCACGGCATTCTATAATTCTCAACTCGAATAAACGTTTTTGAAAGGATCTTGTCGAAATTTGATTACCGATCTTACACTTTCACGCACAAATTTTTCTAACAAACCAACCGATATGCCTATATATCTTCTTATAAATCCAAGCCTTTCTAGAATGCTGCATTCCAGTCTATCCGCTTTATTTTGAAGTTCGAAATAAATAGAGACATAAAATATTTACGGCCCAATGCAAAGTTAAAACGGTACGAGTTTTGCATGATGAACTAGGAATATAAAAAAAAATAATAAAACCAAGCTGATGCAGTGAAGTTGTTCGGGGATTTCATATAAATTTTAATTTGAATTACAGCTTTTTCTGAAGGTGTCAAAAATGCAAATATAAACATTGGCAATAAAAATTCAGCAATATTACAGATTTTTATAGCGACTTCAGGCAAAGGGTTTTTTGCGCAGTAGCCAATGAAATGTATCGGACGTTTCTGAAATAAATATCTCCAAATAATAACCTTATCAAACCTCTTATACAGAGTGTTTTTAAATGAAGTATCAAATATGAGACCATAGATTCCTTAGGTGAAAATAAATCGATTTAACCTATGTATACCTATCCCAAGTCGCATAATAAAAGAGATACAGAGTGTCGAAGTTAAAATTTTATTTTCGATATTTGTAGATTACTTCTTAAAAAATCCAAATATTTAGGTACATAAAATTCGTAAATCCGGATTTTTGCGGGTGAGAAATACAAAGGACCCCGCACAAACCTTATGGGAATTGGCTCTCGGTCAAATTGGCTGAAATTGTTCGTTTCGGCATCCTGAACAAAAGTCTCAATGGGCAGAAAGCTCAATTTTGCTTATTTTGGCTCCTACGGAGCTCCATAGCTCCACGGATTCACCATTACTTACTACTTAAAAGGGTAATCTTTTGGAAAGTTTGGTATTGGCTGTTTTAAAAAAAAGTCCCCTCTTTTGTTTTCGAGGTCACTGCATCCAAATCCAATGCCAATATAATAATATTGACAGTTGACAGCTGTCAACTAGCTGTCACACAACAAGGAACAAGTAAAATTGAGAAAATCCAGATGTAAAAAATATGTTTTTGAGGTTGCTGAGTTCAAAACTGGTGTTAAAAAGATGATGTTGCCAGTTGACTGCTGTCAACTAACTGTCAAACAACAAGCAAGAATGGAAAATTGATAATATCCACATACAAATATATGTTTTTGAGCTTTCGGACTTCAAAACTGATGTTAAAAAGACGATATTAACAGTTGACAGGTGTCCCTTAACGGTCAAACAACAAGCAATGATTAAAATTGATAAAGCCCAAATGCAAATATATGTTTTTAAGCTTGCTGAAACTGATGTTAAAAAGACGATATTAACAGTTGACAGCTGTCAACTGTTTTGAACTCAGCAACCTCAAAAACATACATTTACGTATGGATTTTCTCAATTTTACTTGATCCTTGTTGTTTAACAGTTAGTTGACAGCTGTCAACTGGCAATATCGTCTTTTTAACATCAGTTTTGTTAGTTCAGCAGCCTCAAAAATATACATTTACGGATGGATTTTCTCAATTTTACTTGTTCCTTGTTGTTTGACAGTTAGTTGACAGCTGTCAACTGGCAATATCGTCTTTTTAACATCAGTTTTGAACTCAGCAACCTCAAAAACATACATTTACTTATGGATTTTCTCAATTTTACTTGTTTCTTGTTGTTTGACAGCTAGTTGACAGCTGTCAACTGTCAATATTATTATATTGGCATTGGATTTGGATGCAGTGACCTCGAAAACAAAAGAGGGGACTTTTTTTAAGGCAGCCAATACCAAACTTTCCAAAAGATTACCTTTTTAAGTAGTAAGTAATGGTGAATCCGTGGAGCTTTGGAGCCAAAATAAGCAAAATTGAGCTTTGTGCCCATTGAGACTTTTGTTCAGGATGCTGAAACGAACAACATGTCCAAATTTCAGTCAATTTGACCGAGAGCCAATTCCCATAAGATTTGTGCGGGGTCCTTTGTTTCTAATTTTGACGTCACTAGTACAGGGCGCCACTTATGGCACATCATGTTTCATCATATGATTTATTTCTTCAATTTTGACACTGTATCTTTGTTATTATTGATTTTAGTGGATTTTTGGATTTTTTTAGGATACGCTAAAGTAAATTGACTTATTTTGGTCGCAGTATTATGCTGTTACAGTATGGCCCATTACTTACGCAACAATTTGACTTTACTTTTAGATAAATTGCATGCGTCATGCTTTTTAAGTAGAAAAGATAGGAAAGAAAATGTTTCCAGTCCAAAATGAAATACAGTGTAGCACAAAAAAGTCGTAGCGATTTAAAGGGGTCCAAACCATCGTTGGTGGCGCCTTCTAGCAGATACAGCAAAATCGTCGACATATTCGAATTTCTAGTCCCAAGAAACTCCCCTATACCAAATTTCATAAAATACGGTCGATGTAATCGAAAAATAATAACGAAATTATGATTTATTTATTCAACTTTTGGATTAAGGTAAGTTGAGTTCAATCAGCTTATTTTTATACAAACTATCTACATCTGAAGTTTGGCCCATTCTTTACTGAACACCCTGTATATGTATGTACTTATAAATGGCATTAAAATAAAATAGTAAATTATAGAAGCAACGCCATTTGAAATTTAATTTTTTTTCTTGCGCGATGAACTACTTTTCCATTGTGAAAACACAATGGTCGCAACAGGTTAATAAAACGTATTTAGTAATACTTCTAAATGCTATTGATAAATTATGACAATAATACAAGCATCAAATCGAAACACCTACGTTATATATATGACTAAATCGATTGTTTCGGAGATTAAGATATGATCTAATTTGAACCCATTATAGGTGGAGCCACTGGTATATCTAGTTATTGCAATATCTTGTCTGACACCAACATCTATTGTATGTCACTTTCTTTGAATTTAAATATCAGTAGAGACAACTTTATATTCAATATCTTTATGGTATTGTCACGGATTTCCTAATCCGTCTTTTTCTTACTTCCAGAAAAAAACAATCCGTTAATTAATTACTTCTTTATTAACTACTGAACACTACTAATTACAGGTCAACTAAACACTTATTTAATTAATCGCTATCTAAATCGCTTTGATCTCTCTAACTAAACACTTCACTTCAGACAAGACTAATACAAGACTCTAGTACAAGACTAACTAACTCGGCCGTTTATTCTTCTTTTATAGACCCAACGAATATTCCAGGTATATTCCAGTATCTCTAGATCCATTTTCTAGTACGACTGGAATGCTTCTCGGCGATTCCCGATTTTTCCAGGCCCATCTCGATCAGCGGCATTCTGTTTGTTTAACAGAATCGTGTAGGGGCAATCGGGGCAATCTTAGGCAATTCGCGGTGCCACAGTCGTCGGTTTGGGAGTGAGTGGGGCAAATTCCGTGACAATATTAAGACTAAACAAAAACTGTGACACATCAACATCAAATAATATTAAAATATTCACTTCGTAACAGATTTTCTTCTTGTTTGTACCTATTACTTAAGATTTGCCCAATACAAATGTTTAATATAGGCACTAATAAATGTAGTCCGTAAATTATTAATTATCTAACCCTTGTGTGTCACATATTGTTTATTTTAGTTCATTTTATTGAAACTATGTGTAAAGGTAGATACTACTATAATGAATATGATTAATTTGATTTTGCCGATATCCTGGTCAAATTTGACATATTTTACTCGTATAAGCACCTATTGGTAAAATTGATATATTAACATGTAACATATTAAATGGATATATTAACATATTTATCTAAAATAAACTGAAATATGAAATATTCTCTTAGAGATGTGCACCCTCAATATACAGGGTGTTAAAAAAAGAGTGTAAAATATTTCAGGAGGTAATAGTATGAATCAAAATAAGCAGAAATGTCTTAATAAACATGGGCCCGCAAAGTAACGGTTGCGGAGATATGGACCACTATTCGTTTTTCAAACATTTTATTTTATTAGAAAAAAACCGACAAAGGAAGCTTTTAACAAACACAAAACAAAGTTACAGAAGATGTTCAAAGTGCCCTCCGTCCATTTCTAAGCACGCACGACATCTTCGTCTCAACGATATTCGAACTCTTTCGAAAACACCCTCTTTGGTTTGGATTTCTTGACACTTTTGATTAATCTGTAGCTGCAGCTCTTCCAGGCTATTTACAGGAGTACCATGCACTAATGTCTTCAAATATCCCCAAACAAAGAAATCTAGAGGGTTCAGATCAGGCCGTACCTGTGTTATGGCCTCCAAGATCGCCTAAAATAGCTTTAAAATATATATAAAAGTTCTTACAACTTTAATTTTTACACCTTTTTTGTATCTCGAATAATAACGAAGAAAAAAGGGGGGCAATATTTACGTGATCACCCTGTATATCTGTAAGTTGGAACAACTATTCGTATTCAATGAAAATTTTTACATGTAATTTTGAAACATTTAATGTTATTTTTTGTTTCATTTGGACAAGAGCCCTACAAAAATAGTCTGTTATGCTCAAAAATGTGCGATTGTGAATGGAAAACCATGACATAGTTTCACCAATCTCTCGATTTTCTATTCACTGCAAAATAACCAGCGATTTGACTAGCGTGCAGCTCAACAAGTCCACATTGAAATATGCCAAACAAACACTCCGCGCTGAAATCAGCGGTTTTCTAACTAATAATCCTCTTCATATACCCTGGCCTTGCATCGTTGCAGCGTATCGATCATGCATATTTTGTTGCGACTAGATATATTGACATAGTTAAAGTTGCTTCGGCGAAATTGTTTCGAAACACTTATAAATTGTTAATCGTCGAGGATTCTACAGGGAAGGAGTAGGGATTTATCCGGAATAAGTTTAAAGGAAGAAAATACGTCATTAAATATTTATGTGCAAAGTTGGGTGATGGTTAATTATGTAAATGCAATTATAAATGAGTATGCATACAGCGTACTTTCGAGCTGGTTACACTAGTGATCTGAACTTTTAGGAAGGATTCTGTAAATTAATTTTTGTTTAGAAGGTGTAAAATATAAAAAAATAAACATGAATGAAATAGTATTATCCTGAATTACTTTTTATTCAGTGCACACATCAATAAAGTTACGAAATACTCTTTTAATATTCTGTTGAGAGAACAGTTTTCGAACTGGTTTATATTTCTCGATGTTTGGAGAGAATATCGCTATTTCTTTTGAAGTAACTCTGAATTTCTTTAGATTAAGTCCTCTGGTAGGTATCTTTATTTAATATGTGCATTGGTTTTTGAGGTTCTGAGGCAAGAAAGTCTTTGATATTTACGAATGAAGCGTTTCCAAACTGTAACTACTTCTAAGTCTTTGTTTCAGTTATTTCTATCTTCTAAACTTTTATTACGTCTTCACCAAAATCGTCTGTCTATTCCACTAGAATTTTGGTTTCGTCCAGGTTTATTGCATGCCTATGCTTCACAAATGCTGCGGAAAATGAGAAGAAGGTCTGGTGAGATGTAACTGGTCTGCTACCTCCTGCTCGGCCTAAGTGGCTCGACTTGCAGGAAGCGACCTACATTATCGTAGTTACTTAACTGCAGACCTCTCGCCCTGGGCGATGCGCCATTGAATCTATAAATTGAATTACACCTGCAGTATCTGTGTGAACAGCCAAGAAGCCTTGTCGGTCACTCCACCAGACATAGACCGATTTCGGGCTTGTTAGCCCTCATCAGTATGCCATAGGTGAGATGACCGACAAATGAACTGACTGTTTCTCATATGTAGATTCTTACGTACAATTTGAGCTATAAAATTAAGTTTGTTTTCAATGTGACGCTCAGGCAAATAGGAATTCCAAATTGAGAATTTTGTAGTTATGATCCACTGGTCTTTAAAATTTGTTGAATCGTTGATTTTTCCGAATTCAATTCACGCCTAACCTGCCATATAGAAATTCGTAGATTTTATTCGAAATACTGTAATAATCTAACTATATATAACATTATTTCTTATCCTTCGGTCAATTATTTGATTCTTCCGAACAGAAAAAGCATCTTCATTTCATCGCAAGATCCAATCTTGTAGTAAACGTTCTAAGACCAGAAATGAGGAACTCTAGATACCTACCTCGATATAACTCTACAGCTCTTTCTGATTTTTATGCAACCCTCCGTACATTAGCAACTTTTTCTGAATGAGAAAACAAATTCCAAATTTTATTTAAATTGTTTGTATCCGCACAATAGGCTTATGTTATCGAGTTTGAGACACGCTGTATAACAAGCTCATCTTGTCAACAGCATAAAATGCTAGCTGACGTAATATCTTTTTTGTCCTGTATTTCTCTAACTTCTCATGCAAATGTGGTACTGTTAAAAATACATAGTTCGAAAGCTATTAAATTTATATGAATAACCAAAAACCTCTTGACACACAAGCTATGAGCTTTTACATAGTCACAATAATTGCAATTATATTTCAAATTGGATGGGGAAAATGTTTCTTCTCACCTACGGCGACTATAATATATAATATATGTGATTTATTATATCTTCATCAGGATTTTAATTAAAAAAATAAAGTTCAAGTTCATTTTGAAGAATTGCCTGCTAAAGAGTAAGGAACTACCTATTCCTTTAATCTATGGCAATTATAGAAGTTGCTATTTGCATCCTCTTTTAAAACCGAGTGACTGAAATGTCAATTATAATTGCACTCTAACTCGCGATCAGTAGTGCACGACTTTGTCGGTTAAATTATAATCTGCAACATGCGGATACGATGTAAGGCATACCACTAGTAATCCGATCACAGCAAAGTTCGCAACGTTACACATTTAATCGACTTGGAACTAAAAGTAAAGTAACAGTAGACGTATCTTAATATTCGGTTACAAGGAAGACCCTAGTTAATGATGCAATAAATATTTAGTTTAACATTTTTAAGTTAATATCTATAGAGATTGAACGCAAATTTCAAAAGTTTCATAAGAAGGAAGATCATATACAGGGTGATTCAGTCATAATGTCATTCATTTTAACCAAGTATTCGGAAAGCTTAAGAGACAGAAAATCGAAAGAAAAATGTTACTTGACCTTTCAAAAGATAAACAAGTCACCCCGTTACAATCGGTAACAGACGCTCCTGGTACACTACAAATTTTCTGATGACGTGTACGAGTATTGAAGCTATATAGAAGTCCAGCAGCGTTGCCACTCAAAATACTCATGATCAGTAGGTACCGAATAACACAGCCGCACACGGAAAACACAGACGCAATTGTTTATTGAAATGTCTTTTATACATTTTTCCACGGCTCTGTTCAGTGGACGACAACCGCGGTCTTTCACTACTTCACTTTACTCAACTTGAATTGCATTTTTATTTAGGCAAATAGCAAATTTTATTAATAATTATAAACTACACTGGCGACACAAACACACGAAATTCACCAACCTCTACCACGCGAAAATAATGACTGATGGATGAAGAAGTCGGGCCGCGTGCATCTGTTCCAGATGCAGTCGACGGCGGGCTCGCCTGTATAGGAAAACGGACCCGAACGATGTTCGACTTATTCCGCCGGTAGGGTACTAAATGGGAATTTGAACTGCCAACTTATTAGCCGAGTGTGCCGATTACAACCTATCTGATGTAGGAGCTGATTACTGCGATTGGCATTTATTATAAAATTCTCATGATTTCGCATGATGATGATTAATAAAAATGCAAATTTAATTATTGTTTGTTTTTATTATTATTTAACGGTTCTCTGCAGCGTTTGCTATTAAGAAGACATCAAAAACAAGGTTATTGTCTTAAATACAGTAAGTCAAGACTGGGATTGCCGGATTGTTTCGGCCTGTTTTTATTACTGTCTGTATTTGAGCCTCTATTGCATTTTATTTCACTATTTATGTAATGAAATGTGAATGGTTTATTGTGATCCGTTGTAGTTTTGTAATTTTAATATTAAATATCTTTTATGCCAAAACTTAATATTTTAATTGCATACTTTTAAAAAATAGAGTGTTTAGATAATGGTTTGAAAATAATTTTTCCGGCGTAAATATGCATTTAATTTTTTGTAAAATCTCATATTCGTATTATATTCATTTTTCCCTATCTTCTGTTAAAATTAATGAGATTATGACTGAATCACCCTGTATAATCCAGGCGTTAGAGGTTGAAAATCACCGGTTTCTTCGAATAATTGCTATGGAAGTTTGTACCCAGTTTCTACAACAATAAACGTATATGATTTACAACATTTGTAGTTTATTCTACTACAAAATTTTAAGCACATATTTGTAGTAACTGTTTCAGTGATATTTATTTGGTGTATCTTTCAGATGAAGCTAGACATGATACTTTTTACTTAAAATAGTTTATTTTATCACACTTTTGGTTCTTCTATATAAACATTTTTCTTGTACATACATATTTGCCCATTTCTATGTTGAAGGTGCCTTTTAGTAACTTTATATAATATTTAAAGCTTGTAATTAGAACATCGAGCAGGTCTAAGTACACTTATTTCACGCATCCGGTGTTTAGCTTGGTTATTTTGTTAATTATTAGCAACCAATTACATGCTCCATATGCGGAGAAAATTACCCAGGCTTGTTTAAATACCAATAATCTACAATGAACCTGTACAATGGGAATAAAAATATAACTATGTTTATCAACGATATTTCTATTCAAAGTGGATACAGGGTGCTAATAACAAAAACCAATTAGGTATTTTTAAATTATTATTAAGTACAAGGTGTTACAGAATGATGTTAAGAAAGGATGTTCTATATTTAAAAATAAGGTAAATAGTTTATATAAACATAGGTCCGGAAATACCTCGTTTTCGATATATAGGTTGTTTAAAATATTCTGACTTACATACTAGTCTTTGTTTCTCGAAAACCGATAGAGATATTGAGTTGAGATTTGGTACACGACAGTGTATACTGAAGGGCTAATTTTACGTGTATAGATTTCTCTCGTAATATACTAACATCAGCGGCGTTCGTGACGTTAAATACTCATTTTTACCAAAAAAAATGTGCGCCACTGATTTTTGAACAAATCGCTCTATTAAAGCCTATTTAATTCTGCTTAAAAATGTCTCTTGGACTTTTTCTTCATGACGCACCGTTTTTGAGATAAAAATTAATTTATTAATCATTACAATAAGCCAATTTTAGGATGCTAATGTGTCGAGTGACTTGTTTTTAAAGTGTTTAAGTACCCTGACCGCCAGTTACTTCGTGCAAACACTTTTTTGAATGTTCATAGACGTTTGAAGGGATGGATTTCCACAAGCAATCACTAAAAAAAGTTCAAATTATTATAATTTTAAAGAATTTTTACTCTAGTGTTCGGTGAAAAAAGTTCAGATATACCTACAGGGTGTCTACTTCTATTTGTGTACAAATCCGTAAAACTTGTATTTTAAATGACATCGACAAAAAAACTTTGAGAACGTGTAGAAGAAAAAACTCTGTATAGTTTTTATTCAAATTTTACATATAGGGTTCTAAGATGACCTTTTCCAGATTTCAGATTTTAAATAAAATATAGCAAAACGTTTTTATTAAATTCGGGTGGTTTTAAAAGTAATCATAGCAAGTCTTGGAACGCCGTGATTGGATTAGAAGCAGCGGTTTTTGATGACATTTAAATCAAAAAGTTTTTACGAATTTTTGCAAAAATAAAACTTTAAGAAAGTGCAAATGAAAACACACTGTATAGTTCTTGTTCAAATTTCACACATAGGGGTTTTGAGTTGTCCTGATTACCGCCATCTTATTAGATTTTGGCTAAAGGTTTTTATTGAATTTCGGGGGTATAGAAAAAATCATAGCAGGCATCACCAGAAATCCATCAACACCAAATTGATACAACAGCAATGTTACTAGAGATTTTATTAAAAACAATGTTTTATTTCAATATTGTTATATTACCAGGTGGAATGTAATCCATTACATATGAAACACACTGCATAAACTCAAATTTAAATGGTATTGCATTGTCCATACATAATATTTACTATACCTGCTAATTCTTGATCTTAATAAGATATTTTGATATAACACCGTAAAGTTATCAACAAATTCTACAAGTTTTGTTGTAGATTCGACTTTTATTGTATTCCATTTTACATTTACACGTAGTGAAACTTAAATACGGTCCTGTCTTGCACGTTTTGATTCTAATCGTAATCGAAATACATAATAAAAAAAAATTGGTAGCCACATTTTATGAGTTGAAATAATTGGTAACAAGAAAAGTGTACCACGATCCGCCCAACGCCGATGTCGTTCAAAAGCTTTACAACAGTGTTGATTAGAAAAGTTTCACTTTTCCCAATTACCGTTTTTTTTTTGTGCTGCGTCTGTTTAGAAACTAGTTCGCATCCGCAGCCACTAAGGAGCTTGGGTGTGCCTAGGTCGGAAGGCAGACAAACGTGACAGCAAAACAAACCACAGATCGCTATAAAAATACGGCTCTGGGCACGCGATCCAATTATATCTTCAATTTAAATATTCCGATGACATGTTATTTTCAAACAGATTTCTCGGGCTGGGCCTCGGGTTAGGTAAATCGGAAATAAGACGCCGGAATAAAGCTTTTGCATATTACAGAATGTGTACGAGAAATGTCTTTGGGAATGCTCTCCTGTGGAGAAGCGCTTAGAAGAGTTTTCATTAATGCTGCAACAGGAAAAGGAAACAATTTCACTGCAATACGCTGGAAACATACTATTCAATTTGTATAAAATAGTTTGGTAATGAAACTCCTACACAATTTTAGCAGTTTTTGAGATTTATTAATAATAGGGAACTGTCATGCATTTTGCTATTTATGAATGTACTACTAGAATCTTTACTATTTGACTAGAAATTTTAAGGGTTTTGTAATATGAACTTGTATGATGGTATCTACGCCGTACTTTTATTGTAAAATCAGTCATATTGTAACATGTCTAGGCTTTTTCAAAATGACTGGACTTATACGATAAGAATCATCAAGAATATTACAATTTGACTAAAATTTTTAGGCGTATTGTAATATGAACTTGTGTTATAGTATCTATGTCGTAGAGTTATTGTAAAATCAGGTATATTATAATATGCCTATGACTGGACATATTGTAATACTATAAGAAATATCCAGAATTTTACAATTTGACTAAACATTTTAAGCGTATTGTAATATGAACGTGTGTTATAGTATCTATGTCGAGATTTTTGACCGATTGGATCATGGCATTCTACTGTCAAAACTATCCAATATGGGTTTTACCAATTCATTCATTAATTTGTTACCTCTTGTTTATCAGAGAGAAAACTGACATTGGAGTATCGTGGCTTCCAATCGATAGATATCAACTCCTCTTCGGGAGTCCCTCAAAGGTCAGTTCTCGGTCTCCTGTTATTTTTAATTTTTATAAACGATATCACTTGGTCTCTAAACTGTAATGTACTTCTCTATGCTGATGATCTCAAGTCGTATTTATCTGTGAGAGACTTGAGCGACTGTCTTTTGCTTCAGTCAAATATAGATAAAATTCAACATTGATGCACTAAAATTCTATTGCATTTAAACTTCTCTAAGTGTAATTCTATGGTTTTTACTAGGATGACATTTGATGTTAAATTAAATTTCATAGAACATTCAACGCGAGACATACAGAAACTTTGCTGTAATTTTAAGAAACTCACAACAATTTACAGGAACTAAAACAACGCATTTGTTCAACAAATTTTAATATGCTTCTCTTGTTTAAAATTCACATCATGAAGTTCATATCAACAAGTTAGAAAACATTCAACGTAAATCTGTGAAATATCTGTGGTTTAAATCTAATAATTGTTACCCTATCCAGGGAATATCTCAAGATATTTTGAGAACGCGGTGTAGAAGTAACTACATCTATTGGCCATTCGCTACTCCATGCCGGACTGAAAATGTCACAGACACGAAGCGTTCTACTTCTACATGCAGTAGACACCATTGAAAGCTGTCGACCTTTATCGCGTTCGGCGAGAAACGATATTTTGCAAACACGGAATTCCAGGAAACAACTACTCTGCGGGCTAATACCCCGACCAGCATTGAATTACACCTGGAAAACCTATAGCAACAGCTAGAGTCATTCGTCAGACGCCCACCAGACATATACCGGTTTTGAGCTTATTAGCTCTCATCAGTATGCCATAGGTAAGGTATCCGACGAATAATCCTAGCTGTTTAGTCTGTCCAACCCGACAGAAAGGACCATGAGTACGCGGTGTAGAACTAACTACATCTATCGGCCATTTGCTACTCCATGCCGGACCATGTCGGGTTAGACAGACGAAACAGCTAAGATTATTCGTCGGATGCCTTACTTATGGCATACTGATGAGAGCTAATAAGCTCGAAACCGGTATATGTCTGGTGGGCTTCTGACGAATGACTCTAGCTGTTGCTATAGGTTTTCCAGGTGTAATTCAATGCTCGTCGGGGTATTAGCCCGCAGAGTAGTTGTTTCCTGGAATTCAAGCTTTGACGGTTCAATCTTGCGTTTATGTAAATACATTTTTAACGACCCTACATAAAATTATTATAGGAAAAATTGATTGCCCGGATATGTAAAATGTTTGTTTCCCGTTGTGCAATTCGTTCTTCATCTTTGTTTTATCTACCGACTCCGAGAACAAACTTACTCAAATTTTCGCCCTTGTATACAGTGGTTGATACTCATTTTCGGATGCAGAACTTTGTGAATATATTTTTTGACAATATTTCACGTATTAGGAGAGTTTTTTAAGCCACAAATCTCTGAACTGATTTTTAATTTTTTTCTTTTATCCCACATTTGTCGTTTTTTATTTTATTAGCTGTTTATTTTTCCACCCAGTAATTGGTACTGACTGTCGGATGGTGTACTCTAAATAAATAAATAATATATAAATTATACACTGACGGTATCCCAGGCGAATTGTAAATAAGTTGCATGTCAGTGTTGGTTTGGTGTCCATGTATAAGTACATTATTTACTTTTTCAATTCGGTATCGTACTTTAGAAATACCCTGTATTATTTAACGTTACGTCTAACTTATTTTCACTTTCTGATTAACGAATTACATACTTCAAGCAGAAATACTTGGCCCCCGACAGCAGGCAACCACCTGTACACCGCGACTGCTGTACAAGATTATCCGGAAATTATGGTCGTAAACTTTTTTATTTCGAATGACAGACTGTCGCGTCCGTGCCGCTTTTGTCGGGCGAAAGAATTCTTTTATGTTCTCTCTTTTGTTGTATTTCCCCTTTTTAATAAGATTTGTACGTGTGCTAGCTTATGACATTCTTTCGTCCCGCGTAATGAATAGGTACGTTCACTCTAGGGGCGATGAATATTAAAACTGTCGCAGTTTTTCTTTGTAAAAAAAAACACGAGAAACGTGCATCGCGTGGCTGAAGGCCTCTGAATGGCGGAATGGAAAATCAGCATTATTTACTCTAAAGCGGATCCGAGATGGAAAATATTGTTTCTTTTCATGGACGTTTGGTGTAGTAGACAAAACATATAAAAGAATACAAAATTCCGTTCTGTTATAAAGAAACATACGTTCATACAAAGAGCGGTGAAAATGTATTATTTATTATACAGATTGATTAGCCTGTTTACAAACCATATAAAATAAAGGCAGATCCTATTACATTGTTCAGAAGTTATTCAGTTTTAAAATCACTTGGAATGTTAAAGTATTTGCACCAATAGGTTGAACTGAACATTTTTCCTTATTATATCTTATAAAAAAATCTAGTGTGACTGGTAGACAGTGGTGCTTATTATTTTCGATACATTTCAACAAAATTAAAACACCTAATTTTATCGCTTATTACAAATGATCGAGGTTTGTTTGTCTTGCTGTAGGAAATTTTCACAGTTACGATAGAATCCATGTCATTAATATCTGTAAATGATACTGCAGGAAACAACTACTCCGCGGACTAATGCCCCGACCGGCATTGAATTACTTCTGCAGTATCTGTGTGAGCAGCCAAGAACCCTTGTCGGACACACCACCAAACATAGACCGCTTTCGCGCTTGTTAGCCCTCATCAGTATGCCATAGGTGAGATGACCGACAATTGAACTTTCGAAACTCCCGAGCCCGAAACCGGTCTATGTCTGGTGGTGTGTCCGACAAGAGTTCACACAGATACTGCAGGAGTAATTCAATGCCGGTCGGGGCATTAGACCGCGGAGTAGTTGTTTCCTGCAGTATCATTTACAGAGTTAATAGCTCGTCGCCCAAGGCGAGAGGTCTGCGTTAAGTGTCTGCTGCAATGTAGGTCGCTTCCTGTAAGTCGAGCCGCTTAGGCCGAGCAGGAAGTAAGCAGATCACTTATATCTCACCTGTCATTAATATCATTTAATGTCAGTATTTCTGTAACTCATCCCTGGCGCATGCTCTTGCAATGCCAAATACTGCAAATATCTATAACAGAACGTAAGTAAGTATAAAGATGAAAATTAACATCATTTGCATGTGCATCTGGTGCTTCAATTAAAAAATTGTCAAATTTCTGTCAGGTAAAATTTTTTTATTTCTTGGGACGATATCCTAGCGACTTCTTCAAAAATGGAATTAATTGGGTAAAATGTTGAATTTCCACATTTTTATTGATTGAAAATGTAGACTCTGACCATAATGTCGATGGTTTTAGTATCTCTGACTTTTCTTTTAAATACCCTAAGGAGGGCGTTTTCAGTAATATTCTTAACAAACTTGCTGTCACACCAGTCTATAAAAAGTCCATAACAAATTTCATACGCTTTTTTAAAATTTATCGGATAATAAATCTGCTGTAACTTTATTTGCTTTTTAATTATATCTGGAGGAGTACAAATAGTTTTTTTCTTCACTATCCAAACTCGACATTTTTAAGAGCTTTGCAACAAAATATTACCCAAGTACTTATAGTTACCATGTTCATACGTATTCTCAAATTACACAGAAAAAATGTTATCTTTAGATTAAACTCGTAATTAATTTCTGCTTCTGAAAATGATTGATAATAACTGTGTAAATTTGAAACTACGAAAGTTCTGAGTAACCGTTTACATTCAAACAGAATCAGGCGATGAGAGAAAAGAGGCAGGAGAGATGGAACTCATACGGCTATAGTGTACTTGTATATCATTCTATTATATTTTTTTTGTATAAGTTTTGTGGGATAGATTACTCTTTTTGGAATCTAACAAAAACATCAAAGTTATATTAAAGAAATAATTTATTAGTGAGAATTACAGATAACTTTGCTTTGGAAATTGTACTTATTGTTGCTAATATTCCGATTACCATCCATGGTAGAACCCTCCATACCCTCCATATCCACGGTAGCCGTGGGAATAGTAGGGGTAGTAGCCACCATACCCTCCATGTCCCAGACCATAGTACCCATGCCCAAAGCCTTTGTAATAAAGAGGACTGTAATAGAACGAGCTGTAATATGATGGATAGTGTCCGTAGCCGTGCCCGTAGCCGTTACCATAGCCCAGTCCACCGTAGCCAAATCCGTATATGCCACGCTTAGTCGTCTTTTTGGCTTCGGGAGCGATCGCGTTTTCTTCTTCCTCCTCTGCGTAAGCTAGGATGACGATGGAGATCAACACTATCTGTGGAAAACAAATGGATCGTATTAGTGGTGACGTCACGGATTATGCAACCAGAGTTACAAGTGTCATAAGAAAGTTAGCGTCAACATTCAACCGTATGGAAAGGTAATTTTCATATACAAATGAAGCAAAAAAATTATCATTTAATGGTCACTTTTTCCATCGAATTCAAGTGAAAAAATATCTTAATAATATTTATGAGGAATAACTCGTACATATTTCAATCAAATAATTTGACCTTTAAATATTTATTCCATAAGGATCAGTATCACAACACTAGATGGAAATGTAATTTCTTATAGTTGCGGCAACAATTCAGACTACCTACATTTCTACTGACGTTTAGCAATTGTTTTTATTGTTAAGTTGCAGTTTCTTAAATATTTTGATATATGTATTGAATTATTCATTTGGTCGTTTAAAGTCTTGCCGCAATTATATGACAGAAAGCATTGCGGGTTGCATATTTTGTCGCACACTTATACAGTTCGTTATTTAACACAGTTTTGGGTATTATTAGAAGATAATTTTGAAATGTTACCATGAAAAATTAAATTTTAAATAGAAGTCAAACAGTAGACGATGTTTTGGTAGTTACTGACAGCAACAACTTGAAATATTTTCAGTTATTCTCTAAAGTCCAAAGGATTTAGATCTGGGAAATGTGGTGGCCATGCTATTGGATCTTGTTGACCTATCCATTTGTTCAAGTAGTAATCACTTAGCCAACTTGTCTTCTTGTATGTGGTGATACATCATCGTGCTGATTTCACATTTTTTTCGATGAAACCAATGTAACATTTCTCTGTTCAATACACGCTATAAAAAATATGATGATAATGAAGATTACTTGCTATACGCCGAATACTAATTAAAGAGTTGTGAATGACAGCATCTATTATATCTTCTTCTTCTTGTAAATTCACTTCAGTAGAACGAATGACCTTTTTTGAAGTGGGGTTATCTTCTTCTCGAAGTTTACGAAATAATACACTAAAAAGTGTGTGGGCAGGTTGATGTCTATTTGGGTATCTTCGTCGGTATTCTCAAGCTGCTTGTCTGCTGTTCCCATTGGAATACATATATACAAAGACAATATCTGTATACTCTTCAGTTGAAAATAAATCCATTTTGTATTTAGCGCGGTTTAGCGTGTCAAATGAATAAACAAAATGACACAAATAATAGTTATTGTTATAGCAACTATCATTTTTACTTATCAGGCTGCTTTGGTTGAAATATGAAATTATATATTTTGAAAAGCTTGTAACTTGTAAACAAAAACGAATTGGATCTATGTTCATAAAAGAAAAATTGTTAGGCATTAACCCAACGACCATCCGCCAAAGTTTGTCATAAACCTTGTAGAACACTCTGTATGTTAGTCGTAATTTTGTATCACTGAATGCAACTTAAACGTGAATAATATAAAACATAAAAGAGACGATAGAAACTACAATATAGTCATTTAATTCTTGTAGAAATTAAATAAAACGGAATTATTCTTAATTGCATTCACCTGAAACAAATGTACAATGTACAGACAAATATTCTATTGTTTATTGTTTTATCATCCTTCATTAGATTTCTAATACTCAAGGTATTAACACTGTTTTAATATGTATAATTACCTATTGTGTTAAAAGCTTGAAACAAATAATCAATGCGGTCAAAAGAGGAAGAATTAAATGAAATTAAGTACGTGTGTGTTGAATTTAACAATCAGCTTTGTTTTTAATCCTTTTAAAGGGTTTTGCCCGGTAAAAAATCAATAACAATAAATTCAATCCTGATTTTGAAACAAGCATAATATGCGAATTTCGTTAAGTTTCTAACACATGAGACATCTTCAGGTCATTTCCAAGGCATAGTTAATTGATTTTTTATTATCAAATTATTTTCATTGACATAGTTTCCTTTCACAGGAATTTTCATAATTAAAAGATATGTAAAAATAATTTTTGTTTAAGCAGAAAAAAATATTGTCCGCTTCCATTTTTATTTAACAAGATTTTTTTTTAATAACATTAGCGCTTAATAGTGGTAGTATACGACGTGCGACATGTCAAATGAAACACTCTGTACATGGAACAACTTTTAAATACAGGGTGTCGGGAAACTCGCATTACTTTTATGTTTTTGTTGAAAACGCCACTTCGAACATTTCTGAGAAATTGAATACATACTTCATATATTTAGAATACATTTTTACAAAAATATTCATAAATACCCATTTATCTCCACCATTGGAGTGAATATGCTTTCGGTGTCGAATTATTTGCAACATAACGATTTTTTTGTTAGTGGGTTTTTCATTAAAAAATAAATAAGTAAATAAAAAATATAATTCGACTCCCTGTATCTCAAACAAAGAGTTTTAGGGCCATATTTATAGGAATTTTTAGTTTCAAATTGGTGCCCTAAAGATTCTTGAAGTCCTGCTATTTAAAAGTGATATACGCTGTCACCTGAAGTTTAAACTTAATAGCAATACAAGGTAACGGACAACAGTTAAGTTCACATATACAGTGTGTACTCATAAATTTCACTATGTTTTCTAGATTTCAAAATAGTACGAATATTCTATACAAGGCGAGTGATTAATAATGGTACATAGCTTAAGGGCAGATTGTTAACGTCAAAATAAAGCTATTGAGTCCAATATGCCTTATTCAATTGTTACTCCTTTTCATTCTACAGGGTGTTAAAATTGAAAAAATATTTTCTACCATTAAAAATCAGATTTCGTTATTTTTACAAACTTCTCTGTATTAGCATTGATAATTTAAGTCTAAAGAAATGGATAATATTAAATATCTGACCGTAGTTTTCAATTACGATCAACTTTTCTTAAGAATGACTATCGATATTAAAAAAATAAGGGTACTTTATGAGCAAAATTTACATTTTTCGACATACCTCATATACGACTGCAAAAAACTGAAATCTGATTACTTCATTTTGGGTTTTAAGTCATGCAGAACTTTTTACTAAGAATAAGGTTTTTTCATAAAATCAATAATAAAGTTCCCTATATGGTGCCGACTTAATTGGACACACTGTACTAATTGTAAGCCTCGAAGAGGAATACATAACTTCTATAGGAGAAAAGTTACAATTTTTGAAGAAACCCTGTAGATTATTATTTTTGTTATATTATAATTACCAATTTTTTTTATTTAAATTTTTGTTCCTTTACTAGATTAATTTGAAGATTAACTTGTGACATATTATTTTCATTGATGATTATACTTAAACTGGATAAAATAAAATAATTTCAGAAAAATCTGCGTTAGGCTAACTGATCACTATGTATAGCAAATATCCACTTCAACCACTTCACACACCACAACTCACCATGTATATGAAAAACTTCATGGTGATACAAGTGACTAGGTACTAATATTTGTAACTATATCGTTATGACTGACAAGTCTCGGCCATTCTTACGATATATATAGGTGGACGGTTATAGGTAAAAACAAAAGATGCAGATCCCCAACAACCCTGTCAAGGTTTGAGGAAATTGCAAAATCAGCTTAGCCACGGTTATAGTTCGGGAGCAACCGTCCAAGCAAGATTGACAAACATCACAGTGTTTGATAAGTTTGATTTGATAAGTATATTTATATAAGAATTTGGGTTAAAATATATTGAGTAATGTCATCGGGTGACTTCGAATATTAGAAAAAAGAAACAGTTAAACACGCTTGGGATAACATTCATTTGATCCAATGGGGTTCGGTAAAAATTTTAGAGAAGGAAGATAACGCAACAAAAAGAAAATTAAAAAAGACCGCGATTATTTTGTTGAACGGAGATAAGTGTGTGTCAAACTGTGTTCAGTAAACATTGATCATTGTTGGCTACAGTTGTATCAAGAAGAAGTAAGTAACAATAAAATAAAAATCATTTAACATCTCTATGGAAGCAGTTAAACAAATTTTAAACTGTCAAACTTGACATACGTTTAATGCTTTTACTACTATTTTGAGAACGAAAACAGAGAGTTTTTACTGATCCTTTTGGCGCAAGGACTTTTTTTCAGATGTGTGGCAAAAACCCAATAGGACTAAAGAAAAACTAAAATTATGCCACAAATAAATAGCTTCAAACAATATGATAGTAAGGCAAACATAATCTAATTTCGAGAAAAATTGGTATCAAGTGCAATTTTGTGTCAAGAAATTTAATATATATGGCACAAATATGGCATTTTCTAATTGTAATTATTAATATTATCGCATAGGTTTGCAAATTTAAATAAATTTTATTTCTAGAATTATGATTTGTTTAGACGATAGTTCTAGCTTTCTGTAAAAAATCAAAATTATGTCATCAACAGAAAATCTTCAAATCTGAGTATAATAAAATGATAAACAATTGTTATCCTCACTACGGCAATTGAGAGAGACAAGAAATTTATTTGCATACAAGTTGTTCTTCACAGTCCTGGTCACGTGGCTTGTAATCATTTATGAAGGCACTGTAGTTGTATTAGGACGAAGTGCATTAAAAAATTGTATTCCTTTATAATCAGTTCCTTTTCTCGTTCTTAAAATTTTATGAAAGTTGTTGTCAATGTCCTTCTTTTTCCTGGTGTTATAATCGTGGGACTGAGTTCTAGAATTAAATTTGTCCAAATTACATTTAATAAAGAAAAGACAATGAAATAAGTTGATGGTACAGTAAGAATATTGACATAAAACAATTTTTACAGTCATCTCTAAAATCAAGCACAGAGATAATCCATATGGCTTTCCTTTTATCCTGTATCCCTGTAAAATGCATTAAGCAATAATAAGCTGTCTAAGGACACTTTGTCTACTAAACTTTACGCATTGTGGATTATTAACACCACATATTTATTTATTTATTTATTTTATTTATTTACATTACACTCTTCAACAGGTACAAGTAACCCAGTTACAGAAGAGGAAAACACATAACAATATGCATATATAAAAAGTAATAAAAAATATAAAATAATCATATACAAACAAACACTAAAATTAGAATCAACTTAATCATTTTAGGTAAAAATATTTTATGTCATTAAGGCTGCAATTAAAAATATCTATATTGTTGACGTTACAATTGTTACAGATTACAAAAGAGGAGAATATTTAAGAATATTAGTGCGGGCGGAGGGTAGATAGAAAGTTAAATTTCCTCTAGAACTAAGTCTTGGGACAACAAAAGATAATTTGGACATGAACTCTTGGCAATCTGCTGAATTATGTATTACTTTATGAAGAAAAACCTGAGAGCAATATTTACGTCTAATTTCAAGAGAAGGAACAGAATGAGTTTTAAAAGCTCATCGTGTGGAAATCAATGGGAGGTAAAGACCATCCGATTTAAAGCTCAAATATTTTAGAAACCTACGTTGAACTGATTCTAATTTATTAATGTGAACAGCACAATGGGGGACCACACAAGAGAGGCGTATTCAAGTTTAGATCTAACGAAACTGAAATAAAGAAGTTTAAGTGTGTTGCTATCTGCAAAGTCACGACAATTGCGGACGATAAAACCATATGCTCTGTTTGCATCAGAGACAACAGCATCAATATGGCCACTAAAAGATAATTTTTCATGAAATAAAACACCAAGATCTCGAATCACTCTTGGGCGCTACAACACAATATTATCAACACTGTAATTAAATGTTACGCTAGTTAATTTATTTGAAAAAGACATAACATGACACTTAGCGGTATTCAAAAAAAGTTTATTTTATCACACCAAATTTTGACCTGTTCAAGATTATTTTGAAGCTGAATGCAGTCGCCAATAGTACGTATAGTCCTAAATATTTTCAGATCATCTGCGTAAAGAAGGAATTCTACACTTAGAACGTCAACTAGGTCGTTAATAAAAATTACAAAAAGTAAAGGTCCAAGAATTGACCCCTGCAGGACACCTGAAGTAGCTAAGTACTCATCTGATTTAAACCCGTTATAAACCACATATTGTGTCCTATTCTGAAGATAAGATTTAAATAGATTTAGTAATGGACTGGATGCTCCACATATGTTTCTTAGACTAAAAAACATTGTTTCTGATTCAGTTAAATTTACAGTAAGGTTATTACTGGCAAACCAGTCGTTCGCTAAGAATTGTGTCTGAAGCAAATATCTGAGAATAGAAAATGAATCCGTTCCTGCAGCTGACATTCTGGTATCATCACCAAAAAGCATACTTAAAATTTCGCCGTCAAAGATATTGGGAAAATCGTTAATGTAAATGAGAAAAAGTAGCGGACTCAAAACGGATCCTTGTGGAACTCCATGTTTTGTTTCAGACATAGTGGATTTGACACCATTATGTGCAACATATTGAAATATACTTGATAACTAGGAATAGAATATCTGGCTAAATCTAAGCTCTTATTACCCCCGACTGTAAATGTTCGTAATTATATCCAATATCGTGAATGAAATGTTAACAAAACAATACACAAATTTTATGAATAATTTGCAGTATGGTTGCCATACAAGCCCCATTGCTCCCAGACTATAGCATTGAGGTTAAGCCGAAGGAAGTTTTCCTTAATTCTATTGTTTCTCACCGTCGTACGGACATGTACTTCGCGTGCGGTGGCTAAAATAATTATAGAGTTCTTGAGCTATTTCTTAATTTCATTTTTTTCGAATGTACCTAGTCATTGACAATATTCACTATTAATAAGCATTTTGCAATTTACTAATTACCTACCAATTTGCATATGGTCAACAACTATCAAATACGTAGTTATTATAAATTTGGATTGTCAGAGGAACAGCTCTTGCAAGTCATTTGAGTTCAGTAAAACCCAAATTTGTTTACTAGGTACTTTTAAGCAGTTAGATAGCAATTAGTGTAACCTAGTTTTAAGAGTCATAGTTAATTTTCGATAATTTTAAAACAGCCAAGTCAGAATATCGGGAAATTTTCATCATACTGGAAAAATAAGCGTACGTGCCGACTAATGGCTAAATGAGGGATGTCACGCTGGCCATCTAAATATGTATACAGGGTGTGACACGACCAGGGTTCGTTGACATATCGCGAAAACGAATGTACAGTTTAGACAGTTCGAGAATAGAAATTGAAACAGAAAGCCTATAAACAACACAGAAATATATATATGCGCCCGAAGATTATAATGCATTCAAAATCATTAGGTCATTACCTTACCATGAGTTTCTAACACCGAAAACTTACTGAAAACTAACCCTAATAAATTTTGGTCATTTATAAATTCAAAAAAAGGTATCACTTCCATTCCGTCTACCATCTTTTATAACGGTAGGGTGGAAGAACGTTGGCTTGGATCAATGGTGGAGATTGATATCGGTTGGCGATTGACGATCCCCTAATGAATGAGGTTCTCCAGGTTTCCCTCATTTGTGCGTTGAATGGTGGTTAGCGCCTACGCTGATAAAAACGGAAGAAAATTTGCATGTTTTGTTATGCTCTTTTTACATAATATTTGCTGGAAAATTTTATTACTATAATGGAACTATTTATATCACTAAATTTATTATGAAATTTTGCAGTTTTCATGTGATTTTTGTTGTGCATGCGCAGAGACACTTCAACCTAACCTCTATATTAGTTGTGTTAAATAAATTATTAGATGTTTGCCTCAAAATTACGCCATTACATCTGTCTCACCATACAACATTCATTTCAAACAACATATTTATATTTAAGGCAGTAAAAATAGTAATAGCCTACAACAGATATTAGCATTAATTGTAGTTACGTAAATTATAAATTTACTATAACTAAAATTCGAGCTAAAAATATTTATTTTCACATTGCAAATATTTGCGTATATCTACAAATATTTGCAAAAACCAAGGAATATATACTGATGTTTCAAAAATAATTATGTAGTATTTCCAGCAAAAATATCTAGCATAATTTTTAATACACATGAAATACCTACATTACAATACATGTTTAGATGATGGGTAAATAACACACTTTTGCAGAGAAGGATGGATAATTTATATTTAGAGGATGGATGGACAAATTCCACTAAGATAATTTTCCTACGCAGAAGTTATTTCTGCTAGTGACAAGGCCTTCTTAACATTTAAAAATAAAAATGTGACTCACATACTGTATTTATTATCGAATTTAAATAATAAAATATACTGTATTTCTAATAATTTGTTAGTAAGAGAAATCCTGCATTTTAATTATATTGACTAGTTTAAACCTATACTTTTTGTACATAATAATATAATACATTTTTAAATTGGCTTCTGTTATACTATTCAGGTTAAACAAAATGTAAATATTTAAACTAATTGATGAACTCTTTGGTATATACATTTTTTTAACATGTGCATATTATTCAAATGTTTCCACTGAAATGTAATTGAAATGTAAATTTATATTATGATGACTGGAATGCGCTAAAAGCTGCGTGAATGGATTATTCATGATCAGCGCCATATTTTGTTTTGTTCCTCTAGCAATGGCGAATTGCAATGAAATTGATTTCTGGATATGAAGAATTATTTCGTTCTATATGCTGGTTAATTTTACAGTCCCTTATAAAACATGACATGTTCCAACAATAACACCCACAAAAATACATAGAGAATAACACTAACGAGATACAAGATAAAAGAAGAAGCCACACTGTACGCCAATAACGTGTTTACAAACAAAATAATGGAAAAATAAGAACAAAATTCAAAACGTAAGTGCAGATGGTTGTCTCTATCGCACCAACTTACATAACCATTGAAGTATGTCTTTGCTGAGTTTCATGTGCCTCCTTTTGTCTGTTTCTAGGTTTGGTACCTTTATTTGGATGCGTAATAGACTAAACGCATTCCATATCGCACATTTCAGTGATTGTTACACATTGATATTTAGTCATATACGTGAAAGAATAAAAGTTTTTTTTTATGCATATTTTTTAATGTTAGCTATAAACGTAATTATAAGAAAATTTAAATGATCTACTCAGTAATCTTATACTTCATTTAGTAAATTATGAACTCATTTTACATAAGTTTACACAAATTGCCAACGTAAAGTTATGTTATTACAGACATATTTTTATCAGTGTATCAGTCGTTCCTGGTCGCAAATGCGGCCTGATTAATAATATACCACCCCCTCTACCGTACAAATTTCCCGACTTCTGGGCTAATTCTCGTGATTAGAACGAGGGGTAGATATTATTATTATTGTTAATGAAAACTTATTTACTTTTTAATTTAAACATCTTATAACCCACTAGATATATTTAACAATATTTTATATCATTTTTTATTCAGATTATAGCTAAAACTTAAGCCACCCATCATCCTTCAGTTCACGATGCATTGCTATAAGATTCTTATTTTTTTTTCTGCATCCGCTGTACAGCCTTGACATTAATTTTTCCCCTAATAATGGAAAATATAATTAAGATGTTCCTCACAATGTGTTTTCCCAACTTTTTTATCGCGATAAATGGTATTGTTACGGGCCACGATTGAGTAATCACCATAATATGAACAGCCTTCCGTTATTAGCCGTGTCAGAACTAATGAAGAGTTTGGGTTAGGACAATTGTAATAAGACGCCGACGTGTCGTATTAGTAATTGACGGTTAGCTTATACTCGTTTATAATTAATTTTTTCTCTAACTTTTTTTGTGGTTGCATAGATACAAAATTACTTTGAAGACGGCTAGACTGAAATTGATAATTTACAGGCAGGATGTTAGACACAACAGAAAATGAATATAAATGATTTTTTGCGAGTATCGGATATAGATCTCTCCATCAATTAAGCTAAGCTAAAGTCAAAATTCTGCTCCATAGAAGTTACATATCTTGAGTTTCTTTTGAGGGTTGACAATTTTTGTTCAAAAATATTTTTTATATGCTATCTTAAATGTTTACTCTTTTATACGAGTGGCTTTTTTTGTTCCTCCTTCTAAAGCATTTTCAGTTTTTGTCAAAGTTTTATTTTGGGTGATTTTAATACAAAATGCAAATTCTTAAAACAATTACAAAAAAAAGTTTAATACAGAGTATGTCTTCTTCGCACTCCAATGACTGCCTGGCAACGCCTTTGCACACTGTCTATCAGGTTGTTGATCTTGGAGGCCATAAAACAGGTCCAGCCTGATCTGAACCCTCTAGATTTCTTTGTTTGGGGATATTTGAAGACATTAGTGTATGGTACTTTTGTAAGTAGCCTGGAAGAGCTGCAGCTACGGATTAATCAAAAGTGTCAAGAAATCCAAACCAAGGAGGGTGTTTTCGAAGGAGTTCGAATATCGTTGAGACGACGATGTCGTGCCTGCTTGAAAATGGACGGAGGGCACTTTGAACATCTTCTGTAACTTTGTTTTTTGTTTGTTAAAAGCTTCCTTTGTCGATTTATTCTTAATAAAATAAAATGTTTGAAAAACGAATAGTGGTTCATATTTTTTTTTCACATATTTTCAGGTATTAACAATATTGTGTAAAACTAACTACTACTCAGTGGACAAAAGCCCTAACCTGCGTTGAATTACACCCACAATATCTACCCATATATTCTTTATTATTAGCTTTTGTAACATTTTTTACTGTTTAAGAAAGGTATTTTAAGCTAATATATATCAAATCTCCTACAATTCCTATCAATGAAGTCATATGTATGTTATCTGATACCAAACATCTAGGTATGCTAATGAACATCCACAGACAAAACTCTATTCAATAATTATCTAAAGAATTTAATCTATTTACTAACCTGATATTCTATATATATTAACCTCTGGAGTGGGAACTCGAAACTCAACCACAATAGATGAGATCTGACCTATTTCTGCATTTTTAGGATTGTGAAAAAACTATACATAAAAGGTATATTTTTTATTTTAGTATATCATTATGATATTTAAGTTCATTGACAGTTAATCAGTTTGACATTGCCGACATTTAATTTCATTTTGACACTGTTGACATTTAATTTTAATTTATTGGTATAATAATTTTTATAGTTAGATATTTGACTCAAGTTAAAGGAGCCAACCTGATGAAGCAATCCTAAAAATACAGAAATAGGTCAGATCTCATCTATTGGGGTTGTATTTCGAGTTCCCACTCCAGAGGTTAATATATATAGAGTATATCAGGTTAGTAAATAGATTAAATTCTTTAGATAATTATTGAATAGAGTTTTGTCTGTGGATGTTCATTAGTATACCTAGATGTTTGGTATCAGAGAACATACATATGACTTCATCGATAGGAATTGTAGGAGATTTGATATATATTAGCTTAAAATACCTTTCTTAAACAGTAAAAAAAGTGGTTCATATCTCCGCAACCGTTACTTTGCGGACCCATGTTTATTGAGACTTTTCTGCTTATCTTAGTTCATACTATTACCTCCTGAAATATTTTACACTCTTTTTTTAACACCCTGTATTACAAGCGAAATTTATACACGTAAAAGTAGCCATTCACTATACACTGTTGTATATCAAATCTCATCTTAATATCTCTATCAGTTTTCGAGAAATGAAGACTCGGTACAATAATTAAGACAGAAAATTTTAAACATCCTGTATATCGGCAGGCATTTCCAGGTTCATGCTTATATACACTTTTTTCTTTATTTTTAAACTACACCTGCCCTATATTTTCTTAACATAAATCTGTAACACCCAGTATAGTCTTTTACTTGCATATAATGATTGTAATTCACTAGGGTGATTTCCCTGTGAATTACAGCCATCATTATATGTTTACAGAATAATACGAATACACTATTATTAATTACTAATTTTAAAGGGTACTTTAACAGGCACCCTTATAAAGCAAACCATATTAATTAATAGAAAATGTATCGTGACGTTGATCTTATAATTAATTTGAATTGCTTTACAAAGTAATATAAGCCAGTGATAAAAAATGTATACTTTAATAAAATATCTACTTGTACAAATTATACAAATTTCAGCTTTTACAGTTTTGTGAAATATGAACTTTTAATAGTAGTGCAAAAGTATATACTTTATTTATTGTAAATAATTGAAAGAGACATGCATTTAACGTCCAAGTCGATCAAATAATGTCATTCAGATTAAACAGGGTTGGGCTCGGTTGCGAAAAGAAGAATTTCAAAGTGATACTTGGAAACCTGAAGAAATTATACCAAAAATACTTAAAAGTTCAGCTTTAACAGCTTAAAAGATTAAGCGAGGCATTTTTATATATCGGTAAATCGAACTTTCCGAAAGTTGACCTTATCCATAACAAAATCTTGAAGGTTTTTAGTTCAGTGCGAGATTTTTTAAACGCATTTCAAGTTGTTGATTTTGGAACGGAGTCTAAAAAGGAAAGATCATTGAAAATATGATAAAATAATGTGTTTTTATTTTTATTATCCGGGAACGTTGTGGTATCTTACTATTTTTGGGGTCGAGGAATTCCTGACCTCCTTTTCTTTGTGACCACTTAATTAATGAACCATTGCAAGTTCTTCACACTTTTCAGGTACCCAATCTACATTCTCAATAACCTCTACTCCAAAATACTGTAATTACAATTGTTTGATACTCTCATATTTTGGCACCAAATTTTTTGTCTATTATATTTTCCACAAACATAACAATAACATCTCAAATGCTGCAACATTCATGCCGGCTATGCGCCATCTTCAGTGGTTGTTTTCTTACTAAATTGTCTTGGTACGTTGTTGTCAGCATATATAGATTGTCAGGTAATATAATTGTGCGCTTGTGTATCTTTATAGTCTTGTTTTGATTTTGTGCGTTACTTAGTTTTATTGCCTTATGGTCTGGGCTTTTGTATTGAATTCCTTGACCCCAAAAACAGTAAGATACCACAGCTGTCCAGGATAATAAAAATAAATAAGCATTATTTTATCAAATCTTTCCTTGTTAGACAGCGTTCCAAAATCAATAACTGAACTAAAAAAAGAAACATTCAAGGTTTTGTTATGGATAATGTCAACTTTCATTTGCAGTTGGTTGTTGCACTGTGTAATCAATTGCTTGGCCCAATTGTGCGAGATGGTCGTCTTACTGGACCTAGATATGTAGAATGTTTAGAAAATAATTTGACAGATCTGCTGAACGATATTCCATTGGACATTAGGCAAAACATGTACTTTCAGCATAATGATGCTCCTGCCCATTTTAATCGTGTTGTTATCAATTATCTTAACAATCGCTTTTCACAATGCTGGATTGGTCGAGGTGGTTTCCAAAATTAGCCACCAAAGTCACCAGATTTGAATCCCCTTGATTACTGCCTTTGGAATGGCTTAAATCATTAGTATATGCAACAAAGAACACAGGATAGGTGATATCTATCGGATTGTCAATTATGCAGCACCTCAACAAGCTACCCGTCATTAATTTCGGTTTATTAGATCTTTAATCAATGTTATAATTTATAATACCTGCAGAATAACTACATTTCTCTACTGATGCATTACAATAATTATGTCGGATAAAAATATTTTCATTGCTGTCTCAGTAACCGTTGATATTCGACCATATGTTTATTAGGCTTTTTTTGTTCACTTATACCCTCTGAACACCACCCTGTATATAGTAAAAAAGTTGCAATTCATATAAAAATAACAGTTTTTGTACTGAATCGATTTTTCAATTTTTTATAAATGTAGCATCATGAAATAATATTCAATATTAGTAGAATTACCTAAAAGACATGAATGATCTTCGTAAATAAAATGTGTTTTAAAAAGTACTACTACTACTACTATTATTTTTAGACAATTAACTTTTTAATTAAAATTATACATGTATCATTTATTTCGTTTAATAATATATTCCAATGATACATATTATCAACTGCACACGTTAGATAAAACTTTTCCAGAACATTTAATATTAATAGCTTGGTGCAGAGGTTTCAGTTGCGTCAGTACAGTACATTCTGTTGCTGAAATATGAATCATACCTTCGACTTCTTCGAGTGCTTCATGCCCAATATCCTGCTATTCAAACTGGTAGGATACTGGAGACCTGATGAAGACATGAAATTTAAGAAAGTTTATAACTGCTACACCATTTTCTGTACTTTAGTTTGGGTAACATTTTTAGTGTGTCAGATAACCTACTTCATAAACAACATACAAGATGTCGAAGAAGTAACAGCTACGCTATACATCACTGTAACATTCACCATAGACCTGATAAAAATTGTACTGCTTTACAAGAACATGAACTACTTAAAAATACTGTTAAAGGAGTTAAATGGGCCACTGTTTCGTGTAAAATGCCAGAAGCATTACGACATAGCTGCAACTGCCAAGAGATGGTTTGGAATATTTTTCAAAATATGTCTTTGCCTATTAATACAAACTGATTTATGTTGGGTTCTTGTTCCTTTCTTCAGCAAAGAAAAAATAATGACGGCTAAAGTATGGTTGCCCTACGATTGGGAAAAAACTTCGAATTATGTTATAACTTGTATTTTCCAAAACTATGTGCTTATTTGGAACTCGGTAATAGGTTTCAACGTGGACACGTTTAATTTTCTTCTACTGGTCCAGGTTGGCGTTCAATGTGACATACTCTGCGAGACTTTGAATAGTTTGGATGACTTTTATGCAAAAAACGGTGAGCTGTATGAAATAAGTTCAGAGGAGAAATTTGAGTTACAGAAGGACAAGGGCGTGTTTTCGGAAGCTATGTTGAAGAATTTAATTGTGTGCATTCAGCATTATAGAGAGATCAAGAGGTAATATCGTAAATACAATTTCTTACGAGTCTGCTAAGGTTCAATAGCAATAAGAGGATCATGGGGTCTTGAAACACTGAACCAAAAATATCTGTAAATATAGCTTAAAGTTACTATGATGAATATATTAAAATTGAGCAAATGATGGATTTAATTGAGTTAATATACACGGTGTACCAATTAAGTTGTAACCTAACTCAGAAACTACAAGAGACTCTTTCGAGAAATTTGAGATGCTGTAATTAGAATTTTCATATACCACTTCGTTACTAAGATACAGGGCGAAATTTAAAAAACTACTCTTAAGGGGCCCTTTGTATCTCATAGCTGATATATCGCAAGAGTGAACATTGCTTCTGATATCTCTTTTTTTACGTAGAATTCAGTGGCGCACAAGTAATTGATCTACGGGGTGTCTATATTAAACTATAAACGGTACGTTGTAGCAACGAAAACGGATTAATTGAAAACAATCTGATGAATATTTGTTATTGAGTCAATGATACATCTTTATAATGAAGGATATTTGTTCATTATTTCAATTACCCTGTTATTACACTATTTCAATGATTTTGTTCGTTAGTAAAATAACTAGCGGTTATTGAATCTGTAATAATTGTACCTACATTATTTTAATTATCTTGTTTGACAATAGAAATAACCGTCAGTTATTCATACTGAATATTGATTAAAACAACTAGCATATCTTCTAGTATTTAATTACTTACAAAACTTTCGATTATATACACTGTAAAAATAATAATGTGCCCAGGAACGACTTACGTTGGTAGGCCCTGACCACCATTCAGTGCAAGAATGAGGGAAACCTGGAGAACCTCATTAATTAGGGGGGTAGTCAAATGTCAACCGGTCAATTTCTCACATTGATCCAAGCCAACATTATTCCACTCTTCCATACCCGCAGAGAGGGTGCCAGTCCTCTCCACGAATATAGCTTATATACGGTATACCTGCTGCGGAGGTCGAATCCACAGCGATCTAGTCACCTCGATTCAAGTACTGACGCCTTAAACCGTGCGACCACTGACGATAAAAGTGCGCATAATATTAAATAATAAAATGATTTATTCAATAAACGTTTATCTAACAAACGGCATTCAGTAATATTACGAACCATACTTTTTTCAGTGTTATCAATCATAATAACATAATCATCAATAATTACATTTATAAAATTGTTGTAGGGTTGCGGCGGATATAGAAAGAATCAATGGAGCCGGTATATTTATCCTGTTCTTGGGAGGGACACTGATTTTGTGTTCTTCCTTATTCCAGCTGTCTGTGGTGAGCGAAAATCAAAGCTATTTAACAAATAAGTACATAATCTCTTTAAAATTGTAGTAATTTAACAATTGTCAAAGTTTCCAGTGAATTATGTTTCTGTTTTAGGTAAAAGTTGGTAGTGTAGAATCTATCATGCTTCTGCTTTACTTAATTTGTATGATTATGGGTCAATTTTTTTATTGTTGGTTCGGTAATGAAGTAATATACAAGGTAAATCTATATATAGATGAAATATCAAGTTCTTACTAACGTTACTCATGATTCCAGAGTTCGTTAATATTACAATCAGCTTATAACACACCTTGGGTGGATTGTGACAATAGGTTCCGGAAAATTCTATTACAGTTCATGACACAAACTTGCCAGCCCATTAGTATAGTTACTGGAGGATTGTTTACGATGTCGGTGCAGGTCTTCATATCTGTAAGTTGGAAAACTCACAACTTATTAGTAACATATTTAAGAAACAACAATTTTCTGGATATCTAATACTCTCAAATAGAGAGTAATTTTCAAAACTGATACTTACCTTTATGTGACGTTTTGAAAACGTTGTAATGGTTGATTAAACGTTTTGCGTTGAAATATTCAACGTTTATTTGTAGTTAAAAATTTAAACGTATAAAATATATAATTTGAAACACGTTAATAATATTCACATTATTTCATCTAGAGGTTGGAGTCAACACTACGTTTTTTTATAACGTTATAATATTATGTATTATATACGTTTATATTTTAATATTTAAGATAATCGTTAAGTATAACTTTTATAGAGAGTAGAATTAAACGTTTTAAATGTATATATAAATTAAATGTATTAAACGTATTATTTAAATGTGAATAACACGTTCTTTACAGAATGTTTATAAAAGTAAAACGTTGATACTCCACATGTTTTCAATACTTTAAGATTAATTAAGTACACATGAAATGCACCGTTTGTAAAACATTTTATGAACGTTTACTTCATGTTGTATATATACTTATACGTCCAAATCGGAAAAATATAATCGAATGGTCGATAGATGTAGACACTTATATGTCACGCACTATGTTCTATACTTCTATCCTTTATAGACGGGATATAAAATCAATCAGTCACTATTATCGCTAATAAGCTCAAAACGGTATATGCCTGGTCGCCTGTCTGGTGACCTGACTTTCTACTATACGTTTTCTGGGTGTAAATTCAGTGCTGGTTGGTTAAGAAATCAAGGCGTTAGCTCGCAGAGGAATGGTTCTTAATGTTGAAAAATATTTTATATAAAACGTTATCAAAACGTTAATGAAACTCTAAATAAACGTTTATTAGCTGTTCAATTCTATGTCATTTAAACGTAGTTGACAATGTTTTATTAACGTTTCTTTATAGTTAAAAATAATATTTTTTAGATAAGAAATAACGTTTTTTGCGCCAGATTTTGACGTTGTTTCAACCTTTGATTTTCAACCACTTTTAAATATTTTTTAAACGTATGAGTGCCTATTGGGTGATACTTTGATAATCAAATTCAGGAGTTAATCAGATCAAATAATACTAGAGCTTTATATAACTTTTTTACATGCTTTGCTTTGTTCATACCTGTGTACAACGAGGATCCGTAAGGGACGAAGTTATACCATGTATTGGCATTATTTTGATCATATCTAGTCATTTCCGAATTGTTTCCGTCAAGTCTCTGAACACCCCGTATATTTATTTATAGGTAATGCGATCCGCTTATTCGTACTTCACACTGCTGAAAAATATTCAGTAAGACCATATGGAAACCTTAAAATGGACTAAATCAGTGGAATCACCAACTTAGAGATTTATTGCAGCTTAATTTGACATCATTTGACTTAGTAACAACAGCACGCATAAGTATCATAGATTCCTTTAGATAATTTAGCAAGGATATAACCTACAGGATTTTAGAATAAATTATTGTAATTTAATTTTATTTATGGCGTAGATTGCAATGTATTATTTAAATAAATAAATTATATAGAGATCGTAACTGTTGTATTTTTTTGGTATTTTTCATTGCTATACAGGACGAATTTTATATAATACGACACAGATACGGTAGCGTTTACACATAGAAGATGTATGTAAAAATAATGCAATTGAGCTATATTTATGCTATCTCAAGAGTATCTCAAATAGAGGACGAAGACGCTACTATTATTTCAAAGTTTACGATTTTCTAAGTGGGGTATCGAATATAATTATTTTAATCTCTTCCCACCTCCACTGTAACCCAACTAGCTTTCAACGGCGGTTTTAGTAGCATGCAGCTCAACAAATACACCGCTTCCAAACAATCGCTTAAAGCGAAATCAGCGGTTTTGTAGCTAATCAACCCCTTCATATCCGTCTGGTGTGCATCACTGCAATATATCGATCACAAAATTTGCATGATGCCGACATTTAGACAAGACAAGTATAACTAGATCTAAACGGAATTAATCCGCAAAACTAACAATCTACACATTTAGAAACAGTAGTAGAGAGGAACAAAAAATTAATGAATTGGTATAAGCAGAAATGACACATGTTCATTTTTGCTTAAATTCGGGTTATTGCAGAGCATGAATCCAGATAGCTCATCGCATAATAAATACGAACAAACAGTATATGCCCCTATTATTGACGATAAGCTGTTATGAGCAACAAAACATTTTTTGTAAATGATACTGCAGGAAAAAACTACTCCGCGGACTAATGCCCCGACCGGCATTGAATTACTCCTGCAGTATCTATGTGAACAGCCAAGAATCCTTGACGGACACAGCACCAGACACAGACCGGTTTCGGGCTTGTTAGCCCTCATCAGTGCCACCATACTTAAACATCGACCAAGAACGCCACAAGATCATAAATCCCTAAACAAACAAAAACAAATTTGTTTAAATAAAAATAATTATTACACTTTGACATTAGAATATGCAGAGAAATCACATGTTGTCTTTTGTTTAAAAACAACATTTTTTTTCTATTTTTGAAATAAAGTCAATGTTTCGTTATATTAGAAATGCATTTTAATATCTTTGATGGGTAAAATGAAGCAAAATGTGTTCTAGATAATAGTAAAATGTTTTTCCTTTTCCTCATAATGTGTTTTTGTGGACATGTGCATTCTGCATACATCGATTGAAATATGAAATTACAAAATGTAGGCATTTATTTAAAAAACGTAACCATTTCAGTAACAATTATTATTTTATGTTAACGTATTCGAATGTAATTGCCACAACTGCAAATTATACCTCTATACTTACATCAAAATGTAAAAATATATGGAAAGAAAAACTTTCAGCGATAATATACAAGAATGTAATTTCCTATAAGTATCCTTTTTCAAGTTTAATTGAATATAATTGATAGTTCATGCGTTTGCTCTTTCAAAGTCGACCAATTTAAGTAATTTGTATGTACCTACTGAAAAGTTTTCTTTAAATTGCAGCATAAAAGAGTTTATGCTTCATACCCTTATACAATTTTTTGTATAGGATGGATTCAATCATTGAATGAATTAGATTAAGGCAAATTTTTAACGACGATGGAATTAAATAATCTGGAGTTATTAAACTGAGAAGAATAACTGGTTGCATATAACATACAATACAATATTTTTGATAACATACTACATAAATTAGTAGTGATTTTAGTTTCCATAGCAAAAGTATTTAGCAAATCAGTTGTTGAGCATATATTAAAATTTGTAAGTGTTTTAATACATAATTGTCCAAGTCAATCAACCCACCTTATTACTGCGCTGTTTTGAATTTTCTTTATATCTACTGTTTAAAATTTCTTGAAGACTTCAAGTTATGAACTTATAGTGATGTCAACTCGAGAATTCTGATACAAAATTTGATAAATCAAAATTACCTCTATTACCTATTTTATGCCTCGTCTCAAGGATTATTTATTATATGTATATCTTCTTCAGAACAGCTTATATGATTTTATGTTATTAAGAATGGAGAATAATTCAAGCTCTACAACGTATTCTCAAAATTATCCTAATTTAACAAGTGAGGAATATCGGATGATGACATGTATGTAGAGTTTAGAGCACGAGATCAAAATATGAGTGGAAGTGATGTTGAAATATGTATTTCATTAACAAAATTGTACGTGAGTAGCATATGTATGTGCAAAAAAAATTGTTAAAGCAGTACAACTGTGAAACGGAAAATATCTTACAAGATGAAACTTTGTCTGTATAACTGATAGAAAAAGACGAAATAGTGATATGGTGAAGGAACCATTTAAAATAAATATTAAAAAATCAGGATCGAAGAATGTATTAAATTTTGACGAAACACGGTCATACGGAAAGCGGTGCGATATGATATATATAATAAGTGTTAATGTGTGACCGTTATAGTGGCAGTGCTAGTAACCAATAGTAAATAATAAATAGTGTGTATGTATTATAAAGACTTTTGTCCCTTTGAATGCGGAATTCGCAAATATTTGCCCAATTTATTTAATGGTGGGAAAATCTCTATTTGTAACAAATTTTGTCAACTATAACATTTTCATGACACTGCCATGGTAGATTGTCAGGAGCTCAAAACAAACTGATTAACACCACATAATGAAAGGAGCAATAATATTTGTACTGTTTTACAGTTTCGCAAATTTTGTCAGAAGTTGATAATTTCCCTCCATAAATACTTAAAACAGAAGTTGCAAAATTCGGGCAAAAATCCATGAATTTCGCGTCCATGAGGACAATACTTAAGTGTGATATCCGCTGAGTGCGCATCAGGTATGTGTAAGTGGGTGGTGGTGGGCAATTGCCGGCATTCTAATTTGTACAGAGGATGGCACAGGTGGCATATTTAAAGTAAATTGTTAATGTGCTAGGTTCAGTCGATGTCAACTTATTTTTGATAATTTTGTGTGCTTTAACTGTTCTCAAGTGGCACGCTTAGGTAATCATGCCACCCGTATCTTCTGTATTTATGTTTGTGCTATGAATTAGTCCCTCTATTATTTTCGACCTTGGGTAATTGATAATACAAGATAAAGTTTTCAAATAATTCTACTATCTATCACCTTGAAATTGGCAAGAACTGTTATATCACTGTTTCTACTAAAAATGATGGATGGTATATGTAATGCAATTATTTTTGTAATTTTTGTATATTTTTTATATCTGATCGCATTCAAATTTAGTACGCCTATGAAATGTTGCTCCTCGAACGCTTTGCCCATCGCTCTTGTCTACAATCTACATCTAGATTTTTGGCCGTCAACTATGAAAATATGAATATTTAGGACATCCTTTACATTGACCCAGGACTGTCAACGACATATGCTACATTAATTTTTTCTCCACGCAATTATTATATTCCATACGATCGTCGATTAACCATTGCAGAGAAATTAACTTCAGTTGAGTGCATTACAAGACAGAAAAATGTACCAAAATTACGACTACTCGCAACACTTCACAAGAAACATCAATATATACAAGATATTTGGGTTCTGGAGACCCGATTCAGACATGAAATACAAAAAAATTTACCATTGCTACACCGCCTTCTGCCTGTGCTTGTCTTTTATATTTTTGCTGTCACAAATAATCTACATCAACAACAACAGGAAGAACGTGAAGGAAATAGCTGCTACTTTATACGTAACAACAACATTTATCTCAGCTTTATCAAGAATACTAACCTCCTATAAGGGTATGAACAAGTTGAAAATAATAGTAAAAAATTTGAACAGGCCCATGTTTCAAGTAAAATGCCACACCCACTATGAGATAGCCAAAGGCACCAATCAAAGATATAAATTATTGTACGACTTTTGTCTGTTTCTGGGCGTCATGACTGATGTTTTTGGAGCACTGTTCCCGTTGTTTGCGAAAGAAAAAATCATTCTAGCAAAAGCATGGTTCCCATACGATTGGACCCAACCTTTTAATTATTTCGTTACTTATATTTTCCAGAATGTAGAGTTAACTTGGCATACGATTATGTGCTTTTGCGTGGATACCTTTACGTTAATCTTATTGGCCCAAGTTGGCGTGCAGTGTGACATGCTGTGCTACACACTAAATCACTTGGACGATTTTTGCGTTGAAGATGGAGTGCTATATGAAATCAGTGAGACAGATAAATTAGAGTTAAGAAAGGATATGGAGAAGTTTTCTGATGCTATGTCGAAGAATTTGGTGGTGTGCATACAGCATTATCGGGAAATTGGAAGGTAATAGTACCATCATTTTAATTTTGACATCAAGCAATTTAATAATGTGCTTATAATAATCACCGGCCGTTATATCTAGTGTTTTCTAGTTTTAATTGTGAGGTTTACAGGGATAATGCGCCTTTGGCTCGTGAAGATTCATCATCCGGCACAGTTGCTTAATTTTGTAATAAGTAATAGCAGTGAGTTTTTCTCCAAATTCTGAAAGTATAGTAGTAGTAGTATAGTAGTAATCGGTCAGTGGTCGCACGGTTTAAGGCGTTAGTACTTGAATCGAGGTGACTAGACGGAGTTGGTTCGAGCCCAGCTGCCGGTAGACCGTATATAAGCTATATTCGTGGGGAGGATTGGCACCCTCTCTGCGGGTATGGTAGGGTGGAATAATGTTAGCTTGGGTCAATGTGAGAGATTGATGCTGGTTGATATTTGACTACCCCCCTAATTAATGAGGTTTTCCAGGTTTTCCTCATTCCTGCACTGAATAGTAGTTAGGGCCTACCAACGTAAAGTCGTTCCTGGGCGAAAATGCGGCCTGCTTAATAATAATATGCCGCCCCCTCTCCCGCACAAGTCTCCGACTTCTGGGCTAATCCCTGTGATTAGAATGAGGGGTAGAGATATTAATATTGTTATTATTATTATTATTATTATTATAGCTTATAATTTTCGCAAAGCCAACATTCCTGTATTATATAATGACATATTAAATACGGATTGGGGCTGTTTATCTCAAATTGATAATGTAAATGATATGTATGCTCAGCTTTTTATGCTATTCTTTATTCAATCTTAGATCAACATGTTCCAACATACTCTTTTAGAGCTAATAAAAAATTTCCTTTTTGGTACACCACTGAAATATAGAACAACATCAGACTGAAAAACAAGTATCAATTGAAATATAAAAATTAAAAAAGTCTAAACTTGAAATTTAGTAATAAATAAAATAATTTTACATACTCTTATATTCAACATTAAATTACATAAAATAGTAATATAGCAAATAAATTGAAAACGGTTAAATTTAGCGACTTGAAATTAGTATGTACTTATATCATATTTGTGTACAAAAGCTAAGAGAATAATATTATTCTACTTTGATACATACAATGAGAAAAATGTTATGTTTGTCCAACAAGAGTACCTACATCTTTTAGCGACCACTAGCGTTTAGAACAAAGTTAAGTACAAATTCGTTTTTCTTGACTCAGATATTCCCCGAATCCAAATCCAGACAATATAGGTATGCGACGTAAAATACGGTCACTGGTGTATAGCTTTCAAAATGTACTTGACTCATATAGACATAATTTAGATAGTTTTCAACTATCAAATCACTAATTTTATAGAGAAAAAAAACACTGGCATGGACAATGTTTAAAATATTTAATAAAATGGTTTGACTTCAGTGAGAATAACTGGCTATCCATACTAAATAACTTATCTTTAAAAAATATAATTGAATTTGACCATTTTGAAAAAATTATTGAGCCGGGCAAAAATTAAATATTGCTATGGATGATTTATATTCGGAGACAACATTAATTAAAGAAACTCAAAGAATATTAACAAGTAACAATGATTTTTTAGAGAAGAATGCTGTTGATAAGTGGCAATGTGTACCTAAAAATGCATCTGTTGATTTACCATATATAAAAAAATGTGTCCTATCTATTTTGCCATTGCCACTTCAGATTTTACAGAAAGAGTTTTCTCGCTGATGATTGCAAAGTGGCGGGAAGGGAGAAATAGAGCTTCATTAAATTTAATTAAAAATTAGTTGTTCATTTATTTAAATTTCGATTTAGATTGTAGCACCAGTTATCAAAATTTCAAAACAAATCAAAAATTGATAGGCAGTGCCAAGAGTACGAAGAAATATGTATTTGAAAGACAAAAAATCATTTTATTTGGCAAATAATTTTTTTTTCATATACTTTTTTCCTCTTCCATAGATAATTAATATGTTATTTTCTCCTAAAAAAGTTGTCAACCCTAGTCTATAACTATACTCTAATATTTACATTAGTCGTCAATTTCTTCGAATATAATTATGTACGTATATAATGCATTATAGGAGTAATTATTCGTTATTCACTTGTGATTAATGATTAATCACACTTCTGTCAAATTTAAATTATTCAGTGTGGGAATGGACCAAGAAAACAAAAATTTTCCCGTGTTAGCAATTGAACCCGCATCACCTGTTTGAAAGTCTAACACTAAGTTTACTAAAGTTTTAGTTTTTATATTTATCAAGCGAACAACGAATGTCAAACCTGCAAAGTTTGTTAAAACACTTACATGTAATTGTTGCAATTCACTCAGGTAATTTACGACGCTCGCCTTCAGTCCCTCAGTGATTTACAGCTATTACTATACAGGGTGTAACTAAATAAGTGTAAAACATTTAAGAGGGTGATTCCTCATCGAAAAAAGAGGATCTTTCATATAAAGAAACTTCATTGGAGCATCCCTTGTTAAGATACAGCCCCTTAAAGGGGGTACATAAAATTTGTTTAACAATTTTTTTCACAAGCACTAAACAAGTTACAATATTGAAATTAACCTGACATTTTCTACTACCAAAAAGACACTTAGCCAGTAATTTATTTAGTTTACCCCATAGTTGTAAGGGGTGGAAAACGCAACCCCTAAAATTTATTTCCAACGTAACTTTTTGTCTTATTATTTGTTTACCATTTAAAAATTTATTTCCGATAGCCTGTTTCATTCTAAAAAAAATGTCTCTTGAATTTTTTGCCCAAAATAAACCAGTTCGCAGCAAAAAATTATTTTACGAACAACTACAGAGATACATCGTCATAAATGCGAACTGGATTTACTGTTATTTTGTAGTTACTACCTGCATTAAATGATTAAAGGGGAATAATCAAAACTAATTTATTAATAACAAAACATACAACATGTAGGGATCATGCGTCTAGACGTCGGTGCATTGAGCCACGTATTTGCTCAAATATTCCCGGAGTCTCTCTAATTACCCTGCACGCATCGATAATGCGGTTTCTTAAGTCCTCTACATCGCGAACAGGAGTACGATAAACCAAATGCTGCAAATGGCCCCAAGTAGAGAAATCGAGAGGATTGAGATCCGGGGATCGAGCGGGCCAATTCTGTGGTCCTCCTCGACCTATCCACCATGCATAAAAACCATATCCCTTCTGACGCCCAAAGGAACTTCCTCCAGCAGTACGGGATGCACTTCTCGTTCGTAAAATAATTTTTTGCTGCGAACTGGTCTATTTTGGGCAAAAAATTCGAGAGATATTTTTTTTAGAATGAAACAAATCGGAAATAAATTTTTAAATGGTAAACAAATAAGAAGACAAAAAGTTACGTTGGTTATAAATTTTAGGGGTTGCGTTTTCCACCCCTTACAACCATGAGGTAAACCAAATAAATTACTGGCTAAGTGTCTTTTTGGTAGTAGAAAATGTCAGGTTAATTTCAATATTGTAACTTGTTTAGTGCTTGTGAAAAAAATTGTTAAACAAATTTTATGTACCCCCTTTAAGAGGCTGTATCTTAACAAGGGATGCTCCAATGAAGTTTCTTTATATGAAAGATCCTATCTTTTTTTCGATGAGGAATCACCCCCTTAAATGTTTTACACTTATTTAGTTACACCCTGTATACTCGTTGAATAATACAGTATTCATATCTAGCACAACAATATTTTAAATAACCCTTATATAAATGTTGACCAATAAAACATGTACTTACAATAAGACCTAGGCAAAAAATGCCAGCATGTCTAAGCTCATCAAAGAAATTGTCCGATTTTTTAAATATCTCTAGAATGATGGTAAGGGTATGCATATGGCTAAACTATTTAAATATTTATTTCAGACTTGCCAGTGACATACAACAAATACAAGGCCCTGGTATATTTGTCCTTTTCCAAAGCGGAGCCTTGATTATTTGTACCTGCTTATTCCAGCTTTATATGGCAAGTACCGTCATTTAACAAATTCAAAATCTACTTTCAATTTTGCTTGTTACATTTCGAGTACTCATAATAATAATAATAAAGTTCAAAACCGGTATATGTGGTCCGATCACAAACGACTTTGGTTGTTTGCTATAGATTTTTAGGTGTAATTCAATGATGGTCGGGGCATTAGTCCTCAGAGTAGTTGTTTTCTGAAATTCTGTTTCGCTTTTAATTTTCCTATTTTAGGTTGGATTTCGTACTGTAGAATCCATGATGTTGCTATCATATTTGGCGTGTATGCTTGTTGAACAGTTCTGCTTTTGCTGGTTTGGCAACGAGGTCATCTACAAGGTAATATTTTTTCTTTCTGGCGTTGTTTTTAAAAAGAGCTGCAATGCAAGTTTGCTTCATTACTGATGTGAAAATATCAGCCACATCCAAAAATCTAGATAGGACTATAATATAAAAAGTCATATAAATGACACGATACTATTAAAATTTCTTGAAATTATTAACAATAAAATAAAATAGTATCACACACCAATTAGGAACAAGGGACTGTTGTAAGGGATGAAATACAGTGCGGCAATAAATCTTGCCCTCCTACAAAATCAGAACTTCGGTATTTTCCAAATTTGCCATCATATCTTCCAATTACACGATCTCTTTTATACCTCTAAAAAACATTTTTTTATTTGGAATTTAAGGTTGAAGTTTAATTCTGTTATTGAAGGGCCATATACAGGGTGTCCCATAATGGTGTGCGCTCCTTTGGAGGGTGTGTCCCTTCGGTCATTTTAGGGGGGCACTTTCTATAAAATTTTTCGATTTGAGCCCCTTCCAACCCATCAAAGTGACAGCAACCTACTACATTTGATATGAATTATTTTACTTGGGAAAATGCGTGTCTGCATAAAAATACTACGAGGGGAGAAATTTTGTAAATTGTTCTATTTACTGTAATTTTTAAATATCGGTAATCGTTTAAAATAAAAAGTTCTACTTAAAGAAAACCACAGAGGTTGGTGGTTGCCCCCCTTATAGACATTTGGTAAAAATAAAAATCGTATTCAACAATGTCACTTAATTAACTAAATGTATTCACCTATTTTCATATTTATAAGCTTAACCGTTTTTGAGGGAAAAAATGAAAACCAAACTTTTTAAATTTTTTAGAAGCCTTTATCTCGTAAGGTGGAGCTCAAACCGAAAAATTTTCTAGAGAGTATCCCCCTTAAAATGACCCAAGGAACACCCTCTCCAAAGAAGCACACATCATTATGAGACTCTGTATTTTACTTTTACAAATTGTCCTTGCCCATTTGAACCGGTGTTTAAATAAGTTTTTAAACAGTATTTTATTTTTAAATCAATGTTTTTTTCTTTCAGAGCTCCTTAATTCTACAAGCTGCTTACAACACGCCTTGGGTGGACTGTAACATCAAATTCAGGAAAATTCTGTTGTTATTCATGACACAGACATGTCGCCCAATTACAATTCTAGTAGCAGGGTTGTTTATAATGTCTATCTCAGTTTTCATAACGGTAAATGTTTTGAATTATTCAAATAAAATTAATGATAGAATAAGTCCTATAAATCCTATGTTTATTTAACAAATTATTACTTGTGTTGTATAGGTGATGAAAACATCGTACTCATATTTCACACTACTTCAAGGGATTCAGTAGAGATGTAGCAGCTGAAAATTTATTGAAACTCACAGCAAACTGACATAGAATTAACGTAACTTAGCACGTTTTGAGCATTGCACAAAATATCTTGCTTTCAAAAATAAATATAGAAATAAAATAGAAGATTGTAACAATAAATGAAGCATACAAATTTGTAGTTGTTTTACATACATCCAACCTGTTGATTAATATTCTCAACTGATTCAAAATAAAAGTCGCCTTCATAAATCCCCAAATACTGAAGTGCAATGGACTAAAATCGGAGAAACGTAGTGGCCATCAGATAGTTGCGTCTCTTCCACTTCCAATTCATAGATTTGGACAAATTAAACTTTGTTAATTAGATAAATTGTCGTTGAAATATTCGTCTGCAGTATAATAAGCTTTTTGTATAAAAAATTATTTCAATTTCTTTTTTAGTATTTCGATAGTGTACTTTGAATGGTATTAGGATATGGTGAATCAAATATTATTATACTATAGCATACTATACTACATACTCACTAGTTCTTAACGGTAAGTCATTCGTATCGATACTGTATAGCAAAGGTGCTAAAATTGATCCTTGAGGTACACCTTTTTGTATCATCATTTTTTCTGATTTTATTAATGTTTCCGGCTCATCCACCTCTGTGACGCATTTCATGCGATTGTGGAGATATGATTATTTGCTACATCTCTAATGCTATATTCTAATATTTTTATTAATAATATACTGTGATCGACACAATCAAATGCTTTAGAGAGATCTAAAGAGACAGCTACAGTTGTAGTTACTATTCATGGCATATAACATCTTAGGCAAAGCTTAATAGGCTGCTCTAATAGTTGATTTCTGTTTCCTAAAACCATTTTAAGTATCTACCAATAAATTGTGTTCTTCAAGTAAATTCATTAATCGGTTATAAGTATATAATTTTTTCAAATAGTTTACTGATGTTTGAAGTATAGTTGGATACATCGTTTTTATAACCTTAATAATTGTTTTCAATAAATCCGTCTTCGTTATTAGAATTTACCGTTTATAACTTAATAAACTTATCAACTAATGTACATATTCATCTGTTCAATATTCGTAACATAATTATACAGGGAGGTCCTTAATGAATGCGCCAAAAAGTAAGGTCAAAATATTAGGATTCCACCAAACATGCTTTAATAAAATGTCGCTCCTCTTCGTTATACAGTGTGTACATTTTTTTTATTTTTAAAATTTATTTAATAATTACTGTATCTTCGAAAATATACGAAATTTTGGTACTGGGGATTTTGGGTGGCGAGAAATTCGAATTTGATGTCGTTTTAGAGTAACGCATTCGATAATCCGATCATTTCTACGAAGAAAAGGTATACTTATTTGAAACTGATAGAATGAGCCGTTTTCGAGATATTCTAAACCTAATTCATGACTTACTAAATAGGAGTACCAACATAAAAAAATGCGCCAGAAAGCAAAATTTAATTCTAGGCGTTAAAATATTAGGATTTAGTTATGAATAAACAATTTATTAAATTTGAAAAATGCAATTAATATTTTTATTTTAACAAATGTTCAAAATGTTCACCATTCACTTGATTACATTTGCGAACTCCTCTAATTAAATGTTGTCTTACTCTAAATAAATAGCTGCCATTATTTTTAATCTCTGTAGCGGCATCGTGAATGCGTTGGATTAATCAGTATCGTAAACTAAGGACTTCATGTATCCCCATAATGAAAAATCCATGGGTTGAGGTCGGGGTTATGAACTGGCCATGGTGTATCACTTCCTCGTCCACACCATTTGTTAGGAAACTATCGATTTAGGAAATTACTAACCGCAATACCATGATGTGGAGGAGCGCCCTGTATTTATGGACATTTTCGGTTCAGTGCATGTTTTCAATTTCATTCAATTTTAATATCTATGTTTTTAATTTTAGAAACTGTTAACAAAACTCAATTTTGATGATACTTTACCAACTATATTGAATTTTACTGAAATTAAACTGCGATGTAAAAAGAATTGAGGAAGAAGCAGTTTTGGCGAGAAGATATTAAAAAAAATATTAATTTTTAGCTTCCAACATACAACTTTGGGATACAATTAACTAATTTCTTCCATGTGCCCGCTCGCTTTATTAAATCCGCGCCATAAATTTCCATACAGCACAACGCAGACCAGACGTTAAAAAAATGTATCTACACTGCATATTTCGCCGGCTCGGAATGGAATAGGAATAAATTAGCACAGCGCTGTTTCACTGAAAATAAGAGTTATATATCTCTCTAATTCAATTAAAACAGTATTCTTAAATGGAGTTTTGTTTGTTCCTCCGAAATTTATGCTTTATTAAGGACACAAGGAGAAACCAGCACTCAAAGTTTTGATTAATTTTTTGTTTCGTTCAGATTAAATAAAAATATATTTTGGTACAACACCCGCTTTCCCTTAATTGAAGCCCAGCTAATTTATCATTCATGAAGTCATAGAAACAGAAATGTTAATGAAAAATTGTGGCTATAAATAAAAAAAAAAATATAAATCAGAACCAACAGAGTTGACGATTTTCCTGAGACTTATTATACTCCATCTAAAAATGATAGATAGTTGAATGACCTGGCAAACAAAATTTTATCGTTTATTTCATGTTTTACCTAAGAAGATTTATTGCCAAATGAAAGTTTCATGTTACGTTCAATTTTTATTCAGTTTTGTTGTTTTATTAAATAGCATTAGAATTAACCAATGGAATATATTGTAACCTCGAAATTGGGTTAGCATGGGAACACGTCACGCAGACAAACAACTTTATTGTCACTCTTGATTATACAAGAAATATTCTTCGAACAAATTACACAACTGTCAACGCTTTACTTTGACGTTTCTGTCACTAGTATATGACTCGCGTTTGGCTGCTCAATGTAAACTGACTGTGACGGCTGAATTGATCCACTTATATAGATTTTTAGAGTCCTCGTAGTTTATACGATCTCGAGATCGTGTCGAGAAACGAATAGAATATAGCCTGGAATATTCCGGGAAACGTCAAAATAAAGGTATTACAAAAATTATAAATTCTAACGCAAACAGGAACATAATTAACAAACTAAATAGGTGGGTGAGCTTCTGTAACAATATTTTTACAAGTGACTTTTCAGAGATCATCTGCGTTCAAAGGATCAGCTAATAGATATGCGTTCTGATTATACAGATGTTTCAAAATCAAGCATTTATAGAATTTTGGGAGAGAAAACAGCGTAAGGAGAAGTACAAAAGCCAAATACAAGCAATGATCGAAGAAAAAGTGAAAGAATAAATAAAGATGCCAAATATGCCATACGATGAACCGTTCACACCTTTTTCTTCAAAAATGAATTGCTAAGGTTAAAGAAAAGTATTGCAAACTATTGAAGAAAACGAAATAATTCCTAAAATAGACAAAGACACATTGAGAAAAGTTTTACATAATATGAACATTCAATATGGGAGGGCTGATAGACAGAGTTTTCTGATGGAGAACAGATTGTGCACAGAAAATTAAAGAATATCGACAATAGGTAAGAAAAATGTATTACATGACGAAACATGAGTCAACGAGGACATACAGTTTAAAAAGTATGGCAAAATGGCAATGTGATAAATGCTCTACAAGCGCAAATAGAAGATTGGTATACTGGTTTAAGAATACCGTCTAGAAAGAATCGTGTTTTGATAGTGACACACATTGGAAGAAGTGACAGCCAAAGAGAACAGGACATTTAAATTGGCCGCCGTAGAAGTAATACTTAAAAGAGTAATTGCAAAGGTATGTGGGGAAGATTGGCAAAAATGTATAATTCACGGTCAAAAAAATAACAAAGAATGCGGGATTTACATATTGAAATCGATCCAATATCGGTCATAGTGATAGTGATCGTGATGATGATAATGATTGCCAATGAAGGTTATACCCTAAGGTATAGTATATACATGATAAAAAGTTTGTATTTACTTATTTATTTATTTATCTATTTAGGTAATTGTTATGTTTTAGTTTTACTTGAATAAGTAAATCATGTTGATAAAAACGTTTTGTTTCAGTACATCCAATAATGAATTAATGTTATACATAGAAATCCAGAATCATGTATAGAAGTTCCAATTTCTTCTACTTAAAATTACTTTCTGTTCTTAAAAATATTATTTTGGCCCAGAATAACAGTCACTATCAATATCACCAATTGTGACTATTAAAAAACTAAACACTACACTAAAATGTATAATATTTTATTATATTTCACAATATTTTTCAGAATTGTACATCATTTACATTTTTAAAACTAATGAGACGTATTGCTCTAAGTATAATGATATTAATTAAAAATGATTTGGAATCCATGTCCTGCTCCTTGTCCTCCTGTATAGGAGCCCACTCCATAACCTCCATAGTGTTTCGGATAAAAATAGAGGTTCTCCGGAGGTTTCACCAAGACCGTTTGAAGGTCCCTTGTTATCAAAATGGGCACGTAGATATGGTGTATGTGGGCTGGTATGAAGGAATGATGTCGGATTTGACCTGGAAAAAATGAGTTAATCAGTAAATTCTGAAACGTTTTAATTTTACTTGAATTTGTCAAAACGGTTTGTCTACCCAAATATAAAACTACGACAAACTGCTATCAAATTATTATGTTAAAGATTAAAGACAATCTTGTAGAAGACCCAGTTGCGAGGAAATCTTAGGAAAGAGTTTTATTCGTCATACCTCAGGGAATAGATGCTGCTTTCCAATTTACTTAAAAATGTATACCATAGTAATTACATATTTTATTTGAGAACAATCAACTGTGAAAAACATCTAAGCGTGACCTAACCAAAGAGTAACAAAAGAAAGATTCTGAGACATTTGATAAGTCAATTACTTGTCGTTTACGTTTAAAAAACTGATGTTGATATCGAGATTCCATTCTGGAAAAATTAGCTTTGGTAAATTGGTAAACAATATGCCAGCGGTAAACTCAACAATTTGGTCAATTTTTTGCAAAATCCAGTGGGAAAATTGTAGACGAGCAGGATAGACTTGCGGCAGTAGGGCTTGAACCCTTTATATGTGATACGGGTACTAGTGATGCTTCAGAACGCACCAGCGATCTTTTTAGACCTAATATTTGGGTATTCTTCAATTTCGTGTACAATAGCTTCTTCCAACTCAGGCGTTCTAACATTAAAAGGTCTTCCAGGAGTTGGACCTTTCTGAAATGAGCCTGCCCCGAAAGACGAAAGGCATTTCTGAACATTCTTGGATTTGAATGGTTTGGAAATATTTCCATATAAATTCGTCTAGTCTCAGTACCATTTCCATCTGCAAGGCCATGAATGTAAACCATATTGGCCATTTCAGCCATTATTGAAATTTAATCTTTTTTTTTTAAATAAGTCTAATTTGACAATACACAATATTAAATCATTTTTATACATTATAAAAACCACACCTGCATATTCTCAGAGGTGATTATTTTGTTTCAACAGTGAGAACTTGTACGAGTCAATTTAGTACTTCGCAAAACAGAATTAAAAATGCAATATGCAGTGATTTGAAACGATAACCGCAACAATTTGTTAAATGATATAAAGGTCACATTTCATACATAAAAGACGTGATCTCTACTAATAGCTGCTCAATTTATTAAAATTGTTGCATAACGAAAAAAAACGTAGGTGATTGACAACCACAAATTAGCATAGATTTTACATTTACGACAAGAATGATTGATCGTTAAGTTATTTTGCGGCTGTAGTTAAAACCACTAGTTGTAAGACAAGTGCAGTCCTAGATTTACTGAGGAATAATAAACAGAAGTGACTTTTCTCGATCTGAACACACCATTCAACCTTTCTTTAAAACCGAAACAGTTTATACTGACCTTAGCACATAAACTCTGTTAACTTTGTAAGACCAGGAATGTGTCCAATGATGTACTTGGCAGGCTCGTCGAAGACATTAAAAGATTAGCTTTTTTAAGATTAACAGCTGGTAGTTAATTGGAATTTCTTTAATTTATAAGGCATATAACTGTTCCTTGTGGAACTGCAAAATATATCCTTGTAAAGTTTCGGGTACTGGTACTTGGTTCATCTTCCAGAATTTAAATCGCCATTTCAGTTTTTTGTTTATAAATTATCTCCTCAATGTAGCTCTCAGCTACAGTTGAGAATATTTCCATCCTCCATGGCGTTTTAATGTTAACACGTTTGCCCCCGATTCCACAAGCAATGTTGCAGAAGATCTGAGAATACATTGTCATGTGTATTGTATTGGTTTTTAATATATTATGTATTTTGCAACTTGGAATTTTACTAAAAGTATTTACACCAACAGGATGAACTGAACATTTTCCGTTATAATATAAAAAATCTAATGTGACTGGTAGATTGGGGACTAAGGGATGCATATTTGCCATACATTCCAACAAAATTAAAACATCTAATTTTACCGCTTATTACCAATGATCGAGGTTTATTTGTCTTTTTGCTATTTAAAAATTGTCACAGTTTTGATAAAATTGATAATTTTGTAAAGAAATAGTAAATCGTTGTAATTTCGAAAACGGTTTTGAATTGACCGTCGTTTAAGAATTTCTTATTGGAAATTCAGATTTTTTAAGGAGAAAAAGTTTGACATGTTTACTCCGATCCTAGATGTGATTGCACAATAGTTACCATTTTCATAATTACCACCTCACAAAACATAGGTGTACAAACTTTCAAGACAATCCGTTCAAAGATGCTCGAGATATTTAAAAAAGTCTAAAATATTTTTTCAACTTTAACACCCTGTAGGTCGAAAAGGAGCAACATTCGGATGAAGCATATTTGGCTTAATCGCTCTATTTTGAGGTCAGCAACCTGCCCTTAAGCTCTGTCCCATTATTAATGAATCACCCATACAGTAAAACTTTTAGCACCGTAGATAGTGCAAAATTAGTAACTGTTTGCACGATCGTAGAGAAAATATTTTTTACTTAACTTGAAAGGATTTTATTCGAATACTAAAGTGGGTAGTTCAATAAGGGAAACCCCGTGTATCTAAAATCTCAAAATTACAATACCTGGCACCCATTCTTGCGTATGATGCAGTTTAGTAACACCAGAAGGTACTGGATTATCCACGTCATCTTTATCTACATCCTCTTCTTCAACCACTTTACTGACATCGACGGGAATATGTTTGTGCTTTACAATTTCATTGGGGAAGGTCGCGTAGCCAATTTCCAACGGAGATCGTTTTATTACAAGACTCTGAACTTGTAGCACAATCGTACAAAGCAAAAACAGTAGCTGCGATTTCTAAAACAATAAAGGATTAAAAAAGTATGTTGATTAACAATCGTGCAATTGACGATACGAGGGTTATATCAGTAGAAATATATCTATCTAGCCATGATAGAAACAACTGACTGTGTTTTGCGTAGTAGTGTTCAATAGTGACAACCTTTTTATGTTTATATGTCAAATTTGACTTCATTTTGTTCATTATTCTGTTTTGTAAAAAAATGGTAAACATGTACCTATATCATTGACATGTCTACGTGATATACAGGGTGTTCCAGAATGACGGTCAAATATTTTACCAGTGTGTTCCACAAGTCATTTCAGGGGGGGATCTTCATATAAAATTTTTTAATTTATAGATAGATTTATAGATATAGAGATATTCGAGTCTCAAAATGGCGGAAAAAATAGTTTTTTATTTTTCCTTAAAAACGGTTGCACTTAGAAATTTAAATTTTGGTACACATTATCAGCTAGTCAAAGGCTATTTTATGGTGGTGTCTATTCCTTAGCTTATGTTCCTGGAGGGCGGGAATAAGCAACCCCTAGATTTATTTCTTTCAGAACTCTTTTCTGCAATGGCCGATTTCAAAAGTTTCTTTTACAATACTTCACCTAATTTTACTACTTTTTCCCTCTTCTACTTTTTCATACAACCAACAGTTTGCGCGGAAAAAATAAAAATAATTTTTCTTACTCTAAACATCGTTTCGTCACCGGTTACTGATAACCGCAGTAAGCGGTTGTTATGATGATGTTTCTCTGTTGTCTTATGAAACAAATTAGTCTTAACAGTTTTTGCAAATGTTTGTAAACAACTGACTCTTCCGTACAAATATTAACGAAGAAATTGATGGAATATGCATACGGCAGGATTGGCAACAGTTATAGGAATACCTTTGTTTAGAAATATTTGCAAAAACTGTCAATTATAGACCTAATAGTCATTTGTTTGACAAGACAACAGAGAAACATCAACATAGCAACCGCCTACTGCGGTTATCAGTAACTGGTGACGAAAGATGTTTAGAGTCAGGAAAAGTATTTTTATTTTTTTCCGCGCAAACTGTTGGTTGTATGAAAAATTTACAAGAGAGAAAAAAGTAGTCAAATTAGGTATAGTATTGCATTAAAGCAGGTTAGTAAATTTAGATAGATTAATATCTTTAGATAATTATTGAATAGAGCTTTGCCTGTGGAATTGTTCATTAGCATACCTAGATGTTTGGTATCAGAGAACATACATATGACTTCATTGATAGGAATTGTAGGAGATTTGATATATATTAGCTTAAAATACCTTTCTAATTCAGTAAAAATTGCTACTGTAAAGGTCTACAAAAATATAGATATTGGAAAATATAACAAGCTTACTGCTTATTTGAAGAGTGAATCGATAGTATACAAAGCAAAAAAGCTGCAGTATTGGAAAGAGTACTTATTAAAGAATTTTTGACTGGAGCTTCCGATAAAGAATATTTAATGATTAAAGTAACATCTCTTTATCTTTTATATGTTTTAGTTATATAGTGAACTTTGAATTATTTTGCACTAATAATGGGTGATAAATTTGAAAATTGCTGATGTACAGGAAGTTGGCAGTTACCTACTTGTTTCAATGTCTGACACAAAGACGAGCATTTCAAGAAAATTTACAATTATAGAAGAAGGATTGAATGCTGTTGAAATATGCAGAAAATATATTTCTCTGTGCCCAATTCGCTTAACACAAGACATATTCTTTTTAAGATACATCAATCAAAAATGGCCATTGTATGAGGCGCACTTCAACAACTTTATTGGCCAATATTGGTGCTGATCTTACCACCATTAAACGCAGCAGAAAGTTATGGTGAGGAGTCCATATCCAACAAGCTTGATATTGCATGAGAAATCCAAGGAAAATATAACTGTTCTTTAGGAGAAGAGCCATCCCTAACTTGTGCAAATTCTTCACAAACTTTGGCAGATGTTATGCGTTCCGAAAATGATGGCGACAATGATACAAGGGTTGTTATTGAAGGAAAATGTGATAAAACAGGAAACTAAATGTCTGTTACTATAAATGTTAATTTTAATAAGTAGATAAATTAAATTTGATTTAGTTATTATTGTTCCACTAGTGAAATAAAATTACTTTATTGCACTAGTACAAGTATCACTTTAGACGGTTCATATGTGTGGATAAAAGTCCGATTATAAGATGATTGTAAATAAATTTATTTAAACAATTACAATCTTATGTTGTTATGGATACAGAAAAGCATTTTCCCCGTTAATTTTCCCCTCCGCTGGTGTCACAAGCACCCACCACCCGAAATAAGCACCAAAGACCTACATGCCCATACAGTGTGAGAAAACAGAGACAATATCTTGCGTGAGCATGTTCCTTTACGCGCCGTTATTGGGAGGATAACCATGGGAAGCAAGCGGTAATTAAACCGGTAGCAATTAAAGAAAATAATAGGCGTTATTATATAAGTGTGGCTGTGTACCTGCAGAAGGGAGACCCACATATTATACGACTGGATCCAAGTTGCTTTGGCACCACGTAGTAGCTACAGCTCTTCGTATCGCACACAGACTTAATATAAATATTCAGATAAATCTATAAATGGATTATTAACCTGAATGTTGACTGGCGTTGCACAACTCGTTACCGAGCGAACCACGGCTACATTCTACTTTTTCACAAGCTAATCCCAATCGGAATATGCGTTTACCCAGTAAGAAAATGCTCTGATGAATAATTACTAATTACATTCATTAAAAGCGTACCCACTCGTGTGTTTGTTTGTGACATAAGCATGGGACAACTAAATTGCATTTATTGGGGAGAAAAACATTTTTTTATAAGGAGTGATTTATAGTGGGCGTCAAAACGTTCGGAGGACAGTATGCATCAAAAATGAATGTTATCGAAACATATTCTTTTTATTTAATGTCTCCCTGCCATTATTATACAATCGCTATTCATGAAAAGATTTATCTTGCGTTGTTTTTTTAAATAATTAATAAAATTCTCTTTGATTTTAGTCGAAAACGATATACTATACAGGGTGATTCTGAACTTATCCAATAAAATGTTGAAATGTACAGAGTGGGCAAATTTCGATGTTTTTATAGGCATACAATCAGATGTAAACCTACATATTATATATTAATGGAAGTAGAAAAAACTAACGATTTCAACTCGCCCATGGCCACCTATGGTTTGCTTTAAAGAAAACACAACTTTAGGTTATAACTCAAGAATTAATAAAGTTGTAAAAAATTATGCACGCCACTGGACTGCAACAAAAACAATTCATAGACATGTATTTATTTTTTAAATTTATCACTGTATCTGTAAGAGTGCAAGATAGAAACATATTTATTTAGTACGCGGTGTAGAACTAACTACATCTATCGGCCGTTCGCTACTCCATGCCGGACTGAAAATGTCACAGGCACGAAGCGTTCTACATGCAGTAGACACCATTGAAAGCTGTCGACCTTTATCGCGATCGGCGAGAAACGATATTTTGCAAACACGGAAAGCCAGGAAATAACTACTCTGCAGGCTAATGCTCCGACCAGCATTGAATTACACCTGGAAAACCTATAGCAACAGCTAGAGTCATTCGTCAGACGCCCACCAGACATATACCGGTTTCGAGCTTATTAGTTCTCATCAGTATGCCATAGGTGAGGTATCCGACGAATAATCCTAGCTGCTTTCGTCTGTCTAACCCGACAGAAGGGACCATGAGTACGCGGTGTAGAACTAACAACTACATCTATCGGCCGTTCGCTACTCCATGCCGGACTGAAAAGTTAGTAGTTAGTTCTACACCGCGTACTCATGGTCCCTTCTGTCGGGTTAGACAGACGAAAGCAGCTAGGATTATTCGTCGGTAGCCTCACCTATGGCATACTGATGAGAGCTAACAAACTCGAAACTGGTATATGTCTGGTGGGCGTCTGACGAATGACTCTAGCTGTTGCTATAGGTTTTCCAGGTGTAATTCAATGCTGGTCGGGGCATTAGCCTGCAGAGTAGTTGTTTCCTGGAATTCCGTGTTTGCAAAATATTTTTTTCTCTCTAACATCGAAACAGCCTGTATATAGATTGATTATTACATTAACTGCTGCTGTGTTTGAAAGTATAGTAATGTTCTAAAAGTAGTCATGACGTCCAGTTCTCTAAATTGCAATCCTCTGGATATTTGAGAGCTGATTCAAATGCTGCAATTTATTTAAATGCTTTATTATTCTTCTTTAAGGTTATACGGAGAGTTCTTAAAAAATAGCCCTATTTATTTTGTTGACCCCTATAATTCAAAAACTGCAACAGTCACAGTAATAAACACAGTTATCGTTTGTTGTTTGCTTAAAAATATCGGAACATTCATAATACAGTATTCAAATTATTTCCACCTACTTAAAAATTAGAAATCCCTGATACCTACACCACTGCAAGTTTTTAATCGTTAACTTTCAGTCAAAAATGTCCCTTAATATCTTTATTACTTGACCTCAAAAAACATATTTCTATTTTTTTATACTGCCAAAAATACATACTTACCGAAAATTCCGTATTAAGAAATACCATCAATATGTATATTTTTAAACAAACGTTCCATCTCATAACATATTTTCGAAAAAAAATCAGGGTCAAAAGCTATGACATTGAGTACCTAGACGTTTCCTATTGAAAGTTGTTCAATATAGCCATGCTTCAGTGAGAGAATCATTCAGGTATGTAATGCTTTAGCTGTCCGCATTAATCTACAAGTTGCGAAAAAACGAGACAAAATGCTGGAAGACAAATTAGAATAGACTAACATGTTTTTTATCAACTAAATTGATCTGAAATACTTTTGTGACATGTTTATTAAAGTTATTTCTACAAATACTTTCTAAAACTTAATATGTATTCAGTTATTTACCTACTGAAAAAAAAAACTGATATCATTGCCAGTTTCTAAACTTTAATATGCTAATGTCGTATACCTTCAAACATAAATTTATCTGTGCTTCTACACATTAAATTTGAATTCGAAATCTTCGCGCTTTGCGCAGTGTAGAGCAGCCAACACAACTTCTATTTTATCGACAATCTCTAGCCACAGCACAGCTGATCCCTAAAAGTGAAATTGACGTTAACCTAACTTTAAATGTGTAGCAAAATACATTATTTAGTGCTATTTTCTTTTTAAATTTAACTAAGGTAAAGATAAAATAATTTAATTTTGAGCTGATACTGATGTTACTTTATTCTGTTTCAGTTATGAATTTTATCAGCCAAATAGTTAGAAGAATACCCCAGGCACCAAGTTTGGTGTCTAATATTGTTAAAAATAAACCGCTTTTGGATGTTAGTTCTTTCTTGAGCAACAGACTGTCATGTCTTACAATACAAGGTAAAATATTTTTCATTTCTGCTTGTATAAATAAACTATTATGCTTTAACGAAAGGTAACCAATAGATTTGTTTTCTAAAATTCTTTAAAGTAATATGAGTAAAGTATAGTACTTATCTAAACATAGACTGAAGTTAATTTAATAATAGGTATATTTTATAAGAACTTACCATACAATTTTAGTTGTGTTTAACCTACATTTATGATATATGTAATATTCTTATATTCGTGCATCAATAACTAATAAATATGTTTTGAGAACAACGCATATACATAGAATAATATAAAAACATATATATTTGATGAAAAGGAACATATACAATTTTCAATAAAGTGTTAAAAGATATATATATATTTTTTAATTTAACAGAGTAAACATTGAGAGTTAAACTAATAATATAAATATAGGTATTATAGTAAGTAGTAGGTGAATATTACTAAGAAAATTCATATTTTATGTGTAGAATAGTAATCAATAATTATTGTTTAAATATGCTAGACTATATTAAATTGTATTTAGTTTCTTAAAAAATATGCAAACATCTTAGATAGAATAAAATACAATGTTGTATACCTGGTTGCCTATGAATAAGGAGATTTCTTGCTGATCATAAGTATACAGTATGAAGTAGTAATTCTCTTATTTTCACAAACTTAGGATCGCTAGAACCCTTGTTTATGTACTTACTAGAACATAAAATTATGCGCTATTTCATATAAACTTGTTTTCTTAAGTTTCATTTTGAGAATCATAATATTTTCAAATATATATTTGTTTAATTGTCCTAAAGCATTTCAACCAAATTTTATATGTCATACTAGGACTCAAATCTACGAAATATGAGATTAAATTTAAAGTTACGAAGTTACCAGTGGCGGAGATACGTGTAATTTCTGATATGAATTCTATAAAAAAATATATATTGTAATTAGAGAAAATTTAAATTAATTAATTTAATTTAAAATGAAAACTTCCTCATGCCCTATTTTGCTATGTCGTGGTATGGATAATTTGATTTTTTTCACAATGCTCATTTTTCTCATTCGAGTTACTTAGTATTCATTATTTCAAATGAAAATGTGGATACTTATTTATTTTTGCTGTACAGGGTGTTCATTTATATTTTAACACCTAGGTGGATGGTTTATTGTATAAATTCAGAAAAAAATATAAAAGTTTTAACGTTGTTCATCTAAACTCATTAAAATAATAAAATGAATTTAAAAAATATAAAAATAAAGCCAACTTCTACTTTTTCAAACGTAGCACCATGAGTGACAAAATATAAATTGGAAATAAATTTATTTTGCTACAGTCCATGTAAAAATTATAGTAAATTGAATGACCTTTTTAAAGGCTACAAATAACCAGTACCTAATAAATGGAAATATTTTGTTTTTAATTCAATTATATATTATATTTGTATTTATTGGAAAATAAACATAGTAATGTTTATGCTTTTAGAAAGCTTTGTCAATTCCATTATCATAATAATTATTGTTCTAAACCGAAAAAATTATTTTTATTTTTAGCTGCGCATTTTTCGAATGAAGTTTTCATGTATACAGGTAGAAGCAAAAAAATATGTCATGATCAATTGTTTTTAGTGGAAACTCCCTTTTTATATTTTTCTAGGAAATTTTATTCAATTTGCCATAAAATTCGAAGAATTTTTTGGGTACATATTTTTAACAGTTTTCCAAAAAAATAATTCAATAACAAGTATTCAGATCGTCCAATCAATCAAACCACTTAAAACAAAAAGAGTTAAATTAAATGTTCAAAATGTCATCCATTGGTTTTTTGACAATACGCAAAATCATCTAGAATATTAGTTAATATGTTCCCTTCAATTTTCCTCGTCTCTTGCCTTATTCGGTTTTCCAAGTATTCGATGTTTTGAGGTCTGTTTGCATAAATCGTGAATTTTAAGTAACCCCATAAAAAGTAATACATAAGCCATTAAAACATTCATTTAAATAAATCGAAATGTGGATGTCAATTTTCATACGTCATAAAAAATACTTAGAATTTCATGGCAAATTGAATAAAAATACAAAAATTGACCTTTTTTGCTTCAGTCTGTACATACATTAAGACTGCATGGTTTAAAGAATGAACAACTAAAAATAAAAATTAATGGGTTTGAGCGATTTTCCAAAAAACGAACACCTGATTTTTAAACAAAATGTATTCCATACTTTTGCTGCTCACTATATTTTTCCTCCCAAATGGTCAGTTAGCCACAAACCGGGACTAATAGCCAAACCAACGGCATAATAGGAAATTATGAATGGAGAGATTAAAAATCTCAATTTAGGAAAATCGTCAGGCTGCGTAAATACGATGAGACAGCACTTTTAAAGAATTGTGACAGTTCAATACAATACAGTCAAATGCAATAACTAAATCTGTAAGATTACGATCTGGCCACACCACAGACCCATTGTCGAATTGTCGTTCGGACTGGACATTGTACGGGACCGTACCCAAAAAATATATGCAATTGAAGTTGTTTCGAATTTTGTATATTATCGAAACATCGAGAGATATCTGGCATAATAGACTCCATAGAGTCATCACTTCTTTAATTAAAATTGTTTATTTTTACATCCGCTGCTGCTCCTCAGAAAAAAATACATTTATTTCGTATATACTCAATAAACTTTGATTATAAAAATAATGTTATGTGCTGGATATCCTTTAAATAAAGTATACAGGGTGATTCATTAATAATTGTATATATGCTAACTGGAAAATCCTAGATTGAAAATATGAAGAATTATTTTTTTACTGTATTAGAAAGGTATTTTAAGGTAATATAAATAAAATCTACAATTCCTATCAATGAAGTCATATGTAAGCTCTCTGATACCAAATATTAGCTTAAAATACCTTTCTAATACAGTAAAACATGTTACAAAAGCCAATAATAAAGAATTAGGTAGATATTGTGGGTGTAAGTCAACGCTGGTCGGGACTTTAGTCCGCAGAGTAGTTAGTTTTACACAATATTGTTAATATGTACCTAAAAATATATAAAAAATGAAAAATTCACACAACGCTTATAGAAATAATTTTAAATGATTTCTGCCCATTACTTTAATCCTGTTTGATGTTTCCCTAACATACTTGACATATCGTTTAGATAGTTTAGAACATTTTAAAAAATGCTATAAAATCGTTCATGGCTATCAGAGGCGTACGACAGGGGTACAGGGGCAGTTTCCCAATCCTAACTTCTACGCCACTGACGGAATTTTTATTTTGGCACAATTTTTCAATACTTTCTATGCAATTAACCTACTATGCCTTCATAGCGGTAAAGTCATTATTTCTCAAGATTTTTAAAGTTAAACATACGGCTGCACAATTATGTTTATATTATTATCTAATTTATTTGTCATATTATTATTATTATTATTCAAATCGGTGTCTTCTGTCATTGGATTACATTGCATTAGTTGAATTAGGTTTTACAGTTGAGTTTTATAATAAATAAATTTAGTAAATAAACAGAACTACATACTGAGAAATCAAAAACATTTTAGAAATAAATGTTCGTCTCATTTAATCTTATACTAGCAGATATAATAACTTCTGGGGTACATCAGAGATGATTTACTTGTAATACTAATAATTTTAGACATACAAGAACTTAATAATATAGAGCTTAGCAAATATCAAGAATTTTATTTCATGCCACCTGCGAATATTCAAAAGTACCGAAGCAAAACGACAGAAATCGGTCTAACCAACAAATTTTTAGGTACAGAAATCTTTCAAAATACGTATTTTTTAAAATTTAACTGTAAACGTAAATATTGTTATAACAAACATATCGTTCTGCAGATAGAAGATTTTTCCCTTTTGTTTATAAGTATGTGAAAATAATTGTTAAAATGTAGGGTTAGAATAGGAAAATAGTGTATGTCTCACAAACGTTTTTTAAAAGTTATTGCTTTATTTGAGGAGAATTTAAATAAATTATTGATGTTGTTTCTTGGTCTGGTGATAGGTCAATTTCAAGTAGAAAAACCAATTTCTCAATTAAATACAATACAATACAATAATTAAATTTGGTTTAATTTATTGTAATGTTATATTATTTATGTAACGCATTTGCAATTCTAGAGCCCTGAAGATGGCTTAAATATAAGCCGAAACGTAGGCAATATGTAAAAAATTGTTTTTTCTACTTGAAATTGACCTATCACCAGACCAAGAAACAACATCAATAATTTATGAAAGGTCATTAGATACAACATAAAAAATTTAAATAAAATTTTATATTTGATATGTTTTGTTCTGTGTTAAAATTTTTCGAGATTTCTGTACCTAAAAAACACCACAAATTTGATCATTTTACGGCGACCTTAAAATAAATATCGCTCGGTACGGCCCTGTGCCAATTCCTCCCACGCTGCACACTTCACCCTTTGGGGACCCTGGCAGGTGACGCATCTTCGATATGGACAATGTCCATCGACAGATGAATGCGCCCACCACAATGCAGCGTTCGCATTCACGCTGTATTACACCAGGAAATGGAAAATACGGGGACGGATTACTCCCAGGACACGGGGGGCCACACGCATTTTTGCGTAGGGCCGTCCCTGGGACATTTCTAGTTTCTCGTAATGAGTTTACCATTACCTGCGTTGTACTGGCATACTGGGTGTCGCCGAGAGGGCAACCATTCATGGAAATCTTCTCACAAATCTTGCGAAATCCAGAAAAATCGTGCGAGATCTCGAGAAATCACGCAAGCAGTTGCTCGTGAAGGATTCTCCAAACAAGAGGACCACTAATTCCTACCTCAGCTGATATTCTCCGCACACTCGTATCTGGATTCTGCTCTACCAGTGCTAGAATTTCTTCTTCTGCTCTAGGAGTGGTCTTCCGGATAAATGGCACTGTTTGCTCAAGGAACCGGTATCACGCAATCTTTGGTGAATTCTTCCAAACATGCGTTGTGAAGGAATCTGGCGATTTGGATAAGCGTCAACATAAAGACGTCGCGCTTCGGTGGCGTTCCCATTAGTACGACCATACATGAAAGGCATGTCTGTTAATTCTGCGTTAGAGTAACCAGCCATAGCGAAACAAAACTTGTGCACTGAGAACAACTGTCAAATCCGTACTGCTTATTTCACTAAACATCAACCAACTATTAAGAAAATACACAACGTTTTTGCAAAATAAAAAAGGGGCTAAAAAACATTCCATATCTCTGCAGCCGTTACTTTGCGGACCCATGTTTATAGAGACTTTTCTCTGCTTATTTTGGTTCATACTATTACCTCCTTAAATATTTTACACTTTTTTTCACACCCTGTATATCAAACCCAGAAATATGTTTCTTTCAAACTTACTGTAAGTTTGAAATATCAACATTACGTGTATGGTTGTAAATAAACATATTTTTTTGTCCGATAAAGTGACTCGTACGCCGACATTTGGACAATTAAATGTCGAGAAATCTTAGGAGCATTTTTATTTGATTTTCCTTTTGTGATCCTCAGAGTTATGTCCTTGCTAACTCGATCCTATATTAAATACGCCGTAACTCCCAACTGGCTGTAAAATCCCCAACCTGATATTCGCTTTTCGGCGTCGGAATTATTTGCCGGTTAGCCGCAACGGACTAGGTTTTTTTCGGGGCAAATTAATTTGAACCCGAATCCCGAATAATATTATTCGGCAAAGAAATTATTTTAATCTTGGGTAATGTATGCGAAAAATGTTTTGAGTTTCATTGAAAAATATGCAGATATCTTGCGGGCGACAAGCTGAATAAACATGAAGGAATTTCGGCGTTTGGCCGAAAACTGTATTTGGGTAAGAGCGGTGTCAGGCAAAAGTTATTCGCATATTCGCTAATTAATGTAAGAATTTTCCTTTAATACTGTAGGGGATGTTATTGTACCCCGAAAGAGGTTACTGCTACTCTAGAAATGGGATCAAAATTTCAAGGTGATGGTTTCATCAGCAGAGCCACAATCGCCCCATAGAGAATCGAGTTACTCTAAAAAGTGACATATATAATCTTGAACAGAGGCGCGCATAATGCTTCCTTGAAAAGGTTACAAATAATCAGAAATGTATTGTAAATATCTATAAGTATGAATGGATATATTTTGTTTTAGTAAACATAGTTTTATTAGGACGATCCCGAATAATGTGCAAAAAAATGAGGTTAAATTGTACGACCAATAGGCGTCCTTCATATAAAATTTTCCCCCCTCGCTAGGAGTTACGACCCTTTAACAGGGGGTGATTAATTTATCGGTGTGAAGACAGCAGCCAGGCGCTACGGAAACACCCTGGCGATCATATACGTTTGTCGAGATAGACAACGGTTAACATTTAGCATATATCTAAAATATCCTAAATAAATCATTTGTTTTTGTAATTTTCTCAATTTGAACGTAAGGCCCGCTACAGACTATGCGTGAATTCATAAAAACCCTACACACGATGCACGAATCCCCTACAAACGACGCGACGCATCGCGCATCGCGAATTCACGCATAGTCTGCAGCTGGCCTTAAGGTTTTTATGGCTGGATTTTTAACGAAGAAGACCCTACACACTATTCGCGAATTCCTCGCATATCACAAATCGTGCATAACGAATGGAGCCTAATGTGATAACGAATATTAATTGTGAATAAAAAGAAATGACAAAAAAATTAATTCATAAGAAATTTGCGTGTAACTTGGTTACAGCTGGAATTCGAACAATACATAACAAATACACATGAAAGCACGACAAAAAACGCTTTTACAAAAATCTTTGAACTCAGTGGCATCCACACGCAAGCCGTCAGAGGGGTGGAAATTGGGGTAAATTGAATTTTCAATATTTTTAAAATGAAAACCTGTCATTTTAACAGGCTGAAACTGGGTAGATAAATATTTTATAAAATTATCAATTTTCTGATACCAGTGGCATCCACTCGCAAGCCGTCAGAGCGGTGGAAATTGGGGTAAATTGAATATTCAATATTTCTAAAATCAAAACCTTGATTTTAACAGGCTGAAACTCGGTACATAAATATTTTATAAAATTATCAATATTCTGATACCAGTGGCATCCACTCGCAAGCCGTCAGAGGGGTGGAAATTGGGGTAAATTGAATATTCAATATTTTTAAAATGAAAACCTGTCATTTTAACAGGCTGAAACTCGGTAGATAAATATTTTATAAAATTATCAATTTTCTGATACCAGTGGTATCCACTCGCAAGTCGTCAGATGGGTGGAAATTGGGGTAAAAAATTCAATATTTCTAAAATGGAAGCCCGTCATTTTAACAGGCTGAAACTTGACAGATAAATATTTTATTAAAATTATCAATTTTCTGATACATCCACTCGCAAGCCGTCAGAGGAGTGGAAATTGGGGTAAATTGAATATTCAATATTTCTAAAATCAAAACCTGTCATTTTAACAGGCTGAAACTCGGTAGATAAATATTTTATAAAATTATCAATATTCTGATACCAGTGGCATCCACTCGCAAGCCGTCAGAGGGGTGGAAATTGGGGTAAATTGAATATTCAATATTTCTAAAATGAAAACCTGTCATTTTAATAGGCTGAAACTCGGTAGATAAATATTTTATAAAATTATCAATTTTCTGATACATCCACTCGCAAGCCGTCAGAGGAGTGGAAATTGGGGTAAATTGAATATTCAATATTTCTAAAATCAAAACCTGTGATTTTAACAGGCTGAAACTCGGTACATAAATATTTTATAAAATTATCAATATTCTGATACCAGTGGCATCCACTCGCAAGCCGGCAGGGAGGAAATTGGGGTAAATTGAATATTCAATATTTCTAAAATGAAAACCTGTCATTTTAATAGACTGAAACTCGGTAGATAAATATTTTATAAAATTATCAATATTCTGATACCAGTGGCATCCACTCGCAAGCCATCATAGGGGTGGAAATTGGAGTAAATTGAATATTCAATATTTCTAAAATCAAAACCTGTCATTTTAATAGGCTGAAACTCGGTAGATAAATATTTTATAAAATTATCAATATTCGAATACCAGTGGCATCCACTCGCAAGCCATCATAGGGGTGGAAATTGGGATAAATTGAATATTCAATATTTCTAAAATCAAAACCTGTCATTTTAACAGGCTGAAACTCGGTAGATAAATATTTTATAAAATTATCAATATTCTGACACCAGTGGCATCCACTCGCAGGCCGTCAGAGGGGTGGAAATTTGGGTAAATTGAATATTCAATATTTCTAAAATCAAAACCTGTCATTTTAACAGGCTGAAACTCGGTAGATAAATATTTTATAAAATTTTCAATTTTCTGATACCAGTGGCATCCACTCGCAAGCCGTAAGAGGGGTGGAAATTGGGGTGAATTGAATAATCGATATTTCTAAAATCAAGACCTGTCATTTTAACAGGCTGAAACTCGGTAGATAAATATTTTATAAAATTATCAATATTCTGATACCAGTGACATCCACTCGCAAGCCGTCAGATGGGTGGAAATTGGTGTAAATTGAACATTCAATATTTCTAAAATGAAAACCTGTCATTTTAACAGGCTGAAACTCGGTAGATAAATATTTTAAAAAGTTATCAATATTCTGATACCAGTGGCATCCACTCGCAAGCCGTCAGAGGGGTGGAAATTGGGGTAAATTGAATATTCAATATTTCTAAAATGAAAACCTGTCATTTTAATAGGCTGAAACTCGGTAGATAAATATTTTATAAAATTATCAATTTTCTGATACCAGTGGCATCCACTCGCAAGCCGTAAGTGGGGTGGAAATTGGGGTAAATTGAATATTCAATATTTCTAAAATCAAAACCTGTCATTTTAATAGGCTGAAACTCGGTAGATAAATATTTTATAAAATTATCAATATTCTGATACCAGTGGCATCCACTCGCAAGCCGTCAGAGGGGTGGAAATTGGGGTAAATTGAATATTCAATATTTCTAAACTGAAAACCTGTCATTTTAACAGGCTGAAACTCGGTAGATAAATATTTTATAAAATTATCAAATTTCTGATACCAGTGGCATCCACTCGCAAGCCGTCAGAGGAGTGGAAATTGGGGTAAATTGAATATTCAATATTTCTAAAATGAAAACCTGTCATTTTAACAGGCTGAAACTCGGTAGATAAATGTTTTATAAAATTATCAATTTTCTGATACCATCCACTCGCAAGCCGTCAGAGGAGTGGAAACTGGGGTAAATTGAATATTCAATATTTCTAAAATGAAACCCGTCATTTTAACAGGCTGAAACTCGGTAGATAAATATTTTATAAAATTATCAATATTTCTGATACCAGTGTAATCCACTTGCAAGCCATCAGAGGGATGGCAATTGGGCAAATTGAATATTCAATATTTCTAAAATGAAAACCTGTCATTTTAACAGGCTGAAACTCGGTAGATAAATATTTTATAAAATTATCAATTTTCTGATACCAGTGGCATCCACTCGCAAGCCGTCAGAGGGGTGAAAAATGGGGTAAATTGAATATTCAATATTTCTAAAATGAAAATCTGTCATTTTAACAGGCTGAAACTCAGTAGATAAATGTTTTATAAAATTATCAATTTTCTGATACCAGTGGCATCCACTCGCAAGCCGTCAGAGGAGTGGAAATTGGGGTAAATTGAATATTCAATATTTCTAAACTGAAAACCTGTCATTTTAACAGGCTGAAACTCGGTAGATAAATATTTTATAAAATTATCAATTTTCTGATACATCCACTCGCAAGCCGTCAGAGGAGTGGAAATTGGGGTAAATTGAATATTCAATATTTCTAAAATCAAAACCTGTGATTTTAACAGGCTGAAACTCGGTACATAAATATTTTATAAAATTATCAATATTCTGATACCAGTGGCATCCACTCGCAAGCCGGCAGAGGGGTGGAAATTGGGGTAAATTGAATATTCAATATTTCTAAAATGAAAACCTGTCATTTTAATAGACTGAAACTCGGTAGATAAATATTTTATAAAATTATCAATATTCTGATACCAGTGGCATCCACTCGCAAGCCATCATAGGGGTGGAAATTGGAGTAAATTGAATATTCAATATTTCTAAAATCAAAACCTGTCATTTTAATAGGCTGAAACTCGGTAGATAAATATTTTATAAAATTATCAATATTCGAATACCAGTGGCATCCACTCGCAAGCCATCATAGGGGTGGAAATTGGGATAAATTGAATATTCAATATTTCTAAAATCAAAACCTGTCATTTTAACAGGCTGAAACTCGGTAGATAAATATTTTATAAAATTATCAATATTCTGACACCAGTGGCATCCACTCGCAGGCCGTCAGAGGGGTGGAAATTTGGGTAAATTGAATATTCAATATTTCTAAAATCAAAACCTGTCATTTTAACAGGCTGAAACTCGGTGGGTCAATGTTTTATAAAATTATCAATTTTCTGATACCAGTGGCATCCACTCGCAAGCCGTAAGAGGGGTGGAAATTGGGGTGAATTGAATAATCGATATTTCTAAAATGAAAACCTGTCATTTTAACAGGCTGAAACTCGGTAGATAAATATTTTAAAAAGTTATCAATATTCTGATACCAGTGGCATCCACTCGCAAGCCGTCAGATGGGTGGAAATTGGTGTAAATTGAACATTCAATATTTCTAAAATGAAAACCTGTCATTTTAACAGGCTGAAACTCGGTAGATAAATATTTTAAAAAGTTATCAATATTCTGATACCAGTGGCATCCACTCGCAAGCCGTCAGAGGGGAAATTGGGGTAAAATGAATATTCAATATTTCCAAAATGGAAACCCGTCATTTTAATAGGCTGAAACTCGGTAGATAAATATTTTATAAAATTATCAATTTTCTGATACCAGTGGCATCCACTCGCAAGCCGTCAGAGGGGTGGAAATTGGGGTAAATTGAATATTCAATATTTCTAAAATCAAAACCCGTAATTTTAATAGGCTGGAACTCGGTAGATAAATATTTTATAAAATTATCAATATTCTGATAACAGTGACATCCGCTCGCAAGCCGTCAGAGGGGTGGAAATTGGGGTAAATTGAATATTCAATATTTCTAAACTGAAAACCTGTCATTTTAACAGGCTGAAACTCGGTAGATAAATATTTTATAAAATTATCAAATTTCTGATACCAGTGGCATCCACTCGCAAGCCGTCAGAGGGGTGAAAAATGGGGTAAATTGAATATTCAATATTTCTAAAATGAAAATCTGTCATTTTAACAGGCTGAAACTCGGTAGATAAATGTTTTATCTACCAAATTATCAATTTTCTGATAATATTCAATATTTCTAAACTGAAAACCTGTCATTTTAACAGGCTGAAACTCGGTAGATAAATATTTTAAAAAGTTATCAATATTCTGATACCAGTGGCATCCACTCGCAAGCCGTCAGAGGGGTGGAAATTGGGGTAAATTGAATATTCAATATTTCTAAACTGAAAACCTGTCATTTTAACAGGCTGAAACTCGGTAGATAAATATTTTATAAAATTATCAAATTTCTGATACCAGTGGCATCCACTCGCAAGCCGTCAGAGGGTCGGAAATTGGAGCAAATTGAATATTCTATATTTCTAAAATGGAATCCCGTCATTTTAACAGGCTGAAACTCGGTAGATAAATGTTTTATAAAATTATCAATTTTCTGATACCAGTGGCATCCACTCGCAAGCCGTCAGAGGAGTGGAAATTGGGGTAAATTGAATATTCAATATTTCTAAACTGAAAACCTGTCATTTTAACAGGCTGAAACTCGGTAGATAAATATTTTATAAAATTATCAAATTTCTGATACCAGTGGCATCCACTCGCAAGCCGTCAGAGGGGTGAAAAATGGGGTAAATTGAATATTCAATATTTCTAAAATGAAAATCTGTCATTTTAACAGGCTGAAACTCGGTAGATAAATGTTTTATAAAATTATCAATTTTCTGATACCAGTGGCATCCACTCGCAAGCCGTCAGAGGGGTGAAAAATGGGGTAAATTGAATATTCAATATTTCTAAAATGAAAATCTGTCATTTTAACAGGCTGAAACTCGGTAGATAAATGTTTTATAAAATTATCAATTTTCTGATACCAGTGGCATCCACTCGCAAGCCGTCAGAGGAGTGGAAATTGGGGTAAATTGAATATTCAATATTTCTAAACTGAAAACCTGTCATTTTAACAGGCTGAAACTCAGTAGATAAATGTTTTATAAAATTATCAATTTTCTGATACCAGTGGCATCCACTCGCAAGCCGTCAGAGGAGTGGAAATTGGGGTAAATTGAATATTCAATATTTCTAAAATCAAAACCTGTCATTTTAACAGGCTGAAACTCGGTAGATAAATATTTTATAAAATTATCAATATTCTGATACCAGTGGCATCCACTCGCAAGTCGTCAGAGCGGTGGAAATTGGGGTAAATTGAATATTTAATATTTCTAAAATCAAAACCTGTCATTTTAACAGGCTGAAACTCGGTGGGTCAATGTTTTATAAAATTATCAATATTCTGATACTAGTGGCATCCACTCGCAAGCCGTCAGAGGGGTGGAAATTGGTGTAAACTGAATATTCAATATTTCTAAAATGAAAACCTGTCATTTTAACAGGCTGAAACTCGGTAGATAAACATTTTATAAAATTATCAATTTTCTGATACCATTGGCATCCACTCGCAAGCCGTCAGATGGGTGGAAGTTGGGGTAAATTGAATATTCAACATTTCTAAAATGAAAACCTGTCATTTTAACAAGCTGAAACTGGGTAGATAAATATTTTATAAAATTATCAATTTTCTGATACCAGTGGTATCCACTCGCAAGCCGTCAGATGGGTGGAAATTGGGGTAAAAAATTCAATATTTCTAAAATGGAAGCCCGTCATTTTAACAGGCTGAAACTCGACAGATAAATATTTTATAAAATTATCAATTTTCTGATAACAGTGCCAAACACTCGTAAGCCGTCAGAGGCATCTCCTTTTTTAGGAACCTTTCCTTCCCTCGACCGTATGTACATAAATACATAAAAACATTGCCACACGTTTACTGCCAAAGCATTTTAGTAGTTATTCATTGTGGTTCAAAGAAGATTCGGTATAATATTTTGTCTACTCGGAAAACGTGTTTGGTTGTACGCTGCCACACGATAATTTGCATTTGTCACAATTTCCCATAAATTATACAAAAATTAGTCGCGTTCTGCAGTCGCCATCTGTAGGCCAGTAGTTCAAAATGTACTTCACGCCGATACATTTTTAAACTTCTTGTGTGTAAACGAAGATCGAATGCAAAATACTGCAGCTAACCGGATTAGCTATTATCTATAAGGTACTATTATTAATAAAAAAATTGTTATTAATAAAAATGTTTATTTTCGTCTTTTCTACATTTGACAGCGCTGTAAGAAACGACAGGTAGGTAGTTGACATTTCTAAGCCATCTCGAAGGATGATTACCAGAGAAGCCGATTTTTCGCGGAAAAAGAGGGGTTTTATCCCATTTTTTAAACACAGAGTTATAGTTGCGAAATTAATTTTGTATTGTCTTTTAGGCCTCTCTGAGCACGTGGTTAAAATTTGTGTACTTAGTTATAGTTAACCCTGTATATTGTTTCTTACATTTTTTCGAGGTTAACTGTTTTTTTAATGAATTGAATTTGGAATATTTTTGTCTCTTTGATAAGTAGTACAGTTTTTGAGTAAAAAAAATAAAGTTCATGATCCTACATGCACATAGTTTCTTTATCTGATTTACACATCGATATCTAGTAGGTTTCCACCATTTTGCATTTGATGGCAGTTCATGGTTTTTTTATATCAAATAATGCTGTGTATTAATTGATTGATCGGTCAGTGGTCGCGCGGTTTAAGACGTCAGTACTTGAATCGAGGTGACTGGATCGCTGTGGGTTCGACCGCCGCAGCCGGTAGACCGTATATAAGCTATATTCGTGGAGAGATTGGCACCCTCTCTGCGGGTATGGTAGGGTGGAAGAATGTTGGCTTGGGTCAATGTGAGAGATTAATACCGGTTGACATTTGACTACCCCCCTAATTAATGAGGTTTTCCAGGTTTCCCTCATGCCTGCACTGAATGGTGGTTAGGGCCTACCAACGTAAGTCGTTCCTGGGCGCAAATGCGGCCTGCTTAATAATATGCCGCCCCCTCTCCCCCACAAGTCTTCGACTTCTGGGCTAATCCTCGTGATTAGAATGAGGGGTAGAGATATTATTATTATTATTATTATTATTATTAACCATTTTTAACTAAGTAAAACTTATCACACTTCGATAATAATAATAGTAAAATAATGCGATTGAATTGCATAAAAAGAGTGTTTTATTTTAAAAATTGTATGTTTGGGTCATATTTTAAAAGGGAAATTGCAATACATAAATAAGTCTATCAGAAGACTTTCTTTGTTAAAGTTTGGTAAGCATAACATTTGTATGGTCAGATGAATTATTTTTTTTAATATTTTTTTCCTATAGCTATTTATTCTGTACATCAACCAAGCTGCATAAAATATGTTTATCCTTGGTAAATTTAGTTGAAACGAAATATCCGAGGACAATATCCGGACTCAGGATATGCAAAGGATTCTCTCTGAAACTAAATATCCGTCTCTTTGCGATCCTAAATCTCCACATTGAGAAAATAGGAAACTACTACGAAGTTTTAACGGTTGCCATTTTCACGGGCAGCTTGCCTTCAAAAAAGATAATAGAAAACTGTAAGGGGTAAAGTTTAGATTGAAGCATTATTATAAAAAAAAAACATAAAAACTTTTTCATAGGCTCCATCGCGAGATTTGATACTACGAGTAGAACGTGTGCGAAATACTTTTTTTAGTTATATGCACACACGGTAATACACAGTGGCTGATGAAATTTTAAATAAAAAGTTATAAATAGATTCTTATAGATTTTAATGCCAATAAATGCTGATTTACAAATATGCTTGTGTTTCCATATTTAAATAAGAAAAGTACATGCTATGGAAAATAAAATACTCTCGATATGTCTACCAATGTATTCTGTTGTCGAAATTATATAGAGTGGTCGAGTGTTAGTATCAATCATTTTTGTCTAAAACTAATAAATAATTATCATTTATAATTATTTTGACATTTACACATATCAACAGCAGCCAACTCTGATGCATCATATGTTTCTTCTTTTCAGAAAGACCAGTCTCACTGCTTCAAATGCATAGACGGGGACCACATATCAAGCAGAAGAAGAAACGACGTCCTCTTGATGGGCGACCGTTTATGAAGGGCGTGGTGTTGAAGACTTTGATCAAGAAACCGAAGAAACCTAATTCTGCCAATAGAAAATGCGTCCTAGTTAGACTGTCCAACGGAAAAGAGATGGTGGCGTATATACCAGGGATTGGCCACAACCTACAGGTAACTATTTATAAAATTGTAGATACTATTTTGAAAGTTATCAGTAGTCTGGACAAGAACTCGCTATGTTTAAATGCGACATTACCTTTTCCAAAAATTGAATTTCTATATTTTTTTGAAATTTTATGTCAACAAAAATCTTTAAAATGGACTTCATTTAAATATGTTTGGTTTGAAAAAGGATTTCTAAAGCCAGACCTAGCCTAAATTTTGCTGTTTAGCTTAAAAGAACCATTAACCAAATTGAGTATTTTTCTTATTGATTTTATTAATTTTTTAGGAGCACAATATTGTCCTATGCAGAGTGGGTAGGGTTCCTGATTGCCCCGGCGTAAAAATTAAGTGTGTCAGAGGAAAGTATGATCTAGGTCATGTGGTTGTAAATAGAAAATGAAAATGTAATGTGTTATAAAATAAATTAGTAGTTCTAGTGATTTGTCTCCTTCTAAAATAACCTGTCCCTTTACCTGGAGAACTTTCCAAAACAGTTTTTTCTATGTAAATAGGTCCAAATGTCTTCCTTTTAAAGCAGTAAAGATAAATACCTATATTCATGTTCATTCTGAATAAAGGTTCTCAAGTATGCTCTAACTGATTATACCCGAGTTCCAAAAGAGTAGAGAGTGAATAATTCGCAGCACTACGATGAGTACGGGAAATGAAGGTTGCAGAAGACAAGATTCCATATGCGTAACAGTTGAGAAAAGTTCAAAGAACACAAAATTATCAAAAATAAGTTGACGTTAAGTGAACTGAATTTTAATAATTTACTTTAAAAAGGTTTTAAACTTACCCATACTCTCCATAGGTATAGAATGCCATCTCTTTGGACGACGATGGCTTGCTACCACCCACTTACCTTTATTTGATGCTCACTACACGGATAGCTCACTTCAACATATATAATACACTCCATTGTACCTACACACTATTCGTTTTTTAGAAGTTACATACATATAAAAATATAATTATAAAGTAACTTACAATTATTTACAATTGAAGAGTATGCACATATTGTCTTTGTATGTGGGTATTCCAATAGAAACGCCAGACAAGTCGCCCGATAATACCAACGAAGATACCTAAATAGACAGCCTGCCCACATTCATTAGTGCATCATTTTATAGACTTCCAATTATCTTCTTAACCCCGCTCCAAAAACGGCCATTCGTCCTACTGAAGTGAATGTACAAAAAGAAGATGATATAATAGACGCTGTCATTGACAACTTAGTGTTTGGTGTATAATAAGTAATCTGCATTTATGACTGAATTTTGTATGGCGTGTGTGGACAGTCTGAATATTTAGTACCTACATATGATTAAATATAACGTTATGATTATAACGGGCAATTTTCTAGGCTAGTGTCTTGAAAACCGCTTCAGTTATTCCTGTACATAAAAATAAAAAAACTAAGTGTTTTCTCTAAAATATTTGAAAAAGTGGTGTATAACAAAATGTACAATTTTTTAATAAAGTTCAACATTTTAACTGAGCATCAGCATGGTTTTCATAAAGACAGATCAACACAATCAGCGGCTTGTGACTTATTAGAACATTTTTATATATGTCTTGATAGTGGTGGATACGTGGCAGGATTCTTTTTTGATTTATCACGCGCATTTGATAGCTTACACTTTGATTTTATAGAAAACTAATTATTTGGTTTGGGTTTTGGAGGTATATTCTTGGGATGGTTGATGTCCTTTTTAAAAAACAGGCCAATGTTAGTAAACATTGGAAATGTGTCATCGGAATGTCTTAAAATAAGCACTGGAGTGCCCCAAGGGTCTGTCCTGGATCCACTGCTTTTCTTGTTGTTTATGAATGATTTGCCCAAATATATACACACTGACATGTTAACAATATTTGCAGATGACACGTTTTTGCTGGTTTCAGGACATACTGTTGTGGAGTTGGTTTCGTCTTCGGAGACTAGACTTAAATATTATGTAAATTGGTGCAACACTAATGGCCTGATACTTAATTTTGAGAAAACAAAGTGCATATACTTTCAGAATCATGTAGTAAATAAAGAACTAAATTTAACTTTTAATAATTCAAACTTAAAATCAACTGATTTCACAAAATTTTTTGGGATTGTTGTAGACAAAAATCTTACGTGGTCAACCCATACTGACTTGTTAAGTAAAAGAACTTAATAAAGCATATTATGCTATCTCTCGCATCAGAGATTCTTTGCCAATTTCTGCTGTTATTAATGTATACTACAGTCTTGTTTATAGTCATCTAAGTTGTAATGTGGTGTTTTTTGGTAATGCTGTACAGAGCGAAAGAATATTTGTTATCTAAAAACGCGTTATACGTAAACCGTTTATGGTTCCGGATAGGGGATCATGTAAGCCTTCTTTTATTAATTATAAATTGTTTACTTTTCCTTGTATATTTATATATAAAATATTATTATACGCAAGACAACATGCGAATAATTTAGCAAAAAGCAGTCCTACCATGACTATCTTATAGACATAGAAACCTGTTGTGCATTCCAGGGCACAAAACTACCAAATTTTAGAAATCTCCATTCTGCATGGGAATAAAAGCTTATTATACTATTGATGAGCATCTTGCTGTCTCATTTTTTGTGTAGTGGATTGTTTTTGTTTGTAACATTTGTTGTAATACTAACTTGTCCTATACATATTTATGTCCAAAGGATTATTAATAATATTAATAATATAATAATAATCATTTTATTCATATTCATACAATACAATATAATAATTATAATTTACAGCTTACAGTAAGTATACACTTTTGAATATAAATAACAAATTTCGCTTAAGTTTTATAAAAACTTGTGTGCGATATCTGTATTAATAATACACGTATATACAGTAAACACTTAACAATTTAATTATGTACTATTTTTTATGTATGATTATAAGGAAATATTGAAATCTGCAATATTTATTTGAGGTGATTTATATAGCTATTAATTGATAGGTATTCTTATCATATACGATATTAATTACTAATGCAGTTGTTTCTACTATATTAACTAATTTAACTGTATAATTAATTTTATTTTTAATATGAATTCGTCAAAATTTTTGCAATACTTATATTCTGATGTACTACTACAAATTTTGTTTTAACATTTTCCCTTGACTGTATTAGCATTTGATAGTCATTTACAGTATTAATATCATGCGTATTTACTACAGGGTTTTGGTATGTTCTTATATTCGAATCCTTTTTAAATTTATACGATTATAGGTATACATTTAATTCAAAATAATAATTATTATAATTTCAAACATGATTAATTAATTAATTTTTGTTTAAACAAAAATATATATACACATATATTTAAACAACACTCATCTTGGCACTCAATGGCACTTACATTATTTATTTCTATTTTTATTACTTCTAGTATTGCGATTGACCATCTGTACTGTATTTTTTTTGGTATGGTTCCAGTAGAGTTTTCATGAATGCAGATTTGTTCAGTAACATACGGATTCGATTTTATTATTGCTTCTTCCTGTACCACACTATTTTCCTCTTGATTAATACCTAATGCTTGTCTATGAGAATGTAAAGTCCCATCTCGTACTCCATTTAGTGCAATGTTTTCTTTTTCAAAATCATCTTTAGAATATAATACACCATCAATTATCAATCTATTACCCCTTAATTTTGCTGATCGATTTTTACTTCTAGCTATTTTTAGTTGTTTCAGTAATATTTTTCGCTCTTCTCTGTCTTCCCAAATAAGATCCTCAGAAATATAAACAGATGTTCCTTTCAGATTTCTTCTTTTATTAAATATTTCTTTTTCGTTTATATGTTACAAATTCTACCAAAATGGGCCTGATATTATTTGTTTGTTTGCCTAACCGTACGGTATTATTTATTTCTGAACCATCTATTTGAACAGAAAGTTGGTCTCTTAGTAGCAGAAGTATCTTTTCTTGTACATTCTCTTCTGTATCTTCTCTTACTCCATATAGTACAATGTTATTCTTTTTTGTGTTTCTTTTAATGCTTATTAGTTCTTTTTGTAATTCTTGATTACCTTTCTCCAATTTTTGAACTTTACTTTTCAGAGATACTATTTCGAAATCAACCTTTTCAGAAATTTCTCTTACATTTTTTTCAATTTTACTTGTGATATTATTATTTACATTAAGAATTAATTTATACACATCATCTATAGATACGGAGTTAATTATTTGTTCTTCTTTTAAAGACATATTAGTACAATTACAATGTTATATACACTATGCTCTGAGTCCAACTCTGTGTAGAAGTTCTTATTTATTTGTTATCTTGAAAAATGCCTGAATATTGATAAGTTTTTTTCACAGTTTAGCACTTGTATTAGGTACACTTAGAGTACTTTTATCAACTCATATCACCTCAATATTATAATATAATGCAGTTATTTTTATACTAATTGATCACAATCACTTATATTTTCGTCTGTGCAAAAATTATGTTTTAATTGCTGTGTATTCTACTAAAACTTGTAACAAAGCTGGATCAACTGTATGTACGTTTTACTTTCACCTTCACAAAATAACTCCTCTAATTATTTATTATTATTATAGAACTTTCTTGGGAAACAACTTTTTTGATTTCACGTATGGCGTAGGGCTTAATATTGTTCCAAATATGTGATGCTCCACCATATAGAGGTTTATTGGTTTAATAGTTTAGTAGATAATAAAGAAAATATATATTTTTAAAGTTGAACGCCTTGTCTCACGAAAGTGGAATGTTGTACAAAAAACTATTATAGGAAACATCTTTCTTATTTTTTATTGTTTTATGGTTTTCCAAAGTTAATAAGGAAAAAACTGGAACACCCTATATAACAAACCGTTGTTTCCGTGGACACACTTCTTAAACCGGAAATTACCTGCCAACCGCTGATAATACTTCCCCGCTTCTCGCAAGTCCCAACAAAAATAACTCCGAACGGGATGAGGAAGTTCCGTTTGTCTCTTAATCCTTTCCATTAAAAGTTTTAAAGCATTTCAGGAATTGTATAAAATTCAACTTTTCTACACCAGTTGTTCCTCAAATCGGATTTGTCACAAAACGAGTGGGTGTCTAAAGAATACAGACCAAAGGCGATTTCAGGGAACCATGTTCTCCACCACCGCTGGGGATGGTTTTAAATATCAAACGCAATCACAGCCTACTTTATACCGTTTTAAATTGAAATAATTCAAATTGCATGATCGCGTCTATTTATTATTATACATTCCTGAATCTGAATCAGGTTAAGATGTTTATTGCAACTCTACAAGGGATTTACTTAGCCGTGCATTTAAGGTTTTATAAAACAGTAGCATAAGATTTTGGTCTTCAAATAAAAACAAATGGTAACACACAGTAATAAACTAGTTTTTTGTGCACAAGAGTGGACAAAGCGTCAAGTGCGTAAAACACATCGATGTTACAATGAATTGCATACAATATTTTTTGTGAAAACGGAAAATTTGATATTTTTATGCTTTTACTTGTATTTTGAAAAGTGGGCAGGCAATCTACTTCTATGCATTGTGTATTCATTGTTTAATGTTAAGGTTGTGTCAACTTCAAACGTCGCACGTTGCCGTATTTTGTACAAAGTTTTGAGAAAAAATCCCCAAGAATGAGTGATAATGATGAGTGTTTGGATATTGACAACCACCAACCAACATTTTTTTGAAAATTTTACAAAAAAGGTATTACTAGCCTATTTCTTGAAGCTGCCCTCAACTTTGTGGAATAAATATTCAATGCTCCGCACCATGACTTATCTGAACAAAAACGTAAATATTAGCAAATTTACAAATCTAATTGATTTTTGAAAAAGACAAGTTTTCGGCTATCAGTTAAAAAATCAAAATTATTTTTGAAGCTGAAAATAAAACTCCTTATGAAACAAGCCGTCAACAAAGAGATCAGAACCGTTTGTTTAAACTTTAGAGGTTAGCGTTACATCTGGATTCTGGATCACTAAAATGTAATTTTATATTATGATGACTGGAATGCGCTAAAAGCTGCGCGAATGTATTATTTATGATCAGCGCCATATTTTGTTTTGTGCCTCTAGCAATGGCGGAGCAGTAGGGGCTTAGCTGATTGTGAATTGAAATGGAATTGAATTCTGAATATGAAGAATTATTTCGTGCTATATGCTGGTTAATTTTACAGTTCCTTATAAAACATGACATGTTCCAGCAATAACACCCACAAAAATACACAAACAATAACACTGAGATACAAGATAAAAGAAGAAGCCACACTGTACGCCAATGACGTGTTTACAAACAAAACAATGGGAAATTAAGAACACAATTCATATCTTACGTGCAGATGGTTGTCTCTCTCTCACCCACATACATAACCAATGAAGTATGTCTTTGCTGAGTTTCATGTGCCTCCTTTTGTCTGCTCCTAGGTTTGGTACCTTTATTTGGATGCGCAATGGGACTAAACGCATTCCATATCGTACATTTCAGTGTTCTGGACTCATTTTTTTTTCAATACACATGTGCTGCACGAATTTTAGCGGCAAATTCAAATTATAACAGAACATGTACCATCGGATGTATCCATATGTACTATCAAAATATGTCTCATAAAAGTCATCCATGGACGTCCATTGGACGTCGTGTGCTATTAGGGTAGTACTTTCACTACTGTTAGAGAAGAAAAGCTGGATGCCTTTACAATTAACTTTATCAATTTAGATAACTGTACCTTTAAAATTTATAATAAATAACTATTTGCATTGTTTTTAATGTTTTTTTTTACTTTTAGGCACTAATAACAGTTTTTAATAGTAATTACTTTTATTTTTGCCTGATGGCAAATAGCAAAAGGGGAAAGTGGGTATTTATGGTAAAATTGACTTTTCCCCAGGTTAAGAAACTAATAACAAAATGGTTAAAGAGTTGTAAACTGCATTCCGAAAAAAACAGTTTAAATATGTACATAGGTGGCAGTGGATATATTTGTAATGTTATCATTATCTCACTTACATACCCCCAAAATAGAAGGATAGGTATATAACAAATTGGCATTATTTTTCGAAGTTCTACGAACCCTCGAGGTTGGTGCATTAAATTCATAGTCACCTTGTACATATAATGATATTGATTGGATTTACAAATAAAAAATAAATACAATGTCATTTACATAATATTTTGTTCTATTTCACTTGAAAAGTAGGACATTTTTATTGAAAGACCCTTTGCCCCTTACCCGAGCTAAATTTTGAAATCCCTATTTTTATTTCTGCAATTTCCGTGAACTAATATATTCAGGACTGACGAAACATTCGATGACTTTTTACAGAGGTTTTAAACCATAATACCCTGAATTGCCTAAAAAAAGATTAAAAAATATGCAAGCCACCATAAACAAAAATTGCCCAAAGTGACCCTATAAACGGTCAAACTTTCGCCTGCTAACAATAAAGACATAAAAAATATCTACGGGCTCTAAGATTCAGCAATAGTGCCGCTAGGATGAATTTTATTATGTGTAATAAATGGCAATGGAGATAATGCACCGTGCATCGTGTTTTTGCAAATTCTCGAAATGTACCGTTCGAATTTCATAGATAATACGGGAAGCGAGTTCTTGCAGAAATCACACAAACCCTTTTTGTGGGTGGCAGATGTTTGGGTGTATGTAGGTCAAAAGCTTTAAACGTATTTGCAAAAAGGATTAAGTTATGGTCAGTTTCAGGGGCGGGTAAAAAAAATTAGGAAATGAAAACAGAAATTTATTAAAAATCGTGTAATCATAGTTTTAATTCAAAATTCATCGGCACACAGGATGAGATAAATATATATTTTTTATAGCCAAGAAAGTATCGCATGTCGGTAAAAGAATGATGGAACAGCAAATTTATGAATATAGAATGTGACGTTCATGATGTAAAAAATATAGGACAACTTCTTGACACTATGGAATAGAAAAATTTTAAATTAAAAAGTTAACTACCATAATTCTCAGAAGAAGACCAAAATATGAACGTCAATCCTGTTAATTCATCAAATATGTAAGACAGGACTGGTGTATTACGTTTAACATTCCTTAAAAAAGCCATAAAATACTACAACAAAAAAACAACTCGAACATTTTGTGCAACATTTTGGTGAGTCGAGCCAACATTCTGTTGAAAAAAAATCTATGTTAATATCTGGATTTGGCTTTTTATCATTAACCTAGATCAGTATTCTCTAAAAAATCTAAGGGTAAACATTGACCCAATAAATTATAAAAAGAATATATAATAGTAATAAGATTTTTTGTAGGTAATACATTAAAATCATTTACCGATTGCTTTAAAAATATGTTTTTGATGTATATTTTTTATTTCACTTAATATTGTTTGTATACAAATTATTACAATGAACGGAGAACATCGGTAACTGGTCGCTGCCAGAAACAGAATTAAAGTGCACATCGCTAGCATTAGCCGGGATTCTTTGATACTTAAAAAAGTTAAAAAACTAAAAAACTCTACATAAAAAACGTACTCTTAAAATCATCTAACTTTTTCGGCTTCTGTGTTATTTGAATTTAAAAGTTTCAAAGTATTTTCTGATGATTTTCTTTCAGACGCTGATATTGCTATTTCTTTTCTTAGTAGGCTAGTGCCAAATTTCCATTTCAATAAATATTAGTGTATTTTGCATGCGTGTAATTATTCGTGCAATTATTGAGAAATCTCAGGATAAAATTTAAACCTTGAACACCCTGTATTTCTTAAACCAGCGACATTCGTATAAGGCATGATGAGCTCAAACATAATATTGCCACAGAATTTGCCCCACTCACACCCAATTCGACCACTGTGGTACCGCGAAATGCTAAGATTGCCCCGATCGCCCCTACGCGATTCTGGTAAACAAACAAAATGCCGTGTATCGAGGCGGGACTGGAAAAATGGGGAATCGACGTGAAGCGTTCGAGTCGTTCGAGAAAATGGATCTAGAGATACTAGGAAATACCTGGAATATTCGTTTGGTCTATAAAAGAAGAATAAACGGCCGAGTCAGTCAGTTTTGTATTACAGTCTTGAATTGGAGTGTTTAGAGCGATTTAGATAGCGATTAAAAGTGAAATAGTGTTTAGTTGAGCTGTAATTAATATTCAGTAGTGTACAGAGTAGTTAATAAAGATAAGTAGGTAATTAATTAACGGATTGTTTTTCTGGTAAAAGAAAAAGTCAGATCGGGAAACCGTGACAATATTTTGGTGTCTAGCATATCCCGCTTAGTGTTGACCCATTCTTTCTGACTCACCCTGTATATTTTCTCACAAGTATACAATAAAAAAATCTAGAAAAAATGTTTAAATGACAAATTTATAAAAAATGTTAGAAAAAGAAAACAATTGTCTTGTGATTTTTTAAACGATAGCTCAAAATTGACCAAATTTACAGTCACTGTTACCAGACGAAAAAAATATGCCTACGCCCATGGCGTTACATGTACACAGTTATTATTTGCAAAGACGTATCCATCATAACTCCTACAATGGACGTAAGTAAAGGCTAGTTTTGTGACATTTCGTGTCAGAACCCTTTCATAATGCGGATATTTGCAAAGGCTGACCCACAATGACAAGTAGGTAGGTAAGAGACATTCAACGTGGATGTAATAATCTGCGTAAGTCTTTCGCAGTTGCGACGGCATTGTGGTTGAGGATTTTTTAATACGCCTATCAGTCATTCCCAACAGCTTTATTGGGACTGGGCGACAATGTTCCACTTAATCATTTATAAAAAGGAAATTTTTGTAGTTGGATGGTGGTCATGTGTGGTATAGTATTAAATAACGGGATATTTTTGCACTTATTAATACCGGGTGATAATAGAGTTCCTTAGACTTTTTTTAAAATCCTGAAATACTCTCATTTTTAGAATACGGCATTGTTTTATGTAAATGTATTTTTGTGAAAACGTTTCGAAATTGACAAAGTTTGATATTGGTTAGAATTTCAAAATGACACTCTTTTAGGCACTAGTAAAAGTAAAAAGGAAACATTAAAAGCAGTAAAAATATTTATTTATTATACATTTTAAAGGTACAATTATGTAAATTGTTTAAGTGAATACTAGAGGCATTCAGCTTCTCTACTCTAATAGCAATGCAAGTACTAGTTGGAATGAATAAATTGTTAAACTTTTTTAATTTCTTATTTCATGTATCTTTCTGACCTATGATTCTGTTTGCCATTTCTTTTTTCTGTCCAATGGAATTTGCGATATAGGTAACCATCGACAACTAAACTTGATCGCCAACCCCCATGTCTCTTTAAAAGTGTCATGTCCGCTCCAGAGTCTGCCAACATTGTTATAGAGCTGCGCCGGAAGCAATGGCCAGTGTATTTATTGGCGTATTGGTGAACATATTCTTAGAACATGAGATTTGTGTTCTGAATTTTGACACTAATAAATAACTGACAATCTTTTATGGAATCTACTGTCAAAAATTTGATTTCTTCCCTCCTACATTCTTGAAATACTTCATTAAAACAACTTTGGCTAACAGGAATTTTTTATCCTCGGCTTGTTTAATAGAGCGTTCAGCTTCGTAAATATTTTTCATTTCTTTGGCTGATACGAAAGCTTTCCTTTTAAAAATGCAATAAGGTTTGTAAATTTGCTAATATTTACGTTTACTTCAGAAAGTTGACGGCCTTAACGTCAGGAAATATGCTAGAGATACCTTTTAAGTAAAATTCTCAATATATTTTTCTTTGGTTCATGATTCAAACTTGTTTGTTTTTAGGAGTTTTCGTATACATTTTTCGATTTTTTGAGCTCTAATGTGGATAGGGCAGCTTCAGCAGTTTGTTCAATATTAAATATTGTTTTTAAAAAAAGAGAAAGTGCAAAAAATCATGTCTGACGTCACAGCCCAAACATAAAACCTGGGCAAATACTTGTTGCCTTTTTAAAAATATAGATTGACATATTTCATAATTTTTCGAGATTTAAAACATGGTTTTTAGAATAACAGTCCAATTTTTATTTCATGTTACCATAAAGAGAAACATCTGGGATTAATTTATTTGTTAAAAAATTAGTGAACGTAAAATGAACTGAATTAACTAACTACATATTTTCATTAGTTATTAGTTTATAACTAAACATTTCTCCGATAAAAAATTGTTCATCGGGTAATACAATTAATTTATTATTTTATTGTATTGTACAAATAAAGATTACGATATCCTTTTTAAGGTCAAAATCTTTGAAAATGAACTATTTTCTATGAAGTCCTCTAAAGTAGTAAAAGTTGGTTCACTTTTAAACCTTTATTGTATAACAAAGCTATCAACTAGCCAACTTTTTTGAGATTAATGCAAAAAATTAGGAAATAACTATAATATAATAGGCCTTTTTACTAGCCATGTTATAAAATTTGAAACATCGTAAAAAATATACGACCCTATCTTCTGCGAACTGCTTGTAGTAGGTAGTTTCATACAAATAAAAATAAGGACCATTGCATATTTACACATTGTAAGCACACCTTCAAAAATACATTATTTCTCCATATTTTACAAATGCATGTGTACAAACGTAGCTTTCCAGCACGTTACTCTGTTCTACAGCGTACGTTTGACATTTGAGTACGCTAGCGTCAGTGTAAGTTATTTACAGTAGCTTTTTCCTAACCACAATAAAACAACTGTTCGTGTGGATGTTAAATGTGAATAAATTGCAATACTGTGCACCTCCCCATTATGCAACACCTGTCTGTGCTTATTTAGATGAGCTGTTCCCGAATCGTTGGATAGGGAGAAGGGGGCCGATTGAGTGGCCAGCCAGATCGCCTAATTTGACACCCCTAGATTGTTTCTTGTGGGGATACTTAAAAAGCAAAGTATAAGTTACTAGACTGATTAATTTAAAGATTTAAAAGCAAGAATTTGTCCCGAGATACATCGTATACCTGAAGTTATTGATAATGTCCAAGCAGAATTTATTAATAGTCTTGGCTACAGTCAGGCAGCCAACGGTGCACAATTTGAACATTTAATTTAGTCGATTTTTTACATAATCATTATCATTTTCAGTACTGTAAAAATAAATTTTAAAATCTTCAAACATTATTTGCTTGAAATTTTTGTTATGTAGAATGACACGCTCTTTCAAATGGCATGATCAAAATTGGGGGTTGTTTTTTAAAAAAATTGTCGATGAAGTCATATCTCGAACAACGATGACATCACAAATGTGGGTCGTATGTCAAAAAGTGCCTTTTTTAAAAACAATATCGACGTGCCAGGGGATTTTTTCGAAAACTTCTCAATTTCAAAAATAAGGAATTTATTCGTTACTTTTCGAAAGCACTGTAGGTTTGGTTAAGTTGCAATATTTTGGAATCCCCTACAATGACCTGCTCTGTGTCGGTACTTATGCAGCACACCCTGTATAATATGTATACAAAGACTAAAATATAAATAAATTATTAATAGTTTTTCTATAGAATGTATACAAACATTACATTTCTAAATTATGACAACAATACAAATTAAGCAATTTTTTCTAAACATATTCAGTTATGTTTTGTAATTTTTACATAAAAACCACATAATACAGAATGCCGCACTTGAAACTGCGCCATAGAAATAATCAATACTTCTGCCCTGCATAATATGATATCTGAGATATCGCATCAAAACCGTCAATCTTCGATTTCACATGTTCAACATTTATTGAACGGCAGTTATCCTAAAAGGACATAAAATCAGCAGTCATGGTACAAATTTTAAAACTCATTCAACCTGTATTTCCTACCCATTTGACATCGGATCAAAATGACTTATGATCTTCCTTTCTTCCAAATTTCACAACGCTGGACGTACAAATTGCACGGCGAAATTTGCAAGTAATGCCATAAAAACCGTACAAACGATAAAATTTTACAACCCCCGGTGATTCTAACTGTAAACTGGACAACACTCGCTATTGTTGCGATCCTTTGAAGGCCAGGTGCCACGCGCTGGAAGGGTTGGTGCTAATCTCCCACACATTTCTTCATAATCTAGGGCAAATACGGTGTCAACACTGCCAGTTTGCGGTTCCTGCTTTTCATTAGAGCCCCTTTCTCGATGCCTGGGAATCGCTTTGTGGCCGTTTTCTATTCACATTCGAAATAAAGACGTATAAAGATCCGATGTCTGCCGGTTATTCATCTCAACTTGTTCGTGAGGGATTAGAGGCTTTCCTAACTGTTCACTTGTGAGTGTGTGGGATTTCTAACTGTTTGACGTGGAAGCAGTAAAAACGGCTCTATCTGCCAGAAATGGACGCAACATGAATCCAATTCGATATGATTTAAGAGTCTCAGAAATGATTGGAGCATGGCCTACAATCCACACTCGTGTCATACTTCTGCATTAGTGTGGCCTTTGTATACGATAAATATGTAATTTAATTTGCAATAAAATTAAATTTTTGTCTAATCATATGCTGCTTTTCCGGAAAAAAAATTGAAAAAAAGCTTAAGATGTTTTGTATGAGAAAGATGATGAGGATGATGACAATGAGGATGATGATGAGAATGTCGAGGATGATGGGGATGACGATGGTGATGATGATGATGATGATAAGAATGACGATGACGATGATGATGATGATGATGATAAGAATGACGATGAGGATGATGAGCATAAGAATCCTTCTAAGCATAGGGTTAAATAATATTATTTATCGCCAGTCTTGCATTACCATAACGATTTCCGGAAGTAAACAAACACTTTATTTTACTGTAAAAATGAAGTATTTTACTTGACGCAAATATTTATCAACATAGCCTCATAAACATAAATCGTTTGTCGCTGTCACAGCCCCAACAGTAAAAGTTTTGTTGCAAATTATTTATAAAAAATAATATAAGAAGATATTCAGTGCTCGCCGCTTGGCATTCGGGAAACGTCGTTAGAAACGTGTTTTGAAATTCTACCACAAAAATCAGTCGAAAAATACAATCGCCAGTATGACATATTCGTGAAATGATGTAAGAGACACGGAATTAAAAAATATAGTGAAAATGTTTTACTGGCATATTTTCCGACTTATCGAGAGGGTATTACTCCTTCAATGTGGTCCATGGTGAAAGCCCTTTCAGCAAAGAATTACGTTGACATTAGTAAATACCATAATATAGAAACATATTCCAAAAAAGCCCAACTCTTTTTCATGAAAAGAAACACTTAAATTTTACTAAATCCTCCAGACTAAATCTAGCTGATGATAAAGATAATTTATGCAAAGTTTTTAAAACCAATTTGATATAAATGTAGTAATTACTTTAGATTTGTGTTGTACTTAGCATAGCTGGAGCTTTACGTAATGAAGAACTTACGTAAAGTAAGTGACATAGAGCACAAAGAAACAATTCTGGTTGTTTATGTAATGAAAACAATGACCAACAGGTCTCGAATATATGTGATTACTTCAGAGTTTGAAGTAAAAGTAAAATCTGTAAAATTATTTAACACATATAAATCGAGTGCAGGTGAGATGTATATGATATGTGGAACTACATATGAAGGAACAGCCAGTTCAATTGTCGGTCATCTCACCTATGGCATACTGATGAGGGCTAACAAGCCCGAAACCGGTCTGTGTCTGGTGGAGTGGCCGACAAGGGTTCTTGGCTGTTTCACACAGATACTGCAGGTGTAATTCAATGCCGGTCGGGGCATTAGCCCGCGGAGTAGTTGTTTCCTGCAGTATCATTTATAGATTTAATGGCGCATCGCCCGGGGCGAGAGGTCTGCGGTTAAGTACCTACGATATTGTAGGTCGCTTTCTGCAAGTCGAGCCGCTTAGGCCGAGCAGGAAGTAGCAGACCAGTTACATCTCAAATGCACAGTCCAGCCAGTTGGAATCCATACTTTTGGAAGTGTACCAAGCAAAATTGAAAACTCTCTGCATTTAGCGGGACCATCACTTTATACATTGTTTTCGTCGCACGTCGAAAATCTGTCAACCTAAAAACGCTCCACCTTCGGTGTTGCGTTTTTAATAGTTGACAGTTGTTTTTCTCGACTAATTGCTAGACAACAGTTTCTCATTAAACAACCCAAATTTACCCGGAAAAATACAAACCTCTTGTGCAATCATAAGTGAAGAAACTATTTTCCAGAGTTACTACCGCCGAAAAATTTTGTTCACACCAGTGCCAACTGCTGTCTCCTTTGGAGAGCCCAAAGAATGTGGATCACTCTGTATATGAAATCATTAATTTATTCATTTAAGATTCACTTTTTAATATGGAATGTTATGCCGACTAGACGGGTCAATATGATTAAGAAGCCGATTACTGTTGCCCACAAAGGTAATTTTATAACTTTCGTAATAAAATATAGGTATATAACTTACAGTGTAAAGGGTTGAAAATGATATGCTAATCCTTTCGACCAAATATTGTCATTTGAGGCTTAAGAGACAAATCCTTGCAAGTAAATGCTACCGAGTGACGCAGAAATAAATTTTCTTGGAAGGTAATGCAATAATTATAAATTGTTGGGTCATTTTCCAAAGGAATGTCAACTATCCTAATGAATTTATAATTACAGAATGAGAAGATTAAGAATTATTTACATATTTCTATGATGGTAAATAAGTTCATTAAGAAATTTGACCATTTTATTAGTTCGTGTTAATCAGCTGGACTGTTAAATCATCAAGTCATTATCTTGGAGGAAAACCGAATCTGAAATTTACATAATAATATTAACGCACCTATCCTTGCTAATAACAGAGGGTAGAGATTTTGATAGCTGCTTAACTTGTTCGAATGACACGAATATCTCATCAACAGATTAAGGTAGAGATCTTGTGTTTGACATTTGAAAGCAAATGATGAACAGAAACGGTCTGACTTTTGAAATAACCTACTTTTTGGTTCTTTTTTAAGAACCACGCTCTTCAAATTTTGTTGTTTTACACATATTTGTCCAAAAATGGTCCAAATCAAATTATGTTTGTGTTCAATTCATTTACAGGGATTGATAAGAATTGTAGGAGATTTGATTTATATTTTATATGATCCTTGAAATGCAGATCTGTATAGAACTTTCTTCGAAAACAAAATCTTCTAGGAATAGTCCAAACAAAAATTTTATAACTGTACCAACGGAATATTGGAGAAAGTTGAAGTGGTTTAAAGCAGTTAAAAGAGATATGCCCAAATCAGGAATTAGTTTGTTATGTTGTGAAGATCACTTTAATATAAAAATAGTAATTTCATGCAAATTTTTACATGAAGCTTAAAACTATCGTTATATTTTAGTTAGAAGAAGACATGGAAAACTATGTGCGTTTCAAATTAACAACCGCACATATCGGCTCAACAACATGTGGTGAAAATGAATGAAATTATAGAATGATTGTCAAGTCAAATTCCAAATTCCTGAAACCGACAACTGAGCCCTTTCTAGTACTACTTTCCTACGTCATCACGAATAAAAACGCGTTTCGAATTTAGTAAAACAATCGTACAATACTAATTAATGTGATATCTATGTTTATTTACTTTATAAAAATTCTTATTGAACCAAATTATGAATTATGGAAACAACCCTATTCATTCTTAATGTAGCTAACTAGATATTATAGTAATAAAAAAACATACTGAAACGTGCTATATGAAAATAATCTTTCAAAATCCATTTTGGACAATCTTTCATAACAGAGGATATCTCATCTATTTCTGCATTTCAAAAAGTGATTGTTCATTCTTAATTGTAGTTAAATAGCACAGATACATAAAACAAACAGAAAATTGGCACTTTAATAACATTTCTTAAAAGATTATTCTTCCAAAATAAATGTCTTATCACAGCCATTAAGTTTACGATACGGTAAAGGGTTATTTCTACCTACACCTACCACTTGTTAGGTAATTCTGGTCAATAAAACTAAGCTACTAGGTCGCTATCTGGACTTGTTTATTGCCCCGTAGCAACACTACTGTTTGGCCATAAATTTAAAAGGGTTAAATAAAGTAATTGACTTACGGAGAAGCTTACAGAGAAGTGTGTCGGATGATTCGAAGAAATTGGGTATGCAAATGAATTTGGCCTGCATTTTATTTAATTCTGAAAAATAACGGTATTTAGAAAAGTTACTAGTATTGCTTACAATAATTCACAGTCGGAATAGTGACAAGGAAATAAAGTAAGACAGAGTAATTCTTTGTTATTTAGCATTTGAGTGGGGGTAATATATAAGATTAATAAAATAACTTAAATATATAATATAAATATATAGAGAGAAAAACCTAGACACATGCATATTATAACAAAAGAATTGTGGATAAAATACAAACCAAAAACCGGATAAATCAAAAGAACTACTTATAGTAAAATAAGTATAAGTAACATAATTTGCTAATTTGCAAAGACTTTTTGTTTAAAGCAGCTAATAGTATCATGAAAAATATCCACCGAATATGGCTTCTAAGTTCCATTGCGTACAAAGATGAAAATTTTAACAAATTACACATACGTCATGTACTTAGGCCATTAAGATGGAATCGATCCTTGAGGGACCCCAGACGTAGCATTTATTTCTATATAGATCGGAAACCACAATACTGCACTGGCAATCTCCTCTGAGAGAGTTAAAGAAATCAACAGATGATTTAGCTGAGCCAATATTTGATCATTTTTTTATCACAAACGAATTGAATTGAATTGAAGAAATAAATATGGTGGAAATGGAGGGAATGGAAGCGGAGATATCTGAAAAAACTGGCTTATTTTGTTCAGAGAAATTTTAGATTGAAGTCTCCGGGAAGCGTATGTACTCTATGCTTAAAACTACGAACAACTTAAATAATGGTGTCGATATATCGTAATTTAAGAAGATAGTAGCATTTCTAAAGAAGAAAAATGTTGGACATCATGCAAAAAAATCAAAGGTATTTACCAGAGAAGAGATGAACAAATGCCTGCTGAAAGTCCCCGATGAAGCCATTATGATGAAAGAAGTGATGATAATGGGAGTCGCTGGGGCTCTTAGGCGTGATGAACTTATGAAGACGACAGTTGATGGCATTACGGATGAAGTTTCAGTTGTCATTGTTAAAGTGCCTGATATCAAAACACATATTAGTCGAATTTTCACGATCACTGACAAAGCCAATGAAAAAGTCCCTTTTTGACGATTTAGCGAAAATATACAGGCTTAAAACCTAAGGAGACTAACTCTCGTCGATTTTTCTACTCAGTTCGTCAGGGAAAATGTGTAAATCAACTTGTGGGTATAAATACATTGGGACAAATACCACAAAAAATTGCCGAATATTTAAAACTGCAAGATCCAAAATCCTATACTGGACATGCTTTTAGAAGGACGTCGGCGACTTTGTTAGCAAATACTGGAGTTGACAGAACAAATGTCATTTTAGGTCTTCTGGTGTCGCTGAAGGATATGTTGCAGAATCTTTAACAAAGAAAATAGAGTTTGCGGATAAGATTTTACATACCAACAGCGGCAGTGACAATGAATTTGAGTCCATTCCAGTGTTTGAAGACATAACTACTGAAGTTTATTCTAATCCTAACATATCTAAGTCAATAAGTAATACAGACTGTAAAAGCAATAGATAAAAACGAGGGAAAAACTATTACGTTTAAGAATTGTACAAAATGTACCTTTAATAAATGAGCCCAGCATTTGTTGGTGAAAAGAATTACTGATTTTTACTTACCGCATTAATGCTGTTGTGAACTCAAACAACACTATTCTTTTTTTGATTTCTATGGAAACAAGCCAGTGTTGTATATTCAACTTACAGAATGTGTCAACAATGACAGTAAGTGCATATTTCAGAACGATTGTGCGAAAAATTATTTAATAATACTATAAACCTCTATTGTTTGATATACACAATTGTCGCCAGTAACCGAAAAGACATGGAAACAACAAGGATTAGGCATTGAAAAGTGATGGATTCAAAAATTGAATAAAATTATATAGTTCCATTTAAAGCAACGAATTTAGTAACGTCTTCGGATATAACCAGAAGTGACAACTTCATGAAAACATTGAAAAGATCATATTTTCACAAAAAAATACTACTATAACTTTAAATACTTATGTGAACTCTGTATATCTACATTATAATGAATCTTTTGTACAGGAAGGGAGTAACTTTCACTGAACGAGAAATTACAGATCACCCTGTCCAGCATCCCTCGAGGGCGGAGGGGTGCACGTAAATTTGTCCAAGACTAGGTCACAATGTGGCAATGTGTGTCAACCCCTTGCATTTATTCTGACTCATTCACTTGCGATCGTGGCCGCCACCCCAGCAAATAACTCCAAAAATGGGAAGATATTAAGTGGGCCAACCCTTCCGCTTCCGCAAATCTCGACATGTGCGGCCGAATGTGTGGGTGGATTGTTGCGGGACCCCTGCCCGGTTATTTCATTTAGTCAGAATTTAGACGTTTCTCCGATATATTAACAGCCACACATTTATCACTATAACAGTTCTCATATTTGTCTCCCAAAGCTAGTCTCTCTTTTTATTATCCTAGACCCGAAAATATAGTTTTTGCAGGATGGGCCTATCGCACAAGGTTTTGCCAACACTATACTAATTTAGTAATGTCTTCAGATGTAACCAGAAGTGACAACTTCATGAAAACAATAAAAAGGTCATAATTTCAGAAAAAATAGCTTCAGACAATATCTTAACACTCTGTTGTTAATGAATTCACATTTTTCCTTACACTAGTTACACTAAACATTTTATACCTATTTAGAAATCAAAAATATAATTAAGTTGGAAGATTTAGTGTTGAAAATGCTTTATATACGACTATTGCATAATGACCATGATTTGACACTGTTTCGAATGTGATAATTACATTATCCCACATGTGCTCTTTAAATTTATTTAGTTCATACTAATATATTATAAACAAATAAACCTTTAGTTACCGTAACTATAAACATGTTCTGGGAGTTATGCTAAATAGTTAACTCCCTCTAATGTATTTACAAAATTGTCCACTGAATTTTCCCGAATTGCAAGAATTTTCCGTTGAACTGTTGTCACGGCCTATGACTGTAGTCAAACATAAAGTTGATGCTCCACTTCTTTCATATGATATGGCAGCCAACATTTTTGCAGTATTGTTTAGTTTCATGCTGTCGGTCAAATATACTTTTCATTTTTAGAAAACTCAATATATTGACATTATTCTCAATATATTGACTTTTTTCTCAATATAATGTGAAAAATCCCAATATCTTGACTTTTCTCTTAGTGCTGTGATAATTACATTCCACTAGCGATTTAGGTTGTAAAAGCGTGTTTGTAGTCATAGGCGTTGCACGTAGAATCGAAAAAGGGGACCAGTTTTTCGAGAAAAACCTTTGCGATTTCTTTAGAAAATTATTTTTGTCGTATTCTTATTCACTTTCATTTGAACCCCTTCTGTCTAAATTTTGACAACCTACCTTCAGCGCTTCTTTACATTTCAATATTATACATAAAACATTTATGTCGCCGGTTTCAGATATCACCTCATGTGATACATGTTATTTAAAGAGTTTAATGATGATAAATAAGAACAAATAGTTATGTAATAATATATCGTTATAAAAAAATATATGACACACTAATAAATGTAAAAATTGTTATGACAGATGGGATCCCATTTAAAAAAAAATTAAGTGAAAGAAAAATTTATCGAGAATGTGATACTAAGCTTAATGAAAAACAAGTAGTAACACTAAACTGTTTGTCTAACTAATAAATTTAAAATTAAGAGATAAGCGAACGTAAAAAGACTTAATTTTGTGTGCTCATATCTTGAATACTTTTAAAAATATTTCATTCAAATTTAGCACAAAGAGGTTTCCTTTTGAAGCTAATATCGGACGTCTATGATTGAAATTAGATATTATTAGAGGTCTGAAAGTAATTGCAAGAATTTTCCGTTGAACTGTTGTCACTGCTTATGACTGTAGTCAAATATGAAGTTGATGTTCTACATCTTTCATGTGACATGCCAACCAACATTCTTACAGTTTTAGTTTTCAATTCCATGCTGTCGGCCAAATGCTCTTCTGCTACCGTTGAACTTCTCCATCCATCATGTCTCTTCAATGTCATCATATTTGCTCCTGAATTGACCAAGGCAGTCGTGGAAGGCCTCCGCAGACAATGTCCCGTGATAACTTCTGGATCTGACAAGCCCAAAAGCTAGCAATTTTGGAATATCAACCACCATAACCGAGCCCCTATCTTCAATATGATTAATTCAATTTCAAATGTTCTTGATCTCTACAGCCCCCGAAATAACCCATAATCTGAACCACCTGTACAATAGACAATAATTGTGCAGTTCTTATAGTTTAATGTATTACCTTATGCAGTAAATGATCTTTATCGTAAGCATTCTTCAAAAATTTGACAATGTCATCCTGACTAAACACGCTTTTGAGAAACGCTTCCAGTTCATAAAACTTTCTCCCATCTGTATTATTATAAATTGTCATCACTGATTTTAACATTGACCCATAGGACTGTACGATTCAGACTGTAAGAAAAATAAATCAATATCACTTATATTAGAACGTGGAAGAATAAATACATACCATGTCTTGGAAGTACTACCAACAAAGTCGGAATCAAAGTATAAGAAAGAATATGACAAATTCCGGCAGTGGCTGAAAGTTAACTATATTGAAGTGAAACTATAATGCTGGCTTACTTTCAAGACATGATATATATTTATTCTTCCACGTTCTAGTATGTGATATTGATTTATTTTTCTTACAGAGGATCGTACCCTGTGGACTAAGTGGTCGATGTTAAAATCAATGATGAGCAGGTTTACGTTCTTCTCAAAGTCTACAAAATGATGTGACTTACGACTACGTGGCCATATTGATGTCTATTTGGGTATCTTCCTCGGTATTCTCGAGCTGCTTGTCTGGCGTTCCCATTGAAATACCCATGTACAAAGGCAATATATGCACACTTTCAGTTGTAAATAGATGCATTTTTTATTGAAATCAAAAACAAATCAGGCTTATTTATTTATTTATTTATTTACATTACACTGTTCAACAGGTACAAGTAACCCAGTTACAGAACAGGAAAACACAGAACAATATGCATAATATATAAAAACTAATAGTTAAAAAATATAAAATAGTCATATACAAACAAACACAAAAATTAGAATCAACTTAATCATTTTAGGTAAAAAGATTTTATGTCATTAAGGCTGCAATTAAAAGTATCTATATTGTTGACGTTACAATTGTTACAGATTACAAAAAGAGGAGAATATTTAAGAATATTTGTGCGGGCGGCGGGTAGATAGAAAGTTAAATTTCCTCTAGAACTAGGTCTGGGGACAACAAAAAATAATTTGGACATGAACTCTTGGTAATCTGCTGAATTATGTATCACTTTATGAAGAGAAACCTGAGAGCAATATTATGTCTATATAAGAAATTTTTTTTTGATATTAACGCAGCTACCATCTGCGAAAATATAGTCATAGAGCTTGCAGGACACTGTATATTTCAAATTAGTCGATTCTGTTTCAAAATTTGTTAATTTCATTTCAGAAAACATAGTTTTTGCTGAAAACCAGTATTTTAACAAACTTTACTTTTATTATGAGAAAAGTGTTTGATCAATATTTTATATAAATAAACTTATTAGATTCTTTAATGGTAGCGATTCACTTGATCGTTTACAATTTGCCCAAAATTCACATCGCCGCGTCACGAAATCCCCGGACGGCTATTAGCCAGTTTCAAAGCCCTCTTTATTCTTTATTACATCAATAATTTTTTTAAATTGTCCCGCAGGTCCACCCGACTGCAAGCACCCACTTTTTCGGCAGCGCAATAAAAAATAACATTTTTTACCTGTCGTAAAGCTAGAAAGTTTCACCGAGCTCTCATAAAAACATTTGCATATCGCTCTTTTGTGTATTCTGATGACATCGAAGGTGGCTTATGCCGTCCCGGGATTTATCTAGTTTCGACTTGCTGGGGTCCCGAGACAAGTTTTGTTTATAGGGCGTGTCCAACCCTTGCCCACTGTCGTTCATAAATGTGCAACTTTGCAAGATCTGATAAGTCCATGCAAATTCCAAGTTAACCGGCGATGGATTATCCAGTGCCAAAAGGCTTAGTAATTACCTTAAAGATATTTGCTTTGTGTTGTCGTAGGACTCTTAGACAAACAGAGGAACTATTTTTGGTAAATATGAAGTGACAGGCAAGAGGTAGATTTGTTAAATCTACAGGTAAACTATTGCGGAATCGAATGTTATTGTCCAAAAATATTCTGCTTTCAAAATGTTACACATGGAAAATATATTTTTTAAATCTCTAGCGGATTCTCAGAATGATTTTTATTGCGAATATATGATTTTAATAATACTACTATTTGTTTAGTAACTCATTCTGTCCTGATTTCTTCTAAACGTCTTGTCAAAAATATTTAAAAAATTAAATTGATACTCTGTAATAAACTGTTTCCTCAATAAAATGATGAATAATCATATTTAAATTCACGTATTAAATATTAATGAAAAATATAATGATTTGAACTGGTACATGAGGTACTCAAAAAAGTTACCTTGAACATACATATTTCTACCAGATCTGGATTTACAAAAAATATGTTTTTTTTAATTAATACTGAATAGTAAAGCATCAAAAAGCATGTAAAACATATTCAGGACTTCAGACGACTTACGTTATACGAACAAATGAATAACTCATTATATTTTCATCAAAGAAACTGCAACTGAAAATACTAAAACTATATATTATACTAAATATTTGCACTATACAAGGTGTAACAGTAGTAAGTATTCAAAACTTGTGAGCTTGTAAAACAAGTCGAAAAATTACAAAAACCTTAGTACAACTTTTGTCGGTGGCGGCTCCTTATGGTGATACGCTCACTTAAAGGAGTAACCTCAGAAACAGTTTTTAATGCGTAACATCTAAACGGTTCAACATTAAGTCACGAAATTTTGGTGAGATATTAACCTTGACGTGCTTAAGTCTCATTAACTACATTTCAAAATTTTCTACAGGGGCGTAAGAAAATGCAAGGCTCAGGTACAAATCTAGTCATATCTATTTTGTAGTTAATTTTTTCTAGTTTCTGACTCCAAAATATTAAAATATTAAGTATTTAACATAAAAAATGTACTCTTGTTAAATTTCAATAGGATGTACCGTTTTTCAGTAAATTCGATTTCAATCATTCCTAACGTGACCCACATTTAACATCCATAGCCAAATAAATTAATTGCAGTGTGCCATGGGAAAAACAACTAGTCTGGCAGTTAACAGAAATGTCAAGTATTTTTAGTTTGAAAATTGTATTATTTGAGTCTACGCAGTGCCATTTTATAGTGAACAAAAATAGATAAAAATTATTTAAAAATGCAACCGTATACATAATATGTAGATATGCTTTTGTTAGGTTAGTGTCATGGGAGCGCAAGAGCAGCCGCACACCGATATGGTATAAAGTTCCCCAATAGAAATATACCCAATTATAAAATATTTCTTTGCACCGAAAGGCGTTGTTTTTCTGTTATTTATATTACGGTATTGTTATTTGTACTATTGTTTTTAATTGTTACTGTTAAAAGTGTTAAAAATACTTGACATTTTTGTTAACTGTCAGATTAGTTGTTTTCTTCATGGCACACTGCAATTCTTAATTTATTTGGCTATGGATGTTGAATGTGGGGCACGTTAAGAATGATTGAAATCGATTTTACTGAGAAACGGTACATCCTATTGAAATTTAACAAGAGTACCGTTTTTATGTTAAATACTTCAAATTTCAATATTTTCGAGTCAGAAACTAGAAAAAATTAACTACTAAAAAGATATGATTAAATTTGTCCCTGAGTCTTGAATTTTTTCACGCCCCTGCGACTTATTGAACACGTCAAGGTGTATATTTCACCAAAATTTCGAGACTTAATGTTGAACCGTTTTGATGTTACACATTAAAAACTGTTGCTGAGGTTACCCCTTTAAGTGAGCGTATCTCCCTTAGGAGCCGCCACTGACAATAGTTGTAATAAGGTTTTCGTAATTTTTCGACTTGTTTTACAAGCTCACAAGTTTTGAATACTTGCTACTGGTACACCTTGTATATTTCACTAAATTACAAAAAATTATTGTTTTTAGCACAACAAACTATAGAAAATTATGCTGACAATAAAAACATTTGCAGAACGGCATCCGTGACGTAGTCTGAGTTCTTGCCGCAAGTGTATGTAACAGAAATAGATTTACGTTATTAAAAAATCCATATTTTGCATTTAATATTTTTTTATCAATGCACCCAACTTTAATTGAATAATGGAAATTAAAAGATTAAAGTGTAAACCTAATTTACCAGTTTAGTATTGTCTTAGTTATTACTACGTTATTTTGTCTTTGGTAGACATAGAAGTGTATCAGAAGTAGTCTATAATCTTTTTAAAATCTAGTTATCCTTATCTACCTGACAAGTATTATACTCTATGTTTCTGTATTCAAATTATAAATTATCTTAGATAAGCTACTAGATTAGAATAAGTCATCTTTTGTTTCAGTGTGAAATTAGAAGATTTTTTTCAATTTTTGCTGTGAAGGTAAAGCCTCAAGATGGTCACGTGATAAGCCCCCCTCCCCTTTTTCTCCTTCTGTAAACTTGATTTAATGAACACATGGAATAAATGCATTGTAGTGCTTCTTTTTTGTACCATTTGTACCAACAGTAAATATTCAAATAAACGGAAAGTATCCCCACGAAAATTAAATTAGAGTAATAAGGCTTAAACAAATATTTTTTAAATTAAACATGTACAACTACAAACAAATATGTAGGTATAGGTATTTTGATCGAATGAATATGAATGAATCAATAATTTGCAATGAAAGCGCAAAATACCCTCAAAATTCAATATGTTTGTCAAAAAAGTAAAAAGTAAGTAACAAAGTGCAAATTATTAATTACTATAATTGTTTTAGTAGTCATGTTGGGATATCTAGGTTTATACTGTTAAGGATATCTCTAGGACTGGTAATATAAGACTGTTGGATAAAAATATCATCAAAATTTGATTAATATGGGATACCAATATTTGGTTATAATTATAATAACCCAAGGATAGCTTGCAGGATAATCCAAAACTGCGATCACAACGACTACAAGAGGATATTCGAAGTTTGTGCTGTCTGTGTCGCATTTTAAAGATCTATATAAAAAAGTGACAGAAATGAAATTATTCTGCTGCCAAGAAAACTGTCCTGCGATAGTAAGAGGTAGAAAAAGCTACCCTTAAAATTTGATTCATGCGTAACTTTTTTCTTATTGCTCTCTTACACCATTTACAAATTTATTTCAAATAGCCTGATTTATTTTAAACAAAAAAAATATCTTGTAATTTTTTCACAAAATTAACGAGTTTTTAGGAAAAAAAGATTTAGAATCAACAAGGCATGATTGACATATGGTACAAATTTAATCGAAGTGTAATTTATCTAGGAGGCGACTGACACGTTGACATTTTACCTTAATTATAACAATTCAGTTGCCACCACAAGAACTACCTTTAGCAATAAATAATTGGTATCTAAGAATTTTTCGAGTTCTTCTCTAGTAAACATACTTAACTTTTTTGGATTATAGCCAGAAAATATATTTCTCTAATGAAAATTAATAGGGATCTCTAGTATATTTTTTTTTAAATCCTTCCCAGAAAAGTACCAAAAATTCCATAAAGAAATTGTTTTTCTTTCTTATCTTCCATGTATATCAAGCTAAAGAAACCAAACTTGATGAACATTATCTGTCAATAAAGCAACACTCTTTGAAATGTTTTCAACCCTGAAATATTTTTGTAAGGGGTTGAAATAATCAACCTCTATGACATTTTTTTCGATAAAATTGTTTTCTTTTAAAAAAATATGTCTATAAGAACTGTTTAAAGAGAATCTATTTTACAGAAAGATCTAGTAGCTTGTTCAAGCAAATTATCAACTAATATTTTCTACACAAAATCATAAAACTTGTGAAACTGTATGAAACAATGAAATGACATTGACATTTGTTTCAATAGATTCCACTGCAAACAACAGGCCACTAGATGTTCACCAATTTGGTTTCTTTAGCTTGATATACATGGAAGAAAAAGAGGAACCATTTTTTTTTAAATTTTAGGGAAGGGTTTTTTCAAAAAATTGTATGCCACAGACTCCTATTAATTTTTATTAGTGAATCGACCCTTACATTTTTTCGGTGTTATTTCTGCAGATAAAATGCGAACCTAACTGCTTATGTCCACATTTTCTTTGACAGACAACATTTTCTTATGCTTTGAATAATAAGACCATAATGAAAAAGATTGCACACTTTGATTTTTCAGATACATAAGCCATGATTATTTTGTCTTTTACACCCCTTGCTTGCTTTTTGTTGCGCCTAGCAGAAATGAATCATAAAATAACTTGGACTTCTCTCAATCAATGATCTGTCACAATTTGAAATGAATTTATTCACTAGAATAAATTAGCTAAACTTTCTTCTCGTAAATAAATATTAATTTAACTCACTTGGTCTATAATGTCTATTAAGTTGACGTTGTTTTTCAAAATTTCAAAAATTAAAAATGTCTAAATAAGCATCGATGTAAAATAATATTTGTAGTCCAGGAGAAATCCATATTTTTATCATGTTCCAATAGTTCCTGCGAGACCTCTCACTGTAAGTCAACGTCGGCGTCGTGATGTCGTTGCCCTCTTGCAAAAACCACGTGCCGTTTTTTGACTTGACTCCAAAAACCGTGCCAATAAAACTTTACGACCCACCCCACAGCACCTTCATAAAAAACGTTTAAAAATTGCAAGCGCTTTTGACGTGCCGCCATCGTCGTCAGGTAGGTCTGGAAACGGTATATGACGTGTAACGGTACCGTCCAGAATCCCTTTACTTGTGCTAAATGTCCAGTAGCAGGGCTGTGGTGGTGGAAAAATCCCTGCGAATCCTCACCCCCATTGGCGAATTTTTCAATAGTGCCTCAAGCCAAGTGACATCTTGTATAAATGCGATAAAGGTCTTGTGATAAGCCATTACTATTTGGAAGTGTTGTGGGTGAAGTTGTAATTTTTTTAAATTTTTTGTGCACTGGATTAGCAGAATTTGAAAATGGTAAGTGCAATCTCAAAAAAACTGAAAAAAAAATTAAATATTTTTTAAATTTTCTCATATATGTCATTAAATTAAAATTATTTTAACATGAAAGGGAATATATCAAAAATTCCATTTTTTTATGGTTTACTGTTATTTTTGTTGAAACAGTTCAAGAAAGTTGTGAAAAACATCGAAATTTATTTTTGGAATTTCAAATTAAACTTGAAATCTTAGATATCAGAAATAGTAGTACTTTTTAAAAAATATTAATATTCAATACAATTCAAATAAAGGCATATATCTAATATTTTTTACAATTTACAATTTTGTTAAAGAAACGTTCTTAAGTTTTCATCAACCATTCAAGTCATATCTTTTTATACCGGTTGTCAAAATTAAGGTAATTTTGTTAAAAAAGCATATTCCAAAGCTGAAAAAAAAATTATTTAAAATTCATAACTTCTAAACACTTTTGAAATATTTTTGGCACATTTGGAATACTTTGTAGAATATTGGTAGGAATAAAATTTGCAGCTTACGCAAAGTACCAATGGCATTTTCATCTTTTTTTTTTTCTGTCACATTTTTTGTGTCTAGCCCTTTAGAGATAAATTTAATTTTCTTAAGAGCGGTAGCCACTGATACTTTACGTAAACTGCAAATTTTATAATTGATATCTATCAACATAAAAAAATTATGTCAAATTTTCGAAAAATAGCTCAAGTTGTTTAGAAGTTATAAATTTTAATTCAATGCATTTTTTATTAGCGTTCGAAACCCTATATCTCAGAAACAACGCTTTTGGAACACCTATATATGCGTACCTATTTAACAAAACACCCTGTATATGCAGTAGTACTAGTAGATGTGAAAAAATTGAAAAATTTCATTATAATCATTCTAATAGCTATAATATCTATTTGGACTATTTACACAAATTTCAGCTAAAATAAATCATATAACGTATTTTTGCATTTTAAAAATGTTTTTTTTGCCTTTTGAAATGGAATTAATAATAAATAATTGAAAAATAACTTAAATGGAATTATATAAGGTCAGCCATTTTGTACGACTATTCAAGGCCTTCTAAGGCAACAGTTTATCTAAAAAAAACTTATATTTTGTTTTTCAAGGTCTTATAAACCAACCATATAATTTCAAAACGAATTTAAATAATAATTTTTACGAAATGATCTTTGAAAATTTATTTTCCCAGGCGAATTTTTTAGAACACGCTGTAAAAAATATTATGCCATCGAATAGACCATGAAAAGAGCTTTAAGGGCGCCGTATTCTTGAAATAGTGTTTTCTACAAATGCAAATAATTTTAGACATTTATGAACTAAATAATATGTTATCTCATGCCATCTGCGAATTTTCAAAAGAAAAACGAATATATAACGACAGAAAATGGTCTAACTAACAAATTTTTAGGTACAGAAATCCTTCAAAACACGTATTTTTTAAATTTAATTGTAGATGTATATATTGTTATAACATAAACTTACATAGTTCTACATATAAGACTGTCCAATTTTGTTTATAAGTATGTGAAAATATTTGTTAAAATGTGGGGTTAAAATAGCTAAATAATGTATCATAAACGTTTTTTAAGTTACAATTTTATTTGAGAAGAATTTGAATTGCAAAAGCGAATAAAGAAAACATCTAGAATTTTATTTTGTGTATTACTTTTGTTATACGAGTTTTATTTTTCGAGATTTCTGTACCTAAAAAACACCATAAATTTGGTCATTTTACGTCAAGAAATACGGCGACCTTAATTTCATATATGGAACAAAAGATTTTGTTATTGCAGTTTTGTTAGAAATATTCAAATCATATTTGGCTTTCAAAGTACAGTTCCACGAAAACAAAACATTATTAGTACATATTTAAGGCTTTAGAAATGCGGCCTGCTTAATAATAATATGCCGCCCCCTCTCCCGCACAAGTCTTCGACTTCTGGGCTAATCCTCGTGATTGGAATGAGGGCTAGAGATATTATTACTATTATTTACAACTTTCCTTCAAATTGCATCCTTCCAAAATGTTTGTTTTGCTTTACTTTAATTTAATTCATTTCAATTCAAACTTTTAAATAATAATATTGAAAACTAAATATTCCATAAAAAAATTAATAAGTTTCTAAATTACATTCAACTTTTTTTGTAGATGAACACAATGAGACCAGTGGTTACCACATTTCTACCACTAATCCTACCTAGGACTCCCAACCACGACCAGCAGTATGAGAACAGCGATCCCCCGGTCCTGGATCTATGCACCAGGAAGCGACCTATAACCCCGGAATATTACATAAATTCCAAACCTATAGAAACACCCCCATGCGCCGTTAGCCCCCAGTCCCAATTTTCGGACAGCTCCGAGGTGTCCAGCACAGACATAAACTCAAATTGCACCAGGTTGAAGACTGTACGACCCTTCAAGGCTTACCCCAAGGATCCCCTATCCTTGGCCTTGATAGGAACCACCACTGACATCCTGAATAAGGACTCATCAGAAGCGTATGTAGAATTCAGGAACAAAATGCTGTCCCAAGTGCAGAACAGTCAAGTAACCAACAAGAACATGAGAAGGACCCAATCCAGCAAACATATCACCGATCCCAGTTACTGGGAGAAGAGGAAGAAGAATAATGAAGCTGCTAAAAGGTCCAGAGATGCTCGTAGAGCCAAAGAGGACGAAATCGCCGTCAGATGCGCCTTTTTGGAACAGGAAAATATTCAGTTGAAGTATAGACTAGCTTCTGTTGAGGCAGAGAAGAAAAGACTCTACGATATGGTTTATCATTAGTTATCTGTAGGGCAGCGTAAATATTATACAATTGTGATCTCAATCTTGTCATTAGGCTAATTAGGTTGTAAATATAGACATGTACTTCTTCGCTGGGAAAATATATTTATATTTGTAAATTGTTCGTATCTTTTCTCAGAAATTGTTTAGCAAAGGTTATTAGACGGGTTTGTCGAATTTTTGACAAAGTGAATCGTTAAGGGTCCATACTAGTGATTAATACAACATATTTTTAGACTATTTAATTTTTTTTAACAGATATTAAGATTTATGATGTAGGCAATGAAAATTACAATCATTTGACTAGTAGCAGTGTTAAAACCTATTTGTAATATAACTAAGGTCTTCAAATGTTTAAATTTACTTTGGAGAATTAATATTTTTAATAAATAAATGGTAAGTACTTCATCGAACTGTTTTTTTTTTTTTTGTAGAAAAATGTTTTTATTTGTATCATTTTTCTTATTTTTTCTTAAATATTAAAATTTTTATTATGTTGCTTACGTTTAGGTTGAGAATCCAACTAAAAACTCTCAATTTGAAGATTTAAACTGAAAAATAAAATTTCAAACGAAATAATATAATAACTATTAAAATATGTCAATAAATACTTTAATGAAAACAAATCACATTTTCTATTTAATGTGTTGGTCATGTTTTTTAAATTGTATTTATTATTAATATTACCCTCTCAAAAAACTAAGTATACCCGCCTGTGGCTAATAAATTTTACAAAGTAAAAGCACCCTACGGCACGATACCCAACTTTTTAAAGTCGTAAAGAGAAAGCAAATTATCGTAAAAAATAAAATCGGAAATTCCTCGAAAGATTTACACTTAAAAAATTACTCAATGCAAATTTCATCCCTAATAAAACACCCATAAATCCAGGTATGCAAAGCGGTACTCTCTCTGTGAGCATAACACTCTTGCAAAACTACCCCAAGAATTGTGTCAAATGACCGCAAAGTGTGTGGTGCTCTAGCGCAGACTTTTGGAAATAGTTTTGCCACTCCCCCTGACCTTCGAATGAATGACTATTGAAAAATTTTCTGCCACTTTTGCGAAATCTCCAAAAGAGGTGTTTTGTTTTCTGACATTCCGCAGCAACGTAAAGCAGTTCAGAATCCTGATTTTTAAGGTACGTGGACGATTTACTAATTATAATAAGTTTACAGTTTATAAATTTTACTAATACACCTAATGTAGACTAGTTTAGAAATTTAGTTTTGCTACTTTTTCTAAACCATAACTGAAAACATATATTTTAAGAATGAATATTAGATGAAGATATTAGTAATAATTATAATACTCAACAATTTAGCAATTGTTTAACAATGGTTTTTGTAATCTAATCTACTTTCATTTTTTAGCAACATGAGTCTCTCTCTCTATGCCCTTCTTCGAACTTATACAGATATCTAATATTAATTCCGATATGACAAAAAATAAATACCTACTTAACCTTAAAAAGTTGCTGGAGCCATTTGAAAAAACCGTTTATTTCTTTCTTATTCCGTAGATAGCAAAATTATAAGTTCTCTTTGAACCGACTAGAAGGTTCCTATCTAAAAAACGTAATATATCTATGCTAAATAAAAGTTATATGAGAGAAAACGCAGAGAACTTTCCTTGAAAACATCAATATATTATACAGGGTGTTTCAAAAAGTCATAGCAATATTAGTAGAAGTGATACAACCTTGAAAAATAACAAACACAGGGCAGAATACAAACAACATACCAAAATTTATCTTATACAATATATGACATTACTATCACAGTTTTTTGCATTTTCCTCGAAAACGATGCTTTATTATTGTGTAAAATTAAGTTTTACATAATATCTCACAATTTAGAATGGGAAAACTTAAATAAAAAAGTTACATAATTAAACCAGCGTGTTCAGCTTCAGCACCACCAAGAACGTATGTGTAAGATAAAATATGTTGTGGTATAAAAAATGCACATCCAAAACTTGATTTTCTAAATGATCTTAATCGCCTTCTGCGTCAAAAATGAATGACTCTAGGACGTACGTTCAAACCTCGCTTATTTTTCATTGTTTTTATCATCTCAGTAATATTGTCATGTCTTTTTGAAACACGCTGTATATTTTTTACGCCAAAACTTTTTCCAGCGTTAACTAAAGCAACGGTACATACGTACACTGCATATCTGACTAAAAAAATATAGTTTATTTTAGTAGTTTTTCCTAGGTGGGAGTTATTTATTAAACATATTTTCCTGTTTGATAAATCAATGTATGAACTTTTGTTTATTTAAAAATTTCTTTAATCAAATAGAGCTCTAGAATACTCAAACCTTTTCAAGGCAGGCGATATGTTAACATTATCGTCTTTGCTAGGAAACAAAGCTTTCCCATTATTTAAATATTTTTTTACTACTGGAACCTTTTCTACTATTTCCGATAGTTTTCAATAGATTCGTGAAATAGAAAAAAAGGTTTATACATGGTGTAATTACAATAAGTTTAGGAAGTGATAGAATACTTGATTTTGAGTTGATTTGAACAAACATACCTATATACCAAGTGTTACAATATTCGTGATAATTAATTTTTTAACATTCTTTAATTTAACCGTGCTTTACTACAACTTTTTGAAGTCTTGAACAAATACAAACCTTTTTATAATAAATATGTCTACACTTTTTGACTAGGAATCAATGGACTATTTAAAAGATTTAACCAATAAAATCCAAAGTGTCTTTGTTACCTATCTAGAACTTCATAAACATGGATTTTCTACTTTGTAAAAGCGAAGTCAAATTTAAACGTCGATTTTATTTAAACCTTAGTGTGTAGGTTTATTCAGATATTATTAAAAACTTACCTAAGCAATACTCTTTCAGTTCTTAGGAAAAGTTTCTTGATAAACATTGTAGAAATTAGGGAAATTAATATTAACACGTTTAAGTATGCAGATACCGCATTTGCCAAAACAGAGGACGTTTAGTATGCAATAAAAATGGTTTAAGAAATAAAAACATTTGCTAACAAGAACGCAACCTTTAGAAAATGTAAGTTATAATACCGGAAGATTCAAAGACTAAATATTTATTTCAATTATTCAACTCTTAAAAGCTAATTTAAAGTTACGGCGTAAAAAGGAAAAGCAATGTTTCTATTAAATGGATTGGTATGCCACGAGACAACAATTGTCTTTAGTTTCCATAGCAACCGTAAATGTATATCAACTGTCAAACTATCGTTCAAACCTCAGTGTAAAGTACAGTGCAAATATCTTCATTTCTTAAACCATTTTTATTATACAGGGTGAACCTTAAATAAGTACAAATATTTTAACTGCTGGTGTAGTTCGTCATATAATTCAGTCCAGTGAAAGCCATTTTTAAAAATTTCTAATATTTACGGAGATATTAATTTTGTTTAAAAATACCCACATTTTGAGGACCGCTGCTTAACGAAGCTAATGAACCATATGATTTGTTGCGAGGTTGCCATATCTTCTCTAATATAAATACTACGTTTCCCTTAACGTAATAGTAAAGTAATACGGTTAATTCTATTTTAAAAATACTTGTTTTAAGCATAAGTACAGTAAAATTGGGTATGTAGTATGAAACGCAGCAATATTAACATACATTTTAACTTCTTAACTGACCTTACTATAAACGATTAAAAATGAATTTCCGCAAGTTAAATACTACCGTAAAGTATTTAGGAAGATATTACGTGATATTACTATGCCCAATCTTCAAAAATTATACACACAAGCTTACCTGCTTTGTTAAAAATTAACTATTTAATCAGTAATCCACATTTCACAAGTTAAATGCCATTGTACACTGTTAGAAAGAGATACAAGACACAATTTCCTTAAGTTATTTTATGAATAATAACGAAAAACTATGATTTTCACACAACATATTAAATTTAAAAGTTTGTTTAAGCAAAGACATTTGTGTAACACTGGCAACACTGTGAACTACACATTCAATCTGAAGCGCTAAGACTCATAAATGTATGAAAGTCAGCGGTCCTCAACAAATTTTCTACAGAAAAATACAAAATTTATTTTAAATTTCACTTTTTTATTTTTCATTTTTTTGTAAAACAACTATTAATTATGTGTTCTACACAGTGAACTATACTGCTTGTTAAAATATTTGTACTTATTTAATGTTCACCCGGTATACTGAATGTGTTAAGATTTCCCTAATTTCTAGAATGTTTATCAAAAAACTTTTCCTATAAGATCTGAAAGAGCATTGTTTAGGTAAATTTTTAATAATATCTGAATAAACCTACACACAAAGATTTAAATAAAATCCACGTTTAAATTTGACTATTCGCTTTTACAAAGTAGAAAAACCATCTTTAAGAAGTTCTAGGTAAGTAACAAAGCCACTTTGAATTTTATTGGTTTGGTTTTCTTCTACATTTAAATAATTGTAGAAAACGGTTAAATTAAAAAATAATATAAAATTTATTATCACAAATATTGTAGGTTTGTTTGTTTCAATGGACTCAAAATGGCGTATTCTATCATCTCCTAAAATTATTTAACGACTTGCAAGACATATTCCATATGATTACAAAAGAAAAAATCAGCTACAAAACCTCCAGATGCGTTAAAAAAAATAAATACCACAATTTAAGCGTTTTTGAATCACTTATAGTTTGAAAAATCTGAATTTGACTCCTCCTGTACACATACATTTGAAGAGAGACCTCAAGAATATTTTTTATATTATTGTCTTCAGTATTCGTTCTCCATACATATTATTAATACATTTGATTTATCAGTATATTTGAAAAATTACGAAATATTATTAAGTACTAATCATAAAATCACTAATGATAATTTATTTAATTGAAATATGTCTAAAATGTTTTTACTAAAACATCGTTGTTTTTCAGATGTACCCCATTAATCCCGCTTGGTTACACCATCTGGCAATACACAATCAAATGCAAAAAACATTAATGAACCCATGCATGAAGAAAGTAGAAGTACCTCCAATCCCATTATATACCTTTGTATATCAAGAAACTCAGCACCACATCACTGCACCTGCACCTAGAAACATTTCTGAATTTCCAGGACATCCAAGCTACACGTTAAATCACCCTAGACCAAGACGTCCCTTTGTACGTCAACGAATTCAGCACCGCACCAATACACCGGTCCCTAGAAATATTTGTGGATATTCGGAACCTCCAAACTGCACCTCAAACCCCAACCTTAAACCTTCCGCTGTAGGTGAAGGAACTGGGCACCGCACCAATGTACTTGCAATTAGAAACATTTATAAACGTTTGGTACTTCCGAAATGCACCTCAAAGTACCCCAGCCCAAAACCTTCCCGCATAGATGAAGGAACTCAGCAGCACAGCAATACACCTGCAGCTAGAAACATTTCTGGATTGTCGGGACCTCCAAACTGCACCTCAAACTACTCCACCTCAAAACCTTCCCGTATAGATGAAGGAACTCAACCCCACACTAGTGCACCTGCTGCAGCTAGAAACATATTTGGATTGGCGGAACCTCCAAACTGTACCTCATATAACTCCAACGCTATACCTTCCCTTGTAGATGAAGGAACTCCACCCCACACCAGTGCACCTGCAGCTACACATATTTCTGAATGTTCGGAACCTCCAAACTGCACCTCAAATTACCCCAGCTCAAAACTTTCCGGCGCAGGTGAACAAACTCAGCGCCACACCAATACACCTGCACCTGTATACACTTATGATGATTCTAATTTAGAAGACTCGGAATCATCCAAACGTCCTACGGCAACTGGTGAGTGTTCTAGAAACATACCAAGAATACCCAGACCATTCAAAATGTTTCCAAGGAGCCCTCTACCGTTTACTTTCGATATGTTATCCAATATTAACCATTTGGCAACGCCAGAAGAAACGGAACGGAACTATGAAGAGTTCAGGAGGAATATATTAGCCAACGTAACACCGGACCGTAAACGATTCAACGTGAATATGCAAAGGGAGCAGATTCATAACCAACATATCACCGATCCCGAGTATTTGGAGATGAGGAAGAAGAACAACGCAGCAGCTAAAAAATCGAGAGATGCCAGGAAAACGAGAGCAGATGAATTTGCAATGAGTTGCGCTTTTTTGGAACAGGAGAACATCAAACTGAAAGCTCACCTTATGGCTGTGGAGATTAATATGAAAAGATTAAGGGAGTTGGTGTTACGCAAGTAGTTTGTTGTTTATTTAATTTTTTAAACATTTGTGTATATTTGTATCCTGATACTGCCAAATTTAATATATGAAATTTAAACATATCTAGAGAAGAGTGAGTTTAATATATGAGAGTAGACTTTTATGCAGATATTTTATACTAAATAATTATGTAGCTAATATGAATGAAGCCACTATTAAAATATATTGCTTTGTAACTGTTTTCTTTTATTTTTCTTACAATTACATTAGACAAAATTACCATAACATACTTAATGCCCAACAAAGTAAATTATTTTATTGAATAATATGGTTTAAAATGGCAACTTAATGTTAATAATCTTAATAAAACTTTTTTTGCTTATAAATGTATGTACAGGGTGATCGATTTTACTGGAGAAATGAGTTTTTTTGGGAAACGGTTAACAAAAATAAATTATTTTAGAAAGTATTGCATTTCTGATTACTTTTACTTGATGGTAGGGTTAAAATACAGAAATTATCTTTACAACGCTAGGCGTCGTGGCGCCTCAATTTTTTTCCAGCAACATACATTTTTTATAATGTCACGATAAAGATCCTTTAATTTTGAATAGTTTTCCTATATAACATTTTTTTATGTTCCCATTATTTAAAAAGTTACGGACAATTCTCTAGTGAATTTCTCTCTCATAAATATTATTGCAATGACGTACCTAGTCACATATTAAAAGCCCAATCTTGCAATACTACATTCAATTTTTCGATGGAAGTATCTGGCTCAAATTTATATCCTTTCGCAGCGCAAAAAGTATAAAATTGTCGCTAGATTGATGAATGAGTCGCAACTGAATTAGCAGACACACAATATGACTAATTTCGTTGCTCGTAGATTCACCGAATCGAATCGTTGTTAGTGTTTAATAATTCAATAAGTTGTTGACAGAAATGTCAAGTATTTGATTTGGCAACGGACACCGCGATACTTGATTTAAACATCAATAAATTAAAAAACACTAGTGCATTTGTCGTTGTAAAAGTTGCACGTAACTTTTGCCGCTGTCAAAGTGACAATTACACTGTGGCATGTGGGCTTTTTTATACATAAATTAAATTGTCAAATAAAATACTTCTTTTCGTGTACCTCCTCTATGTAATATGAATGTATTGTAGTTTTATTAAATTTAATTTTTTCCATTGCACTTTCAAAAACTCGGTTTGTAAAAGTTATAAATGTGATTTTTCAGACAGACATTTTTGAAAATATTTTTTATAAAATTATGCAAATACTAATACAATTATGTAAAACAATTTATAGGTAATCCCCGATTATCTACCTGGGAAGGTTATAAAGAAATAAATATCTTTATATAACATTGCACAACCACTATAAGAGCATTTGCAAATATAAAATAGGATCACTATAAATATATTAAAGGTCTTGACCTTTATTTAAAATTTTACGGTTGGTATTGCTTTTAACATAGATAAGGCACACAAGCTACATTAAAGAATATGTACAGGGTGTCTTGCAAGTTGTTACAATATTTGTGATAATTAATTTTTTAACATTTTTTAATTTAACCGTGCTTTTCTACAATTATTGAAGTGTAAAGGAGAACCAAACCTTTTTATAACAAATATTTCTACACTATTTTTATTACGAATGGATTATTTAAATTATTTAACCAACCTTTGATAATGACATAATAATTAATAACGGCATACTTAAAAGTGTTAAGATTAATTTCCCTAATTTTTAGAATGTTTATCAAGAAACTTTTCCTAAGAACTGAAAGAGCATTGCTTAGGTAAGTTTTGAATAATATCTGAATAAACCTACACACAAAGGTTTAAATAAAATCCATGTTTGACTTTTCGCTTTTACATAGAAAAACTATGTTTATGAAGTTCTAGGTAAGGAACGAAGCCACTTTAAGTTGTGTTGGTTAAATTTAAATAGTCCATTCATTTCTAATAAAAAAGTATAGAAATATTTGTTATGAAAGGATTTGTTTTTCTTCACTTTCTACACAACGACACCCTGTATATTAAGGGCGCCTTGTTATACGCAATTGTCAACGAATTCATAAATCATAGTCACTAAAAAAATGTTCCTCGAATTGTGAATAAAATTTGTATTCACTATTGTTTTAATAATATTTAATATTATTGATTACGAGTCACATCGTATAAAATATAATATTTAAATTATTTCAAATTTATTTCACTGAAAATTTAAAACAGTCCCGCATCTTTTTTTTTCTGAATGTGAATTGAGGATTTCGGTGTGTCAAAGAACAAACGAGCAGTTTGTTAACAACCGTTTCAAAATTATGAAATATGATCCAAGGTCCTTTCCAGTGCACAAATATGCAAAGAAAGGATTACTTATAATATGCAACAACGTTTTCCTAGAAAAATATCTCAAAATCTCCCCTAAAAGCGTGTCTTCTTTAGAACAAATTTTGTTCTCGGAAGTACGAAACAACCCTTTGAATTTGCAAACTTGTCCTCAATCGACCATTTTTGTAGTTAATTGCATATTTACTGTTTACAAAACGTCAATGTGCAGAAATTTTACCTAGTTGTCGATTACTTTTACCAGTTTAACCCGTTTCTAAGATAAGAAAGCAACCTTGACACATAAACTAAAAGTTCCCATGCAAAATATACTAAACGTCATAGGAAAATTGCTTAATAATATTAATTTATTATATTTAGTAAATGAAAATACAGGGTGTTTGCTGATTACGTGCAGAAAATCCAACAGCATCGTTGAAATTGATAAAAAAATCAATTTAAAATTCGTAACATCTAAATCCCTTGAAATACGTTTGTGAAATTTAGTACAATTGTTTAGTATGTCGGTAGGTGTGAAATATAAAATTTGCAGCTTACGTAAAGTACCGATGGCGGGGTGATGGGTACTATCATGACTTTTTTCACAAAAAAAGTATATCACCCTGTATAAATTGCAAACAAAACCGATTTTAAAATACTTCATTGCATTCTAATCACTTTTTATTGCTGCACATTTTTTTATCTTTAGTCTTTAGGGACAAATTTACATCGCATCCTTTAAGTCGTTTTGTATATACAGGGTGTTTCTAAAACTAAGCCAACATGCCCTTAAAAGACCTATACAAATGAAACTTGACAAAATGATGAAACAAAAATTGATAAAATTCACTGAACATACATAATTTTTTAATAGTGGAACAAGTCCGTTTGTCGTTATTCAATTCATAGACGTCCGGTTGAGGAGGGTGAAAAGGGTCTTAGTACATTTTTTCACTCAACTATTTTTAAATTTGTTCGACAAGTTCATGGTTATTTTGCGTAAAAAAACTTCTTAATTTATAACGATATTGGCAGCAGTTGTCGAGTATATTCAGTTTGGAATTAATAATAGTAATTTCCAAACTCAATTTACTTTAAAACCGTTGCTAATATCGATTTAAACAGACATAAAACTCGTTCTTTACAATGAGAATCATAGTCTAAGGATTAATTTAAACAAAATAGTGATAGTTTATCACATCTTGGACTACTTTTCGGATTTTATATTATTAAAAACCATCTGCAGGTCTGAAGAACTCATTTATACCTCTTTAAGGGCATATTCTAAGGATGTGCTTCAAGCCACATGTTAATAAGAATTTGGAAATATATTTTAAAAATACCCTGTATAAATCGTACAGTATGTTCACATGCATATTTTTAATCCTGAAACAATTAAACAAACAGTATTTATGAACTCATAAATAGCTTAATTTGAAAATGATTAGTCAAAACTTCTCAATACCTACTTCAGGTATAATAACTCATCTACAAAAGGACAATTTTGCTGAAATCTTGAATCAAATAAATAGTACATTAATGCACTTACAAGTACAATGAACGAAATATGTTTTTTGGATTACTACTAGTAAGAATATAATCTGGTATAAATATCTATATCAAGCAAGCTTATTTCAGATCATTCTAAAAATATTACTTTGTTTTACATAGAATATTTTATTTCAAGAGAATTTAATTCGTGGTGTAAAATTTATGTATTATAATAATGTCACTCTTTAAAAAATATATCGATATTTCGAACTGCTGACATATTCATAATTAAATCTACTTTCAGTAGTTCTTAGTTGCTCCACTGAACAATAGAGACCTAATGAAACTTCTATTCAGAACATCCAGTTATAAACTGATTTGAGAGGATGCCATTATTTTCGCAATAGATTGTATATATACTCGTATTTAAGTAGCGATACGAGTCCACTGAAATTCGTAATTCAAACTTACAAATATTTAGGAAATTAGTTTCAAAACAGATTTAAGCACCACTGAAGTATGGAAGGTTTTAGATATATGTTTGCGTAGTATATGAAAAAATAGTAACTAATTTTAGAAGCGAACTTAAATTGTCTTTGAAATGCGAGTACCGTTTCCTAGTCCTTTGTGCAATTGTTTACGATTAATGCAGTAGAAAAATTTTACATTAATTTTCTAAAATAGTTTGTATAAAATACAGTGGCGCGTTCAAGAACGGAGTGGGTAAAAAGTGTGAATCCTCCCTCTAGAATCAAATACATTCTATTACATTACAACAATATGTGATAAAATTTGTAACTGTTTTTATGATTTATTGATAGAAAGGGAAGACAGGATTTTTTTATAAAATAACTGATTTTGTTCAATATTAACATAATTTGTTGTTTATTTTTCAATTTTCCTTTTATCCAAATTGCTTGCAACAATTTTTTTTTCTGTATTATGTTGGAGCTTGTTATACAGGGTGTGGTAAGTAAAGGTCCATGGAGACATACTATATTTTTCACTGCTAAATATTACGATTAATAAAATGTTGATAATAAAAAAGGTACAGGGTGTCAAAGTTGGACTTTAAAAAGTAATTTTTTGTAATAATTAACTGTGTTTGACTGTATAGCAACTTAGAAATTTGGAAACTGATGTTTTTGAATATGAAAAATCATAATCTGTTGCCTATTTCGACATATTCCCTATAAAGGGCGCTAGATCTGCCATATTTGTGACGTAAATGTGAACGCAATTTTTTTTAACCTATCGTTATCACGTTTTTTATTACAAAATCTTAAGCTCACATTATTTTTGAAGGAAAAAAGTATACCTGTCATTAGTCATAGAAATTGATCATTTTCGAGATAACGGCTTTTACACAATCAGCTGCATAGTTCTTTATACGATATTTTAACCGTAATAGGCTCCAATAGTAAGTTCAATTTTAACAATTATTAGACGAAATTTCCAATCCAGTTTTGGTTAAAATCAATTACTTTACAAAATCGAAAAATTCAGAGGCACAATAATTTTCATATTCATATATGAGATAAGACTGTCAACATATCCAATTTGCAAGAGAATTTTGGCATATATTGTGTTAATCAAGCAATTACGCGTTAAGCTATTTTTATAGCTCTAAAAAATTATGTTTGAATCAAAACAGAAATATCGGTTCTTGAAGGGTATTCAAACTATATTCAAACATATATTGCACACTGTATATTTAAATATTCGACTAGTTAAATAATAACAAAAGTCTATTAAATCTTATAAAAAAATGAAAATATTGAACAGTATTCTAAAATTTTTGTTTCAAAATGCAGTTTTACCTCTGATCTTAATCTTATGCATAGGTAATAGCTTATAATTTAAAAAAAATAATAACTAGGTCTTATTATATATTGCACTAAGCTACTATACTATATATCACATTAATATTTCTATATCACAGACAATTTTAAAAATATTATAATAAACGTTAATTTTTATCTTTCGAATCTAGTTGTTGTTGTAACATTTTGGCTTCCATATCTAGCTCAGCTATTTTAGCCATCATCTGAACATTCTCTTGTTCAAGAAATGCGCACTTAATAGCCATTTCATCTTCCAAGGCCTTCCTCACCTCCCTGGATTTCCTAGCTGCTGCGTTGTTCTTTCTCCTCTTCAAATTTCTCATCACATCTTCACCCGATGCACCTTTACGTTTGACGGGCACTGCTCTGAATTGAGACAGCACTTTTTCTCTAAACTTTTTGTAAGCTTCGGTCGAAGAGTAGTTCTCACTTGGTGGCAATACAGGAGGACAAGGAAAAGGATACGCGGTAAAAGGCCTACCACGTTTGGTAGACGATTTTAATTCACACTCAGGTTTTTCAATAACTAATTCTGAAACAGCTTGTTTGTTGCTGGTGGATATTTGAGAGTAAGATATTTCGAATGGTTCTAATTTTGTTGAGTAGGTTAGAGTCGGTAAGTATGGAGGCGATATTGTATTGGTATTGTAAGGAAACGTACTGTTGAATGAAGCAGAACAATTTGTTGGACTATAATTCGTAATAATTCCTGGAAGACTTGGTGGAGTTGGGTTTGGAGAAGGTGGTAAGGAATTAAGACAATAATTATATTGTGGGTAATAGAAACTTGTTTTATACGTTTCAGGGCTGCAGAACAAGTCCATCTGTGAAAAAAATAGTGTTTTTAATATTTCTAATGAAATGATATATATGAATTATTATTAAAATTACTCAGTCGTTAGATTTTACTTTGTAAACTGGAAAATGATAATATTAAGGTTCAATGTTTCTGAGGATAAGGATAAAAATAAACTATTATTGTATCAAACTGAATAAGTGTAAACAATAATATTAGTGATTTAATTCTGATAGTAAGAATTTTTTTCTATTAATTTGCTAGGTATTTACGATCCAGTAAGTAAATAATAGCAATATTTTATGCTTTTAAACATTATACAGGGATATTCAGAAGTTAAAAATATTTGGGAATAGATGGATTTGGATAATTATAAATTTCTAATTCTTTTTTTAAAATTAATATTTAATTCCACTATGTAGAGGATGATTCAGTAGTAATGTTATTAATTTTACACACATTTGGAAGGCCTCATAATGAATGAAAATCAAAAAAAAATACTCGACCTTTTAAATGAGAGGTCAGTAACAGTCTTGGGTTTAACTAATGATTTGAAAATATTTTTTTTCAGCATGAACATAGATTCAAAAATGTTTTATCTTGTATTCGCATTATACTCATTTTTCTTATATTCTCTTAAAATTAATGACATTATGACTGAATGATCCTGTACATGGAAACATGATTAAACAATTTTAATCCTAGAAGCAATTTTAATTCTAGATCCTAGGATTAAACAATTTTTGTTCTGGGTCAGTCATCCCTATTCTAATTTAGAGGTTCTACGCTTAGGCAATACAAATGAATTAGAATAACTCATTTCAGAATTGTGAAATTATCATATTCGTAATATTTTCTTTGATACACAGCAGACTCCGAAGGATTAAAATACATGGAATTGTTACCAATATTGTTATCAATAAATATAGGCCTAAAGTAAATGTTAAATATGGCAGTTTGACACGCCACTCTTGTTTTTAAATCATTACATTCACAATTTAAGTTATTCTCAGTTTCAAATTTGGAAATATTTTTAAAAAATCAATTTTTGGAGTTTCCCTTTAAGGGAACTTTTTTCTTATTTTTTTTGTCGTAGAATCCACAGTTAATTTTTGGCAGACTAATTTTGGGACACCCTGTATATCCGAGTGAGATTAAATATGAATATAATTATTTCAGAGAAAAATTTAATTCTATTTGAAATAAGAAAGTTTGCGCCTATTGAAATTGATATAAATGTAATGTATATTCTAGCAAACAATTCAGTATATTTAATCATAATTTATTCTTTTTTGATATACCTAATGCTCACTTTTTTGTCAAAAATAAACTGATTTCTTTGGTAAGAAAATGTCATTTTTTGATCTTAAAACTTAATTTATTTACATATTTTTTTCATTTCCCTAAACAATTTCTTCAAATCTGCCTAAAATAACGTTTCAAAATAAAAAAAAATTTTGATTGAAATGTACGTTTATATAATTCAAAAATGCAAATTTTTAATTGAGGGAGATGGAAAATATGTACTTTTAATCTCTTAATTCTTTTTTTTAATGAAGTTTTATTAGGTTAAATAATCTTTTCAAAAGCCGTAAAAAATTCAGTTTCCTATATAGCCGTATCGTCGAAAAAAGTATTTGTTTGAAAGGAAATATTGGAATTGTATCCTATAAACAGAAAATAATTGTCAATAGGTGGTCGCTAGATGTAGCATACTTGAGTATGTCGGATTTGAGAGACAGGGTTAGTCGTCAGTGAACTTACCACTCACCTGTGGCGTACTGATGAGAGCCAATAAGCTTGAAACCGGAATATATTGACTATTTACTATAGCGGGCATAAGTTGTTGAGCAGTAAGTTGCTGACTTAAATAAGCAGTTGTTTAATTGAAAAAAAATATATTTGAAATATACATTTATCGTAGAATATACTAAAATCAACACCAGAAGTGTGTAACTAAGAAAATAATATTTTTTAATGAAAACAAATGATTTCTTTACATAAAGTAACTCCATTTTTTCTTTTTCAAAGAAATATGTTGTTATCAGGAAATACTTATATGTGTTACACAAACAAATAATTTATTTCCATGGAACAACATTTTTTTACAGGCATCAAATTTTTTTCCGGTGTAACTCCGAAATGACTTATATTGGCTATTATCGGCTATTATCTTTGTAATAAGGAAAATGACGCTCGTATCTGAAATACTCAGTGTAGCAATTTTCAAATCTATATTTCACTTAGTATGTACAAAATTTATAAAAATACCAGAACTGTTTTTAAATCTGAATATATTAAATGTATCCTTACCTTGATTAAGTAAAATTCAAAAATCTTCAAAATTTGCACTACGAGAACCGACCCTTGCAAAAGCAAGACACTGAGTAAACTGTCCTTAAATTCAGACACCCATATTATACAATTTTATAAATCCGTAGCAATTTCTACTTTGCACAACTAGGTGTATCGATTAATATGGCCCCTAAAAAGATTTATTTTTGCTAACAATGGCATAAATGGTTTGTTTACGGTTTTAGTGGTATATATCGGCATGAGGTCTTTTTCGCAATCATTACCTGAATGGAGTGCCCCAGACACTTTGATGGATCAATTGGTAAATTAGGGCAACAATTGCACAAAAGGGATAATCTGTAAACATTCAGTCGCTTTGAGAGATGCCGATAGGGTCGATATGCAGTCGCTTGCTCTAATATAGTAATAATATAATACTATTTTGTCATAATAACCTGATATTACAAATGTCTTATTCTTCTATTTTTCTTTATTTCTATGTAAAATATAGTTTGCTTATCTAGATGATGAAACTAAGAATATTTTTCCACATAATTTTATTAACTTAAATAGCAATGTGTATATGATTTTAGCTGGAAAAAAATATAAAAATAACACAACTTTGAAACTGAATGAATTAAAAAAAAGTAGTTTCGTTAAGAAAAATAATAAGGTTTATATTCTGAGAGACCTTTAAATTTGAAAAAAAGTTAATGCTTCTAGAAGCAGGGAAAACTTAAAATTTATATTATAATTTTAGCATGAAAGTGTACATATTATTCTTCATATTACTTCCACTATTACAGCAAATAAATAATTATAAACGATTCTGGATAATAAAAAAACAATTAATATTCTTTACTGAACAAATTGAACTGTATGGGAAATATCGACTTAAGTTTGCGACGTTGTAGTTTTACAAAGTAATGGTAGTGACGTCACAGAGCTATTTATTTTTAATTTTATCTTTATAAATACCCATTAGCACATTGGAGATGAAACGGGAACAGGCTCTAATTTCTAGAATTTGTTTAAATATTGTTTTTTACAGTAATGCCATTTTCTTCTAAACAAAAACCATATGTTGTTAAATATTTATGCGAGCACGTACTTTTACTATCGTTTGCAATATTAATGACACTCACTAAAATGAATTTTGCGATTTATTTTGAACTTGTGACGTATTCATCTTGAAATCTGCTTTAAATTTTTAACATTAGTTATTAGTTGTTTCACTTACCAAGACAGATTTAATGTTTCTATTCAGAACTTCCAGAAGTTCAAAAACTGTTTTAAGAGTGTCATTAGTATTGCAAACGATTGTACATAAATTTCGAATATTGTAATTCTAAAACTAGAAATATTCGGAAGTATTTTTTTTTCTAAAAGTTTCTTCACACCCTGTTTATTCTAAACTGGCGTTTTTCACCGTTTTCCACACCTTTTTACATTTCACATACTTATGTATGTATTCGCTACTGAATGAAACCTCATTTGAATATATTCCGCCCACGAGAATTTGCAGGGGTCAAAGTTCGCTGGTTCTCCGCGTCCCTCCAGTCTCAAAACTTCGTCGAAATCAGTTTCTGCGTCCTAAAAACATTTTTATTGGCGTTCGATTCTGTTAGTTCTACTCGGAGTCCCCTTTTATTGGTGCAAATAAAAAAACTTGCGAATCTGTACTAATCCGAAATGTATTTGATGCGCTGGTCGAATGTCGATCTCTTTCCGGTAATAACTGTTGCTGTCTGGAATTTTCATGTCGGTCCTATTTAACATGAACGTCACTACAATTGATTGTGTTCAGATCAGATTTATGTGATGAATTAATCCTCCGATAATATTAGATTTCCGCGCATTCGTTCTGATTAACTGCAATGAAATATCACAGATTATGTAATAGGAATTTTGATTATTGTTATTTGCATGAATTTTATGTTGGTTTCAAATGTGTTACAGGGTAATCAAACATATTGAAAGGACAAAACATGTGCCTGGCGGCAATAATCCTATAATAATTATAATATTAACATTAATAATAATAATATCTCTACCCCTCATTCTAATCATGAGGATCAGCCCAGAAGTCGAAGACTTGTGCGGGAGAGGGGGCGGCATATTATTATTAAGCAGGCCGTATTTGCGCCCAGGAGCGACTTACGTTGGTAGACCCTACCACCATTCAGTGCAGGAATGAGGGACACCTGGAAAACTTCATTAATTAGGGGGGTAGTCAAATGTCAACCGGTATCAATCTCTCACATTGACCCAAGGTAACATTTTTCCACCCTACCATACCCGCAGAGAGTGGGCCAATCTCTCCACGAATATAGCTTATATACGGTCTACCGGCTGCGGGGATTGAACCCACAGCGATCTAGTCACCTCGATTCAAGTAATGACGCCTTAAACCGCACGACCACTGACCGATCCAAAATTGCCAGAGAATGTAAAATTGTATGTTTGAGTCAAATTTTAAAAAGAAACACCATGTAGAGAAATTACAAGTACACACGTAAAAAAATTATCACAAGCAATTTTCACCATTCCGAATGTCTTAAAAGTAGTTTTTTTGTTTTAAATTTCACCCTGTATTTTTATACTCTGCAATTACAACAAAATTGGAACACCCTGTACAGAAAAATATTCAAGAATGGTACTCTACAAGTGAAATAAACTAAAAAACTGTTTACCTAGACAAAATCTTCCAAAATTTCTTAGAACTCGTCCAGTTTCACTTTATAACCTCCTAAAAAATGTATTTCTCGGCAACTGACCCTATAATGGCATTATTGATGTCATTTTATTGATGCAAATAAAAAACTTGCCAATATCTGCTGATCTCAAATATATTTTATGGTTATGCTGGCCCCTTTTTCTGTAATCATTATTACCTAGAACTTTCATTTTATGTTTTTTATTATCAAATACTGATTTGGAATAGTGTTTCTGGCTATGTATTTTTGTAATTCTAAAAATTTAATAATTACTCTTATATGTACCGAAACTCTGTAAAATTAGTGATGTTGTGCAGAATTTTCAAAGCAAATAATACAAATTTTAATTTCTTCTGGTTATATGCAATGTTTTCCTCTGGTTTTTTTTCTCTGCAAGCAGCAGTAAATAAAAAAGTGTAATCATGAGTGATATGCATTAAATGGTTTTACTGCTGACATATCTAGAGTAGTTGAAGAAGTAGGAAAATAAACAGATCGTAAAATGATGAATTGACATTTTATTCCTTCCATCAAAACAACTGTCAAAAACAATATATTAAAATTGTACATCTAAATGGTCAGTGGTCGCGCAGTTTAAGGCGTCAGTACTTATGGACCTAAGGGCGCCGTGTTCCTGAAAAAGTGTTTTCTACAAATATAAATAATTTTAGACATTTTTTATATATATATTTTTTCTTTAGTTTTTTTGGGTTTTTGCCACACTTCTGAAAAAATAATAGAGATTAATTAAATAAGCCCTTGCGCCAAACGGAACAGTCAAGGGTTATTTTTGAAACTATGTTTGCCTAACCAAAAAATCTCACACTGAAAAAACAGATAAGTAAAAGATAACAAAAATCACATCACTATCGCGCACTTCCGTATTTTTGACATTTCGAAAAATTCTCCGTTTTCGTTCTCAAAATAGTAGTAAAAATATTAAACGTAGGTATGTCAAATTTTAAACTGTCAAACTTAGCAAGGGCTTATTTAATTAATCTCTATTATTTTTCAGGAATGTGGCAAAACCCAAAAGCTAAAGAAAAACTAAAATTATGCCACAAATAAATAGCTTCAGACAAAATTTTAGACATTTAAGAACTGAATAATATAGAGTTTAGCAAATAACAAGGATGTTATTTCATGCCACCTGCAAATATTCAAAGGTACCGAAGTAAAATCAATATTTAACATCAGAAAGCGATCTATCCAATGAATTTTTAGGTACTGAAATCTTTCAAAATACGTATTTTTTTAAATTCAACTATAGATGTAAACATTGTTATAACATAAACTTACATAGTTCCGCATATAAGATTGTTCACTTTTGTTTATAAGTATGTGAAAATAATTGTTAAAATGTGGGGTTAGAATAGCGAAATTATGTGTGTCATGTAAATGCATTTTAAAAGTTATTACATTATTTGAGGAAAGTTTAAATAGTAAAAGTGGATAAACAAAACGTCAATAATTCTATTTTTGATATTACTTTTGCTCTACGAGTTTTATTTTTCGAGATTTCAGTACCTAAAACCACAAATTTGATCATTTTACGGCGAGAGATACGGGCACCTTAAGGATGGCTATAGGAAGACGTTTTATAAATTAGAATAACATCTGAGCAGTCACTCCCCCTTTTATTTGTTTTAAATGGCGAAACGGGCGGTGACTCTTTAGATTTTAAAACGTCATCAATATAGTCATCCTTGTCTATCGCACGGATTCCTTTACTTTGTCGCTCTCATGTGTGTCATGTAACGGCAGATGGACCATCACCGTTTTCCAACCGTGTATAAGCTATATTTGTGGAGAGGATTGGCACCCTCTCTGCGGGTATGGTAGGGTGGAAGAATGTTAGCTTGGGTCAATGTGAGAGATTAATACCGGTTGATATTTGACTACCTGCCTAATTAATGAGGTTTTCCAGGTTTCCCTCATTGCTGCACTGAATAGTGGTTAGGGCCTACCAACGTAAGTCGTTCCTGGGCGCAAATGCGGCCTGCTTAATAATAATATGCCGCCCCCTCTCTCGCACAAATATCCGACTTCTGGGCTAATCCCTGTGATTAGAATGATGGGCAGAGATATTATTATAATATTATTAAATAGTTCCAATTACAATGTATTTTTTGTTCACTAACTCTTTTCTATACATCAACCTTCTTGTCAACACTGTATGTTTATCTAGAGTATAAACAAAATATTACCATATCGAAATCTGCAGAGAACAAAACAAATTCATTTTAAATAATAACGACGACTCAACTACTGCAGATAGAAAAAATGGGTAGTTGTTTACCTTTGATAAAATTCTTCTTTAAAGTGTCACAAGCCAATCGAATCGAACTGCATAGACGAATGCACCAGCAATGCATATTGAATCATATGTAAGAGATGTTTTATCGAAGCTAGTTAGTTACTGTTGGTAAGTGCATTTTTATTTAAAAACTGTTGTCTTATGTCGTACATCAATAGTCGAAGTCGGAAGTAGAAGAAATTATTTTTCAGAATTGAAGTATCTGCATGATGAAGAAAAATTCACCACACAACATCAATACAAATTTAAATGCAGTGGTAAATTGTTTAGAAGAACATTCAAAGGAAATAAAGTGTGACACTAAAAATATCATACCATTAAAAACCACCCACGACTGCTCACAATCTGACTGCCAAGCATATGACTCAACAAGTCCCGATTCTGATATAGAAAAGAGGATAAGAATCAAAGCCACAAGGTTTTCCAGAGCTTACCCTAAAATATGTATTTCAAATAAAGTTTGCGCATTGGCAACTGACGTAGATGAAAATGTATTTTCCAACAGTAACAATTCGGACAAATATGGATCAAATGCCAAAAACATAACAAACTTGTGTCATCAGCAAAGTAAATACATAAACTATACCCCTAGGAAAAGTGTAGAAGAGCGTTTAAATCACTTTACAAACTTAAATTATATTGAAATGTTCTCATCATATGACGATTCATCATCTGAAGAAAGTATTGCAAAATATTCTGAAGACTCATGTTTAGATTCCCAAGACCTTTATGCATTGTCTAGGACAGAGAAAATTAAAAGTGATACCAGTATAAAAAACTTTGAAGACATCTCCTCCAAGACAACCAACACCGACTATAAAATATCCACACTCAAATCTACAAGACCTTTCAAATCTTACCCTGAAGACCCTCTAGCACTAACAGTTGGATTTGACACAGCTAGAATTTGCATCAGTAGTGGAAGGCCAGAAACTTACAACGATTTTAGAAAGAGGATGTTGGGTAACAAACACATGGACAAATCTAGTGTAAACACGAATATGAGGAGGTTTCAAACTTATACAACGGATAAATCATATCGGGAAAAGAGGAACAAGAACAATATAGCAGCTAAGAGATCCAGAGACGCTAGAAGAGTCAAAGAAGACGAACTTGCTATTAGATGTGCGTATTTGGAGCAAGAGAATATGTATTTGAAAAGAAAGGTTGCAGAAATGGAACAGGAAAGAAGAAGATCAAATATTTCATAAGAAATAAATATATATTAACAATTAAAGATAACCAATTACAGTACCTCTAAACAATTTCTTATTTTTTAAGAATAAAAATACTGATTTAAAAACAAGCTCGTTATTTTACTGCAAGATATATTCAATAAGTTAAGTTTACAGGGAATTGTAAATTTGATAATTTGTGATAAATTTCATGTTTTTCAAAGCGAAGTACTTATACACACGCGCCATCTGGTGTAAGAGGGTTAAATTTGGGAATTATAAGGTCTAAATAAACAACTGTACAGAAGTAAGGTCAAGCTTATGCGTCTTACTCACAGATGGCGCTGTCTACATCAAGCAAAACTAATTCATAATGAATATAGTAGAAATTGTTTTGTGCTGGTAGTTGGGCCATCTAGAGACAATTTCTCTTCTTATTTTTAATTATAAATATATGTAATTTTATTTCAAAACGCGCACTTGGCGATAAAGTATCTACAGATTTCAATAATCTATATAATTGCAAACATTTGTGTCATCTTATGCAAGGGAGTGAAATTAAGAAACGAGACAAGGTCTAGGAATCTGTACAAAGTAATTTATAATTAATGTACCTTTCACCTAGATGGCAGGGAATGCATCAAACAAAGCTAACTCTAATAGAAACTTAATTATGCTGGTAATTTGGCCATCTACGAACAACTTAACATACTACCAAATTTATACTTACAGTAATCTCAGCCATATAGATATAGTTTAGTTTAGACTGCAGGAGATGGAAACAGTTGTACTGTTTCTAAAATGTGTAGGTGGCTTAGTTCCACTTCTTCCAAGATGGTCCAGCCATAAAATAAAGGTGATTAAATTTGAATTCACAATATAATTAAGTGCATTTTAATTAGCGTTAAAATTACGTGCTACACGAAATGGAACTTTTTGAAAATATGTTTTGAAATGTCTCCCTTTATATTTGATTTATTAAATTACTTCATAGTCCGTTTAACGTATGTTAGAACATTGTCAACAAATAAAAAAAATATTTATTAAAAATCTTTACATGAATTTTTTCGCTGCGTTTTCTTTGTATGTTGATGTGAGCAACAACAAAAATATATTTCTAGCCTCAGACAATTTAATTAATAGGTATAACGCCTGAGTGAGTAGAAACATTGTCATTGAATATTGCTCGCTTGGTAGACTTCCATTTGCGAGTTCCTAAAAGAGAAAAAAAATCAGAAAACAAGTGGTAAAAATATATATGGTCCAAAGGACCATAATAAAACTGTACCGCCAAATTCAACTTTTTACCCTTGAAAGCAAGCAATATACTTTAATAACGAATGTAGAACAGTTATAATAATTTAAAACTTTTTTCAAATTTTTAATTACTGCGGAATAAATGCGGCCTGCTTAATAATAATATGCTGCCCCCTCTCCCGCACAAGTGTTTGACTTCTAGGCTAATCCTCAGGCCGTATTTGCGCCCAGGAAGATATTATTATATTATTATTATTATACTTGATAAATTATTTATTAATTGTTCATTTTGAACACTTCACAATTTATTCACTATTGTTAACCACCTATTTTGTTTGTTAAACCTACTCATTCTATATTCCGTAGAAGTAACTTTTGTAACGACATTCTATTATATTCAGTGATTCACATAAACCATTATTATTTTGTACCATAATCAAAATAGCAATATTCATGTGGAATGAAATATATTAGGTGAATCAGATACAATAACATTAAATAAGTCAAGCCTTGGACTTCGAATTCCGTTTTACATTTTTTAACTACCGCTAGCCGCTATAAACGAAGTGCGGAGAGTAAAAGGGGGACAATTTTTTAAGAAACAATTACATACGTATGTTTATTAATAGTGTTGGATGAGATCATTATATTTTCATCAAAATATTTAGAAAACTGCAACAGATAATAATAAAACTATATACTACACTAAATCTTACTATGTGCACACTATACAGGGTGTAACTAAATAAGTGTAAAACATTTAAGGGGGTGATTCCTCATCGAATAAAAGATAGGATCTTTCATATAAAGAAACTTCATTGGAGCATCCCTTGTTAAGATACAGCCCCTTAAAGGGGGTACATAAAATTTGTTTAACAATTTTTTTCACAAGCACTAAACAAGTTACAATATTGAAATTAACATGACATTTTCTACTATCAAAAATACACTTAGCCAGTAATTTATTTGGTTTACCCCATGGTTGTAAGGGGTGGAAAACGCAACCCCTAAAATTTATTCTAAAAAAAAATGTTTCATTCTAAAAAAAAATGTCTCTTGAATTTTTTGCCCAAAATAAACCAGTTCGCAGCAAAAAATTATTTTACGAACAAGATACATATCGCCATAAAACGAAAATACGAAACTAATTTATCTAGTAGGCCGCTATTAGCGAGCAATTAAATTGGAATCAAGCTGTCAGTTTGTAAATTTTTGAAATTGAAGTAATACTAATTGTGTATTATTGTTCTGTTCTTAATTTGTTACTTTAATAATTCACTTGTTATTGAAATGGCATACACAAATGAGGAAATGGCTGATATGCATTACGTTTACGGTCTGTCGCAGAGAGGGTTAGAAGCTTCTAGAAGATATGCTGAAATGTATCCTCAACGGCAGCATCCTTCACATAGAATATTTGCCCGACTTCATCAACGATTACGAGAATATGGTTCATTCAACAAAAGAACGCAGGATTGTGGTCGCCATCGAGAAATAATTTTTTGCTGCGAACTGGTTTATTTTTGGCAAAAAATTCAAGACATTTTTTTTAGAATGAAACAGGCTATCGGAAATAAATTTTTAAATGGTAAACAAATAATAAGACAAAAAGTTACGTTGGAAATAAATTTTAGGGGTTGCGTTTTCCACCCCTTACAACCATGGGGTAAACCAAATAAATTACTGGCTAAGTGTCTTTTTGGTAGTAGAAAATGTCAGGTTAATTTCAATATTGTAACTTGTTTAGTGCTTGTGAAAAAAATTTTATGTACCCCCTTTAAGGGGCTGTATCTTAACAAGGGATGCTCCAATGAAGTTTCTTTATATGAAAGATCCTATCTTTTATTCGATGAGGAATCACCCCCTTAAATGTTTTACACTTATTTAGTTACACCCTGTATATTGCTTGATTTTAACGCGACCAAATATCGAAAATTATATTGATAAAAAAAACATTGCGAAACGTCGTCTGAATTCTTGCCGCAACTATAATAATATTTTTTTGTCTTGTCTCGTAAAACTAATTTTTTTAAACATTGTATTGTCTTGTAATTTGAACTGTCAAATCTTTTCTAGCCTAAGCAAAAGCAAAACAAGATTGCCAACTATTCGTAAATCATAATGTAACATTTGCAACAAAGTTTATCTACATATAATGGGTAAAAAATGCACTAAATACATTATTTTCAAACCTATCCACGTGTAAAAATAAGAGTTTTTAAAGCAATGGACGATGCATATTATTATAAAAAATATTATATTTTTTATGGCAATAAACTTAAAATGTATAATGTACAATATAATATTTTTGTCATAAATTTATATTTAGCTTGTGTAGAGTTGGCTTGCAGTTCACAATGACATCTTCATGTGTATATGCAAATCTTGTACAAACTAAACCTAGTCAAGTCAAAGGAAGTAGATGCTTTTGACGAGTGGTTTTCAAGTAAAGTACTTTTACGTTTAAGTGCTAACACATCTCTTGCAAAACACAAACAGATTCTTATATTTACATTTCTGATGCGTGTTTTACTGAAAATCGTAGAATAGAAAGAGCATCTATATAATTGTAATAATGCATGTAAGAACAATAATAATTCACCTACTACATTGTCAAACATTGCCAAACCAAAAACTCTTCACAGATCTTACAACCTCATAAAAAATAACAGCGGACGCCTCTGTCGGCAAGGATATGTAATATTTATAAACTGGCAAATGTCACGATAAATTATTACTCATAATACAAATATATTTTTCATTTCCTTTGTTGATTGTGTACTGAAGTGGATAAACAGAGTTTTTTAACATAACGAATATTTGCATATTATTGTTGTTGAATGACAATGTGTACATTAATTATAAATCCATTTATTAATACTTTGTTTGGTGTTTTTACACAAACATTTTATTGGTTTCGTGAAGATACTATCATATTTATAGTATTTTACACACTTATATTTTGTATTTTCAAATCCTTGACTATGTATAGCGTTACATTTTTTTTAATTGTTAAATCAGGACATGACAGAAAAAATAAGTTTATTCAATTTTATAATACAGGTCGTCCAAAAACAAGTGGACCAAAGTCAGTTACTTTAATGCAATATAACTCCTTAAAAAGTAATGGACCCTCAAAATCATGTTTTCTTTTTTTAAATAATTATATTATTCTCTTTTGAGATATGTCAATGAAATTTGGATGTATTATGAGGTAACAAAATATAAATATAAACTTTTTAAAACATAATGTTTTGTTGACAGAGAACGTTTTTTTTATCAACATTAATTATAAAAAAATTTTTACATATTTCCAAATTACTTGGAGAGTTTCATCTAATAACTTATCATTTAAAAATTATAGACAGTTGAAATAGAATGATCTGCCAATAAAACGTATGTACTCTAAAGCATAGACGTATGTATAGCTTTTCTGAAAAGTTTACAAATGATCAGTAAATATAGATAAAAATAGGTATGGATGGAGACATTTTATTTTAATAAATTTTAGTTAGTATTAATATACAGGGTGTTTCATAATATATGCGCAGGACTTCAGGATATGATAGCTCGTCCAAAAATTTGAAAAAAAGTTTGTATTAACTTACCATCTAAAATGCACAATTTTCGAGATACAGGGTGTTGAAATTGTAAAAAAAATTTTGTTTTTTGCTAATATCTCCGGAACCGTTTATCGTACAGAAAACAGCTTTTGTAAGTATTTACTACTCATAATGTGTGTGCGAAAAAAAAAATTTCAAAGTCATAATTGGTGAAGATTTTGAAGGGGAAGTGGGTGTTTTTCTCCCCAACTTCTACTCCACTGGAAAAAGTACGCCCATTTGAACCGCCCATGTTTTCTACACAAAAAATGTACTCTTGGTCATAAGCTCTAAAGTTGACCGTTTTCGAGAAAAATCTACTTTTATGTTGAAAAACATAGTAAATTTTTTGAAATAATTTTTTTTACTAATTAAACAAAATTTATTTAATCGTTAGAACAAGTAACAAAACCAAACGTTAACTTCATAGTTGCAAAATTTAAAAAAAAATCATACTCAGTTAAATTAATAGTACTTGATAAAAAAAATTATAATACATTTAAGTAGTAAAATAAAAATTTTATTTCAAAAAATTGACCATGTTTTTCAACATAAAAGTAGATTTTTCTCGAAAACGGTCAACTTTAGAGCTTATGACCAAGAGTACATTTTTTGTGTACAAAACATTGGCGGTTCAAATGGGCGTCTCAAAACCGTACTTTTCCAGTGGCGTAGAAATTGGGGAGAAAAACACCCACTTCCCCTTCAATATCATCACCAATTATGACTTTGAAAAAAAAATTTTCTCGCACAGAACATAGCTTATTATGAGTAATAAATGCTTACAAAAGCTGTTTTTTGTACGATAAACGGTTCCGGAGATATTAGCAAAAAACGAATTTTTTTTACAATTTTAACACCCTGTATCTCGAAAATTGTGCATCTTAGAGGGTAAGTTAATAGAAACTTTTTTTCAAATTTTTGGATGAGCTATCACATCCTGAAGTCCTGCGCATATATTATGAAACACCCTATATATATATTTAAATTTTTTGCTGTAATGTAAATAAACATAGCATGTTTATGCTTTCACATAGCTTTGGTGTTAGGTATAAGCAAATTTCAACACAATGACCAGTGTTTCGTCCATGTAATAAATTTTTCTTTGTTGTTCCTGATATTCTTTAATTGTCTGTAGATAATTTGTCCTCCATACAACTATATCATATTTGTCAATCAGAAAAATCTTTCTATCATCCTTCTCATACTGAAAGTTCATGTTGTGTAAAACTTTTCTCAATGTGTCAGTGTCCATTTTAGGAATTACTTCGTTTTCTTGCAATACTTTTTCTAAACGTTGGCAACTAATTTTTAAAGAAAACATATTTGGCATCTTCATTTATTTCTTCGACCGCTGCTTGTTTTTGGCTTTTGTACTTGTACAAAAATCTGTAAATGCTTGATTTTGAAACACCTGTAAAAACAAAACACGTATCTATTAGCTCATCCTTTGGACGCGAATAATCTCTTAAAAGACACTTGAAAACTTGCAATACGACTTGCATGGTATGTGGAAGACGTTCAGCGATGTCGATCATTGTAGCAAGCAGTCGCGTGTCAAATATTTTAGAATTTAGAATCATTTTCATTTTTATTGGGTATCTGTTCGAACTCTTCGTAAATATTAGGAATTTTGTAATCTTATTTTTAATATGTCTGCTATAGTATTAAGTGTTACTCCAAACAAATATTCTTCACTAGATCTATAACTAGAACTAGATGTGACAACTATGTTTATTGGCTTACCAAGTAACTGCCTGTAATTTTTAAATGGAGTATAGAAAGAATTGTAAGATGCATTGTAAGATGCATTTTTTGAACATCCAAGAAAACGAAACTGAAACAACTATTTTCAGTTAAATACAGTTCTGTACAGATTACATTGCTCTGGATATCAATAATGCTGACAGGACTGACGTGCAATAAGCAAAATTATTCCTGCCGTCGCAATTCTAATACATTTCCATATGTTAACCTTAAAAATAGTAAATGGAAACGCCTTACGATATTCATAAAATCATGGCATATTTGTAAGTAGATCAGTTTTATATACTCAGGTACAATATTTGTCCTACAACGGTTGTATCTCTGAACTTATTCTAGGGAATAGTAAAAAAAGTTTCGGTTTCCGAGATCTCTACTCTAGTCATAAAGTAATGATTATAATCTGATAACAATAATTATTTATAATATTACACGGTGGATTGTTGGTTTTTTACCGCCTACGTCAATAGTGTAATGTTACAACTTTAGTGGAAAATTACTGTTTGAATGTAAAGCCGCGTAGGTCATGATTCATTGCGTTTTGAACAGCTGATGTTGTTATATGCGTAATCTGATCAGTTGTATTTGGAAAACAGATTAAAAAATACGTTTTCAAAATCATGGAAAATTATAATGAAGAGTAAATTGCGGTTACCGTTATGCAACAAAAAAAGGCAAAAAAGATGGTGACAGACACGTTTGTATTCTAAAAGAATGAAGTACAGTGGTAGTAACTTCCTAACTGATTTACAGTGTGTTAAAAAAAGAGTGTAAAATATTTCAGGAGGTAATAGTATAAAGCAAAATAATCAGAAAAGTCTTAATAAACATGGGTCCGCAAAGTAACGGTTGCGGAGATATGGACCACTATTCGTTTTCAAACATTTTATTTTATTAGGAATAAACCGACAAAGAAAGCTTTAACAAACAAAACACAAAGTTACAGAAGATGTTCAAAGTGCCCTCCGTCCATTTCCAAGCAGGCACGACATCTTCATCTCAACGATATTCGAACTCTTTCGAAAACACCCTCCTTGGTTTAGATTTCTTGACACTTTTGATTAATCCGTAGCTGCAGCTCTTCCAGGCTATTTACAGGAGTACCATACACTAATGTCTTCAAATATCCCCAAACAAAGAAATCTAGAGGGTTCAGATCAGGCGATCTTGGAGGCCATAAAACAGGTCGGACAGGTCCACATAAATGGGTAGGAAGGGCCGGACCTTCTGTAACTTTGTTTTTTGTTTGTTAAAAGCTTCCTTTGTCGGTTTATTCCTTATAAAATAAAAAGTTTGAAAAACGAATAGTGGTCCATACCTCCGCAATCGTTACTTTGCGGACCTATGTTTGTTAAGACTTTTCTGCTTATTTTGGTTCATACTGTTACTTCCTGAAATATTTAACACTCTTTTTTAACACCCTGTATGTAGTCTGGCAACAAGTATATTAAACTCAATACGTTGTACTATAATACTCTCTTTGGGTGCATTTTTGTCTTTACTGCGTTTCACTGTATTTCCTTAAAATTACGACGATATTACTGAAATATTCAAACTGAGAATCTTTCATTATATTAACATTGGCTTCTGCAAGCTAGTAAAAACGATTGTTTGACATTATGGACGGAAGTCATGAAGAATACAATAAAATACTCAGAACAGATAGTTCATATTTTTATAAATGTTTTTTTCTATGTAGACAATTTTGTTTTAAAAATAAGTAAAGAAAGGGAAACGACCAAATCGATATGCAGAAATCGTCGTTACGGCCCTGTATGTATGTTAAGAAGTTTATAGGCACTCCTAGACGGGTTTCGTTCCATTCATTAACTTCTGTGTGTAACATTACTTTCGTACGCATATTCCATTTTACATTCAAAACGTTATTAACAAACATTTCTTACTGGGCTTAATTTTCTGGTACATTTAGTTGCGCACAGGGAATAATATTACTTATTTAATGAGCAATAGTCTCCGTCGGTAGATACGATTAGTTTTACGATCAGATTATGGCTAACTTCATGTACATTCAAAAAAATATATCTACACTGATAAAAATGATAGTATTACTCTAAAGAAATAACAAAAACATAATGTATTACATGTAACTTTAGGTAAATTCCGTAGAATTGTTTTATGCCAAATAGTTCAATTTTTATTAAAAATACATGCACTACTGATGAATACAATTGTCGAGTACTGAATCCTGAATACATATCTAAACGTGATGAATACGAATACTGAATACCGATAACAGTATTCAAAACATGAATTACACAAATAAATATTGTATTGAATGATACTCATGAATACAATATATAGTAATATCCCACTCTGGCAACAGAAACTATAATATTGCCCCACTTTCAAGACATGTATTTATTCTTCCACGTCATCCAGGATGCTTCCGATTTCCGATGAAGAACATTCACATACATAAGGTAAATGCATTAAACTATAAGAATCCCACATTTATTCCTCTATTGTTCAGGTGGTTCTGATTATGGGTTATTTCGGGGGCTGTAGAGGTCAAGAACTTTCGAATATGAAGAGGTGGCTGACATTCCGGATAGTGAAACAGATATCCGTAAGAAGTTTTCAATTGGGGAGGAAAACGAGTTCTCTGCATTGGGTCTTGTGAGGAAGTATATGTCTTTGCGTCCGTCGAGTTTAGGAAGATTCTTTCTAACGTACCGCGAAAAGCGTTGCACAGTTTAGCCCGTTCGGAAATATACATTTGGAAAATTGCCAAGCAAAGTTGCTAGTTTTTTAGATTTGTCAGATCCAGAAGCTTTCACGGGACATTGTCTGCGGAGGCCTTCCACGACTGCCTTGGTCAATTCAGGAGCAAATATGATGACATTGAAGAGTCATGGTGGATGCCAAAGTTCAACGGTAGCAGAAGAGTATTTGGCCGACAGCATGGAATTGAAAAATAAAACTATAAGAATGTTGGCTTGCATGTCACATGAAAGAAGTGGAACATCAACTTCATATTAGACTACAGTCATAAGCAGTGACAACAGTTCAACGGAAAATTCTTGCAATTCGGGAAATAATTTCAGTGGAAAATTCGACAATTGTCGGTTTATTTTTGTAAATACATTAGAAAGAGTTATAATTAGTTAGTATAAGTCCCAAGGAAGTTATGAACGTGTTTGTAGTTGCGGTAACTAAGGGTTTATTTGTTTATAATGTATTAGTATGATATAAAATATATTTTTCACGCACGATGATATGAGAAGTGTCCCGCATGATTACTGTTCAAATCTAACGATTTTCTCAAGTGTGTATGAATGGGAGCGGGCTCTTTAATAGCCTTCTCGATGTGACATATGCTTGGATGTGGTTACCGATCCGACTTTCAACCCATATACGATTATCACACCCTAGTAATAATCAAGTCTAGTCGACCATAAGTTCCGATAGGGGCCCCACCTATGGGAATGGCAAGGGGACTACTAATTGTCGATAAATGCGAAGGGTAAGTGCGTTTTGGGTGGTGGCAATACGAGGGGGAAGTTTTTTCATTGGAAGTCGTTTTTTCATTGATGGTGTTTTAACATTTTGAAACAAAAGGGTTTCCTGTCTTAATAATAATTGAGAGTAGATTTAGCAAAAAACTAATCTTAACTAAGAATTTATTGAAACTAGTATCTACTATAATATAATATTGTCACGGATTTCCCAACTCGACCTTTTTTTACCAGAAAAACAAACAGTTTTGCTGATATTTATTAACATTAACACTACTGAATGCTAATTACAACTCAACTAAACACTATTTAATTAATCACTATATCTAAATCGCTTTGAATTCTAATTGATCTCTCCGAAATATGCAAATAACAACTCTCTAATTCAAGACTTTAATTCAAGACTGACTGACTCGGTCGTTTATTTTTCTTTTATAGACCAACCGAATATTCCAGGTATTTTCAAGCATCTCTAGATCCATTTCTCGAACGATTCTCGTCGCTTCTCAAATTTCCAGTCGCGCCTCGATACACGGCATTAAAATTTTTATATACTGCATAAATTTTTGAATAATTTTGTTATCTACAGGGTGAGTCAGTCATAATGTCATTCATTTTAAGAGGAGATAGGGAATAATGAGTATAATGCGAATACGCGATTAAAAAAAAATCTAAATGCATATTTACGCCGAAAAAAAATATTTTCAAATCATTATTTAAACCCCCTTTTCAGACTGTCACTGACCGTTCACAGCCTTGGTCGGTTACAGCTGACAGTTCAACTCGATGTCGACCTGATGCAATGTTGCCAAGTTGAAATATTTTTCTAGTACCTACCTACCTAGGCATTAGACATCATAAATAAACGATTGTACTGACTATTTTAGAATCTCATAATATTTCTTGCTCAGTTCTGCCAATAATAATTTAAAATGTTAATGTTCAATGAACGCTTTGCAGACCTTGATTTGGGATATCTCCAATCGTCTTGAAATGGTTCTTGTAGAAATTGTAGGTTCCTCCTCAACTAAATTTAAAACAGCTTCTATTACATTTAAGTCATTTTGAGGATGCCCAGCAAGTTCTCGGCGCGGTTTAACACATCCCGTATCGCGAACACGTTGAAACACTTGGACAAAGGTTCGCGCACTTGGGTGAAGCCTATTAGGGAAACGTCTCCGGTATTCGACAGCAGCGGCATTCGCATTTCGTAAACATTCCTCGTATAAAACTAGCATTTCCGCATATTCTAAATTAGTAAAATTAGGCATTGTGATGTGAATTTACGACCAATACACGACCGAAATAAACAAACTACTGCTCGGTGCTCGTATTCTTTCCATCCCCCCTCTAAATGTGTGGGTGTGATCTCTAAATTTGGGGGGAAAGAAATGCGGGAAATGCGGAAAGTGCGACTAAATGGTGGCAAATTTGAATAATACGCACGCTGAAGTGTTAGACGACGTTATGTATGTAAACATGTGGCAACGATGCCTTCCATCGGAATTAGATTATCATATGGCTGCGACATCAGAAAGTTTGAAGCGTACCAGGAGCGTCGTGTTACCGATTTTTATAGGGTGATTTGTTTATTTTTTTAAAGGTCGAGTAAAAAAATTTTTTTTTCGATTTTCTGCCTTTATTAGGCCTTCCGAATACGTGGTTAAAATTAATGACATTATGACTGACACCCTGTATATTTGTAAATGACCACAAATTTTGAATACATTTTCGACACCCTTAATGAACTCCCCATATACAAAAGATAAATTAACGCCTATTTACACTAGATAGTAATAAACGACCCTCGAAAAAGGAGTTCATTGAAGCCAAAAAAATACCCGACAACGATTACATTAAATGACTTGACCCCAACCGACGCTTCAAAATGTTTATTCAGTAATTATCGGGGTGGGTTTCCGAGTTAAACTGTTGAAGGGGGTCGAGGGTTCATGTTCGGACCCGCATAGGGGTGGAATTGCAGTTATTAAGGGTTCTCGAGGCGCGTGACCCGTATGAATCCACATGGCTTCACAGGGATGAATCGCATGATTTTTTGGCGCACGCTTGCTCTGCTGGTGTCGATTTGTTGGAATTGCCTCACGATGGCCATCCTAATTCAAAACGAAGCCCTGGGGTGTGATGGACTATTTGTGAAAGATTTTCCCACACAGGGAGTCAGGCGGAGGTTGCGGTGGCCATATTAGTAGGAAGACACGAATGAAAGTTGCATTAAAAATGTTTTTGTAAAAGTGTTACAAAATTAACAAATTTTGATATTGATTAGAATTTCGAAATTACACTTTTTAAGGCACTAGTGCCTAAAAGTAAAAATGAAACATTAAAAACAATGAAAATATTTATTTATTATAAATGTTAAAGTCAAGTCAAGAAAAATCGCTGAGTGAACAAAGTTTTGCGTACTTACTAAATACATATATCTAAAAAATTGATACCATCTTACCATCTATTGATCCCTAAGTAATCGTAAACGGTCTTGGAGTTTTTGTGTTCGGAATTTTGACACTAATAAATGCCTGACAATCTTTATGGTATCTACTGTCAAAAATGTGATCCCTCATACATGCTTCAAATACTCCAACGATTAAAATAACTTTAGCTAACAATAATTCTTTATTTTTTTATATATTTTTAGGTATAAACAATATTGTGTTAAATTAACTACTCTCCGGACTAAAGCCCCGACCAGCGTTGAATTACACCTACAATATCTACCGATATTTATTATTAGCTTTTGTAACATTTTTTACTGTATCAGAAAGGTATTTTAAGCTAATATAAATGAAATCTACAATTCCTATCAATGAAGTCATATGTATGCTCTCTGATACCAAACATCTAGGTGGAATTATTGTCCATTAGCATACCTAGATGTTTGGTATCAGAGAGAGCATACATATGACTTAGGACTTCGTACAGTAGTAGAGCATCTTCATCATCGTTGAGTCCCAGTGTTTTGAACAGTGACCATGTTTATAAGAAAAGTTGAGCTATTTTATGTGAAAATAACTGCGCAATTACATATTTTTCATATAATTCTTGTTTAGTTTTGTGTTGGCATTAACACTGATATCACCCTTATGTAAGGAAGGGTAAAGGAGTAGTAAAACGTTTTTTCAGATTCGATGTGAATATTTCCAGATCGGAATCACCGATAAAATTGGATGACCTCTGGAAGAGTATATTTCTCAAATAAATCAAGCTATTAGAGAGGAGACATAATTATCCACTTATTATGAATATCATTTAATTATAATGTAGAGACTGCCCTTGGAATATATAGTTTATATTACGGGCTATTAATAAAAATTACGGCACCTGCAGAGAAATTGATTTAGTGTAGAAGCATACTCATTATTTTCTCGGGTTACTTATCCTTTAGATGATTAAATTTATTTTTAGAGCTTATTTTTACCATATTTTAATTCACAGTAAGTATCAGCATTCGCGAGAGAATTTTGATAAGTTAATACAGAAAAACGTATAAAAACATTCTTTCAGAAAAACTAAGAGGGGTTCAAAGGTAACTAGTAAGTACCTAATAACTATTAATTTTTTGTATCAAATATCCATATATGTATACATGTTGAAAACAACTTTTTTATTTAGTACTACAACGGACAGCCAAAAGAGGGTCAATTACAGGTTGAGAAAACAAAACCAATTAAAATAAGGTAGAAATAGATAAAAAAAGATATAATAACATACAATAAAGCAAAGTACACTCGGTTTAAAGTTCATATTAAACTAAAATATTAAATAAAGTATTAAGGTTAGTTAAATTGCATAATATTAAAAAAATACTTTTCTATTGTCATTTCCAGTACAAGAAAGTACTTCAGTGCCATTATGCAGATTAAGTAATTAGTACACATAATAAAAGTTGGTGAAAATTTTAATAAAGTAGTACGCGGAATAGAAACATAAAATGTATTGTTAGACCTTGCTTCAATTCTAGGCGCCAGGATGTTTAGATGTGACAAAATCTCAGGACAATCATATTTGTTATAATTAATTTTATATAAATAAAGAACACGTCTAGATCAGTAACGATGTTATTAGTAAATATTATAAATAAAATGGGGTATGGAGCCTTGAGGAACCCCATAAGTTGCCGAAATTTCAAAAGATTTCGTCTGTAGACTCAACTGTACACACTGTTTTAGCTAGTTAATGAGCATCCTATGATCTAGTCTATCGAACGCCTTTGAAAAATCTGACATTGTAAATGGGGGCATATTAAATCGTAAACAGCTCTTCCAAATGCTTTGGCAAAATTGGAAATTAATGTGATGGGACAATAATTTTCCATTTTATTTTGATCTCCTTTATTAAATATAGAAAAAAACACGGGAAATCTTCCAAAGTACTATGAATACACCGGATAATCAGGGATAATCGCAATCTTTATATACTTCATTAAAAATTATTGTATTACATATTACTTATTATTTTCAATAGTTACAACCCAGCTAACAATTTATTGTTCTGTAAAAATCGTAAGAACGTTTTCAGAGCAAATTTTATAGAGCAATGTTTGTTCTAAGAACATTTTCAAAACGTTATTACAACACTTATACTTTAAAAATGGGCACCGTTCTATAGAACCATTGAGTTATTCAAGCGGTTCTGTAAGGATTGCAGGAAATAATTATAGAAGTCTTAAAGAATTTTTATTACACAGTTACAATGCAATCTCATAAAAATTCTATATCACTTCGCTATAGAATTTTTGTGTTGCATGGTGTTATATTTAAAGAACTTTAAAATCGTTTAATTGTATCTTTTAAAAACAAAATGTTTCTGTATCGCACATGTTAGAAATAATATGGACGGGCCAATAAGAACCAATAATATGGGCCTAATCAGCCTGCATAGGAGTACTTACTTACATTATTACGAATTGCTTAGTTTGTTTGTCCATCAGGGAGCAGTACATTTTAATGCGGAAAAAGTTTTATCCTGAAATATGTGGTACATAATGGTAATTTTTTGACGCGCCCTCAGTTAACCTTATATTTCCTATGATGCTGGAAATTTAATAAAAAAATGTTTTCTAAATTGATGAATTTAACAACCAACTGTACAGAAAATAGTCAGAAAGTAAGTATATCCATATTATTCATATCATTTCACCTATTTATATTGTACATATTTTTAATCAAGATTTTTTTTCCTTCTTCACAATATGGCGACAAAAAGAAAGGCTTCATCTTGTACTTCCAATGGATTCTCACTAATATGACATTTTTGTGTCGATTGAAATGATTATAGAGCAAATATGCTTCGTAAGCAACTAGGTACTTAATATTCACAGTGTTGTCATATTTTATTGTGGTAATTTCACATATTTCAATCTTATTTAATAAATCTATTAAAATTCTTTAACTTCAACATCTAGAAGTAAAAATGTTTAACGTTTGGAATGGTCAAAATGAAATATGTTACTAAATTTCTATAAGAAAATCAATTTCTCTTAGCAATCAAATAAATCTTATCTATCGTAATGAAATTTTCTTTCTGCAAGCAGATAATAATTTTTACAAGTCACGACTATGTTATACAAATTTCCCCATTATAATTTGATCAAAATATTTCGTACTATTACAGGCAGGTCTCGTCAGATGGGGCTATGGGAAACCTACATATATAAAAAATGATAGTTCTATAGCGTTTCTTTATAGAACAAAAAGGCTTTTGTTACTTATTTACTCTATAATGATTTTATAACAACTGTATTATTATTCTCTACAACTGCTTTAAAGAGCTTTTTCTCTTAAGTTCGATAGCAGCTTCCATATTTGTAATTTGTTTTCCGCAGCAGAATTGTAACTTAACGCCTTATACAATAGTTCTATAATTAAACTATAAGCGACATTACGGAATAATTTTATAAGAGTGTCACAGGAGATGGTATAATTCTATAAAGCAGTATTTTGCATCAGTTTTACAGTAATTTGATTCTATAAGCACCGTTGCTGTAAAATTGTGTTATTGTACACACATATAGGGCTACATTAGCAGTTATCTTATAAGTGCTCTATAAATTATGCTCTAAGAACGTTCTTGCAACAAATTTAAAAAACAATTCAGTTTCTGAAGGCAAAATAGTCTCATGTGCCACATTAATGCAACAATTTAGTATTCTAAATACAACTGTAAAATATTAACAGAATATAAAACTACTATTACTCTAAATTTATAGAACTACTTTGCTAGCTGGGAATGATGTCATAGTTTTTGTCAATTTCGAGACATTAGATACAAAAATTATGAACAAATTATTCCCAAATTTAAAGCTTTTGTCAATTTAGAAGTTTTATTAACAAAAGTTGAAGAAGATTATTAACAACATTTTAAATATAAAAGTGTTTCCTACAAAATTATGACCTCTTAGGCATCGATGACCCAATCTGTCTTTCTGCACATGCCCACCATATTTCAGCAGTGATATGATATGATTAATAGCTTCCTATATGATTCCATATTGTTTAATTTAAAAGTGGTGTTATTTCGTGCTACTCCATTTTTTAATTGTGCCAACTAACTACTGGATTTAATTCACAGTGGTATAGCAGTTGACAGAGCATACATCTCTGTCTTCAGTTTGATTGCACCTTCTTTGCATCCACAGTCGTATCGCTGTACATAGAGAGCGGCACAGTATTAATGACTGAGACAAATAATGTTTAAGCTCTTATAAAAATCATTTCACATGCTTTGGAGTAAGTATAGTATTGTTTTTATGAATTACTCTCTAGATTTAGAAGATCTCGAAGACTATATAGAGTATATAGTAAAGACGTCACAGTATAGTTGAGCTACGTTGCCAAATATCAGCTTCCCCAGTAAATATACGAAATAAAATAATTTTATTAAACAACTACAATTTGTTTTACATTTCAAATGAAATCGACTCTCAGCAGTGCTGGGAACTGAATTACAACCACTTAGTCCGTCAAAGTATTGAACTAATGGCTATGCAGTTCTTCTTCAACACAAATTATCACAGTTATAACCATTTCTTGAGCCCATTTTCCCAAAGCACTGGGCACTGCGCTGGTTTGTAAGACATCACGCAAATGCTATTAGTTCCGAGGAAACTATTTTTAAAGTAATTCAAACGAGTAAATATAAAAGAAACGCTTCCATATGCAAAACTTCAAAATGAAACTTGGTGCGATTCATAATGAAAGAGATGATCTGGCAATAATATAAAATCTAAAAGGATTGCGACGATATTATAATTGTAAATATATGTAAATTAGGGTTTTTTTTGCAGAAATTAGTTATTGCTTATGACGTCATTCGGTTTAGACAAATTATTACATAAATATTAAATAACTGGACAAATAGAATACCTACTTTTTATACAAGGTGATTTTAAAAGTAATTTCATAAATTTAACTGTGTTGTCTAGATCCCAAGATAGATAAGATGATAAGTCTATAAACATATATCGTAAAACGATTCGTTTTCGATATACAGGGTGTGAAAGGTTAGTAAAGAATTATTTAAAAAATTAAAATTCTTCGAAAAATAAAACGAAAATAATTGTCCCTTTCAATTGTCTACGTAGTCACTTTAAAATGGTTTAAAGATTGTCTCACAGGAGAGCTCTTATATCCTGATAGATTTTTAGTGAGAATTAGAAGATGTGCCGAGATATTACAATCTTTTTTTCTCTAAAACTGTTGCCGACATCGAATTTCAACGAGAGTACCTTTTTTATGTAAAAATCTTTAAAGTTTTCAATTTCGCTATACTTGTGTCAAAAAATGCACACAAAAAAGTTTAGGCATTATTGCAATATCCCGATTCAAAACTGAAAGGATCTTACATTTTTTTTTATAATTAAGACAGTGACGTACTATTTTCATTGTAAATAAAAGAAGTGTACCACAGGGTTCTGACGGCACTGTCAAGTGTCAAATAATAATGAAAATAAAAACCATAAAGAAAAATCGTTGAATTAAATTATAAGAAGTTGTTCCCAAATATAAAAATACTTAATAAAAAAGAAGTTTTATTTCAAGAAAAATGTTCTTGCGGCAACAATCAGAAAGCTGATATCAAGGAAACTGTTGCTCCAAGAGTTTGTCTTTTCTCAGTGTAGAATTCTTGTTGCTTATCATGTAGGGTTTTCAAGTAAAGAAAAAATATAACAAAATTTTCGAAATCTTTGACTTCGGAAACGAGGAACTTAGCTATAGATATCTTTGGGTAAATGTCATTTAATTTGACTGTAAAATCACTCCTTTCAATCCAAGGATCTTTTATTTCCTCATGAAAGAATTCTTCCCCTTTATGTTGAATATGAAATATTGTTGATGTACTTACTTAATAGTGTATTGAGGATGGACTAATCGGAAAAAAGATAATACAATTACATACGGATTCATCAACAAGGCGTAACGTTAGTCAGACTAGCGGAGGTTACGCGAAAAATTTACGCATCTGTTCCACTAATTTAAATAAAAAGCATACTCCTATTCACTATTATGTATAATACTTACTTTATGATATGTTAACTAATCCGTAGTACTGAAAAGTACAGTTTTTGAATATAAATACTAAATATACAATGGGAAACGCAAGGAACTAGAGGACGAAGTTACGCGATTTTTAGACAGGTACAATACTGGGTCTAACTTTTGGCGCAAATATGGACGTAAATAAACAGCCTACCTAGCAACGCATGTTTCGTGAATGAGCGCAAAGCTGGTTAGGCCAACTAACGCGCTTTACACGGGCGTAAACTCGTTAGTCGGACTAGCGCTACGCCCGTTTCATGAACCCGGCTGTAAATGTCTAAATTTTCTGACTAAGACAACGTTCCGATATATTTTAAATCTTTCTCAGGGCTACAAAAATACAAGATAAGAATTAATAAAAAAACATTAATAATTTAAACAATATTTACCTAATTTCTTTTTTAAAAACTTTCAATAAATATAAAAAATAATAAAAATTTGAAAAAATATGTGCAAAAATTGTTAATGTTTTATAATAATTCTTCTCTTGTCTTTTAATGGCCCTGAGGAAGATTCAAAATAAATCGAACCGTTGATTAGTCAACAAATTTAGACCCTTTCCGATTATTTCATCCTCAATTAAAACTATTAATTTCTCATTACTGTTGATCCATTCTTGTTTTGGTGATTTTTACCTTGAATTTTTTAACGCTTCAAATTACGACTTGTTTTCGATCACAAGTACTCTGTTTGTGTTTGTCCTGCCTGAATTTTTAGTTCGTCTATTTGAAGACGCATTTCACACCGTCGAAATTCAAATAAATTCCAAGGTTATCCTCTCGATGAAATCTTGCTCATATTTGAATAATGATAAATTCTTGACGAAAATTCTTCAATATTTACATCGCGATGTTACTTATGAGTTATGTGTATTTATTCTACGCTCGATGTAAAACAGAATATTTATAATCCGTAATCCACGTAGCAATAATTTCTATTAGTTTATTTTGGGTACTTTATGACTGTTTTTATAAGCTGTTCCGAATTAATGGGTCATTAAATTTTACTTTAAAATAATTAAAATTCAATACAGTTTGAATCATTAACCAATCATATCCGAAAATATGATGGGGAATCTGTTACTAATTATTATCGACAGAAATTATGATGTTTAAAATTACTTCGGAACATTATTCAGAAGATAAGTGTTTCTGAGTGTTAAAAATAGCTGTTTATTTCATGTTTAATAATGATGCATTTTTGGATCATTTTTAGGACGAAAAATGGAACTTTAAAGTACTAGAATGATACAACATAAGTCCTAAGACTTAAAAAAAATGTATTTCCGAAGCGAAGCGTAGCGTAGCCAAGCGGATGCAAAATTACAAAAAAGACACTTTTAATCCGAATAAATCATGCTATGAGTATTGACAAAAGAGGAAGTTGATTGCGTTTTGAATAGTGCACCAGATAATTTATATTTGAAGATAAAGGTAAACGCTTTAAAAATAAAAACATAATTTTTAAAAAGCTTCTTAGTAGGTCGTCCTAATATTAGGGATTACAGACGCATGCCATTCTGATGAATTAGTCAATTTAACAATTGATAATGTTGAAGATGTGATATCCGCCTTAATTATAAAAATTCCCAGTACCAAAACCAAGAGACCACGTTCTTTTACTGTGCTGGAAGACCGTAATGTAAGTTTTTATCAAAAATATGTTGTTTTACGTCCACCCGAAGTGGTAAGACGGCGATTATTTCTCAGTGGAAAGTGCCATCGAATGGTGGTCGGTATTCATAAAATCAGTGGCATATTTTTAAAGCTGGACAACTGCAAAGGATACAGTAGACAAGCATTATGATGTCTGCTACCCTTTTAATTGACGGCTGTGGGACCTCATTTGTCTTAAAAGACACGGAGGATGGATATCAAGCACTGTGGCAGAAGGCTACATTGAAGACTCCCTCATTGAATAAAAAAAATATTGCGAAAAGAATACTGAAAGTTGATAGTAGTAATGATAAATGCTGCTTTCACAACATCTGAAAATAATGTGTTGGACTGCTTTGAGAATTGCTCCAAGAATGAGAGTAGTGACAGTTTTAGTGGTTTATTTGATTTTAATACTTGTTCAAACTGTATTATTGTATTGTATTATTGCTGAATAAACTTTTATAAATTAAAACTTAAACGCTTTTAATCTAAGGATTTAAAGTGAATACTTTTCTTGCTAAAATACCATTTTCTAAGTAAATTTAGGGAAAGGTTAGAAAATTTATATTTAGCGGTTGGATGAGAACATGTTGAACTTTAGTTAGATAAGCAGCTTGAGTTAGGTGTTAATGTTCTCTGTTTCCATTACATAATAACTTTATTGGGAATTGTCAAAGTATTGGGAATTGTACTTGATACTCATTTGCAGTGGAAGCCTCATATTGACCTCGTTTGTTCCAAATTAGCGTCCCAAATATTTGTATTACGTCAACTTAAAAATTGTTTGCACTACACTGCTTTGAAATCTGTCTACTATTCAATTATAAACAGTCATTTAAGCTACGGAGTTTTATTCTGGGGAAATGCTTCCACTGCTGATAGTGTTTCGTATGCAGAAAATGGCTGTTCGCGTATTGGCTAATGTCTGTACCAGAACATCGTGTCGGTCTTTATTCAAACAACTGCAAATTCTTCCATTGCCGTTTATATTTATTGGAAACTTTGACGTTCATTCACCGTAATTTGTCTGACTACCGTACTTTCACTGAGAACCATAATTATTGTACAAGAAATGCTGATGATATCATAATTATGAGATCAAGAATTGAAATGAGCAGGAAAAATAAAGTAGATGTCAAAATTTATAATGTTTTGATTAAAAGATTCCAAGAACGTAAGCTCAAAGAAATGAATGTATTTATATTTAGAAAATTTGTTAAAAAATATCTATTGGAACACTGTTTTTATAGCACTCAGGAGTACTTTAGTATGAATGGGAACTAAGTGCTGCATCATTATTGTGTTTTTGTTTGTCTGTTTTCAACTCGTTTACGATAGTTTCTGTTTTATTTTTTTTTATTCTTGTTTTATTCACATTGTGACAAAAATATACCATGTATATGATGTCAATAAACTATCTATCTATCTATCTATCTATGTATTCAATCTTGGCAAAACTAGAGAAAAAATGTTCATATACAATTTTCAAAGCTCGTATCTGATGTATTATATTAACATGAAATAAAAAAGTTTACAGGTATAGTTAGGTTCATCCGTGTACACACTGTATATAAATAGCTACAAATAAAAATTATGATTTTATTACGAAAACAAATTTAGGTAAATATAACTGAATTACTACTACAAAGTAAACATATTTGCTGCCTGAGTGTGCTGGTAGTAGAAATATTCCTCGTCTGTTTCCGGATGTTGTTTTTTCATTTGAAATATCTGGCCAGGAGGTTTTGAAACCAGTTCCGTAGCCCTCGCAGCGAGTCGCGGGCAATTTTGTTTTTATTCCCGTCGAACCCAGTTCAGCGGGTTTCAGATTTAATATTTTTCTGACTTTAATAACCGATATATAAAACTGCTCGTTACTGGATCGTCAACTTCTACAACTGTTCACATGATTTTCTGGAGTCGCTACTTTAATTTCAGACATTTCGTTGAAGAAACTTTTTTCATACAGAGATAGGATTTTACGTAAATACTTTTGTTTATGTTGCATACATAGCGTGGGAAACTCAGGCAGGGCCGTCTAGAGCCAGAGGGGCTTCCCCAATAACGTGAAAAAGTTTCAGGACGTTCAGAGTAATTGCGTCTTTTTAAAATTTATACAACGATTCAGAACTTATCTTAATACACAATTTTGAGTGTACAGAGGGCTCTTACAAATACAATTTTGTAAAAATAAAATGATATAAAACTACACTTCCGCACGGCACTGGAAAGTGTTTCACTATAAAACCTGATAAGGCGTATAATCGGCAGCCGGACAAAAAATCGAAAGAAATTCACAAGAAAAGAAATAAATTACATTTTACAACACCTATTTAAACGCAGCAAATTCAGCTGCTTTTACCACTATCGTTATTAATTATTAAGGCGGGGATTTTGTAGAAAAGAAATTGCACAGCCTGAGTGAGCGAAGCGGCGAATCAATGTGGCCTATGAAACAGTATACAAAACGTATAGGCCCGAACCACAAGGTTCCCCGAAGTTTATCGTGCATATTGACGTACATAATGGAAGGCGTGATATGTTATGATTTTACTCGAGGACACAAAATGTAAAATTAGCAATAAATATGTATCTGAAAGTGAAACACAAATTGTCCTATATGTCCTGGCTAGTGAGTGAAGTAATTTGGTGGCTGTGGCTGTGATAATTTTACCGTAATTGTGACATATTGGCGTAGTAACTGTGTGGCTAAAATTGAGATATTTTAACATTTATTTTAATTATTCTTGTGATTTTATGAGCAATGAAAATTATCTCACGCACTAGCGGGAACCTTTGTGAATACGTTGTTATATAATAATAACCAATTATTTCAATTTTCTTGGAGTTCTGTGTCCTCGGTTGTAGCCCTTTTAGACGGTAAAAATATGTATAATATATCAACGTATTCACAAAGGTTCCCGCTAGTGCGTGAGATAATTTTCATTGCTCATAAAATCACAAGAATAATTAAAATAAATGTTAAAGTACCTCAATTTTAGGCACACAGTTACTACGCCAATATGTCACAATTACGGCAAAATTATCACAGCCTCAGCCACCAAATTACTTCACTCACTAGCCAGGACATATAGAACAACTTGTGTTTCACTTTCAGATTAATATTTATTGCTAATTTTACATTTTGTGTCCTCGAGTAAAATCATAACATATATCACGGCTTCCATTTTTACGTACGTCAAAATGCACGATAAACTTCAGAGAACCGTGCGGTTCGGGCCTATACGCGTTGTATACTGTCTCATAGGTCTGATTGATTCGTCGTTTCGCTCACTCAGGCTGTGCAATTCCTTTTCTACAAAATCCCTGCCTTAATACGATAAGTAATCGCAGACACGACAACTACAACTACTATTAAACAAATGTTTATGCTTATTTTGTCTACTAAAATTTTGGATTTATTTGATTCCATAGTTTTAAATACCAATATAACATGGATATATTCAATAACACATTAATTTTTAAGAATTAAATAAAAGAAACATAAAATTAATCCTTTAATACATTTCAGGGACGGTCCATCTACTCGAAATGATTTTCTTCCATAGAAATAACAAAAGTCACATCACTATCGCGCACTTACTTATCTGCTTTTTTCAGTGTGAGATTTTTTGGTTAGGCAAACTTAGTTTCAAAAATAACCCTTGACTGATCCGTTTGGCGCAAGGGCTTATTTAATTAATCTTTATTTTTTCAGAAGTGTGGCAAAAACCCAATAAAACTAAAGAAAAATTAAAATAATGCTACAAATAAATATATTCAGACAATAGTCTCTGTTTTTACGTTCAGTTAAGCAAACTCTTCCAAAAAATAGATCCTTAATGCAGTAATCATTTTTTAACACTCCTTCGGCCCCTTCGCATCTACCGTTATTTTCTGCACCTATCGCTCTGACACGCTTCCCGACTTTTTCACATGTTCGCAATCTCTGTCACGTTTCCCTCTCACCTCCTCTCCTTAAGTAAAAGCAATTAAGCGACAATAACAATTATGAATCGCGCATTTTTCGAAAAAACCGCCGTCGGTGGTCTATGTAGGTCATGACAATGAGAATATTAATTGTCTCATTTCTAAACACTATTAATAACTGGTTGCTGGTTGTTCAACTTTTATTGCTACATGCCGTGGATAAGGAATATGTTAATTACTTCGACAAACAACGGCGGGTTAAACGTTCTGTAATTGCTGCTGCATTTTGTACTCATTAACTGCATGGAACCCTGTATATCGATTATACAGGGTGTAACAAATAGGTAGGTCATTTCAATAACTGCGTACTTTCATTCGGAGAAATTGCCAATAGATGTAAGTAAGAAAAAATGAGGTAGATAATATACAGGGTGTCTCAAATTACATAGTATAGGCCTCTGAGAGTCTTATCTTTGGGACTTGAACGGCATCAATTATATTTTTTTCCAGAAACAGCCATATTTTTTCCTTGTTAAAAAATTTCTTTTTTTTCTAATAAACTTTTATTAGAGATTTTTTTCTGTATTACTTCCAGTTTAAAAGTTATAAGTAACATCGTCCTAAAGAATCTCAAAAGAAATACAACCTAAAAATCACAATAGCGGTGGAAGGATCAAGTAGTAGCTGGAAAATAATTGAATGTTCGTTGTTTAAAGTACATACATGTCATTAAGAATAAATAAAAGGATTAAACTCGATAATTGTTTAATACAAAAGGGGGTGAAAATAAGTAAGTTGCTTTATGTTTTTAGTATGTCTAGATTTATTGTATTTTTTTCTTATTTGTATTAGCTTCTATTTATTTTGTTCCTGCTTTTGACGTGTGTAAACACCTTGGTGCATGTGGCACGAAAATGAAATAAATAAATAAACTAAACTTAAAAAATTGTCAAACGCCATTATACTACAAAGCTATTACAATGTATTCTCTATATGACCTCCTCTCATTTCAAGACACATATCCAATCTTATCCATTAATCCCAATCCATTTTTCTGGGAAAGTGTAGAAAATTTAGGTAACTCACGCTGTTCAACGTATGGTCATAAAAATAAAACCCAATTAAATGCCTACCGATGATGCCGCACTTCGGTCAACTATTTGATTCTTCCGAATAGAAAATTAATCTTCATTTCGTCGCATGCCAATACAGCTCTTCTTCATTTTTTTTATGATGTTTTGTAAGTACAAAAGTTAAACGTTTGACGTTTGTATTGAGTACTGATAAGGATTTTGTGACATTTATGCACTTTAAACAACGAACTATTATTTTCCATCGACGACTTGATCCTTCCACCACTGGTTATAATTGGGAAGGGAATAAGGTTTACCCGCTCTCGTTCAATTTTAAACGCGATTTGGTAAATTACATATGTAAGTCTGATCAAATAAATTATAATTCTAGATTTTACCCTTTAAGGTTTTTGTAAATATTTTTACGCTTCTGTCCAGAAGATAGACAGTCGGCAAAGCCGGAGATATACTTATCAGTTTCATCCTCAATCGTAAGTGAAATATTTCAACAGCACATAAACCTCTCAACATTTTTTTTATTTTCTTCTTTATTTACCAGTCATTGACATTGCTCGTATTGGTACTCAAACTCATTACAGGGATTACCATAAAAATGTCATTTAACACCCGTATATTAACAAATGAGTCAGTTATTGATCGTTTTGTCGTTTTTATAGCGTGCAGACTTTTTATGGGTGCGACATTGACTGTCTGACACTTTTTGTGGTGTATTAATGACGTTTTCCAAATAGTCATGAATCTTAACGGAAAATATATGAACAACTTATAGCATTGGTTTGAAAAAAGTTTTCAATTATTGATTGCATGGAACTATTATATTAAAAAATGTTGGTTAGAATTAGATACTTCTTTAGCCTTTCTATGGATTCTATTCATTGTTCAATCCAGGAAAAGACATATTCAACCTTGACGAAGAAATATTTTAAAAATAGTAAGCAGCAAACTAATAAATATGATTATTGTCAGTTAAACATTCTTATAATTTAAATAAAATATTAGATAAGTACAGATAAAAATGATAGTAAATTTACACCTTGTTCTCAGCATGTATTACTATAAAAAAATACCAAATACATACTGTACTACAGATTCCTAATACACTCCCTTTTGCAACAAATATTTTTGCACTTCTAAAGAACAAACAATACCCTTTAACTCCTATCTACAGTGCATTTGAAAAGTAGCGAATAAATTCATTATTTTTTAAATTGAAGTTTTCGAAAAAATCCCCTGGCACGTCGATTTTGTTTTAAAAAAAAACATTTTTTGACATGCGACCCATATTTGTGACGTCATAGTTTTTCTAGATATGACGTCATCAACAATTTTCTTAAATAGCAACCACCAGTTTTGACCATGCCATTTGAAAAATCGTGTTATTCTACATACATCATGAAAAATTATGGTGTTCCATAACAAAAATTTTAAGAAAATAGTGATTGAAGATTTTAAAATTTAATTTTCACAATACTGTGCACCTCCCCATTATGCAACATCCATTATTTAGATGAGTTGTTCCCGAATCGTTGGATAGGGAGAAGGGGACCGATTGAGTGGCCAGCCAGATCGCCTGATTTGACACCCCCAGATTATGTCTTGTGGGGAGACTGGGAAAGTATACGTTACTAGACCGGTTAATTTAGAAGATTTAAAAGCAAGAATTGTCACGAGATACATTGTATACCTCCTGAAGTTATGGATAATGTTCAAAAAGAATTTATTAATCGTCTTGGATTGTCAGGAAGCCAACGGTGCACAATTTGAACATTTAATTTAGTCGATTTTTTACATAATTATCATTTTCAGTATTATGAAAATTAAAATTATTACATTATTTTCTTGAAATATTTGTAAATGTAACACCATAATTTTACATGATGTATGTATATAGAATGACACGCTCTTTCAAATGGCATGGTCAAAATTGGGGGTTGCTATTTAAAAAAATTGTCGATGACGTCATATCTCGAACAACGATGACGTCACAAATGTGGGTCGTATGTCAAAAAGTGTCTTTTTTAAAATGCAAAATTTTTTTGGAAACTTCTCAATTTCAAAAATAATGAATTTATTCGATACTTTTTGAAAGCACTGTATAACAAATAATAACTAGTTGTACTCTTCAATTATTACTTTCAAAGGACAGAAACAATCAACATTTGTGTTTACGTTTGTACCATCGCCTTTTTTCTGTTCAAGAAAGTGAAACTAGCGATGGTATAAGAACCTGAACATTATGTTCCTCGCGTTTGCCGTCTTCAGATGAACAATACCAAATAGCTTTGAGGCATAGTAATGCATTGTGGGTACCTTACCAGCATACTAATTCCATGTACCGTGTACTCCTATACTTCGTAATCAGCTTGGTACTAACGATTATTATAAAACAATAGTTTTTATTCGAATTACATCCTGTTAGATGAGTTCTACTAGTTATAGGATTTATGTAGATAGATGGTATATTTTCTACACAGAGAGAATGCACAGGAAACATGAAAAAAGTATATTTTGCAATAGCATACTAGAATGAAAGAATTTCTCAGTGTAACTTTAGATGATACATTATAGACAGGTAGGCGTCTTATACTACTATTGGCGAACATTACGAAGTGTGAAGTAATTTTTTGGCACGGCGAAATATTTTTTATTAGGCGCGGTATGCTGTATGACAATTCAACGCGGGAATTTTAAAATACACAAGCAATACTAATAATATATGATGTATGAGCACATGAGCATTGAGCATGATAATAAACATTTATCTTGTAGGATTACTACAAATTATGTCTGACGAACCTTAAACGTACATAAAAAAGTAAAAAATATGAAAAGGATCTTGATTTCATTAATGTTATTATTCAGTAAAAGGATAAGGTGATTATTCTTCAACACACCTGCATAAAAGACGAAAAAAAGCTGTTTGGTTGTGCACCTTCATTCGCTGATCAAATAAGGAGTAAACAAAATGTCCTTGGAAATCTATATTTACCACCATAAATATTTAAAAATTGGTTATTACATCCATCCTAATTCGTGTTGGTAATGTACCCACATAAATATTAGTACATAAAGGTATGGACGTGGTTTCGTTTCGCAAAGTCATCGATAAAAGTTTAGCGATGTCTGTTTTTCAACAGGTCTTATGATTGGGAAATCTACATAAAAATCCAATTACGAAGTTTTTACAGAACCCACCGCCAATATTTATGTATATTCGTTTTCAGTATCACAAACGCATATTAATGTACGAATTAGAGGAGACGATTGTCTAGAACTGTAATAGATGTAATACTACCATGGGCGGCGTGAATAAAATATTTCAAAATAAAGAGATACGCATTTTTATTCGGATTGGTTAAAAATTTTGTAATTGATAACATGCGTGTGGTAAATGTCCCTTCTGACGTTAAAACAAAACACTGAAGGAAATCAACCAGTAAAAATATTCGCTATGATAATCGTATCATCGTTGTTTTCTTATTAGTGTTGCACTGTCATGTATCAAGCAGAATAATAGTACTATACTTTGGTCTGCTCTTAAAATCATTTTTGGGATTTTTGTTTTGTAAAGCACAGATTCCTCAACATAGGATTCTGCAATCGTGTGGCTTTTCGACCCTCCGTGACGTTTTAAATTCTGCTTATTGCCGGCTGTGTTGGCAAAGAGAGTGGCGAACGTGCGACGAAAACAATGTCCTGTATAAAGTGATGGTTCTCGTAAATTCAGATAGTTGTTAATCTTTCTTGGTTCACAAAAGGTATTGAATCCAACTGGCTGGATTGTGCATTTACTATTTCTATAAATTAGGAAAAATCGATTGTGGGGCGTCTGTTTAGAACCCAAATATTTGTTCCTTCAAACTTTAAAAGTGATCACAAATATTGCAGGCCTGTTGGTGTTTGTTTCAGTTACATGAACAACCAGAATTGTTTCTTTATGCTCTTTGTCACTTATTAACACAAATCTAAAATAGTTACTACATTTATCTTCTTATTCATCATCAGGTAAAATAAATCCGGTGCATTTAGTAAAAATGTAAGTGTTTCTTCTTGTGAAAGAGTTTCGGACTCTTTTGGAACATGATTTCTTCTTTTTTGTAACCGTAAGTTTTTTATATTTACTAATTACTTTCAGCATGGAATACGACCACATTGAAGAAGGAGAATACTATTTCGAGAACTCGAAAAAATATGCAGTAAAACATTTTCACTATATTTTTTAATTTTGTGTTTGTTGCACTATTCCATAAATATGTCATACTGGCGATTCTATTTTGCGACTGATTTTTGTGGTAGAATTTCGAAATACGTTTCTAACGACTTTTCCTGAATACCAGACGGCGAGCACTGAATGTCTTACCATTATTTTCTATAAATAATTCGCAACAAAACTACTACTTTTGGGGCTGTGACAGTAACAAGGAATTTATGTTTAATGTCATACAGTTACTAAGGCTATGTTCATAAATAACTGCGCCTGGCAAAATTCTTGATTGCTCAGTAAAATAAAGTGTTTGTTTACTTCCGGAAATCGCTATAGTAGTGCAAGGCTCTATTGACGATAAAAATTATTTTATTAAAATATTTTTACTACCTTAAATCGGCGTTTTGATAAAACTATAGAGGATGCTAACTGTAGCTACAGATTTTTAAGATCGAATGCAGCAACACATCAAGACTACACTTACTTCATTAAAGGCAACAACCGAATAAAGTTCCGCTTGTGGTCCCCCCCCCCATACCTCGAGCCACTGACACGGCTAATTTGACTAGATTGATGAGTGTACAGCTGTTTACCAATTGTTTTAGATTAAATGTGGCCATCGAGGGGTCAAGTTAAGTTTTATTTCTTCTTTATTGTGAAGTAGCTTTTGTTACATCCCGAGATAAATTGAACGCCAGACGTCCTCAAAATGTCCCTTGACGATAAAAGAAGGCCGTATGCTTAATACGCCAATTTAGAAATTAATTTCAACTAAAGGTCATTCTAATATTCCAATATATAAAGTTAGATATGTAGTTTTGTTTCTCTACCACATGTGCACTACAAATCAGCAACAGAGATACTCGCATTGGCAAAATAACATGGTCATAAAAAAACTTGATGTATTCTTGCCCGCTGATACCGAATCTGAAGTCAGTTTAATAATTGCACGTCAGGATTTTTCTCTACAGTCGAGAAAATCGATAAAGCTTGTTCACTACCAAAAAGCAAAGAACTCAAACAGTTAGATTTCAGATTATATGATAACAATTTCCTGAGATCACTTTACGAGTAACTTCATGATTTTCTTGCCATGCACATAACTCAAAGAAGGAGATAATCTATAAAGCAAATCCTTTCAAACCATATAGTCCTGCGAACAATTTAACCAAAACAGTGGATCTCCTTGTCTTCAAATAATATATGAAATGGGTTTCATTTACTCTTCTATCCTTTCACATTTTACCTCTTCAACACCCAACAGAAGACTGCCATCATATCATCCTAAACTGGCCCATCCTGTTGACATCATTTCATTCCCTTGATATCTTCATGAAATGGTTCTCCTTGCTTTTTCCTTTGATCTCTCAATATTTTGTGGGAAATGATTTAGATGCGAATAGAGAAAATATAACTTGTAATTCATCCTGTAACCAAATCGCTGATAACAACTAAAGACGTCAGCAACGAATTCCTTTATAATTATCATTCTTCTCATCACCTTTGAAGACTTCTTTCTTCAATTTTGCATCAGATGTTGCCTAAGAGATTGTTTTTGTAGACTAGATAACATTCACTATCTTTATCCAAAGCTTCAACAAATTACTTCATAATTCCAAGTTTGATGTAAAGAAGGTAATGACGAATTTCAGATGATAGACCTTATTGATGACAGCGTCTGAACCAGCTTTCGAGTTAGAACAGTGAGTCTTGCTAAATTGTCTTGAGATTATGTGGTTATTATGGATTTCCTGTACAATTACATCTTCTCTTCTGGGTTATATGGTTACTGGGATTCTGCCTGTCTGCTGTTAAGGGTCTTACGTCTTATGGATTATATGGTTATTAGGTTTCTACCTGCCTGTTTTATATTATTTTTCTGATGTGTTTATTCTAGGGGTCTAAAAATCCATGAGGTTTATAGGAACAAGATTTATCGGTGATGCACCTAACAAATCCGAATAATCTTAGCTTATTTTAATTCTGCATTATGGTGTGATCACAGGTGTCATTCGCTTTATTTATTTTACAAGCTGATTTTCGACTATAGAGAAAAATTGTGACCTCCAGATTTGGTTTCAGGAGGCCAAAATACATGGAAATATCGTGGTCCCATCCATGATGCAAATTGACACATGACATGACACAAATTTTGTTAACTAAATTATAAGAAATTTGAGGCTGACCATCACCTTACTCAACAGAAGTTCTCTGTATAAGTGTCTGGTGATATAAAATACAGGAAATATGATGCAGACAAATTTTGTTTACTAAATTATACCTAATTTGGGGTTATCACCATACCAAACACAAGTTTGCTACTACATAAGTGTCTGGTGATGTAATTGTTCTTTACTAGTAACAAACTATAACTGCTAACTGCCTGCTAACTCGAGTATATCATTTTGAATTGAGTTAACTACACCAAACAAATCATTCAGCTTTTGCACAAATGCATTGTTTTCTTCTGTTCTCCTTTCAATAATTAAATAGATTGCTTGATTCAAATACAATAAACAAATATGAAGTTCTTTAATGTTACTGATAGCGTTAGTACTTGTTTGGGACTCCTGGTGTTTGAAATAAAAGGGTACAATTGCGCTCCTACACAATTCCGACACTTCACATCTTAAAATTTCACATGGTTCGTCTTACAAGACCATTCGGCTGTCTAAAATTTGAATGAGGCATTGAGATGCGACATGAATATTTCTGCATCCAAGGTAAGATGGTATCAGTGTCTATGAGATGTAAATAAACAGATATTATCGTCTTTCAAGGTGTGTGCATTACAATCGTTGCAGTCACAGGATTAACCAGGATCTTTTTTATTTAGCAAGATGTGAAGATGTAATTCTTGACCCGTGCATTGACACGTCTTAACTAGTGTTTGAATTGCTGTAATTAGACGCTACAGACAGAATATGACGCCAGCATTGACATTTGCAGAAAATTAAATAAACATTTGTTAGATAATAATTATGATCTTAGGGTAAATAAGGGTTTGTGTATTCATATATATTATAAAGAACAATTACAGTAGGGACACTCTGAAATAAATTAAGTTAAAGATACTGAGTGTAACGTAATCCCTGTTAATAACTTTAATTGATTGGATACGTGTGTTCATTGAAAGAAATGTAGGTATTGTTTCTACAGGTGCTATACATATATTTATTTCAATATATTTACTAGTCGTTCCCCTTGAGAATTATATTTTATTACTTTATTACTATAAGCAAATGAATATATTAATAATACTCTGAACATAACCTAGACAATAATATCTATGTATTAATCATAGTATACTCTTTACTTTTATTGCTAACACACGGTTAACTATTTAAATTTACAAAATGCAAAGGGCTGAGTAGGTACTACTGTATTATTTACATATACAGGATGTCCCATAACTAATGGGCCAAACGGCAACAGGGTATGGAATACGTCAAAATAGGTGGTTGCTGCTTAATTTCCTATAATACAATAAAAAGATACAGAGTAAGTCGATTGAAAAAAAATTGATTGAAAATTTGCAATAACTCGAAAACTGTTGGGTAGATATGAGTCGAATTTGGTGTAGTTATGTTTTAGAAGGTAAACATTTCGATTTTATAATTAGTTTTAAAAAATATGTTAAAGGGCGCTAGTAACACAATATGGATTGCGTAAATTCTTACAGATTCTATTTACTTCTAATACTGTTGACCCTAAATCTCAACTCAATTCATATTAGGGATATTTAGGATTGAACATTACGCATGATATATTAAACAAAAAATATATTTAAACAACACTTTTATTTAGAAATTATTCGAAATCCGGCACGAAGGACCACTTTATATATAGTGCTTTCTTGAGGGCTTAAACATACAATTGGGCTGAACAATAGTCAAAGCATATATTGAATATTTTTCACAATTTCTTGGTTGTCTAGCATTAATGTTTATACAACGGCTAACGTAGTAAGTGCCGAAAGTGAAGGCTTCTAACTGCATGGCTGTTATAATTTGCCTGGGCATAAATATAAATAATATTTCATTTTGTTATTCAAGATATGATTGCATTTTGGCATTTTCGAGATTTGCAACGAATACTGAACAAAAAATAAACACAAATTGTTCTAAAACGGTAAATGACAACAGTAATTGTCACGATGACATGCTACGGTGGTCCATAGACACCTGGATTAATTTTCGTTAATACTTGTTTACAAAATTGCTTTGTAGTGTAATGTTTAATGCCAATTATATCTAAAACAAATTGAGATATCAAGATGAACGAAGTACACCTTTTTTATTTATGAATGTTCCCTGTTTCATAATTTAAGGTCAAGCGATCAAACGCCTTAGAAGAAGAAAAATCTGCAAGAATGTACGCAATCCATATGGTGTAACTAGAACCTTCTAACAGATTTTTTTTAAATTATCTATAAATCGAAATTTTTACCCTCTAAGACATAGCTCTATCGAATTTGACTCATATCTGTCCAACCGTTTTCGAGCTATTGCCAATTTGCCAATAAATTTGGTTTAATTGAATCACCCTGTATCACCGTAAATATTTTATTAAAAGATATTTTGTCTATTTTGACGTCTACTGTTCCATGTTGCTGTACGGCCCGTTAGTTATAGGACATCCTGTATTTCTTAAGCGAAATCTGATTTTAAGAATACAACCCATTTCCAAAATAGTTTCTTTTGTTACGTAACGGAAACAACAAGAAAATTTATTATAATAAATGTTGGATTTAACCTCCTTCTGAAGTTAAACGTTTCTACAATTTGCATTCTACAGCAGTCAGATCAGGTAATCGCGGCGGCCATTGACATTTTGTAACATACTTTAAGGGATTCTGTATAAAATTCGCAGTTTTACGACAAGTACTATATAACACGTTATTTGAACCATCCAATCCTCTTAATAAGTTAGTTGTTTTTTAAACATTTTTTTAATTTCTTATAAGGCATTGTTTATAATTATAGCGTTTGTTTGTAAATAATTCCATAGCAACGTTTCACCTGTTACCAGCCTACTGTTGAATTCCAAGTGGGAGGTCAGTACCAATTAATTTTTTTTTTATCCAACGCCAAATTCTCACTTATTTCGATCAGCTGTCAAAGTGGACAATTTTTTTGTGATTAACCCATACCAATGATAAATTCATCGAGAAGCATATTTCTTTTAATGAGGTTCGTAGACCTGACACGCCCTTAATTTCACAAAAAAGGAACACGACTGCAAAATTTCTCCCTATAAATAGTAAATACTTCCTCTGTACATTTTCACCGTATCGGCCAAAATAAAACGTACAAGTCAACCGCATTACCCAATGCAAATCATATCGTTTAGTGAAAACGATAATGTAATAACGAGATTAGTTGCGTTTATGCGAGTTCTATATAGGGCTCATTAAAAGTGAAACCGCAGTTGCATTAATAATAATTATAAAAAAGAACACATTGCGGGTTTCGCTTCCAACGTGTGCGAACAGAACTGAAAAAGAATGGACCATTGGCGTGGCCAGCGACAATTTCAAAAAATATGATTTTTTCTGCGGCAAAACAAAAGTTTATTTATATATTTTTTGGTATTAACAATATCGTGTGAAACTAACTACTCAGATCTCATCTATTGTGGTTGAATTTTCGGGTTTCCACAATTTCAAAAGTGAACCTAGATATTTATAGAATGTTTTCATTCCCAGGATAGTAAATTTAGCTAGATTAATTTTTTTCCCCGGGAAAAAATTGACTTTTTTTATATACAGATTTGGAAAGTGACCTTGATGGTGAATTGTGTTTTGCCGCTTGCGTGTATTTGTGTCATGCTACACGCATTCTACCACCACAGCGTGTTTACATCAGGCAGTGTTGCCAGGTGGGAAAAATTCAGTGCATGAGAATAATTTCAAAGAAGCATGAGGTTTGGCGAAAAACGCATGAGATGGCTTAATTTATCAAAAAACACCTCTTGACAAAGCTTAATTTTTAATTACTTTTGTAATGCCATTTTTATTTCATTAAAAAACATTATGTTCTGCTATTTTACCATAATATTACATTGTAAATAGGTAGTTACAGATACTTACTTAAAAGTTATTAACCACGTAACCTTTCTAATTTATTTTATTGTTAGGCCGGGCGAACGTTGAGGCGCAGTTGACGTGACGCAGGGTCGTAAAATCTGTTGTTTCCAGAAAATGTAGGTACCCTTACGGAATAGAGTTAAGAATCACTGCAATACAGCGTGAATACAGCACACACACCGCATATCCGTCGACTGTCATACCCGTTTATGTATTCATTGCTAATTATTAAGAGAGCAGTCTACAATAAAGGACATTTCAAGTATCCAAATATTGTAGATACCTACCTCTATCTATTCAATTTTGCCCTCGATTTTGCCTTTATTTCTCGTTAGGTCTTTGTTTTGGTAGATTTCAAAGAGTAATTTTAATAATTTTATTATTTCTTTTTGTGTCTATTAAAAAGCATGTATTTAATCAAAATATGAGAGCATGAGATTTCCTCGGAATGCATGAGATCTCATGCAAAAGCATGAGACCTGGCAACACTGGCATCAGTTGACCGGACAGTTAGATTTGCAATGGCGAATTGGCGTTGGCGATATGGAACCGATTACCGTAGTAGTGGGGAATGCTAGACCAATGCACGTCGCCGCGCCTCTTATACTTCGTACCTTCCCTGGGATGAAGCGGCAATTTCTACTTTCTCTGTAAAGATCCGCAATTTCCGAATCTGTATGTACACATAAGAACAAGGAGATATTTAATTTTAGAATTTTTTATTATACAAAACTTAATATGAAAAGTATAGTTGATAAATGTAAATTGCAAGAAGGACATGCTTCTCGAACGATTGGAAATGTCTGCTACAGTCAAATTTTCTTGAATTGAAATCATATTTTCTGCCGTGGACACAACTACCGTTGATGGTGCTAGTCGCAAATTGGGTCTTATTTCAGCTAATACACGGCCACACGATCTAAACACTTTATTAGATATTTCTGTCGTATGTATCACCGATTCATCAATATATCCTTCAGCGACCGTTGATGACTACCATGTTTTTTATTGTCATCAAGTTTCCTCCAAATTCAGTTAAGTATAGCAGACGATCTTTGAAATGCGTGATGTAGCATTTTCAAGTCGATGAAAATTGGTTACTGGTTTAGGTATCTTATAAAATTGATTTATAGCAACAATCTGTAAAAGTTCTATGATCAGGAACGAAGCGCTCTACAGCTCTTCTTGAATTTTTGTGACCGCCGTAGATTAGCAACATGTCAACTTTTTCTGAATGAGAGAGCTTTTTGAGAGGAAAAAAATTAGGTATGTTTCTGGAAAAAATTTAATTGAAGACGTCATTCGTCAAATCCTGTTACTTACATTCAAATATTTGATGGTTAATTATATATGACGTTTAACTTATAGAAAGTGCCCTATTACATAAAAAGTGCTAAAGAAACTATACTAGAAAGACGTCATTCGATCGTTCCTGGCATATACCATGACGTACCTTCATGAAAGGGTTATTAACTCCGGGATCTCATATGATTCCACGAGTGCATTTCATTCTTTTATATAAGTACACTAGAGCTGGCCGCTGCATATCAATCGTCTCTTTTAGCTTATGTGCAAGCATTTCAGGTAAGGTGTGTGTAATATTAACTCTGTACGTGCATTATTTTATTTAATTCATATGCAGCCTGGAAAACAGTTGCTCACCTTCGAAAAACAAAGAAATATTAAGAGCGCCCGACGGTAATAATTACTTTAAATCGGTCTCAGTCTTACTGAAATCGTGTTTTAAGGTTAGATGTTATCTAATTTGTCGGCTACTGTATGCTGAATTATAATGGTGTATCGTTAATAATTGTAAATAATTATAACGTCTGTCTCAATCAACAAATAAATCATTTTGACGTTATCCAATGCATTTCACATATACATTATGGATTTTTATTGGATTCCATGACGTGAGTCAATAATGTCTTGCAAATGACTTGTTAGACGTGTTTTACCACTTATTTTTTCAACTAAATAGATTAGACTTCGTAAATTATTTTCAAAATATAACCAAAGAAGAAAAAAACACGCATTTCCAAATTATTCGCACGACTTCATATTTCTTAGTACCCAATGAACTGGAAAACCTGGACATCCGGCAGAGCTTTTCGCTGGGCACACACTCCACGGTTTTCCAGGCGGAGGTTTTTGCTATTTTGATGGTAGCAGGCAAGGAATAAGTAAGGAATTGTGTGAAGGAGAAAATCTTCATCTGCTCTGATAGCCAGGCTGCACTCAGAGCTCTTAGCTCTCCGGTGACTAGATCTAGTCTTGTTCAAGAGTGTGGAGAAGCCCTGGAGTCCCTGGCCAGACAAAGGGAGGTGGAGTTGGTCTGGGTTCCTGGCCATAAGGGAATCCCTGGTAATGTGACGGCTGACTTGCTAGCTCGTCTTGGATCTGGGGCACCTTGCCAGGGACCCGAACCCTTTTTGGGAATTACGCGAGGTAGTATGAATAGTGCCCTTAATAAGCGGGCCTATCAAAGACTAGGAGGGAATTGGAGAAGGAACGGGGGATATAGACAGGCCCACGACTTCTTCAATGAACCTAATAAATCTAGGACAAAGTGGCTGCTGAGCCTTAGTCGAAGGTCCCTGAACCAAATGGTGGGGGTCCTGACAGGCTACTGTAGACTCAGAAGGCATTTGAATTTGATAGGCATAGAGGATAATCCCGTATGTCCGGAATGCGGAGAGGGGGAGGAGACCCCTATCCATTTCCTAGGACATTGTGCGGCTCTTGGAAGACTAAGATATAGGATCTTTGGCACCGAGGAGCTGCAAAGGGAAGAGATGAGGGACCTACCATGGACCAGGATCCTGGCGTTCATTAGGGCGTCGGGTAGGTTCGAGGAAGGCCGAGGGCGAATAGTGGAGGGGTGATGGGATGCCAAGGTAGGCAAAAAGGGCCCATGTGTGGCCTAATTGCCAGGCTAAGGCCGCCCACACTTACTACTACTAGTACCCAATGAAACGTGATAGGTTTAAAAGTATCACTTTATACGGTTTTCACACTCGACGAGCGTTTCACTAATCATGTCAGCATCGTCGAAAATCTTTAGAGCAAATTGTAATCTGTGGGAATAGCCCATTTTAAAAGGCAACAAGTAGTTCCCAATACGAATGGGTTTCTATATTTAATAAATGCGTTCGTTAAAGGTTGCGCATTCAGGAAACAAAACAGGAAGCGTGCGATACGGTTGTACGCAGACCGGAAGGGATTTATCGTAAGTGCGCCCTCCGCCGTCGAAATGATTTTTATTTAACAGTGCAGAACGCATTTTCCCCAGCCCAGCACCGGTCAACCGTGGGGTATTGTTGTCGGCGTATATCATCCTTCGATTACATACATCGTTCGTCGGTACAGACCGATTTCTCCCGAAAACGAAAAGCATTAGCAGCTTCATATACTAAATGAAAGGTTGTTCAAAAAATGAATTGAGATTATATATGGTTAACTGCAACTATACTAAATATTATAGACAGTTGAATGGCCTGGTAAAACAATTAACAGAGTTGTAACATCTAATTTAGAAATTTCTCAATAATTGGAGAATGTGTACATTTTATCGCCTATTTCATGTTTACCTAAGAAGTTTAATATTGCCAAATAAAAGTTTCATGCTTAGTTCACTTATTATTCAGTTTTGTTGTTTCATGAAATAGCATTAGAATAAACGAATGGAGATAACTTTACTGTTAAAGGAAATAGGACAATGCATGAAACATAGGTACTATCGTTTGCAATAATAATGACACTACCTCAATCAGTTTTTAAACAACTGGAAGTTCTGAGTAGAAATTTCATTGGATCTCTATTGATAAATGGAACAACTAAGTACTAATGTTGAATGTTGAAAGTCGATTTCATTGTCAATACGTCAGCAGTTCGAAATAAATAGCCAAATTTGTTTTAAAGTGTGTCATTAATATTGAAAACCATTGTACAACTGATATGTAAAGATACGTTGTTATCCTTGTTTTACCAATGCATATGTATAAGTCTATCTCTTTCGCACGTGGGCTCGCCTCAGCGAAGTGCATCCTGACATTCCAATACATTAACGTCGGTGTAGGATTTTCACGCACGCTTTCTTACCTTCGGTAATTCGTTTGTTTTTGTTCCATAGGCAATTTACATAGGTGAGCTTTTAAATATATACGAAATAAGTGTTTCTTTAATCGTGAAAAGTGAATTTGTGAATAAGTGAAAGTGCAATATATCGTTAACATTTTATAACCTGTATCATAACAGGACATAACTTTCTCGTAAGTGTTTATTTTTTTGTGGTAGTGATCTAAATATATTATTTTTGCGAATTTGAAGTGTGAACTGTCAAGTGAACTGTGTGAAGTGTAATTTTGAGCATACAGTAAGTATTCAGTTCTACTGTTCTAATTATCGGTCAGTGGTCGCGCGGTTTAAGAAGTCAGTACTTGAATCGAGATGACTAGATCGCTGTGGGTTCGACCCCTGCAGCCATGTAAGCTAGATTTGTGAAGAGGATTGGCACCCTCTCTGCGGGTATGGTAGGGTGAAAAAATGTGGGGTCAAAGTGAGGCATTGATACCGGTTGACGCTTGACTACCCCCCTAATTAATGAGGTTTTCCTCAATCCTACACTGAATGGTGGTTAGGGCCTACCAACGTAAGTCGTTTCTGAGCGCAAAAACGGCCTGCTTAATAATAATATGCCGTCCCCTCTACCGCACAAGTCTTCGACTCCTGGGCCTGGGCCTATTATTGTGATTGTGTTTTGCTTCAAAGAAGAAAACATGTTCGTATTTCAATTGGAGAAGAAAAAAATCATATTGCAAAGTTTCAAGTGTCCTTTAAGAGATCATCCGCGTCCAAAAGATGAGTATTTAATACATACATGTGAGAGAAGGTTTGGGGCTTGTTGTCGCAAAGAATTAACTAAGCTGATGTTGGATAATATTCAATACAATGACATCTATATAAACCTCAGCCACCATTCTGATTGATGGCGGTGCAGATATGCAGATGTTAAAGGGTCATGGAGGCTCAAAATCTTCTTATACGACAGAAAGTCATGTTGACACAATGCTTGTGGTGTACCACAAAAGTGAATGCTATTTCAATATTAGTATTGTTAGTAAAGGCTTATGAGTTTCATTTATAATAAAATTAAAATTAGTTTCTTGGTCAAAGATTATATTCCGCTGTATAAAGCAGGTACACCACTAGATTTTACACATAACGAACTCATTTTCTTATTCATAAGAGCTGACTTTTTAATTTGATCGTAGTTTTGGTGGAGTATGCAAATTTACCTACATCAATTACACAAATTTTAAACATGTTCAAATAGTAGGTACTAATTCATCCTTTTATCTTTGTACGCGCAGTCTTTATAAAGGCGGTGACACCTTAAAGAATTGCAAATCTTATTTACGACCTGTCTTATATTGAGCGGCTGCAATTTATATATCTGGTTTTTAGCATTCGTTAACATTCCTCGAATTATTCTCTCCAGCTAGCACGACATCATAAGAGATGCAAACATCCACCAGTTTAATTTTGAAATAATTGCTGATCAACTAGTTCCTTGATGTTGTTTCTCTACAATGGAAAGTGAAAAATTTGTGCATATGAAACTGTTCCCAATACTTTTAAAGATGTATTGTCAAAGCAAAACAGCCATTAAAGACAATAATTAAAGGAAATCGAAGGTTTTTATTTACCTACTCATTAATTTACGAATCACCCAATGAGTGGTTGCAACGTAATTGCGACGATTCTGTTTTTGCCTTAAAAAATGTATCACATCAACTTGATACACTGTTGGCTTCATTCTAAAATATTAGTTATAATTAAAAATAATTTCAATCTTTCCCTTCTACACATATTCATAGTAGTTGGTATTATAACATAATATGATGATGATGAGTTCAATACACCAAAAGTACAAAATAGACTTTAAATTGGACTTAAAGATTTACTAAACACTATATATTTATTTTCTGTCAGTATCTTCCTAAAGGCTCACTTGTAGACACAAAAGGCCCAAACACCCTGTATCTTCCTTATAAACCCCCATTATAACTATTATACAGTGCTTTCGAAAAGTAACGATTAAATTCATTATTTTTAAAATTGAGAAGATTTCGAAAAAATCCCTTGGCACGTCGATTTTGTTTTTAAAAAAGGCACTTTTTTACATACGACCCATATTTGTGACGTCATCCTTGTTCGAGATATGACGTCATCGACATTTTTTTTAAATAGCAACCCCCAATTTTGACCATACCATTTGAAAGAGCGTGTCATTCTACATACATACATCATGAAAAATTATGGTGTTACATAACAAAAATTTCAAGAAAATAATGTTTGAAGATTTTAAAATTTAATTTTCACAATACTGTGCACCTCCCCATTATGCAACACCTGTCCGTGCTTATTTAGATGAGCTGTTTCCGAATCGTTGGATAGGGAGAAGGGGACCGATTGAGTGGCCAGCCAGATTGCCTGATTTGACACCCCTAGATTATTTCTTGTGGGGATACTTAAAAAGCAAAGTATACGTTACTAGACCGGTTAATTTAGAAGATTTAAAAGCAAGAATTCGTCACGAGATACATCGTATACCTCCTGAAGTTATTGATATTGTCCAAAATGAATTTATTAATCGTCTTGGCTACTGTCAGGCAGCCAGCGGTGCACAATTTGAACATTTAATTTAGCCGATTTTTTACATAATCATTATCATTTTCAGTATTGTGAAAATTAAATTTTAAAATCTTCAAACATTATTTTCTTGAAATTTTTGTTATGTAACACCATAATTTTTCATGATGTATGGATGTAGAATGACACGGTCTTTCAAATGGCATGGTCAAAATTGGGGGTTGCTATTTTAAAAAAAATTGTCGATGACGTCATATCTCGAACAACGATGACGTCACAAATGTGGGTCGTTTGTCAAAAAGTGCCTTTTTCTTAAACAAAATCGACATGCCAGGGAATTTTTTCGAAAACTTCTCAATTTCAAAAATAATGAATTTATTCGTTACTTTTCGAAAGCACCGTATAATACAGTGCCATTATTTTTCAAAGTTCTACTTACACTCGAAGTTTGTTCATTAAAAACTGAATCACCCTGTATTTAACCTGTGCTGTCCGTCTGTAAAATGTTGGTGCATTGAAAACTGTGACCTTTTGTTTTTAAATTTGTTAATATATTTTTTCGATCATAATTATAATTATTATTATTGTTTCTGTTCTGTACTTAACGATATTTTTTTTGTATGATGTCTATTTTTCTTGCCTTATAGAGTTTCTGCCTGGTAGATATGTATTGTATAAATAAATAGAAGCCAATTATTTATAATGAGAATTATGTAAAAAACTGCCTCTTTTGACACGTGTGCAAACAACTTAAATTGATGTTATCGGGTTAGAATCAGAAAAATACTTAAAATTCTACAAAATGTAGGACACGTCGAACCGTTGGTCTAGCTACCCAAATTTATGCTCGCCTTATACATTCAATGGCACCCTTTTCTGTTCAATCGAGGCCCTTTATGCGCATAATTTGGTCGAATCGGACCATCCAGAGCTCCGCATACATTCATTTATGAGGTAGTGTTTCGATTCCGACGGGCTTTCGAAACTAATTGGCTTTTATATTCAAATAGGACAGGATGGAGGCTTCGTCCGTCGTATACCAAATAGGCCTTAGACACATAAATTGTTTACGTTCGGAATTAAAAACGCAGATTTATGGATATCAGCCCGGAAGCGGAATTCGACGCATAAGAACTGTTAATCGACGAGATCCAAGTCCCAAATAAAGCGTCAGTTGTGTTTATGATGCACAAAAGCTTTGGTAGTTTAAAGTAAAAGCAGCAAGTTCACAAGGGACGTATGTACCTACGAATTTATACTTAAATAAACTAGGAGTCATGAATAAATTCTACATAAGTAAATTATAAATTATTATTAAACTAATTTTGTTATAAATCTTGTTATATAACAGATTTATTTGTGATGGGTCCAAGAAATCTATATATAGACCAGGGTCGATAATTTTTGAAACCAAAAAAAATAATAGTAGGATGAAACCCATTGGAGAAGGAAGAGAATACAACACAAATGAAAGAAAAAATAATTTACGGGATTTTAAGGGTAAAACACGGTTTATCTCGATTTCCGGCAAAACTACAAGTCCTATGGAAAAAAGTTAAATAGCAAAGTTGTAGGTAATACAAAGATATACAACTTTTGTATTTACACTTTGTTCACATAATCTCAAAATGTATGTGAAAGATTCAAATAACCAAGTTTTTGGTTTTTTATTTTTCTTTTTAAAAAAAATTTTTTTTTCACAAAATTTGGTGAAAACTTACCTTTTTATGTCCCAAACACACTGTAATTTTTTTTATTTAAAATATTTATTTATTCACCTTATTTTGACTTAAAATCAAAAAAGCACCCTAATTTTCAATCGAAAATTCTCACGTCAAAATATCTGCTTTTAAAAAGTCGTTGGTTTTTGTTCGTTGAAATCTACTTTCTGATGGTGTAAAAATATACATTACTTGGTAAATGTTCTCAGAAAATGCAAAGAAACGAAAAAATATTGTAGATGTCTTATTAAATATTAATTTTATTAACTTATTTGGTTGTTAATGATAGTAGTATATTTCGACCTGCAATTATTTTTTTTGTTTATCAATGTAACATGGAATCTTACGTTTTTCGAGTATTTAAAGTATAAATTTTAATAAATTGTTCAAAATTGTACATAATGATTAAAAAACAGTTTTCGGATTCGAGTTTGTCGCATCGTTTCTTTGCATTTTTTGAGAACATCTACCATAGCAATGTATATTTTTTTGCACCATTAGAAAGTAGAGATTTCAACGAATAAAAAGCCCACCGACTTTTTAAAAGAAGCAGATATATTGACGTGAGAATTTTCGATTGAAAATTAGGGTGCTTTTTCGATATTAAGTCAAAATAAGACGAAAAAATAAATATTTTAAATCAAAAAAATTACAGTGTGTTTGGGACATAAAAAGGTAAGTTTTCACCAAATTTTGTGATTTTTTTTTTGTAAAAGAAAAATAAAAAACCAAAAACTTGGCTATTTGAATTTTTCACATAAATTTTGAGATTGTAGATATTTTTTATTACCTACAACTTTTCCATTTAACTTTTTTCCATAGGATTTGTAATTTTGCCGGAAATCAAGATAATCCGTTTTTTACCCTTAAAAACTCACCCCTTTCCACTTCTTCCCGACCTCAGATCGCCCGTGAATTATTTTTTCTCTCATTTTTGTTGTATTCTCTTCCTTTTCCAATGGGTTTCATCCTACTATTATTTTTTTTTCACTTTTTACGATTTTCAAAGGCTCAGCACTGGTCTAATAGCGCCTCATTGCTTTTTGCTACAAATTTCGCGGGATTTTATCGTTGAACTGGGTCAATTCGGTACAATATAATATCTAAAGTTTAATTGTTTTATTTTAGTGTCTCTATTAATATTTCAATATTTGGATTTTCCATAACTGAAATAAAAACCACAATCTTAACGACGCCCTCCTACGCTTCGTATTCTAAATGCAAATATACGATAGTGAGCGCAACCTGGCATGCTATATAAGAGGCACTGATATCACACAGCGGTTTACGCGAGTCCATGTTCTAAAATTATTATCATAAAACATGAAAAAAAATCAAAAAATATAATAACAAAAAACATACCTACTAAATAATTTGCAACCGCACCTGAAATACTGCTTGACAGTGTATATAATACAGGGATATACAGGGTGTTCGGGAAAATGTGGGAATGAAGGACGCCGCTGGAAATAGGTTTTTCTTGAATAACTTTTAAAGTACTTAATATAATTTAATAAAAATTTAATGTGATGGACACTAGTAAGGACCTCTTAAAATAGTGTCCTTGAAACATATTTAGCTTTTTAGTTTACCAGGGGCGGGCTAAGCTTTACAACTTAATGTCTAAATTTTTAACAACTTGTAAGACTTTAAAATACTAAATCTGGATATTTTCAACCTTACCCAAAAAAAAAGATACTCTGTAGAGAGACACTTACTTCATACAGTTGATCTGATACTTATTGGCTATGTAGAAAATGTAGGTGTGTACGGGGTGTAGTGATGTTATGGTCAACAGCGTTTTATGTTTCAGATCGACCACTGGATTCTTGGACTTATATAACGGTAGGCGTACATTCATTTTCGTGGTGTCCAAGTGTGACGAAATTAATGGGTCCACTTTTATTACTACCCAATGACGTTCGTGATGATTTATTTACTTGCAGCTGTTTAATGAACGATTTCGTTTTTTATTCTTTTGTCCTTACTCCAAGATTAAAACTGAAATATTGGTAAGGAAGAGGAAGGATAATATTAATTTATAAATTATGAACAGTATTGCGTGAAAGTCGATTTAAAAGTTTTGCAGGAAAAAAAGACAATTTAAATTTTTTCAATGATGGTTACCATTCTAGAATTGGTGCAATTAGCGTAATAAACAAAGAAGGCATTTTCTGTTTAAAAATATATTAGAATTTAGGATCTAGCACAAAATTCAAACTATTTTCAGTGGTATAGATGTCATAAGGTAGAACAAGTTAGAAAACTCCAACATCTTTGACATATTTTGATTTTTTCGTAAATTAATGCTAACATTTAGTTTGGGCAACTACAGGCGATAGGAGATTGGTAATGAATAATCCCTTTAGATTCCTCCTTGAGGTTCTTATGAGATACCTGAAGCTGTTTTACACTAACTTCAACGGTTTTCGAGATATTTTAAATAATCATCTTTAATGCGCTTTTAGAGAATGTTCATATTTGAAATAACCCTCTTCAATCTACAGATGTTAAATAATGTGCACATTTTAGAAGATGTGCACATTTTAAATAATCTATTTCAATCTTCACAGTTTAGAGAATGTGCATATTTTAATTAATCCTCTTCAATCCACACATTTTAGAGAACGGTCATGTTTTAGACAATCCTCTGCAATATACATGATTTTTTCGCAGCATTTTAGAGAATATGCACATTTTAAATAACCCTCCTCAATCTACACATTTTAAATGATGTGCAGATTTTAGAGGACGCGCACATTTTAAATAATCTCTTCAATATTCACAATTTAGAGGATGTGCATATTTTAAAGGATGCACATATTAGAGAATGTTCATGTTTTAAACAATCCTCTTCAATATACATGATCTTTTCAAAGCATTTTAGAGAATATGCACATTTTAAATAACCCTCTTCAATCTTCACATTTTAACTGACGTGCAGATTTTAGAGGACGCGCACATTTTAAATAATCTCTTCAATATTCACAATTTAGAGGATGTGCATATTTTAAAGGATGCACATTTTAGAGAACGGTCATGTTTTAGACAATCCTCTGCAATATACATGATTTTTTCGCAGCATTTTAGAGAATATGCACATTTTAAATAACCCTCCTCAATCTACACATTTTAAATGATGTGCAGATTTTAGAGGACGCGCACATTTTAAAATAATCCTCTTCAATATTCACAATTTAGAGGATGTGCATATTTTAAAGGATGCACATATTAGAGAATGTTCATGTTTTAAACAATCCTCTTCAATATACATGATCTTTTCAAAGCATTATAGAGAATATGCACATTTTAAATAACCCTCTTCAATCTACACATTTTAAATGATGTGCAGATTTTAGAGGACGCGCACATTTTAAATAATCTCTTCAATATTCACAATTTAGAGGATGTGCATATTTTAAAGGATGCACATATTAGAGAATGTTCATGTTTTAAACAATCCTCTTCAATATACATGATCTTTTCAAAGCATTTTAGAGAATATGCACATTTTAAATAACCCTCTTCAATCTTCACATTTTAACTGACGTGCAGATTTTAGAGGACGCGCACATTTTAAAATAATCCTCTTCAATATTCACAATTTAGAGGATGTGCATATTTTAAAGGATGCACATATTAGAGAATGTTCATGTTTTAAACAATCCTCTTCAATATACATGATCTTTTCAAAGCATTATAGAGAATATGCACATTTTAAATAACCCTCTTCAATCTACACATTTTAAATGATGTGCAGATTTTAGAGGACGAGCACATTTTAAATAATCTCTTCAATATTCACAATTTAGAGGATGTGCATATTTTAAAGGATGCACATATTAGAGAATGTTCATGTTTTAAACAATCCTCTTCAATATACATGATCTTTTCAAAGCATTTTAGAGAATATGCACATTTTAAATAACCCTCTTCAATCTTCACATTTTAACTGACGTGCAGATTTTAGAGGACGCGCACATTTTAAAATAATCCTCTTCAATATTCACAATTTAGAGGATGTGCATATTTTAAAGGATGCACATATTAGAGAATGTTCATGTTTTAAACAATCCTCTTCAATATACATGATCTTTTCAAAGCATTTTAAAGAATATGCACATTTTAAATAACCCTCTTCAATCTTCACATTTTAACTGACGTGCAGATTTTAGAGGACGCGCACATTTTAAATAATCTCTTCAATATTCACAATTTAGAGTATGTGCATATTTTAAAGGATGCACATATTAGAGAATGTTCATGTTTTAAACAATCCTCTTCAATATACATGATCTTTTCAAAGCATTTTAGAGAATATGCACATTTTAAATAACCCTCTTCAATCTTCACATTTTAACTGACGTGCAGATTTTAGAGGACGCGCACATTTTAAAATAATCCTCTTCAATATTCACAATTTAGAGGATGTGCATATTTTAAAGGATGCACATATTTTAAATAATCCTCTTTAATACGCACATTTTAGAAAATATTCACATCTTAAATAATCCTGTTCAATCTACACATTTTAAACGATGTGTATGTGTTTTACAAAGTGGATCAATAAAAGAAATCAAACTATTAAATTCTATAAAGCTATTGAAATTAGTATAAAATTTAAATTTGAATAATATGATTTATAAACCAAGCACCTACTTACTTAATTATTTTTATAGTTATTGTGTGACAATGGCGTTTTCCTTTAGCTAGAAAACTTTTGTAATTTCCATTTTAAACATAAATTTCCTACATGGTTTCCGTAGCTTTCTCGTGAAAATCTTAAATAGATTATTTTTAGGCATTTTGACTTTTATATAAAATTTTCAATATTTAAATCACAAAGAACAAATTTGAAAATTTGTCTACACCCTGAACAATTAGTAATCAAATTTTAAATTAACTAAAATTGAAATATGCTGGATAATAGGTATATAACAAAACAAATGTTATATTTTGTTGTAGGTACCTACGTATTTTTTTTTAATTTTAGGAATTAAAACATTCCATTTCATTATCAATTTTGTAACATACCTAATAAATATATAATTTTTAGTTTCTATCTACATTAGGCCCTTTGGCATTGGATGACAAAAAAGTTATTAAAGGAAATTCATAAAAAAAATTTTTTGACGCCCTATAACATCGCCAATTTTGAGTTTACGAAAGAATGTTATATAGCTTTCTGGCATTGATTTTTCCTGTAGAATACTGACGCATCATTTCCTGACACCCTGCATATTTCAAGTAATGGTTCTGTTCATTTAATGTACAGCTCATGTAACTATTACTTTTCTGCGGAAAAATGAGAATAAAAAAAATAGAATTTTTAACTTGAGAAGCTGTCATTATGCATAACAGCAACTATGCATTGTTGCCAGTGTTGCAAAGAACAGTTAAGCTCTACAGTTAATCTAAAAATGGTTGATTTTATTGCACAACCTATAAGATCCCTTAGAAAAGTTGTTACATATAGTTCCGAAATTAAAAATTATGATAAATTTACCATTTGGTAAAGTAAGTGCCACGCCCTCTCCAAATCGCAGTTTCACTCAACTGCAAAACCAGCCTTAAATATACTTTGTAGCCCGGGAAGAATAAACAGATCAAATAAGCCTAAGACAGTATAGAAAAAAGTGTAAAATTTTAAACTCATCATTTGCCGTAAAAATCTAGCTGTATTGAACTTGTCATTGAAACTATCTAACCCTGTGGCAGCACATCCAACGTGGTTACTTTCCTGCTCTCGCTGGTGCAACAGGCATTTCTCTCTATCGGTGAAAGTGAATCAAATTGAGAAAAAGAGTGAAACCGTAGCTGTGACCGTGACCTAGTGCAAACTGTTTCTTTCGATTATTTCAGCTACACGCGTCGCCAAGCGTAACTGAACTTAAGCGTAAGAACGGGGGAAACAATTAATGAAGTTTGTGGAATCGACGTAACACTCGCTGTAAAAATCTGTTACGATTGACGACTTCAGGTATAGAATCGACGTCTTCATTGATATAGCACTAATGTCCATTATATTTTGACTCTCTGTTATTATTCCTTTATTTATTTATTGACTCTCAAAGATATACGAGTTTATAAACAAGTAGACAAATACATAGCACATACTAATTAATTTAAATGAAATATGTTACACAATATAGGTACTCAGTTCACTCACATACAAATACAATTTGGGAGTCTACATCAAAGAGATGATAAAATTACGTACCTTTTCTATATTATTTCTGTTCATAAATCTATTACACAGCTTTAATCAACTTTAGATACTACTAGCGTAAAATTATTTTTTATGAAGTATGTACGATGTGCATTTTGAGTGACATTGTGATTTATAATTTTAAATTGCTATGGCAAGATATTTCAGGGTCGCTTACTCACGTGTTTTCTCCAATATTTTTCAGCGAACTCAACAAAAAAATTGGCATATATTGAGAAAATTTCTGGCAAATCGTTTATACAAAGTATATACAATAAAGGCTCCAAATTAGATCCTTGTGGGATACCAGATGTGGGCATGAATGCCTAGAAATTTTATTCAGTCACACAAGCATATACTGACGATTAGAGAAGTTTAAAAATGAGATATAGGTCAGTAAAAAATATTTTTTTTGTTTTTTTTTTGAAAAACAACTGAACATTACACTATAAGAAGCTTTTTATTTGGAAACACTATTAAACAATTTCAGAAAGTCATTTTTCTTCTAAATACATACATAATGAACAGTAGAAATAATCAGCTAGAAATCAGAATTGTCTCTATATAATCGTTTGCAATAATAATGGCACCCGTTAAAATTAATTCATAATGAAATCTACTGAGATTTAATTAAATTTCTATTCAGAACTTCCAGATATTCTAAAATTGTTTTGAGGGAGTGTCATTATTACTGCAAAAGCATGTACATTTCTTTCAAATTAATTTGAACATGTAGACAAATCAAGAATAACCAAAATAACTGATCACACATTTTTGTTTAGAAGATCAGATACATTCACTGTTGTAAAATTTAATGAGCAATATAACTACAAATAATGAATTTCACTTTCAATGTGATGAAAGTGACAATAACTTTCTTTATTCACTGGATTCATAGATTTGCAGTTTTTTTTAATGAAAAGGAGCAATCTCTTACTTTGGTTAAAATAGTCTTGATATAACTTTTCCTTCTAAAAAAAAAATCTAAATACATATGTATACTTACTTGAATTACATTTGCGAAAATAGAATAACATGAAAAATCTCTTATGAAAAAAATGTCCAATACGAATAGTTTTTCTATAAATACATTTCAAAAATAAAAATACAACTACAATAACAAGTAAATCTAGGTTACGAAGTTACAAACTAAGGTAAAGGTAAGACTAAGCAAAAACATGTATGTTTTGTGTGCTTGTTAATATTCAGGATTAGTAATGTTTGTAGAAGAAATGCATAAAAAGCCATTCTTTATTAAAATGTATATAGGGAAAAAATGAAGATATTTAACTGGATACTTAACCGTTTTAAGATCGTTGACCGACAACAACCAAAAAATTATTCATAACAGTATTGTCAATTGTCAATAAAAATGTTCTTTCTGTGTAATGAGAAAAGATATCGATATTGTAAGTCCTTGGGGCTTCCGTTTAGGTATTTGTTTTACTTAACACACATAATAATATATCTAGAAAACCTAATAAATTTTACACTTACATTATTAGCTACATAAACGATATTATTGAAAATTTTCAAAATAGGTCGATTTTTGATTTTAATTTACTGTTTTTTCAAATAATTACTCGAAGGCAGGTTATTCTGTATGTTAAATTATTATTTGAAAAAAAACGCTAATTAAAATAAAAAATCTGCATATTTCGCGGATTTTTAATAACACTGTTTATTTAGTTAATAATGAATTTATGCGTTACTTTATGGACACACTGTATACAAAGTATAATTTTGAATGGAAATCATATTTATGCAGAAACCACCTTTGAAATTAATTTTCCATTGCACTTACGCTGCCTGCCACCCCAACATACATTAATAAATTAAAATATTATTCACATACTACTACTGACATTTAAAAATATGCACAATATTGTCAAATAAATGTGTCAGAATTCTGAAAAGAAACAAATTTTCACTTATAACTTCAATACCTAGAAGAAATTGTAGAACTTGATTTATATTAGTTTAGATACCTTTACAATACAGTAAAAAATGTCAATGCTTGAACTTTTCCTATATTTTTTATTACGTAAACCTACCAGCTTTCATAATTTGCGTAACACTTGGGTAAATATCGAAGGACACGTAAAAATTTCTTACACGTCTTCCCATTACAATGAATCGCAAATACTTACACATACGATTTCAATTGTTAACACAAGTTCAATGAACCTGAGAGCGCGTGATCAATTAGCACTTTGCGGAGAAACCGACAAGTGTTTGAAAATCTAATAAATCAAGCATCTCTTTAATTATGAGCGAATTTTTTTAGCAGCCTTGCGGTTGGATTTGTGTCTCGAAACCGAAGAAAATTTCTTCGCACTTACCAGGGGAAACCTGAGCTAAATAGGGTATAGTCTTTTTCGATAATATAAGATCACTCCCAACCAGCAAAACAGTTTTATAATGTTCAGGTTATACGACAATTATGTTTTATTGATGTGGTTATATTTGCTTCCGAAATACATATTTGTTTTATTATAGCTTTAAATGTACTACATAGCATAGAATTGCAATATTTATTTTTCAATGTTTATTTAAATATTATCCCTTCTTATATTTGTAAGACTTGTCTCGCATGATTTTTTTTAATCTTGTCTTCCAGTTCTAGCTGTTAAGTCTTGCTTGGCCTTGTTTTGTTTTGTCTTGTGAGAGCAATACATTATCAAGAAAATGCAGAAGAAGATGCCAACACTAGTTTTGGATTCATAAATGAACTACAAATATTACAAAGCTATATTATTCTATATTTTGAAACAAACTATACGCACATAGCATATAATCCATTTACGCCAATTACTTACTATAATTATCGGTTATGATTCGCTGACTTTGACGTTACAATCAAACTAGCATTATGTACATTTTTTAAACAGTTCCGATAAATGCTTACGCCATATTTAAGGCATTAAAAAAGTTTGCGAATAACTCATTTCACATGGAACAACCATAAAGCGTTGAAATTTTTTGCGAAACAACAGATCTCTTTAGTTGTTGTTAAAAACAGTTTAAATATTTCAAATTTCCAAAACATGCATGCTTGATTATTAAATAAATCGTCCGAGTTGTATGTTTTTTATAAAGAGAAAAAAAGTGACAAATTTTAATAATTAATAAATACGGCATTAAAACTTGTACCAGCGTTTTCTAACCAATTAGAAGCTTGTATTTTATTTGTTGCATTGGTGATAAATTAAAAATAAAATTCGGAAATGTTTATCCCTCTTGGAGCAAGCTACATGTGATTACACTGGACATTTTTTGACATTCCATTTGATAGAATATTTTTATTTCAATTCTAGGTGCGCCACTGGATTTAGGACCGTTTAAAATGAGTATGACCAAATTTTAAAATATACAGGGTGTCCACGGTTAGGTGAAATGAATTTTGTGGGAGAAGAAAATTTGTTGTGGAAAAATGGCCTTTTGGAATTCAGCTTTGCTTGTAAGAAAGAAAATCTGTCATTATTTCGAATTCATAAAATCCAGTAAGCCTTGGTAATTTGGAAAGAAACTGATTTTTTCACCAGTAAAGTGCTGTTTCTGTATGAGATACAACAAAATGTTATTAAGAAAAATTTAGCAGAATGAAAAAAACTGAGTATGCGTGAAAATTTTCAATTTTCTATCCTAATTTGATCTTTTGCTTGATTTAAAATTTTTTTCAAGATAGGCATAGGACACTACATTTGCAATTGCACACGTTTTCAATTCTCTATTCTGAGAAACTTTTCTTAATTTTGTTTTATCACCTACACAAAGGGCATTTCACTAATGAAAAAGTCTGAAAATCGAGAAAAATATCAAAGCAGGCTTAGGACATTTTGACACATACTCAGTTTTTAATTTCGAGAAACTCTTCTGAATATTTTGTCGTATCTCATACAAGAAAAAATCATTTTCCAAATTTCTAAGGCTTACTGGATTTTATGGACTTGAAATTATGGCAGATTTTGTTTCTTAAACAAGCAAAGCTGAATCTCAAAATACCATTTTTCAACACCAAAATTTGTTGTCTCTTTCAAAAGTCGTATCACCTATCCAAGGACACCTTGTATATTTTTTAAATTTTGGTTATACCCATTTGCAACTATTCTAAATCCAGAAGTCCACAGATTTGAAATAAAAAATTACTAATCTTTTGGATTTTATCGGTTGAAAAATGTTCAAAGTAAGCCTTGAAAATTTTATTTTCATTCTGAAATTTGGCACCAGAGTGGAGTTATTGAAGCTCCATCACTGAAAAAAATATATTTTCAATCGACCAACAAAAAAGCTTTTAGAGAGGTACCCAGCTTTCAAATGGGCCACTCTGTATTTGCACAGCCCTCTTTGAGCTTGTTGGGCGAGCAATCTAGAATTATAGAAAGCAGAAATATTGTGTAGTGCCTGCAAAACACCGTTCTTTATGAACGCTGGTATTGTTTCCCAGCATTTTTCACGACAGACTTCAAAAAGTCGCGCCGCTGCCGTTGTGATCATAAAACAACGCACAATTGAGTAGCCAGTGTGTTAAATTGTTTGAGGTCTCGGCAATAAACTTTTGCTTTCCTAGTAATTGAACACGTCTAACCCAGTATTTTTTGCAGTGCAGTATAAATAAAATTATATGTTGACTTACACTCAGAAACGGGTTGGTAAGACAAGATGGAAGCATATTCCATCTGAATATGTCAAATTATACATAACTTACTGACATTTTTAGCAGTTACGTTTTTTTTCTAGCGACATTTTGCAAAAATTGCATTTTTTATCACCAGCAGAAGACACTAGTTACCACGTACAATAGTTTGCAATAATAATGACACTCTCTTAAAACAGTTTTTGAACTTCTGAACGTTCTGAGTAGAAATTTCATTAAATCTCTATCGGTGAGTGAAACAACTAATAACTAATATTAAAAATGTGAAGTATATTTCATTACAAATATATCAGAGGTTCTAAAGAAATCGCAAAATTCATTTTAATGAGTGTCATTATTATTGCAAACGATAGTACTCATGAAATAATAATAATAATATAATTGAATAAAAATTAATGAGAGTTTGTTTACAAAATGGTATGATTAAATTTAATCACTCATTAAGCCGTTGTCCGTTCATAATGAAGCACTCTGTATATAAATTAACTTCCATTAAGGCTGTAATGTTCGCAATTTTACAAAGCCGTTTTTAGACGGCCACGCGCTTTCATATTTCTCCTCAATGGAAATTCGTATTAAAATGGAGCAAGTTTTAATCAACTAATAAAAGTCTATTTTACTAGACAGCAGAGCCTTATTTAAAAAAAAAATTAGATCTGAACAATATTTCGGTCGCAATATTGCCCACATTTAGGACTGCGGTGCGACGTTGTTAGGTACTATTATAAAAAAAGAAAGCTGTAGGCTAGTAAATCAAGTCTTCATATAACAGCCAATTGCCTCAGATTTCAATTTTTTGCATTTATATTCATGAAATCTGTCCGCCAAGAAGACATGTTTTGCTAAATTTCTGCATACAATTGCCTAACTTACAGGGGCACAAAGTTAAATTTGCTGTTGAAGGTGCTGATGGGCGGAGCCTGATAAAAGCTACATGTTTGGCCGTATAAATGATAAGTCATTGGCTAAATTAAAAAAATATATTTGTCATATCCGTATGCGCTTTACTGCAAATAATGGTGCTCTATTCATAGATTTTAGCAGCAGTCAGTAGCAACATATCATTTAGCTTTAACCAGAAGTCTCTGTAACGACATTTGAGTCACTCGATGTTAAAATTCAAATAGAACTATAGATTCATAATATTATTCATTAATAAAATAAAGAGTTTGCTTTACCATTGATTTTCTAAACACCCTGTATACATTCTGGTAGGTTAATAAAATAGTTTAATTGATTCTTTACCACTTTACATTGGAATTTTTTGGATGAACTTAAACCTGTATTGTATTTCCAATTAATCTTACATTAAAATGGTCTTCACATACCTCTTTCATTTGCCCGGATTCACTTTCTGCAACCATTTTACGAGTCTATTTTGCAACTTTATTCAATACAACACCTAAAAACATCACAAATTAACTCTTATAAACGTATGGACTGCGTTATCCAAAAGCATAGAAATCGTATATGAACTAAAGCGTACTGCTGTATTTAGGTATACACATGCGAACGGCATCTGACGTAACACCAACCAAAATAGCTGTCTATGTTATCTGTGATTGCATACCCAATATTTTCTTAACTGTTTCACTAGCTAAATATTACATAAATACATGCAATTTACCTACTATTTGGCTTCTAGAGAATGATTTACATGATGAAACATTATTTGCTAATAATAATATACAAACTGTTCCTTCAGTGTATATTGCTTAAGAGATTTATGTGTCACATTTACTGAATAGCAATAACAAATGTAAGTGAACAAAACCACTGTTACCATTTTCTATAAATGTTCTATTTTTTATAGTGAAACAAAACATTTAGAAAGCTCGGATTATAATTCAATTGAGTTAAAATTTTAGAAATCAGAGAAATTGTACGATATCGAAACTGGATATCAAACACTATTCTTCAATTAGTCCACAAAAATATCGAGATACTGACATCAAAGACGGTGACTAAAAAAGGAAAATAACGGTTGATATACAGTGTGAGCTGCTAAATACTTGCAAGCCAGATTTTATCTGCAAAAATTAAAAAAACATTTGGACCCATCAATTTCTACCCCAAGAGGAAAAGTGGTGTTATGTGATAATCATTTTAATTAACATTCAATTAGTTTTTCAACTAGGATTGCTTCCTCTGGTAGCCTCCTTTAGCAAACCTAGAAATGCAGAAATAGGTCAGATTTCATCTATTGAGCCTGATTTTGCGTATTCGTATATGCTCAAAAGTCGATTGATAAGAAAATCATTGAGAGATTTCATTAAGTTAGGGTCTTTTTTTGTTAGTAAATTTAGTTACATAAATTTTTATTTGTTGAAATTCGTTGTATGATTAGGTATGTCAAACTATTTTACTAATTAAAATCATTAATTAATTTTATTAATAATTAATAACAAGCAGCAAAAGCAGTTGAATTTGCTGATATACGCCTTATCAGGTTTTACAGTGGACCAATTTACAGTGCCGTGCAGAAGTGTATTTTTAAATCATTTTCGAATTGCCCTTTTGATTTTTTTACAAAATAGTATTTGTAAGAGTTCTGAATATTTGTTTTCTTTATTTACTTTAATTACTTTTAAATTTTGTTTTTTATAATTATGTTCAAAATTAAATACAAAGCAGTTTTCTCATGGTTCTTGGAAAAAATAATGAGTAAAAGCATGTGTACAAATGCAGAGCTATTTTGGTTGGTAATATAATGGATAAGTTTCTTATTGATATTAATTTCACACCCACATTACAAGGCAGATTGAGAAATATTGCGCGTTAATAATACAATGGAATTGGAAACATAAATATTAATCTACATAAAAAACATAGTAAAGTTAGTAAAATTCAGGGTAATAAGGAATTATATTTTACATAGGGTGTCCGGTAAGTATATGGCAACTTTCGTGAGTGTGTCTTTGCAGAAGATTATTATCTTATAGCATTTCTTTTTATTTTACTTTAAATTTTACCTCTTTCTCGTAAGCTACGATCAACTCTTTCAAAAGTTCTTCGGTGCGATAAACGTCTACATATTTGGAAATGTATCTAAATAAATTCTTCTTGCCTCAACAGAATTGCAGTGCTTGTCCATAAATTAGTTGCATCATTGTAGTCTTGTGTACTCAATCAATCTGACAATTTTGACAAGTGTTGTCAATAACACATTTTTAACGACTGGTGTTTTATTGCAGTACCTCTTCTGATGTATTATTTCAATGACGTGTTATATAAAAACTTAATTTTTTCGAAAACGGTCAATTTTATCGAAACAAATGTAGAGTACCTTTTTTAAAGAGGAATGACCAAAGTATTTAAACATTCAGTTTTCACCTCTATAAAATGACACCTGTCAAAATTTTGGCCCATCGAGTATGGTGGCAAGTTCGTTCCTGACTTCCCTGACAGTGTAAAACATCTACTGTAGTATGAGCCTTTGTGGCCTACATAAAATATTAAAATTTCATTAAATTATACAGGTCGAGTCAAAAGTTAGAGCCGAAAAGATAAATCGCTGGGTACCCCTTAGGGGCTCTGTGTCTTAGTTAAGGGAAAAAATTATGACAAACTAGTATTATTTTGACCTCCCCTATACACACTAAAGTATGCCATATACTTACCGTACACCCTGTATAACTGGAAACAGTACACTTCACACATTCTGGTGAGTTTTCCACATTATTGACCTAGTCAATAAATAGCCAACAATCCACTGTGTAATATTACAAATAATTGTTATCAGTGTACGCTTTTGATTAATTTCATTTAAATCTATACAGGGTGATTCATAATCAGACAGTGCTTAAGGGCATGTTGCTGACCTCAAAATAAAGTGATTAAGCCAAATATGCCTCATCCGAATATTGCTCCTTTTGGATCTACAGGGTATCAAAGTTGAAAAAATAAATCACATTTTCTTTGTTATTTTTCGATCGCATCTACCGTATTTTATGAAATTTGGTATAGGGGGGTTTCTTGGTACTAGAAATTCGAATATTTCGACGATTTTGGTGTATCTGCTAGAGGGCGCCACCAACGATGGTTTGAACCCCTTTAAATCGCTACGACTTTTTTGTGCTACACTGTATCTCATTTTGGACTGAACAAATTTTCTTCCCTCGCTTTTCTTGTACTTAGTATTTCATAAAATTACTTATACAGGGTGTTTGCAATAATAATGACACTCTCTTAAAACAGTTTTTGAACTTCTGGAGGCTCTGAATAGAAATTTCATTAAATGTCTATTGGTAAGTGAAACAGCTAATAACTAATGTTAAAAATTTAAAGCAGATTTCAATATAAATACGACAGAAGTTCAAAATAAATCGCGAAGTTCATTTTAGTGAGTGTCATTAATATTGCAAACTATAGTACATATGAGAAATGTCCTTTGTTTCATCTTCGTTCTCTTTGACAAGAAGACTCACTTGGCGTGGTATCCTCTCTACATTATTAACTTATCATTCATTATTGTGAATAATAATACACCGTGAAAGAAGGAACTGCCATAAAACCCGATGTTTTATAAACGCTCCGAAGACATAGTCGATGCCCACGATTACCCATTTCATAAATCTACGATTAATCAATACAAATTAACAGCTTTAATAGTCGTAACAAACTGGAAGTCTATATCGGTAACTGTGTTAATTGCTAACCCAACAGAGCATACTTCGATGACGCAAACGGATAATTTTATGAATAGCTCCGATAGATTTACTTATCGTGTTGTTAATTATTATTGTGTGTAACTCAAAGTGCTTATGTAAACCGGATAGATATATTTTTAATAATCAATTAACTTAATTTGATCAAAACAGGCTGGTTCACACACAGGACCTTTCCTAAATACGGTCCATAACTACAGGGTGTGATTCCTTGCGATATTTGAAGAAAAACAGGGCGTTTTTAAGTAGCAAATGTGCCACAGATTCCTTAGGTAAAAATAAATCGATTACGTATATCCCAAGTCGCATAATAAAAAAATACAGTGTCAAAAAGTCAAAAATTTTATTTTCGATATTTGAAAAAATCCTATTATGGCCATAAAATTTGTAAATCGGGGGTTTTTGCGGGCGAGAAATTCAAATTTCTTTCTAATTTTGACGTCACTAGTAGAGGGCGCCACTTATGGCACATGTTTCAAATAAGATTATTTCGAAAACTGTTACTCCTAACGACTTCAATGAGGCATAACTTGTGGAACATGTTTATGTTTGTTATTCGTAATATCCAGTTATTTTTCTAAGAATCGATTAATATTAGTATTAATATTGGAATATATATATTGTATGAAAGTGTATTTGAGTTAATTAGGTGTGTTTATATCAGAAGTGGGATACTTATTGTGTGTTTTGTGTTGTGTTTGTGACAGGCAAAACAATAGAACAATATGGGCAAGCGAAAGCAGAGGCGTCGTCATAGTAGTTCAAGCAGTAATAATAGCAGTACTAATGGGAATGTAAGGACTTATAAGGCGAAAAATAAAATACCGCCCAGCTAGCAAAGTAGTTCTATATTCTGTAAATGTTTTATAATTGTGTTTAGAATACTAAATTGTTGCATTAATGTGGCACATGAGACTATTTTGCTTTCAGAAACTGAATTATTTTTTAAATTTGTTGCAAGAACGTTCTTAGAGCATAATTTATAGAGCACTTATAAGATAACTGCTAATGTAGCCCTATAAGTGTGTACAATAACACAATTTTACAGCAACGGTGCTTATAGAATCAAATTGCTGTAAAACCGATGCAAAATACTGCTTTATAGAATTATACCATCTCCTGTGACACTCTTATAAAATTATTCCGTAATGTCGCTTATAGTTTAATTATAGAACTATTGTATAAGGCGTTGTTAAGTTACAATTCTGCTGCGGAAAACAAATTACAAATATGGAAGCTGCTATCGAACTTAAGAGAAAAAGCTCTTTAAAGCAGTTGTAGTAGCAGTTTTTGTGTAATAATACAGTTGTTATAAAATCATTATAGAGTAAATAAGTAACAAATGCATTTTTGTTCCATAAAGAAACGCTATAGAACTATCATTTTTATATGTGTAGGTTTCCCATAGCCCCTTCTGACGAGACCTGCCTGTAATAGTACGAAATATTTTGATAAAAGTATAATGGGGAAATTTGTATAACATAGTCGTGACTTGTAAAAATTATTATCTGCTTGCAGAAAGAAAATTTCATTGCGATAGATAAGATTTATTTGATTGCTAAGAGAAATTGATTTTCTTATAGAAATTTAGTAACATTTAATTTAGACCATTCCAAACCTTAAACATTTTTACTTTTAGATGTTGAAGTTAAAGAATTTTAATAGATTTATTAAATAAGATTGAAATAAGTGAAATTACCACAATAAAATATGACAACACTGTGAATATTAAGTAGTTGCTTACCAAGCATATTTGCTCTATAATCATTGCAATCGACACAAAAATGTCATATTAGTGAGAATCCATTGGAAGTACAAGATAAAGCCTTTCTTTCTGTCGCCATATTGTGAACAAAGAAAAAACATCTTAATTAAAAATATGTACAATATAAATAGGTGAAATTATATCAATAATATGGATATACTTACTTTCTGACTATTTTATGTACAGTTGGTTGTTAAATTCATCAATTTAGAAAAAAAAAAAATTATTAAATTTCCAGCATCATAGGAAATATAAGGTTAACTGAGGGCGCGTCAAAAAACTACCATTATGTACCACATATTTCACGATAAAACTTTTTCCGCATTAAAATGTACTGCTCCCTGATGGATAAACAAACTAAGTAATTCATAATAATGTAAGTAAGTACTCCTATGCAGGCTGATTAGGCCCATCTTATTGGTTCTTATTCGCCCGTCCATATTATTTCTAACATGTGCGATACAGAAACATTTTGTTTTTAAAAGATACAATTAAACGATTTTAAAGTTCTTTAAATATAACACCATGCAACACAAAAATTAATTGTATAGCGAAGTGCTATAGAATTTTTATGAGATTGCTTTGTAACTGTGTTATAAAAATTCTTTAAGACTTCTATAATTATTTGCTGTAAGCTTTACAGAACCGCTTAAAGAACTAAAAGGTTCTATAGAACGGTGCCTATTTTTATGGTATAAGTGTTGTAAGAACGTTTTGAAAATGTTCTTAGAACAAACATTGCTCTATAAAATTTGCTCTGGAAACGTTCTTACAATTTTTACAGAACAAGAAATTGTTAGCTGGGCGGTCGTACACTCCAGAGTTGCCACCACCCGCTAGCTCAGATTTGACAGATATTTCTAACATACTCAAGCATGAATATAGGCCTAAATTAAGCATGGACAGTGGCGTAAACGAATTTAATCCAATTGTTGATGATATTAACGAGTGGATTGAGAGAATCTACGAGCGTACCAATGTTTATCATTGGGACTACATAAACACTTCTCATTTAGTCATAAATAAATAAAAGAACCGGCTGAAAAATGCTCTTCAAAAAAAAAATGTATAACAGTATATGTTGTCAATAATGATATACAGTGTTAATTCAATACGTGTATACATCAGTTTCTGAATTCTGATTGAAGTCTAGTCGTAACACAAATCTAGGAAGATTATGAATATTTGAGAATTGAAAGAAATAAAAAAAAAAGAAATACCTATAGTTTGTATGGTTAAGGTGAAGTGTATGAAATGAACGGATGTGAAGATACTGGACTTGAAGTAATCTTGCTGCAAGATGTGGAGCTATTTGAGAAAAATAAAAAGATGTACAGGAATAGTAGGTGTAGAAATTGAAATTATGATCACCTTGTTAAGAGAAATATACGCAGGTAGTAAGATATCGCTCAGTTGGAAAATAAGATAAGTACCCTTTAGTTAAGTTTTCAGTTTAGCCTTGGCAATAGAAATATTAACTTGAGAGTCTTTATATTAATATTGGAATATATATATTGAATAAAAGTGTATTTGAGTTAATTCGGTGTGTATATTAGTTACAAAAATGTAAGGCAAAAATTAGATGCTGTTAACTGTTATGTTTCAATTCAACTAACGCATGATATAATAACTAATCCGTCTTTCTACATATCAATATTAATACTATCCAATTATTACAGCTTTGATGAAGATGGCCTCTTCTGAAATACCGGAAGTTCCACTTCACACTACCATCATAATTGTAATGGTCTGGCCAGCAGCACTCTCGTCTCAAAAAAAGTCACCGTACAGCTAACACCACATGTAAACACCATGTTAATAAGTGTCAGTAACAAAATTCAACGGTTGTCCAGCGTGATTTCTGTGTGGTGCTGATAACACAACGCCTGGAGCGTATTTTGAATTTCAATCAGTATTTAGTAAATAATGAATTCAGTTCACGTAGCGTTTTGGAAATGTTGGTAAACGTTTCAAAATATACGAGAATGAATATTCGACGTTATGGAGGAGATCATATAATCGTATTTTAAGGCTGGCATTTCAAGGGCAAAAAATCGTATCTAAAGATGCACAAAAAATCTTTAGAATTGTAAAATTTTAAAGACAAAAGCCCACTACTAACATTTTTATTTATTCTAATACTATTCTATTCTACTATTCAATTATAAACAGTCATTTAAGCTACGGAGTTTTATTCTGGGGAAATGCTTCCACTGCTGATAGTGTTTCGTATGCAGAAAATGGCTGTTCGCGTCTTGGCTAATGTCTGTACCAGAACATCGTGTCGGCCTTTATTCAAACAACTGCAAATTCTTCCATTGCCGTGTTTATATTTATTGGAAACTTTGACGTTCATTCACCGTAATTTGTGTGGCCACCGTACTTTCACTGAGAACCATAATTATGGTACAAGGAATGCTGATGATATCATAATTATGAGATCAAGAATTGAAATGAGCAGGAAAAATAAAGTAGATGTCAAAATTTATAATGTTTTGATTAAAACATTCCAAGAACGTAAGCTCAAAGAAATGTATTTATATTTAGAAAATTTGTTTAAAAATATCTATTGGAACACTAGTGCTGCATCATTATTGTGTTTTTGTTTGCCTGTTTTAACTTGGTTACGATAGTTTCTGTTTTGTTTTTTTTTTCTTCTTTTATTCACATTGTGACAAAAATATACCATGTATATGAAGTCAATAAACTATCTATCTATCTATTAAAATCTTGTTTTAATTAATGCATTTTTTTCTTGAAAACCTTTAAGATTTTTAAAATTTGACAAGAGTAAAAAAGTTTTAAATAAAATTCTGCGCAGGATATTTATCATTCGTTTTATATTCGGTCAAAGGAAAAAATGTTTGGTATAATTTTAGGGATGGAGTCAAAGAAGAGAAATAATAAACCTAAATCATATACCAAATGTGGTTATTTCAAGTTAAAGTGACATTTTTTTTTTCAAAATATTTTACCCCATTTTGAAGGCCTGTAACTCCGCCTGTTTGCAACTTTTGGTATATAGCTCTGTATCGGTTATTACTCGGAACACTCTGTATATTTTTCTTTGCCCTCCTGTTCTGTAGTTGTGTTTTGTAGCCTGTAAGACAGAGTAGAATGAATCAATACACTTGACATATAATCAATGGCCAGTGTCTTATCTTGAACTGGCAATAAGCTTAATTCATGTAATCAAAATTTACCAGCACTAATTATTTCTCAAAACTGTCAACATTTGACAGTTAATAGGGAAAAATATTCCTCAAGTATGACGATCAGACAAAAAAATTGCTAGTAAGTTACAATAAAATGGGATAAATTTAGTGAGAGATTTCTAAAGCAAGTTTGGCTCTATCTTCTTATTAATCTATGTGCCATGTTTAATGAAACACTCTGTATTGTTAAAGTTAATAAACAGGAACTAAATGGAAATTAGCACATTCTGGTACAGTAACAAAATAGATAATAACTATGTAAATTAAGATTTTTGTCAAATCATTTTAATCAAGTAACCACCAATTTAACAAAGATGTACGCGGAGGCATTTTGCCCTTTTCTCCATTTTCCTATGCTTTCGATTTCGTATGTCTTGTATCCAAGAACCGTTTGCAAGTTTTCAATATACTTCCAAATTTTTTCTCAGTATTAAGACATTAAAATGTGACACGGTAGTGGAAGGACTTGACACTTTTTCAAGAATCCTCCTGTACGGCATTTCAGAAAAAACGAGTGTGCCTCTAACCCGATGCTCGCGTGTTTTGCACTACTGGCCCAGATGCGGAATAAAAATTGAATCAGCAGGGCATGACTGGGTGCAACAAACTCACGGCATTGTTTACCATATAATGTTTTCCTCCGAGTCCAAGGTTGTCCACAGTTCGCTCGTAATAATTCCTGCCTTTTTATGCACCGCGAAGGGGGAAAATAAATCGTTGCACCCAGACAGACGGACGGTGAGATACGGCGATTTATTCTCGTCTATTACGTCCTATTTGTTGCCGATCGGCACGCCTTTTTCGTAAAACGAATGCCACTCGAAACCATTACCATCTAAGTTATGAAGAAATCTTCGTCTTTACCATATTCACGTTGATATTACGTCTGTATCTGACGTTATCGAGACGTCATTCTAATCTACATTTACCAATTTGGCCAATAAAGATTCAATTAGTAAATGGAAACATTATTATAGACAAAGATAGAAACGAGAAATGCAGATATCCTACTAACGTTGTTGAGATCGATTTCACGTCCGCTTTTGACGTTCACGACGTCATTACGGTTCCAATTTTATTAATACAGTTAAATTAGTTGCCAGACATTACTATCGTTAAATGTAGGTACATAAAATTCCAAACCAAAGTTATTGACTTCGAACAGACGTTAATATCTGACGTTGTTGACATGATAATCTACATGGACCAATTCGGTCGATAAAGATATGAGTAATTGGAAACATTGTTATGGTCTAGAACAGGTACAAAGAAATCCATATGTCTTACCAACGCTGTTGAGGTCGATTTTACGTCAGCATTTGACGTTATCGCGATGTCATTCGAGTTTGCATGTTCCAAATTTGACAATAAAGTTAAAATTCTTGATAAAAAACGTAAATATCAAAACCAGATCAAAACAAATTACCAATACTGGTTACATCAAACTCAGGTCACTATATGAGGTTGTCGCGATGTCAGATCTACAAGCAAAACTTTCAGTAATACAAATCCAGTTAGTAATTGAAAACATCATAGTCAATGGCAAATGCAAATAAATTCACAAATCTTACTAACATTGCAGAGGTAGACACTACGACACCATTTAACGTCATCGCAACGTATAGTCATTTCAACTTACATGGGCCAATTATGCCAATAAGTCAGGTAAAAATAAAACAAAATCCAAACAAATTATCAATGCTGCTGACATAAATCTAAGGTCAGTAAATGACGTTGTTGTAACGTCATTCCGATTTACATGTACAAATTTGATCAATAAAGGTCCAATTACTAACTGGAAACACTATTATGCTCAACAACAGGTACGTAGAAGTCCATATGTCTTACCAACGATGTTGAGATCGATCTCACGTCATCAATCGACGTTATTGCAACGTCATTCTAGTTTGCATGTACCATTTTTGTCTATAAAGTTATAGTTATTGATCCAAAACGTTATTATCATCAAAGGTAAGCAAATAAAACTACTAATATATCACCAACGTTGTTGACGTCGATCTAACGTCAGACAGTATTTGATCAATCCAGATAAAATAGTGTGTATGAATTCTCGTGAAATATTAAACTTTTAATAATAATAATTTCTTCTTCATTAATATCAAATTAAGAATGTATTTTTGTAGCAAAATAATATTTCTACCTGTAAACGATGAATAGAATTGAGTCTTCCCTTGTAGTTTAAGAGTAAAAATGTATTAAATATACAGGGTGACAACGGAGAGTCGGAACACGCTGTAACTTTTTTATGACTTCTGATAAAAATTTGAAATTGGGTGGGTTTATACTAAATGGTGTCATGAATTCTTTGAGGTCATTTCGGATTTCATGATATTTCCGGTTTGACCGGAAATGACTGTAAATTTATATTTTCAAATGAGACACTGTATTTTTTGACATTTTTGGAATCAAAGTAATTAAAAATAAAACTAGAAGGCCGCGACTGGCAGAAATTATTTTCTTTTTTGTTTATAATTATGGGAAAAATTCTAAAAATGAAAATTTTTGAACATTTTTTTAGTTATTATAACTAAAAATTTCGATTTATTGTATTTCCTTAAAAACTCATTTTTTTTTCAAATGTAAAGAGGGTGGGCGCTATTGTTTTTTTAATAAAGGATTTTTCTCTGAATTTTGTGGTACAAAATGTTTAAAATCAGTCAAAAAAGAAAACAATTTCTGCCAGTCGTGGCCTTCTAGTTTTAGTTTCAAAAATTAAAAAAAAATACTTACATCCAGAAAATGTGTCAGAAAATTGGTCCTACCATACGTAAAATGATCCGCTGATTCCAAAAATGTCAAAAAATACAGGGTGTCCCATTTAAAAATATAAATTTACGGTAATTTCCGGTCAAACCGGAAATGTCATGAAACCCGAAATGACCTCAAAGAATTCAAGGCATCATCCCACCCAATTTCAAAGTTTTATCAGCAGTTATAAAAAAATTACAGGGCGTTGCCACTTTCCGTTGTCACCCGGTATATAATCTTATTTTAGAGTTTACAAAACTTATTGTATTGTATGTATTTTAAAAAATCTCTCACTATTTTTACTTCTTAATATTTTCTTTTCATTCTTATAGAGATACATATTAAATCACAAAATAGCATTTCAAAAAAGGCACGATCTGTTGATATAATTTTCTTTTGATGAGCTGTATCGTCTGTAAAAGTAAATAAAAAGGTACCTACATCGAAGATGTTATTAAGGGTCCTCAAAATAAAACAGCCGCTCATTTCGCGTAAACAAAAACTACAGAAATAGAAGACAACGCACTTTGTGCGGCTATTTTTACCCGGCACGGGGGAATTTTCTTGTTTTTGGATTATTTTAAAAGTTCACAGAGTACAGCATAGTTGAATGCGTGCCAGGGTCTCGTAAAAACATGACTTTGACTTTCACGAATCCATCGATTTCGTGTATATAAAAAGTATTTTGTCGTAGGATGCAAATCGTTTCAATAAATGACCCGCTTAAACCTTCACTTTTAATTGACTTTCTTACGGTTTTAATTTGTATCTGAAACGGTTGGAAAGTAAAAGTAAGGATTCCGTACAATTATTTCACGCTATAAATTTACTTTCGTTGGCAGAATGTCTTATGTTGTGCTTTATCCTAACAAACGGTTGGTAAACAAATAGATTTATTAGTTCGTAATAAAAAATATGCCACACTTTCGTGCTTTGAACAGAACTTTTAACGAGAATAACACTCACACGAGTCACTAACATTGTCATGGTTTTTGAGTTTTTATTAGTGCATGTGTCACAATTTGGTTGTAATTGTAGGATATCTCGGAAACTACAAGACGTAGAAAAATGCAGTTTTCACAGCAATAGGCTACTTTTTTGACAAAGTTAAAATGTTGCAATCAGAATTTTCATAGACTTCTTCATTTTTGAGATTCAGACCGAAATTTAAAAAACTATTTGTAAATAATTCTTTGTATCTCAGAGAATAGTTGAGATATCGGAATGGTGAAAATTGTATCTGATAGACTTTCTTTGTAGTTCAGTGACGTATTTGTAATTTTTCTACAGGGTCTTTTTTAAAATATGACCCAAACACACATTTTTTGCAATTTAAAACATTAAAACTGATGTTCCGTGGTACCTACATAGTTGGCCATGCATTTTTACATAGTTTTCAAAAGTTGTTCATGAATTAACTCACTTTAATAATTTAAAGAATAATTTTAACAAAATAAATGAATAACATTTGAAAACAAGCAATAAATAAAAACAAACATAAACAAATAATAAAATAAATAAGACGAAATGTAATCGACAATGTCATTAAAAAAACATTGGAAATTATGTAGAAATTGTCCCTCTGGTAAACATTTTAAATACTCGTATATATTCATGAAAATAGTCAGCAAATTATATAATAGGGATAGGGGTATCTATTTGGGGTTTTTATTTTTTCAATATTAATTAATGTTACTCTTAACACACATTGTATTATTTATACAGGGTGTCCAGAAATTACTGATCGAAAATGAAAGGGTTTACAGGGAAGTTAAAATAATATTAGTACTTCATATAATTTTTTTTCATATCTTCCTTACAGGGATATACAGAGCTTCCAAGTAAGAATTTAACTTGTATTAAATTTCAGTTATAATTTCTAAACTATTATTTTGGCAATACAACTGTCACTATTTAAATTGGAATTAGACATGGTTTATTATACAGGTACGGTCAAAATTGTTTTAGAATTTATATAATTTCGATGGTTTTGACATTTTGCATTCGCAGTTCAATTCCACTTTTGCTATAAAAAAAACCTATACGTTGTTTTATTCGATATCTTTTACCATTTTCGAGATAAACACTTTTTAATGATATAAAAAATACCACTGAACTCTATGTAAAAAAGCCTATCAAAAATAAGTTTTCATCATTCGGATGTCTCACTTATTCTCCGAGATACAAAGAATCTTTTAAAAGCAAATTTTTAAATGTCGCCCTGTATCTCAAAAACGAAGAGTATTATGACAACTTGGATTACGACATCTTAAGTAAGAAAAAGTTCTCCACTACAATGATATTGGGACAGCTTGTATTATAAAATTTGTGTACATCATAAAACAATGAAAAAATAGTACGTAGTAATAGCAAAACATTTTGGTACTTCTTTGAAAACTAAATCCGAAAAAACACGGTAGATTTAAGTCAAATTTCAAGTAAATCTCAATTATTTGAAACTGTTAAAAACTTTCTGCAACTTTTTCGGGAACCAGCAACAGCAGCTCAAAACATCCTTAATGTTTCTACGGTGTAGAATCATAGATCATAGCTTTACAATAACTTTTTATAAACACAATTATAAAAGGGATTCCCGGATAAAAATACACGTCTCCGGTTGTACACAGAAAACACACAAACAGCGTTACCTGTTACCCTAATGACCAAATAATTAACGCGGAACTTCCTATAAAATCACGGTGTGTGAAGGTCACCCACAATTATTTGTAGAGGCATCTTCTAACCGTAGTACATATCCTTTTTGCTTGTTGTTTTGTTCATCAAATCGATATTTGCGGCTCGAATTCGGGTATTGCCCTTTAATATTTTGTTTGTCTTTGTTAAATATACAGGATGTTACATTGGGAAATGTACATACGTTAACAGTGAATACCGGACATCTATGAGGCCTGTTTATTTGGTATAGCTGGATTCGGTTTTCTATAAGCTTTTCAACGAACGCTCTCATGCCTTATGTTTCCATTTGAAAAAAGAAAAGAAAGAAAGATGAAGAAAAAATAATTATTATATAACCGAAAGGTGGGGAAAAATCAAGATCAGTTAACGGGTTTCGACGTTTTAAAAAAAAAATACTAATTCAAAAGATATGAATTTTATTCCGTACTTTTGGCCATCCCTGTGTAAGCAAAACGATTAAATATAAACTTTAATTTCTCTAGGCACAGATTGTTTTATATTATCTTGTTTCCAACTGCCTTGCAACTTAAACATTTTTCCCAAATTCTGTCCTCGAAATAAATAAAAGATATTTTATCTTACTTTTTATCTCCATCAAAACGCATAACTAAAGTTTTGAATAAAGCCAAGTACATTAACAAGTCACGCTCAGCCTTGTAAATCCATAATTCAATTTTTTTTAATTTACGCACCATTTGCTCTTGCAAATGTATGAAATGTCGCAAGCACCTCATTTTATACGTACATAACATTCGCATAATTGATTAAAACCGCTAATTATTTGGGCATAACTATGTTAATTTTATTATTATATTTGATACAGATAATCTTAATATTATACACAATTATGCAAAATGTGCCAGGCTACGTTACGACCCATATAAGCGCATATACTCATATACAATTAACTAGTTTTAGCTCTTAAAATATTATAAAGTACCGTGACGATGTAAAAACAAGACTTACAAACGAACTTAAAAAACTTAAGCAAAAATAATATTTCATTTAAACATCTGGTGGAATAATTCTGTCAAAACATATTTTATTCATTTACATTTAATTGCATTTTTGTTATTTGAAGTAAACTGAATATTTTATACGGGTTAACTATGACTTAGTACAAATATTTTAAGAGCTTTTTACGCTGCCACACGATAATATGCACTTGACACACTCCCATAAATCTATCATCTAGGGCAGGGGTCAGCAACCTTTTTCGGACGGCGGGCCATTTTCAAAACAAAATTTTTTATGCGGGCCGCACATTCAAATGTAACTTAAATAATGCTTTTATATCATATACGAGTATAAATATTATTAAAAATAAATAATATTGGTGCTTTGGCGGGCCGCGCAAAAAATTGCAAAGGGCCGCAGGTTGCCGACCCCTGTTCTAGGGCCTAGGCATTTGAATACATGTTTGTAAATACACAAAAAATAAGCGAAAAATTAAATTTTCGAAAAGCAAGTACTGAAAAAATATTTCAAACTAACCAGAGTACCGTGTGCAATATTTTTTGACATCTTATGCAGACGTCATCTGTAGGCCATTAGTGGAAGATGCACTTCACGGCGATACATTTTTAAACTTCTTGTGTTGTTGGGAAATTAAATTCTGTTAATACTAATAATAGCAACAATATTAACTGTAATCGACGATGTTTGCATAAAATAATTACTACTATTTTAAACTGTAACATCTCAGGATGTTTACAGTGTTCTATAAAAATGTTTCTTAGACCCTTAGAATATAACTAAGCTTCTTCATTTTCTTTGAGGTTTGGACTTTGGAGAGTGTGCAACTTCTAGGTTATGTTATTTTAGAACAGCTAGAGACGAATTTTAAACGTTTTATAGTAATTAAATAAAGTATTGTTTCAGAATTTGCCCCGCTCGCACCCAATTCGACGACTGTGGTATCGCGAAACGCTAGATGGCCCCGATCGCCCCTATGCGATTCTGGTAAACAAACAAAATAATGCCGTGTATTGAGGCGCGACTGGAAAATTCGAAAGCGACGAGACTCGTTAGAGAAATGGAGCTAGAGATACTAGAAAATACCTAGAATATTCGTTTGGAAAAGAAGAATAAACGGCGGAGCCAGTCAGTCTTGAATTACAGTCTTGAATTAGAGAGTTGTTATTTGGGAATTTCCTAAAGTTTCAAAGTGAAATAGTGTTTAGTTGAGTTGTAATTAGTATTCAGTAGTGCACAGAGTAGTTAATAAAGATAAGTCATTAATTAATGATTGTTTTCTGGTAAATGAAAAAATCGGGTTGGGAAATCCGTGACAGTATTTTATGTCGAGTATGTTAGTGGATAATTATGATGAAAAAAAGTAGATGGAGCCACTAACCACATTCATTTTTTGAATAAAAATCATAGTAACTTTCCTTATTCAAAAGGGAAGAAAAATATCTGGAAAACAAAGCTTCTTAGTGATTTCACAGGAGCACTTTTTTCAGAAAATATAATAAAATTTCAATATTTGTACAAACATTTGTCAAAATCAGGTTGTACATACATTATTGGCATTCTGGGAATTAGACTTTTTTCTAAGAAATTTGGTGTAAGCCGCTTCGAAATCGGATCATTATTACGAGAGTTATTTCGAAACCAGTTTCAAGATACCTAAAGAAGCATTTTAAAAGTATACATAATTATTTTTTTTAAAGTATAATTTAAAAATATTCTAATTTTTACGATGACATTCGTTTTGTAATTAAAGATTTTTCTTTAGTTCAGAATCACCCTGTGTATAATAACCTCTGTTTTTGAAGAGAAAGCGCCTAAATTACGACTGGTAAAATAGCTCATTGTTATATTTTATCTAACAAATTATGTGCTTTGCGGATTGTCCTATTTTTTTAAAATACCCTGTACACCCTTGTACGCAGACACCTACTTCTAACGTTAAACCAATTTTCGTAGTAAATGTCGTGTAGAGAAGGTCGAAAGTAATAACAGGCTTCGCCTTCACTGAAACAGAAAACTGCGCGAATATCCTGCGGTGTTAAGTCGTATCGGGCTTTAAACGAAAACAATAGATAATAAAATAGTTTTATCTGCAATTGCTCACCCAAACAATTTCAATAAAGTCGAGCTGTAGCACCTAGAAACAAACGTACAAATGCTATCCAATCTCTAAGTACGTCTACTGAGAAATGCAGCTGTTTCTGTCATAAGAAAAACAACGTTCTTAATTCATACATCAGGAGCCTCTGAAATGTAGGAAACTGACCTGCTAATTGGCATCCGATTAGAGTAAATCAAATTATATTCCTATTAACTGGAAAAAATTATGATCGTAGCTAGAATATATTCATCTGAAATAACTGTAACAAGTTAACATTTGAATTACCGTTCCTTTTCTCTAAAAAAATATTTAAATGAAATAAGATCTACTGAAGTTCAAACAGAGTGAACCTCAAATAAGTACAAATACTCTAACTAGGGTACAGTTCACTGTATAGAACATATAATTAATAGGTTTTTTACAATAAAAAAAGAAATCAGGAATAAAAAAGTCAAATTTTAAATAAATTTCATGATTTTTCAGTTCCCACATCGGTACGGGACATTGTGCCTACTTCCCATCGCACAAACCTTAACACCTGTGCTTACGACATTACAGCCTTAGCAGAACCTTTAATAATTGTGACCGGATCGTGACGTAAGACCAAGCCGCTCTTATTTACGGCTGCGTTTTAGTGCGGGCGTAATTATTTTGAATTTCTGTCTATCTTATACAGAAAAGCTGTTAGTTAAAAATATAAAACTTGAGCAGCAATTGACTTTAATGTGAACTTAATAAGAGAAGAATAAAAATATGCAGATTAACACGTTGTTTGAGGTTTTGTAACTGGACGGCAAAAAAACTGTTTAAATACTTGGTTTTTAGCAAGTAGGTAAGCTTTTATGCACGTATATGTATAATTTTTTGAATAATTAAACAAAGTAACTTCCTAATTACCTTAATTGAAAGTATCGAGCTTGCTTTTAAATTAGAAACAATCTCAAAGATTTAATTTGCATTAATTTAAGTAAATAAAAACTATTTATTTTAGAGGCGATATGGCAACTTCGCCTTTAGCAGATCATATGGTTTATTACGTTCGTCAGCGCCCTATCTGGTCAGCGGTCCTCAAAATGTGGCTATTATTTTTAAAAAGATAATATCTATGTAAATATTTGGAAATTTTAAAAATGATAAAATATTTGTACTTATTTAAGGTCCACCCTGTATATCGATGTCCTGTTTAGTTTATGAACTTAAACGGTACACATCCGTCTAGTTGAGTGGCTAATTTGAAGATTAAGAAGGTTACTCTACATGGTTTTCCATTTTATATTAGCCACATGACTCAGAACCCATTTTGTACAGAGTACTTCATGAAATTCTCCCGACACTAATGGAGCATGTTATTTCTAAAAAAAAGTTCATGGGAACATGTGTCACTATCATCGTCAACAGTCACTGTTCACCTAAATGAGCATTACCCTAGTCGCTGGATCGGTTGAGGTGGGCCACACACATTTGGCCAGTCATGTGTCCAGATCTGAATCCACTGGACTACAACATGTGGTAGTATTGGAAAATTAATTGCAATTACATTATTTTCAAATTCGGATAGATCAATAAATAAAGTAAAACAGACACATGATCACATGAACTTTTTTACTAGAACTAACCTAAAGAATATCATGAAACACCGTAAATATACTATACACCATGACCCGAAATTAAAAGACATCCTTTTATGTTTTTATTCCTCCCATTAAAATAAAATGTGCTTGAATATTTGGCCGGTGACGTACAAACAATGGCATGAAGTTCTTTTTTGCTTAGTACCTATTTATAATACTAGAACTGAACTTGATATTTTTCCACAGACAATCTTTATTCATAGAATATTTCCAAATTTTATGACAAGTTTACCTCGAAAATTGACCCAGATGTTATAAGAGAAGGAAGCGACCAATGTGACATCTTTACATTTGAGATCCATATTCACGTATTAGCATTACAAAGCGACGCTATATTTAGGTGCTTACTATTTTATCTGTGGAACTGGATGACCCTATTAATATAATATTTTTAATGACTCTCGAACAAACAATTTTTCTGAGGCGAGATATCCACTTGCGTAAAAATCAATGTAAACAAATACAGATTGAAGATGTAAATATTTTCATTGCATAATTGACACTGATTATTTTTTTCAGATACTGGTTTCGTAATGGCAAATAATTTTACACTTGTATGTCCTACTAAGTGGATTAGAAGGACAAATCCCGCTGAGTACCTCAACGCTACGGTCATTGTTTCGTTTGTTGAAGGAATATGAGACCTGTTACTTGAAAGCTCGTTGAAAATTAATTAAATCGCAATTTCAAACGTGTGCGAGGTGTGGACACTGACAGGATTATGATTTGAAATCAAACAATGTTCCTTGAATTGATTTTTCTTCATTCAGATATAGTTTTAAACATATTTTATAAAAGTAATCAATTTACTAAACCATTACAGTCTTATTGTAGTAAGAGTTCATTGAAAAAACTTTAGAACTGTACTAGATGTAATAAAAAAATAACTGGAATTTTGTAATATCTTAGGTTGTATTAGACCGTTCCCCCGGTATTGTCGTTGTTGTGTTGGTAAACATGTATGAAAAGTGTTATTCATTATTAGCCATATCCAATGTTTAGTCTGTTGTGTCGGTCACAAAGGTTCTATGTGTTTTGGTACACAAGATAGATATTACAAAATTCCCGTTACTTTTTGATTACACATCGTACTGTTAATACCGTTTTATTTTAATGTCTAGGTTTAGCAAAACGATCTGACTGATGTAGATCATTTGGATGAGATAATTTATGATAATGAACGAATCAAGTATGATGAGTTGTAACCAGTCGACAATACATAGTAGAATATTTTTACATAGATAAAATTCAAGTTGGGTGCCGCATGTTTTAACTTGACAGCAAATATCAGTATGTCAACATTTATGATCTCAGAAAAGGGCGTCGTCTTCAATGAATGAAACTTTCATTACTATGATATAATTGTCCAGGATGACAACGTCTTCATACTAGTAGTAGGTATCACAAAAAAAACTATGGTCTTACTCCATAGAATTTTCTTCTGTTGTGTATCTAACAACAGCAAACAGAATCAACGAATGATTATGGGTCTAGTTCTAGCTCTAGAATGAATGTCATTAATTTCTGCTGTAGCATTGCACAAACCAAAGGACAACCCATTAAATTCAATAATCTCTATCCAGGTAAGCAAATGCTGGGATTTCATACGATTGATCATATGAACTACATGTCATTCCTTTAGGATGAAAAACAAAATGCTAGGCCATTGGGAAGCAATAGAAAATATGTGGAAGACTATATATTTGACTTGTTTAACAAAATAACCAAATTTAAACTGTTAATATAACTGCATTTCTGAGTGTTGTAATGTGTTCCTTCAATTGTTTGCTTATTTCAGTTCCAAGTGTTTTAGTACTTTCTAACTTTATGAAGTGTTTAAAAGTAAACGTTCCCACTGAAAAAAAAAACAGTTTCAAAATGTGTGTTTCTTTAATTTAATAATTATTTATAAAATATATTTTAGACCTTTTAAAGGAAATTGTTGAATCCCCTTACCCTTTTGAAGAAAATCTCTCTCCCCGTCTTTACAGAACGACCAAAACCAGCGTGACGAAAAGGTTTCACGTATAGACCGAGATGGGATTATGAGGAAGAGCGTGTGGACTGTCAAGATATAGAGTGCAAGAGAGTGTCGCAACATCCATATGAAAATAAATAAATTTGGGGAAAGTACTAGCGTATCATGTGTGTATGTGTAGGATTACAGTTATACAGGCCAATGAACTCAGACTCTCGCAAACAAAGTATTAATTAATATGTTTTTTACTGAATGACATTGTGTTCGCTGCACTGCGACGAATTTAATAAATATGTATCCGAAACGGTTATTTTCGCTGAATAGAAGAGAAATTTTGCATATTATTTCGCAGAGGCAGATATATACCAAGTGGCCATGCGGAAACAAGAAAAAATGTTATATATTTTTAAGGCCAGTGCTGCAAGAGCGCTACAATTTATATATTAGAATAATGATATAAATCGTAACTAGACCCCGGATATTTAAAGGACATGACGTAAGAGCCGCAGACGTGGACTAAGGCCGAATGGACTGTTTTTATCTTAAACTTGAAATGTTAGGTTATGCACTGTAAGTAAATAAAGGCAGCTTACTTTCGAAATAAATGAAACAGACTCCTGAGTTTGGAAACCAATATTAAGAAATAATTTGGACCATATATAGCCTCACTATTACTCTATTGTGTGCTAAAATTTCAGTTAGTTGCGTTATCCCATTGCTTCGTTATTAATGAGAATGTTGAAAAAATCACAGTTTCAGCCGACAAAGTCGATACCTCTCACTTTAACTCGTCGTGATTTTTTTGTTCATGGATAAAAACATTACAAATTTTTACTGACGATAATTCGAACTATTTGTCTTTAACTATGGAGGCCATTTGACTCACAAGCTCTTCTTTTTCATATTTTTAAACAAAACAGGGAGAGTGCTATATCCGTAAATACTGCGTTCTTTAAAAAAAGACAAAAAAACTGACAGGTAGTAAATAACAATCTGAAAAAATCTGTTCAAATAATACAGTTATAGGTCATGATACTACCCATAACCCCGCCTCTGGCACTTTACGTAAGCTGCAAATTTTATATTTTTACCTACCAATGTACTAAAAATTTATGCCAAAATTGCCAAAACTATCTCTAGAGATTTAGAAGTTATGAATTTTTAATTGTAGCCCTATACTTATTTAACAAAATTGCCTTAACTTACAAATTATTATCATATTCTAATATATCTTCTATTTGTGCAAGAACATTGAACACTACACTTTCTTAAATAAAACTTGAATGATATCGTTCATTTCTTCAAAATAATTTGTCTGTTTATGCTTACGAATATATTCTTCTAAGAAGTCCAAAATACAAAATATCCAGATCTCATTAAAATGTATTCGTGTTTATTTAAGACTGAGAAAAATCGTGATATAAGGTTGAAAACAAGAAAATTTATAATGAAATAACTGTCCACAATCGGCAAGAAAAATGACCGAGGACCTCCTAAAACTATGACCAGTGTATAATAATAATATAATAATATCTCTACCCCTCATTCTAATCACGAGGATTAGCCCAGAAGTCGAAAACTTGTGCGGGAGAGGGGGCGGCATATTATTATTAAGCAGGCCACATTTGCGCCCAGGAACGACTTACGTTGGTAGGTCCTAACCACCATTCAGTGCAGGAATGAGGGAAACCTGGAAAACCTCATTAATTAGGGGGGTAGTCAAATGTCAACCGGTATAAATCTCTCACATTGACCCAAGCCAACATTCTTCCACCCTACCATACCCGCAGAGAGGGTGCCAATCTCTCCACGAATATAGCTTATATACGGTCTACCGGCAGCGGGGGTCGAACCCACAGCGATCTAGTCACATCGATTCAAGTACTGACGCCTTAAACTCCGCGACCACTGACCGATCCATAGCTCCGGTTTTTGAAGGTGCGATTTTGGAGAGTATTTTTCCTATTGAATTGATGCCTACATGTTAGGCCATGTTTTCCATGTTTGTACTGTATGTGGAGTTTCTTTTGGACGTAAGCTTGTATATTTTCTGTGTACATTAAAAAATATCAATCATTTGTTTCTTTACATATCACGAAAGATCTGGCGAATGATTTTTGGAGTCCTTGATATTGCCAATTATCAGGTCATCTATATCGTCGATGGTGATTTTCATTATTTCTTCTAGTCTGCAGGCACCAACCAATCCAAAAACCGCTACTAACTTAATCATCAGGTAAGAGCCATCGTGTGCCTTACTCATATTTTTTATGTCTCCTTGAATAAAAATGTTTGCTTTTTTTGAACGAAATCCAACGTTCTGTCATTACAAAGACAATTATTAAAATACTTATGTTACCTACTTATAATCAATAAAATGAGAGTATTGCTTCTGATATATTTCTTTTGACTTCACGGATAACAAATTTAAACTTGCTTCATTAGCTGCTGCTAAAATTGCTTCAGGAAAATTGAAAACACAGATCGAAATTTACTGTTGATTGATATGTCAAGCAACATCTGTGACATAAACAATCATAGCCAAATGTTATTTTTAATTGCTACAGCAACATGTATACGAGGGTTCTTTATGATAAAATATTTCTAATTTTTTTTTTAAATGCAAATTAGTGGATAATATCAAACAAATTTTCTAACTGTATGAAGAAACAACCTGAGACTTTCATATTTTCTTACCATCTACTTCTTCAAAATTATACTCAAGTATGTGTTTGGAAAATGACACTTTTCGAACTAAAATGCGTGTGATAAAGACGTTAAATACGCACGCTTGTAGAAAAATTAATTTTTAAAACTCTACTTAATCATGATCATGCTGGCGAAATGTTTAGCATTTCATATTTCAGCCTGCGGTGGTAATTTATGATTACACCTTAGAAATTAAATTAACCACGCTCGTGAATTATTGTGAGAGTATAGTATTTTTAGTGAAAGGCATAATAAAATTAATACTTCCTCAGGAAACGGGAAAAATACACGAATCGTTTCACATTGAGCCGGCTCACACGGTGTGTTGAAAAGTGAAAGTGTTATTATATAAATAAAAATTACTGTTCGGGCGATTTGTTCGGTTTTATTTTGCTGGAGACCTGTTTGCGTTACGCCTGACGAGTTTCTCTTCTTGAATTTCAGGAGTTTCCAAAAAAGATTGTGCCGCTTAGAGCCTTTTCTACTTGTATTTAATAATATACTGGCCAAATGCTTTATTTGTTCCCATTGCAAGAGTACCTAAGACTTCATTGTTGTTTTAATGATTTACCTAAACAGTCTTCGAACTTCAAATTTGATTGTTGTCCATGTTGCTTACAAGAAACATATACAACACGAGGAATGTGCTTCCTTACCGCTGACGTTAATGGTCAACAACTTTGTTAGTTGAAGCCACAACTCAAGAAAGCAATCTGAAAGATATGATCTAGCGATTGTGCAAAATGACGTCTTTGTATTATAGTTTAGTTTACTTTGAACATTTACTATTTAGTAAGTATTTCTATGGCCTCAGAACTGTAATTTTTTATTCTATTTAAAAGAAATTTTTATTTATTTTTTATTTATACAAATCTCGTGTTACATACACATAATAGTGTTTACACGCGTCAAACAAATACACAATAAATTACATAAAACATTATCAATAAACATATAAGCAAACGTACATATAGTTAATAAGAATATAATACAAAACAAAATACAAGTAAAAACACTCACATTTGACTTAAGTTGATATTTAAAAAATCTTCAAAATTATAAAAGGCATTTTTAACTAAAAAGTTTTTAATCCTTACTTTAAAATTTCTATCCTTAAGAATTTGAATTCTGTAAGGTATTTTATTAAAGAATTTAATGGCCCAGTAATTAGTACCGTCCCGTGTTTTTTTTAATCTCAGAAACTTATTACTCAAATATGCACTATGTCTGGTGTCATAAGAGTGAATCTCACTTCTCGCTTCAAATTTAGAAATATTACTTTTCACATAATTAATACACTGGAATATGTATGCACAGGGTACAGTTAGTATATTCAAATTTATAAACTGTTCTTTGCAATCATCTCTAAAGCCAATGTTAGATATGATTCTTATTAATTTTCTCTGAAGAGTAAAAACTTTTTTTCATAGACGGGGCGTGGCCCCATACTAAAATAGCATATGTTATAGTGGAATGTATATAGCTATGATAAACCACCAGCAAGCTTGACATTGAGACTCTACGTTTGAGACTCCGGAGCAGGTAGATTTGTTTCGAAATTTTGGAGCATACATAATTAACGTTGATCCCATGTCAACTTAGGGTAGATATTAACACCCAAGAATTTAACGGAAGATTGATTATACCAGTTTTCTATATTTCTGAGACTGAAATACATTGTTTCCGTCTTTGAAGTATTTAAACTCAATTTGTTGCTGGTAAACCAATTTTCAACCAATGTATTTGCGTCATAAGTTAAATTTATTAGTTGTTCTAAATTTAGATGAGTTCTAGTTATGTTGGTGTCATCTGCAAAAAGTATGCTCGTTGTACCATGAGGTAAACAATTTGGAAAGTCATTAACGTATATCAAAAAAAGTAAAGGACCCAATATGGAACCCTGAGGAACTCCATGTTCAATTTTCTTTATAGATGATTTCATACCATTGTATACTACGTACTGTAATCTATCGCACAGGTATGATTTCAATAAATTTGTACTGTCCAATGAAAAGCCAAAATTTTGTAGCTTATGAATAAGAATTTTGTGTGATACACAATCAAAAGCTTTTGGTAAATCTAAAAACTGATTAGCAACAAATTTCCCTACTCAAAGCTATCGTTAATAGTTGATGTTAGACAATCTATGGCTAATGTGGTCGACAGATTACTTCGAAAACCGAATTGTTGTGGATTGAAAAGTCCATTGGTTTCAAAATAGTTAGTTATTTGTATTTTTAAAATAGTTTCATATATTTTGGCTAAATGAGGTATTACAGAAATAGGTCTAAAATTAGAAGGATTGTTAATATCATTTTTTTTATAAATCGGAACGACCTTGGAAACTTTTAGACATTCGGGAAAAGTGTTCTCACGTATACAAAAATTAATTAAGTCAGTAATAGTGAAGAAACGTATTTCCAAGTAAAGGAAATATATTTTTTTATATTAGTAAATACATCATCGAATTTAAAAAGAATGATATTATCTCGCGCATAATTTGATTTCAAACTCTTTTTGTACTCTTGTCAAATTTTAAATAACTTTTAAGGTTTTCAAGATAAAATACATTAATTAAAACAAAATTTTAATAGTGTTTATTAGAAAAAATCAAAGTGAGTAGTAGGCTTTGCCTTTAAAATTTGACAATTAGTAATAACTATTTTATTTCTATTATTTGTTGTTGAAAATGGCTGGATAATTTACATTCAGCGAACAAGTTACATGTTACTGTTGCTAGGTTTCTGCAAAGGTGCAATAGCTATTGCCTCGAAATTTGGATCGACGAGTGATCTTGCATCAGGATATTTATTTTTACAAGAAAATTCTTTTCACTGATGAGGCCAGTTTCACTCGATAATGAAATGTTGACAACGTTTGTGAATATTCCTATGTAAACCCCTATGCAATAACTCCTAGACATTTTTAACGTGAGTTTAAGATAAAATTTTGGGCCGCTATTATTGATCGTTATTTGATTTGACCGATTATTTTGTCAAATAGAGTTATTTGGAATTTCTGCAAAATACTCTCCCTGATTTAATCGAAGATTTACAGTTGCAACTTAGACTAGAGTTTTGCTTTATGCATAATAGGGCACCGCCTCATCTTAGTGCCGCTGTTAGAGACTCTCAATTTTAAGTTTCCAAATAAATGCTTAGGACGAGGCCACCACAATTTCCAGCGTTATATGAAACGATCATCATTTTTTAGACAGAGTAAATTTCAATTTTCGGCGAAAAGTAAATTTATTTTTCTGAGAAAATGAACAATTTCTTTAGTTTTATTTTTTTTTATTTTATTGTTTTATTACTAATTTAAATTTTGATGATAAAACCTACTACTTACTGACTGAGTTATTCTAGAAAACGAAAAGATTTTCTAAATGTAACAAGAGTAAAAAAAGTGTTTTTATCATTCTATTATTTTTAAGCTTTAATTATTTTGGTATAATTTTAGGGGTGACTCACCCTCAATGAACACCTTGTAGTGTTTCAATGTATTTGAACTCATAGTCAAAGAAGACCAACAATAAACCTAAATCATGTACCAATATTCTCTGTGCCGAGTCTTCCCTAGAAAAAACAATATACCCATGTATGTAATTGTTGCACCTCACTTATCTTAAACCACATATATAGCCCTTGTTTTACAGCTGAATATGTGTGAAGTGGTTCCCTACCCTCTTCCCCATTTTGGGGAAGGGTACTCTACAGTGTTGCCAGCGCCGAAGAAAATGTTCCTTCAGACAATTGTACCAGATTTCAGACAATTGTACCAGATTTTATTGCCAAATTACAAATCATATCATTGGTAACTCTATAACATTTACTTCTGCATTTTTATGCTAAAAGAATAACAAATAAAACAAGAAATTGCAGTTTTAGGTTACACGCATAGACAAGAGAACATCACTGAAATGTACGATATGGAATGTGTTTAGTCCATTGCGCATCCAAATAAAGGCACCAAACCTAGGAGCAGACAAAAGGAGGCACATGAAACTCAGCAAAGACATCATCATTGTTTTTTCATATATTTTCAGGTATTAACAATATTGTGTGAAACTAACTACTCAGTGGAATATATGGGTAGATATTGTGGGTGTAATTCAACGCAGGTTGGGGCTTTTGTCCACTGAGTAGTTAGTTTCACACAATATTGTTAATACCTGAAAATATATGAAAAAACTATACATAAAAGGTAACATTTTTTTATCAATTTTTATTTATTTTAGTAGGTTGTTATGATATTCATTGACAGTTAATCAGTTTGACGTTGTCGATATTTCATTTTGACATTCAATTTCAAATAATTTTAATTTATTGGTATAATCATCTTTATAGTTAGATATTTGCCTCAAGTTAAAGGAGGCCACCTGATGAAGCAATCCTAATAAAATGCAGAAATAAGTGAGATCTCATCTATTGTGGTTGAATTTCGAGTTCCCACTCCAGAGGTTAGTAAATATATTAAATTCTTTAGATAATTATTGAATAGAGTTTTGTCTGTGGATGTTCATTAGCATACCTAGATGTTTGGTATCAGAGAACATACATATGACTTCATTGATAGGAATTGTAGGAGATTTGATACATATTAGCTTAAAATACCTTTCTTAAACAGTAAAGACATCATCATTGGTTACGTATGTGGGTGCGAGAGAGACAACCATCTACACGTACGATATGAATTGTGTTCTTAATTTCTCATTCTTTTGTTTGTAAACACGTCATTGGCGTACAGTGTGGTTTCTTCTTCTATCTTGTATCTCGTTAGTGTTATTCTTTGTGTATTTTTGTGGGTGTTATTGTTGGAACATGTCATGTTTTATAAGGGACTGTAAAATTAACCAGCATATAGCACGAAATAATTCTTCTTATCCAGAATTCAATTTCATTTCAATTCACAATCAGCTAAGCCCCTACTGCTCCGCCGTTGTTAGAGGCACAAAACAAAATATGGCGCTGATCATGAATAATACATTCGCGCAGCTTTTAGCGCATTCCAGTCGTCATAATATAAAATTACATTTCAGTGGAGAACATTATCTTCTCTCTTGTTCTCTTGTCTATTGTTACGTGATTTACATCACAGAACAGAAAAAGGGATAGATCCATAGATATATTAGTGTCTATGGATAGATTATAGATCCTTAACTGCGATCATTGATTCAAATGGTGCCGTGGACCATAGATGATATGTAAAGAAAGATGTAACTTCAACTCTTCGAAACATACGGGTCCACGGACCACGGAGTTAGTAGAACAGCCGTAATAAAGCCCGTTTCATACTACCAAACTCAAAAGGTTTTTTTGCTTTACCAAGAATACTGGTTTTGTACCAAATTTTGTTATAGTTGTACAGATGTACTTTTCACATTGAAATGTACCAAATCTGGTACAATGGTACTCTAGTATAAGTTAACATTTTCATTCATCAGACAAGTAACTATAAACATTTGTATATAAGTTCAAATTACGTAACTCAGTGTTCACCTCTTGTTTACAACTAAATAAAATTAGATAGTGCAACAGTGGTTTTTATTATGGATATGGCTAGTAACAACTAGTCCGAAAAGAGATAACTACACAGGAGCACCAGCCTCAACAGTAATAATAAATTATAGAGAATTTTAGCCTGATGCCGAAGACACTCGAGGTGCACTAACATTTTGATTACTCTACGAGAGCTAGAAAACGAAGTTGTGACAATATGCTTCTTCCCCCGATGCAAAATTGTAGCATTGTATAGTTCATCAGTCCATTTCCCAGAAGAATTTCACCCGACACAACTGACCGTGTGCAGAAACCAACTAATTGCGACTGTGGAAATAAGAGCAGAAACAATAAGTTGCACCGGGTCGAAAAAGTCCGTTTCTAATAATAATACCATATTGCGTAAAACCGTTTCAGCTGTAATGCATCGCGATTTCCTCCAGCTCCAAATGAAAGTAAACGTGTTGACCGTTACTTAACGACCGAACTGGTATCACAGGCTTTCTCTTTTATGTTCTCTTCTTAATTTCAGTCTTATGTGGGCTCTGTATACCGGCAGTAATTTCGTTTCCAAATATCGAGTGTACAGTTAGCTGCCTTTGGTTGTTGAACCGTTGCGTAAGGCTGTTCGAGAATGAAACAAGACGATAGCGCTTGCAATATAGCTGTCAACGATTCGTCGTTAATGAGATAGATATACCAGAATCTTCGAGCATTAGCATTGCCGCTTCTCTAATTGAAATTGCATGTTTTCAATATAGGAACATGCAGAAGATCTTCCATATTTCTGATCACGAGTTACAAATAAGGTTATTAAAAATAATATTTATAGCGACAAAGTTTTAAGTATTTTAAGTAATAATAGGTACATCAATTAAAAAAAATTCCACATCAACTTAAAAGATACAGTTACTTACACCGCAGGTTATATGTACACATGCTTAAGTTGGATAGATATTTAAAATCAAGAAATACATTTTTTTTAATAAAATTATTGAAATTGCTACTTTTACAGAAGTAAAAGATGTCACTATAGTCTGTTTGGAAATGAAAGAGAGTAATAAAACCCCGAGATAAGAACCGGCCATGGGCGTGGTAATATTTCGTTTCAGGTAAGTATCGGGTAACACTAATGCTAACAGATAATGGGTGTACATTAGTATATTTTACTGCATACATCATAGGGCAGGAGCCAGTGTATTGTGACAGATCAATCCAGTCTTAGAGCTAAATATACGAAGACGTGCTAGTGCAGTAGAGTAAAATTCGACTTGTGTTTAGTGACTATTGTGCCAGCGGATATAATATTGTTTGGGTAAAATGTCGAGCTTATCAGATTACGTATCTGCTGAACACGTGAAAAGATGTGCGCTGTCTCAGAATGAGAAGATTATTATATTAAATGTATTTAATGCATTGAAACACCAAAATCCTACCAATAGAGTTGACGACATCGTGGAAAAGTGTTCCAAAATGACAGGAATTGGAAAATCGAGTATCTACAGGCTTTTAAAGGAAACAAAAAATGAACAAGATACTGTAAATCCCTCAAAATTATCTACGCTAAACAAAATTTTAAGTGAACTTTCAGAGGACAACGATTTGCCAAAAATCAGTAGAAGCAATTTATGGGCCGTCTTACGAAGGGCAAAGATTCATAGTGACACATATAGGTAGTGCCAGTGGTTTTGTAGATGGCGGTTTACTTTTATTTGAATCTAAAAATAAAGGTGACTATCACGAAGACATGAACGCAGATGTTTTCGAAGAGTATTTTACACAGATGTTGGATCTTATTCCTCCGGGGTCTGTAATTGTCATGGATAATGTCAGTTACCATTCACGGCAGACCGAGCGGACGCCTGCTTGGAGGAAAGCCGATATAATTCAATAGTTATCCGGAAAACATTTCTTTTAAACAAATATGGTGAAAAAGGAACTTTTGACACTTGTCAATCTTAATAAAGATCAGAAAAAATATGTTACCGATGAAATGGCAACAAATCGCCAAATAACGGTACTACGGTTACCACCTTATCACTGTGAACCCAATCGAATTAGTCTGGGCGCAGGTAAAAGGAGATGTAGCGTGAAATAATACGCCGTTTAAATTAAGTGACGTGAGAATTTTGTTAAAAAATTGCTTGGAACGAGTAACTGTAGATAACTGGCAAAGACGTATACATCATGTACAAAAAGCAGAGGAGAAAATGTGGAAACTCGATAATTTAATTGACGTTACTGTGGAACCTATCGTTATCAATGTAGGAGACGAAGATAATTCATCAGAATATTCACAGGATGAATTTTAATATACCTACTTTTTATTTTCTTTATTGCGATTTGCATACATAATAAGCTTTTATTACTCTCTTTCATTTCTAAACAGATTATAGTCATTTAACCTCAGACACACCTCAGAAAAAAATGTTTTCAATACCTCGAACAAAAAATAACAACATTTGTATTTTATATTATACAAGGTGTCCCGTGTAACCGCCATACGTTAACCATGAATTCTACATCGAAAAATAATACTAGTTTGCTATATAAACTATAGCCCAAAAACACTTCGTTAAGGTTATACAGCGTGTTAAAATTTAATGGGAAACAGGACACAAACTTAAATTTCTTCAAAACCGTTGTAGATATTATAATGAAATTTTAGAGGTGTCGATAGCTATGGAAGGCGTATACTTTGCAATGCAAAATGATTTTTTAGTCTTACCAGTGGCACACGCAGCGGAATGCCACTGAACATTTTTAAAGAATAAAATGGTACGCCACTGACTTTTCTTAAAATATTATTTTTTTTAATTCTCTGTTCAATTCTTAAGTAAATAGTTCCCTCAATCTTTTATTGTACAATGTTGTTCATAATAATAATAATATCTCTACCACTCATTCTAATCACGAGAATTAGCCCAGAAGTCCCTTGTGCGAGAGAGGGGGCGGCATATTATTATTATCATTAGCAGGCCGCATTTGCGCCCATGAACAACTTACGTTGGTAGGTCCTAACCACCATTCAGTGCAGGAATGAGAGAAACCTGGAAAACCTCATTAATCAGGGGAGGTAGTCAAATGTCGACCGGTATCAATATCTCACATTGACGCAAGCCAACATTCTTCCACCCTACAATACCTGCAGAGAAGGTGCCAATCCTCTCCACGAATATAGCTGATATACGGTCTACCGGCTGCGGGGCTTTAACCCACACTGGCCTAGCCACATCGATGCTTTAAATCGCGCGACCACTGACCGAAAGGTATGATGATCAAGGTAAGTTGTCATCTTCAAATGTACAATAAAGGGCACCTACATTATAGTTTTTATTAAGTGGCACTCATTTTTAGCATATTATGTGGGGCTTATTGTAGAGAAGAGTTATGTAACGTAACAATAGATGATATTCAGGATTTAGATTAAACTTTCCCAGTAACTATAAAAATTTGATAATGAATACAGCATTTAAGAAATCGTCAAGTCAATCTATTAGAAATCAATAATCAATATAATAGATATTTGATATTATACAGCTTTAATTTGAATCATTTCTGTCAAACATCCTGTAGTTTTAAAATAGGTTCACATATTAAGTACAATTTTCCAATCACTTTTTTGTTACGTATCGATTGTGCCCTCTATCTTCGTACACTTCCAAAATAGTTGTTGTTGTTTAAAGCAAGTACCTACTTAAAAACCAATCCCGCAAGCCTTTAAAAAATGCGACAACAAATTAGGAAAGGCACTCAAACCGGAGAAGATGTCAGTGCATGTGAATCCTATTAGTACTCACTTCATTCCCGTTTAAAAACACCGCTGTTTACACAAGCCAGAGGAAATGTAGGATATAAATTTAGAAATAAATACGTTGACACCAAACAGAGGTCAACACAGATAACATAAATATAATAAAATAAATTGTTAGTTGTTCTTGATGGAGTGCCACAATCGATTATTATTTGACCTCTCCCAAAAGGGTTTCAGACGTGGCGATGAACATCTGTTTAAATACGTAGAGATGATGATGTTATTTACTTTCCGAAAAAAGATCAAACTGGGCCGAACAAGGCTGGCATTTATAAGACCGAGATTCGATGGGGGCAAGAAAATATGTTCGAGTAGCTTAGATTGGGTGAACATATTATCAACGTATTTCTTGTTTTCTTTATTACTCATTGTGAACAAAAAAAAGAGACATGAACATGACATATTTTGTGGAACTAATTTTCTAAAAACTAAACACGAATAAACTATGTATTTTGTTATTCTGAGTAAGTGTAATGAATCTACATAATTTCCAATAAATTTGATTTTAAATTTAATTAATATGGTTAAGTATAATTTACTCTAAGCTATTATACAGGTATCTTGCAAGTCGTTACAGTGATTTTATGAGGTGATAGAATACTTGATTTTGAGTCGACTTAAAGAAACATACATATACTAAGTGTTACAATATTTATGATAATTAATTTTTTAATATTTTTTAATTTAACCGTGCTTTTCTACAATTATTGAAGTGTAGAAGAAAAACAAACCTTTTTATAAGAGATATTTCTATACTTAGAGAGAGAGAGAGGACCTAAAATGCAGGCTTGGGGTACCTATGAATAAATATATAAAATACCTGTTTCATTTTTAACCTCGATATAAGTTCTCTACAAAATGATAGCACAAAATTTGATCAGAATTTCGATGTACGTTAAAGCTTCATAACTCTTTTATCTCTCGATATATTAAACTTGGCATCCGTTTCTGAGATAATCGAAATTAGATATTTTATACCGCACTGAAACTCATTTGTAGCAACGAATGATCGTCATTAGTTACAACAGAGTATTCTTAAACGATTCAATTTGACAAAGTTCCAAAACTAGGTGTCAGGTGCTTAGACTCTGATCTTCTTCAACTCGTTCTAAAATTTCTTCTTCAACTCGTTCTAAAATGTCTTCTTCAACCCCTGGTGTCCTAGTCATACCATTCTGTCCATAATCAACCATTGCAGGAGCAAAACTACCGGTTGCTCAAAGATGTCTTTCAACAGCGGCAAATGTTTGGTGGTTTGACCAATTTTTCTTTGACTTCCGACCATTTCCTTGGCAATAACCGTAAATCATATCAGACATGTCTGCGTTAGTGTAAGGCACACCCTGTATGTTCATCCAGCTCGTTTATTACTTTTATCTCGGCGATAACAGTATATGTCTATATAATAATAACCTTTCATTTGCCCCTTTGATAAGGAAACAGACCCCACTAAATCTATATTTGGTTCGTAATATCTCTCTTATCTGAAGTGGCCTGTTCGGGTTCAAACTCTATGAAACGGTAGTAGAACAAACGAAATAAATATTTATCTCCGTATTATTCAATATTGACCGTAAACAGTCGAACGTCAAAATATGTTTACTCTTTCCATTAGAGCCTCGACGAAAAAGTTTTTCATTATCGCGTACCGTACAGGTTCCTGTATATAATTTAATTTTTACTGCTGTCTGTTTGTCCGGCCAGTTCACGCTTCTGTACGGAGGATGAACAGTTAATTCGAACTTCGAAGAACGTTGAAGTACTCACTCTAATGTGATTCCAGTAAAAGAACAAATCTAGCACACCATTTTCCTTATATTTGAAAAATATACTACTAGGTACTACACTTTTGAGAAAGTCACAATTTTCTTCAGTTTGAAGTATTTTTTTATTCGTCATTAAAATATAATTTTCGTAAAATCTTGCATAATAATGACATTTCGATTGTCATTTCAGTATCGAAATGACAGTCTTTTAGGCACATGTGATTAAAACAATCATATTTACGCACATGTGCGTAAAAGTCAAATAACTGAATTTTAAATTGTTTATTTATTATGAATATTAGTAACACAATCTTTTAAATCGCCTGCTTATTTTGTGTGGAATTTTCTATGTACCCTTCTGCCACAGAAGTTGAACCCCAATCTTTGTGTCTCTTGAGCAGAATATCGTATAAAGCAGTGCCCAATATACTCAGTAAAATTGGGTATTCTAAGAAATTTGCCAATCTTTTTAGGAATTGAATCTATGTTATTTATACCCACTGCTTGTGTAGTATATTTTGAATTCTTGTACGTGATAAAAAATCGGTTGTGATCAATGGTGGATGGACGTAGACTTGCACATTTGCGGAAAATTTCCAAAAAATTGACTCCTATATCTCCTGGTATTGTAAATAATCTAGGAACATTAGTTTTGGTATTGGGAATAGTCACTTTAATGAACGACTTAACATCTTCAATGTTCTCTGTACGTAAATAAGTTAATTCTTCTCTCTTTACAGGCTCCAAATATATCAACAATCAAGAGAACTTTTTGGAATAAGTACTTTTCATCATCTGCCTCTTTGATAACCCTTTCAACCTGTTCCTTGGAAAATATTCTAGATTTTCTAGTTTATAACAATTTGATTTTGTTTTGAGGAAAGTAATAACATTGGTATATTTACTAATATCCATATTTTTATTCATAAAATTGCAGTTCGCAACATGGAATAACTCCAATTACTCCATGATCTAGAGGGTGCACATAGGATAACTTTCTCCGAAATTGTGTCTCTTAATTGTAGTAAGATTAGCAAGAAAGTCTACCGAATATCGTCGGAAGCAATGTCCAGTATAGAGATGGGAATCAATCGAATTTAGAAATTCAGCAATATTGGCATAAGCATCTTACCAAATGTGTTGATTTCAACTAAAGTCGTGGCACATTTATTCTTAATGTATTTTATGAACATGAGAACATGTTTCAATGATTAGTGTCCGCTGGACATTTTATAATAGTTCAAATATAGTATACCAATAATAACGAAAATTCGTTGCACATTAATTTTTGTGTCTGGTTACAACAACCTTCTGCATGAATATGTATTCGCTTCAAAAAAACCAAGCTTATAATATTTGCTTTTGTCCTGATTCTTTATGTTCATCATAAATGATCAAAGTATTGATGATTTGGACTTGCCTTCAAAATATGCCAAAAGCACTTTTTCAGTGAACTTGCCACTAACATTTTTCAGATCACACCATTTCAAGAAAAGATTATATGAAAACAGCTTTATTAGCAGCTTGTTCGTTACTTGTTAACAAACAATCAAACTTTCCATGCCTTAGCAACAATAAACTTTATGGATTTGGACTTCAAAATGATATTTTATAATGTTAGCAACGTAAGAAATGATTAAGTATGAAATGATTTGTGTTGCAATGGTGTTTGTAGAAAAAATAGGGTATGATAAGTACGTGCTAAAAGTGAATTTATTAAATATCACTTTTAGCACTTAAATATCAATTAAGTATTGACTGCCAAATACAATTTTCAAAGCTGTGGTACCAGAAAAACAGGTTCAATAATGCTTAATACCCAGCAAACCCCAGACACTTTAATCCCAGTCGTGTATTGCACAGAACTAATTGCACTGAAGATAACTGAAGAACATTTTGCAATTTCAGGTGCCCAGAATCGAACTAGGCGTATGTAATCAAAACAACAGGGGCTCAAGGCCTAAATAAAAAACAAATTCTGGATTTTATAATAAACGGTAACAGTCTGATTGGCGCCGAGCGTGCTGAGGAGGAACCCAATCCTCTCGGGTACGGGAAGGGTACGGAAGGTTCCGAAAGAGGTATAAGTGTGAGACACAACCAGTAACAAAAAAGTCGAAGAGGTAGTTTACGTGCCATAGGCGTACCACGTAAAATTGGACCAGATATGCATCGAAAACTTATAAATTTAAAAGAATTGATGCTATTCGTTCATGAATTTTTTTTTGTTTCCAAAACTGTCTGAGTAGTTTTTCTACTTTATAATATATTGCATTGTCATTCATAACTTTACGAGCTTTTCCTGACTAGCTTCTCTTTGTCGTATTTTTTCTTTCGTCATTTTGCATCCGTAAACTTTGTTGTTAATTCCTTTGTGCTCTCTCTCTCTTTCTCTCCATGCAATATTTATCTCAGTTGATTCATTAACATGTGTATAATAATCGTTATAATTCTTAAATAATGGATATACCTAGAAGTATGGCTCTAGACAAGGCAAAATCATATGTTGTAGTCTCAAACATTTTTTGTCTCTATATTTTGCATAATTCTTGCGAGACTCTTGCATACACATGGAATTTTATTACGAATTTGATAACGTACGTAACTATCGATATGGTCGATTGTCGACAATAGTCGATTGGTAGACGTTATAAAGTCAAGATGCCAACACTATTGGTGTTAATATTTGAATCTTCCACATTTATCACCTACAAACAAGGTGATACTGACATTTTTTTCGATTATGCGACTAATAGAAATAAGAAATTAAAAATTAATATTAATGCTAATTTGTACAATGATAGTCTGAGTAAGCTTGTGATGCCATCCTGTTTCACAACAATGCTCGGCATCGTACCATTGTAACAAGAGAAACTATTGAACAAAAAAGAAGATGCTGAGAAGAAAGATATGAAAACTAAATTATTTTTTGTTTCTATTTAAGAACAACCTATAGAAACGACCTTAGATAATGTAATATACAAGGAAATTACAATGTTTACATCCAATTTGTAAGGCCACCTTCACCCAAACTTGACCACTGTTGTTAATAAAGACAATAACTCAAATGTTGATTGGTCTGGTGATAAATATGTAATAGTTGAAGAAAAAATGTTGTCAAACTGCAGAAGAGAAACGTCAAATCTTTACTGATAAACTTCCTAGTATTAACAACTAAACATAACATCCATCTTACTGGTAGTGGTATATACGCTACACGTACATAAAAAACAATAATTTCTAGCCTCATTCATAAACACCTGTGGATTTTTTACAAACATGTACAATAATTGTCATCTTCAAGTACAATTTTGAAGTCGACAGAATAGGCAAAGCATATATTATTGACATATTTGCAGACTATTAAGAGTTTACTCTTAATAGTTCTGCGAATATGTCATTTGCCTTTAGACACACGCAAAACCTTCAACACATGCCTCTTCATTAAAAACCGTATATTTACAGGTACATTACAGAAGAACGTCAAGCGTACGTACACATTATGCAAAAGTTATACAAATTTCTGTTTCCGCATCTTTCTCTACTTAATGTGGGATGTTTAATAATAATGCCATTATTATGAAATGGAGGAGAAAGTGCTGCGAGTTGCGGCACATCGAGAAAATTAATAACAGTGCGTAGGAATATTAAAATTAGAATCGGAAACTCGAGAGAATTAGAAAGAGATCTGGCTAATACCAGATTAGATCAATTTTTGGAGAACACATAAAATATTAAAGATATAATGATAATGAATTTCTTGCCTAACCAGTCACAAAAAAAGTCTGCTCTTAACAAAACAGTTTTATAAGTAACAATACAATGAGCCAACATACTGAGTATGCGAATTAATATACAGTTACATGTTAAAAACAAAGGTGTCGGTTTTATTTGGATAAAGTGATTTATTTATAATTTGTGCATGTTCAAATAATAGATAATAACAATACTAATAGTTCATATGTTTCATTTCAAGTGATCCAGTATTTGACATTATTGATTAAGGTTATCACCAGATACAATCATTTGGAAATTCCATCTTTCCTAGTATTTGGATAAATCTGATAATCTTACATAGTTTTCATTTAATTTATATATGGTTTTAGTGTCATTATAACAGACAAGAGTAACTACCGCTTCGTTCATTGAAGAAAATATGTTTATAAGAACACTTCCTTATTTTGCTTTGACAATCAACTATCTTTTTAGTTTTTTTGTTTACTATTTCTGTATTCTCACTTTCTTCATCATCATCTTTAAAACTGAAACTAAAATAATATCAGCTATCTCCTAAATCTACCCAGTCCCCCATTCCTAAATATGAGGTTGATGGATTACTTTGTTTCTTCTTCTTTTACGTGATTTTTTATTTTCCTCTTATTTCCTTCTGTTTTAGCAAATTTTTATTCATTATGTGTTTCATTTTCTTTATTTATATCATATTTTATTATTTTCTTTTACTTATTCACCCTCTCGTATTATTGTTATCTTTTGGTATTCAAAACTGACGGTATAATTTATCATTTTTTTAATTTTTCTGTTTGTGAGCGTTTTGGTCCAAACTAAACAATGTTCTTTTGAAATGACCCATGAAAAATATATTTAGGGACTAATTTCAGACAATAACGTGTCTATAAGGTTTTGAATCACTTAGACTTCAAATGTCTTCATTTGCTAAGTCTATTATTATACTGTCAACTTTGTCACACTTCATAGTAATATAGAATTTCTTCTTTATAATTTGTGAAGTCCTTTGTTGTGTCCATTTAATTTCCCAGCTCTCGATATTATGTCACTTTTATCTATATTCTAATTCATTGCTTTCACTTGTTTCCTCAAGCTTTTTAAACTAATGATGAAATCTTTGAGTTTCTCCTAATAATGGTATAACCATGTCCGTAAAACTATTTTTTATTGTTGTTTTACTATGTTCCTATTTTGAATCGTGCGTCTTCCATGGTTAATACCCATGTAACTAGATTTTGCATCCATAATAACTCCAAGGCCTTTAACACTACAACATTGTATAAGAATTGTAGTTGAAATTATTGCTGTGGAACTGCGTTTTGAATGTAAATTAACAAATCTTACATTTATGAGCATTAGTACACGCAAAGAAAGCTAATATCAATATTAATACACTTATTCCAACGCTTGTTTTGTTCTTTGTTTGAAGTTTTAAAAGACTTGAAAGAGTTACTGCAAATATTTGAAGAACTATTAAATAATTTTAAACAACACTGCATTAAGAAAAATTAAATCTGAAGTACATAATTAGTATTTCACTGTTCTTGCTATACTGTATTCCTTTCTAGATTAGTTACTACTCTACCCACCTTATAATAAATAATTAAAACCTACTCCCTCAGTACTTAATTATTTATATACGAAAATAAAGATAGCAAAATGCCAAAGTCATTCATTAGCAGCACACCTGACATATACCGCATTTGAGCTTGTTAACTCTTCTCGATACGCCAATGGCGGCGAGGCAGCATGTATCCGACAGAAGGGAACCTGAGCATACGTTATGCAACGTTTAACTACATCTTGTGGCCACATGCTGAATCTGACAGTCCACTTGCACACACAACTTTAATATAATTTGTAATAAATAATACTACAATTGTGTCTCTATAGTTTTAGAGATGATCACCACAAGGGCAGTATTAATAGTATCTATAAATATTATTATTTTGCACCATAACCACACATTTATTACAAAATATGAATAATTTTAATTCGTGCAAATCTATAAACCTATAATCCAAGGAAGAATAACCTATTTTATAATTAATAATATTTTATTCATATTTTCACCAAATATTATTTTTTAAGCAAATCTTAAATTTAATGTCATGTTAAGAAAGAAAAGTATTGAATTAAGTATATTATTATACTTCAATACCGATTAGATTTTTTTCATGTAACTGATTTTCTCTGTCATTTGTCAACAAAATCTACACTTGTCTGTAAATTTTAGTAATCACTAATGGATCATGCATATACATACACAAAGGATTTCATCAGGAGGCATCAGCAAAAAATGAATGGTATTACAACAGGAACGATAAATTCGAAAGTGTAGATAATTTTTTTAAGCTGATACAGAGTACAGCTTTGAGTAATACGATCGTATTTATATGTACTGTTAAATCCAGATTAAATGTTTTTTGAAAACTGTATCAATATTACTGAAAATCGTAGAGAAAATGATTCATATCAACTTTCATCTTATACCTACTCAAAGAACCGTCACGATCATGCCTACCAAACTTTATTAAATGAACCTCTTCCACGCCACTGGCAGGGACCTTGAAACCACTTTTAAGCTTGTCGTTTTTTACCCATCTACGCGGATGCATTTTAAAATTCACGGTCAAATAAGAGAGAAAAATGTGAGGCTCCATTTAAAAGTTTACAGCACTACGTAGTCTGATTTGTATACAAAAAAATTTACAACTCCCGATGCGGGCAAGTCTGTTTATAATAACGCCATATTTCGTACAGTAAACATAAGCACCAAAACCGGCATTTGGTGCACAGACGATTTTTTATCCGTCTTCAGAAATGGAAAGATTTTGGGATAAATATCAACCAGTTCGGTTGCAGGGTCACAAAATATTATTTCACTGCTATCTAAATTTACAAACATTGAAGGATTAAGTTGTGATAAAATCGGTTATTTGTTCGTTTGTTTGATTTTCGCAACAATATCTACTGATTGTTAAAAATATTTGGGTCAAAGTATTATGTATTTTAATGAAGTACTTTGACTTTTTTAATGTCTTCAATATTAGAAATCTATTGCTACTCGGCAAAAATGTGTGAATAAAATTTTCAAATTTATAATTTAGGATACGTGAAAGTTGCAGCTGCAGTTGACAGATGTCAATTCTGATTAGATTTTGTTTAGCTGCCAGAAACAGTTTCTGAGGTGACTTGATTTAATTTGTTGTTTTTGCTATCAAAAGATGTAATATTCTAACATGCAATCTAATAAAACAAAATAATAAATTAGGGGGTCAAATACGATTGAGGCAACCAGAATTTAATTATTAATTAATTAATTATTGTTAAATTGTTTTAAAAATGAAGAGTCCTTATTTTGTGATACTGCCGATGAATTCACTATATCCATTTTACTCTCAACCAGCCCATCACAGACACAAATGGGAATATTCACATTTTTTCAAGCCGATTTTATTGGATCGGTTATTTTTTTCCGGAAAGTTGAAGGAATAAAGTATTGAAATTATACATTTTTGAATTCAGCAAGTTAAGCTCTACAAGAATCCTATGAAAAAATTTACTGGTTTTATTTAAAAAAATATCCAATGACGTCGTCACGCGAAAACAAATGATCGTCGGAAATGCGTTGGTATGGAAAAAAGAGTCTTTTTAAAAAGCAAAATCGACGGGTCCGAGGAAATTTCATGAAACTTTGTTGTTTTAGAAATAATTAATTTATTCCATACTTTTCTTCCACACTGTACAGTTAGTTTGGTTAAACTGCTATATTTTAGGATGCCCTGCACCTGCTCTGTGTCGGTTCTTATACGGAACACCCAGTATAAAGGATCAAAATAACTGCAAATATTAGTTTACTGTTAAATTACCAGCTTAATTATTTGTCTTATAAATAAGAGAAGAATATAAAACTGTATAGAAAATTAACTAATTTATAAAATTATTATTTAGTATTATTACTTTTCTCTTCATAATTGTTGTATTGAGCTGTTCACATTGTATTATTTTGTGAAGTAACTGTGACTTTCGCTATAATAAATTATATTTCTTATTTATTTTTTTAGTATATTTCCAAATTTTCTAGATCTATCAAGTTTTCAGAGCGTTTTTCCAAAACGTTCGTAAAACACTTTTCCAAACAAAGAGCAAAATTGGGCAATATGTACCAGTTCGCTTTACATCCCATGAGATGATTTATAACACTATTTTCGTAATGCGATAACATATTCTGTATGCTCTCCGTGTTATCGTTGTTTTTCAAGATAAGGGGAAATTAAAAATGATATATTTGTGTAAGGATACACAAACACCGTATTTATATCCTAGAATTTTTATCTCAGTTGAAAAATATTAAATGTATACACAGCGATAAGTCTCGAGGGTCCATACGATAACATTCATCACAGTTCGTCTATGTACGACACATTTCATCACATTTTGAGGCGTTATCAACGTTCTCAACTGACTCATTACCCCATTTAAGCGTTTTTTCTTCGATTTCTAGAATCTTACCAACTTTTGATTGTCGATATTAAACTACACACAACGTCAAAAATCTTGGACGCCCTGTATATAAAATGATTCGATTAAACTTAGTGGTTTTTCTTAATGTGGTAAAAAAATATATGTACTTAGGGAACAAAAATGACAATAAAAAATTGCAGACCATGAACCTTTACTTTGTTACCAACGTTTTTACAAATCTGGTCTGTTTGACAGTGTATTCAGTCAAGTGCTCCTTTGATTTTTTGTACATTAGCAAGAATGACTGCTTTACCTGCTGCAGGACATTTTAATCATCAGATATCGAACATGTTGGGCATCCTAGATCATCTGTTGTACGAATAGTACACAGATATCAAGAATTTGATACAGTGGAAAACAGACCACGTAGTGGACGTCCTCGAGTATCTAATGGAAAGAAGGATCGGTATTTGGTGCAATATGCCCGTAGACACCCCACATCTTCAGCTTCCGCTCTCAGGACCCACTTTCAAAGTACTTTTCGCAATGTTATATCGATACATACTATTCGAAGACGACTCCACGACGCAAATTTACATGCTAGAAGACCATTACCGGTCCCCACTCTACTTCCAAGGCATCGTGCTGTCCATCTCCAGTGGGCGTGAGAGCATAGAGGTTGGCTTTTACGCCAGTGGCGTTGGGTCTTATTTATAGACAAAACCAGAATTGGGCTGGATATTGATGACAATCGACAAAGAGTCTGGAGAGAACCAGGTCGTCAACAGCGTCATCCCATTAATTCGCATACCACAGAGTATGACTAGTCAAATTCATCAAACAAGTTATTACACCCATTATCTACCCGCTACGTAATAAATTAGGTGAAAATTTTGTGTTTATGGACGACATCGCTCGACCACATCGCGCAAGAAGGGTTTAAGAGAGACTCGAAGCAGGACATATCAATAGATTAGACTGGCCAGTCAACTCTCCTGGTATGAATCCTATTGAAAACATGTGTGTCGTTGCTAGAGCCATTCATAATCATATTCCTCCACCTCAGACTGCATATGAGTTAGTCGTGGCGGCAGAAGAGGAATGGAACAATATTCCAAGAGATCGTTAACCGCTTGATTATCTCAATGTACAGACGTGTCAATATGCTATTGGAACGTGGCGGAGGTTATACCGACTATTAGTCAAGTAGATACCTTGATTTGTTACTTCTTTTTGATTTAATAAATTTTGTCAAAAATGTCACACATTTGCTGGTTTTTAATTTTTTTAAGTTTTAAGTACTCAGTTCATCGAACATATTCTTTTCACAAAAAAAAGATTCTGAAAACAATATACTTTATTGAATGTATTTGGTTTTTCTAACAAAAGGATTTCTTTAACAAGAATGATGGGTGTCCAAGGCTTTTGACGTTGTGTGTATTTTCTATGTAGAAACATATGTTTCTGTGTCGAATGCAGAAAATTTAGTTTCCTTGCGTCGGAAAATGTTGTGTCTCTTTTAATTTTTGTCACTTAGGCTGAAATTATTAAGACAACACATTGATCTGTTCAGAAGAATTTAACGCATATAATAGTACCATCTAATTATAATTGAATTGCCCTTCAAGGTCCTTTACAACCCCAATATTATATACAAGATAGACTATTAATAATGGTGCACAAAACGTGTTAAAATTAGTTACTGCTAATACTAGGATTCACAACTTATGCAACAAAATGGGAATTGATACCTCATGAAAAATGGAGTCAATATCGTAAAACAGAAATTTGTAAAATCTTTAGTTTCCGACACAAGGTCCTTTACAACCCCAATATTATATACAGGATGGACTATTAATAATGGTGCATAGAGGAGGGACCATATCTTTGAGGCAAAACACGAAGACATAGCTAAAAATATATTAGTAAAATGTTGCCGTGGAGTAAGATACGGGGTGTCAAAGTGGAAATTATTTTTTCGTTTTTCTGTAATAACTTGTCACCAAAATTGGTAGTAAAACATTTTAAAATTTTCAAAAAAGAGATTATGAATGTTAACACAATTTTCCCTGACATATTTCACAAAAAATCTTCTACTTGTAGTAACTGACGAACGTAATGCACAGTATTTGCGGTATCTTCATTTGTTCTGAACTTGAAATCACAAAACATCTTAGAGTATGAGTTTTGGAAACGGAAATTATTATAATAATAACTAATTCTTTATCTTCTATATCATCGATCGTTATCTTTAGTAGCTCATCTCTTCTCAAAGCCCCACAAATACCAATTATTAAAATGACCTGAAAAGTTGTCCAAAATTAGTTAAATCGATCAATTTTTGGCCGGTATCCAACTGATTGGCTTTTCAAAATAGTTTTAGTTTTGGACATTTTCTGATATTTACATTTTCTTTAGCATTCAGTATACTTTTTAACATGGAATATACTGACTATAACGTCAAAAGTTTAATTGTATGTTCGAAAAAATATGCCAGTAATACCGCTTCAAACCCTTTTTGAATTTTGATCTATTCCACTCTTTGAATTCATTAGGCAATCTCGCACTGTCTCGATTTGGGGAACAGCACTTTGCGCCTCTTCCAATATTTCCGCTGGTAAACACTAGTCTTCACTTTCCCAGCTCGTTTTGAATTAAACACTCTTAGAATATGAACCATAATATATAATTCTGACACCAAGTTTTATTGTTTATTAGTTTGCTATCGTAACGATAGTCACCGCGCATAAATCGTCTTGATTCAAACACAGTTCAAACGTCTTATTTTATTTCAGTTTTCGAAATAATATTGTTTGTATCTCGAACGCGAAATGCTTTTGTGTTCTCGAATTATTTTAAAAATAACCATTCTTGAAGTACCATTTCTTGTTCTAGATACAAAAATAACTTATTTTATAACTTTCCGTGTATATAATCGTAATAAAATAAAGTTTTAGATGTAGTTCGACCCTGATTTTCACGTTTTAGTACTAACCCTAATGTGTATTTTATAGTAGCAGAAAGGAACAATGAACAACGCAACTCTTTGTCATTCGTTAAAGTAGTTTCTGACCCACTAGATTGTTTTTATTAGCAAAGGTCAACAGTGTTCCTCTGTGGAGACTGTTGGGCTCTCGCCATTAAAATGAAAATTATAGTCATTTTACAGCTGGCAGTTTAACATTCAAGGGCTTTCTTAATTCGTTGCTGGTTGATGTGGATAAAACGTGTCTGCTTCTCGAGCCGAGCAGTAAAAATAAAGAATAACACGTCCCATTAAAAACTAAAATCCAAACAACGTATAAAGTATATTTAAACAGCAGAAAGTATCGTAGGGGTCGTGCAAATAGCTTATGGTGATTATTTTGATAAATTATGCGGTTGATTTTATTTATTCAGTAGTCTAAAATGTAATAAGTCCTAAATCATCGACAGGTTCTAGTTATCAGTAAAAGTAAAGTTTACAGAATAAATATATTTATTCCGTAAACTTCCTAAAAGTATAATTTTGCACGCATGCTGTCAGTGTCTAAAATGTCAGCTTCATTCAAATGTGTATTTAAAGTGGAAATTAAATGTAAAATTACAATTAATTGTAACTCAATGTTTGCTTTACTGAATAGATATCGATTTTTCGGGCATGATTTTTTTAGCGGTCTCTATTTTATGGGTTACTTAATCTGTTATATATTCTTCCGTTACCTCTGACGACTTCCACTCCTCGTGCTTTTTCACATCTAAAATGTCCACACCTGGAGCATTTGCCAGTAATTTAGAGGATTTTCTTCGAAATGAGTTGGGGGTGTACTAATTTGGGTTTGAACTAACGAAAAGTTTGTTATATCATTATTAGTAAATACCTGAGATTTTCGAGATTTATATTCGTAATTTTTCCTTTTTATGAATGTCTTCAAGAGGCCAAATATCAAAATATCCTGATTTTTATTTAATGAAATAATCAATTTCAACATTGAGTATTCTGACTATAATGAAGCAGAGGACAATGTCGACAATGTCACATATTCTGATCTTTCAATATGTTAAAAGATTATCCTGTAATATATTTCTACCCAATATAAAATTCATGCAACATGCCCACTGTACTTTTAACTTTGAAATGCATTTGCAGAAACATTATACCTACGTATTAGATATTTTTTTCTTTAGAAATCGCAATTTTTTTAAGGACTTAAGACCGCCAATATAAGACTACTGAAGTACCTGTGTCGGTTTACGAAAAAATATAAACAAACATTAATTACATAATATTTGAAAAATTGACGATTGATGTTGAGCACAGAGATGATATAACTACGCGTTCAAATGGCAAAACAAATAATGTACTAAAGTACTTAGGCGACAAAAAAAACTGTTTACATTACAGAACAGAATACAGAGATAAAAAATAAAGAAACACCATACAATCTCGGTATCACATTACTGCTAAATTCAAAACAAGTTTTAAGTTGCTGCTAAATACATATGTTGGTAATTAGCAGTTTGTTCAAACATTAGCCTCGCGATCTTTAAGTAGGATATATTAAAGAAATAATAATTCAGAAATATTTAAATAATAATAATAAAAAAATTGGCTGGTAATTTAATAGCAAATTTTACTTTAATTTTGATGCTTTGCGTGTTGCATTCTTCACTTTTCATATAATTCCACGGCAAAAAAAGAACCAAACTAAAGTAATGTTCAAGGTTGCGTAGGAAAGTTATAAATAAAGATAATTTAATAAAAGTTGGGATTTAAGGAAAGAAAATAAATCTGTTGCTATTGGTCTAACTGATTAGAAAAGAGTCACACAAAATTTAGTTTATAATTTACAAAATCTCGTTGGCACTGAATATATGAGTATTTCAAATTTAACACTACTTTTTTAAAACTACCTAGCCTAGTTGTAACTTCATTTTTGTAAAGAAGTTAAATCCTACTTAAATTTGCATTATTTTAAAGCTTCTGTAAGAAACAACCCCTTCAAGTTATGACATAAAACACCCTGTATAATGTCCATAGTAAATAAAATCACAAGATTGATCGATTTACCTGTAAAGAAGGTCCGATCTTGATCATTCGAGCATTGCACCGATATTCGAATAATCAAGATTAGACCTTACTGATAAGTATCTCATGATTTTAAAGCTTCTTCTAAGAACATCCTCCTTATGACATGAAATATCCTGTACAATTCGAGTACTAGGGTTAGCACTGAAAATCAGAGTCAAACTGCAAATCATACTGTTTTATGATGACTTAATTAAATGACATATTTTTCTAATTAAAAGTAAAAATTGGAAATTCGTCATTTTCGAGAAAATAGCTTTTCAACAATCAGCTGCATACTTCATTGTACAACATAGTAGACGCCAAATTTCCCTTGCAAATTGAATAAGTTGATCGACAAGCAATAAAATTTGCACTAGTGTAAAATGCTACATATAGTATTTTTTAACATACAACGTTTTTAAACTGAGTTTCAGGTCTTCTGAAGAAAAGAGCGACATGTCTCTCGAAACGCCAAGAGTTGCCAACAGCCAAGCAGCCAAATCAAAATAAAAATGTATATTTATGCGTCTATCTATACAATTCTTCATTCAAACCACTGAAAAAAAAAATAAATTACGTAAGAAAATGGTAACAAATAGTAATTCTAAGAACATAATTATTAAACTTAGGTTGTTCTAGTTCTTGAGGAGTTTTGCAATTGATAATTTCAAAATTCAGAGGCAGTAACAACAAAATATTAAACATATTTAAAATGTTACATATAAGCAATTAGGTACTTGAATCAGAAATTATTACAAAAGAATAAATGGTTATTATAAAGCTAGAACAAATTACGATAAAGGGAAAATGCAAAAAAATTATAATTGAAAGCTGTTAGATGCTATTGATTTTAATGAATGAATCACTGTGGTTAATGTCACATTGACCAGATACCATATTAAAAGTATGTGATAGTATATATTGGTGATTTTTTAAGAACATTGGTTGCCGGTGTTGGCAAATAAAACGGGTCAGTCTGCCTAGAACCAAAATTTGATATTCTCATATTAAAACATTACAAAAGTAAAGAGCAATTAATGTTATTATTAAATATGATACATGGTGAGTTTCCGGTTTGTTGTGCCATGACCTCGGTAACTGGTAGCTGCCAGAAACACAGTTAAAATGCACATCCCTAGCATTAGCCGGGATACTTTTACCTGCCCTGGTTGTTCTCGGACTAGGCTCTGTGCCAACAGAATTCATGAGTCCATTAATAAATAACAAAAAAAGGTCCAACATTTAATCCCTGCGGAACTCCCGATACAGCTAAGAAAGGCCGAGACCTAAACCCACTGTATGAAACATAGTAAGGTCTAAGGTTTATCTACTAAGTAAGTTATAAAAGTTTATACTATCTATTATACTAACTAACCCTAGCATTAAATATAATTCCGTGTAGCACTGAGTGAACATATTTCTAAGTTAGTGCCGACAGTGCATAATAAAGCCAGAATCGCTCCAGACGCAATTTAAGACACACTTCTTGGAAATATTAGTTTTTTTCACCATTAGCACATCCGGGAGTAATAAATCGAACATATCGTCTATATAGTGAAACAGTTATGTTAGGCGTGCCCTGGCAAGCGTTAACAAAAGTGAATGATAATGAAGAACTGTTCTCGTGGTTTTGCCAGCGGGGACGCTGTACGAAATATGTGAGGAGGCGGAGAGCCGTTGGGGCCCATCCACACGCGGTCCTCTTTTGATTCTATTAGATAACTGGTCCTCGGTTAACTTTTTTATTGGAATCTTCGAATACGCTTGGCTCAGATTTCGCCCACTCGTGATCGTTTTGGTTTTATTGTTCCTGGTATAAATGAAGCTATAAGATCCTTTTAAACGTGGCGTTTTATGGACGAAGAATAGCATATTTAAAGTGAAATATAGCAGGCTGTAAGGCTAAAGCTTTACGAAACAAAGCAAATTACTTGGAGCATGAATTGATTGAAAGTATTTGATGATACTGTCTGATGCTATTTATTTGTGGCATAGTTTTAGTTTTTCTTTAGTTTTTTTGGGTTTTTGCCACACTTCTGAAAAAATAATAAAGATTAATTAAATGAGCCCTTCAAAAAATTGCATCTACACTACAGTATACCTTGTGAATGCAATAAACACTATGTTGGAGAAACGTCTCGGCCTATGAATGTTAGAGTTGAGGAACATAAAAATTACATAAAAAGACGGGAATTTGAAAAATCCAAAATTTGCTAACACGCTTGGGAAAACGGTCATTTAATTAAATGGGGTTCGGCAAAAATTTTAGAGAAGGAAGATAACGCAACAAAAAGAAAATTAAAAGAGACCGCGATTATTTTGTTGAACGGAGATAAGTGTGTCAAACTGTTCAGTGAACATCGATCCTTGTTGGCTACAGTTGTATCAAGAAGAAGTAAGTAACAATAAAATAAAAATCATTTAACATCTCTATGGAAGCAGCTAAACAAATTTTAAACTGTCAAACTTGACATACGTTTAAGATTTTTAATACGATTTTGAGAACGAAAACAGAGAGGTTTTCGAAACGTCAATAATACGGAAGTGCGCGATAGTGATGTGATTTTTGTTATTTTTTACTTATCTGCTTTTTCAGTGTGAGATTTTTTGGTTAGGCAAACATAGTTTCAAAAATAACCCTTATGACTGTTCTGTTTGGTGCAAGGGCTCATTTAATTAATCTATTTTTTCAGAAGTGTGGCAAAAACCCAAAAAAAACTAAAGAAAAAATATTTGATGATACCTATCTTAAAATTCATTCATCATTAAAATAATTTATATCTGAAATTTGTTTACGTATGTATGTTTGGTTTTAATTAATTTAATTTTATTTGAGGATTTCATCATATGTAACCTGAAGATATAATAAGATTTTTATATAAAAGATTAAAATATGTTTAAAAAGCAATATTTAGATAACACTTTTCCAGAAAAAATGGATTCGGATTAATGGACTTATTCAGTGGCCCGGAAAGTCACCAGATATAACACCCATCCTTTTATGGAGGGTTTTAAAAAAAATAAGATTTACAAAACATCCTCGCGAGATATTAATCATTGGAAAAAAAAATCCCAAACTCTTGTAACAAAGCTCACAGACTATAAAGAAGTCAGGAGAAGATTGGATATGTGTCTTGAAATGAGAAGTCATATAGAGAATATATTGTAATATACAGGGTGTTCCTAAATAAGTGTCGCAACGGAAAACTGTGAATTCCTCTTGAAAATAGAAACATTTTTCCTCTTCCATGTTAACAATACCATGAAATTGGAAAAATAATTATAAATATTTCATGAATTTTGCATAGAGTACAGTACTTTACATTTCAAATAGCAGTTTTCCATTAGACAATAAATAACCAACAATCAACCGCATAATATCACAAATAATTGTTATCACTATGCAGCTGACATATAAAAAATTGTTAGGGGTATGTTAACAAGAGACAAATATTTCGTGATTAAAATTGAATGAAAATATTTTTTAACGTTTTGAGTACCCTTTCTTTATGTCGTTTCTGTAATCAAAGATTTTTTGTGTCTTTTCGGCCGCCTGCCTGACCCGCCCCTGTCGCCTCATTAACTATTTGCGTCAACTTGGAGAGCACAAAACGAAATTCAAGAAAATCCGTCGTGTCGTGACCAATCCCCCAGAAACAAAAACAGGTCCGGCCATTTAATTTTGAAAGTGTTGTTTGTTCAGAGTTTCAGGTATAATATCCAGACGGGATATTTTTGTTGATTTTGTCATAAAGTAAATTTAAGTAATTTTTTCAATTGACTACGGACACGTCTTCCAAACCAGTCCTTAAAAGTGTTGTTTGCAAAACCCAGGTGACCATGACTCTGGCGTATTTAAATATTTAGCGGCACACAGGCGTGTCCGAAGATATACTCGATATTAAATTCCATTTCGGCTATACAGGGTGAGTTTTTCCTGGCGATAGCAGCCAAGTAAATTATGTAATAAATGCAATGCAAATACTTCAACAGTATTGTAACAATAATTGTAACAAACTGCTAGGGTAGACATTTAAAAGACATTTTTATAAACACTATTATTTAAACAGCCCCACAAAAATGTGTCAGGTGGTGTCAAGTCGATATTCGATATTCGTAGATAACTTTTTAAAAAATCTAAATATTTACATAACATTTGTAAAACAGGGGTTTTTGCGGACAAGAAATTGAAATTTGTTTCTAATTTTGACGTTACTAGTAGAGGGCGCCACTGGTGGCACACCATGTTTTTTTTAAATGGCAGATATATATTATATAAGGGTGAGATATAAGTTGTTTGCTTACTTCCTGCTCGGCCTAAGTGGCTCGACTTACAGGAAGCGACCTACGTTGCAGCAGGTACTTAACGCAGACCTCTCGCCCTGGGCGACGAGCCATTAAATCTGTAAATGATGGCATACTGATGAGGGCTAACAAGCCCGAAACCGGTCTATGTCTGGTGGTGTGTCCGACAAGGGTTCACACAGATACTGCAGAAGTAATTTAATGCCGGTCGGGGCATTAGTCCGCGGAGTAGTTGTTTCCTGCAGTACCATTTACAGAATACACAGAAGACACAAGAAAAAAGCTGATATCAACATCTCTGTAGTGCGATGCTCGATTGTTTTTTTGATAAATAAAAACTAAAATACTTGTAAAACATTAGCACTGAATGCACGTTTCAATGTGTTCGTATCTCTTAAAATAAATAGTTACAGACGAATGTAACGTTAAGGTAGGAAAATTTTTGTGAATTTTTGAGCGTTTTACGCTATCGTAAATAATTACCATAACTTTTTTTTGTTACATATATTAACACCTAATTTGGCAGACAACCTTTGGAAAGAATTTTATCCATACAGATCCGGTTACACCCTTTTTTATTTACCATGTCGTAATATCTAGGTATACAGTATGCGCCAAAAGTATGGAATAAATTCAATAAAAACGAAACAATTATTGTTTGGTAAAAATCCTCGAACAGCTCGATATTAAATTTAAAAAATAAATAAATTAGCGAAAAATGAGATTTTAAAATGTCATTTGTTTTCGAGTAATGAAGTCATCGATTTTTTTTTAAATGGCAACACCATATTTTTTCCTGGATTCTGAAAGGTCGTTTAATTCTCTATCAGACAGTACTAAAATTTTGCCCTCTTACATAGGAAAGTTTTCGAGTAAATGACGATTGAATGTTAGAAAACGTAAATCAATTAAAATAAAGCAAAAACGTTATCAAGTTTAGTTATTCGAATTCCATAGTTCTTTTATGGATCACGTAGGTGAAAATCTTTGCAAAGTGTCATTGTCACACCGACTTTCTAGTAAGTATTGTAAGCGACATAGAAATTATTATTCAATTTAAAGTATTATGGCACATTTAACTGTTACTCAAAGAATTGAAATTTTAATTCTTATCGGATGCGGGAATATTACTAGAAATCAGCAGGGAGTTTGCGATTTATTAAATGAAAAATATCCAGATAGCCCTATCAGACAATCAACATTCAGTAAGTTAGAGTCTAAATTTAGAGAAACTGTCAATGTTTTAAATATTCCAAAACCTGGAATTCAAATCATTATTGAATATCAGAAACACAACATTTTGATAATTATTGTGGATAATCCTCATAATTCTTCACGATTGATTGAATTAAACAATGACACTAGTCAGAGCACAGTGATACGTATCTTGAGGAAGGAAAAATATCATCCCTACAAAATTCAACTTGTGCAGGAACTCAATGAAGATGATTCCGATCGCCGCTTACACTTTTGCGAAATTCTAATGGATTTATGTCAAGGAAATAGAAATTTACACCGGCAAATACCTTTTTCAGATGAGGCCACATTTTGTCTGAATGGTACAGTAAACCGTCAAACTTGCAGATATTGGAGTCGTGAAAATCCTCATTGGATGGCAGAGGCACATACCCAACACCCTCAGAAATTAAATGTGTGGGTTGGAATAATTGACGACAGAATAGTAGGGCCTTTCTTCTTTGAAGGAACCCTTACAGGACAAAGATATCTAGAGTTTCTAGAAAATGACCTTGTTCCAGCCCTTGCAGAAATTTTTCCTAACGATAATGACCCTGACATTCCTAACGATACCATATGGTTTCAGCAAGACGGTGCACTTCCGCACTATGCGCGCCCTGTACGAGATTTTTGGACAACTGTTTTCCTGGGAGGTGGATCGGCAGACGCGGACCGATAGAATGGCCTGCAAGATCGCCAGATCTTACACCTCTTGACTATTTTGGGGATGGGGATACTTGAAGTCAAAAGTGTACATTAATAAACCACGTAATTTAGAAGAACTTCAAAATCGCATTCGAGACGAAATACGCAGAGTTACCCAAGAAATCATTCAGAATGTGCAAGAAGAATTTCTTCACAGACTTGCACATTGGTGGATGGCAATTCGAACATTTAATTTAAGTATAACATTTAATCAATTGTATTTTATTTTACATACCTCAGAATTGGTCATTTTTATATGGATAAAATTTACGTTTTCTAACATTCAATCGTCATTTACTCGAAAACTTTCCTATGTAAGAGGGCAAAATTTTAGTACTGTCTGATAGAGAATTAAACGATCTTTCAGAATCAAGGAAAAAAATATGGTGTTGCCATTTAAAAAAATCACAAATGACATTTAAAAATCGCATTTTACGCTAAAATATGTATTTTTTAAATTAAAAATCGACCTGTTCGAGGATTTTTCCAAAAATAATTGTTTCCTTTTATTGAATTTATTCCATACTTTTGGCGCATACTGTAGATACTAATACCGCCAAATCTTTAATCAATTCCAGTTCTAAATAATTGCCTTTAGACATTTTTGTGGTTTCCAGTACACGCCGCCAATACTAATACAGATGTCACCTCGCTTTAATTTTTTATGTATATATTCCTTGTTCACCTTCTCCTGACGCCACTACATCATCCACAGAGCATACCAAATAACGGCGATACCCAGTATTTACAACACAGTCCTTGTTATTCGTTTTTCCCCACAATGCAAACTTAGATAAAGTCATAACCGTGCCGTAAAGCATAAACTGCAAATATTTTCTTTGCTTGGGTTATCTGGGAATTTTAACTGTTAAGTTTAATGTTTCCTTATTCTTTCAAACCGCATCTTTCTCTATCAAGAGAAGGCGGATATCAAAAGGGTGTAAATATAGAGAGTGAAACAGAGACAGTCTAATATAGTTTGCCATATTCTAGGGTCGTTTCGTGAATCCTTTTCCGTTATTAATATACAGAGTGTCCGGAAAGTAATGGGACTCAGATTAAACATAGCTTCCTGGGATCAAATAGAACCGATTTAGATAGACTTAGCTTAATCCAAAAGTGCCTCGTTTAGAAGTTACAAGGCTTCAAAGGAAAAAAAATGTTATCTTATGAGCATAATTAAGAAATTAAACGTCCAATCATGTTGAAATTTGGTACAGTTATGTTTTAGATAAGTACAAGCATTGAGGAGTAAGTAGTGCCGCATATCATAGAGGGCGCTCTCGGCAGTTTTTTGTAATTCATTTTTATCGTATCTTTTTGTTGATACTATTCTGATACGCTTGACTAAAAATTATGATGGAGAAATTAATTTTGCGTAGAAAAGCTATACTTGTTCCATGTTGATACAATTCACCGTTTTTTGTAAAATAATGTTTGAAAATTTTCCTCACATTAAAATAAAAATAAATTTTTTAATTCAACCAAGTTATCACTTGTCAAATTTCAAATTATTAGATTTTGTTACATTTTGAAAACATGATATGATCGCTGTTTATTATCAAAATCAATTTAATGGACTGCCAAAAGCGCCCTCTACAATATGCGACACTGAAGCCTTGTAACTTCTAGACAGGCACTTTTGAACTAAGTTTGTCTATATCGGTTCTATTTGATCACAGAAAGCTATGTTTAAGATGGGTCCCATTACCTTCCGGACACCCTGTATATTTAAAATGTCAGTACACTGTAATTCAAATTTTATTGCAGTTTGTGATTTGATTTAGTTAAGTTCCAGATGTGTGTGCTGTGTAATGTGAAATGTCTATAGCCTCAAGTACTATTGGCAATGGCGCCATTGCCGAAGAACAGGAAATTGTGAGGAATATGTTAACGATATTATTAACTATTCAATAAATAAGCACGCTCTTTCAACATTGGCGAAAATGGATATTCCGATTTAAAAAATTGTTGCTTATTAATATTTTATAATAAAATTACTCATTGTATTTTTTTCAAGTTGTAAATTACCATTGACAAGTATGTACAAGTAAATATGTTATATTGCTTGAGGAAGTAGAAGTCGATGATGTAATACGTCATCTGTAGGAAAGTTAATAAATTCTTCTTCAAAAAGGAAATACCGACGGTAAAGTATAGCTGAAGACTCAATTACCTGATTACAGTCCTTAGAAAAACAATGCATGACATGTATTTTTGGTATGTGAAACAAAATCGTTGAAAAACAAGAAATTGTAGTACGACGAAGAAGAACTAAAATAATTTCATGTAGCTGGCAAACAGATATATTATTAAATGGATAAGAAATGGGTAAACTAAGACAATACTGTATCAAAAGTTTGGCAAGATGGTAACGTTCAGAGTGAAAGAGAAGCATTTTTCGATAGATTTTCTACAGGATTAATGACGCCTTCTGGAAAAAAAAAACGAAGATTAATAATAATACACATTGGAGGCGATACGGGATTTTTAGAAAATAATTTGCACGTTTTCCAAATTTCAATAACATTAATTCATTAATTCACATATGACAATCACAGATACACTTATTTATAATCAAGAAAAAGCTTCTGTAAATAACCTACAATGACGCTATAGTACCCAAATATCAAAATAAATGTACCTCGCCACAATACAGCAACATGCAAGAAAAGAAAGGTTTATAAATTATGGATTGCATTTGATAAAGAAAAGTATTGCATAGAAGATCATCATGTTCAGAAATAATAACTAACAATTATCAATGTAATGAAATTACAGAATATATTTTTAGGTCAAATGACATTTAGGCATTTCTGTTACTCAGAAAGATAAATTGGTACTAAGAATTCTGACGAAACATGTCCACATTTTGAAATTATATAATAACACTTCGACAAAGAAAAAAGGAATCGTGATTTCAAAGCTTAATTCGCAGTTCTCACAGAATATTTGATTAAATTGTATAAGAATTGATATTCAGGGAAAACTCGATTTTGATGGCAAAAATCGCTGCCGATCGTCGATAAATCAGCGCTGAAAGAACGGACTCAATTGCAGACATCTTGACCTGACAGTGTTGTCAGATATTAGCTTCATCAAGTACCACGGGAAAAAGTAGCTTATACGTGCCACCTTTTATGACTAACTACCAACAAAGTTTCCGGAATATATATTCCGAGTGAGTTTTAAACGGTTCCTGTTCACCAGAATATTAATTTAAAACAAATAGTATATTATCTTTGTTGCCAATTGTTACCTTTTACCTGTTAATTAAGATTTAATTTTGTTAAAAGAATTTGAGAAATGATTTGTGCTTCTAACAGTCAAAGTATAATAAATAATCTTATTTTAAATTGTAGTGTATTTACAATTTCACATATTTATTTACCAAAAATTAATTGCACAATTTGTGTACAAAAATACTTTTAAGCTATTTTTTTTTAAAAGAACTCACTATTAGTATGAAAATATTTTCATGTATAGCAAAATTTTAAGAATTTATATTGTTTCCTTTTATGCCACCTTTCGAAAAAAAAAAGACAAACGACTTTGACAAGCCTTGTTTAACTTTTCCTCACTTACACGCGCATATCTTAAAGCCCATTTCGAAAGCATATTTGAGTCCCATCAAGTTGACTTTTTAGTGAAATTTTCTTTGTTTGAAAATCGCCATATTAGCGATAAATCGCCCTATCTGGCAACGTGGCGACGCGACGGCTCTCGCGAGCGGAGCAGATATTTTTCGGTCTTGAATAACAGAGGGTGACGTCACGACGGGTTGGCCTTGGCCTTTAAATCGAATCGTTTTTTTGCGAATAGTACTCTCCTGCCGTCGCGGATTCGGATTCCCTCTCGCGAGGCGAATCGCAGACTCTGCAGGATTATCCACGCCGTACTTTCGACCAGGCCAAATACAGATGTGTCAAATTTTTGTGTTCGCCTCGCCAAAGCTTACTGAATGTACGGGCCAAGAGAACGTTACTACAAAAAAAAACTGGTAAAAATTCTAGTTATACATACAGGGTGTCCTGATTATACTTCAAAAAAACTGAGATGTGAGTTGGCCTTGAAAAAATAGTGGGGGTAGTTCATATAACATTTTTCATTGAAAATTTAAGGAATTTTAACCATATTTTTTTCTAAATAATAGCCCCCAGACTGTCCACGCGCGCGTCCCTGACTTTTGTAATGAAACCGTTTTTGCGTTCTTAACACACGGTTGGTATTTACTCGTGCACAAATTTTGAAAATTTTATCTTTAGCCGATTGAAAGACAACTAAGAAAAACCCTCTTCAATATAACAACTTCAACACCCTGTATCTCGGAATCGCGACTTTAAAATGAGAAATGTTATATGAACTACCCCCACTACTACTACAAAATCTTGCACAATCCACTATTAAAAATATACTGTTAGGCCAATGTCTCATATTTAAAAAACTTTACTTTTTTACGGATTTATGTAAGAACAATACGGTCATTTGGCCAACCTCAAATCACACTATTTGCCTAATTTTTATGATGTACTTGATGAAGTCAATCGAGAAGTAGTTTCGAAGAGGCGTGACGTCATTGCCTCCTACAGCTTCGTATTTCTCTGTCACCAATTTGTAAGTTCCGAGGTGTAAAAATCCAACGGTAAGTTCTGAAATGAAATCGTTAATAAGCTAGGTTTTTCAAATAATGTAGATAGGTACTTAAGTAACTAAGAAATATGCATTTATTGAATTTAATTATTTAAAATTTTATATGAAAATATAAGATGTCAAAAAAATTATTATATTCTAACTAAAAGGAAACTCCAATTTCACACAATAACTACAAAAATAATTAAGTAAACTAATATTTAGCTTATAAATTTTATAATTTAAATTACATATTAGTTTTAGTTTATTTTATTGGACCACCTTGTAAAACCAAAAATTAAGCAATCTATAACATCGGTATCAAAAATCATACGTAGGTATATTGTTTAGCTTTAAAGGTAGGTTTATATACAATTGTTTGCAATAATGTCACTCTTTAATATTTGCAACTTCTTTTAAACTGCTGACATATTTATAAAGAAATCTACTTTCATCTTTTAACACTAGTTCTTAGTTGTTTCATTCACCAATAGAGATTTAATGAAATTTCTACTCAGAAATTCCACAAGTTAGTTCAAAAACTGTTTTGAGGGAGTATTATTATTGCAAAAGCATGTACCTACCTAAGAATTTAAACTTTAAATCAAGAATAAATTCTACGTAAGTATATGAGTATGTATTAGTATTATAAATTATTATTAAACTGATTTTATATAAATTATGCAACCAACACATATTTATTTGCTTTGGGTTCAAGAAATATATCGCGCTTCATTGCTTTTTTCCACAAGTTTTGCCTATTGGAATTCCGGCGTAACCAATAAATAATTTATTTGGACATTTAATCGTTGTACTAACCATTTGGATGCATTTCGTTTATTGTATCTAATCACACCTTCAATATTTTAATTTTCTATAATTGAAATAAAAACTACAATTCTAACGACGCTGACGACCCTCCTACGCATCTTAGTCTAAATGCAAGTGAACGGTAGCCGGGCATGCTATAGGAGGCAGTAACTTCACACAGCGGTTTACGCAAGTCTATGATCCCAAATTATTTTAAAAGCTTTGGAGGTGTCAAAAAATTATATATTTCATTTTCAGATGGCAGTAAAATTACAAAATCACTCAGAAAATGCAAAAGAAACTGAACGACACTATTCCACTCCGTGGTCAGCAGTTGAACCTTTTCGAATTGGATTCAAAGTTGTTGAATAGGTTTGTTCCAACAAAGAACATATTGGGATCCATATTGGTGGTGATAGGTAGGGAAATGGTTCTACGGGATTTTATCTTATTTCACCATAAACTAAAATGATATCCATTAACTCCGAGTTACTGTATACAGGGTGAGTCAGTCATAATGTCATTAATTTTAAGAGGAGATAGAGAATAATGAGTATAATGCGAATACGTGATTAAAAAAAATCTAAATGCATATTTACGCCGAAAAAAAATATTTTCAAATCATTATTTAAACCCCCATTTCAGACTGTCACTGACCGCTGACAGCCTTGGTCGTTTACAGCTCACAGTTCAACTCGATGTCGACCTGATGCAATGTTGTCAAGTTGTAATATTTTTCTATAGAGTACCTACCTACCTAGGTTTTAGACATCACAAATAAACGGTTGTACTGACTATTTTAGAATATCATTTTTTCTTGCTCAGTTCAACTTCAGCCAATAATAATTTAAAATGGTAATATCCAATAAAATCAAATAATAATAATCAAAAATTTAAAAAAATTTTGGGGGGAAAGAAATGCGGGAAATGCAGAGTGCTAAATGGAGGTAAATTTGGATAACACGCTGTTGTGTTAGACGTGTATGTAAACATGATGTGGCATCGATGGTTTGATACGGCATTAAATTGTCGTCGGGTGCGTTATCAGAAAGTTCGTAGCGCACCAGGAGCGTCGTGTTACTGATTTTAATAGGTTGATTGATTTGTTTATTTTTTTAAAGGTCGAGTAAACATTTTTTTTCGATTTTCTGCCTTTATTAGGCCTCCCGAATACGTGGTTAAAATTAATGACGTTATGACTGACACCCTGTATTTGCAAAACTAATCTATACATTATCGCAAAGAAGTTAATACTAAAACCATATTTCAGTATTCGGAATCTTCTGCATTCTGATGACGCTGGAAACTACAGTATAAAAGCGATGTGAAGGTTAAAAATACTACAATTTCAATGATAAGGATTTTACAAACAAAAAAAAATGTTTAGGATATTGACTCCGTTTTTCATGACACATGTATTCCATATTTTTTAGGTAAGTTGTGTAGATGATTAGGTAGATTATTTACATGTACCTATGCAGATAAAGGAGAAATAATGTAATTGCCGGTCCAGAAAGATTGGGGGTCTGAAAAGAAGTAAAAGGACTCATTTGTAATGTGTATGATTTAAAAAATATCCACTTATGCCATTGTTTGACAACAATAGTACATTGTAATGTAACGTGACATTAATTGTAATGAGAGAGGTGTGTGCATATGCTACGCGGCATGACAGCATTTTTATTACATTTACTCTAGCTGAAAACAAACGACTGTTTTCGTAGAGGCAGATAAACGTCAACTGTTTCTGCATTCACGTGTAGACGACTATGACGAATCAAATACGGTTTAAAATACGCCAAACTTGACATATACAATTGTTTACAATTATATAAAACCCTGTATAAATCAGTCCCAGCATAGATTTGTACAGAAAAAATCTATAAATACAAATCTAATATGTTTTTCGCATGATGTCGTTAGTTTTAATAATAAAATTCAAACAGATGTTATGTATACCGATTTTAAAAAAGCCTTCGATAGGGCCGATCATGATGTTATATTACAAAAGTTGCACAATTTTGGTTTTAGTATAACTCAATTTTTTTGCGTCACACCTAAGTGATAGATACTTCTCTGTTAAATATATGGATTCATGTTTCGAGAACAAGGCTTTACCAGGAGTACTCCAAGGCTCTAATCTCGGACCTCTATCTGCCGGATGTTATAAAGCACTCAACTTGATTATTGTTCGCTGATGATATAAAATTTTATGTGCCAGTGAGTAGTGATAATTGTTATCAAAAACTGCAAGAAAGTATAATGAAAGTGCACAGCTGGAGTATACAAAATAAATTATCTTTTAACGAAACTAAATGTTTCTTTATGTCACTGTCAAATAAGAAAACTTTAAATCCAAGATGGATTTGGACTGTTTAAATCGTATATATAAGGTTAGAGGTTTGAGTGTAACATATGATAATAAATTTAATTTTACTAGGTACACACATAGAATGTAATCTGTGCTCTCTGCGCACTATAGGACACTGTAGACAATTTCATAACATTAAAACGATTAAAAAGTTATATTTTGCATACGTTAGGCCAAAACTAGAATACTCTTCAAATATTTGGTATCCACTCGAATTTTGCTACAAATTTAATATTGAAAACTTTCAAGATAATTTTTTACGACATTTATATTACAAAACGTACAATCAATATCCTGATTTTGAAACTGTTGGAACAATAATTTTGAGAAAAGAATTTTTTGAAAGATCGGATAACTTTTTTCATATATTTTCAGGTATTAACAATATTGTGTGAAACTAACTACTCAGTGGACAAAAGTCCCAACCTGCGTTGAATTACACCCACAATATCTACCCATGTATTCCTTATTATTAGCTTTTGTAACATTTTTTACTGTTTAAGAAAGGTATTTTAAGCTAATATATATCAAATCTCCTACAATTCCTATCAATGAAGTCATATGTATGTTCTCTGATACCACACATCTAGGTATGCTGATGAACAATTTCACAGACAAAGCTCTATTCAATAATTATCTAAAGAATTTAATTTATTTAAATTTACTAACCTGATTTAATGGAAACACTCTATATATATATATAGTAACCTCTAGAGTGGGAACTCGAAATTCAACCACAATAGATGAGATCTGATCTATTTCTGCATTTTTAGGATTGCTTCATCAGGTGGCCTCCTTTAACTGGAGTCAAATATCTAACTATAAAAATTATTATACCAATAAATTAAAATTATTTGAAATTAAATGTCGTCAGATGTTTCTCCTGTAATGAGACTTGTTGTCTGTTGAGAATAAAAAAATATACGCGTACTAGATTATCGTGTCACAGAAACATGCAAAAGGAAGTAAACTTTTGTTTTACTACCAAACAACAAAGTTGTAGGATATACTAATGGCTCCGTTATTGCACGTCATCCCTATCACAATCTATTTTTAAAGCAGGTAGACAGTTTTTTTTATCTTTTACAATTATCTGAGGACCAACTCATTAAAATTAAAAGTCGTTTTGGTATAAAATCAGGTAGCCAGTTCCAAAACCGGTTGCTGTAGACGTGCATAAAAATATGATTATCGAATTTGGAGACTGTAATTGTATTGTATATGTAGAAATCATAGTTTTTATGTAAGTTCGTATCGTAATATTCAATGGTTTTGGAAATAAGCAGTTCTTTTCTTACTCATTCCTAGTACAAGATAGAGACAACAACTAGACGCGATTTTATTACTTTAATTTGCGACAACTCAATTTCCGCGGATGATACTTCAATAAGTTGCTTTATACCGTGCTTTATATTAAATATTTGTAGCCATTCTTAAAGTGTAATGTGATGTTTGTCTTATATTGATTATACATTTTTTGTATGTTTTGTAATTCACTGTAAGTCTATATCATATTTTTTTTTGTAAAATCCTTATAGTTTTCCAGTAAAAAATTATTCAATTCCAGGCGATTCCGAATTCCAGTCGGCCAGGTCGCAAACAGAATAAAATTTTCCGATTTCTTCAAAATATATACAGTTAAATAAATCTCTCTTTTTACTAAATAAATAAATTTATGGATAATATAGTGGTATATCTGCACGCTAATCAGACCAAATCACTGATGACACAGAATATAGTGTGTACTACTAGAATTACTCATTAGTATGGTCTCTCAAAAACTTCCTTGAACGTTATTCTTCAAACAAATGTCGCCGGATATGAATCATTGCCTGTAAGATCTGGGTTATCAAAAAAGTTTGAATACTACGAGGATTTCAATGTTTATATGGAAGATAAATACTATAATTCGCGATCAAATAATATAATGTAGCAACGTGATAGTTAAGTGTTTTAATTAAATGTCGCTGTCAAAGATAATTCTACCATGAGCAGATAATATCTGCATTACATGATAACTCATACGCTACAACTCAAAAATAATCCAGGGCAATGTTGTAAACAGAAAAGGATTACTCGGTAAAAGTTATTTTGGTCCATTGGGATTCAGTAATATTTGTAAGTGTTGTTGATAAAGTATTAACTGATTATTTGTTTCCGCAGGTGGTAAGTTTGTCAGGTGAGTGTATATGGTATTCAGGTTACAATGGATTTCTTTGTATCACTAGTCCATCTAAGATTATGGATCAAATATAAGGCAAAACTGATGTGATGTCTTGATATATACAAAGTGATTTAGTCATAATATTGATTTCAATCACGTATTTAACCATAATCACATCACAATCATATTTTTGGAGTCAGAATTATTGGAATTTAATAAAAAAAATATTCGCACGACTTTCTTAGTACTCAATGAGTTTTGTACATTTAAGACACGCTTTTCCAAAAATACTGACGACGGGAACAAGATATTTCTCCATTAATGAATGCTTAAAAAGACGATGTGACCATTGAACTGCAACTAGTTACTCATGGCTAATTGAACTTTGCAAGAAGGAATGTATCAGCTGAAGGAGACGGGAAACAACTATTTCGATACATTTAGAAGTTGTCAGCACAACATAAATTATACAACTCGACAGCATACTGATGAAATGACTTAATCGTTATAATTGATAAAAATTTGTACCGCATTTGAAGCTGATCAAACGGAATAATTAGGTGATTAAGGTAAGTCCGTTTAGATCAACGACAACGTAACAGTATCATTAAAAATATTGTGCAACAATAAATCGAAGGCGATTTAAATTTTGAATAAACGCCAGTCAGATGTTTCCTTTAAATTGAACTAGGAAACAAAAAAATCGCCATTAGTATTTATATGTTATTATTATTTTCTTACAAATGATGTTTATTTAGCTGTTTGGCTAGTTAGTATTTACTCTATTAAAATTACATAGCATCAATTGAACATGTATTTGTAGATACAGCAAGACAACGAGATTCCTGTATCAGAATGCATATTTAGCAGCGTAGGATGAAAAACATTGAAATTGAATGTACAATTTGTGGCGTCTTGTAAATTCAGTGCTGAAGCAATAGCGGCTTGAGGATGTTTCTCAGTCGTGGAATTCACTTTTGACAGCTTGTAACTCAATGATGAAGGAATAGCTGCTAGATGCTCTTCTTAGTCACGAAACATACTGTTACTGTTGTTCTCTTGGAGTTCTGATGAGGCATCTGATGCTTTAAGAATGCTGTGGACTATTTTCATTTTGTTATCCAAACAATCCACAATGTAAAACTCAGCTACCGCTGCGGACTTCCACTCACCATGCCTTTTTACGTTTATAATATTGGACCTGAAGTTGGCTAATAATGTGGCAGAAGAGCGACGAAGACAATGTCCTGTATACGCTTCGAGATTTGGGAGGCCTAAATAACAAGCGATCCCAAAGTTGTTGATACCCACACAATGCTTAATACATCTACCCCCTTTGTAGAATAAGAAAAACCCATCGCGAGGGGTATCTCTAAGACGTAAAATAACTTGACTTCGATAGATATCGACATATTTAATGTTTCTTTGTTGTTCACCACAAATTTTCTTGAAGCATACGTTTTTGTGTTTGGTATGGTTAATAAGCACCTAGTAGCGCTAGTTCTTTGCGGCGAGAAGCACCGGCAACTCCAAATATAGTGGCTACTTTTTTATAATATTTATGTTGTCTGGGGAACCAAAAGAAAATTTTCTATTTCCTTTCTTTCAAATTCCTTTGTTTTTTTGGCTTGTGACGAACATTTGATTTCTTCAAATATGCCGCTAGTTTGAGGTATTTTCCAATATCATTGCCCTTCTTTACTTTGAAGCATAGTTTAAACATCAAATACTTCGACCATAAAGTTGACAGAGGGTTACGTTTTTCAATATCGTGGAAATAAGCCAAAAATACCTTTTCTTTTATGAAATGTTCTTCTGAATTTTTGATTTTGCAGGAATTAATGCATCATTAACGACTTCCAATATTTATATCGGAACATCTGCTGAATTACGTTGGACACAAGCATTGTCACAACAGTACAATAGGCCTACTGTACTAACAAAACTCGTGCGGAAAAGTGCACTTTAATGTACTAGTGTAGAAAAGTACCACTTTTGTCTCGAAAAATCGTACGGAAAAATACACTTTTCCGCATGATCGTAGAAAAAAGTATTTTTTAATAATAAAATGCTTTGCTTCTTCTCTATGAAAAGCAGGCTGTGACGAGCGTATCGCAATTTAGGAAAACCATCCAACACCATAAGTAGCGTCCACGCAGCCTAAGAAAGCAGTAACAATCGACGAACGCATAAGAAGCCAACTAACTGAAAGCAACGAAACGCTGAATTGCGATGCAACTTGCATCCCGCCATAGTTATAAATAAATCAACAGCCGTCTCAATGAAGCCCCTACTTGTTCAGCATCGGTTATGCTTTACTTGGAAATAATTATTTTATGCCGAGACGACTCTGCCTGAACATGAAGAATTTTCTTTTCATCGTGTGGAGCCACTATTAAAGAGGAATAGTATGCGTTTGGAAATGAGAGGATGTGCAGCAATTAGGAATGAGTCACAGGCGCCCGGATTTTTCCGGACATGTCCGTGTTTTCCAGGCGTTCGGTGACGTCCGCTGGATTTTCATACAACGTCCAGTTTTGTTACAGCCGTATTTGGCGACAATTTAAAGTATCTTGAATCACTAAATCTGCATTGTTCAATTTATTTAAATGATAGTTGCAGTTTCAAAATGTTGTTTTTTACACTTCGTAGATTGAAAGTGCTATTTCATTCCCTCATTTTATCTAATTTAGCAATTTTATTAGTAAGGATTATAGCTGAGATTTATTTTATATTGCTATCGCCAATCTAAAAAAATATGTACAAGATGTCTATACATAGTTCTCTGGGAAAATTTCAAAGTATTCTTACTGAACAGAGAAAATTGATGAAATGTCTGATAATTAGAGATAGTGGAGCGCGTAGTTTAATAGGACTGTAGTTAATTTACAAATGAACATATTAACATATTCACAGAAAATATGTCGCCACATAATGCTATTATCAAATAGTAAAGTTAAGTCCAGGATAAAATACCTATAAAAATTAAGATACACGTAAAAATGACAAACTTTTGAGTTAAGACAAGGTTTCTATGGCATATTGGAAGTGGTTAAAACATTGCTATTACGTGCTTTTCTGTAGTGAAACCCAGCTAGCAAAGTAGTTCTATAAATTTAGAGTAATAGGAGTTTTATATTCTGTTAATATTTTATAGTTCTATTTAGAATACTAAATTGTTGCATTAATGTGGCACATGAGACTATTTTGCCTTCAGAAACTGAATTGTTTTTTAAATTTGTTGCAAGAACGTTCTTAGAGCATAATTTATAGAGCACTTATAAGATAACTGCTAATGTAGCCCTATAAGTGTGTACAATAACACAATTTTACAGCAACGGTGCTTATAGAATCAAATTACTGTAAAACCGATGCAAAATACTGCTTTATAGAATTATACCATCTCCTGTGACACTCTTATAAAATTATTCCGTAATGTTGCTTATAGTTTAATTATAGAACTATTGTATAAGGCGTTGTTAAGTTACAATTCTGCTGCGGAAAACCAATTACAAATGTGGAAGCTGCTATCGAGTCTTTAAAGCAGTTGTAGAGAATAATAATACAGTTGTTATAAAATCATTATAGAGTAAATAAGTAACAAAATCCTTTTTGTTCCATAAAGAAACGCTATAGAACTATCATTTTTTATATATGTAGGTTTCCCATAGCCCCATCTGACGAGACCTGCCTGTAATAGTACGAAATATTTTGATCAAAGTATAAAGATGAAATTTGTATAACATAGTCGTGACTTGTAAAAATTATTATCTGCTTGCAGAAAGAAAATTTCATTACGATAGATAAGATTTATTTGATTGCTAAGAGAAATTGATTTTCTTATAGAAATTTAGTAACATATTTAATTTAGACCATTCCAAACCTTAAACATTTTCACTTTTAGATGTTGAAGTTGAAGAATTTTAATAGATTTATTAAATAAGATTGAAATAAGTGAAATTACCATAATAAAATATGACAACACTGTGAATATTAAGTAGTTGCTTACGAAGCATATTTGCTCTATAATCATTGCAATCGACACAAAAATGTCATATTAGTGAGAATCCATTGGAAGTACAAGATGAAGCCTTTCTTTCTGTCGCCATATTGTGAAGAAGGAAACAAAAATATGTACAATATAAATAGGTTAAATGATATCAATAATATGGATATACCTACTTTCTAACTATTTTATGTACAGTTGGTTGTTAAATTCGTCAATTTAGAAAACATTTTTATTAAATTTCCAGCATCATAGGAAATATAAGGTTAACTGAGGGCGCGTCAAAAAATTACCATTATGTACCACATATTTCACGATAAAACTTTTTCCGCATTAAAATGTACTGCTCCCTGATGGACAAACAAACTAAGCAATTCGTAATAATGTAAGTAAGTACTCCTATGCAGGCCGATTAGGCCCATCTTATTGGTTCTTATTGGCCCGTCCATATTATTTCTAACATGTGCGATACAGAAACATTTTGTTTTTAAAAGATACAATTAAACGATTTTAAAGTTCTTTAAATATAACACCATGCAACACAAAAATTATATAGCGAAGTGCTATAGAATTTTTATGAGATTGCTTTGTAACTAACTGTGTTATAAAAATTCTTTAAGACTTCTATAATTATTTCCTGCAAGCTTTACAGAACCGCTTAAAGAACTAAAAAGTTCTATAGAACGGTGCCCATTTTTATGGTATAAGTGTTGTAAGAACGTTTTGAAAATGTTCTTAGAACAAACATTGCTCTATAAAATTTGCTCTGGAAACGTTCTTACAATTTTTACAGAACAAGAAATTGTTAGCTGGGAACGGCGACGTTTATCACTTAATATTAGATTGTGCAGGGAAAATGACAGTTCAACGAATGCTGTTGACAACGGACAGCATGGCATGAACTATATGTGGTTCCATATATTACCATATTTACGGTAACTTCTGGTATGTACCAGTTAAAACTTTACATATGTTTTCCAAAATGGTGTACCTTGCATTTTTAAACTAACTTTGCATTTTTTCTTTTATGGTACTACTGACTAAGCGTATATTATTGGCATCGTATATATTTTTTTGTACATCATTCATTATGTTAAATTGTTCATTTAGAGATAGTCCATGTGGTTCCAATTTCCTTATTGCACTAACTAAGAAAACATAGTATCTATTAATGTAACCTATGTCATCGCGAATATTTTGGTTACGCTGCAGCTTCTAACCAAGTACCTTCTAGTTATAACTCGTTCGAAAGGCAGAGATATGCTTGGTTAAGTCTCCTTAAAAACGTCCCTTCTTGTAGGCGCCTTAATGAAAACTTTTTTGACAATTGATACAAAAGTGTTTACTAAAGAGAAACTTTCCCATATTTTCTCAATTACAAGTCGCATTTGAAATAATTATTAATTATTAATGAATAAAAATATCCACGCGACACCAACTATTACAACGTTACGCAAATAACTAAAAGCGCAGTTCGAAATGCTAGTCAGCCGCGTGTTCGATCCTATTTGGCACTAACTCAAACAAATTCAACTGTTAAAACAGATTTCTGATATCTTCCTTTGTTTTCAATCTAGACGATACTATCATTTTTTTCTAGAGCGGTTTGTGAAATTTCCTGAAAATATATCAAATTTGATCGCTCTGTACATCAAACTGATAAAGTTGTAGACTTAAATTTTATTAGGGTAATTTTACAAACATTCATTAAATCACAGAATACAGACGTCGAGTATTTGCGAGATATTTCACAATATTTGAGATTGAAACGATTTTGACCTTTACAACATACATTCCCTTATCTTTTTGAATTAAATTGAAACCCTGAGCAAAACGTAAATATTCGTTGATTCACTATTTGACTAGAGATTTAATGCTATAAAAAATCTGCTGATATCTCCCCTCAAGGAGATCTAAGGTATCAATGAAATTCTCACAGATACACACATTACAGTCGCAATTGTTATGCCAGTGGCGTTTGAGACATTTTAATATTCAGAAATTAAATTACACTCATAATTAGTTATAATAATAACATTACTATCAAATTACAGGGAATTATTATCCAACATAAAAGAGATGTTAAAGTAAATGTTGCGTGAATAATATAATTAAATTATTTTCAATTGCATCTCATTTCCAGCACAAAGACAGGTATTGTAGGTAATGATTCACGAAATGGATATGAAAGTACGTAATTCTATACAGAGTGAAACAAAAAACAGCTCATCTCGTTAAATGCGCATGTTTGGCGTCGAAATATGAGGATTAACCCTATTTACCTAACATGAATGCCTCCCTTAAAAGATACAGTGTGGTAAAGTTGAACTTTAACATGGTTTTCTATATAATTTCTTGTGATTCTCGCGTATTACTTTGAAATTTGGTAGAGATACTTCTTGTTATTAACCAAACCCTCAAGAGTATTATTGTAAACGACGTTTAAAAAACAAACGTCGTAAGGGGGGGGGAGTGATTTTATCTCCCCACATATTTTATTACTCTTCATATTTTTTCACAAAACTCTTCATTTCAAGATAAATTCGTTTTATGGGCATGCAACGATAGTCGCAGCAAAAGGAGTTCTGTTGCGCTTAAAATAACATTTTTAAATTTCAAAGGAACAATTTATAATGTTATAACTTGTTCTAAAGTGTCCTAATTTTATACAGAGTGTCTCTGAATATAAGATTAGCCAGATGTGCCATTTTGACACATATAAATGTTTTTTATCAATGTAAATTCGTTTATTAAGAAGTTGCCATCCCACTCCTCCGATTTCAGTCCATTGGAATTAATGTATTCAAAAAGCATATTACAAATGCGGCTGAAAGAAATAGGTAATAATCACAGGTTTTTCAAAATATCAGATATTTTTTATTGCTCGTTTACTTATACATTTCAGAGGTGGACACATGGAGCAATAAAAATTTAAAATTTGTGAATTAAAATGTCAAAATTACAGTTTTTAATTAAATTTTAATATAACTACTTAATATGTTTCTTAAATCATTAAATTTCCTTAGTAAACAAATTTACATTGGTAAAAAACATTTATTTGTGTAAAAATGATACATCTGGCTAGGCTTATATTCAGACACACTCTATGTAAAATAAGTTAGAACAAAATAAAGCATTACAAATTGTTCCTCTATAATTTGAAATTTAAAAATCATTTTGCTGCGACTATATCTACTGTTGGTTGCATGCTCAAATACCGAATTTATCTTACAAAAAATTATCAAGAGTAATAAAATATTCTAAACAGAATTCTACGAGTATAACTTTATATAAAATTTTCCATAGTACGTACGTACGTCAGAAAAAGTGGGAGGATAAAAGAATCCCTTTCCCCGTTTCTACATTTGTTTTTTAAACGTCGCTTACAATAATACCTTTGAGGATTTAGTTAATAAAAAGAAGTACCTCTATAAAACTTCAAAGTGTTACGGGAAAATCTGAAGAAATTTTAGCGAAAAACAATTTTAAAAGTTCAACTTTAACACTGTATCTGTTAAGGGAGGCATTTTATGCCACCAAAAACATGTAGTTAACGGAACTTGTTTTTTGTTACACCCTGTATAATGAGTAAGAATACTGATGGAGGCTTCATTGAAAGGTTAAGTAAAAGTGTCTTTCACTCGTAGTTTTACCACTTACATTAATTAAGATTCTATAAGTATTAAATGAGAAAGAAAACAAATTTTAAACTGTTCCCTTGTGCATGTAAAAAGCAAGCAAGCTAGGTATGGTACTGACGAAAAAATATACTCATCCATATGGATACCAATGAATCACTTTGTGATGAGGATGACTCACCTAAGAACCAGATAAATTTCAGAATTACTAAAAACGGTTATGGGCATTAGTTTGATTTATATTCTTAGGCAGTATTTATGATTGATGTAGCTATAAGATTACTAGAAGCGGCACTGTATATTAGCTGTTAGCATTGGAAACTACAATTATACTTTATTCTTGATTTTTATGAAATCACTGCTATAGTAAATGAATTTAAGACTCACAGTAATCCAAAATTGTAATATTACATGGTAGGTTGGAAATTTATTGCCTAAGTCAATAATGTGAAACAACACATCATTTTCCATTGTATTTATGTATTTATTGCCAAACAAGGACATTTCAAGTAGAAGGGCGGAAGGATACAGAGGCTGAAGAAGAACTGTCCTTCTGAAGTAAAGACAGGTGGCAACCCTAGTATAAAGTACTGTTAGGTACCAGTTCTATATAGGACCGTATAGGACGTAACTTTCGATTTCTTTTATATTATTATCTTGGGCTTTACTAACTTTACTATGTAATTTTCATGTAAGATTTATATCCATTTTTCCATTTTCATTGTAATGTTTCTATATATTACCTACAGAAACAGTAGTTTGCATTGGTACAAATGTTTTTAGTCATTATTTTTTGCAAAATCACGAATTAATAATAGTATTTAATTTTAAACATTAACTATTAATAAAATTTAAAATTAAATACTGAAACTTATTAGATAACTGAATACCTAGACAATAGACATATTTACAGAAAACAAATATATGTATTGTTATTTTGCCTAAATTAACAAAATTTGTTAAGTTGTTTTCTAAAAGTATAATAATGAATGAATAAAATAAATATAAGTACATAAAATAATATGACTAAGTACAAATATTTTAAGAGGGGATAGAGAAAATTAAGAATTAACGGAATAACCCTTCAAAAAAATTCCAAACTTATTTATAAAGCGAAATAAAAATGTTTTCAAAACTTTATTAAATCTATTTGTTTCGAAATTATATTAAATATTTATTTAACGCCGCCTATGCGACTTGTCCGTCACACATTTACAGAATCAGAGTAGGTAACATAGGCAACTATCAATACGACTGTAAAATTTCCAGTCATGTTATAATTTAATTCCTGTGTTTGCCATGTGTTTACGTTGTAGTTTTGTGTTCTTCTTCAGTTGTTAGTGCCTTTTTTAAACATTTCATTATCATCATCAACCTGATTAAATAAAGAAATTTGTGTTGGGTGCAGATACTTTCCCACAATATATTTCGATGGTTATGGGACAAGACTGCCGCGGGTACATTAAAAGTTTTCTATTATCTATTCCTTTCGTTCGATTTTGTTATAATAAATAGGTATTTTATCTAGCTGTACCTACGGGAAGTGTGTTTTATCGGTAGTGAGTAGTTATAATGAATGAAAATGTTGTAGTTTTGCCAGTTTCTAACAAAATAATGAAAAAAGGAATGCAAAGTAGTGGAGCTCCCTGGATTAACTGTTACCTACCTATCTATCAGGTATTATTACTAATAAGAATACTAATTTTTGTCGTTTCCGCATTTATAAATGCTGCAAAAAAACGACCGCATGGTAGTAGATATTGTCGACATATCTATGGATCTAAGCTAAGCCATCTCAGTCGATATTTATCATAGGCGCCAACTTTCCGTAAAAAAGAGGGTTTTGCCCCATTTTTTTAATATCGAGCTAAAAGTCTGGAATAACGTTTTTATTGTCTTTTAGACCTTCCTGAGTACGTGATTAAAATTTTAGAACATCGTTACAAAATTATATCATTAAAATATGTAATTCTATTGGATTTACTTGGAGTTTGTTGTAGTACAGTATTATTTATCTTCATTTTTAGAAGTGCAGATAAAGCCATCACAATTTTTTTAGGCAAACTGATAACATAATTATATAATGGCTGAAACCGAGCTATATTAACTAGAAAGTTTAATTAAATATTTCGCTTCATTGGCCAACCTCGGAAATGGTGTTTCAAAATCTTGCCGTAATTCATGGCAAAGCCATAAATGAATGCAAAACAATTTGTTTGTTCGCATACCACAGCCGTAACGTTAGGAGGGACACTGGTTTCTTTCCCACATTTAATTCACGATAAAGTCCTTCAAACTGAAGCTCTCTATTAGTTCAGATGAAGAATTGTTAATTTCTTCGTTTTCGTTTATTCATATGCATGGCAACTCAACATAATGGTAAGAAATTACATACATAGTGAAGAAATCTTTGTTTTCATTGCCAATAATACTCTACAGGAAAATGAAACAAAAATTACGTTAAAAATATTTTTTTCAACATACAAAGTATATTTTTATAGGTAGGTATCCAATACTTTGGTCTTCAATACGGCCCAACTAATGGAAAGTGATCTGCTATTTCTGCAGGCACTATTAAAGCAAAACCTGTGTCACACTAAGCAACCCCTAATATTTTATTCGTCAGTCAGATATACCAATTTCGACCGATAGTAATTAGTCTTCATTTAAAACCAAATATAACAATAAATTTATCCGTTTTAAATGTGAAAAATTTAGAAATATAATAATTTTGTAAAAAAAATTTTTAGATAAGTTTTGAGTCACCCTGTATTAGGCCATTACTTAATAAACACTCTGTATAACCAGTCAGTTCGGTTAAATTACTTTATGCACTCCTAAACCCCGTGTAATATTACAAACATTTGTTAACAGTGGACTATAAATAATGAAGCGAGTGAAGAGTATATGCCAAACAACATTTTCAGTTAAACTCATTCAATTAACCTTCCCAAAATCCACCTTGGTACGCCCCTGGTTACCACATTACGTGAACTTTTTTGTATGCCGCGGATAAATCGAAAAAGAATATTTTGTCATCGATAGTTTGACGACTATTATCTTCATTATGATGTAACGCACTATTAAACAAACATGTGATTAGCGTTGGCAGCACGTTTCTTTTTCTTTTTTTATTGCCTTAATGCATTGCACAAAGCAGGTAGACTTCAGAATACGCATTGGTAATGTGAGGCTAATGCAACAAGCAATCGTCCCACGCCAAATGGCAAAATAAGTGGATATTCATGGTTGTATTCACTGAAATCAGATAAACCAGTATTTGGTGATTCTCGCGTGAGCAATTTTGAAGTTACGATAATTTTTATTATGTACTATCGACAAAAAAAGTCTTACATTTTTTAGCCACGACCACTATATTAAGAAGGTTTAATACATCTATTTTCCGTGGATTAAAAGCCTTTTAATACACTGGTGAATTAGAATAAAATTATTATTAACATTAACATTTATTTCAAGAACCATCTTGTCATTTTGAGGAGCTTCTGAAGGACTGGAGGGGCCCACAACTTTGCCAGGTAGAACCTGGATTTTTTCAGTAATTACCATCTTGCTGGACAGTGAAACTTAAATATAACTATCCGCTCCCCTAGTCGATTTCCAACCACCACGACGCTTCTCAGTGGTAATATCACCCCCAGAATTGACCAGTAATGTTGCCGAAGAACGCCGCATTCCATGTCTGGTAAAACTTTCTGGATCAGGGAGCTCAAGAAAAGTAGCCACTTTTGAAAACGTTTTCGAAATTGATGCCTACATGTTGTGTAGTACATCTTCCAGCCACATATCGCAAGAAAAATATCCCACCGGCATTTTTAGGTCGCAGATTGATGTATTTTCAACACATTTCTACAGCATTGACTGAAAAAGGTTTTTCCGTTATCGAGAATCTTCTTGAAATACTTGTTTTTGTATCCAGAATGAGTACGTACAGGTAACTGCATTCAGTGGCGTAGCCAGAAATTTGACATGGGGGGGGTTCAGTGAACAAAGTATTTCAGACTAGATTTTTTTAATAAAAAAAAAAATAATTTTTAATAAATTGAAACAATAAAAAGTAAATAAAAAAAATCTCATCATAAACTGTAAATAATAAACAGGTACGAACAATATTTGTTACAAAAATGACAAAAATAAAATTAGAACTTAGTTGTAGGCAGGGTTGCCACCTTTTGAATTTTAAGATACGGGACACATTACTTTTTTTTAATATCAGTTAAAGAGGGGAGGGAGGTTAGCCCCGCAGGGGAAAATGTTGAAATTTTCAAGGTCAAATTGCTTAAAATAAGTCTAATCGCGTAGGGGCGATTGGGACAATCTAGCGTTTTGCGATACCATAATCCTCGAATTGGGTGCGAGCGGGTCAAATTCTGTGACAATATTTTTTTTAGTAGTTCAGAATCTTTTATAATTTTTGGTAAAAGTTTGAGCCCACAATCTAACGAATTGTAAGATTGACTATGCTTAACGCAGTGGTAGATTTGCCCAAGCTCTGCTGCAGTAACATCGATAGTTTCTTGAATATTTTCTCTGTTTGCAAAAAATTTTGTTAAAACTTGAGAAGATTTCGACATTTTCGCGTCTTCTATGCTCTTTTGTATTAGAGTGCTGTTTGACATCACTAAGGCTACCGTGACTAATTGAAAAATCCTTTTTGCATACTAGACATCTTGCAGAAAAATTGTTTGAACCCTTTATTAGCCAAATATACTCAGTCTGCCACGTTGGTCGATAGCTGCAGAGGCGCTTTGCTTTTTTTGGTGGCGAGATGGTCCTTTTCCGAGGTCTCCATTGTCCCTATTTTTGTCGTGTTTTTCTAAATATTTATACATATCCTTTAATTTTTAAATGATTTAATGATGAACCCTAATGTAAGGTTGCCGTAGGAGATCTAGTTTATTGACCGCGTTGCCAAATCTTGGCGAATAGAGTGATTGCAGGTTTGTAGTGAGACATTACCTATATGACCCAACCAACCCAACCAACCCAACCCATGGGGAGGGAGGTTTTGACCCCCAAATCCTCCCCGTGGCTACGCCACTGACTGCATTTGTCTTGGACATGGGTGATATCCAAAAAGGTTCATTCATTACATCGACATGCACCTGCAACTCTCATGATTGTTGCAACCTGTAAAGCGTTCAAAATAAAACGCTCAATGTATAAACTGAAATATTATTTTCTACCTTAACTTGTAAATATTCCTCATCCGGTGCTTTTTTCAAAAATTCTTCGATTTGGTTTCTCTCCAGTATCTTTGCCTTCTTTGGTTTATAATTTCTTGATTCTACTTTCAAATATGAAGTAAGTTTACCATACTTCGAAATATCAATACCTTTGTGCACTTTCAACATTGATTTTAGCATGGAATATTTTGTCCACATCGAAGAGGCAGCAAACCGTTTCTCCACATTGAAAAAGTAGGATAGTAGCACCTCTTCTGTAATTGCTCCTTCTCCTATGCCCCTTTTTTTCGCCAATTATCGAATTCCACCAATTTCTTCTCGTACACACTTTTGCTTTTCGCTGGTAACAGACGTAATGTTGCTTTTTGGGCTTCTTACTGGACTTCAGCCGGAACGAATTCACTCATTTTTTGTGTCGATTTTGCAAATTTTGTTGCACTCTTGTTGGCATAGAAACGATCAGGACTTTCTAGTATTCAGCTGACAATCAATATTCTTGATTAAAATAAATTTGGCAAATACGACATTTTTCGAAATCATAATTTTTTACCTGCTCTCCCACAGCTTTCACTCTTCTAATTGACCGGTTTTGGCTATGGTCGTAGATAAAGCATTGAATTACATTCGGGAAATTAACCAACTTTTAATGCTCTCAAAAAAATTGAACCTCGCGGTGCGCCTCGAGTGTCCATTTTCTATTGTGGATAAAGACTTTTTAATTAATTCCAGTATATAATTAATAATTATTTTCTTATTTATTTCTATCTATTATACGGTAGCATTTTCCAAATTTACGCGTATAAGTTAAGATTCACCCTGTGCAGTAGTAATGTAGGGACATAAATTATTCAAACTGTTCACCCCGCCTTGAAACGTACCCCAAAAAATATTTAACTCCTCCCTTTCGTTATCTCTAGCGGCAGGCAGATGCTTTCAACAGTCGCAGACGCGTCGGCGTCCTTAGGCGTCCCGGCGTCTCGCTCCTTATTGGACTTTGAACCGTCCAATAAACCACATAACGCTGCCTCTTTACTCTGCCAATTGTGCAACATCTCAGACACGTAGCAGAAAACTGAATCTGTCGTTGAGTGGTGTGTACGTTTCTCCCTTGGGTGATATTCAGCATTAAATGAGAACTGCAAAATGTACACATTTATAAAATTTCAGAGATTATTCATTTTACTTTTACGATTATTTAAAAAATATGCTTCATAAAATGTAAGATAAAATTTGGATTCGAGAACACGATACTCATGTTTGATATAGGAGTTATGATATTTCCTATAAGATATTTCTCTATGACATTCCGTTTTCCTGATACAGAGCATTCTACTTTAAAGAATATTATATTTTCTTTATTACCTACTAAATATTTCTCTTTCAAATTTGGTGTGCAGTAATCATAATAAAATGTTAATATTCTAACGTAAATAATTGGTAAAATACGATCTACGAGAAAAGATGGATTGGTCGAGGTGGTCCAGCTGCTTGGCCAGCTCGATCGCAGGATCTCAATCCACTAGATCTATTTCTTTGGGGCTTCTTAGTATATGTAGTGTATGCAGCATTTTTTCAGAAAAAATAATCAAAAGTTAATATTTGTATTGAAAAAAATACTTTTTACCATTGGCGTAGTTTCGGGGGTTCAAGGGTGAAGGTTGCCCAATACCTACACCACTGACTTTAGTTTCAAAAAGTGATTCACCTCAAAATATTAACCTTTTATTGTGGTTACTGCATACTAAGTCTGAAGGAAAATATTTATTTGTTTATAATTTATAAAGTTGGAACATACTGTATCAGGACAACAGAGAGTCATAGAGAAAATTTTTATAGGAAAGACCCCTATTTTTTACTCATGCTCTATCTTTCCTCAGACGTCTGGTGTTCTCTCAAGGTTCAGTATTAGGCCCTCTATTATTTACAATACCTATCAATGACAAGCCTGTAAGATGCATTTTATATGCACACGATGCATAAATAAAGTGGAAATTAATTGCCTTTCAACACTTAACAAGTGGGAGCTTCTTTAGATATATTACAAACTTCGAGATATTGAGTTTTCTGTTCTCTTACATGTTCTATATTCTATATCTCTTATTTTATGTTATTGCTATTAAACATGAGTTATACAGTATATTTCACTACGATCGGCCGCGATCGATGTATCGAAAACTATATACAGTGCGATTCTGAACATTTGGTTACATACTTATTAATGTGATCAGGACCTACTTTATTTAATATTCGAGTTTTTAACAATTTTATAATAGAATCGTTGTATCTCGGAAACCTTAAGAGATAGGTATATCATTATGTTCCAAATTTGATTGCTTTTACAACTGCGGAATAATATACTGAGTGTTATATTTGAAAAATTGACTTTGGCAACATTAAATTGTCAAATTGACTCCCAATTGTTGACGGCTCTCTATGCTTCTTAGAGATTATACAATCATTTTCAGATATGACAATATATGTTCTACTAATCAAGATACATTTTTAATATGCGGTGCTACAAATGTAACGTTCTTCTTAAAACTATAAATATCTTGAAAACAACTGAATTTAGGTAGGTATAGATGATTGCATACAAAATTGATTTAAAATTTAACATAGAATACAATAATGCAATCATACACAGACTGTTCCATTTAAAATAAGCAAGAGATACTTTTCTATAAATCGATAGCAGTCTTTCATGGTGGAACACACTGTATATTCTTTTAAATATTTAAATAATACTTTCATTTAACTATGAAATTTTTTTTTGTGGCTTATTTATTTTTTCTATTTTATTTTTACACTTGACTTATTCTATAATTGGGCTTTGTTCTTTGCATATTTTATAGTAACATACATAAAAAATAGTTGTAATAAATAAATGATAATAATGATGCTGATGAAAATTTACTGGATTTTCGTGTATAAATTTCTATTACGAAATACATTATCTATAACTAAATACCGTAATCTTAGATAAAAATAAAAAGAAATAGAAAACGACCCCAGTTTCTTGGTAAATACATTATGGTTGATCTAAAATTATTCCAATATTTACTCAGATAGCAACAGATTTTTTTGATTTTTATGTTTAGTTTCCATGAAACTTACAATATGTCAACAAGTTGTAGACATTGCTTTAAGTGATGTGCATCATATTAATATTTAAATATTTTCTCAGAAAAATAATGACCCCAACACAACAAGGCACTTTTATAAAGGGTGAAGTCGTATCAGGACGCAATGTTAATTGAACGTCAGATAACAATTGTTATTACTTTAATTTCTTTGAAATTATTACACAATGAGAGGTTGAGATAATGTACTGGAAAAAATTAAACTACGTCAAAAGCGAAGACATGAAGATTACTGGTAATCATTGTTATTAAATAAGAAATTGTTTTAATTATCGTAGAAGTAAACATCTCCGGTTTAATTGGTTTAATAATTATTAATGAACACTCGCTTTTTTCTCTCAGTTATTCATAGGAAATGAGTAAAACTTGTATGGTATCTAACGGTAAATATAAACATATCTTACAAAAGTCCATATTTTCAAAAACAAAATCATATGATACATACGCATATGCATTAATAAATATTTGGTAGTTCATAAGTGATAATAGTTTTTATTTATTCTTGTGTAGTATATTTTAAAATTTGAATTCGCAGTTTTTGAAGACCTTGCATTATTTTTTGGAAAAGATTACAAATAATCAGTACATACAGATTTGGAAAGTGAGGATCTTGATGGTGAATTGTATTTTGCCGCTTGCGTGTATTTGTGTCATGCTACACGCATACTTCGACCACAGCCTGTTTGCATCAAGCAGTGGGAAAAATTCAGTGCATGAGAATAATTTCAAAGAAGCGTGAGGTTTGGAAAAAAGCATGAGATGGCTTAATTTATCAAAAAATACCTCTTGACACAGCTTAATTTTTAATTACTTTTTTAATGCCATTTTTATTTTATTAAACATCATTATGTTCTGCTATTTTATCATAATATTACATTGTAAGTAGGTAGTTACAGGTACTTACTTAAAAGTTATTAACCACGTAACCTTTCTAATTTATTTTATTGTTAGGCCGGGCGAACGTTGAGGCGCAGTTGACGTGACGCAGGGTGACTCACGGGTCGTAAAATCTGTTGTTTCCAGAAAATGTAGGTGCCCTTACGGAATAGAGTTAAGAATCACTGCAATACAGCGTGAATACAGCACACACCGCATATCCGTAGACTGTCATACCCGTTTATGTATTCATTGCTAATTATTAAGAGAGCAGTCTACAATAAAGAACATTTCAAGTACCCAAATATTGTAGATACCTAGCTCTATCTATTCAATTTTGTCCTCGATTTTGCCTTTATTTCTCGTTAGGTCTTTGTTTTGGTAGATTTCAAAGAGTAATTTTAATAATTTTATTATTTCTTTTTGTGTCTATTAAAAAGCATGAGATTTCCTCGGAATGCATGAGATCTGACAACACTGGCATCAGTTGACCGGACAGTTAGATTTGGCGATACGGAACCGATTACCGTAGTAGTGGGGAATGCTAGACCAATGCACGTCGCCGCCCCTCTTAAAGTTCGTACCTTCCCTGGAATGAAGCGGCAATTTCTACTTTCTCTGTAAAGATCCGCAATTTCCGAATCTGTATATACAGGGTCGCCTGTTTCTCACGAGTCGCCATTGGCATCTAGGAAATTATAAAATATACAGAGATGGTTCAAATTAGACAAAAGTCTTTTCATGACCATTATTTGTTGCCGTTGCTGAAAAATTGTGATATAACTGAAAATAGCGATTTTAGAGAATGCCATATAGCGTCAATATTTCTCAATCAAAATAACTGTAATTTGGTAAATAGGGATAAAAATAAATAAGACACCAATTTCCACTTTAGTAGTATAGTGAAATTTTCTTTCGATGAAAATCTAGAGAGGGTCTAATCGCTAGCTTGTAGACAAGCGCGACGGGCAAGGAGCAACATTTCATAGGCGCACTTAATTTGAAGGCGATCAGATATAAAAAGTATAGAAAATAACAAAAATAATTGCATTACGTAATATGCATTTTTAGTATAAACAGTGATATAACAGTTTTGGCCAATTTCGAGGCGTTAGATAAGAATTATTTCCAAATTTAGGCTAAAAAGCAGCAAAAACTCGCGTAGGGCTTTTATATTTTCACAGAGACTGTAATAAATTTTATCTTTCGAGCAATCCTACAGAAAAATTTAGCGGCGAAATGTTTCAGAATTATGAGGCTCTGAGCCATCTTGCTGTTTATAATATTTATAATGTAATAGATCATCAGTGCATTCTCCATTTCCAACCCTAAAATATTTATTTATGATAAATAAGTCTCCCCACGATAAGAAGAAGAATAAGCTAGCAAGTGTCGAATATGTCACAATGTTTGTTGATTTTTGTTTTGTCAAGAACTAGATTTGTTATTAAAATTATTGAGTCTTTAATTTTAGGTTTATTCATCAAATAAAATAGCGTTACGTATTCGTATTTTGGTGTTCGTAATCCGTCTGTTACTGTCAAGATCCAATATGGCTCCCATAAGAAAAAAAGAACAATTGCATGCTGCACAATCGAAACTCATGGCTGTATAAATTTTCTTTCGTCGAACGAAAATCGATTCCTCGTTTATTCTTATGCCCATGTACACAGTTCAGATGATATGATGTCATTTAGAAATAGATTAAAAAGAGGAGACCCCAGTATAGATCCTTGTGGCACGCCCGACTTTTAAGAAAATTCAGCAGACTTAAAACATGACATTCCACATATTGGTGCCTGTCCTGAACGTATGATTTGAACAGATTTAATAAACTTTGTTGTTTGTTTATACCATAGTCCTTATAAATCATGGACCGGCCCTAGAAAGAGAGGTCCGCTGTCCTGATGTGTACAAGAGAGATGAAGCTAGTCCGGGCAAAAACAGATGTTCTATGACAGAAAAATATATAAACATAACCTGACAAAACCTTTCCTGTTAATATTGTTAATGATTTGTGTGCCTTTTGTGATTTAGTTGTGTTTAGTGTATTTATTAGCAATAGTTTTTAAAGACTCATAACCTATGCATGGTGGAGTCGGTCTGTCACCGTAAATGTCATACGTCTGTCATTTACGGATTTTGTTTTTTTCGGCCAATGATCTGTGGGTTTTTGCCCGGACTAGCTCTATCTCTGTCGCACACATCTGAGCATCAACGATTTGTATAGGCAGAAAACGGTTTTGGGCGCGTCCATGATTTATAAGGTCTATGGTTTATACACACCATAAAACCAATAAAAGGACCTGAATTTTCGAATAACCATAAAAAAAGTCTCAAAGACTAAGATCTGGTGATTTGAAAGACTACTCTATTTTTTTCAACTACACATTCGAATCTCAAACAGAATAGTTACTGATCAAGAATTATCCACAAAATTACAACAATCCTAATTGATAAATTCACCGGTTTCTTATATCGAACTGAATGTCGCTAATAGCATAATTTCTCGACCGCGAACAATTCCAATAAATCAATTTAATTGCGAAATGGATGTTTACAAAAGCGTTCTGCTGATAAAAAAAAGCGAACGTGATTCAAGCCAAGTTTTGTCCGCCGGGACCCAAAACAGGCCGATAAGGCGTAATCAAAGGAAACCGTTTGTATCAAGCTCCGCTCTCCACCGCGTATTTTTAGTTTTCCATGCCCGATAATAAGATTAAGGTTGTTTACCAGGAGGAAATAAAAACCACTTAATGCTTGTCCCAGTTTCGACACGACGATGTAATAGTGATGATGATGAACTTTATCTATATTTGTTGTGTGTTTCAAAGAGATCTGTACTAGTTCTTTCGATAATATTTACCCGCTGCGGCCTAATAGTGTTCCTGAAACGATTTATCACATAGTGGCTATATACAGGGTTTTCAGTAAATAATGGGCCAAACTTGAGATGTATATAGTTTGGATAAAAATAAGCTGAATTAACTCAACCTACCTTAATCCAAAAGTTGATACTAACGGAGCTACAGGGTGTCAAAGGTGAAAAAATAAATCACATTTTCTTTATTATTTTTCGGTCGCATCGACCGTATTTTATGAAATTTGGTATAGGGGGATTTCTTGGGACTAGAAATTCGAATAGGTCGACGATTTTGGTGTATCTGCTAGAGGGCGTCACCAATGATGGTTTGGTCCCCTTTAAATCGCTACGACTTTTTTGTGCTACACTGTATCTCATTTTGGAGTGGAATAAAAGGTACACATTGTTGATGTCGCTAGAAGCAATGGTTTCTGAGACAAACGCATCTAAATCTCATGATGCATGCAATTTATCTAAAAGCAAAGTCAAATTGTTGCGTAAGTAATGGGCCATACTGTAACAACATAATAATGCGACCAAAATAAGTTGATTTGCTTTAGCTTATCATAAGAGATAAGAACGAAAATATCATTTATTTCTTCAATTTTGACACCCTGTATCTTTGTTATTATTGATTTTAGTGGATTTTTGGATTTTTTATACTTTAGCTTATCATAAGAGATAAGAACGAAAATATCATTTATTTCTTCAATTTTGACACCCTGTATCTTTGTTATTATTGATTTTGGTGGATTTTTTGATATTTTTAGGATATTATTAGGTTATTCAATATATGTTGGCATTTATCTGGGTTGAAAGTGACATTTGTCTAAGTGGAAAGTAATCACTCCACCCTGGTAAATGTCACTTTCCATCTGGATATGTCAGAAATATGTTTCTTTCAAACTTACTATAAGTTTAAAATATCGACCTTACTTGTATGGTTGTAAATAAAAATAACTTCAACTTTGCTACCCTGTATCTTATACCATAACAAGATTTTAGTAACATGATGCTCCTGCTCTATGACCCGTTGGGTATTAATGATCCACCCCGTATATAAACAGAAATTATTTAATGATAATGACATAAAATACAATGCAGAAATTGTTTTAGTTGATTATGTATATCATTGAACAAGTTACGTAAAAATTTATACCTATGTTTTTGTGTCATTAAATTTATTTAATATTTAAATTTGTGAGAAATAATCACACAATATTAACTTACAAAATGCACAGCAATGAAATATGTCATAATTATTTACACAAATTGTTCTTGTCACGATGTTAGAACCAATTTAGAGTACTGTTACGCACAATTGGAGTACAATTTTACAAACGTTTCCCTCTGCGTAGTATAATAGAATTAAACTCAAACAAATCTTCTTTCATTATACATTAAGATTGTTTCTATTATATCATTGTAAAGAAATCACGAAATATGAATTATTCATTGCACAGCAGAGATATAAAAAAAACCTTAAAATGTGTAAGACATTAAAAGGAACTGAGAATAATAGCACACATTAAACTACCTTGAAAATTATATGCTGCCTTCTTGTCGTTTCAGAGACTAAACACAGATTTTGATCGTGCTAGGATTCATCTAAATCTGCGGTCCTCAAACTTTTCTGGTCTGTCATTTGTTCACACGAAGGCAGATCAGAAAAATGTTAAACTAGATACTTTTAATGCGTTAAAAGCTGATGATTATTACAAATATTTTACGTTTTCTGAAATATTCAATACCTATGTTTCTTACTAACATATTAGAAATACGATAGATTTTATTTCATTATTATAATTCAATAATTTACTATGCGAGTTACATTTTTATTTCTAAATAAAACGCCTTGTCAGAAGCAGAAATATCTTTTGCGCAGGGCGATTTTTTAGTGGAATTTCTCCATCAATCCTCTAAATGTGAATTATTCATCCCTTTCTAAGTGTATTGTTCATCCATCATCTAAAAATGTATTGCAATGCATTTCATTTGTATGCATTAGAAAATATGTTGAACTGTTTTCGGTAAAATTGACATTTTTTTCTTGAAGCATTAAGATATATTTCTTGGCTTTGGCAAATATTTGTGGATATACGTATCTCTGTGAAAATAAATATTTTAGCTCTATTTTTAGTTAAAGCAAATTTACAATTAAAATTAACGTAAATACGATTAATGTTAATATATGTTGTAAACTATTTTTGCTGCCACAAAGATAAATATGTTGAAATGAATGTTGTATGGTTTAGAGACATATGTAAAGAGTGATTTTGAAGCAAATATCTGAAAAATGTACCGTTTCAGTTTCTATTATATTTATAAATTGTGTAATATTAAGCGCATAAGCTGCAAGTGGACACGTAACGAAATATGCTTTCTTAACAAATATCCTAAAAAGAGTCCTTACTAATAAACCGTAAATGTTTATCTACCACACCTTAAAACAGCTAAAACGTATTAGGTCAGAGGTTAGACGTCAGATGACACATGAAAACTTTGACTGTAGAATTTTATAATAAATTGAGTAAAAGTAAATATAGAACAATCGTTTTCGGCAGGCGAAATGGGCAATAAAACATTGGTAAAACAAAATGTATACATTTATTTCATTTTAACTTGTACCTTCTTATGGCAAGTATAACTGGATGGGAGCTGGCGGGCTAGGAAGGACATCTTCTACATTCTACAACACATTCTAACTATTCCAAGTTCGGCTCTCTTCAACCGTTTGTTTTTGACACCAAGTACATCTTATTGGCCATCCTTCTCTAATGCAGGTAATTCCTGACGTGAGCATGACTTAGGTATATTTCAAACAAGTGGAAAGGGCCCATAGGTATACGTCGGAGTTCACCAACGTTTCTATTATAGTTCTAAAGTAGTACATTGTATTGTTTCCTTAATATATAATGTAAATTGCAATTTAACCCAATTCTATCAATGTACCATATTAAATTATCTACAGTAACTGTCTGTATTTAGAACATTTTGTAGTTAGTTGGGTACACCAGTCAGAAATAAAACAAACAGCCAATTATCACATTCAATTAGGTTTGGTTTTTATTTAAAACCATCTTCATATCAAAATTTTTACTAATTAGATGATGATATTTTCCAAATAGATTCTTTCTGTATGCTTCCATTCTTCAAGAATCCCTTAAGGCTACTTTTAACCCAGACCTTAATATTAAGTTACTTCTTTTTTTTACAGTTATTTAAAATAGAACACTTGACTGGTGTACCCAACTAACTAGCAAGTGTTCTATTTTAAATAACAGTCAATAAAGAAGTAACTTTATGTCTGTATTTAGTTATTTACACTGTCTTACTTAAATGTTTGCCAAGAAAAATTAGTAGTATTTTCTGAAAATATCTTGCGGGTGAATCCAACCGGCGAAGCAAATTTTGGGAACCGCAGTCCTGCAAAGCATTGCCAAACTAACACGAATTAAAATATTTATAAAAATCTAATAACTCCATTCTGTTCTGAGGCGAAAAATGATGTTAAAACACATATTTCACATGACCTCGCATAGGCCATATGCCACCATTCTCTCCTAACTACAAAATAACTACCATAACTACACAAATTAACGTCTCAGTTTCATAATATTATTCGAGTAGGTGTACGCAGGTTATTAGCCAAACTCTTTCACTTACATCAAGGCTCGGATTTTCAACGCTTGCGTCTGTAAAAGGGAATTTCCAAATATCATAGCAGCATCTTTATCAGTTTTTATTAAACGCTTACGTCTGTACCTGGTCGATGAGATTTTCAAACGACGTTTGTTTACTAACAAGCTAGAATATAAACAATCACTTTATTCATGTATTTACCATTTATGTTTAACCTATAGGAAGGCCACAAAACCATAATAGCGTTTTCGTATACGCTTCAATTTATATCCTGGTTTATATTAGGATTTAAATAAGAATTAATCATTGTTTCATCTATTATTAACTAAATTTCTGTAATTTTGAACATATTAATGATAAAAATGCAAAGTTTAAAATGTTTTTAATTTTCTGCCTAATCGTTGTGAATCAAGCCAGAGACGTGGACACGGCATGGCTGCGTCCACGATCGATATAAAGGAAATAACTTTCCATGTTATTCATAGCTGCATGCTACAGAATGATTGCCCGCTTTCTGAAAGCACCCTAGTTCAATTGCTATCAAATCGATTTCCGTTTGGTAAATTACTTTTTCGCATTTATACTATACTATTTTATTAAATTTAAATCGTTTACTAAAGTGGCACTTTACCACATTCAAATTTCACTTTACTATACATCATATAGTAATCACTGTTAATAAAAAGCAGTTCGACAGAAAGCTGTTTATTTAAATATTGTAAACATTGTTATATATAAATATTAAAAGTACAATTATTTAAATTTGACAAGTTGACAGCACGAAATTTATTCAACTCTACTTGTTCTTCATGAAAACTATTATGATTCTCTATTTATTCGTGAATGATTTTGATATAACTTTTAGCCACAATGGTCCCTGCCATCCTCCATGTCTTTTAAGTGTTTGAATATCCGCTTCACTGTCAGCGAGGAAAGTGGCAGACGTCTATCTATTGTGTTTTGCTTGTATGGATCTCAATGATAAATTTCATATCCGTTACCTTCTGATCCTACGGTAAAAACACGTATCTTTTTGATTTTGGTATCACGTAAAGTTATAACCAAAATTTTCCCATGTCTTAAAGTCTCTTAAAAATATAGTAACGTTTTCCATAGTCAAAACTTTTGATTTCTTTGCTTCGTATGTGTTATTCTAACGTTTTAAAAAGGCAGCTAGCTTTTTATATTGTGATTTACCCATATTTTCATTTGTTTGTATAGTACTTTTCAACTTTGAATATATAGACTACAAGCTAAATGCTTTAAGAAATTTTATCTAAAATAACGAAAGACATTGTATGAGAAACACTAAAATATGTATAAAAAATAGCTTACCTACTAAAAAAATACGCTAGCATTACGTTTTCATCAGTTCTTCGTGCGTTTTTTGTTATCCTCCACTTACAAAATATTTATATACCTTCTCGTATATTTTTTGGATTTTGAAGAAAATAAGTTCGAAGATGCTTTTCGAGCAGTATTTAAAATGGACGTATTCATACGAGGTCAGCCGCTGAGCCGCTGAGAAATCCAGGCCAATCAAATGCACGCATTTAGCTAATTCTTACTCAGCGGCTGACATCGTCTGAATACGCCCAATGTCTTCAGAACAATTTTCTAAATTGTTTTCAGTAGTAAAACTCATTTTTTAAATAATTATGTATCAACTACATTTGTCTAAAGGAAAGGACCATGGAATCCTCTGATCACTACAGTTCAGATTCCTTGCTCATGGCTCTAATATAACAAGGCATTTTGTGTTACCAATTGAACAAGTGAATGAAGAGGCTCAAGAGGCTTGAAACAAAGATTTTAGATCTGTTAAACTCAATTTTCGAGAGATCGAAAACCAATACAAATAAAGATGTTATTTGTTGGCTGTTAATTTTTTCCGATTCAGTTATTTAATTTCAATGAGGAAACAAAGCAGTTCCTAAACTCATGGACTAGATCATCAATTTTCCATTTGACTCAACCCTACAGGTAGAGCGAGACGATGCCTCTCCTGACTCAAATGAAGATGAATAATAAATGATTAATTTGTCAAACATATGTGTATAGGTTTATTTTGCAAAAAAGTCACATGTGAATATTTGTTATCCACTTTTCGTTGTTTTTTTTTTGCGTGACCCAAGACACGCTTCAAATATCGAAGGATAAATTATGTAAGAATCCAGTTCACGTGTTATTCGTAATCGTATACAGCTGTGATGGCAAATCGCGACCCTACCGTACCCACGCCAATGGATCGCCTCGCAATATTCAACTTTAATAAATAATAAAGTAAATTATCTTTTATAACTAATTTCTATTTTTATGAACGTAGATATTTAATAATAACCACTCAAACTGTATGGTTCTTTATCAATAACCGCTCTATTATCACCGTTCTCTGAATAATCTAAATGTAATGTTTGTGTTGGTGCTTCTATTACAAAAAAAAAAAGATTGAAATCGGTTCGTGCAATCGATTACACTTCTAGGCCAACCCTACGAGCTTTCATGACAATGACTAGACTTTTTCAAGCACACTGGTTTGTTTCCTGATCCATTTAGAGGCAGGTTGTTTCTTTAGCAAACCTAGATAATTACCATCAAGGACAACTGTGTAATGGCTTTAGTTAGATGTATCGTTGTCAATACTGAAATGGATAATGTAATAGTTACCTGAGTTAAATCACTACATACCTTTGAAGGTATCTATATAGAATGTCACTGTCAAATGAAAACAAAAGTTCTTTCAAAAAATTATAAGTTATTGTAACTAGTGATCAAATTATTTCCGGAAATTTTTTCGAGGTGCTAAATGTAGAAAATTTTATTATGATAAGAGAGATAATTTTTATATATATATATTTTCTCATGACAATGTCTTAAAACAACGTTTGGATTGGCTACATAATAGAGGTGTGATTTTTTATTATTTAATGATACTTATGTCATTGAATGTAAATAATGGTGCTGCAAAATTATAATATAAAAACAAACGCAATTAAAACAAAAATATATTGTGTCTCTCATTTTAACAATGTGGTCACGACATTATTATCCTTGCCACTATTCTTAAAGAAAGGAATTAAAGGATATAGTAACGGTATTAGACGATCCTCCTTGAACAATAATTCTATGGCTAATAAAATGTACAGCGTGTTTTTCTATGGTTTGTTTGCATTCCACCTAGATTTGAAGACAGAAAATGAGGCTACAGAAGAAAAGATAAGTTTGCTATCAGCTGGAATAAATGAACACCGCAAAATATATGAAAGCATATTTTTATTTTTTAAAAGAAACATTCTATTTTCTTACGATTACAATAATCTCCTATTTGTAATAGCAAAAAACACTTGACCAAAAGCGGTTCGCAACAAATTTTCAGCCAAATAGCGTTCCAGCGTTAAAGCGAAACAGCATTGCCATATCAGGATCACATAATAACGTTGTTTAACACTTAAGTGCTGCAGTAAGTATGCATTTAATTTGTTTTTAATCGTGTATTTGTATTATACACCTTTACCCCTTTATATTAGAAATTGTAAATATAGAGGATACAGGATATTCTACTTAAATAAGTTAAAGTTGGCTCTGTCTTGATATTTTTTACATTTATTTAAATGAAAAAAAAAATGAATTGCCATATTTTTTTATACAATTACCTAGATGTTAAAATATGAATGAACACCCATATATGTATACAGGGTGTCTGGGAAAATGTTGGAAATCTCTGGGATGCAGATAGAACTTGAATAAATAAGATGGCAAGTTCCTATATTTTTTTTCTATTCCTATTTACTAAAGCCCGCAGATCTCAGGTCCGGACTTATCGACGACCTTAATATTTCAATATACTTCATTTATATTAAAACAAATTTAATCTTATTCATGCTAGCTAGTCGACAGAAACATTCCAATTATTTAACTGCAGGGGCTCGATTCTCTAGTTTAGTGGAACACATTCCCTCAGAAAGTGACGTAAATTTTCATGAGAAAATGCAAATTTTGACTATTCTCATTGTAGTTATTTCCCATAAAAAACTGGGGAATTATTTGTAGACTTTATGCCGTATAGTAGATCTTTTGGATGGCAAAAAAGTAGATTTTTCTGAACCCACCCTAAATGTGTCATCCTCAAAAAATTATGTATATTTTAAATATGCCCCAGTGACCTCTGCGGACGTTGAACACGTTTTCAAAACCGAAATAGTTGCAGCATTTTTATTCAATTTTGTTACAGTACAAGTGAATAGTTAGTTAGTTTTAGTATTAGTTATCTAGAGTGTTTTGAAAACTAATAAACTCAATATGAATAATGTTGAATATTATAAATTACTATTGTAAGATGTCGAGCTTTATAATTACATATTATTACTATATAGGTGAGATATAAGTGGTCTGCTTACTTCTTGCTCGGCCTAAGCGGCTCGATTTACAGGAAGCGACCTACATTGCAGCAGGTACTTACCACAGACCTATCGTCCTGGGCGAAGAGCCATTAAATCTGTAAATGATACTGCAAGAGACAACTACTCCACTAATGCCCCGACCGGCATTGAATTACTCCAGCAGTATATGTGTGAACAGCCAAGAACCCTTCATATGTATGTTCACATGTAAACTGAGTGCAGGTGAGATATAAGTGGTCTGCTTACTTCCTGCTCGGCCTCGGTCAGTTTATATGTGAACATACATATGAAGGAACAGCCAGTTCAATTGTCGGTCATCTCACCTATGGCATACTGTGTGACGCAACCAAGGATCACAATTAATGGTGGTAATTAATTCAACTAAATTCAAAATAAAATATTTAAAACCCGGTTGTAACTAAGCAGTCTGACTTGGATGGCCTGCTAGCAACAGTGAAGGTGGGGCAGGTTCAAAGAAAGATCTAAAATATAGGGCGCCACATGGTTGATATCCAGCCAGATTCTAATCATCACCAACCAACCATGAATTTAGTAATTTTAAACAATGTCTAAGTTATAAGACCAACTTGATTCTAAATACCTACAGAATAATTGAAGAACGAAAATAATAGAAAAATAACAGTAAATCTATGAATTTATTATAAGCAAAGGTATACTATAAATTTTACAAGGTCCAAGTTTGCTAATGAAAGTAATATAAATACGAATAAAGAATCTACGAATATTTAAGGTTATCTGCTTACTATCATATGTTGTAGGACAAAAATATGACGAATGTAATAGAATATACGATGAATATTATATATTTTATATCAGGGCTTCGCACTAAAATACGGCTAAAATAAATCACCCTGTACGTGGTATGGTGAATTATAAGTCACCCGGTATATTGAATCAACACTAGCAAATTTTGCCGCAATTATGGTTATAATCCATATAATTAAGAATTACTGCAGTTTTATATCGATTGCCTAAGCTTAAGCCGCCCAATATGTAACCGCTTGCATAAGTGTACTAAAATATCAAGATAACCAATAACTCAGCAAAAAATAGCTTTAAAATAAATTTAACTAACTAACCAATGTTGTAAAATGTTTTAGAATTTAACGCCCTGTATAGTTACTATAATATACTCTATTATTAAATGATACTAAAAGCTAAATACTCGACTAACTACTATATACTAAATTTAATTTTAAGATAATGCTCTTTATGAACTATAAAATAGAAAATAATATGGGAACCAAATAATGTTCCCAACCTTTACTGGAAATTCCAGTTTCAAAATCTAATCAGGTAAGTATTATGTAAAGTTAATAAAATACACTTATAAAATTCATTAATATTTCGAATCAAGGATAACTTGCGGATCTCCTATGTGTTGCAGGATGCTGTAGAGTGCAAGGATGAACGCTGGAGCCAAGGTGCAACAGATTTGGGCCTCGTGCTGCACTTTCACGGCTAACGGTGGTGCTACGCCGATCAAACGGGGCCGATGTCCAACGACAGGAGCACCAAAGAGTTGTCTCAAGGTAGCTGCACCAAGACAGCTGATAGACAGGACACCGTCGTTTCCAGAAAATACGCCGCTGGCGTCGTGCAGGGCACCGTCGTGCCAAAACAGCCACTATCGTACCAGAAACAATGTCGTGCCCGTGGGGAAAAACACCCTTGGGGAAGAATATCAAATAATTACATGTCCCCAAGAAAAGATATACACGTACCTTCTATGAAGAGTGTCTCTGTATAAAGATGTTGAAATTGTCGATCGAATACTGTTGGAAGTTCTCAACAATTCTAAGGATGACAAAAGAAAATACAGGTTTAAAATATATGAGCCACATGGCGTTGGTGATGTACTTACGAATTTGCTGTAATAATCCCCAAATAGGAAGTGATTTCACCAAAATCTCACTCAAATCACAAAATATAATGATAAATCTAGAAATCACTCGAAAGAAAACCACACTAAGATTAATCCCATGAAGGATGATTAACGATAAATCTTCTAGTCTTGGTGTGGATACAAGCAAACTAACCAAGAAAACATGGCTTTTCCCCGGCCTTTCTTACTCAAAAAGAAAAACCATTCAAATCTATACAAATCGATAATAAAACCTATATTCTCAAATAGCGACGATTTAGAAGTTCGGTCGCTACTCGACAGGTGGAGATATGAGTATTCGAATAAACATATTAAACAGATTTCAACAAAGCTCACCAAGAAAATATAATAGAAAAATTGCATCTCATATTATCACAAAATAGTGAATGTAACGAGACAAGATATACTGGGTGTTAAAAAAGAAAGGTCTAATGAGGTAAGTAAATAATACATCTTGATTGAAGAATAATGACCTTATTCATTTCAGGTGCATGATACAGGGTGTTGAGTGTATGGTAACCAAAATAAAGGTATAAAATAACTAATAACTGGGTGTAAAATTAGTATGTGTAATAATTAGGTGAATAAATATGAACAAACAATAATATTTGTGTCATTATTTTATTTTAATTAGGTCTTGCTGTTACCGCGAAAATATAACGTTACAAACTCCTCTTTCCTGAAGAAAATTTCCTAATGGAAATTTTTATCTGCGCTAGCTGACTTTAAGTCTTTGGCATTCCAAATGCCAATCGACTTATTGTTCATATCCACCAATTCATAGGTCCAAGGAGATAAACGCTTTTTTATCCGGAATGGTCCAGTATATTTGGGTGCTAGTTTATTCGTATAACCTTTAGAAGCATCTGACAATGTGAAATTTCTCTTCCATACTTCCTGACCCAGTTCAAATGTGTCTGCTCTACGTCGCAGATTGTAATATTTTTCGTTTCTTCTCGCCGCTACATCCAATCGTTTCCTTATATCCTCGAATAATTTTTTAAGACCCTCTTTTCTTACAGCTTGTTCCTCCTCTTGGTCGTCGATATCTAGTCTTACCTTGTCATAAAAATCGGTTCCACATAAAACAATATTTCTTCCAAAATTTACGAAATATGGAGTTTCTCTTGTTGTTTCATTCCTCGCTGTCCTTGTTGCACAGGATACTTTAGCAAGGTTCAAATCCCACTTTCGTTGGTTTTCTTTAACATACATAGCCAACATTGTCTTCAGTGTTCTGTTTTGCCTTTCTGTCGGATTAGCTTGTGGATGGTAGCTAGCATTGTATCTGATGCGCACCTGATACTCTCTAGCAAGATTTTGGAACTGTTTTGATTTGTATTGTGCACCATTGTCACAAATCAGGACACGCGGAACTCCGAACATAAGAAAAACTTCTTCCTCAATCTTCCTTGACACAATATCAGCAGACGCTGACCTGAGCGGAAAAGTTAAGCAAAATTTGCTGAAGTTGTCTGTCACAACTAATATATACTGGTTTCCACGAGAAGATCTGGGTAAAGGTCCCATGAGATCAGTCGAGATCACCTCCCATGGACGTGTAGCCAGAGGTTGCTGGGTCATCCTACCTTTTGGTCCTGTCTGGTCAACTTTATGTGCCGCACATACAGAACAGTTTTTGACATATTTGACTACATCACTACGGAGCTTAGGCCAATAGAATTTTTCACAGATCCTATTGTAGGTTTTATAAACACCAGCATGGCCAGCTGTAGGAAGGTCATGACAACAAGAGATTGTTTCTCTTCTCTTTAGGCACAACATATTTCCAACATTCTTGCTCAGTAGATAATTCTGAATAGCGTGGACGGACATACTTATACAAGGCTCCATTACTTACTCTCCAGTTAGAGAATTTTAGGGGTGTTTCCATCACCTTAGACAACATTTTGATGTACCACTGATCTTTGCATTCCGGAGCCTCTGTTTCAACTGTATCCAATACTGGCACTGCCCTAGATAAGGCATCCGGTACTACAAGATCTTTTCCCTTCCGGTGAATAATTTTAAAGTTGTACTGTTGTAACTTAACCGACCACCTAGCTAATCTTCCAGTGGGATCCTTTAGGTTTTGTAACCATACAAGAGAATGATGATCTGTAATTACAGTGAATGGAACTAGTTCTAAGTACGGTCTTAAACGTTCAACAGCAAATAATACCGCTAAACATTCACGCTCGGTGGTGGAAAAATTCCTTTCTTGTTTCGTGAGAGACCGGCTCAAGTAACAGATTACCCGGTCTCCATCAGGATGAGGCTGAGTCAACACAGCTGCGATACCATAGGCAGAAGCATCGGTTTGTACCACAAATGGCAAACTGTAATCTGGACAACTGAGGATTGGAGCAGAAACAAGACACTCTCTAATAGAAGTGAAAGCTTGGTCGCATTCAGGCGTCCATTCAAATTTGCGGCCTTTTCTTAAAAGAGCAGTAATTGGTGAGATTACGCTGGAAAACTCCGGAATAAAACGGCGGTACCACGAGAACGTACCGACTACCCTTCTCACTTCCTTAATTGTTCTCGGAACTGGTAAATCCAGCATGGCTTTGACTTTAGACGGATCTACGTGTAGTCCGCTTCTGTCTACTTTATACCCCAGGTAGGTCATTTCTGGTCGACAAAACTGACACTTCTCAGTGCTCACTGTAAGTTTAGCCTCTCTTAATCGACGAAATACTTCGTCTAACACTTGAAGATGATGTTCAAAGGTTTGTGTTACAACTACAACGTCGTCAAGATACACAAAGACGTTGGGCTCTAGCTCAGGTCCAAGAACATTGTCAATTAGACGTTGCCAGGTAGCGGGAGCATTATGGAGTCCAAAGGGCATACGTCGAAATTGAAACAGCCCTCTACCAGGTACTGTGAAGGCTGTGTACTGACGCGAGCTTTCCGCAACTGGAACTTGCCAGTACGCAGATTTCAAGTCAAGGGAAGAAAGATAATGTGCATTTCGAAGCTTATTTAAAGTATGCGTTATGTAAGGGAGTGGATAACTATCCTTCTCTGTAACTGCATTAAGCTTGCGGAAATCAACACAAAACGATGGCCACCATCCTTCTTTTAACTAGAAGGATCGGAGAAGACCAAGCACTACTGGATTTTTCCACTATGCCTTCTTTGAGCATCATATCCAGTTCTTTGTCAATAATTTCCTGCACCACAGGCGATACCGGATAGTACCTTTGCTTTATGGGGGGAGATTTAGTGACTATCACATGCTCCACTTTATTGGTACAGCCTAATTTTCCACCCATAAGTTCAAAGTTTCGATCTAGAAGGGCTTTAAGTCTCTTATCCTCTATTGAGGTTAAGACTGTCTGGCTCCTGAGATGAGAAATATCATCTAGAGTCACAGGTTGATCAGCGAATCGCCAATCATCATGTCTTAAATCAGGAACTATTCCCATTCTCTTCCAAAAATTTGTTCCTAATATCAAAACATGAGGAAGTTCCAAAACAACCAGCACCTTCATCAATTTAAAGCGATCCTTGACTCCCATTAATATTTCACATTGCCCAAGACTTTCACATGTTTGACCATTTGCAACAGTACATCTTATCTTCTTGGTGGTGTCCAATTTAATGTTTAGATCTTCAAGTAATCGCCATCCTCCACTTCCTAATATTGTTGCTGATGCTCCTGAGTCAAGTAAACCAAGTAGGGTTCTGCCAAAAACGTTTACTTTTAAGTAGGGTCTCTCGTCATTTTCAGCATGATCAAGGATAAAATCCAAGATCGGTTGAAATTTGTCGGTCGACACAAGATTATTAACGCACTCAAGTCGACCACTTAAGTGCGTCGTCTTGCGTTTCCCTGCTGCGTCGAACAATTAGGACAAGTTCGAACCGTATATCCTTCCCTTTTACACTTAAAGCATCTCATTTTACCAGGTGCTGCACATCCAATGGCTTTATGTCCAGGTTGTTGGCATTTAAAACAAACAATTTCTCTTGTTTTTGCCTGCCTAGGTTGACTCGATGAAGCTTCTAGTGTATCCAAATCTTCTCCGATACTTACATAAGCTAAATCTCTTTCTAATACATTCCCACGACGAGATGATGATGGTTCTACATAGCTATTCATTAGATCTCTTCTTGCCTCCATTCTCCTACACACGGATCGCAATTCAGATAAATTGGTCGGTAAAGGATCTCTTAATCTGTCTTGATAGAAAGGATGCAAATTCTTTATAATAATCGACAGCTGAGTTTCTTCAGAAACGGTACATCCTAACCTATTAAAATAGCTAGACATCACAGCAAGATATACCCCAATAGACTCGGATGGATGCTGTGTTCTCTTCCGCAACTCATCAAACAGGAGGTCATTGTGATTAGAGGAGAGATACTCTTGTTTAAATCTTGACGAGGTCATCCCAACTTGTAACTCTCTTCTTGCAATCCTTATAAAATTGGTAAGCCCTATTTTCGAATAAGTCAATACCTGATTCAAACAAAACTTCTTTGGTAACATTTCTAGCCACTCGGAGTTCTTCAACTCGTTCAAAGAACGAATGAACCGTAATAATTTTCGGATCTCCGGAAAACTTCTTTAAATCCCATTTATGTGGTGGAATTGTTTTACTGCTAGAAAAATGTGGTGTAACTGTATTCAGAATAGGCGAAGAACCCGAAGCCTGATGAATTCCTGTAAAGGCCTGCGGATCAACTTGACTTCCTAAAAGACTAAGTGCATCTGGAACAGGGGCAGTTGATTTGCTTTCATATTCTTCAAAGGTTTCATACATCTTATTCATAAGCGTTAACGCCAAAGCCAATAACTCAGACTTTTTCTTCATTAGTGCCTTATCTTCTTGTATTTGTATATTTTCTAATCGCTCCATAACAAAAGCCATCTTGGTTTGTAATTTCTGTGCTTCATTACTTTTCCTGTTTCCATCAAAATCATTAATCATCTTCACTAAATCCTCCAGTTTCTTCTCCACCGCAACTTGGTCTTCTTCGAAAGTATAAGGATACCCAGGATATTTAATGCTTCCACCTTCGTTTTCCATCCTAATTGCAGAAGACAACCTTTTCCTCATTTCTTCACAATTTCCTGTAGCAACTCCTCGCACCGTTAATAAATATTCTAATTCATCCTTATCTAATCGGTTGATTTGCATTCTTCTAGCCATCTTGCCACACTATTTTATTTTTCCACACGTATAAAACAAGTAATCAACATACGCAACGCAAAAAATATCAATAATCGCAAAATGTAATGCCAAATCAAAATAGTTCAAACTAAACTATTTGCATAAACTTGGACACTTGTAAACTTTATTTAGTACCACTAATATCTAAGTTGAAGGTATAAATTTCCAAAAAAAAGTATTACCTTGCTTATCTAATTCAGTTTTAATTTTAAAACTACCTTTACTATAATCGAGCCCCAGACGTTGGGCGCCAAAATGTGACGCAACCAAGGATCACAATTAATGGTGGTAATTAATTCAACTAAATTCAAAATAAAATATTTAAAACCCGGTTGTAACTAAGCAGTCTGACTTGGATGGCCTGCTAGCAACAGTGAAGGTGGGGCAGGTTCAAAGAAAGATCTAAAATATAGGGCGCCACATGGTTGATATCCAGCCAGATTCTAATCATCACCAACCAACCATGAATTTAGTAATTTTAAACAATGTCTAAGTTATAAGACCAACTTGATTCTAAATACCTACAGAATAATTGAAGAACGAAAATAATAGAAAAATAACAGTAAATCTATGAATTTATTATAAGCAAAGGTATACTATAAATTTTACAAGGTCCAAGTTTGCTAATGAAAGTAATATAAATACGAATAAAGAATCTACGAATATTTAAGGTTATCTGCTTACTATCATATGTTGTAGGACAAAAATATGACGAATGTAATAGAATATACGATGAATATTATATATTTTATATCAGGGCTTCGCACTAAAATACGGCTAAAATAAATCACCCTGTACGTGGTATGGTGAATTATAAGTCACCCGGTATATTGAATCAACACTAGCAAATTTTGCCGCAATTATGGTTATAATCCATATAATTAAGAATTACTGCAGTTTTATATCGATTGCCTAAGCTTAAGCCGCCCAATATGTAACCGCTTGCATAAGTGTACTAAAATATCAAGATAACCAATAAATCAGCAAAAAAATAGCTTTAAAATAAATTTAACTAACTAACCAATGTTGTAAAATGTTTTAGAATTTAACGCCCTGTATAGTTACTATAATATACTCTATTATTAAATGATACTAAAAGCTAAATACTCGACTAACTACTATATACTAAATTTAATTTTAAGATAATGCTCTTTATGAACTATAAAATAGAAAATAATATGGGAACCAAATAATGTTCCCAACCTTTACTGGAAATTCCAGTTTCAAAATCTAATCAGGTAAGTATTATGTAAAGTTAATAAAATACACTTATAAAATTCATTAATATTTCGAATCAAGGATAACTTGCGGATCTCCTATGTGTTGCAGGATGCTGTAGAGTGCAAGGATGAACGCTGGAGCCAAGGTGCAACAGATTTGGGCCTCGTGCTGCACTTTCACGGCTAACGGTGGTGCTACGCCGATCAAACGGGGCCGATGTCCAACGACAGGAGCACCAAAGAGTTGTCTCAAGGTAGCTGCACCAAGACAGCTGATAGACAGGACACCGTCGTTTCCAGAAAATACGCCGCTGGCGTCGTGCAGGGCACCGTCGTGCCAAAACAGCCACTATCGTACCAGAAACAATGTCGTGCCCGTGGGGAAAAACACCCTTGGGGAAGAATATCAAATAATTACATGTCCCCAAGAAAAGATATACACGTACCTTCTATGAAGAGTGTCTCTGTATAAAGATGTTGAAATTGTCGATCGAATACTGTTGGAAGTTCTCAACAATTCTAAGGATGACAAAAGAAAATACAGGTTTAAAATATATGAGCCACATGGCGTTGGTGATGTACTTACGAATTTGCTGTAATAATCCCCAAATAGGAAGTGATTTCACCAAAATCTCACCAAATCACAAAATATAATGATAAATCTAGAAATCACTCGAAAGAAAACCACACTAAGATTAATCCCATGAAGGATGATTAACGATAAATCTTCTAGTCTTGGTGTGGATACAAGCAAACTAACTAAGAAAACATGGCTTTTTCCCCGGCCTTTCTTAGTTAAAAACTATTAAGAAAAACCATTCAAATCTACACAAATCGATAATAAAACCTATATTCTCAAATAGCGACGATTTAGAAGTTCGGTCGCTACTCGACAGGTGGAGATATGAGTATTCGAATAAACATATTAAACAGATTTCAACAAAGCTCACCAAGAAAATATAATAGAAAAATTGCATCTCATATTATCACAAAATAGTGAATGTAACGAGACAAGATATACTGGGTATTAAAAAAAAGGTCTAATGAGGTAAGTAAATAATACATCTTGATTGAAGAATAATGACCTTATTCATTTCAGGTGCATGATACAGGGTGTTGAGTGTATGGTAACCAAAATAAAGGTATAAAATAACTAATAACTGGGTGTAAAATTAGTATGTGTAATAATTAGGTGAATAAATATGAACAAACAATAATATTTGTGTCATTATTTTATTTTAATTAGGTCTTGCTGTTACCGCGAAAATATAACGTTACAACTGATGCGGGCTAACAAGCCCGAAACCGGTCTATGTCTGGTGGAGTGGCCGACAAGGGTTCTTCACTGTTCACACAGATACTGCAGGAGTAATTCAATGCCGGTCGGGGCATTAGCCCGCGGAGTAGTTGTTTCCTGCAGTATCATTTATTACTATATACTTATCTTTATTAATAATTAATAATAATCATTTAAAAATGTTTGCAGCATTATTCCTCCTTTTACTCAGAAATTTTGTCCTCAATATTTTTTAACGATTTTTTTTCTTTTGGGCAAATAAATTGAATCTAAATTGATTCACTAAGTGACTGATTTATAGTAAATTTTGTAGAAAACTGTACGCTATTAAAATTATTAGAGTACACATATTGGTGTCTGTCCTGAACGTATGATTTGAACAGATTTAATAAACTTTGTTGTTTGTTTATACCATAGTCCTTATAAATCATGGACCGGCCCTAGAAAGAGAGGTCCGCTGTCCTGATGTGTACAAGAGAGATGAAGCTAGTCCGGGCAAAAACAGATGTTCTATGTCAGAAAAATATATAAACATAACCTGACAAAACCTTTCCTGTTAATATTGTTAATGATTTGTGTGCCTTTTGTGATTTAGTTGTGTTTAGTGTGTTTATTAGCAATAGTTTTTAAAGACTCATAACCTATGGTGGAGTCGGTCTGTCACCGTAAATGTCATACGTCTGTCATCGTTAATGTCATACGTCTGTCATTTACGGTTTTTGTTTGCCAATGATCTGTGGGTTTTTGCCCGGACTAACTCTATCTCTGTCGCACACATCTGAGCATCAACGATTTGTATAGGCAGAAAACGGTTTTGGGCGCGTCCATGACTTATAAGGTCTATGGTTTATACACACCATAAAACCAATAAAAGGACCTGAATTTTCGAATAACCATAAAAAAATTCTCAAAGACTAAGATCTGGTGATTTGAAAGACTACTCTATTTTTTCAAATAAAAAAGTAATTATTCAAACTACACATTCGAATCTCAAACAGGATAGTTACTGATCAAGAATTCTCCATAAAATTACAACAATCCTAATTGATAAATTCACCTGTTACTTATAAATCGAACTGAATGTCGCTAATAGCATAATTTCTCGACCGCGAACAATTCCAATAAATCAATTTAATTGCGAAATGGATGTTTACAAAAGCGTTCTGCTGATAAAAAAAAAGCGAACGTGATTCAAGCCAAGTTTTGTCCGCCGGGACCCAAAACAGGCCGATAAGGCGTAATCAAAGGAAACCGTTTGTATCAAGCTCCGCTCTCCACCGCGTATTTTTAGTTTTCCATGCCCGATAATAAGATTAAGGTTGTTTACCAGGAGGAAATAAAAACCACTTAATGCTTGTCCCAGTTTCGACACGACGATGTAATAGTGATGATGATGAACTTTATCTATATTTGTTGTGTTTCAAAGAGATCTGTACTAGTTCTTTCGATAATATTTACCCGCTGCGGCCTAATAGTGTTCCTGAAACGATGTATCACATAGTGGTTATATACAGGGTTTTCAGTAAATAATGGGCCAAACTTGAGATGTATATAGTTTGGATAAAAATAAGCTGAATTAACTCAACCTACCTTAATCCAAAAGTTGATACTAACGGAGCTACAGGGTGTCAAAGGTGAAAAAATAAATCACATTTTCTTTATTATTTTTCGATCGCATCGACCGTATTTTATAAAATTTGGTATAGGGGGGTTTCTAGGGACTAGAAATTCGAATAGGTCGACGATTTTGGTGTATCTGCTAGAGGGCGCCACCAATGATGGTTTGGTCCCCTTTAAATCGCTACGACTTTTTTGTGCTACACTGTATCTCATTTTGGAGTGGAAAAAAGTTATTCCCTATCTCTTCTAATTAAAAAAGGTACACATTGTTGATGTCGCTAGAAGCAATGGTTTCTGAGACAAACGCATCTAAATCTCATGATGCATGCAATTTATCTAAAAGCAAAGTCAAATTGTTGCGTAAGTAATGGGCCATACTGTAACAACATAATAATGCGACCAAAATAAGTTGATTTGCTTTAGCTTATCATAAGAGATAAGAAAGATAATATGATTTATTTCTTCAATTTTGACATTGTTATTATTGATTTTGGTGGATTTTTGGATTTTTTTATACTTTAGCTTATCATAAGAGATAAGAACGAAAATATCATTTATTTCTTCAATTTTGACACCCTGTATCTTTGTTATTATTGATTTTGGTGGATTTTTGGATTTTTTTAGGATATTATTAGGTTATTCAATATATGTTGGTTGGGTTGAAAGTGACATTTGTCAAGTGGAAAGTAATCACTTTCCATCTGGATATGTCAGAAATATATTTCTTTCAAACTTACTATAAGTTTAAAATATCGACCTTACTTGTATGGTTGTAAATAAAAATAATTTCTTTGCCACCCTGTATCTTATTCCATAACAATATTTTAATAAAGCATGTAGCTATAGACATCTTTCGTCCCAAACATGATGCTCCTGCTCTATGACCCGTTGGGTATTAATGATCCACCCCGTATATAAACAGAAATTATTTAATGATAATGACATAAAATACAATGCAGAAATTGTTTTAGTTGATTATGTATATCATTGAACAAGTTACGTAAAAATATATACCTATGTTTTTGTGTCATTAAATTTATTTAATATTTAAATTTGTGAGAAATAATCACACAATATTAACTTACAAACTGCACAGCAATGAAATATGTCATAATTATTTACACAAATTGTTCTTGTCACGATTTTAGAACCAATTTAGAGTACTGTTACGCACAATTGGAGTACAATTTTACAAACGTTTCCCTCTGCGTAGTATAATAGAATTAAACTCAAACAAATCTTCTTTCATTATACATTAAGATTGTTTCTATTATATCATTGTAAAGAAATCACGAAATATGAATTATTCATTGCACAGCAGAGATATAAAAAAAACCTTAAAATGTGTAAGACATTAAAAGGAACTGAGAATAATAGCACACATTAAACTACCTTGAAAATTATATGCTGCCTTCTTGTCGTTTCAGAGACTAAACACAGATTTTGATCGTGCTAGGATTCATCTAAATCTGCGGTCCTCAAACTTTTTCTGGTCTGTCATTTGTTCACACGGAGGCAGATCAGAAAAATGTTAAACTAGATACTTTTAATGCGTTAAAAGCTGATGATTATTACAAATATTTTACGTTTTCTGAAATATTCAATACATATGTTTCTTACTAACATATTAGAAATACGATAGATTTTATTTCATTATTATAATTCAATAACTCACTATGCCAGTTACATTTTTATTTCTAAATAAAACGCCTTGTCAGAAGCAGAAATATCTTTTGCGCAGGGCGATTTTTTAGTGGAATTTCTCCATCAATCCTCTAAATGTGAATTATTCATCCCTTTCTCTAAGTGTATTGTTCATCCATCACTAAAAATGTATTGCAATGCATTTCATTTGTATGCATTAGAAAATATGTTGAACTGTTTTCGCTAAAATTGACATTTTTTTCTTGAAGCATTAAGATATATTTCTTGGCTTTGGCAAATATTTGTGGATATACGTATCTCTGTGAAAATAAATATTTTAGCTCTATTTTTAGTTAAAGCAAATTTACAATTAAAATTAACGTAAATACGATTAATGTTAATATATGTTGTAAACTATTTTGCTGCCACAAAGATAAATATGTTGAAATGAATGTTGTATGGTTTAGAGACATATGTAATAGAGTGATTTTGAAGCAAATATCTGAAAAATGTACCGTTTCAGTTTCTATTATATTTATAAATTGTGTAATATTAAAATTGGCAAAAGCTGCAAGTGCACACGTAACAAAATATGCTTTCTTAACAAATATCCTAAAAAGAGTCCTTACTAGTTAACCGTAAATGTTTATCTACCACACCTTAAAACAGCTAAAATGCATTAGGTCAGAGGTTAGACGTTAGATGACATATGAAAACTTCTGTAGAATTTTATAATAAATTGAGTAAAAGTAAATATAGAACAATCGTTTTCGGCAGGCGAAATGGGCAATAAAACATTGGTAAAACAAAATGTATACATTTATTTCATTTTAACTTGTACCTTCTTATGGCAAGTATAACTGGATGGGAGCTGGCGGGCTGCATCTTCTACATTCTACAACACATTCTAATTATTCCAAGTTCGGCTCTCTTCAACCGTTTGTTTTTGACACCAAGTACATCTTATTGGCCATCCTTCTCTAATGCAGGTAATTCCTGACGTGAGCATGACTTAGGTATATTTCAAACAAGTGGAAAGGGCTCAGAGGCATATGTCGGATTTCACGAACGTTTCTATTATAGTTCTAAAGTAGTACATTGTATTATTACATTGTTCCTGAAGCTTCCTAGTTTTATTACGTAAAAACACATACTATATGTTTTCTTAAAATATAATGTAAATTGAAATTTAACCCATTTCTATCAATGTACTATATTAAATTATCTGTCTGTATTTGAACATTTGGTAGTTAGGTGGGTACACCAGTCAGAAATAAAACAAACAGCCAATTATCACATTCAATTACGTTTCGGCTTTTATTTAAAACCATCTTCATATCAAAATTTTTACTAATTAGATGATGATATTTTCTAAATAGATTCTTTCTCTATGCTTCTATTCTTCAAGAATCCCTTAAGGCTGCTTTTAACCCAGACCTTAATATTAAGTTACTTCTTTTTTTTACAGTTATTTAAAATAGAACACTTGACTGGTGTACCCAACTAACTAGCAAGTGTTCTATTTTAAATAACAGTCAATAAAGAAGTAACTTTATGTCTGTATTTAGTTATTTACACTGTCTTACTTAAATGTTTGCCAAGAAAAATTAGTAGTATTTTCTGAAAATATCTTGCGGGTGAATCCAACCGGCGAAGCAAATTTTGGGAACCGCAGTCCTGCAAAGCATTGCCAAACTAACACGAATTAAAATATTTATAAAAATCTAATAACTCCATTCTGTTCTGAGGCGAAAAATGATGTTAAAACACATATTTCACATGACCTCGCATAGGCCATATGCCACCATTCTCTCCTAACTACAAAATAACTACCATAACTACACAAATTAACGTCTCAGTTTCATAATATTATTCGAGTAGGTGTACGCAGGTTATTAGCCAAACTCTTTCACGTACATCAAGGCTCGGATTTACAACGCTTGCGTCTGTAAAAGGGAATTTCCAAATGTCATAGCAGCATCTTTATCAGTTTTTATTAAACACTTACGTCTGTACCTGGTCGATGAAATTTTCAAACGACGTTTGTTTACTAACAAGCTAGAATATAAACAATCACTTTATTCATGTATTTGCCATTTATGTCTAACCTATACGAAGGCCACAAAACCATAATAGCGTTTTCGTATACGCTTCAATTTATATCCTGGTTTATATTAGGATTTAAATAGAAATTAATCACTGTTTCATCTATTATTAACTAAATTTCTGTAATTTTGAACATATTAATGATAAAAATGCAAAGTTTAAAAATTTTTTAATTTTCAGCCTAATCGTTGTGAATCAAGCCAGAGACGTGGACACGGCGTGGCTGCGTCCACGATCGATATAAAGGAAATAACTTTCCATGTTATTCATAGCTGCATACTACAGAGTGATCTAGAATAATTGACCGGTTTCTGAACGCATCCTGTTTCAGTTGCTATCAAAACTAATTTTCGTTATTTGTTCGGATTTTGTCTGATAATATGCTATTTTACTAAATTCAAAATCGTTTACTAAACTAATACTTTGCCACATTGAAATGTCACTTTACTATACATATAGTAATCTCACTGTTAATAAAAAAACAGTTCCACAGAAAGTTGTTTATTTAAATATTGTAAACATTGTTATATATAAATATTAAAAGTACAATTATTTAAATTTGACAAGTTGACAACACGAAATTTATTCAACTCTACTTGTTCTTCATGAAAACTATTATGATTCTCTATTTATTCGTGAATGATTTTGATATAACTTTTAGCCACAATGGTCGCTGCCATCCTACATGTCTTTTAAGTGTTTGAATATCCGCTTCACTGTCAGCGAGGAAGGTGGCAGACGTCTATCTATCTATTGTGTTTTGCTTGTATGGATCTCAATGATAAATTTCATATCCGTTTCCTTCTGATCCTACGGTAAATACACGTGTTTTTTTTATTTTGGTATCATGTAAGTTATAACCAAAATTTTCCCATGTCTTAAAGTCTCTTAAAAATATAGTACCTAATGTTTTCCATAGTCAAAATTTTTTATTTCTGTGCTACGTTTGTGTTATCCTAACGTTTTAAAAAAGCAGGTAGCTTTTTATATTGTGATTTATCCATATTTTCATTTGTTTGTATAGTACTTTTCAACTTTGAATATGTAGACTACAAGCTAAATGCTTTAAGAGATTTTATTTAAAATAACGAAAGACTTTGTATGAGAAACACTAAAATATGTATAAAAAATAGCTTACCTACTAAAAAAAATACGCTAGCATTACGTTTTCATCAGTTCTTAGTGCGTTTTTTGTTATCCTCCACTTACAAAATATTTATATACCTTCTCGTATATTTCTTTGGATTGTAAAGAAAATAAGTTCGAAGATGCTTTTCGAGCAGTATTTAAAATGGACGTATTCATACGAGGTCAGCCGCTGAGCCGCTGAGAAATCCAGGCCAATCAAATGCACGCATTTAGCTGAATTCTTACTCAGCGGCTGACCTCGTCTGAATACGCCCAATGTCTTCAGAACAATTTTCTAAATTGTTTTCAGTAGTAAATATCATTTTTTAAATAATTACGTATCAACTACATTTGTCTAAAAGAAAGGACCATGGAATCTTTGATTACTACAGTTCAGATTTCTTGCTCATGGCTCTGATATAACAAGGCATTTCTGTTACCAATTAAACAAGTGAATGAAGAGGCTCAAGAGGCTTGAAACAAAGATTTTAGAATTGTTAAACTCAATTTTCGAGAGATCGAAAACCAATACAAATAAAGATGTTATTTGTTGGCTGTTAATTTTTTCCGATTCAGTTATTTAATTTCAATGAGGAAACAAAGCAGTTTTCTCCTGCACTCATGGACTAGATCATCAGTTTTCCATTCGACTCAACCCTACAGGTAGAGCGAGGTCATGCCTGATTCAAATGAAGATGAATAATAAATGATTAATTTGTCAAAAATATGTGTATAGGTTTATTTTGCACAAAAGTCACAAACGAATATTTGTTATCCACTTTTCGTTGGTTATTTTGCGTGACCCAAGACACTTCAAATATAAGGATAAATTATGTAAGAATCCAGTTCACGTGTTATTCGCAATCGTAGACAGCTGTGATGGCAAATCGCGGAACTACCGTACCCACGCCAATGGATCGCCTCGCAATATTCAACTTTAATAAATAATAAAGTAAATAATACTTTTTTAGTCTTATTATTATCTTTTTATATGAAACAAATATGTAGGCAAATTTGTTTTCTACTAATTTCTATTTTTATGAACGTAGATATTTAATAACAGCCACTCAAACTGTATGGTTCTTTATCAATAACCGCTCTATTATCACCGTTCTCTGAATAATCTAAATGTAATGTTTGTGTTGGTGCTTCTATTACAAAAAAAAAATGATTGAAATCGGTTCGTGCAATCGATTACACTTCTAGGCCAACCCTACGAGCTTTCATGACAATGACTAGACTTTTTCAAGCACGCTGGTTTGTTTCCTGATCCATTTAGAGGCAGGTTGTTTCTTTAGCAAACCTAGATAATTACCATCAAGGACAACTGTGTAATGGCTTTAGTTAGATGTATCGTTGTCAATGCTGAAATAGATAATGTAATAGTTACCTGAGTTAAATCACTACATAACTTTGAAGGTATCTATATAGAATGTCACTGTCAAATGAAAACAAAAGTTCTTTAAAAAAATTATAAGTTATTGTAACTAGTGATCAAATTATTTCCGAAAATTTTTTCGAGGAGCTAAATGTTGAAAATTATATTATGATAAGAGAGATAATTTTTTTATATATTTTTTTCTCATGGCAATGTTTTAAAACAACGTTTGGATTGGCTACATAATAGAGGTGTGATTTTTTATTATCTAATGATACTTATGTCATTGAATGTAAATAATAGTGCTGCAAAATTATAATATAAAAACAAACGCAATTAAAACAAAAATATATTGTGTCTCTCATTTTAACAATGGTCACGACATTATTATCCTTGCCACTATTCTTAAAGAAAGGAATTAAAGGATATAGTAACGGTATTAGACTCCTCCTTGAACAATAATTATATGGCTAATAAAATGTACACCGTGTTTTTCTATAGTTTGTTTGCATTCCACCTAGATTTGAAGACAAAAAATGAGGCTACAGAAGAAAAGATAAGTTTTCTATCAGCTGGAATAAATGAACACCGCAAAATATAACATGAAAGCATATTTTTATTTTTTAAAAGAAACATTCTATTTTCTTACGATTACAACAATCTCCTATTTGTAATAGCAAAAAACACTTGACCAAAAGCGGTTCGCAACAAATTTTCAGCCAAATAGCGTTCCAGCGTTAAAGCGAAACAGCATTGCCATATCAGGATCACATAATAACGTTGTTTAACACTTAAGTGCTACAGTAAGTATGCATTTAATTTGTTTTTAATCGTGTATTTGTATTATACACTTTTACCCCTTTATATTAGAAATTGTAAATATATAGGATATAGGATATTCTACTTAAATCAGTTAAAGTTGGCTCTGTTTTGATATTTTTTGACAATTGTTTAAATGAAAAAAAAAAATGAATTGCCATATTTTTTATACAATTACCTAGATGTTAAAATATGAAAAAACACCCATATATGTATACAGGGTGTCTGGGAAAATGTTGGAAATCTCTCGGATGCAGATAGAACTTGAATAAATAAGATGGCAAGTTCGTATATTTTTTTTTCTATTCCTATTTGCTAAAGCCCGCAGATCTCAGGTCCGGACTTATCGACGACCTTAATATTTCAATATACTTCATTTATATTAAAACAAATTTAATCTTATTCATGCTAGCTAGTCGACAGAAACATTCCAATTATTTAACTGCAGGGGCTCGATTCTCTAGTTTAGTGGAACACATTCCCTCAGAAAGTGACGTAAATTTTCATGAGAAAATGCAAATTTTGACTATTCTCATTGTAGTTATTTCCCATAAAAAATTGTGGAATTATTTGTGGACTTTATGCCGTATAGTAGATCTTTTGGATGGCAAAAAAGTAGATTTTTCTGAACCCACCCTAAATGTGTCATCCTCAAACAATTATGTATACTTTAAATATGCCCCAGTGATCTCTGTGAACGTTGAACACGTTTTCAAAACCGAAATAGTTGCAGCATTTTTATTCAATTTTGTTACAGTACAAGTGAATAGTTAGTTAGTTTTAGTATTAGTTATCTAGAGTGTTTTGTAAACTAATAAACTCAATATGAATAATGTTGGATATTATAAATTACTATTGTAAGATGTCGAGCTTTATAATTACAAATTATTACTATATAGGTGAGATATAAGTGGTCTGCTTACTTCTTGCTCGGCCTAAGCGGCTCGATTTACAGGAAGCGACCTACATTGCAGCAGGTACTTACCACAGACCTATCGTCCTGGGCGAAGAGCCATTAAATCTGTAAATGATACTGCAAGAGACAACTACTCCACTAATGCCCCGACCGGCATTGAATTACTCCTGCAGTATATGTGTGAACAGCCAAGAACCCTTCATATGTATGTTCACATGTAAACTGAGTGCAGGTGAGATATAAGTGGTCTGCTTACTTCCTGCTCGGCCTCGGTCAATTTATATGTGAACATACATATGAAGGAACAGCCAGTTCAATTGTCGGTCATCTCACCTATGGCATACTGTGTGACGCAACCAAGGATCACAATTAATGGTGGTAATTAATTCAACTAAATTCAAAATAAAATATTTAAAACCCGGTTGTAACTAAGCAGTCTGACTTGGATGGCCTGCTAGCAACAGTGAAGGTGGGGCAGGTTCAAAGAAAGATCTAAAATATAGGGCGCCACATGGTTGATATCCAGCCAGATTCTAATCATCACCAACCAACCATGAATTTAGTAATTTTAAACAATGTCTAAGTTATAAGACCAACTTGATTCTAAATACCTACAGAATAATTGAAGAACGAAAATAATAGAAAAATAACAGTAAATCTATGAATTTATTATAAGCAAAGGTATACTATAAATTTTACAAGGTCCAAGTTTGCTAATGAAAGTAATATAAATACGAATAAAGAATCTACGAATATTTAAGGTTATCTGCTTACTATCATATGTTGTAGGACAAAAATATGACGAATGTAATAGAATATACGATGAATATTATATATTTTATATCAGGGCTTCGCACTAAAATACGGCTAAAATAAATCACCCTGTACGTGGTATGGTGAATTATAAGTCACCCGGTATATTGAATCAACACTAGCAAATTTTGCCGCAATTATGGTTATAATCCATATAATTAAGAATTACTGCAGTTTTATATCGATTGCCTAAGCTTAAGCCGCCCAATATGTAACCGCTTGCATAAGTGTACTAAAATATCAAGATAACCAATAACTCAGCAAAAAATAGCTTTAAAATAAATTTAACTAACTAACCAATGTTGTAAAATGTTTTAGAATTTAACGCCCTGTATAGTTACTATAATATACTCTATTATTAAATGATACTAAAAGCTAAATACTCGACTAACTACTATATACTAAATTTAATTTTAAGATAATGCTCTTTATGAACTATAAAATAGAAAATAATATGGGAACCAAATAATGTTCCCAACCTTTACTGGAAATTCCAGTTTCAAAATCTAATCAGGTAAGTATTATGTAAAGTTAATAAAATACACTTATAAAATTCATTAATATTTCGAATCAAGGATAACTTGCGGATCTCCTATGTGTTGCAGGATGCTGTAGAGTGCAAGGATGAACGCTGGAGCCAAGGTGCAACAGATTTGGGCCTCGTGCTGCACTTTCACGGCTAACGGTGGTGCTACGCCGATCAAACGGGGCCGATGTCCAACGACAGGAGCACCAAAGAGTTGTCTCAAGGTAGCTGCACCAAGACAGCTGATAGACAGGACACCGTCGTTTCCAGAAAATACGCCGCTGGCGTCGTGCAGGGCACCGTCGTGCCAAAACAGCCACTATCGTACCAGAAACAATGTCGTGCCCGTGGGGAAAAACACCCTTGGGGAAGAATATCAAATAATTACATGTCCCCAAGAAAAGATATACACGTACCTTCTATGAAGAGTGTCTCTGTATAAAGATGTTGAAATTGTCGATCGAATACTGTTGGAAGTTCTCAACAATTCTAAGGATGACAAAAGAAAATACAGGTTTAAAATATATGAGCCACATGGCGTTGGTGATGTACTTACGAATTTGCTGTAATAATCCCCAAATAGGAAGTGATTTCACCAAAATCTCACTCAAATCACAAAATATAATGATAAATCTAGAAATCACTCGAAAGAAAACCACACTAAGATTAATCCCATGAAGGATGATTAACGATAAATCTTCTAGTCTTGGTGTGGATACAAGCAAACTAACTAAGAAAACATGGCTTTTCCCCGGCCTTTCTTAGTCAAAAAGAAAAACCATTCAAATCTACACAAATCGATAATAAAACCTATATTCTCAAATAGCGACGATTTAGAAGTTCGGTCGCTACTCGACAGGTGGAGATATGAGTATTCGAATAAACATATTAAACAGATTTCAACAAAGCTCACCAAGAAAATATAATAGAAAAATTGCATCTCATATTATCACAAAATAGTGAATGTAACGAGACAAGATATACTGGGTGTTAAAAAAGAAAGGTCTAATGAGGTAAGTAAATAATACATCTTGATTGAAGAATAATGACCTTATTCATTTCAGGTGCATGATACAGGGTGTTGAGTGTATGGTAACCAAAATAAAGGTATAAAATAACTAATAACTGGGTGTAAAATTAGTATGTGTAATAATTAGGTGAATAAATATGAACAAACAATAATATTTGTGTCATTATTTTATTTTAATTAGGTCTTGCTGTTACCGCGAAAATATAACGTTACAAACTCCTCTTTCCTGAAGAAAATTTCCTAATGGAAATTTTTATCTGCGCTAGCTGACTTTAAGTCTTTGGCATTCCAAATGCCAATCGACTTATTGTTCATATCCACCAATTCATAGGTCCAAGGAGATAAACGCTTTTTTATCCGGAATGGTCCAGTATATTTGGGTGCTAGTTTATTCGTATAACCTTTAGAAGCATCTGACAATGTGAAATTTCTCTTCCATACTTCCTGACCCAGTTCAAATGTGTCTGCTCTACGTCGCAGATTGTAATATTTTCGTTTCTTCTCGCCGCTACATCCAATCGTTTCCTTATATCCTCGAATAATTTTTAAGACCCTCTTTTCTTACAGCTTGTTCCTCCTCTTGGTCGTCGATATCTAGTCTTACCTTGTCATAAAAATCGGTTCCACATAAAACAATATTTCTTCCAAAATTTACGAAATATGGAGTTTCTCTTGTTGTTTCATTCCTCGCTGTCCTTGTTGCACAGGATACTTTAGCAAGGTTCAAATCCCACTTTCGTTGGTTTTCTTTAACATACATAGCCAACATTGTCTTCAGTGTTCTGTTTTGCCTTTCTGTCGGATTAGCTTGTGGATGGTAGCTAGCATTGTATCTGATGCGCACCTGATACTCTCTAGCAAGATTTTGGAACTGTTTTGATTTGTATTGTGCACCATTGTCACAAATCAGGACACGCGGAACTCCGAACATAAGAAAAACTTCTTCCTCAATCTTCCTTGACACAATATCAGCAGACGCTGACCTGAGCGGAAAAGTTAAGCAAAATTTGCTGAAGTTGTCTGTCACAACTAATATATACTGGTTTCCACGAGAAGATCTGGGTAAAGGTCCCATGAGATCAGTCGAGATCACCTCCCATGGACGTGTAGCCAGAGGTTGCTGGGTCATCCTACCTTTTGGTCCTGTCTGGTCAACTTTATGTGCCGCACATACAGAACAGTTTTTGACATATTTGACTACATCACTACGGAGCTTAGGCCAATAGAATTTTTCACAGATCCTATTGTAGGTTTTATAAACACCAGCATGGCCAGCTGTAGGAAGGTCATGACAACAAGAGATTGTTTCTCTTCTCTTCTCTTTAGGCACAACATATTTCCAACATTCTTGCTCAGTAGATAATTCTGAATAGCGTGGACGGACATACTTATACAAGGCTCCATTACTTACTCTCCAGTTAGAGAATTTTAGGGTGTTTCCATCACCTTAGACAACATTTTGATGTACCACTGATCTTTGCATTCCGGAGCCTCTGTTTCAACTGTATCCAATACTGGCACTGCCCTAGATAAGGCATCCGGTACTACAAGATCTTTTCCCTTCCGGTGAATAATTTTAAAGTTGTACTGTTGTAACTTAACCGACCACCTAGCTAATCTTCCAGTGGGATCCTTTAGGTTTTGTAACCATACAAGAGAATGATGATCTGTAATTACAGTGAATGGAACTAGTTCTAAGTACGGTCTTAAACGTTCAACAGCAAATAATACCGCTAAACATTCACGCTCGGTGGTGGAAAATTCCTTTCTTGTTTCGTGAGAGACCGGCTCAAGTAACAGATTACCCGGTCTCCATCAGGATGAGGCTGAGTCAACACAGCTGCGATACCATAGGCAGAAGCATCGGTTTGTACCACAAATGGCAAACTGTAATCTGGACAACTGAGGATTGGAGCAGAAACAAGACACTCTCTAATAGAAGTGAAAGCTTGGTCGCATTCAGGCGTCCATTCAAATTTGCGGCCTTTTCTTAAAAGAGCAGTAATTGGTGAGATTACGCTGGAAAACTCCGGAATAAAACGGCGGTACCACGAGAACGTACCGACTACCCTTCTCACTTCCTTAATTGTTCTCGGAACTGGTAAATCCAGCATGGCTTTGACTTTAGACGGATCTACGTGTAGTCCGCTTCTGTCTACTTTATACCCCAGGTAGGTCATTTCTGGTCGACAAAACTGACACTTCTCAGTGCTCACTGTAAGTTTAGCCTCTCTTAATCGACGAAATACTTCGTCTAACACTTGAAGATGATGTTCAAAGGTTTGTGTTACAACTACAACGTCGTCAAGATACACAAAGACGTTGGGCTCTAGCTCAGGTCCAAGAACATTGTCAATTAGACGTTGCCAGGTAGCGGGAGCATTATGGAGTCCAAAGGGCATACGTCGAAATTGAAACAGCCCTCTACCAGGTACTGTGAAGGCTGTGTACTGACGCGAGCTTTCCGCAACTGGAACTTGCCAGTACGCAGATTTCAAGTCAAGGGAAGAAAGATAATGTGCATTTCGAAGCTTATTTAAAGTATGCGTTATGTAAGGGAGTGGATAACTATCCTTCTCTGTAACTGCATTAAGCTTGCGGAAATCAACACAAAAACGATGGCCACCATCCTTCTTTTAACTAGAAGGATCGGAGAAGACCAAGCACTACTGGATTTTTCCACTATGCCTTCTTTGAGCATCATATCCAGTTCTTTGTCAATAATTTCCTGCACCACAGGCGATACCGGATAGTACCTTTGCTTTATGGGGGGAGATTTAGTGACTATCACATGCTCCACTTTATTGGTACAGCCTAATTTTCCACCCATAAGTTCAAAGTTTCGATCTAGAAGGGCTTTAAGTCTCTTATCCTCTATTGAGGTTAAGACTGTCTGGCTCCTGAGATGAGAAATATCATCTAGAGTCACAGGTTGATCAGCGAATCGCCAATCATCATGTCTTAAATCAGGAACTATTCCCATTCTCTTCCAAAAATTTGTTCCTAATATCAAAACATGAGGAAGTTCCAAAACAACCAGCACCTTCATCAATTTAAAGCGATCCTTGACTCCCATTAATATTTCACATTGCCCAAGACTTTCACATGTTTGACCATTTGCAACAGTACATCTTATCTTCTTGGTGGTGTCCAATTTAATGTTTAGATCTTCAAGTAATCGCCATCCTCCACTTCCTAATATTGTTGCTGATGCTCCTGAGTCAAGTAAACCAAGTAGGGTTCTGCCAAAAACGTTTACTTTTAAGTAGGGTCTCTCGTCATTTTCAGCATGATCAAGGATAAAATCCAAGATCGGTTGAAATTTGTCGGTCGACACAAGATTATTAACGCACTCAAGTCGACCACTTAAGTGCGTCGTCTTGCGTTTCCTGCTGCGTCGAACAATTAGGACAAGTTCGAACCGTATATCCTTCCCTTTTACACTTAAAGCATCTCATTTTACCAGGTGCTGCACATCCAATGGCTTTATGTCCAGGTTGTTGGCATTTAAAACAAACAATTTCTCTTGTTTTTGCCTGCCTAGGTTGACTCGATGAAGCTTCTAGTGTATCCAAATCTTCTCCGATACTTACATAAGCTAAATCTCTTTCTAATACATTCCCACGACGAGATGATGATGGTTCTACATAGCTATTCATTAGATCTCTTCTTGCCTCCATTCTCCTACACACGGATCGCAATTCAGATAAATTGGTCGGTAAAGGATCTCTTAATCTGTCTTGATAGAAAGGATGCAAATTCTTTATAATAATCGACAGCTGAGTTTCTTCAGAAACGGTACATCCTAACCTATTAAAATAGCTAGACATCACAGCAAGATATACCCCAATAGACTCGGATGGATGCTGTGTTCTCTTCCGCAACTCATCAAACAGGAGGTCATTGTGATTAGAGGAGAGATACTCTTGTTTAAATTCCTTGACGAGGTCATCCCAACTTGTAACTCTCTTCTTGCAATCCTTATAAAATTGGTAAGCCCTATTTTCGAATAAGTCAATACCTGATTCAAACAAAACTTCTTTGGTAACATTTCTAGCCACTCGGAGTTCTTCAACTCGTTCAAAGAACGAATGAACCGTAATAATTTTCGGATCTCCGGAAAACTTCTTTAAATCCCATTTATGTGGTGGAATTGTTTTACTGCTAGAAAAATGTGGTGTAACTGTATTCAGAATAGGCGAAGAACCCGAAGCCTGATGAATTCCTGTAAAGGCCTGCGGATCAACTTGACTTCCTAAAAGACTAAGTGCATCTGGAACAGGGGCAGTTGATTTGCTTTCATATTCTTCAAAGGTTTCATACATCTTATTCATAAGCGTTAACGCCAAAGCCAATAACTCAGACTTTTTCTTCATTAGTGCCTTATCTTCTTGTATTTGTATATTTTCTAATCGCTCCATAACAAAAGCCATCTTGGTTTGTAATTTCTGTGCTTCATTACTTTTCCTGTTTCCATCAAAATCATTAATCATCTTCACTAAATCCTCCAGTTTCTTCTCCACCGCAACTTGGTCTTCTTCGAAAGTATAAGGATACCCAGGATATTTAATGCTTCCACCTTCGTTTTCCATCCTAATTGCAGAAGACAACCTTTTCCTCATTTCTTCACAATTTCCTGTAGCAACTCCTCGCACCGTTAATAAATATTCTAATTCATCCTTATCTAATCGGTTGATTTGCATTCTTCTAGCCATCTTGCCACACTATTTTATTTTTCCACACGTATAAAACAAGTAATCAACATACGCAACGCAAAAAATATCAATAATCGCAAAATGTAATGCCAAATCAAAATAGTTCAAACTAAACTATTTGCATAAACTTGGACACTTGTAAACTTTATTTAGTACCACTAATATCTAAGTTGAAGGTATAAATTTCCAAAAAAAAGTATTACCTTGCTTATCTAATTCAGTTTTAATTTTAAAACTACCTTTACTATAATCGAGCCCCAGACGTTGGGCGCCAAAATGTGACGCAACCAAGGATCACAATTAATGGTGGTAATTAATTCAACTAAATTCAAAATAAAATATTTAAAACCCGGTTGTAACTAAGCAGTCTGACTTGGATGGCCTGCTAGCAACAGTGAAGGTGGGGCAGGTTCAAAGAAAGATCTAAAATATAGGGCGCCACATGGTTGATATCCAGCCAGATTCTAATCATCACCAACCAACCATGAATTTAGTAATTTTAAACAATGTCTAAGTTATAAGACCAACTTGATTCTAAATACCTACAGAATAATTGAAGAACGAAAATAATAGAAAAATAACAGTAAATCTATGAATTTATTATAAGCAAAGGTATACTATAAATTTTACAAGGTCCAAGTTTGCTAATGAAAGTAATATAAATACGAATAAAGAATCTACGAATATTTAAGGTTATCTGCTTACTATCATATGTTGTAGGACAAAAATATGACGAATGTAATAGAATATACGATGAATATTATATATTTTATATCAGGGCTTCGCACTAAAATACGGCTAAAATAAATCACCCTGTACGTGGTATGGTGAATTATAAGTCACCCGGTATATTGAATCAACACTAGCAAATTTTGCCGCAATTATGGTTATAATCCATATAATTAAGAATTACTGCAGTTTTATATCGATTGCCTAAGCTTAAGCCGCCCAATATGTAACCGCTTGCATAAGTGTACTAAAATATCAAGATAACCAATAACTCAGCAAAAATAGCTTTAAAATAAATTTAACTAACTAACCAATGTTGTAAAATGTTTTAGAATTTAACGCCCTGTATAGTTACTATAATATACTCTATTATTAAATGATACTAAAAGCTAAATACTCGACTAACTACTATATACTAAATTTAATTTTAAGATAATGCTCTTTATGAACTATAAAATAGAAAATAATATGGGAACCAAATAATGTTCCCAACCTTTACTGGAAATTCCAGTTTCAAAATCTAATCAGGTAAGTATTATGTAAAGTTAATAAAATACACTTATAAAATTCATTAATATTTCGAATCAAGGATAACTTGCGGATCTCCTATGTGTTGCAGGATGCTGTAGAGTGCAAGGATGAACGCTGGAGCCAAGGTGCAACAGATTTGGGCCTCGTGCTGCACTTTCACGGCTAACGGTGGTGCTACGCCGATCAAACGGGGCCGATGTCCAACGACAGGAGCACCAAAGAGTTGTCTCAAGGTAGCTGCACCAAGACAGCTGATAGACAGGACACCGTCGTTTCCAGAAAATACGCCGCTGGCGTCGTGCAGGGCACCGTCGTGCCAAAACAGCCACTATCGTACCAGAAACAATGTCGTGCCCGTGGGGAAAAACACCCTTGGGGAAGAATATCAAATAATTACATGTCCCCAAGAAAAGATATACACGTACCTTCTATGAAGAGTGTCTCTGTATAAAGATGTTGAAATTGTCGATCGAATACTGTTGGAAGTTCTCAACAATTCTAAGGATGACAAAAGAAAATACAGGTTTAAAATATATGAGCCACATGGCGTTGGTGATGTACTTACGAATTTGCTGTAATAATCCCCAAATAGGAAGTGATTTCACCAAAATCTCACTCAAATCACAAAATATAATGATAAATCTAGAAATCACTCGAAAGAAAACCACACTAAGATTAATCCCATGAAGGATGATTAACGATAAATCTTCTAGTCTTGGTGTGGATACAAGCAAACTAACTAAGAAAACATGGCTTTTTCCCCGGCCTTTCTTAGTTAAAAAAAACTATTAAGAAAAACCATTCAAATCTACACAAATCGATAATAAAACCTATATTCTCAAATAGCGACGATTTAGAAGTTCGGTCGCTACTCGACAGGTGGAGATATGAGTATTCGAATAAACATATTAAACAGATTTCAACAAAGCTCACCAAGAAAATATAATAGAAAAATTGCATCTCATATTATCACAAAATAGTGAATGTAACGAGACAAGATATACTGGGTATTAAAAAAAAGGTCTAATGAGGTAAGTAAATAATACATCTTGATTGAAGAATAATGACCTTATTCATTTCAGGTGCATGATACAGGGTGTTGAGTGTATGGTAACCAAAATAAAGGTATAAAATAACTAATAACTGGGTGTAAAATTAGTATGTGTAATAATTAGGTGAATAAATATGAACAAACAATAATATTTGTGTCATTATTTTATTTTAATTAGGTCTTGCTGTTACCGCGAAAATATAACGTTACAACTGATGAGGGCTAACAACCCCGAAACCGGTCTATGTCTGGTGGAGTGGCCGACAAGGGTTCTTGACTGTTCACACAGATACTGCAGGAGTAATTCAATGCCGGTCGGGGCATTAGACCGCGGAGTAGTTGTTTCCTGCAGTATCATTTATTACTATATACTTATCTTTATTAATAATTAATAATAATCATTTAAAAATGTTTGCAGCATTATTCCTCCTTTTACTCAGAAATTTTGGGCAAATAAATTGAATCTAAATTGATTCACTAAGTGACTGATTTATAGTAAATTTTGTAGAAAACTGTACACTATTAAAATTATTAGAGTAAGTACATATAATTTATTAATTTCAACACATGCTTATACTATTTACATTAATAAATATGGCGATGTCCCCTGGCAATTAAGGCTAGTTAAAAACATGGCGCCTGGGCTCGTTTAGAACTGACATGCACTAGCATTTTCTTATGAAAATGTCGTTGGCCTTGACCCTCGGGGTTCAAGTTCTAAGTAATAATTAACCCTCATCCGTTATTTGTATTCATATTGCCGGGTACTTTGCCGCTGTCGATTGTATTTTGCTCTATTACCTCGCCGTTATACACGTATGTTGCAAAATTTTAAAAGCAAACACTATCCATGTAAGCATGTAAGTGGTTAGGAACAGATGGATTGAGTAAAATAGAAATTCGATATTGCGTGATAGGCCAGCGCTGCTCTGAACTGTACGCGTTTTGCAATTTTTTAAGTATTGCTCTTGAAACTGTGTGGAATAAGTAGACAGTAGTTGCACAAAGTGTGCCCAAAAATGGTCAATACACGGAAAACAATTTGAACTGTATTAATTCAGTACCTAATAAAGTATATTTGATATAAACATTTACATATTCTTCTTCCAAACATTCTTATACTAAAATAAACACTTTTCTTTCTATACAAAATAAAATTTCAATCGCAAATAAATTGTTACCATCTTCAGCAGAGTCTACCGAACTTACCAATAATACAACGTCCGTAGTAAACTGAAACTCAGTTTCGCCTCGTCTGGAAACAACAACAATTCGTCTGAAAAAACTGTATTTTAGGTACTTGTAACAAAAATAATTATTCTGGGCCTAGGTCGGGAAAGTTGATTTTTCTGTACCGTTTTCTTATCTATATTTCATACAGTAAATGCTCGTAACTACACTCAGGCAAACTAGTTCACATGAAAAATGCATCATTTAGTAAATATATCAATTCTAGATATTAAACGTTTATTCTATTTGTTTCTATTTATAGTTATGTTGCAGTTTGTATGTACAACTATTAAACATTGGCTGAACTTTACGCGAAAACTATTAGCACATTTTTCTTTGTTTCTCAATCTTCTTAAAATAAAAAGTTATGTATAGGTATATTTAATAAATAATTCTTAGGAAAATATTGAAACAAACAACAAAATGTATATGTTGTTTACAATATGCGTGAGTTTATGTGCAATATGAAAATTTATGAAATATAAAAAGACGGCATTCGAGTTTTTCCACAGATAATGCTGGTTAAATATAATACTTTATCTACAAAACTTGTACATTAACATGTAAATAGCTGAGGAATTCATACGCTGAATAATAAAATCGCAATTACCGATAAGAAATACATTTTACTTTTTTTTATTTTCAACTAATCAGTTTAAAAAAGGTTTATATTGTAATTGCTATTGGCATGTCCTTGGAAACTAAAAGTAATATAGCTACCATACACCTTATAATACAGAGGTTTCATAAATGATTACAAGCCACGTGACCAGTAATTTTGTTTGAAACGGTTATTTTATTTCCTTGGTGTTGGCAATTAAATTCTGGTAACTTTATAAGTTACTAAAAGAATAAGACCAAGGTTACATTAAAACACAATATTACGCGGCTGTGATTTCAACGGCTGTGATTGGTGTAATTTATTCTTGACATTTTATTCAACCAATCGGCGATCGCACCGTCTCGCGATTTTCTAGTCTTATTGTTTTCCTTTGCCCATTAATAAATCATACATAGCTCAAACTAATCAGTTGTTTTTATAGGTAAACTTTTGGTACTTCGTCGTATTACTGGTAAGTTCTAACAAAAACAAAATTTTTAGGTTAATAATATTCTTATTTCAGTTCGGAACAGTATTCCTTTTATTGTTGAGCAAGATGCCTTTATTTTAATAGCTCATTTTCGGAGTGAGACTAGAAATGAAGACGGGTTGTGGACATACTCCTTACAATCTTGCATTGAGCAATTTATGACCGAGTTCCCAATCGCAAACATTGACTATGACACATTCTCATACTGAAAGTGTGCTATCGTCAACCGATTTGAAAATAAACAATGCATTTGCAAAGGAAAATCTACAGGCAGACCAACTGTACTGACAGAAGATGTTGATAATATACAGCAATGAGTAACTCCTACAAAAACTATATCAAAATTATCTACTCAGACAGGTAATTTTTTTTGTAAGTTGATGTAAATATTCACAAATTCATTTAGATTGCATCTCTAAAATGTATCAATTTTGAAATTTTTATTTGAAACCGGTATAGTTAATAACCAAATTTTTTTATTTTTAGGACTTTCAACTGGGACTTGTCACAAGGCTTTAAAAAACGGTTGCATGGAAGACGATTACACTATTGTGAGTGATTTCAAGAAAACATGAATCGTAACTTATTGAACTTTACATTTTTCACTGACGAACCATGGTTTCATGTATGTGGTTATGTAAATAGCCAAAATTATAGAACCTGGGCTGCAGAAAATCCTCATATATTTGTAGAAACCAGTTTACATCCCGTAAAAGTTGGTGTTTGGACAGCGATCACGATATCAAGAAGACGTATATTAGGGCCTATATTCTTTTACGAAACTATAAATGCTGGTAAAATTGGTAGTTTTCTCTTTCTAATAAAGTTAAAAACATTTCAAACGAAACAAATAAACGTTCTTTTCGTCAGTAACTCTATAATATTAAATTTTATGTATTAAATTTCAGTAGTCGAGCAATTTATTACGTTATGTACTCAATTTCAAAAACAAATTATTTACATCAGTAATCCCTTCAACCACACCACTGATGTTTACATACAATACATACAGGGTGTTCTTTAATGATATGCAAATATTTAAGGGGATGATTCTACATTGAAAATTAATGATAGTTTGCATTATAAACCATATGTCACATAATAGGCCATAGTACTGTCATGAAGAATTTCTGCATTTAAATTATACAATTTCAGAATATTATTTTAAATACATTCTTTATGCAAATCTCCGTGTTTGCTTACAATTGTTGCTAGGGGCAAAAATAAATTTATGTTACTAAAAGTAAAAAACAGAGCTATGCATAAGAAGAGAGAGGATATTAAGTGCAACACATAAAAGAGAACAGAGGACCAAGTATTGATCCCTGCGGAACCCCAGTTTTCACTTCTCTGGAACTAGATAGACTATTACCTAACTTAATTATTTGTTTGCGATTCGAAAGATAACTTTTTATTAATCTAAGAGGATCTGGATCTATACCAATTTCTTCAAGAATATAATGCATCATGCTGAATGGTATCACATGCGTTTGTAAAGTCTAATAACATCAGAAGAGAATTGAATCCACTATCAGTTGCTTCCATGCGAAATCTAGACTGGTCTTCAGGTAATATACTATTTGATTCTGTTCACACAGTTGATAATAAATAGGATGCTAATTGGTTCACTAAATTCTACTGGATCATCAACTTTAGGTAAAAGAAGTATTAAAGCTTCTTTCCATGCTTGAGGGAAATAGTTATTTAAAATGCAAGAATTAAGGTTAGTTCAAGGATTTTTCCCAAAAAATAATTGTTTCGTTTTTATTGAATTTATTCCATAATTTTGGCGCATACTGTATTAAGATGATACCTAATATCACTTGAGAAATTAAAGTATTATCAATCAACTTGAAATAAAACTTGTCAACTTCTTTATTAATATAATTATTACCCTAATTTTCATTAATATCGGAAATATTATTATCGTCATTGGGCGATGGTATACTATCAATGAAACAGTCATTTATTTCATCTAAATTATTAAGTAGGTATTCTTCATGAAATAAACTGCCTGTTAATAAAGTAATTCTTAAATAAGTACGAGTACGTTAAAGAAAACGCTTGCCTTCAGCACCTTGATTACTTCAAAAGCTGACTGTGCAGCGTTTTATTTCGCAAACTTGTGAATTTTACTGCCAAGTAGGACCGAAATAGAAGGAGTATTGACCAGGCAGTCCAATAAAAACCAGTCAAACTCTCTCGGCCGTCTAATAAAACTGTTTTATGCCATTTGGTGCAATAAAATAATTTGGAGGTCAGGGGCAGGGCTCCAAATGGACATATTTTCTCAGTTTATAGGCTGGGCATAACCCCTACAACCGCCGTAATATTTATACAGGAGAATAAAATATTTGAAATTAAAAGTGTGGAGGCGCGGCACGGCATGCTTTCAAAACCTTGTTCTCGCGCCATTGCAAAATTCAGCTTAATTTATTGCTATCGTTTCCTGTTAAATGATATAACATTCCACTTAATTAGCAAACGACTTATACATATTCGTCAATGTATACTCTATTTTGATTTAGCCAGGCCAGTTCTTTTAGCAGACGGCATTAGCGCAGCTAATTCAGGTGATGAAGACGAAAATTCAAAATTCATACACCAAGTTTTTTAAATTTATAAAAATCTGATCTGATGGAATTAAATGTATAAGTACAGTTTTTATTAATGTCTCACAGCAAACCCTAATAAGACCTAAACATACAGGGTGTTTCTAAATAAGTCTCGCAACGGAAAACTCTAAATTCCTCTTTAAAAACGAAACATTTTTTTCCTCTTCCATTTTTCTCTCCGGGCTTTCGTTATCGAGATACACGGTGTCAAAACTTTATTTTATTTTTAGTTTTTTTCCAATATCTGAGGAACCGTTTGAACTACAGGACTGAGCTTTTGTAGACACATTACCACTATTAATAGCTACTTTTTCGCTCCCTTCTCGAATTTATTGGACGTACCAGTGGTGGAGATTTTAAGGTATCGGAGGGGTTTCTTCCCTCATAACTTTTACGCCACTGGAAAAATTGACATTTGACATCAAATTCTGAAGCGCCAATGAATTTTACACAAAAATAGTTCTCTTGGTTCATTGCTCTAAAGTCAACCGTTTTCAATAAAAATGACTTTCTATGAACAAAAACAAACATTTTGCTAACGTTTCGAAAATCTTTTGTAACTCAAAAAATAGGTAGGTAGTAATTAACAATTATAACGAGATTTAACAACAGATACGATTTTAACTTTTTTTATCAAACTGCTCAAAAATACGTTCGCACGCATTACATCTTCGAATCATGTTTTTTTCTGCCGCTGCGGCTTCACCCCTATCGGTCAACTCTTCGATATTATTGACATAGATTTCCTAAACGATGCATTCCAGATGACCCCATCCGGCGCGCGGTTTGATTCGTCGTTCTCCGGATGTTCTCTTGAGGTCTTGCACTTGCAAAATGTGAGGGTGTCTCATCATATTGTTAATTATTACTATCTATTTTTGAATTACAAGATTTTCGAAACGTTAGCAAAATGTTTGTTTTTGTTCATAGAAAGTCATTTTTATTGAAAACGGTTGACTTTAGAGCAATGAACCAAGAGAACTATTTTTGTGTAAAATTCATTGGCGCTTCAGAATTTGCTGTCAAATGTGAATTATCCAGTGGCGTAAAAGTTATGGGGAAAAATCCTTACCTTAAAATCTCCACCAATGGCACATCAAATAAATTCGAGAATGGTGCGAAAAAGTACCTATTAATAGTGGTAATGTGTCTACAAAAGCTCAGTTCTGTAGTTCAAACGATTCCTAAGATATTGGAAAAAAACTAAAAAAAAATTAAAGTTTTGACACCGTGTATCTCGAAAACGAAAGCCCGGAGAGAAAAATGGAAGAGGAAAAAATTCAAATTTAAAGATAACAATATTTTAGGATTTGTCCATAAAGACCAATAAGCTTAGAACGTACGCTATTGGCGTGTACAAAAATTGCGGTCCATCAAATACAGTACATAATAGTGCCATGAAAGTTATTTCCCAAATATTTGGTTATTCTAAACATTTCAAACTAGCCAATTAGACTGAAATAGGCTATAAATATTAATTAAAATAGGACAACCGAAACCAAAGGAATTTTACTGATACCATTCGGCTTATCTGTACGAGAGAAAAAATGTAGACCGCATTTTCCTTAATTACACAGAGTTTATCAATTTTGATAATGTATCATTCAAAACATGTTTGTATTTAATATTAGAAACTAAACTTTGGAAAAGATAGTCTATTTTTCCAGTAATATGTGCAGGTAACACTATGTTGGATTTTTGACAGATTTTACGTCAAATGTACAAAATGTATGATAGATTTTAACGTTATTTGGAACGTTGTGTTTCCATCACCGTTTCCCTCGGGGAAATATTGAATTTGATTTTTTTTGCTTAACTTACTAAATTGCGGTATGCCGTTCTGAAACTTAACATACATAGTGCTTCACAAAATTAGACCAGGCTTAAATTGAGGCTTTATTGCCTGCTTTATTGATTCAAGAAATTGTTTGGTAAAAAAGTTTATATTTACTAACTTTCTACATCTTATTCTGAGACTTAATATACATAGCATTTAGCAAAATTAGACAAGGTTCAATTGATCCAGTTTTCTTTACTTGTCTCAATCTTATTTATTGAAACAAACAGAGTGGCTGAATAATAATATTTATTATAGATGGATTGGTCGGTTTGATGCTGTGAGGTGGGCTCCAAGAAATCCAGACTTAAATCCGCTAGATTTGTTGTTATGGGGATTTTAAAGCAATGGATCTACAGCGAATTAACACAACAGTTGCAAGAACGAATTACATTGACTACAAATGGAATTCATGGTGACTTAAATTTGCGCCATGTATATGCATACGACGGTATTAAGCCTGTATTGCAGGAGGAAGAGGACTTGTGTTTATTTTCTATATTGGTTTTTTTTTAATTTCAACATCTTTTCAGAGCTATGATTTATTTGACTGATAAATTTGTCTTGACAAAAAAAAATAAGTTGATTGTTTTATACATAACTATGGCTTACTCCGGTCACTACTTTTAACGTAAAAAGTTGATTTAACTCAAAAGAATACTCATTTGTAAAAAAAAGATATGTTCAATCTAAAAAACTGGTTAGTTTTGATGTTAGTAGTGCAACATACCTTTTTAAAACAAGGGTCAGCATCGCAATGATTCCCTGCCACTGGATTTTGCTTGTTTTACACTGGGTAATAGCTCTTAATAGTGACATTCACTATACCAAATTTCAAAACAACCCTTCTATCCGTTTGGGAGATATGAGATAATATTATAAAGAGGGATGTTACAACAAAAAATTTTTTCAATAAAAACTTTATTTTAGCGAGAAGAATCTCTCTTTTGTATTCAACAAAATAAAAATACGTAAAAACAAGAACCTATGTGGGAGAAAAAGCGGAATAGCTATTATTATTAAGTTGTGTCAAAGACTTAAACATTGGTTAATGAAGAGAAAGAACAACGTTTTGTTAAACAAATAAAATGGACTATCTTTAAAATATAGCATAAAATGCATGCATGCACTAAATCCACACAGCAGAACTGATTCAATCGCTGCCACTCCAGTAGAGAAAATTGGCTGGCCTTGCAGCAAGAACGTTGATAACAGAATTATCACTATCAACAAGGCGCTGCATAAACAGTGCCATTTCCATTTCTGGCCGGCAGTTAACATAACAAATAATTGCTGAATACAGACATGGTCGAAACCACAGAACGCAACCTTCCTACGCTACGTGATATCCTTGAGTATATACACCAAGAGAGTCAGTTCTTAATAAAACCGATATAGTTATCATAATTCCTGTTAGATGTCGTACTATGTAACAATACGCATTTATTCAAACGAAGGAAATAAAGCGCTACTATTTCAATCTGCAAAAACTGCGAAGGCGTTTCGAGGGCGTGGCCGCGTGACCCTTTTCATATACCTGCCTAAATAATAAGATTGTGGCAACATATTTATATTCAAACCACAGATCCACAGCACAGATCATAAAATTTGAAACATAAGCAGTTTATGTTATTGCGTTAGAGTAGTAAAAATATGAACTGTTAATTAATTAAAAAACAGAAAAGTAAGATTGTGAAAAAGAGTTTTCAGCGATATGCCAAAATTTACAGTTTCTATTTTATTTGCTTTAAAGATATTAAGATAATTCAAATGAATTCGATATACCTACTTCTATAAAGAGACATATACAACTACAGATTATCGTGTGCTTTTCTTATTGCATAAGATGCATTATTATTTTGCGAAAAATCAAATATTTTTAAGAAAAATTCATTAGTAAAAATTATAAAACAATAAGTATACAAATCTTTTTTCAATGTTTGGTCTAAGTATAATTTTGTGATGGTGTGAAACAAATATTATTTTGTAGTCTCTTTGAATAGTAAGTTTTAAATTAAATTTTAATTTATTTAAAAATTTAAATAATTTAACATTTGCGCATGCAAATTAAAATAAATTTACATGCGCTAATGTTTTTAGTAAAAATAATTTGTGAACTTTACAGGTCTCACAGAAAAGAATGCGTTTCAAAATGTATTTATTATTATAAGTATTATATAGGGTGAACCATTAATAATGTGCCAGAGTAGGAATGACATCTTTGTAGATATAGCTAAATATGCCTTACTAAAATGTTGCTATGGAAAAAGATACAGGTTTACATTATTTTTTTCGTTTTTTTATAATAACTAGGATTGCTCAACCGATTGTCATCAAATTTGGTAGAGAAACATATTTTAAGAAAAGTAATCATAATTTATGTAGTAGGTATCTATTAAAACAGACCATTAACAATGCCAGATGATGACAATTTTTCTCTTATTTTTTGTTAACAAAATTCCTACCGTTTTCCAGAAAACTGATCTAAAACAACCACATGTATTTTTCGACGTGAGGAAATCTCTTAGGAGCATTAGAAAATTGCATAGAAGTGGAAGGCCATATTGAAAATTTACTGTAATCAGCTGTAATAATTAGTTTAATTAATTAAGACATGTAGTAGAGGTAGAGAGAGTTTGCTCAAGGGCTAAGTTGTTTTTAGTGCTCTGTTGCTTTGTTGTTATTTTTGTAAATAAAAGTAAATATGTGGGTAATTTTTTTTCAAATATGAGTTTTTTTCCAAAATTACTCTGGATATTTAAAAAAAATAAACGACTCATTGATACCTACTAATTTTTTGGAATGAAATTTCAATAGCATTTTTCAAGTCATGTAAGCAGAACGTAGAAATGATGTTCGGATACAATTTTGTAGTCAACCGAATCAAAATGTTTTGTCAACAAAAACAAGAAAAAAATTCATCATTAGACATTGTTAGTGCGACGCCCTTTATTGGCAAAACTGATTTAATACATAAATTATTTTTATTTTTCTTAAAAAATGTTTCCCTATCGAATTTGGTGACAATCAGTTGAGAAATACTCGCGTTATTACAAAAAAAGAAAACACAAATAAAAATATTTCAACTTTGACACCTTGTATCTTTTTCCACAGCAATATTTTACTAAGATATTTTTAGCTATATCTTCATATTTCCTCTCAATGATGTTACTCCTCCTCTATGTCCCCTTATTAATGACCCACCCTGTATATTTTTATCGACACGTAGGTATTGAATGACTTCTTCACTTGAATTTACCAAAGCTGGAGCAGTATGATAAAAGTGTTATCTGGCGGTTAATATATTTTAAGCTTTGACTTTCATTGATACGTGAAAGTGAATATAAACTGGATAACTGCACTTCTGTAATTTGTTTGTTTTCTGTAAATATGAGAATATTTTTATTATTAAATCATGTGATGGAATTACTATAATTACTTATCACAATTCAAAATCTATTATTATAGTCGATTTTCGCCTTGCGGAAAAGTTTTATTCCTGGAATCTAGTTTTATTACATTTTAAAAAATAACATTTATTTCCTTCCTGCTTCTTCATGACTAACACATTCACCTAATAATAAATTAAACAGTAATCCTATTGAATGTCATTAAAGTTATAAATTCTAAGTACATACAAGCTTTCGAAATAATAATGACTCTCTCAAAACAGTTTTTGAACTTCTCGAAGTTCTGAGTAGAAATTTCATTAAATCTATATTGGTAAGTGAAGCAACTAATTACTAATGTTACAAGTTGAAAGTAGATTTCATTATAAATACGTCAGCAGTTCAAAAGAAATAGCAAAATTCAATTTAAAGGGTGTCATTATTACTGCAAACGATTGTACATAACATAATATGTATGAACCAATCATCTTCGATGGGAGGAGCTTTCAAAATTATATATCCAAATTCATGTCATTTTAGTACCTAATATTGCGCCATCTATTAGCAAATAGCCCAAGCGTAAACGTACTTTTTGAGATCGTTTCCCATCACGCGAGAGTTGGTTTCCCATTCAGGGCAACAAGCTCTCCCATTAGATTGACTAGTCTTAGTGTATATAGTCAAGGGTGATATCACACAGTTTATGGCAGCAAAATATCACTTTCGGCTGTGTTGCCAGCACGGTATCGCAGCTCTAGTATCAATTTACAAGCCGGCCGCCCGCTCGGCAATGCGGCAACGCAGCTGCTAGCGTACAGAAACTCCACTTTCCCTCTTCAATGGGCGGCGTTGCCAAATCGGAATGATATCCCTACATCCACGTACTTCTAAAATAATATACGCATTCTGTTAAATAAACATACACACACACACATAAATTGAGAATACTTTATTATAACAACCTTTTATTTTATTACTGTACAGGGTTATTCAACGAATTTAGGCCATACTTTATTATCGTTATTATTAGAGATACAAAATAAAGTTTCGAATAAAAGTCGTAAGGCTGTAATAAACTCCCCCTGAAAGAATAACACAAAGGGTGTTCCATTAAAAAATATATTATTGCTTCTTATACCCCTCAACTTTTGCACGGCACTGCGCTTCTTTGATAAAGGCATTCAGTTACAGCCCTATAATTTTTAATTAAAACTTTATTTTGTATCTCTTATCAGAAAAATAATAAAGAGTGGCCTATATCCACAAAAAAAAGGATTTTTTTCAACAGTTAGGATAAAAGTATATTGTATTTTGAATTCTGGAAACCTGCCTGGTCCTATATGATATTGTTCACTTTGGAATAGGATAGCTTCTACATGCAGCAAGTTGAAAATCTTTCCTCTAAAATGTATAACGATGACAGTACAACTATTTTAAGAGGGGTTAGAGAAAATTAAGGATTAACGGAATCACCCTTCAAATAAATTCGACCCGTCCGCCACACATTTGACGTTTACAGAGTCAGAGTAGACAACCAGCAACACAATGGTAAAATTTGATGTCATGTCATCATTTAATTCCTGTGTTTACGTTGTAGTCCTGTATTCTTCTTCAGTTTTTAGTGCCTTTTTCAATTTTAAATGTTTTATAGTCATTAAATAAATGACTATACGTACGGAAAGTATGTTTTATCGGTAGTGAGTGGTTGTAATAAGTGAAAATGTAGTTTTGCCAGTTTGTAACGAAATAGTGAAAAACGAATGCAAAAATACTGCAGCTAACTGAATTAACTGTTACCTCTCTATCAGGTATTATTACTAAATAAGAATGTTAATTTTTGTCGTTTTGGCATTTACCAAAGCTGCAAAAAACTGACCGCATGGTAGTTGACATTGTTGACAGGTAAGCTTTATCTGTGGATCTTTCCACAGAAAATGAGGGATTTGCTCCGTTTTTCAGATGTCGAGCTTATTGTCTTTTAGGCCTCCCTGAGCATGTGGTTAAAATTTTGTACTTAGTCATAGTTTACCATAGAATTTGTTCAGTACTATTACCCACCGAAGTTCGGTACACTATCTTCTACACTCTATATCTATATGGGTTGATCTACTGATTAAATTCCTTAAACTGCTTAAACTTGTTGTTTTTTATCACAACAAAGTTATGTGTATCCTCAAATTTATATACAAATACCTTGAATGGCGTTGCCACTACATAATAACAGTTTTGCGAAAACCAACCCCTTACTCTCACACCAAATTCTGTACTATCGCCTCCCAAGACCTGATACGATATTTCCCTCACACCCTGTATACATACTTTAGGGTGGTCACAAAAACCGCCAATTGAATTACATTGAAGGTTTCAACGACTTTCCGACGATCTTACGAATTCTCCTGGAGAGCTGGCAACGCCGCCATTGAATGTTGTTTCGGAGGACGGCGGTTTTGGCGCCTTTTATTTTTAGCGAAACCAACGCGACGAGAACGCCGAGTGCGTTTGTTTTAACTGGAAACCCATGCATATGCTCAAGAGAGAGGATAATAATTAATAATATACATACTGGAATGATATACGTAACGTACAAATTTTTGTAACATCCGTCTCGCTTGGCCCCGTCACTTTTCGTGAGTCTGTCGCAATGGCTTACTCTACTCACTCGACTCTTGTCAAGATGCGTGGTTCGGGTGCTGCGTTGCCACCTGTTGCTTCCACTTTATTCCTTAATCAGCGAGGCCACGTTGCCGAGTCGCCGCGAAGTCAGGTTCACACTGGCGTTGTTTACGTTGTAATTTATTTATAGCCGCATTTTATTTGACTTTACTTCAATATTACACATTTTTTCACTTTTTAAATATCTTTTGACAAATTCGTGACATCAGGAGAGGAAAAAATATTCATAGTTATATTTAAATTCTTATTCCTTTATATTAAATAATAAGTTGCATTGCTGAGAAGTTGAATCGACATTATTTACTTTTCGCTTTAAACAGGAGATGTAGATGTGAGTCTGATAAAAGCTATTGGTAAATAAACGTGGTTTTGAAAAAACAGAAAAAATCAACGTTTGCAAAAGAATACATATTATACAGTTTTCAATAAAACAAATTTGATTTCAAATTTTATGTCAAATTTGAAATGTCAGTAATAAATCGTCAGTTATTACGTATTTATAACAGAAATCTTCATTTTGGCCTTTAATATTCACATGATGTTTGGAAAAAATAAATTTGTTTGATATTAATTCAGTTTTGAAAATATAAAATAATTATTATTTAAAGTTATTGATATGTATATTTATAATTTGGAGCAAAATAATTTATCAACAAATTAAATTTCAATGAGAAAATCGTTATTTTGTTAAAGCAATGTATAAACTAAATATTCGAAACAACGAAAATACCGCGCCGAACATGTAATTATTTATATTTTATATCGGCATTGAAACAATTGTTTATAACAAAAATAATAAATTATTACAACTACACGTGAGTGAAAATTATTGATAATAAATAACGAAAAAACGTTTCTCTAGTAGGTGCAGAAAACCCAGGAAAGTATTTTATGGCTAAACGCAAAGTAATATTTAAATAAACATATCTATTATAGTTCCTATTACCGTAGTTTTTAAGGAACAAGGTGCTCAAACAAAAATCTAAACCATTTTGAATATTTCAACAAATTTGATCTATGTTGACAGGTACTACTTATTGCAATAATAATAGCACTTGTTTCGAACAATTGACGTATTCGGAAATCTGCTTCCAACATTTAACATTAGTTCTTAGTTGCACTCGACTACCAATAAATATCTAATGAAATTTCTATTCAGAACTTCTAATAGTTCAAAGGTGATGCAAGTTGAATCAAGAATCTTATAAACACTAAAAACGGATATATCAAATTCGTTAAAAATACGTACATACCAATCTCAATCTCTTTAGAACTTAAAAATGATGACTTTTTGTTTTCATATAAAAGCCAACTCGAATATGGTCTTAGACCTTCATATACTTATGTATTTATTTATCCATATTATCTTAGATTTAGCAACACACGTCCCTTGATTGTCTGTACTTAAGACATCCTGTATAATAATGGTACATGGTAAATAAAACGACATTTTAAAAACATATTTTTTTATGTACCACAAACATAAAAATACAATAACTGGAACAAGCTACAAAAATAAGATTTGGTACACAGGGAATATTGGTAACTCCCGATATAATAATAGTATCGGCAACGTTGCCAAGTTTACCAATATTTCCTAAATATGCCACTTTACTTATTTTGAACAAAACACCCTATATATTTTTACATATTTATAAATAGGGCCTTATTTTATCAACACATAGAGATATAGGTAGGTCATATACAGGGTTAACTATTGACTAAGTACAAAAAATTTAACCACGTGCTCAGGAGGCCTAAAGACAATAAAAATTATTCCAGAATAATAGCTCGATATTTAAAAAATCGGGCAAAACCTTTTTTCATACGGAAAGTCGGCGCCAATGAAAAGAATCGACTGAGATGGATTAGACCCATAGATAAAACTTAAAGCTGTCAACAATATCTACTACCATCGTCGTGTTTTGCCGCATTTCTAAATGTAGAAACGAAAAGTAACATTCTTGATAGTAATAATACCTGATAGATAGGTAACAGTTAATCCACTTAGCTCCAGTATTTTGCATTCGTTTTCCATTATTTCTAAACTGGTAGAACTACATATTCGCTCATTACAGCCACTCACTACCGATAAAAGACACTTCCCGTAGGTACAATTAGATAGATTAGATTCCTATTTATTATAACAAAATCGAACGAAAAGAATAATAGACGTTTTAATGTAACCGCGTCTTGTCCCATAACCTAGAAAACCAAACCGGCAAACTATATTGTGGGAAAGTATCTGCATCGACCACAAATATCTTTATTTAATATCTATAAAACGTTTAAAAATTAAAATAAGGCACTAAAAACTGCAGAAGAACACAAAATTACAACGTAAACACAGGAATTAAATTAAGACATGACACATGACAGTGACACTGACTAATGAGCGACTGTTGCATGCTTGTAGAGTATGCAACCAACAAGCATTGGCGGCGTTAAATAAGGATTTAAAATAATATCGAAAAAAATTTTTTTTGGCTTTATAAATAAGTTTGGAATTTTTTTGAAGGGCGATTCCGTTAATTCTTATTTTTTCCTATACCCTCTTAAAATATTTGTACTAAGACATAGTTGACCCTGTATATATTGTAAAAATAAAAAACTTTTATATTGCCGACAACGGAAAAACAACCCAACTGTGTTGCCAAATGTTTCGGCGAGTTAGTATTGTACTAAAAAAAATATTCTTTAAATAAATATACGCATATTTAAGTCCATATTTTCAACGAAAGTAGGTACCTGAGGTCCTAACTAGTGTCCATCACATTAAATTTATATATAACTGTTTATAAGCCTTTTAGGCTCATTGCTGTGTTATTTCCCTCCACTCCATTCTGTTCTTCGCCTTCCATTAATTTTTTATTAAATTATATTAAGTACTTTAAATGTTATTAAAGAAAACCCGATTTCCAGCGGCGTTCTTTAGGGACACATCTCCATAGGGAGAACCTGTAGGAAAGAATGTTATAAAAACTGTTCATCTTTCTTTTCTATCTGCATTCGAGAGATTTCCCATATTGTTCCAGACACCCATATCCATAAAATCATTATCAATGTATTCGCGAAAGAATACCTACCCTAAATATGTAAAAATATATGGCGTATTCTATTTATAAAAACTAAATTAGTATTTTTAGTAAACAGCATCACTAATTTCTTGGATTGGATGGTACTTCTTGTATACCAGGTTTGTTTCATTATCTAGCAACTTTACCGTAAACTTAAAAAGTATATTAGTGGTGGACGTACGTTTCGTTTTGAGATAGACAATTCCTGAAGAAATTGTGAACTAATTTTGAACTGAAATAAGAAAGATGCCTTGTCACCTCTCAAAAACCAAAACCATTTTGAAGTCAAGTTAAAAAAGAACATAAGTATATATTTTTTATGGTTCTAGGAAATGTCAAAACATGGTAACACTTTTCAATACATTCTCCAAGGTTTTACAAACATCCAACCACCAACTCTCTCAATCGTCAGTCAGTGCGTCTCCTAAAATCCGCCAGTTTAAATAAACAAACAAGCCAAACACAATTTTTACCAGTGTGAATCCGTCTTGGGACTGTATTCCTCCCCACGATTTGCTTGGTCGGACCAGCCACTGACTATCTTGGAATGAATATGAAACGGACCACGATCCATCTGGTCCGCTGCAAACACTTGTAGATGCTCCAAGTTTAAGCGGAAGGCAGTTTCGATACCTTTCAACTCTGTACAGCAACAAGTCACCCCGAAATCGGAATAGGATGGACCGAGGCGGCTCGAAACTACCCTCCGCACACTTGTGGCTGTTTAGCTATGTTTCGGGTTTGACAAGAGGCAAATTTATCTTCCAGAGATCTTTTATGAGGGTGGGTCAGGCTTTTTGGCCCGAAGGGAGCGCTGGAATGGCCTTTTGGCCTTTCCCTACGCCACAGATTAGGTTAGGGATGTGCTTAATGGGTTTTATGACTGCGAGAATTTTTTTCGATTCGATCCGACTAAAAAGTGGTAAGGGCGGTCAGGTAGGAGAAGGTAAACCAATAATTTTTTTATATGTGATGATTTGAATATATCTTTTATACAGTGTATAGAAAGCCCTTGAATAAAATATGTATAAGAAACCGTGAAAAATTTTTTAGACGGCAGTTATAACTTCTACATGGATAAATAAATATCTGAATGTCTAGCTACAGGGTGATTTATAAACACTTGGGGAAAAAATAAGTATAGAATTTGACCTGTTTTTTTCTTTTTGTTTTTCCAATTTCTCATTTTTGGGATCGCTGAAATTGGGTCTAATATTTGTTTTTTTTTTTTGGGAATATTTTCAGAAACCCTAAACCGATTTTAATTAAATTAGTTATGGAGTTGTAAATAGTCTATCTGAACATTAAGTCAGTAGTTTTGTCAAGTACGACAGAGAGCGCTAGTTACGCGTAATGCGACTCAGTTTTTTTTAATTTTGTTTTTATTTTTTTTAATTCTCTAACATTCGAAGGAGCGTTAACATTGTCCCCATAATTTACAGTTCTGAACAACTTTTTCAAGTAACATTTTGCTGTATTTTCAGTAGAAAAAGCACTTTAGCAGAAACGATAACAGTTTTCAATTAGTGCACTGAATATTTCAAATAGGATTATTTCGAAAACTGTTACTCCTAACGACTTCAACAGAGTATACCTTTTTCAGATACAACAGGTAAGAGAATCGATTGTTTCTATAGTCAAATGGATACATTAAGTTGCAAAAAAGTTCTGCCATTTAAAAGAAATGTGATGTGCCATAAGTGGCGCCCTCTACTAGTGACATCAAAATTAGTTCAAAATTCTTATTTGCCGTGCCAAAAAACATAATTGTGCCATGTTTTTTTTAAATAATCCGACAGGTTTCAAAGTTATTGAGATATTTCAAAATAAAATTCTAGCATTGAACGCCCTGTATTTTTGAAACCAGCGACATTCGGATAAGGCATATTTGGCTCAATCGACTTTTTTTGGTCACCAGTGTCTCCAGCTCCGAGATTTCCCAACCTTTCACAGACACCCTGTATAAATAAAAAGCAAGGAAGGGTCCCAAGTGAGAATCGCGGGATACATGAAGTTATTAAAATACTTAGGTTTCGTTGGAAGTAAACCATTGTAATTTAATGAAAAAAACAATACACTTTTCTATAATAAAGTTATTTGTGATACATTTGATTTTATATTTTTACGTTAACTACTCAAAAATTGTTTCCATTTAACATGATTTAACAATACATACATTTTTCATTTATAGATAACATTCACAATAAACTCATAAATATTTACGACGAGGAGAATGTTATTGTTAAAATATACTGATTTGAAACTTTTAAATCAGCATTTCTATATCCGATATTTTAACGCCAAATATGCCTACAAAGGCAGTAACCCGCTAACACAACAACCTTTTCCCTGTCGATATCTGCTTACAACTCAAACCAAAGCTATATGCACGTTTGCACAGTCATTTGTTTTTATTGTGGCACAATAAACAAATGAAACGGTTAACAGTTCAAACTTCCTACATAAATTAATATTTTTTTCTCACCCACATCTACATCATAATACAGGATGTTCCGAAATTAACCCAGCATAAAGCAAGAGTAGATTCTTATCGACTAAATAACGAGATATATCCAAACTTACTTCAGTCAAAAAATATAAAAATAAAATGTTATAATCGATATTTTTAAATAACCTTTTAAAAATCCTAATACATATATATGGATGCATTTTGAGATCGGGGTTTTTTGGGGGCAATAAATCAAAGGAGGAGGGTCCCTAAGGCCGGTTTTCGGCCCCCCACAATTTTTTCTAAAAAAAAAATTTTTTTTTATTGTCGACTAGACCTTATGTGTAGTCGATTGGACCACAAATAAACCCTCCAAAACACTCCCTCCCCTTAGTATCCCCCCTTTATAGAAGGTGATTTTATTACCTGAGACAAGTAATTATAGCCTAAGGAGGACGCCCTATTAAAAAAAGTTCTAGATAAAAGTTGTTAGGCCCATAAAGGCACATCAAATGGCACTCCCGACTTCAGCCCCACCGCGGGGCGGGGGGGACAAGAAAATGAAATGGTAACATACTTCTTTTGTTGCAGATTTGGATTCCTCGTTTTGTTTGGGGGTTTGGGATTTGGGGGTTTATGGTTTGGAGGTTTGGGATTTGGGGTTTGTAGTTTGAGGTTTGGGATTTCGGGGTTTGTGGTTAGGGGGTTTGGGATTTGGGGGTTTGTGATTTGGGTTTTTTATACTTATTTTTTTTTATTACTTGATAGTGGTGAAGGGGAGATGCCTATTTTTGTCCGAGGAATCCAAATCTGCAACAAAAAAAGTTTGTTACCATTTCATTTTCTTGTCTGGTCTTGTCTGTTTCTAATTTTGATGTTTTTTTTGATTGGCAGAATTTGTTGCGACTTAATGTATACATCTGACTATGGAAACAATTGATTCTCGTACCTTTTTTATGTGAAAAAGGTATATCTTGTCGAAAATATTCAATGCACCGAGTACACATTTTTTTGGTTTCAGGTAAAGTGCCTTTTCCGCTGAAAATTGACGCATTAGCAAAATGTTACTTGACAAGACTTGACACTAAGCCGCAAAAGTTCTGCCATTTAAAAGAGACGTAAGTGGTGCCCTCTTCTAGTGATGTCGAAACTAGAAACAAGTTTGGTTTTCTCGTCCCCCCAAAACCCCCGATTTGCAAAATGTACATCGCATTGTTTTACTGCCAGAAATCTACTCTTGCTCTATGTTGCATTAATTTTGGGACACCCTGTATTATTAACTTGCATGCGTTTGAAAAACCGAATTAAAACACTTTTTAAATTAAATTTATCAAATATGGCATGCAACAGTATTTTTTTCCAATCGATTTTTTGCGAATGCATTTCCGTTGCTAAATTACGCTTAAACAAATGTCAGTACAATGCGTGGTCATTGTTTTTCTATTATTTATAGTGAGTTAGCTAAAAGTTGAACCTCAAATTGAATTAAATGTAATTATCAATTTGCACGTCGCTAATTAAGTAAAATTATTACTCTCGACCCAATTGACGTCACGGATTAGGCCATTGCATGCCATTAACTAAATAATTTGGATCCTTTTTCGATAACTTTTGATCCTTAGGAGAAGGGTCCAAAATGTTATCTTATGTTTATTATTTTATGCTTTATATTTTTTCCTATATTATGTGAAATATTGTTAAAAATACATTACTATCATTTTGCTACTTTCGATAAACTGTGCGATAATAATAAATTCATTTAAATAAAAATTTTAAAAATATATATTGAAGATTGCCTATACACATTATTAGATGATATTCTATATCCTTTCATGAAAGTCAAGCAAAAATCTGAAATAAATATTAGTTAGGTGAGATATAAGTGGTCTGCTTACTTCGTGCTCGGCCTAAGCGGCTCGACTTACAGGAAGCGACCTACATTGCAGTAGGTATCTCACCTGCACTCGATTTATATGTGAAACTACATATGAAGGAACAGCCAGTTCAATTGTCGGTCATCTCATCTATGGCATACTGATGAGGCCTAACAAGCCCGAAACCGGTCTATGTCTGGTGGAGTGGCCAACAAGGGTTCTTGGCTGTTTCACACAGATACTACAGGTATAATTCAATGCCGGTCGTGGCATTAGTCCGCGGAGTAGTTGTTTCTTGCAGTATCATTTACAAATATTAGTTAGTTTCCAGTTAAATCATTTTAAAAAAATTACAAGAATGTGCTACCTCATAAAGCCGACAGAAACCATAATACAGCAATTTTCGTTTTATGTAAATAAATTAAAAAGTTACTAAATATTTAATATTTTGTACAGATAGAAAATTGAATTAAAATTTTGAAATCTTATACCATTGCTGATATCACGAGTTCTGGGAATTTATCAATGAAAAAACAAGCAAATTAAATTTCGCCAAAATTTTATTATCGATCTACACAATAATCTCCCCCTAACTCTACACAATGATTCCAACGTTGCTCCCACGATTGGAAGCACCCTTGGCCTCGCCCTTGGCAATCCTCCGTACTTAACCCGTTCAGCACCACGGTTACAGCTTCTTTCACCTCCTGTACGCCGCCATGATGAGTTCCCTTGAGGTGTGACTTCATCTTGGGGAATAAAAGAATCACAGGGGGCAATATCGGGGCTATAGGGTGGGTGCGGCAACGTTGCAATGCCTTTTTTTGCCAAAAACTCTTGCACAATGAACGAGGAATGGACTGGCGCTTTGTCGTGGTGCAAGATCCAGCCGTTTTCGGCGAGTTCGGGTAGCACACGGAAAACGCGGGCCCGTAGCCGTTCCAGGACGCCAATATAGAACTGTCCAGTCACTGTCTGGCCGGCAGGAATATATTCACGATGAATGACCGTGGATATCGAAATCAACATTGCTTGTAGTCGTGACTTGGACATCCTCGCTTTCGTTGGCCGCTCTCCACCCTTTTCCACCCACTGCTGACTTTGTTTACGGGTCTCGGGGTCATACTCAAATATCCAGGTCTCATCTCCAGTGACAACCAATCCTCGCAGATCGATTTTCGCATGTCTTTCTGTTCACGGGTGAGATTTTTGGCACCATCTTTGCGCAAATTATCCGCTTATTCAAATTTTCGTGTAACATCTTGCGAACGGTTTCTATGTTGACGTTTAACTCGTCAGACAACGCACGAATGCTTAGGCGCCGATCATACGTGATCAGTGCACGCAAACGGTCGCGCTAGTACGAGAGGTGACGGGATCTCCTTCACATGGATCGTTTTCTACGGATTCACGCCCCTCCATGAACAGTTTTGCACACGCGTGTTTTTGACATGCACTCGTCTCCATACACCACCTGCAATTTTCGAAGGATTTCCGAGGGTTTTTCGCCAGATTTCACTAAAAATTGAATCACAACGCGTTGCTTGTAATTTGAGTCAATCATTTTCACGAAGCCAGTAAAAGAGTTACTTCCAAAAAATACACATAAAACACAAACCAAACGTGCTATCAACTTCAACTGAAACTGAAAGGAAGGTCCCCCCTCTCTAGAAAAACGTTGACGATATATTTCGATCAAATTTGTTATATGTGTATTTTGATGGGTGCCTTAGTCTGGTTATATTATCTTTTTGATAAATAATGCTTAATACCACTTACTGGAGAAACGACCCTTTTAAAAAATCCTAGTGGGTCAGGCTATTGACACATCAATAAAATAGTTAGTAGAATATAACCTCAATTCAGGGTATTAACTGTAAAAAAGTTGGCTTGCGAAAATTTCACAGCATTCTCACATTTCTAGAGGCATTAACCTGAAACACGGAACATACTGTAGATGTAGGAAGAAAAAAAATCTAAATCTCGAAATAAAACGTAAACAGAAGGTATTTATTTAAGTGCAGTCAACGAATGAAAACTCAAAATATTTTATTTTGTGCTATGCCAGTGCTAAAGCAGAGCAATATTAATTTTCAAAAAATATTCGTGAAAAAATTTCCAGAAATAATTACTACACACATTTTTATAATATGAAAAACCATAGTATAGTAATATTTAAGTGATGTTTTTCCATCGACCTAGCTCATTAATTCATATTGTTATATGTCATAGGCAATCGTTGACAAACTATTTATTTTCTTCAGAAGTGTGGCAAAAACCCAATAAAACTAAAGAAAAACTAAAATTGTGCCACAATTAAATAGCTTCACACAATATCTAAACTATTTTTAGATAGTGATAGATTTTGAGAGGACAAAATCAACCTTTATATGCTCACGCTGTGTGTCGTCAGCAACAGAATGAATCCTAACCCTTTTAACTAATAAAAACCGAAATGAAGTCGTAAGTGACTATGACGGGGAAATTGTTTTAACTTATTATGCTGTTAAAGCTCGTTACTGGTAATAAACAGGGAAGATGCATTGGATTGTATTGTCTACACAAAGGTCAAGAAGCACGGTCTCTGACCTTATCCCGCTTAGCATTTTTTTATATGTCGCTAACTTTTTCTACCAACTAGAAATGATTATCTAGATTTATCTTTCATTTCGTTCAAGGGTATGTCTTTTAAAAATATTTTACACTGAAAAAATAGTATTGATGCGTCATCTACGTATATTTTTTTACTTTTTTACACATTTCTAAATCGGTACATAAATCTAACTCCTTAACTTATATATACCTAAAAAAAATCATTACAATAAGCAAAATTTAAATATATTTTATTTTGATTGTTTTTTCGCTCATAAAATTGTGACAGTAAATAGGTGTTCAATATGTGACAACGTCGCAATGTTAAGTTTTTGTAAACACAAATATAGATGCGGCAAGAATTCAGACGAATTACGTCACGGCTGACTTTACGTAATTGTTTTTCTTGTCAACATAACTTTTCATAGTTTGTCGCGTTGAAAGAGTTATTTTCTGTAATTTAGTGTAATATATAGTACAAACATTTAGTGTAGTATATAGTTTTATTTTTCTGAGCTGCAGTTTTTTAAATATGTTGATAATAATATAATGAATTAATCAGTTATCGTATGACGTAAGTCGTGTGAATTCTTGCCGCAACTATACACCTAAACATACTGTGAATGGTTTTCTTAGAGCTCTTTTCACAACACAGAATCAAATGGGAAAGCGTTTCCGTACACAGGTTTCATAGCCAGAAAATTGTTTAACTTTTGTTTATGTACAATGCACTATTTTTACTGTTTAAGAAAGGCATTTTAAGCTAATATGTATCAAATCTCCTACAATTCCTATCAATGAAGTCATATGTATGTTCTCTGATACCAAACATCTAGGTATGCTCTGGAGTGGGAACTCGAAATTCAACCACAATAATTGAGATCTCACTTATTTCTACGTTTTATTAGGATCGCTTCATCAGGTGGCCTCCTTTAACTTGAGTCAAATATCTAACTATAAAGATGATTATACCAATAAATTAAAATTATTTGAAATTGAATGTCAAAATGAAATATCGACAACGTCAAACTGATTAACTGTCAATGAATATCATAACAACCTACTAAAATAAATAAAAATTAATAAAAAATTTTACCTTTTATGTATAGTTTTTTTTCATATATTTTCAGGTTAAAATACCTTTCTTAAACAGTAAAAAATGTTACAAAAGCTAATAATAAGGAATATATGGGTAGATATTGTGGGTGTAATTCAACGCAGGTTGGGGCTTTTGTCCACTGAGTAGTTAGTTTCACACAATATTGTTAATACCTGAAAATATATGAGAAAAAAAACTATACATAAAAGGTAAAATTTTTTATTAATTTTTATTTATTTTAGTAGGTTGTTATGATATTCATTGACAGTTAATCAGTTTGACGTTGTCGATATTTCATTTTGACATTCAATTTCAAATAATTTTAATTTATTGGTATAATCATCTTTATAGTTAGATATTTGACTCAAGTTAAAGGAGGCCACCTGATGAAGCGATCCTAATAAAACGTAGAAATAAGTGAGATCTCAATTATTGTGGTTGAATTTGTTTGGTATCAGAGAACATACATATGACTTCATTGATAGGAATTGTAGGAGATTTGATACATATTAGCTTAAAATACCTTTCTTAAACAGTAAAAAATGTTACAAAAGCTAATAATAAGGAATATATGGGTAGATATTGTGGGTGTAATTCAACGCAGGTTGGGGCTTTTGTCCACTGAGTAGTTAGTTTCACACAATATTGTTAATACCTGAAAATATATGAAAAAAAATACAATGCACTAGCCGCACTACTACTACTACTATTAATAATATTAGGTTAACAGCAGCAGGTAATGGATGCAATGTTGTCGTGAGTTACACTACGTTACTTATAGATTTGCATTTTATTGCAGAAGTATTTTTATTTTTTGAAATGTATTTTTAACCAAAACATTTCAGTTTTGTTTTTTTTTTCATAATGGTTTTGTTGCTTCTGGATAGATACACAAACCAAGATTATTAAAATTTTTGTTTACAAGCCCTTTTACTATCGGCACTTAAGAAGACCCAGTATATTTAGCAGTAGTACGTTTAAGCATTTATTTTTAATTTAAATATTAACGACATAACTTGTTTATTTAGCATCCTAAATGTTATTAATGTCAGTTTAATACGTTATCAAAAAAAAAAAACACCTATGTATCGTTATATCATCATATTACTTATCTAGTATTTAAAAATGAAAACATGTACATCATTTGTTAAAGTTAATCCTTAAAAAATTGCGAACCTTGAAGTTTACTAATAAAAATGCAGCAATGAGAAAAAACATCAGTATTTAAATTTAAATCAAACATCTGTCCACAGAGCTGGTGAACAGCTCGAGGGAAGTATGTAGCTTAGCCAGTGAGGTTGCCGGACTTGAACCTTGTCGATATTTTATTTGTGAGGTCACTTGAAAAACTTGGTGCATGAAACAGAAGTTCAGAATATTCGGAACTACAGTGTAGCGTAGTTTTGGAACAATTTCACATACTCTGGGAAATTTTGAACAAATTCATTATGCAGAATGATAAGCAAGCAGTATGATTAAAAGGTCAATTTAAACACATATTGTACAGGGTGATTACGCGAAACTTCCCGCCCTATTTTGCTTTATTGTTCTAGATACAAACAACCTGTAAGAATGAAAGTTGTAGGGATTTAAATATTTTCTAACGCATATATTAAGACAATTTCTTTTTCCTTATCTCTAGGACATGCCCACGTATTTGTTATACGCCATGATGTATATTCTAAAGATTTTTTTTATATTTGTAACCTCTGCCTTTTCTCAGATTTGTTATAAATTCAACTGATTCGTTCCAAACTAAAAATAAAAGTATACGTTATTTATTTACTTACTTCCTCGAAATAGCAAGAAAAAATACCGACAAGGACATATACAATAAATAATACAGAGTATCATATAATTAATAAAAAAAAAACGACGTATTAAAAAGTTATATTTCAAATATTTTTTAGACCGTAGTTAATTTGGATAATACATATTATTAAGCGTCGTCTAAAAAAATGTTGACATTGTGAAATTAATGTTTCAGTTGGCATTGAATTTAGTGTTTTATTAATTATATATATCAAAACCAGATGACGCCCAATCGAAGCAAGCTGTATAAAGAGTCGCATTTTTTATAGATTTATAGTAAAGATCATTAAACCAAAATAAATATCTGAAACCACGACGAAAGAATAATAGGAAAAAAACAATCTTTGAATTTAAAACTTTAAATATGTATTTCGTTAACAATATTGTTATAATTTCATGAAATCATTGTGATATAATTCAAAACCATATATTACAATTATTTAGATCAACAATGTTATTGGTAAAATACAGAGTGTCCCAATCGCAAGTCAATTTGTATAAAGCGGTGTACAGATGTACACTCACTGTATAGAACAAACATAATTAATATTTTTTTTACAGAAAAATCAGGAATAGTAAAGTCAAGTCATAATGTTGTGTAGATTGGGTATGTATTCCACAGCATTGCCAGTGTTACAGCATGTCAAAGAATGATTGGAATATGTTTATAAAAATGTTTCTGGTCACCTACTCCCCTTTGCCATTCGTATAGCGTACCAAAGAAGTATGTCTGTGTATGTACATGAATTGAAACATAAAACAGATTTTCTACTCATAGTTATCCAGAATTTGAACATTATCCAGTTTTACTACACTTCAAATGATTTATCCATAATACTATCGCTATCACTATCACTGTATTCCATGTCAATCTCTTCACTGCTTGAATAAAGCGCCAAATTTTGCTTAATTACACTGTTTCACCAAAAATATTTATTAAATATAAATGAATCATAAAAGACAAACATTGCCTCTGAAAATAATAAAACGGCACAGCGTTAGTCATTGCCCTACCACAATATTACATGTTTCTTCACTTGTACCTTGCCTTGCACTCCCTGCACCAGCATCAACAACCTCCTTGTCGACCTCTCTGGCTGTCCGTGAAAATAATAAAATGATTTAACTACGTTTTATACGTTAGTCCCGCAACTCTGAAAACAGATACGTTAGACATTTCCTTACCACAAGCATTACATGTTTTATTTTCACTTGAACCTTGTCATGCACCGATATCCCTGCGGGACATTGTGCCTACTGTCCACCACCAGGCCCTTGACACCTATCACCTGTGCCTACGACACCACAACTTCTGAGCAGAATCTTTAATAATCTGTGACCGGATCGTGACGTAAGATCTAGCCGTCTTTGTCTACCACTGTGTTTTAGTGCGAAGATTTAGCATCTTGTCTTATCGTAGACGTATCGTAATCGGGTGCTGTCTCTCACTAGTCAACTTAAGCTAAACCGCTTACAATGGTGTAGAGAGAGAATTCGGTGGGACCAAAAATTGAATCAGATGATCTTTAGTGGCAAATCTCATTTCTGTCTGGGAAAGCGCGATGGTCGTGCAAGGATGAGAAGTCATGCGTCATGCCCATCACACAATAAGCGTTATGGTATGGGGTGTTACGCGTATGGTAGCAGATCAAGAGTTTCATTAGAGGAATGACAGCCCAGCGTTACATCCAGGAAGTGGTAGACATATGCCATTCCATACTGTGGTTTGTCTACGACGGTCGGTGCCTCTGGCTCTGTGTCTATGGCCTTTCTGAGTCCACGCCGGGCAACACCGTACTATTGTACGTAAGGATCTGTTAGTCCTTATAGAAATTTCTCTCACCGAAAAACCTGCTTCGCGCAACCCATCAAACCGTCTCCTCTCATGGTCACTAAACTGGGAAATCTGCTCAAATCTACGTACTCTAGGCATAATCAGCTGTAAAAAATGTCGTTTGCAACAAGCTTTGCAGCACTTGCAACCCAAACGCGAGCAGAAATTTTGAAAACAGAATGCTACGTTATCAGAATATGACCAAAAACTTATCCAAATAAAATATTTAATTTGTCACGTAGTATACATAAAATGTTAATTACAGTAAATTTTTCAAAAAATAATTCAATTTAGCTACATTCGTTGATATCGTAACCACAGACAACCACGAGTAAAGTAAGTAATTGTCAGTTCTTTTACAAGGCAAATTAATATTAATGAAGACAATTTACTACATAGAGTTATATTACGTTGCAGGGGGAAAACAAGAACCAGCTCCTCAAGGTCTAATCCGCCAGTCGAGTTGAGCTCAAATGATGTATGGATAATAAAAAATTGGATAAACTGCAAAAATTATTTATAAATTGGACTCGGACGACACCAGATCCTGTTCATGTTTGAATAAACCACCAAAAAAATTGTTAATAACACTGAAAACTGGTTTTGAATTGGTCGCAATAGAGCAGATTAGTTTTGGAAAAGCCAAGAGTCAAGCAAAATATAAAATAAGTTTTAATCGTAACCTACAAAACTTTCTAATGGCCAGTTTGTTAAATGAAGTTTAACTGAGATTTAGCTAAATTGAGTTTAGTTACTAAGGAATAAGTAACATGAAATAACTATATGATGCATTCATAAATATTTTTCGATAAACCAAAATATAATTCCTGTTTTTTTTTTAATTTTGAAAAATTTATGGATTTGCCCTTATTTTCTACAATTGAATGTCAACTACTAAATTTCACTGTAAATTTGTTTCCAAATATATATATTTAACTTCAAATAACAGTTTCCTTCAGATTCCGTGTTGTTAAAAAAAATTCAAAACATTCTTATCATTTGTCAAAAATAGAAACACCAAATACAATAATTATTGTGTTAATTTGCAATGTTCATTATCTAATAATACTTTTAAAGCTACAAATTGTTTACTTGAGTAACAAGATTATTTAAATACAGAATAACATACAGGGTGTATATGTACATGTGTACATACAAGATTTTAAAATAATAAATCTAGGTAGCTTCAACTTTAGACTAAAACAGGTACTCTTGTTTATTGCCGATAAAATGAACCGTTCATGAGAAAAAGTTCGACCTATGTTCTCATGTTGAAGCGTCTTATAAAGTTTTTCAGTAATCTCGTTAAATTTTGTATTTTTTTTAATTAAACATCTTAAAATGAAACTTTTCTGTTGTTTGAATGACTCGTATCGCACTTTGTTGCCGAGAAAAAAAAAATAGAAATCATGGCCCTTTTTACTAAAAATAAAATATGAGTTCATTTATTATTCTTTTTCTCGTAAACGGTTTAGGAATTGACTCGTAAAGCTTAGCCCGCTCCTGGTAAACTAAAAAAGCTAAATATGTTTCGAGAACACTATGTTAAGAGGCCCATCACATTTTTATTAAATTATATTGACCTGTACGAAAAAATTTTGTAGGAACTTGTCATCTTATTTTTTCATGTTGTCTGAAGCTATTTATTTGTGGCATAATTTTAGTTTTTCTTTAGTTTTATTGGGTTTTTGCCACACTTCTGAAAAATAATAAAGATTAATTAAATATTTAAAAAAAACTAAGTTTGCCTAACCATTGTTATTTTTTACTTATCTGCTTTTTTCAGTGTGAGATTTTTTGGTTAGGCAAACTTAGTTTTTTTAAAAAATAACCCTTGACTGTTCCGTTTGGCGCAAGGGCTTATTTAATTAATATTTATTATTTTTCAGAAGTGTGGCAAAAACCCAATAAAACTAAAGAAAAATTATTTTTTCATGTTAAAATATAGAAACTATGCATTTTGCACAATTAATCTTATAATGGAAAAACATTCCAGTAGGCCGAGATGTAAAATGACGTAGTGTTATTAAATTTTCCAATAAAAAATTGTTAATACAGTACAGTTAAAACTGACACTTAAAAAACTCGTAATAGGTTTATGATTTTGTGGCATCCATTATGTTTATTTTAACAAAATATTTGATCTTCATCTGTTATTTATTTACTATGGCCTAATCACCCTGTATATCCATCTATACATATAATAAATACTTACATGTATCTTATCTTAATTAAAAACTTAAATATTGAAGACTGTAATACTTAATAATTTAATCTGTTTCTAAAATGTATCTGTCAGATTGTCACATCCTGTTCCAAGACTAATTAGTAAATTATTAAAATTAAGTGGTCTTATATGAGTAGTATAAATATCTGCGATAAATAAAGTGGCTGTTCGACCCATCTTCCGAAAATATTAGGTTATATTAATTGTAATAAATTACATTAATTTAGCTTTGCTGTACATTTGTTGACTGTTTGATTAAATAATTATTTTGACAATTTCCCCGGCGACCTCCATTAGTAATTAAGTGCAATTTAAGTGCACGTGACCAGAAATTCATCGAGATAAACCTTAATTGTTGAATCATTGCTTCGTGAAGCTTAAAAGTATTACACCCGATGTTGCAACAAGACTATTAACAGAGCAAGTCATACCCTTGTGATCCATTGTTCGTAATCGTAATAACAGTTTCGTACTTATTAGCGGTCATCAGTTAAAACAATCTCAAATTGCTTCGTGTTATAATAATTTACTTCATAAAGAGGAAAGTTACGATAAAATACATTCCGGATAAGAAAAAATAGTAAACTGACAAAAGTTTTCCATCACAACTTTTCCAAATTTGCTTATTTTGGCATTTACATTTAATTTATAAAAACTTCCTTAGTAGGATTAGAAAATGCTCGCAAAACCGGTCGTTTACATATTTTCTACAATTTACTTATTTATTACAGAAAGTACAGTTAATGCATGGTTTATTAAGATAAGTTTATCAGTGCTAAAAATATTATCTTGTTGAGTGGAGAGCAAGGATCATGGTACCTCAAAGTCTCAAGTCGGATACCCAAAAGCAAACTATCAGATGATATGTTTGTATTACTAAAATCTATTTACTTTACATTAATGAACATCGCAATAACTGCACTTATACTTATAACTATTTCACAATTTATTCTGGTTTTTACTGTATTAGAAAGGTATTTTAAGCTAACATAAACCAAATTTTCTACAATTCCTATCAATGAAGTCATATGTATGCTTTCTGATACCAAACATCTAGGTTCCACAGACATAGTTCTCTTCAATAATTATGTAAAAAAAATAATCTAGTTAAATTTACCAACCTGGTTTAATGAAAACACTCTATAAATATCTAAGTTCACTTTTGAAACTGTGGGAACTCGAAAATTCAACCACAATGGAGATGACCTATTTCTGCATTTTTAGGATTGCTTCAGGTGGCCTCCTCTAAGTTGAGTCAAATATCTAACTATAAAAATTATTATACCAATAAGTCAAAATTATTTGAAATTAAATATCGACATATCAAAAGTGACTTTAACCTGTCATTGAATTTTAAATTAAACATGACAACCACTTATTGAAACAATAAAAAATTGTACCCTTTATGTAATCGTTTTTTTTTATATATGTTTAGGTATTAACAATATTGTGTGAAACTAACTACTCTGCGGACTAAAGCCCCGACCAGCACTGAATTACACCTACAATATCTACCAATATAATCTTTATTATTAGGTTTTGTAATACGTTTTACTGTATTAGAAAGGTATTTTAAGCTAATATAAATCAAATTTCCTGCAATTCCTACCAAATGAAGACATATGTATGCTCCCTGATACCTCAGTTTCATATATTTTCGAAATAAGCCAGTTGCATGGACAACGTTACTTCCATTGACAACAGTGAATATTCTTTGTTGATAAGTCTTACTATCTGAAATAGTGACAACTAAATACACTTCCTCTGTTTTCAATATCATCAACAGACACGTCAAGGGAACTCATCATGGCTGCGTACAGGAGGTGAAAGAAGCTGTAACCGTGGTGCTGAACGGGTTAACTGCGGAGGATTACCAAGGGTGCTTCTAATCATGGAAGCAACGTTGGAATGGTTGTGTAGAGTTAGAGGGAGACTATTGTGAAGATCGATAATAAAATTTTGGCGAAATTTAATTTGCTTGTTTTTTCATTGACAAATTCCAGTTACGTCGAAATATTATTAACAAATAAATTTGTACCAAAATATAGAACAATATTTCTATTAGGTTAATTGAAATGGTCAAATATTCCTTACAAGTTATCAACAAAGTTGAAAATAGGTTTATATTGCAATAAAAATAGAGTTTGTCAAATTGAAGAATTTAATACGGCAAAGTAACTAGTTATTACCTTATTTTTAGCTACTAGTTGAAGACAAAATAAGTTTTACAATTTCGTAATAAATATGTAAATATTTACCTACAGTAATAATTTAAAAAATCTTTCGATATTGAAGACATATTTCAAGGAGAAATTAAGTAAATTATAACTTCGGCTTACACGTTATTGGACTGTTAGCATTTGACAACACAGAATAGGTAAATAATATTTAATTTCGAACTGTATAAATTGAAATATATTTCATTTTACTTGGAAGGCATTATATTACTCTGAGTTAACAAATTTTTTACTTAAATTTTGGAATTATAAGATTTTGTAACATTGAAGACTATTTTTATGTCAGAAAGTAGTAAATCATTTTAGGTTTATTTTTCTTGTGTAGTAGTCTATTATGCTTAAATGTTAGTTGGGCACCACGTGAGTTAAATGAATTTATTCACTGGAAGAAATTAGACTTTCTTCCCGTGAATAATTATTAATTTAACTCACATTTTAGTTTATTCTACGGCAAAACTGTAAGCACAAATTTGTAGTAACTGTTTCAGTAGCATCCCTTTCAGTGTAGTACAGGAGGTGTTCTTGGGTTACTTTATCAAAAAGACCAACATAAGAAGTATATTTGAACTCGGAAATCATTTTAATGTGAATATGGGCATCCATCATCGAAGATCCAAGGTAAAGGAAGGCCATATCTGAATGATAAGAAGCAGAGAGCAGTGGAATATTCCCGAGCGTCATTGTCGATCCCCACACGAAAGCAAACGACGTCTGTTTGTCACAAGACAAGCAGTTTTTATTCGATTAATAATTATAATGGCAACATCGAGCGATATTTACATAGCTATATATAGATGATTAGCACTTCTTTGACTGCCAGTAGAGATCATGCATACGATTTGCTTTTCATTTCCAAGTTAATGAAGTGGCTTAATAACTTATTTGCCCGATAGTTTAAAAAAAAATAATTACTTACGCGCGGTGCGCTAAAGGTTAGATAAGGTTAATGAAAGACAATATTTGTTTTTAGGTAAGATAGTAAACTGTTTGGTGTTTTGTTAAACATTAATTTTACGTCAAATTGTAAATGCCAGAACTATTTTCCACTTGAGGGTGACAGTGACAACTGGATTCAAAAAACATAATGAATGGGGCCCTTTAGCATTTTTTATTGCATTTTCTAAATGATTCTGTAATTTTAGTGCGATCTGAAGAAAATTATAATTTTCTGACGCCTATAAAGCCTTTAAAACAATTTGAAACATGAACTCGCGTAAACCGCTGTATGACGTCAGTGCCTCCTAAAGCAGGCTGGATTGCGCTCTCTGCCGTTGACTTGTATTTAGAATACGAAATGTAGGCCATGGGAGTCGTTATAATTCAGTTTTTATTTCAACTATGGGAAATAAAAATATTGAAGGTGTTATTAGAGACACTAAAAACAATCGAACTTTAAATATTGTATTGATCTTCTATATTTTGACTACTACTTCTTGTCAGGTCTACTTAAAATTTTCTGGGTTGACTACCTATACATCATAAAAATGCTGCTAAAAATAGTGTAATTTGACGTTTGACCAAATGACGTTTTTCTAAATTTAATTGTTCTATGCAGGGCAAGGAAAATACAACATGGCTGTACCTTATTTTATTTGTAATATTTGGAAAAATTATTATAGATCAATCTTAAGTAACAAATATGTCACATATTTGACAGTGAATGTCCTTTTTTCAAATCATCGGCAGTTTTTGCTCCCCAAGTTGTATAAAATTTCGTATAGGTTTCATAACACAATTTTTAGGATAAATAATTTGATTTCCAAAAAGTTTTCAAAACCAAGTGATCGCCAAATTGAGTCGGAAAGGTATACCTAGTTAAGAAAATGTGATGTATTGTGCAAAACGCTTCATATTCTGCTCTTTTGTGAATTCAGAGGATTTTAATCTTCTCCTAATCGTTGGATATAATCTTTTTCTTAATACAATACAAGATGCACTTCAGCTCTTATCAACGTTTCCAGGAAACGATAATCTGGTCATTAGCCTACGATAATAAATGCAAAGAGTCTGATAAGGGAGATGTCTAATAGTGGCCAAATTCTATGGACTGAGATTCACAATAATGACACTATATTTGAAAGTCGTTACAGCTCAAACACATTCAATATTTATTTAAAAGTTCTTATTTTGCTTATAATAATCCTTACCGATTACCTTTTTATAAGCATTAATGAAGGTTGTTTAGGAGAAGGAAGGTATACAGTTACATTTTGAAATTGTCTGTAACACAAAAGGTAATAAATTTTAAGAGTAGCGATAAATTCGGAGATAGTACGCTGGCAGCTTTTCTCCAAAAACGACGTTTTGCGTCACATCAAGTCCAAGTTACTGCGCGGAGTGGTTTCGAAAGAGATAAAGCAGGGTGCAGAAGCAATTTCTCGACACTCAACTGGCAAATGAAGAAACCTACCTCGTTCTCCTTGGATCAAGATTCGCGGAAGTCTGCATGGATAGATTTCGTAAAAGGTTCTGCCAAGCCATGGTCGTGGCATCTAAAACGCTTTTTGTATAGGTAGGTCATGTAGTTTAGCCAAGATTAGCAACTTCTTCAAATTTTTACTAAGTTGATCACATATTTCTTTAAATATTAATTAAGTTTCTTCTTGGAGTTGCCACTGATGCAGGTTTTGATTTAAATGATTTCTTTAAATGAATCCAAAAGATATTCAAAATAAAAATTCAATATTGTAACAACATGTCATCAGTTCATGGAATTTAGAAAAACATAATGAAGTCCTGTGGTTAGTATCTTTATATGTGCACTAATCTGGAGTGTAATTTTCCGTACACGCTTTTGCAAGTGAAACAACTAAGTACTAATGTTAAAAGTTGAAAGTATATTCCATTACAAATACGTCTTGAAGACTTCATGTAGATATTTGTCAGACCTGAGGAGAAGGGTGAACTTATAGCTACTCCTTTTATTCTAGAAGAGAAGAAAATCTAGCTGGAGCATACTTTCCTTCTGACCTTTGTCGCATGTGGTAAACTTTCAATAAAAGCTTCTTTGATTAACGCTATTAAAAGCAATGACGGCAAGCTTAAACTCGCCAGGATTCATTTGAATTTAGTTGATTCTCCTTGATCTCGTTGATATTTTCAATGCTCTTGACATGGTGTTATCTTTCTCACTAGATATTTAATTTTATGTGACACGTAACGAACAAGAAATTGCGTCTGATTGAGTGCAATATGTTTTCCAAGAAACCTAGATAAAAAATTCTGCCACAGAACGAAAGCCTGCAACCACTACTCGTTCTTGTCATTGTCGCTACCAAAAACCGTCGCTACCATCTACGGTCGACCTCGAAACACCTTCGTTTTTTGCAGCGTTTCCACAGAACTGCTTGCAATCACTTTGCCGAGTCGTGTTATTAATGACCATTATATTTTCTTTGATAGATATGGGGATACCTCTTATTAGTAGAGGACTACCTCATTTAATTAAGCCAACACTTATTGGTCACCTGCCTTAGATAACTGTTTTATTTAAACCTGCAGCTGATTCAAATTCGGACACAGATACTTAAATATTTGAATTTTATATTAGACTGAAGGAATAACAAGTGTGAAAAAATAAACGACTAAAAGTGTTTCTTAATTTTAGCTCAACAGTTATGTGTGATGAAAGAAAAAGAATCCAAATTTTATTTTTGGAAAGCATTCGCTTTGTTATAATATTTATGGTGTGTAGTATCTTCAGTTTAAAGATTGTCCATTCTAGATGAACCGCCCTGTATATCACTGAATAGCTTTTTGATGTTTCGGTGTCCATAAGATAAAATAATAGTTTTCCAAATACGTGCAAGCTGACAAGTCAGACGATCCTTTTAGCAAATGGTTTATATTAAAAACCAGTTTCTGAACAAAAAAAACGTTCTGTCTAGAGGCGTCTGATTATAATACGCGATAATTACTGTGGTTAAGTCATAGTAAACAATTCTTCGAAGAAGAATTGTGGAGGGAGTTTTTGAATATATAAATATTTTTCTAATTATCCTTGATCGCACATGGACTACGTCGCAGTTTTTTGCTGGGAGTCCCAACTGGTTGGACCAGGCAATTTGATAGTAAATTATCGATAAAATCACCAGTATCCAATGTGGAAATTGTCTGGGTATCTTGCTCAATATTACAATACGACTGGAACCTGATTAAAATTTCAAGACAAATTTGAACCAAACTTTTAACAACACCAAATTTATTTTATACCATGATAAAAATGACAAACAGTTAATTCAGTGTCAAATGTTGAAGATCTAATAGAAACTAATGAATACAAGTGGGGTAATGGCAGAAGGAAATTAATTCCTTTTCAGTTTACTACTATTATTACGTATAATAATACTTTGTATTGTAGATAATTTACATTCTAGTACGACATAATGTAAAACTCGTCTATTAAAAATAAGTTACTGTAGCAACATGTACAGTGCCTTCACAAATGATTATAAGCCACGTGACCAGGACTGTGATTCTCGAAGAACAACTCGTATGCAAATAGATTTCTTGTCCCTTTCAATTGCCGTAGTGGGGAAAAGGATATCCGCATATGAATTGCTCTGCGATTGATTTGAGAATCTCGACCCTGATCGTTATGAAAAATGGTGTAGAAGAAAAAAGATTATAACACAACTAACTAGAAATAATTATTAGTATATTTCCAAGAACTAAGCAAAACACAGAAGCCTTCATCACTTTGGTGCTATAACTCAATGATAAAAAACAATTTCATTCAAGAATACTATCGATATAAACAAAATACTTAATTTGACTGCATTCCTGAAACGAAAATCAGAAGGGTACAGTCCTAAAAAATCGAAGGAAACAACTATCTATACAAAGAAACATGTTCACTCAAAATATTTCCATCTATTCAAGCAAATTTGGTATTATTTAATCCAATTTAATAAATGAGTTTTCATAAGACCTTACATAGTTTTTTTTGTTTAAAAAATGTCTATTTTGAGACTAATTTAATTTACAATGTCATTATGGCACTAAGTGTGTCAATAAAATGAATATAGCACATGTGGGATAATGTAAGTAATGTGAGATAAAATAAATTAGACATCTTAAATTTGTTCCAAAGAATTCAAAAGATGAACTTATACCAAAAATTTAGACTTTTATAGACAACATTTTCCTACAGCTCCCTTTACACTGGATGAACTACTGCTTTGATATTCCTTGTTAGCATTTGTAATAAACAATTGAATATGCAAAATAGGATACTGTACTACATAAATGCATGAGGTTTGAAAGTTATCACCACAATATGTACGTATATAAAAGCACTTCAAGGTAAATCAAACAATACTGCCGCCGCAACAAAAAAAATTGAAACTTTGCACATGATATATTTCAAAATAAAAATATAAATCATATTTGTTACAGCTGGTTCTCTACGAAAAATTTAAAATGTTTGTTTGATATATTTCTGAATTGGTTTGGAAGTCAACAATTATTTGTGTGGTGGAAGTTACGCTATATTAATACTTTTTGTACGTTTGTCGTTAATAATATGCTCAGTTGAGATTAAAAGCAAAATACGAATGTTCACAAAACAAGTTAATTGTATCATACTTTTTGAAATTTTGCACGTCTCCATAATTTACCGTTCTGGACAACTTTTTCAAGTAACATTTTGCTGTATTTTCAGTAGAAAAGACACTTTACCTGAAACGATAACAGTTTTCAATCACTGCACTGAATATTTCAAATACGATTATTTAAAAAATTGTTACTCCTAACGACTTCAACAAGGTATACCTTTGTCAGATATAACAGGAGAATCGATTGTTTCAATAGACAGATGGATACATTAAACAGCAAAAAAGTTCTGCCATTTAAAAGAAACATGCTGTGCCATAAGTGGCGCTCTCTACTAGTGACGTCAAAATTACTTAAAAATTCTTATTTGCCGTAAACATAATTGTGCCAAAAAATTTTTTTTAATACTCTGACAGGTTTCAAAGTCATTGAGATATTTCAAAATAAAATTCTAGGATTGAATGCCCTGTATTTTTTAAACCAGCAACATTCGGATAAGGCATATTTGGCTAAATCGACTTTTTTTGGGCACCAGTATCTCCAGCTACAAGATTTCCCAACCTTTCACAGACACCCTGTATATTGCACTAAATTTAAAAAAACATGATCGTTTTTAACGCGAAAAAATTGAGTTGATTGATTGAGTAAAAACAATTATTGCTTAACGTCGGTTTTGACGTAAGACTGAATTCTTGCCCCGAGTATGCCTATTTAAGGTTCACCCTGTGTACTATTCTGTAGATATACACGCTTATTCTGCGAAATATAAAAAGTAGTATAAAACGATTTGCATTAAAAATTGTAAAGCTGATTTCAAGAAAACATTTACGTGACCACTGAATTTTATTGAGAACGCTGTCACATCACTAGTATATTTTGATATTTCATTTAGAAATTAATTTGAAACTCATTCTCGTACTTTTATTTATTTTTTTATTTGTAATAGTAGACTGCTTTATTTGCATCTTGTATTTACTCCAAAAATTACATTTTAGTTCTGCCAGATAAAGTTATGGGGAATCAGCCACTGGTTATGTTCAAGTTAAAAGAGTAGAAAATAAATGTATAGCACGCCAGCTGATGATGCGTTCCGCGATGTGACGTCACAAGCGCAAATTTGCTGCAGGTACCGTTTGCTAGCTTCGTTAATCTCGATGTTTTTAGTTTATTTTCAACAAAAACATTCTTTTAGTACGTATTTTATGATCTACTATCATTTCCATTCTAATTAATGGATAATGAACACACGTATTACGTGTTGTTTCAATATTTCCTTCATCCTCGGTATTGACAGCTTCAATTATGAATTTGTTTTGATACGAGATGTTTCCTTTCTGCACTTCAAGGTGCCGTTTACTAAATCTTCTTTCATCTCCCGTTTGCGTATACGCTCAACTATTATATTAAATTGCCGGCTCGAGTAGAATGGCCTCCGCGTCAAAGAAAACAACAAAGTATGAATATAATTATTGTATATGCAAATTAACCGTATATTTTTCAAACGAAACGTACTACTCGCAACGTTGTGAAAGGTTGGGTGAATCACTGAGGACGGCATAGGCCTAATGAAAAACAGTAATACTGGCAGAAATCGTCGTTTATCTTCTATTAGAAAGGTATCCCAAGCATGTTTCGCAAGCATTTTTCTGCCATAATGCTTGATTATCTATGTGTTACTATCTGATTTGCGGTTATGCATACAGAGTGTTTTACAAAAAATTGGTAGATATACAGGGTGTCCAGAAATTAGCAATATTTCAGCCATGTATTATACATGTGAAAATAAGTCAAAAAGTTCCTATAAACATGACCTGAAAAATGCTTCATAAGGGGGCTAGAAAGGGAATCTTGAAGATGGTTTTTCCAAAATATCTTCAAACTATTCAAAATAAAATCACAAAATTTGGTGGGTAGCATACATTTCGCATGCTACAAAATTTTCTGTTCTTACAACTTAATATATTTGCTCAGAGGCGTCACAAGCTAAATGTCTAGTAATATTTATTTTTATTTCATTCCTTTTAAAAGAAAGAGGACAATGTAGGCAAACATAAATTAAACTAAAAACAAATTACAATTAACAATTTTATAAATTACCTGTAGTTAAGTTTTTCTTCGTCCAATTTAATGTAAATTTGTTTTTACATTAAAGCTTGCTCTAATATTAAGGTAAAAATTGTAATTTTAATGTGTAATTTTCAATGTGTTTTGTCTTTTTTTCTTTCTTACGTTTTAATTTATTGTAATTTTATATTGGTTATTTAACACATTTACATTTCTAGAGCCCTGAAGATGGCTTAAATATAAGCCAAAACGTTGGCATTTTGTAAAAATTTAGTTTTTCTACTACAATTGACCTATTACCAGATTAAAATAACATCAGTAATAATAATAATTCTAAATAAAATGCTATAAAATCTAAGAGTGGTATTATGAATTCTAATTCATTAGTATGTTGAACGGCCTTTAATCCACGGAAAACAGACCTTCTTAATACAGGGTGAACCTTAAATAAGTACAAATATTTTAACTGCTGGTGTAGTTCGTCATATAGATCAGTCTAGTGAAAGCCATTTTTAAAAATATCAAATATTTACGGAGATATTAATTTAAAAAAAAATACCCACATTTTGAGGACCGTTGTCTTAACCAACTTAATAAACCATATGATTTGTTGCGAGGTTGCCATATCTTCACTAATATAAATATTACGTTTCTCTAAACGTAATAGTAAAGTAATACGGTTAATTCTATTTTAAAAATACTTTTTTGAAGCATAAATACAGTAAAGTTGGGTATGTAGTATGATACGCAGCAATATTAACATACATTTTAACTACTTAACTGAAATTACTATTAAAACGATTAAAAATGAATTTCCGCAAGTTAAATACTACCGTAAAGTATTTAGGAAGATATTACGTGATATTACTATGTCCAATGTTCAAGTATTATACATAAACGTGCACACAAGCTTACATGTTTGTTAAAAAATTAACTATTCAATCAGTAATCCACATTCACAAGTTAAATGCCATTGTACACTGTTAGAAAGAGACACAAGACAATTTCCTTAAGTTATTTTATGAATAATAACGAAAAACTATGATTTTCACACAACATATTATATTTAAAAGTTTCTTCAAGCAAAGACATTTGTGTAACACTGGCAACACTGTGAACCACACGTTCAATCTGAAGCGCCACGACTCATAAATGTATGAAAGTCAGCGGTCCTCAACAAGTTTTCTACAGAAAAATTAACAAAATTTATTTAAAATTTCACTTGTTTATTTCTGATTTTTTTTTTGTAAAAAAACTATTAATTAGGTGTTTTACACAGTGAACTATACTGCTGGTTAAAATATTTGTACTTATTTAAGGTTCACCCTGTATAGTGGTCGTGGATAAAATAATTTTATTTATTCTGAATAATTCTCATAAATTAAATAATAAATATAATTATATTATTTGATTAATTTGATTGTCTGTAACCCCACTGTTTCCTAAAACAATGCAGTCACCAAAGAATATTTTTCAAAACATTATGTAGATCACCCTGTATATCCCGTTAATATAATTTAAATCCGTTATTTTTCGAGACGCTATCGAAAAAAGGCAGGTGTGCCTAGTCCATCGTTTAGCCAGTAACATGAAGGACTGTAACATTGTAGTACATTCACTGTAGTCTTTGTTTAAAAACCAACGTAGTCACTTAATAAATTCTGCTTGTTTTTCTGTTAGACTATCCCCGTCATCCACACCCTGCTTCAATTAAAATAAACTGCTTCTTTATATAACGCAGCTAAGAAAGCGTATTCCATATTTATACGGCTTTGTTCAAACAAATAAACAATGCGGTTTTGTTTTAATAAATAACGCGATATGCAAATTAACACATGTATGTACATATACATATTTTCGAGAATCATTTGCGACATTCTATGCGTTAACATGATATTCTACGAACTAAAGTGGTTTGCGGGATTTGTAGAGTATCGGTGGGTAATTGTGCCATAGGGAATTTGTTTTTTATTGACGATTGACATGACATGTGTCCCATAATGAATTGTACAAAGAGTAACAAGTGATTTGAGACGTCAAAATAATGTGATCTAGCCAAACTTGCCTTAGTAACCGAGTTACAGGGTTCAGGCTCAGTCCTCAGTCCTCAGTCGCGGCGAAGCTTTTGCAGAGTCACCACTGAAGATGCCGACAGTGAAGAGCGGCGAAACGTTTGGAAGCATGGGATGCGACCAGTTACAGCGGCGGCTACGGAACGCCTCGGAGGACCACCAGTATCCGAGAAGCGGTTCCGACCGTAGCAGTCGTAATACCAACAGTAGGAACCGAAATCAATATATGGACAGGCCCAGAGACACCGATAGCGGGTCTGTCCCCACAGAGCCTAGCCCGAGAACAACCAGGGCAGGTAAAAGTATCCCAGCTAATGCTAGGGATGTGCATTTTAACTCTGTTTCTGACAGCTACCAGTTACCGAGGTCACGGCATAACAACCCGGAAAATCACCATGTATCAAATTACAACACTGGCCGTGAAAGCCTAAAAACCACTATGAGTTACAGGGTGTCAAATTAAAAAAAATCTATTCTTTTAAATCACCGTCTAAGTAATTGATGAATTTAAACAAAATTTGGTATCCTAGGGTTTTTTGACATGACAAATGCTATCAGAAAATAACATACAATGTGTAGTAAAAATTTTGACTTTTCAGTTCAAAGAGGACATAAGCCCTCTACAATATATACTAAAATTAAGAGAGAAATTTAAATTTATCATATCAGAAAACCTTGAGAGACCAAATTTCATTTAAATAGGTACATCAATTACTTAGAATATTAAAAAAAAAAATTGAAAATAACATTTTAATTTTGACACTTTGTAACTTCAACATTTGGACTAAGGTAAGTTTGACTATATCACATTATCATCTGTGACTCTATGTACAATTGATTATGGGACATCTATATAAGAACTGTATTTTAATCTTCCTTTAGATTGCTTTGATTCTATTTGGTCTTTGCATTGCCTTTACAACATAGCTATAAATAATGTTTTCAAATGTTTTTGGTTAAGATAGTCATTGCATACAAAGTACTATAGTCAGGTTTCAAAATAGTAAGGACCCCGCTCATAATTTACAGCAGTCAACACAAAGAAAAATACCGTCTGTAAATTTTTCGTATAAAATTTTATGTTCCACAGACCTCGCACAGCATTTAATTGTGATTGTAATTAAGTTATTAATGATTTTTTGTGTGTGTTCTTAAAATAAAAAGATAATAATCAAGCTTTACAGTGTATGCTCGAAATCTCAAACACTTTAATCTAACAAGTGAGAAATATCGGATGATAAAAAACGTGTATGAAAGCATTAGGACGCGAAACCAAAATATGAGTGTAAGTGATGTGGATGAAATAAGAAGATAGAGATTGAAGACACAAAATACGCGATTTGTGGAACAATTCATGGTTGGTATTTTAAAAATGAGCTTACTGTTAAGTCCTCAAAAATATACAACCAATAAATCATCCAGTCATCATCACGCAGGCGCAACAAAAATAATAAGCTCCTCTGACGCCCTGTTAGTGCCACACAAATCCAACAAAAGTGAATCTCTAGCATCCAACGGCTTCACGTCGACGTTACAACGAGAACAAGCTCCTCTGACGCCCTGTTAGTGCTACACAATTCCAACAAATGTGACTGTGAGTGGAACTACCAACTCCTGTACATAACTTCAAACATCAAAGTACTCTCCAGCTCTCGGACAACAGAAAGAGCCAAATCATTATTTTAGTTAATATATTGTATTATTAGCTTTCCCTTGTGAATATCCTCAATACATCCATTTATTTTGAGGGTTATTTCTTGTCGTTTGCCGAGTTAGAGACGGAGCCATAAAAGTAACATTTTAATCTTTAAGATTTACGAGCCCAAAACAGCTTGTATCAAACTTCCGACAATAAAAGAAATGCTATCACAGGATGAAATTTTGCCTAGACTATCTGGAAAGCTTTTGCGAGCTATGCGAATATTATTTGGTGGAATAATAGATAAAATTTATCTAACAACCATGTATCTTATTAAAGTGGACTCACTGTAAAAGTCTAGTAGAGCTGCGCCTACAAATCCAACTGCTACGTCACGACTTCCACACGCAGAATTGAAATGCTTATTAAAGTGTTTATATATTCTACGTATAAGGCGAAAAAATGTTTGTTATTTTCCTAGTGTATGTCTGCGTTTAGTAATGTGGTATAAATAAGCCCCTCATTAATATTTATAATTAGCCCATTAAATTGTTATTATATAAACATTTAGAAAGCGGTATCTAGTAAATATTAAAATCGAAAACACTTTTACGCTAATTTATTTATAGGATTTGTCGATTTATTTTCAAAATTACAGTGTGGTTCATTCAGCGACACACGAATGACTGTCTATGGCCATGGTCATATATTAGACATTGTATTTGTAACATGAAGTTATTAGCACAGCATCTCATCGATATAAGGGAATATAAAACATTTCAAGACGCCGAAACTAAGTAGTAGGGTAGAATGGTGCAATATAATTTACAAGCCGCTATTTCAATGCGACGTTGTAATTTCTTACAAATCAAGATGGCCGCTCTACATTACGGAAATGGGTCCCTGTCTTTATAAAATTTAGTCTTTTAACAGGTATCAAATTTCAGTTCTAGGTGATTTCGCAGGCTCAAGCCTGTTATAATTTTTGCTTTCCTGATATACTAGGTGTTTTTTAATTACTGTTATCGTTGGATATAAATTGGTGTTATGAACATAATTGTTTAAACAGTATTGTGAATAATACATTAGTGGTGAGTACTCAGTGTTGTGTGTATATAATATCTAATATCTCTACTATCTAATAAGATACGGAGATAATATCCAGACCTTAGAAGGATTTCTCGGAAGAACCTCAACCTGGTACAAATAGAGATCAAACTAATAGTGATAGAGAAGATGCGGAGGTTAGGACGGAAGACAAACAAGCTCAGTTAATTAGATATAATGCATATAAAGATATAAAACACAACGAGCTAGAACAGAGGGCATTAGAAAAAATGGCTTATTTAATAATAGTTTTGCACAACGCTCCATACCATTCCAGACTATCAGAAGGGATTCTAAATACTGGCACAAAAAACAATACTCAAAAATTTCTTAAAATCCATAAAATTGCCTACGATGCTAGTATAAAGAAAGATGAGTTGCTGCAAAAAGTCAAGAGCAACAATTTTGCAAAGAAATACGTTATTGATGAGATACGGCTACGGCTCAGGGACATACCGTTCTACGATTGAAGCTATACTCCTGCGTTTTTAATCCCATTGAATTAATATGCAGCCAATTATAAAAAGACATTCAAAGAAATAATACCTTTTCAAAATTTGACAAACAGTTGTAGATGTTATAAGAAGCGTGGTGAATAAAATTGCATGTGCTAATTGGAAAAAAATGTAGAAATAAAGAAACGGGTACAAGTGACTGACGAATGTTAGTGCTAGTATTTTTTTCTTATTATAATGTATAAGTACTATTTTATTATATGTATATTGCGTCTATACAGGGTGTCCCAAAATAGAAAGCCATACCATTAACCACATATTCTTTGGACAAAAATAATGCGACTTTCCTTATGCCATTTTTTATTTGGGCGCCCCTGTTTCAATATACAGGGTGTTAAAGTTACATTTTAAAAAACTATTTTTGTTAATAATCCCATTGTTTTGTAAGATACACACTTGAAATTTTGCACGTACTTTTATCTTATTCCGGCATACTTTTCATGTAATTTTGGTGAAAAAAATCGAAGGGTGAATGGAGGTAACTGAGGGATGCAGTACCCTTTATCTGCTCCAATTATTTCTAAGTACGCCTATGCAGCTTTTTCTTGAAATATCAAACGTAGAATTTTCTTCTGATCATTTTATCTCTTTTGTAATTTTTTGTTTAAATGCTCCGTTTTGAAGAAAAACGGCAATTTGTAGTGCCCATAAATCTATCATTCACTATCATTTTCAAGTGAAACTGAAATTTTGTGGATATACCTATTATTACAATACCTTGGCAACTTAGCAAATCGTAATACTTATTGAATGAATAATTGGTAAGGCCTTCTATTTTGGGACACCCTGTATATCACTGGGATATAAATACATCCAAAAAATATTTTTGTATAATAATTGGTTTCTGTTATTATTTTGTTTTCGTTTTAAAGAGGTATACGTTACTTTATTAGTTATTTTTTTCTCTCTATTGTACTCTTTCTTATGCCGTTTTTTGTATCCCTTATATCGATGAGATAATCATACATGTCTTGCGATATCCCAAACACAACCATATGCTTAGTACAACGCTTAAATTATTATTAAAATTTTAACAAGTGAAGTTGATAGAGATGTAATAATTTTTAAATGATTATCATCTTCCTTAATGGTTACACTGGTTATCTATTCGAAAATCATTTATAGGTATATGTGTACCCGCGCCGAACAAACAACTTTGTTTTTCAAATACTTAGATAAAAGCGATCTTAATGACAATGTATATAAAGTAAGATGAATGCCGAGTATCATACGAGTAGATTCACAACATAATTAAGATAAGGTCGTTAAATTACATATTTCTAAAAAATATTACCTCTGAAGTCAGGTATATAATAACAATAAATTATAATTATCTTCAATTATTTACAGTGTTAAAATTATGAACCTCATTAACCTAAAATTAGGCGGCATGACCACAGTTAAAAATACAGTCACGGCAAGAATATATCTTGCGCTGTCTATCTACTCTCAGACATATTTGCCCTCCAACTAATATTTTGAATATACAGTGTGTCTCAATAGTCACACACATTTCGGAAACCGACAATTTTTGAAAAAATCGCTCGTACAGGTCAATTTTCTTTTTTGGCTCATGAATTTTGGCGAAGTTAAATGAATAAGGTTGTTTTTTTTTTAAATGGCAATCACTCTTATTACAGTAGTTACATTAGTTTTTCAAATATCAAAAATGGCTTATGTATAGCAACTCGCAGTTGATGGGTATCATTTTAATTTACGTTGAAGTGAAAATGCGTTAGCAGATGATTTCCCGGTGAACATGTGCCAAATGCAGCTACTTTTACAACGACAAGCAGTAAGTGCAAGTGTAGTGCAAACGCAGGCGTGACGCTGAAAATTTGCAACCGAATCGTGGAAGAGATGGAGATCCAGGACGTTCACGGCGTATTGCAGCAGTATGGCGTATCATACTCGAGACTCAACTACAATATCCGTACTATGTACAGCGTGTCCAAGCAGAGGAGGACCGGTACCATGGTTGCCACAATCTCCTGACTTTAAATTATCTGGATTTATTTTTGTGGGGATATTTAAAAAATGAAGTATATTGTATCTAAGTGGACACTATTGGTGATTTAAGCAAACGTATAGCTGTTGTCAATAACTTACAAGTTCAAAACGGACAAGAATCAGAAACATTATTGTTAGTTCGTAGAAACTGGATAAGACGGGCCCAAAATTTTGTTGTAACATCAGATATGTCAAACTATTTTATTAATTAAAATGCCAAATTAATTATATTAATAATTAATAACAATAACGGCAAAAGCAGTTGAATTTGCTGCATTAAAATAGGTGTTGTAAAATGTAATAAAGATTTTTTAGATAAGTTCTGATCACCCTGTATAGTCTTCTCAAGAACATTCTGTACCTATTACTGCAATGTACTACAGTTTATCTTGTAAAAGGCTTTAAGTTTCTTTCCGAAAACGGTTGAATTTAGAATTTATATTACATAGTAATGTTTGGTTCACTTGGACAAACCTATCGCATGTTAAATTAACGACAGCTTTACCTTTACCACCCTGTATACTCATAGTAAATACCGATCCTCTCAACCGTACCTATTTCCTGCATATTAAACCATAACATACATATAAGCATAGTGATAATGGTAATATATCTTGTAATACTGCTATATCATTGAGTCAACCAAACCACTTGCAAATATTTAAAGATTAGATCGAATATTTGGCACCGTAGTATTGATAACCAGTACTACCAGTATTATTTAGTAAAATAAAATGTTAAGGTGTGGAAAAGTTTATGAGCAATTACTTGCAGACACGGCCAACTTTATTTTTCGATGCCACAATTAATTAAAACTTCCAATTCCATGGGAAAAATGTATTAATAAAAGGGGAGACTTTTTTCACTGTAATTATAAATGTAATAAAAACAAATTCTGGTTTATTTCATCCATCTTCGTACATACTGAAAGGAAAACAACGCATGAGTCACTTAAAAATATGTGGATATTTCCCCCTTTGTCACCAATTTTCTTTTGGACATTCCATTTTTCACTGATGAGTATGTTTCCAATAGTGTTGTTTTTTAGGCAAAATAAGACAAGACAAGATCAATACAAGACTTGACAGCTCAAATTGCAGGACAAGATTTAAAAAAATTTTGCGAGACAAGACGAAAAATATTGCTACGGCAAGAAGTCTAGTAAATATAAAAAGGGGTAATATTTAAGTGATTGGCTGAAAAAATCGATATTGCAATTCTATACACTTCTTCTTCTCGTACACACTTGTGCTTTACGCTGGTAACAGACGTAATGTTGCTTCTTCAGCTTCTTGCTAGATTTCAGCCAGAATGAAGAAATTCTCAGCATTCTCACTCATTTTTTGTGTGTATTCTTGATTAAAATAAATTTGTCAAATATGACGTTTTTTCAAAACCATAATTTTTCACCTGCTCTCGCAAGGTTTTCACTATCCTAATTGACCGGTTTTGGCCGTGGTCGTGGAAAAAACGTTACATTCGGGAAATTAACCAGCCGTTAATCCTCTCGAAAAAAACTTGTTAATTCTCTATATAAATAATAACTATAACAGTTTACTAAAATAGTTAATAGTCATGGACAAAGTATAGTACTCTACTTGCATATAATGACTGACCACCACTCAGCTGGTGATGGTACAGCCATCATTATATGCTCGTTGAATAATATACTATTATAGCAAAGTATAGAGATTTCTTTACAGGACTAGATATATCTGTATATTGTGACATACACTCGCCTGCAGTCTTCATTTGTACTAATCCATCTAGTGTATTAGAATGTCATAAAACAATTTATGATAATCTCCACCTGACGCTTCCTAATTCCAAGCAGCGGAAGATTGAACAAACACAGAACATAGCGTAAACCATTTGAAAAATTAAAGTTCTGTTGGCTTTCTCCTTGTATGCTAACCCGGTAGTGCATACTACTGTGGATAAGGAAGTTAGCTACCTTGCGATCACTGACAGTGACTCATTAGTACTTCGGCTAGCTTGATTATTCACTGTTTGCCCAGAACGACAATCTGTTGTGGAGTGGCATAAGTGGAATGCCAAATGTGGTTTTTGTACGGTTTTAATTTTAAATGGAATAAATATTTACAAACGATCGGGTTACTGGGCTTCGTGAAAGGGTAATGAGGAAGGGTTGTAATCGAACGTCAAGCAAAATGTCGAGAATGTTTGTAAAGGATTTGCATACGCTATAGTTTTATTTTTCCAACTGTACATATCGATATGTAAATATTGAAGAAATATTTTAACAAGGTTTCAAATATATGTGTCTTATCTTCCTAAAATTAATTTTTTGTATGAGATGCTGTGGTTTGAAAAAAATGTCTCACAATGAACTATTTAGAAAGTAGGTATGCAAAATTTCGAATTATTTCCATTAGCAACGCTCTTTCCAAATGAGATACTACAAAATGTTAATACAAAGAGAAGAGAAGGAAAGAAAGTTTCAATTCTCTAGGCCTATTTTGATTTTTAACTTGATTTTGGATCTTCCTCAAAATAGAGTTTATATTGTGACGGAATCTTAATAATATTTGTCGTTCTCCATATATAGAAAAGGTACTTTATGAACACAAAAATATATATTTTTCTATATTTCCAAGACTTGTTTGGCCTCTTTCTGCTTTTACATCACCAGTTAAATCAAATTGTCTCAAATTTTGGAGGGAAAAACTGCAATTTCTGGGTATTTTTCAAGAAACAATTCAATTGCTTGACGAAAGAAAAGTTAACGATACAGTAACATCTAACAACATAAATTCGATGTTGTAAAGTATGCATATTTAATAAAATTTAAAATCAACAACCGTAGTTTCAATTCAAGTAGTGATCTGTTACGTCAAAATTATTGTCAAACAATTAATAACAATTGCCTTATATAAATTACTGGTAGTTTGATTAATTCTTTTGGAATTCTTGAAAGAAATAGTGTACAGAGAATACAATATTGATTTCTTAAAAATCGGCATAAGTAGCGTTTAGAAAAAGATTGGATAGGTTTGTTGAACTTGGAGGTCTTCATGTTAAATGGAGCCTTGTCTGTGAAACTATATCAAAGAAAATACATATGACTTTATTAATAAAAATTGTGGGAAAATTTATTAGCGTCAATACAATACAGTACAAAATTTATGTTGTCAAATTATATTGAATTTTAGGGCACGATACGAACTGTCATTGGTAGCGCGGTTTAAGTCGTAAGTATTTGAATCGAGGTGAATAGATTGCTGTGAGTTCGACCCCTGCAGCCGGTAGACCGTATACAAGCTATATTCGTGATGAGCATTGGCACCCTAACTGCGGGTATGGTAGGGTGGAAGAATGTTGGTTTGGGTCAATGTGAGAGACTGATACCGGTTGACGTTTGACTACCCCCCTAATTAATGAGGTTAAATATAAAAACACATACTAAAATACTAATATTATTCCACTCTCGAAGTTGTGAAAACATTTCTCCGATAACAAATTCCTTATTCTCTCTATAGGTACATTAATGCGTATTTTTAAAAGCAACGCGCGAATACACAATGAACGTAAATCTATTTTTTAGCGGTATTAGAATCACGTATGCAATATATTTAGATGAGACCGTGTCAGCAGAACAGCGTAGGCTGCGATACGTTAGCAGGAATTCCCCATTGAAAAGGCAGAATCGTAGAGCTCCAGGGCAAACCCACGTTCGTGAACAACTTCTGCGGGTGGATCAGGCTGGTTATTTTAATTTGGTGACGACGAAGAGACGTCTACAGGAGCTGGAATAGGTCGGTGTATGTCGTTGACGTATTACTAATACAATTATTAACAACAACAGGTAGGTATAATGTAAATAATAATATTTTGCCACTGTAATCAACTCAGTACTTCAGAATCTTTGTTTATGTTTCCGATTTGTATCGATGCAAATCCCAACGTGTATGGAATCCGTAAGATACGTTTTACTAGCAGTTTTTTCTGAGAATATATCTTACAAGTAGAATTTGGCAATTATCCTGATAATGAATACAGATTATGAGCTCTAACTACTCAACAAACGAATGACTAAAGCATATAATGATAGCATTTCCGGTTTCCAACTACTGTTTTAAAACACCTATTTGTATGAAAAGAAAATTATATAAAACAGTTTGGACTTTAAAAATCGCAAATTCAAATTAGTCAATTCAGTTTCTCAGCGTTTTTAATGAAATTTCACATTTCTCAATTTTACAATTTCAGTAAAAAGTATACACTATATAGGGTGTCTTATAATTAATGTGCAATACTTTAGCAATAGATCCTACGATCAAAAATAAGATTTTTTTTCTATAAAAAGGGATCAATAAAAGCTTTTTAAGGGGCTGTGCCCCTGAAAGGGGCCTGAAGAAACTAATTGTGAATTTTGGTATATAGAACACTCATTAAATGTTCTAACAAACTACATTAAAACTGTTTAATAATTTTAATCAGGGACATCTCAGGCAGGGGAGCTCACGGGTAAAATGCGCCCCCAAATTTTTATAAAAAAATGAATTCTTGATTTACTTCGATAAAATGCTTCGTTTTGAAGAAAAGTCAATTTTAAGGTTTTGTTGCATAATCTAAGGAATGGAAAAATATTTCATGAATAGGTAGGCAGGTCATGAAAACAAACGTCCCCTGTATATGTAATTATATATCCGCATTAATTTTCAGAAAACCCCATTTATATTTATCATTTTATCTGTAAATAATTATGAACCATTAGTGTCCAATAATCATATATCATTATGAAGCCGTAATAAGGAAAAATAACGTTTATTTCAAATGGTAAATTCTGTTATTATACGCTTTAAAGCAATGCATTCGTTACTTCTAGGTAGATATGTATAGGTATTTGGTATGGTATGGTATGCTATGCTATGCTATGGTTCTTGAAATTCTGCACCTCCTCATAATTTACTGTTCTGAACAACTTTTTCAAGTAACATTTTCCTGTATTTTCAGTAGAAAAGGCACTTTACCTGAAACGATAACAGTTTTCAATTGGTGCACTGAATATATCAAATAGGATTATTTCAATAATGGTTACTCCTACCGACTTCAGCAAGGTATACCTTTTCAAATAAAACAGGTAGGAGAATCCATTGTTTCTATAGTAAGATTGATACACTATGTGATGTGCCATAAGTGGTGCCCCCTACTAGTGACGTCAAAATTAGTTAAAAATTCTTATTTGCCGTGCCAAAGAACATAATTGTACCAATTTTTTTTTAATACTCCGACAGGTTTCACAGTTATTGAGATATTTCAAAATAAAATTCTAGCATTGAACGCCCTGTATTTTTGAATCCAGCAACATTCGGATAAGGCTCAATCGACTTTTTTTGGCCACCAGCATCTCCGAGATTTTCCAACCTTTCACAGACACACTGTATAATAAGAAAAACAGGTCTCGGAATTTTAAAAAGCGTACCCTGTATATTTCAATAAATCATGCGGCAGTAATTGAAACCACACTTTTGTGAATTTCACAGATAAGTCGAAGTCAACGTACGTTATATTAAATACATCGAGTCCCTATCACGAAGTATACACTGTATATGATACGTCTTGTTGACATTTTCTGATAAACAACAAAGCAAATATTATCTTAACTGAAACTGGATAGAACGTAGAATATGGAACTACGTGAGCTGTTTCATATTCTCTTTTTAAAGCACAGATACAATTGTTGTTACGCAGATAACATTCATAATTTATTTTTAATTTTAAATCGCAGATAATACATATTAATATTTCAACAGCAATCAAAATGTCAAGTAATGTAAAATTAATTGGTCAATAATTGTCTTAAAAGCTATTAAATAATTAAAGTGGCGTTCGAGAATGTTTATTTCATTTATAGAAATATATGTTTTCGTACAGGATGTTCGATATACATACAGGGTGTCTGGAATATGACTGCCGTATTTTTAAGGACTTATAGATCTGACTAAAAGCATAAAAAAACTTCTGAGAAACTCGTAAATGCTGTAACGTTCGACAACGTTGCAGTGTCAGGCTGCTGGTGAAAACCTAAAAGTAATATCAGTCATAATGGTGCATAGAGCTAGTGCGAGTTTCAAAAGCAGTAGAGTCACTAATTTACAGCATTTTTATGATGCTGGAAGTGAGGGTTGCGAGGTTCAAGATTTCACAGGCGTGCCACTTAAGAAGGGTTCAAAAAACACAAAATTATGTATATGTTAGAAATGATGACGGATGCTGGAACTCTTACTTTGTGGCACCTTGAGAGTCGAGACTAGAGACGAAGGGGGAAATCCAATAGCGCCTAGATCAGCAGGAATAGCGGCAGCAGCGATCAGGGCACAGGACCCGGTCGCACTATTCGACATATAGATCCGAACGCAGTAACACATTTGATTATTGTTAGCTTAATTATTGCCCAACTTTAAGCAATATACTGCTTGTAATTTTCTTTTAAAATCTGTTTTATTTCAACTTTCTAACAGATATGTTGACGTTGAGTGAACCTAGCACTTTAATAGTTTGCTGAAGTATCTATTAAGCCGTAGAATGCCGTCCTCTTAGACGACGATGGCCTGCCACCGCCCTCTCTACTTACAATCTACCTGATGCGTACTCTGCGGATATCACACTTTAACACATAATACACTGCACTATTTACATACACACTATGCACGACTACTGTCACACATTAACACTTATCGTTGGCTATTATAGAATTACAACCACATCAGCATTAGGTTCCACATAGGTATGGCAAAACAATGCCACACTTTTGTCACCGTATGATCTTCATTTATCCATGTTTCGTCAATGTAATATATTTTTCGATTCAGATTTCGGCCTTCTAATATTATTTGTCTCAAATAGTTTCTTTGCCATATCACTATTTCCTCATTTTATATGAGCATATTCTATGATTTTCGTTTTATAAAAAAAACGACGGTACGCGTAATTTGCAAAAGCACCCTTCTAGATATTCTAGGGAAAGCTTCGTCCTGTAAGATACCAACCTGAATTGTTCTATGAATCGCGTACTTTCTTCATTCTGCGAATTTCCATTATTTTCCATTTCACAGTTGTATATTATTTCTTGCTTTTCTTTATTGCACAAAATACACTACTCACAGACATAGTTGTTAATGAACTAAATATTTCAACCGCATTATTTACACTCATATTTTGCTCTCGAACCCTAATTCCTTCATACAATTTTTTATCTTACGATATGCGGGTTAGATTAGAGTGTTTACGATTTTGAGAACACGCTGTAGAGCTTGAATTATTCTCCATTCTTATGAACACAAAATCGCAATTAATAAATTACAATCACAGTTAAATTAGTGGAAAGATGTACCCGAAATGTTCCTATGCGCACACCCATGGTAGCATTGCAGATAGAATTATCAATTCGTCAATCGGTCAGTGGTCGCGCGGTTTAAGGCGTTAGTACTTGAATCGAGGTGACTAGACAGAGTTGGTTCGAGCCCAGCTGCCGGTAGACCGTATATAAGCTATATTCGTGGAGAGGATTGGCACCTCTCTGTGGGTATGGTAGGGTGGAATAATGTTAGCTTGGGTCAATGTGAGAGATTGATGCCGGTTGATATTTGACCACCCCCCTAATTAATGAGGTTTTCCAAGTTTTCCTCATTCCTGCACTGAATAGTGGTTAGGGCCTACCAACGTAAGTCGTTCCTGGGCGCAAATGCGGCCTGCTTAATAATAATATGCCGCTCCTCTCCCGCACAAGTCTCCGACTTCTGGGCTAATCCCTGTGATTAGAATGAGGGGTAGAGATATTATTATTATTATAATAGAAATCGAGCATTCTGATGCGGCGCATGCGTATTTACTGTAGCAGAAGATGTGTAATTATAACATGAATCACTCTCTACTATTTTGAAAAATATTTAAAATGTTGGAGTACTATTGGTTAACTGAACTGAGTCTGATTTGATATTTTTTAAAATGTAAAATACATATATGTACGTTGACATTTCTTTAAACTTCGACTTATTAACAGTACCATGTAGAGTTTGAAGTGTGCCTTGAAAACAATTGTTTACTGTAAGCCGAGCTGTTATCACTCTATGTTATTGTCAATTGTGTTGTTAGTACAACAAACTAATTATGAAATTACAGTCAATAATAATCTTTTACAGCCTATACACAGCATTTAATAATTTAATATCTGAATAACAATTTGCATTGTTAACCATAGCAGGATAACAATTGCCTTTTTTATGTAAACGGCAATTGTTTTCGTTTTTTCACAGCAATCTCTTCGAAATTTATGTGACATTAACTTGTAGTACTTCATTAGAAAGCAGTGGGTAGATATTGAAAATTTTATTTTTCTGTTCAATTTGCAAGAAACCTAAGAAAACCACTTAGTATTAAATTTTGAACATTAATGATTAATAAAATTTAAAAATAAATAAAGAAAATAATAATATCTCTATCCCTTATACTAATCACGAAGATTAGCCCAGTCGAAGACTTGTGCGGGAGAGGGGGCGGCATATTATTAACAAGCAGGCCGCAAACTACTAAATAACTTGGAAAATATCAAGATATATTTACAGAAAACAACAGCAAATATACAGGGTGCTTCAGAATTCATCTAAAAAAATTGGAAACAGATACGCCATGAAAATGGAGTCACTATAGTAAAAAAAATTAGTAAAAATCCTTATAGTTTCCAAGAAAAAAATTATTGAACCTTTACAACTCTAGCCAGGCGCCTTCAAATATTCGATCGTATTAACTTTTTTGTGATGCAAGTATTTACATTAGTTTTTCAAATATCAAAAATGGCTTACGTCTATAGCAACTCGCAGTTGATGGATAGGTGTAGATTTAATTTATGGTGAAGTGAAAATGCCGGAAAATCCTTTAACAGAAACGTTTCCCGATAAACAATGCAGTAACTTTTACAACGGCGTGCAGTGAGTGCAAGTGTAGTGCCAACGCTGACGTGACACGGGATGTTTGCAACCGAATCGTGGATGAGATGGAAGTCCAGGGCGTCCATGGTGCATTGCAGCATTAATACCAAGGGATTGGAGAAGGAGGGCCGGTACCATGGCCGTCAGGATCTCCTGACATTAAATCATTTGGACTTATTTTTGTGGGGATATTTAAAAAATTAAGTATATTGCACCGAAGTGGACACTATTAGTGATTTACTCAAACGTAGCGTAGTTGCTGCCAACAACTTACAAGTTCAAGACAAGAAGCAGAACCATTTGTGTTAGTTTGTAGAAGGGTAAGATGGGTCCAAAATGTTGTTGTAACATCAGGTATGTCAATATGTTTTACTAATTAAAACCACAAATTCATTCTATTAATAAATTAATAACAATAGCGGCAAAAGCAGTTGAATTTGCTTTATTTAAATATTTTGTTACCGATTACCGATTATACGCCCTATCAGGTTTTACAGTGAACCAGTTTCCAGCTCCATGGTGAAGTGTATTTTTAAATAATTTTTGGAACTGCTCTTTCTGATTTTATTTTTACGAAATCATATTTCTAAGAGTTCCCTGTACATTCAAAAAAATTGTAGATAAGTTCTGAATCATTTTTTATTTAGTTATGGAAAAAATGTATCAATTTGATAACAAAACTATTATAATTATTAAAAACCATTTATGACAAATATAGTGATATTAAATATGCAAATTATGCTATTACCAAAGTTTACAGAATAATAAATGTTCTATTACATTATATAAATAGCTTACACAATGTTGATGATGTGTTTTAAAATTTTCCGTTTATTTAAAACCATGCTACAAATTTCAACGTTCATTTCTTTGAGTGGATGTATTTGATGTCAAACAGTACAAAGGACTTTGTTGATAGGAATTGTACATTTTTTTTAAATTACTTTAAATACCTTCACAATAAAGTAAAAAAGCATGTCGTATATTTTCAGCGATTACAATAAATTAATCCGCAACATCCTAACATTTATCTATGTAAATCCTTGAGAGTTCACTGCTATTTGAACATCTCTAACCTTCTGCTGTTATTTGAAAATGAGGTCAGAATCATTCAAAAATTAACCTACGCATATGTACATGTAAATCCATTGATATAAACAAAATGTTGTGAATATACAGGGTAGTTGAAAACTTATCAAAAATAGGAAATAGCATCATGAAACATGGAGTCAATATGGTAAAAGTAGTATTAAGTTGTAGTACTTTCAGCCTTTACATCTCCGGGTTACTGTACTCTCTAGCCAAGTCGAATACTGGAATCCGATTAATTTTTGAAGGTATTAACGTTTTTGTGATATGAGTTTTTACAAGTGTCAAAAATGGCTTACGTGTATCGTTTTAATTATGGCGATGTGAAAATGCTTTAGCAGACCGCTTTCCCGGTAAACATATGCCAAATGCAGCTACTTTTACCGTTGTGCAGTGAGTGCAAGTGTTGTGCAACGCTGGGAAATTTGAAACCGGATTGTGGAATAAAGTTCTGGATGTCCATAACGTATTGCAGTAGTGTGGCGCATCATACACGAAGCTCAATTATATCCGTACAATATACAGCGTGGCCAATCATTAATACCAAGGGATTGGACGAAGAGGACCGGACTTTTTTTGTGGGGATATTTAAGAAATGAAGTACTATTGATGATTTACGCAAACATATAGTTGTTGCCAATAACTTACAAAGACAAGGAGCAGAACCATTTGTGTTTGTAGAAACTGGGTAAGAGGGGCCTAAAATTTTGTTGTAACGTGTAACAGGTATGTCAAACTATTTTGTTAATTAAAACCACAAATTAATTGAATTTACTGAATAAAATAGGTATTATAAAATGTTATTTACCTCTTTCCTTGGAAATTTCTTTCCATTTTTGGCCCGGTCGCCGATTGCATGCTTTGCCACCTTATCAGGTGTTACAATGGACCAGTTTACAGTGCCGCGCAGAAGTGTTATTTTTAAATCATGGTTAAACTGACTATTATTTATTTATTTTACAAAATTGTATTTGTAATAGTCCGCTCTACATTCAATTTTTTTTTTAGTTAATCTGAATCACCCTGTATTTCTAACTTGTTCATTGTCGTGGGTACGAGAATATGTTGGCGATAATAAAATTTCTCTCAGTCCCGGAGGAATTCAATTTGGCCTTATCGCAATTGCAGTTAGTTAGTAAACAAGCAGATCATAGAGCTTTAGATAACCATAAAATATAATATGTATCAACATCGATTAATTTGTTTTGATATTCGGAGGAGCGATACATTTTTAGACCGTTAAGCCGTTCAAATTGGATATGTTATCGAAAAATAGATTCCCAACGAAATGTATTTGTAATAAAATGTCCTTGCCACAGCTGGGTATGAATACAGGGTGATTAATTAATAATGTGACAGAGCTTAAGGGCATGCTGCTACCTTAGAACAGAGCGATTAAGCCAAATATGCCTTATCCGAATGTTGCTCCGTTTCGATCTACAGGGTGTCAAAGTTGAAAAAATAAATCACATTTTCTTTATTATTTTTCGATCGCATCGACCGTATTTTATGAAATTTGGTATAGGGGGTTTCTTGGTACTAGAAATTCGAATATGTTGACGATTTTGGTGTATCTGCTAGAGGGCGCCACCAACGATGGTTTGAACCCCTTTAAATCGCTACGACTTTTTTGTGCTACACTGTATCTCATTTTGGACTGGACAAATTGTCTTCCCTATCTTTTCTAGTTAAAAAAGGTGCACCTTGTTGATGTCGCTAGAAGCAATGGTTTCTGAGAAAAACGCATCTAAATCTCATGATGCATGCAATTTATCTAAAAGTAAAGTCAAATTGTTGCGTAAGTAATGGGCCATACTGTAACAGCATAATACTATGATCAAAATAAAAATTAAATGAAGAAATAATTGATTAATGATACCAATATCATAATATTTGGTAATTGACAAATATAGGTACATATACATCAAAAACATCAACTGCACTTGATTTAGCTGGTTATACAGCTCGTAAGTTTCACTTTGCCCAATTTGTAAACCGGCGCTGATGTGTTGTGAAATCCTATTAAATCTGACATTTCGTGTGTTCGCGTGTTAAAAAATATAAATATAATTAATAATTGGGTTAGGCAACGTGAAATTTCTGAAAAGGTATACCCTTAAACGCAATTTATCCTTATAGTTCAAAAAATACCACGAGTTATGTTAATATCCTAGCGCGACAGGTTTGAAAATATTATTCTTTTCACATGTGTATAAAGTCTTACACAAACATTTTTGAATTAGTTTAACTTTAATCGATTCTAGTAAAGATACCATGGGGTGTAAATTATAAGTACGCCACTGAATTATACGTAAAATAGCGTGGAAAATATATAAGCAAATCCGTAGTATGGAAGACTATGACTATTTTAAAAATATTTGTGCCTTATTAAAAATACAAAAAACTGAAGCATATAAAATGCGCATCTATTGTCAGTTGAGAGTGACATAAGAACCAACCCTAATAAGTTTTGGTCCTTCATAAATATTAAATCTGGTTCGTATTCTATGCCCTCTGCATTGTCTTACAATAACGAGCAGCTCACAAATCCTATAGACACTATAAACTCGTTTGCAGATTATTTTACACAGTCATTTTCACTACCTAGATTCAGTTAATGTTCCATCACTACTCATGAATGAATTTACCGAGGATGAGATAGATATTGTTGGCGCTGAAGACTTAAACTCAATATGACTGCTGGACCGGATCTTATTCCGGGATTTGTTTAAAGAAATTGTGCCATTGTACTGTGCAAACCTTTGTGCATGGTATTTAATATCATTTTAAAAGAGTCAAGATTTCCAAATGTGTGGAAAAAAGCTAGTCTATCCAGGCAAAAAGGGTAACCAAAGTGACCTCAGAAATTACCGTCCAATAAAGATACTCAATAACTTTTGCAAAGTGGAAACGGAAACAATGATTTCTGAAGCCCAACACGGTTTATTGGCTGGTCGCTCAGCTGTCTCAAACCTGATATGTAAGACACAGTTCATTAATGAGATCATTGATAAGTGAAGTCAGATGTAAGTTACACTGATTTTTCAAAAGCCTTTGATAAAATTGATCACAAAATTCTACTTTTAAAACTAAGATTTTATGGTTTCTCTGACTCACTGGTGGACCTGTTTTGTTCTTATTTGTCTAACCGTCAACTTTATGTGCAGTATCGAGGGTACAAGTCTCGTGAATTTCTTCAATCATCTGGGGCACCTCAAGGTTCTATACTCGGTCCAATGTTTTTATTTTGTTTATAAATGATATTATAGAACAGTTAAATGTTAAGTGTTTAATTTACGCAGATGATCTGAAAATTTTCTTTGAGATTAACTCGCTGCAAGTTTGTGTAATGCTTCAGAGTAATTTGAATCGAATTAACGAGTGGTGTCTTCAAAACAACTTAAACTTACCTCTGAACGCTCAGAAGTGTAATGTTATGTCCTACACGAAAAAAACAGGTAAAATACTATTCGATTACACGCTGGGCAACATTACCCTTAATAGACCTGAGTTTGTCAAGGATCTTGGTATGTTGTTTGATGAAAAGTTATCGTTCAATGAGCTCTGCTTATAGAAGCCTGGGATTTGTTCTTCGCAATTCTAAGAATTTTAAAAACATGGAAACCCTTAAATTGTTGTATTGCTCATTTGTACGTCGAGTATGCAGCTATTGTTTGGTCACCTATTTATAATAACTATCAGACTGCGATTGAAAAGGTTCAGCGAAGATTCATGAAATCTGCGCTTTACCTAATTGATGGTGAGTATGTTCCCAGGGGAATAGCACACGACATTTTGCTGCAGCCTACTAAACTTTGCAGTTTCTCTTCAAGAAGAATAACCTCTTCAATTATTTACTTACATAAAATTCTGCATAGCTCCATTAAGTCAGAAGAACTTTTATCTCAGATCGCTTTTAAAATACCATCTTTTAATTCGCGAAACAATGCTACTTTTAAGTTGCCTCAAGCACGGACAAATTCTATGATCGCATCCCCATTATATCAAATGATCACGCATTAGACAAACATAGAGAATTCGCTTGATATATTTGTCTGTTCTATTGAGCAAATTAAGCGAATATATTCTGTTTAGGTATTTTTTTTCTCCACATTTTTATCTCTTCTGTATTCTCTATTTATGATTTTTTTATTACAAATATGTAGGCATCCATTTTATTGATGTACAATATTTTATTGTTGCTTTGTGTATTTCTTTTTAGATTATTTTATTGTACTCACTCTATGTATTTTACTCTATGATTGCTCATCCCGTAACTGGGTTAATCCCGTAGGGTGTTGTAATTAAAAAAAAGTCTGTCAAAAGCAATGTTTACCATTCCGATATCTCAGCTATTTTCTAAGATACGAAGAATCTCTTAAAAACAGTTTTTTAAATTTTACCCTGTACCTTAAAAACGAAGAGGGCTATGGAAATTCTAATTGCGGCATCTTAAAAAACAATCCCAATGTTGCGAAAACCGCATCTTTCAATCTCTTATAATTCCCGAGATACCATACAATTACAATAAAATTGCTGTTTTAAAACAAAGTTTTACTGATTTCTGCTTAAACCTTCAGCTATTTCCGACACCTCTGTACGATATAGTGTACAGGTTTCTACATAATGCGTGTTAAAGTATTACATTGTGGTCACGGTTAGTCATGACTAAATAGCAATAATTATTGTTTTAACAGCAAAATAAACAGCATTGTAGAACAAAGAGCTTATCAAACAGCGGGTACCGAGAAAATTGTATCCTCTTCCACGTACAAATTGAAAACGTAGCTATTACGAATATATTCGCCGTATAAAACAAGGAAACACAAACGAAAATATCCAAAAATCTATTTATTGTCGTTTAGTTCACACTATAGAGAACAGTTGATAATTGAAGTCTATGTGTACATAGACAAAGAAAAAAACATATAATAGTGATTATGTCACTTATTTGGAATGAAAAAAAAATGTTTGCTAGTACATATTGTTAAAACTAATCATTCTAGAATGAAAGCCTATAGCAGACTTATTATACATTTTTTCTGCAGTAAAAAATTGCGAAAACTACAAATAAGAAGGTGGGATTGCAGCGATAAATCAAAAGTTAAAAAACTTTTTAGCCACCATTAGGTTCCTTTCTCAAAATTGTTTTAAATCACTCTTTTTTGGCTCAGTTGGAGAAAATCAAATAGAAAGAATGTATCCACTTCATACGCTATTCAGTTCTACATTTTGAGATTTAGTGGAATGAAATTAAAGAGAAATATTTGAAGACTTCGAATACGCTATGCATAAAGAAATGAGTCACCCTCGTACTACTAAAATCACAATACTACAAAGAATAGTGTTGTGAATTAGTTTCGAATGAGTAACAGTTACTATTAGTTCCAGTTTTTTTGTACCGTTATACGATCAGGGACAAATTAAAAAAGGCCAGACTTCAATCAGATCTGAAATTACATACAAATATAATTAAATACAAGAATATACCAATAAATAGTAACGAATTAATAAAAAAGTTTCGACAATGTACATATTCTACGAATATGACGAATAAAGGCGCATAAAGTTATTACTGTTAAAGATATTAAAGTTCTCAATTTTTTTAGTCATAATGTAATTGTAAAACTTAAAAATAATTACATAGCAAAAATGTTCGATAACTTTTATTACCTTTTAATTTAATTGTAATTGTTTAGTTTTTTATAAAGAACATAAATTGTCATATTTGTTTAACCATAGTTATTGCTTTTCAAATAAGTTTCGGTTTTACCTCTGATTCTTGCATACCCGCAACAAATTTGTAGATATTTCTCATCATCCCCGTCACTAACATTCCCGTGTTATACATTCCGTTATACGTGATCTATATAGATTTCATTAAGGCATTCGATAGACTTGACCATAGTGTATTACTTAACAAACTTGCTAATTTCGTTTTTTTTTATAATATGCTATTATTCTTCAAATCATACCTCTCGAATAGGAAGCAATATGTAGCTTACAGTGGTTTCAAATCTATTGAATATTCTGCAACATCTGGTGCCCCACAGGGATATATACTTGGACCCTTGCTATTTAACATGTTTGTTAATGATATTGTGAACGATCTTGAGGTTAACTGTTTATTATATGCTGACGACTTAAAATTATTTAAAATAATTACTTCTCAAGATGACTGTGTACTTTTGCAAAATAACCTATGTAAAATTAATGACTGGTGTTTTCGTAACAAAATTTAGTTAAACGTCTCTAAATGTAATATAATGACATGTACCACCATAACTACACCTCTCATTTTTAACTATACTCTGGCTACTGCATTTCTTCAGCGACCATCATTTCGTGATCTTGGAGTAATCTTCGATAAAGAATTGTCCTTTGCCGCGCATATTGATCAAGTAACATCTGATTCATTTAAGGTACTGGGTTGGTTAATTAGATGTAGTAAAGATTTTTCTAATGTAAATACTTTGGGAAAATTATATTTTGCTTTTGTCCGGTCAAAAATTGAATATTGTTCTCTTGTGTGGAATCCTAAATATAACGTCCACATTAACCGTCTTGAGGGGATTCAGAGGAAATTTCTAAAGTTACTATGTTACAAATCAGATTCCGTTTATCCACAAGTTGGTGTTCCGCAGGAAGTGCTTTTGACAAGATTCTCAATTGTGGCACTTGAACAGAGGCGTAAGTGTTGTTCTCAATTATTTTTATATAAACTTATTTACAATAAAATTGATTGTCAACATTTATTAAGCAGATTGAATTTTCGAGTCCCTTACTTTAATGCTCGAAGACTTCAAACTTTCTACCTCTCCATCCTGAATTCAAATGTACTTAAATTTTCACCTCTTTTTTTCATGTGCAATGTCTATAATTGTCAATGTGAGAATTTTGACATTTTTAATTGTTCTGTCAGTTCCATAAACAGTTTCAAACCGTAAATAAATCTTTGTTTTTTTTGTTTGCTTTTGTTTTTTATTGTATTTTTTGTTGTTGTTGTTGTAGATTACTATTGTATTTTGTGTTATATTATATTTTGTATTATATTATGTTTTTCCTACTCGTTAAATGGGTTTACCTGTAGAATAGTTGTATGTAAAATAAAATAAAATAAAATAAAAATCCCATTTCGTGTAAAAATAGCTTCATCTGTCATCACATTAGATGTAAATCAGCGATTTTGAGCATTTCGATGCAGCAACCATTCACAAAATCTAATTCTCTTCAACAATCTCTAAAATATATTCCTCAGTTGCTGCAATACTCCATGCACTCCCTGGATCTCCATCTCTTCCACGATTGGGTTGCAAATTTCCCGTGACACGTTCGCGTTGCAATATCGCGGTAAAAGTAGCTGCATTTGGCACATGTCTACCAGGAAATCATTCTGCGTACAGGTGAGAAGCTGTTAAAGGATTTGTTTTACTTCACCATAGATTAAAACGACAACTCTAAGTTGCTATAGATGCATTTTTCATGACAAATTGTTAATCACTCTGTATAAACCATAGTAACGATCGAAAAACTAACTGACTGTCTCACTCCTACAATATTAAAAATACAATTCACAGTATAATGACTCATATTTTGCTAGGAGAGAGTCAACGTTATAAAAGAAAGTGCACACTAACGTTTCATTTCTTCACCTACTCCTTAATATGCCAGGGGCAACGACAGTAATCGTGTGGTTACATAACAGCAATTTTGCACTGAGAAAAGAATAATTAAATATTTACACCTGCACTTCCCTCCCTATATGGCATCGTGTGTCATTGATATTCGGCTTTTTTGATATACGCAACCGATATTTTTAATTGGTAAAGTCCTTTATTTTAATTTAATTGCGACATGCAGAAAAATGAGAGGTGGTAAAATATGTGTATTAATATATGAAATATTCATAACAGTGAACAGTTTTGTATGTTGTGAAAATACCTACAGGTTTTTGTTCTCTTATTTCGTGTTCCTGTTGGCATTTCCAATAGTGGCAGATTTTGGTAAGGTCAAATATAGGACAAAGGAAAAAAAGTGTATCTTTATATCATCGATGTTAAATGTTTGAAGTTATTACGTAATTTCAAATTCAAAAGTACAAAAAAAGACAAAGAGAAAAAATAACTAATAAGTTAAAATATAACTCGTTAAAACGAAAACATAATAAAAAAATATAGTAACAAAACAATTATACAAACATATTTTTGGTTGTATTTATATGCTGGCGATATATAAATAACAAAAATATATTTTTCATATACTTCATGTCCTACATAACAACGACATCATAAGAAACACAGAAAATATAGTAAGAAAAAACACTAGCATTAACATTCGTCAGGGTTACTTTTAACGTCACTTGTAACCCAATCAATTGTTGCAGCTTTATAGTCTCCCTCAATTTTCATGGCATGTTCGATGCATTTTTCATCGTATTTCTTTGTAAAATTATTACTCTGGACTATATGCAACAACTCATCTTTTTCAAACTAGCATCATACGCAATGGATTTTGAATATCCTTCTTTTGTGGCAGTATCTGAAATTCTTTCTGAAATCTTGAACGGTTTAGAGCGTTGTCCAATGACCTCTGTTCTCCCTCACTGTGTTTTATATGTTTATATAAATTATATCTAATTAATTAACTGAGCTTGTCCACCAAGATGTCGAAAATTTCTCTTTTCTATATCGTTCGTCCTAATATCCGCATCTTCTCTATCACTATTCATTTGATCTCTACTTGTACCAGGTTGAGATTCTTCGTCTGAATATTCTCTTCGTATCTTATTAAATATACAGTATCTTACACTACAATATTTTTAAGGCGAAAGGACGAATAGATATAACAGAGGCACTAACTACTAGATAAATTAAAATAAACATTCGTTTATTCACACCAGCAACACGGGACTAATATATTCGCATACAATTATTTATTCACATATAATGAGCCAACGATAATAGTAATTAAAAAACACCTAGTATATCATAGAAACACAAATTATAAGACGCTCAAACCTGCAAACTCACCTAGTACTGAAGAATACTGTCCTGCACTGCCAGCAAAGTAAACAAGTAATAATCTAAGTTGCATCGTTAACTAACCTTTTTGTCTTCCTTACAGTGCTCAAAAACGACGTATTTCGGCGAATTGGTAGACGAGAGACCGCATAGTTGCCAAGTTTGTTGTCTATTTTTGTTATATTTCCTTATATCGATGAGATAAACCATTTTTTCCTGCATAATTTTAACGTATGTTTGAATTTTAATTATCCATTATTTTAACTATTCAAATTTTATTCTACGTAAGAGTAAAGTAGTCTCAGAAACTCAAATGCAGACTTGATTTGTCGTCATCTCTATTTTTTTAGATATAGATAAACAAAATTTCATCTGCAACAAAACTCAAAAGAATAGTTGGGACATGACTACCTGAATAGCAGTAACTTCATTAGTATTAAATTTGCATAAAAACATTTCATGGAAGTAGGAGGCAAATAAACTTTACAAAAAATAAGTATACAATAATAATATTCACTCTAAATATGTAAATGTGCAAGCATATAAGATTATCTGTCAAACTTCTAATCTCACATCATCAATCATCTAGCTAACCTTTGCGATGATAAAATCGTTTTGCCAGCAACCGTGAAAGTTTTCGTGAGGGGAATCGTGGGATCTATTCATATTCAGATATGATAAAGGTAGGACTAGCAGGCAAACGAAATAAAACTATTTAAAAATTAAGGGAAGGAGTAGAATTTCCATAATGTAATTTTAGAACTACAAAATAATTCATCAAAAATATTTTTTTGTAAAAAAATCTGAATAGCTTGATTAACACATAGTACAAATTGTCAGCTGAATACTACAAAGTCTTAGAATCGTTTCTATGACATGAGTTTGTTTATTTGTCAACAAGAGTGAATAAGTTTGCAAAATCAACACAAAGAATGAGTGAGAATGCTGATAATTTCTTAATTCCGGCTGAAATCCAGCTAGAAGCCCAATAAGCAACATTACGTATGTTACCAGCGAAAAGCAAAAATGTGTACATACAAGAAGGAATTGATGGAATTCGATAACTGGCAAAAAAAGAGGCACAGGAGAAGGAGCAATTACAGAAGAGGTGCTACTATCCTACTTTTCCAATGCGGAAAAACGGTGTGCTGCCTCTTCGATGTAGACAAAATATTCTATGCTAAAATCAATGTTGAAAGTGCAAAAGTATTGATATTTCGAGGTATGGTATACTTACTTCATATTTGAAAGTAGAATCAAGAAATTATAAACCAAATTTAAGAATTTTTGAAAAAAGCGCTGGATGAGGAATATTTACAAATTAGAAAATACACGATTTTAATGTTTCAATTTATACAATGAACGTTTTATTTTGAAGTCTTCGCACGTTGCAACAATCATGGGAGTCGCAGAAGCTTGTCGATGCAATGAAATAACCTTTTTGGATATCACCCATGTTCAAGTCAAAGACAGTTGCATATACGTACACATTCCGTATACGAAGACAAATATTTGAAGAAGTTTCACGATCATGTGTCGACAATACATCAATCTGTGACCTAAAAATGCTGGTGGGAGATTTTTTTTGCGATCTGTGGCTGGAAAATGCACCACACAACATGTAGGTATCAACAAAATTTCGAAAAGGTTTTCAAATGTGGCTGCATTTCTTGAGCTCCCTGATCCAGAAAGTTTTACCGAACATGGAATGAGGCGTTCTTCGGCAACATTACTGGCCAATGCTGGGAGTGATATTACCACTGTGAAGGATCATGGTGGTTGGAAATCGACTACGGTAGCGAAAAGTTATGTTGAAGATTTACTGGCCAGCAAGATGGCATTTGCTGAAACAATCCAGGTCCTTCTAGTCTTTATCGAGTGAATTTAAATAATCCCGATCAAAATGACAAGATCGATCTTGAGATAAATGTTAATGACAATATTAATATATAAATGCTACAAAATCGAGGCGTGGTATTATGGATTCTAATCCACTAGTGTGTTAAAAGGCCTGTAATCCAATTTTGATCTACATATTTCCCAGAACAGAACATATCTAAACATTTTGCTAAGGTTTCGAATAATTCTATTTCACCTTAGCTCCGAATAGAAGCGATACTTTACTATTTTTCCCGATCAGATGGCAAATATGGATCTGTCATGGAGATTACTGTTGCAGTTATTCCACAAACGGCAACAAGCCGTGTGATTATACTTAAAATGCCTCGTTCTACTTTCCAACCGAAGAAAGTTGTATAGTGAAAGTGATTGCGCGATCTGCCGCGTTTGTTTACGTATTAAAAATGCTACTGCATTTTAAAAGTTGCAAGGAGATTGAAATGTTAGCTGCTATTTCCTTATACGATGTAACCGCTCTCAGCACTATCATCGTAGTTGGCTGCGAGATGCGCTCGCATAATACTGTTAGCTCTTAGTCCTCAGTGCTTTTACACATTATAAATTATACAGGTAGTTAATTACCTTCCTTTAATTTACATTTGGTGTAACAAATTGGATATAGTACCACAACCTTAGACTTATTAGCAAAGAAAGACCGAACATTTCTTTTATAAATTGCTCTTTATCTTGTATCAAACAAAGTTTGTTCCTGCAGCAGTTGGAAATGGTTTGAAACTGTCACAAATATTCGCTCAGTCAAGTTGAGAACGAATCACTAGTGAATTTAACGCCAGAAGTATTTAGATGAACATTTCTGATGGTTTCAAACTGCTGTTGGAACAAACCGATTGTGTACACGTATTACAAAGAAATTAGAGAGAGAGACAGAATCTGAAAATTCCAACTCTGTGCAATGCAGCATATTTGCCGAGCGTGTGTTGACTATTCTAGTTGATTAAACTTGTCTAAGAAAAGACAATAATTCACGATGAGAAGAACTAAATTTTGGCCCGCTCGACATTAACTCATTCATTTCTTAACAATTTGAATATAAGTTTTATGAAAAAACACCAAGAAATCACTAGAAACACAGTTTCCGACTAGCAGCAACACTGCACACCGAGGCTCACTATGTGTAGTGGGGGGATGGGTATATCAATGAACACCTGTGTGGAAAAGTATGCAACTTTCTCTACATTTATGGAAAAGCAAAGAAATACATATATGTATTTAATAAATCATATACGTGGTGTGCCATTTATTATATACCTCCGCTGTCAATATCTCTGCAATGAAAATATTTATTTTAGTTCCGGAAACTGGGGTTGTTAGATCCCTCGAATAGCTTCAAATCAGTTAAAATTGTCAGTTGGAATATTTTGTATAGATGGCGTGGCAATACTGAGAAATTTTTTGATAGTTAAACTGAGTAATTTTTGTAATATCAAGTTTTTTTCAATATTTATGCTGAGATATTTTAAATGAATAATTCCTTATCAAATCTAATTAAATCAAATATGTTTATTTGCCCAACAAAAGTAATGCACAAGTAGTAAACAAATATAAAGACAAAAAAAAGCAATTAATATGCACGCATTCTTACAATATGACTAATTACTTATACTTATGACTTATAACAATAAATAATAAAATGCATTTTAAAGAAAACTGCAAAAAATAATTATTTGTTGAAAGTAATCGAAACTTTATTTTCGATTTTTATTGTAAATAAAAGAACAGTGGCGCATAATTTCTATGCCACTGGTGACCTTGGAACTATTTAAACATGTTGAATCTAGAATTACTTTTGTTTTATCACGAAGGCTTTTCATGTAAATAAAAAATATAATAAAAATTTGAAAATCTTTGGTATCCTGTATCTCGGAACGATGAACTTTTAGATATAAGTATATCTGCGCAAATCTTATTTGTTTTAACTGTACAATCACCCGTTCCAAAGCTAGTAATGCCTGAGATACCCTGTAGATCACCATTTCTCTATTTCAGTGTTGACAAAGTTCAATTATGCAATTTGAACAGGAAAGAGGCAGCAAGCAGATTGTACAATGTTATCTAGTTGCAAGCAAGTACTTTTCCTTCAAGCTTCTCTTTTCATCGCCTTCGATCCTTTGTTAGAAAAAAATATTTTAATAAATTACTCACTGCTCAACCTTTAATTAAATCAGTTCCTTGAAGAGGTGTAAATTATAATTTTATAAACTTGCCGTTAAAATATTTCAAATCGTTTAACCTACGGTAATATGATTAAGTTAACTTCTGGGAGGCCATTAAATTAATTAAAATGCTTTGTTTTCGTTGCTTTTGATTTGCTTAAATGACTCGTGACAGAAAAATGTGAAATATTCCTGATGCTCAAGTTCTGCATAATAAAATTAGTTTTCTATAAATTAATACCAATGACATGCAGTTTAAATATGGATAGTGTCCCAGATTTGTCGTTCTTAACTCGGGAAATGGTTCGGGAAATGACAGGGCATGGAAAAATAGTAAGGGCCATTCCTATTATTTTCTTTTTTATATATCTACAAATAAATATTTTTTATTTAAGCTTGGTATGCAGTAAATGTAATAAAAATTTTATATTTGAACGTGAATAACTTGTTCACACTTGAACCTCCTGAACTTATACGCCAATGGTAAAAGATATATTTTCAGTGCAAACATTAAAATTTTATTCTATTTTCTGAAAAAAAATGCATTGAGAAGCTTTGCTTTTCAGTTATTTCGACTTTTTCTAATCAGAGTTTACCTACGAAATATTAAAGATTGCAGTCAATCATTTATTAAACAAATAAAGATAACGGTTTCTAAACAATTTGTGATTGCAAGGTGATATTTGTCATTTTCGTCAATGCAACGATAGCATCCATTTCTCAGGAACGATTTGTTCAAATTGTCATGTCGTTATTTATTTTTAGCCCAAGCTCTTCGAATAGAATGTAGGTAATAGATTATACGCTGGAGATGCTTACAATGTTTTCTCTAAAAATCCCCAAAGAAAAAAATCTAGTGGACTGAGATCCGGTGATCGAGCTGACTGTCAAACTTGACATACATTTAATACCTTTACTACCGTTTTGATAACGAACACATAGTTTTTCGAAACGTCAATAATACGGAAGTGCGCGATAGTGATGTGATTTTTGTTATTTTTTACTTATCTGCTTTTTTCAGTGTGAGATTTTTTGGTTAGGCAAACTTAGTTTCAAAAATAACCCTTGACTGATCCGTTTGACGCAAGGGCTTATTTAATTAATCTTTATTTTTTCAGAAGTGTGGCAAAAACCCAATAAAACTAAAGAAAAACAATAGATCCATAATCTACCGAAAAAATGCGAACACCTTGTATATTATTTGTGGCAGATTGAATTGAAGTGCCACCTTCAAATATCCTCGCAATCACCATAAACTCACAACCAATGTCAGGAAAAGTTGTCGCGTAGGTAGACATAACGCGATGAAATTTTAGGCCATTTCTACTCGGATAGGAACCGGAGCTTGTGACTTCTTGCGGAAGAGATCCTGCTTCCGCTATGTTGTTTCCTATCCAAGGCGATCCTAACCTTATCCAGCCCGTGTTGAGATGACAGTAGGAAGGACATTAATCGTGGAGAAGTTGAAAATAATGTTACTTTCGAATGCAAACTTTCAGTTTGATACTGCTTTTACCCGTGTATCTTCTTCCTGGAATCTGAAGTGAATATTAAATATATTACTTTCAAAAATTATTTTGCCCATAATATAATTTATGTCGTTACTAAAAACGTGTATTAGAGGCACACTTTACAGAAATTTGCTGGAAATTTGCTTCAGCAGTCTACAGGGTGATTTATTAATAATGGGACAGAGCTTAAGGGCATATTCCTGACCTCAAAATGGAGCGATTAGCCAAATATGCCTGATCCGAATGTTGCTCCTTTTCGATCTACAAGGTGTCAAAGTTGAAAAAATAAATCACATTTTCTTTATTATTTTTCGATCGCATGAACCGTATTTTATGAAATTTGGTACAGGGGGGTTTCTTGGTACTAGAAATTCGAATATGTCGACGATTTTGGTGTATCTGCTGGAGGACTCCACCAACGATGGTTTGAACCCCTTTAAATCTCTACGACTTTTTTGTGCTACACTGCATCTCATTTTGGACTAAAGAACTTTTCTTCTCTGCTGTTACAGCATGGCTCATTACTTACGCAACAATTTGCCTTTACTTTTAGATAAATTGCATGCATCATGTGATTTAGATGCGTTTTTCTCAGAAACCATTGCTTCTAGCGACATCAATAAGATGTACCTTTTTTAACTTGAAAAGATAAGGAAGAAAATTTTTCCAGTCCAAAATGAGATACAGTGTAGCACAAAAAAGTCGTAGAGATTTAAAGGGGTTCAAACCATAGTTGGTGGCGCCCTCTATACACCAAAATCGTCGACATATTCGAATTTCTAGTACCAAGAAACCCCCCTATACCATATTTTATAAAATTTCGGTCGATGCGATCGAAAAATAATAAAGAAAATGTGATTTATTTTTTCAAATTTGACACCCTGTAGATCGAAAAGGAGCAACTTTCGGATAAGGCATATTTGGCTTAATCGCTCTATTTTGAGGTCAGCAACATGTCCCATTATTAATGAATCACCCTGTATATTAGAGGATATCGCTATTGTAAGGATGTGAAATTTTATCTTACACCACTTTCTGTTGTAGATACCTACTACTTAATCGTATGTTTATCAATGATGAAAAGTCTTAGAAATTCGCGTCAAACGATTGATAACACGTCACAAATTTGCCAAATGCGTTAATATTGCAATGAATATAAATAAATGTTAGTTTGAGTTCTCAAAACTTTTTTTTTGACATAGGAATGTTTTTCAGATTTCTCACACTTGACTATTTTTAAGTCAGACGGATATTCATATCTTTGTTAGTATCCATGGTGCAACAGAATGTAATAGATAAGATGTAATGTAATATATAACAACAAAAGTATGGGTTATTTCAATATTAAAGTGATTATAATAACAAAAGTCTCAGTTATAGACCTTAAATAGTTTTTATACCGTAACGCTGTTGGAAAAAAACAACATAATGATATTTTCAGATTAATCAGCTTTAGGAAGACAATAAATAATGCGCATATAAATTAAATCGAGAAAGTGGAAGGGTGTTTTTTTTTCACTCTGTATTCTATTTTTACAAAGGTCCAGCAAATATCACAAGATTTTTTGAGTGTGCTAATAAAATAACTAAACATTTTACATAAAAAACACGAGACAGAAAAATGTCAAAACTTAATAGCATTTCTAAAAATATTATGACATTTACTGTATCTATGTAAAAAAAATTTAGCAGAAAATAGGATACAGTGACAAAAATAAACACCCTTTCGCTCTTTCATATCCACATTATTTATTTGTTTGCTTAAGCTGACTAGTCCTAAAAAAAGGTACGTCAGAAAAACTACTTTTGTAGTTTACCACTTTTTAAGGTCTGTAAGAGCCATGTAAGAGGTTAAATAGGTTTCAAGAATCGACCCGACCGACATTGAATTACACCTGCAGTATCTGTATGAACATCCATGAACCCTTGTCAGCTACACCATCAGACACAGACCGGTTTCGGGCTTGTTAGCCCTCATCAGTATGGCATAAGTGAGATGACCGATAATTCAACTGGCTGATCTTTCATATGTATGTTCACATTCCTGCTCGATCACTTATATTTCAGGTTTCAAGAACGTTAATGACTTGAACATGTTAAAGAATGATTGAACCAAATTTATAGAAATGTTAATGACCACCACCTCTCATTTGCCATTCCTATACCTCATCAATAAAGTATGTCTATGTACGTACATGAAATTGAAAATATAAAACGGATTCTCTTTCCCACAGTTATCCAGAATTTGATCATTTTCCGTTTTTACTACACTCTAACAGATTTTCAAATCATCATATCAAGTCAAAAAACTATTTAGCTTAGTTCAATCCCAGAAGATGCAAAAGTATTTCAGAATAATTTTCAATTTACATATATTGGAATTATGAAATGTCTTTCCAAAAATTCTACATGTTTTTTTCCACTTGTATCTTGCCTTTGCCGATATCAGCATAACCTCTTCATCAACCTCGCTGCTTGTCAATCCTAGGATGTGGCTGGTGGCTCTGCTTCCTACGGGACATTGTGCCTACCGTCCGTGGCACCTGCGGTTTACACTGATTTTTCAAACCTTTCATCTTCATCATGAAGTCTGTCTCGAACTGTACCTTTTGGAAAGCCCAAAATAAATCGGTTTCTTAGTAATTCGTCCAGTATATATCCTTTGAATTTGCACTGATAATCCACAACACATTTCAGATATAGGGCCACAAATATTTTACTTTGCCTTCTCTTGATATTGAACCCATGAATGCAGCTGGTTATTTTGTTATTTCACGTTTTGTGTCCAAGTTATTTTTAAAATCTGTTTCACCCACTACGAAGTACGAAATCACTCCATGGCTTGATCAGAAACGGCACTGACACATTGTTTGAAATTATGTGGCAAACATTAAGTTTAATATGTTGTGTAAAAATTATAGATTTCGTTATTCTTCATGAAATAACTTAAGGGAAAAATTTGTGTATCTTTCTGTGTCCAATGGTGTTAACTTGTTAAATGTGGATAACTGTTAATATCAAATATTGGATTTTCGCTAAAGTAAAAATGATGGCCTTCAGCAGATCATATGGTTTATTATTAGAGGTTATATCAATATTTGGTCAGCGAGTACTAAAATAAAAATATTGTGTCCTATATTTGAAAATTTTTAAGATGACTTTTACTAGACTCATCTATATGACGAACTACATCTGCTGTTAAAATATTTGTACTTATTTAAGGTTCACCCTGTAAAATAAGAATCAAAATAATCAAAGAATACAAAACAGCTAAACAATAAACATTTTTTTTTCGATGTATAGTTTCAACATTTTCTTAGAAGAACATGTATTTTTACAACAATTTGTATATATAATATTTTATTTAAAAACTATGCTTATAAAGCCTGTTGGGAAACATTCTACTTACAGTGATACATAAAATCATTGAAATCTTAAAGAGAGCACGGCGCATGTTACAAGAATATCAAATTAAAGATTGATGAACAGATTAACTGATAAATATTTTTCTATATATGTATTATAATTTCGTAGACTGACGTTTCGTCATATCCCCATTAAGTCGATTGGAATATGCATAATTTGGAACTAATTTTGGGAATCACAGCTTGTCTTCTGAAAAAGACAGGCCACCGTAAACCGACTCGCCTTGAGATTTGAAAGCTGCTACTCGGAAATGGACAGCTCAGGGTGTAATCGAGAATATACAATCTGATTTCACCGAAAATCAAATTCGTTCTCTTCCAAAAAAAAAAAAGAGAAAGACGAATAACTAGGTGGTTGGAATACACAAATAGAAAAAAATATAACAGCAGTGTTACGAAGAATTTAAACAAGAAAATTTGGAGAAATATTTTATTGCATGCAGCTAATCATCGCAGTCAGTCTTGCTACACAGTTATTTGACTATGAGTAACACATTTTTGTCGAAAAAAATTCGCTAATAAATTTCATGCTTCCATGCTCAATTAATAATAAACAGGTTGTACCAAATTTACAATAACACACTGCAATAGGAGATAAAGGATACTGCTGATTTTCAATTGCATTTTATTTATTTGTTATTTTAATAATATGCTGTAAGTTTTTCTATAAAAATTATATAAAAAATTACATACTACTGAGTGAGTAGTATTTAATTATTTATATAGGTGGGTAGAGTAGTAACTACTCTAGAAAGGAGTCAATAAGTATAGCAAGAATACTAAAATATTAATTATGTGCTTCAGTTTTATTTTTTCTTAATGCAATGTTATTATGTATTTACTTTATTCAAAGTTATTTATTATTTCAATATTTGCATTCTTTCAAGTCACTTAAAACTTCAACTGAAGAAAACATAACTTTATTTTGAGAATAACAATTGACTCAAATATTTTTTCTTCTTAAATGAAGAATATATAATCTTAAGTCTTTCAATAACTTTACTATAACTTGAGGAATAGTGAAACTAAGTATGTGTACCTATTAATTTTGATATTAACTGTTTACATTACAGGCAATATAGGTATTACAACTTATTAAAGCATGTTATCCTTCATGACTGTACGAGTAGATTATTAAATACATTTCTGCAAAATGTATTTTTTTAACCGATCCAAGAGAATTTCCAAGAAGTCTACCTCACGTGGAATACCATACAAGCGCCACTGAATTCCAAAGGTCAATCTAAGATGATTATAGAAAGGTATGATAAAACAAAATACACAGTGTCTCTAAAAGTTTTGCACAAAATGGCAAATAAAACTGGTAGACTGAGCTTTAAAACAAGGATGTTTCTGATCATAAACTCGAGACGACAACAAGTAATTTCCATCACTTTGCCCTTGATAATACCAGTCATTTTTCCTCTTTCACGGTCTACTGCATGAAAATATTTAAAACCCGTTTATAGGTGTTTCGAAAAATATATATATTTTATTATAGGTATAGAACATGTTTACATGTTTCTCTGCCGTTTTTGAATAAATAAATTATCAAAATAGACCTATAGGGCGTTTGCTCAAATTCGGGGAAAACCAATTTCAATATTAGAATTGGCTACAATTAAAATCTCAATAATTTTTTCGCATTAAAAAAATGTTTAGATATGTTCTGAACGAGGGGTAAACCACTGATGTATTTTACTGTACAAGTTGTAGGCAATTAAAGGTATTTTTTGCATTTTTTGGGTATTTATGTGTATTTATAGGTATTTTTTCGGTATTTTTAGGTACTTTGTGTATTTTTGGGTACTATCAAGGTAATAATGGGTATTTACTGGGTATTTAATGGGTATTACGAAGATAATTAATGGGTATTTTAAGAGAAAACTAGTATTTTCCCGCCAATTTTTAAATACAATGGCGATCGCGCATGCCTTATTACGAGAGCACAGTTTAAATATAAGTAAACAACTGACCGACGCAATGGCAAATATAAAAATTATTAAAAATAGATACAAAAATATTTTCTGTACAATTTTTCGGAGGCACTGTTAAACCACTATGTGGCCTTTTATTGTCTTCGTAAGTCTTTAGTATAGAAAATAATATAAGGTGATTCGAATTAGATACATTCAATTGCAAAAATAATGACACTTCCTCAAATCAGTTTTTTGACTACTCTGTGGGTGAGTGGAACAACTAAGAACTAATGTTTAAAATTGAAAGTAGATTTCATTACGAATATGTCAGCAATTCGAAATAAATAGCCAAATTCAACTAAACAGTGCCTTTATTATTGCAATAGATTGTACAGTACAGGACCATATAAACAAGTATATCCACTCACATAGTAGCACATTCCTCTCTTCTGTTAACAAATTTTAGTATGGTATAATTTCTTAAACTTTATCTTTAAATCAATATATTACATATTATTCGATACGACGTGTTAACGATAGGTTTAGTCAAACTTCTCCGACATATTCTATTGATCAAAAATATGTATCTAATAAAGAGAATGAAAGTGTATACTAAAAATTAAAATATTGCTAAATTAGGTTTTCCTACCATATTCATATTATATTTAATAAAAAAAGAGCCTTTTTATGCAAACAGCTGCCAATTATCTAATTCTAATCATACATGACGGAAAGCAAGCTACGGCTATAATTGAATTCTCTCTCGATACCCATGCATTTACACTTGCTAATAAAAGATTTTGGTTGTACTTTTTACTGGAGACGCCGATGGTACCCGATGTTAGGGACACCGAATATTATGATTTCATAGACGAGGAAGAAGTTTGTTTTTAGTTAGTTTGAAGGGGGCATGGTGTAGGTATTGGCACCCTTCTTGGGTGCTCCAATGGGTTTATGATACATTTTATGTAATCCAAAATGTTCTTTCCAGATGATGTATTCAGATCGAGTCAAAGGAGCCCTTAAAAAAATCTATATTGTTTACGTAGATCTGTAAATGAAACAAGGAAATGAAAGACAGTTTTGGAAAATTAAATGTATATTAAGTAAAATCCTGGGATATTTAATGTATTTTTCGTTTCTTAGATATCTGGGTATTTAAGGCTGGGATTTTGTATACATATTTTTACCGTCTAACAGGGCTTCAAGCGAGGACACAGAACTCCAAGAAAATTGAAATAATTGGTTATTCTTACATATCAACGTATTTACAAAGGTTCCCGCTAGTGCGTGAAAAATGATCATTGTTCATAAAATCACAAGAATAATTAAAATAAATGTTAAAATACCTCAATTTTAGCCACACAGTTACTACGCCAATATGTCGCAATTACGGCAAAATTATCACAGCCAGAGCCACCAAATTACTTCACTCACTAGCCAGTACATATAGGACAACTTGTGTTCCACTTTCAGATTAATATTTATTGCTAATTTTACATTTTGTGTCCTCGAGTAAAATCATAACATATATCACGCCCTCCATTTGTATGTACGTCAATATGCAGGATAAACTTCGGGGAACCTTGTGGTTCGGGCCTATACGGTTTGTATACTGTTTCATACTATTCATAGGCCACATTGATTCGCCGTTTCGCTCACTCAGGCTGTGCAATTTCTTTTCTACAAAATCCCCGTCTTAAGGGTATTTTTGGATACTATTTGGTATTTCTGGGTACTTAACGGGATTTTTAGGTACTTAAGGATATTATTGGGTAATAATCATAGGTCTTTTTTGGGCAATTCGTGGTTTTTGGATATTTTTCAGGTATTTGCTTATTTGATGAGGTATTTTTTTGGGTAATATTTTTAAAAAATGGTATTTCATTATACAAATTTCAAGCAGTGGTTCACCCCTCGGTTCTGAATCACGGTAGAGACTTTTCGTTTTATTTTGAAGTACAGAAAACTCAGTTAAATTTACACTACTACTTTTAGAATCACCTTGTAATACGCATAAGCAAAATGAGTGGCAGAAACTTGACTGCCGTCGCCATCAGTGCAAACCCAGTAGGAGAAAAAAGTGTCGGTATATTTAATATGTGGCGAGCCATTCTAGCAGCCGGCTATAAAATTTCTGTAACCGATACGCAAGCAATTCTAGGACTACCTACCTAGTAAATAAACATGCGTCGTTTCGAAACCCAATTGGTAAAACAGTCATCGGAATGGCCAAGGAGACAGCCGTCCAGCAAAAGCATCGCCGTGGCGTTCACGTATGCGGCGGAATCCTTCGTATGGCAAGACACACTCATGTGCTAGCTGTTCGGCCTCGATTTGCGCGGGCCAACGACCACTCCAATGTTACACAGACAAAACAATCTATAGGAAATATCTGTCAAACGCACGTTTACGTCAACTTTGGCCTCTGGGCTCGCCTTTTGCCTAACAACTAATGTTTCCTGGTTTTGCTGCAGCCGCCAGACTTTCCACTTTTGCATATGAATAGCCGGCGCACTCATACAATTAGGCATTCACAGGATTCCACGTTAGGCCCCTCTGCATTTCGACGGCCAGTAATAGGGTTGTTACAATTTTATGCAATATTTTACAATTATATTTTCTTTTACATTTGTAGCTGATTCAGTAAGCAATAAGCTCTTTAAATGGTGGGAAAAACTTAAGGACGTAATTTGCTCATAACACATTATTTTCTTATTTTAATAAGTACACTGATAAAAATGGATGGAAGTTTCTATGCTTTGTTGTGCTCTTTTTACATTTTATTTACATTATACAGAGTACAATATTCCAAAAGGGTGTTTAGGGGCAAACGTGAACAAGAAATAAACATATGATCGAATATCAACGGTTACTGAGGCTATGAAAATATGTTTATTGCTATTTTTGCGAATTCTATTATTATTTGATATTTTATTTTGAGTAGGTCATGCATTCAAAATCAAACTCACATTAGTGATTGCTAATTGTCACATTTATTTTGAAGTTTGTAATTTGAACGTTTATTTTATAACTGCCTCATTAATTTTTACATGTGCGTTCCTTTAGTTGGAATTCTACAAACATAATTTCGTAATGCCTGCCACATTTAGTGGTCGAGAATATGCTGATATTATTATTTTATTTATGGGTATTGCAACGGTAGCGCTAATCGTGAAGTTGTTGAATATCGACGTCGCTTCCCGAACAGAAGAGGGCCAGATAGAAATGTATTCCAGACAGTCTTCAACAATGCACGTGAAACTGGAATGTTTCCCAGTGTGAGAATTACATCTGAGAGGCAAGCTGGTCCTGGTCTAGCAGTGGAAGAAGAAATTCTAAATATGGTAGAACGTAGCCCGGGTGTAAGTACAAGGCGCATTGCAGCCCGTTATAAAATAATATAACAGATCTACTGGACGATGTTCCATTGGATATTAGACAAAACATGTACTTTCAGCATGATGGTGCCCCTGCCTATTTTAGTCGTCTTGTGAACAATGGCTTTCCACATCGCTGGATTGGCAGAGGTGGTTTCCAACATTAGCCACCAAAGTCACCAGAGTTGAATCTCCTTGACTATTGCCTTTTGGGATGGTTTAAATCATTAGTATAATGCAACAAAAGTGAACTCAAGACAGGCGCTATTCGTTCGGATTGTCAATTGTGCAGCACTCATAAAAGAAAATCACCGTGCACTTCAACGAGCTATCCATGCAATCCACAAACGAGCTGATGCGTGCAACTAGGCGGACGGTGGCATATTTGAAAATTGAATTCATTAATTTCGGTTTATTAGATCTTTAGTCAATGTTATAATTTATAAAACCTACAGAAGAAACACTTTTCTCTACTGATGCATTACAACAATTAACTAAGGTAAAAATATTTTCATTGCTATATAATGTTGCATGACTTTGCGGTGGTCAAAAATTGCCAACGTAAAGTTATGTGAAATTACAAACAAATTTGTATCAGTGTAATAATGGATAGTTAAATCGCTATGAAATATTAGAAATATTAACAAATATTTCTTTCTAACTGTGAGTGTATATTTTAACGTAAAAAAAAACCTAAAAATGATTATACTTTGATATAAATAACCACTGTTCTAAATTTTCTTATGTTTCTACGAACTAACCTCACCAAGATATCATTATCATGCATACATTTATCATTCTGACTATGGTGAGTAATTGTTTACGAGAGAAATAATATAAATATCCAATAATTCAGAGGTTGGTTTTATATCAACGCATACGGTCAGGAAGCGATAACACTGGAGATGTCAACGAAAATTATATATATGTAGTTGCCATTCGCTGGAATTATATCTGACAGTTTTTTATTTAGCCAGTTCGATTAATACAGTATGCGCCAAAAGTATGGAATAAATTCAATAAAAACGAAACAATTATTTTTTGGGAAAAATTCTCGAACAGATCGATTTTTAATTTAAAAAATACATATTTTAGCGTAAAATGCGATTTTCAAATGTCATTTGTTTTCGAGTAATGACGTCATCGATTTTTTTTTAAATGGCAACACCATATTTTTTCCCTTGATTCTGAAAGATTGTTTAATTCTCTATCAGACAGTACTAAAATTTTGCCCTCTTACATAGGAAAGTAACACCACATCGTCATTTACTCGAAAACTTTCCTATGTAAGAGGGCAAAATTTTAGTACTGTCTGATAGAGAATTAAACGATCTTTCAGAATCAAGGGAAAAAATATGGTGTTGCCATTTAAAAAAAAATCGATGACGTCATTACTCGAAAACAAATGACATTTGAAAATCGCATTTTACGCTAAAATATGTATTTTTTAAATTAAAAATCGACCTGTTCGAGGATTTTTCCCAAAAAATAATTGTTTCGTTTTTATTGAATTTATTCCATACTTTTGGTGCATACTGTATACATATTCATCCAAAGAAAACCACAATTACAATATTCATCATGAGTTGTATTTAATCAACTAACCAAAAATCTTTGTTTCATCAAACAAAAAGGACCGTTTCTGATTATTTGTTTATTTTATTATTATTATTTTTTTTCGTTATGAATTATTTCCTAGTGATGTAACATCCCATTAGTTTGAAATCACTAGTGAAAGTTATTAAACCATGTTAACCTGTTAAAAAAATGAAAGCTAACCTTCACCTTGCATATATTGTTAGTTATTATCATTGTTATGAACAAAGTTCTTGTTTACAGTTACTAAAAGTGTACCTTGAAAATATTTTTTCGTATTCCTTCCTTCACCTTTCACACAATAATTCAGTTGAATCATATAGGTATACCGTGCATGTTAAATCTCATTACTGGATCAGTAATACACAAAGATTGGAAGCATAAAATTTGTACGATTGTACATATCCTTAATTGAGTTGCAGCCTTTTAAAAAGTGGGCAAAATGATTTGTTTATGATGGTGGTAAAATATTGCGTAAAATTGTTGATGAAGTCGTGGCCATAGTAGTTTACAAACAAACAGAAAGTTACAAACCACGTTACTATTTTTACAAAATGATTTTGCTATCAATTTCGACTAATGATTTTATAAAAAATATATAGAAAAGGTGTTAAAAATAGTTATTTGTACAACTAGTACAAAATCAAGAGCAACTTCCTGCATCGTGCAACAAATGCACACTTTTTGCGCTAGTTGCACACAACATTTTTCCTACGATTTAATTAAATTTGTTTTTATTTCAAATTTTATCGAAAAGTATTTTACAATAAAAGAAATATTTCTAATTTTTAGAATAGTCCTAAGAATAACATAAACAGTTTAAGTTTTGTCAAGAGTAACGCCCAAATCCTTGATTTCATTAACAAAATTAATTTTTGTATCATTAAGGTATTATAGATGGCTATAGGAGGAGCATTGCAAGCGAGAAAAAATATGGTGGCATTTCTCAATATTCAAAAATAATTTGTTAGCATCACAGAAAACAGTAAACCTGTCCAGATCTTCCTGTAATTCAATATAGTCGCATATAGTACTGACTACTTTATAAATCTTTATGTCATCTGCATATATAATCACTTTGGAGTGTCGAAATCACCTCCCAATATCACTTAAAAAGAGAGAAAACAATAATGGACCAAGGTGAGATCCCTGTGGGATCCCAGATGATACTTTCAAAACAGAGGATTTAAAATTATTTATTGCTACATATTGCGTTCTATCTACCAAATAATTTGAGATCAATTTTAATAGGTTGCCGTCAACACCGACAATCCCAAGTTTGTTAACAAGACTTTGATGATGAACCTTGTATTGTAAAATTAAGAAATGATCACTTTTTTTAATTTAACCAGTGGCGTCACATATTTATTTTGCCCAGTGACAGACTCACTCTGTATCTACGCCACTGCTTAATTTTAAAGAGCCATATTTTGGCAGCAAATGCAATATCCTCGGCTTACACAGTACTCCAAATTTGATAATATCTTAATCCGTAAAAGTTATGAAAGAAAATTTTAATTTATAGAAAAAATGCAACCCCCTGTATCTTCATAATGAAGGAAGTTAGAACAAAAGTTTACCAGACTTTTATTCTTATTTTTATTCCCAAAATATGCTCCCGTGTTTGTGACATATCAAACTGAAACACCCTGTATATCTACTGTACATATGGTTTTAATGTTGTAATATAATATTTCTGCATACTAATAGGCGATTATACTACAAATTGTATTTGGAGGTATAATCACAACAAATTGGTAGCACATAGATCTACAATTATTGTGTAAGTGATTACTATTCTTTTTTTGTTAATGCGAATAAATAAGCCGTTTTCTCAATCATTCTAATAGAAAAAGTAGTATCCTTTTCCTACTAGATTAACTAGATTAAATAGGTATTATTAACTACCAGAGCACATTAAAAAAGAACAATTAAACATCGAAGCGTCTTCCACCGTTCCAAAAATAAACACGACGCACCAAAAGGCACCTGTAGCTCAACCCCCACCCTGACGCCCTACGCCGAAATCCGATACTGCCCTAGAACCGTTCCTAATTAAAAAACCGTTCGAAGGAGCAACGCTCCTCTACACATGTACTTTAATTTAAGAAATGTCAACAAAAACTGGTCCCGGCGCACAAGTGTTTCTCGGGGTTGCCACCCTCCGTAAAACCCGGGTAGTCCTACACACATGGACGATCTCGGATCGTGGGAAAAGGAACATGTGCACCGTCTCGAATAGAATCATCATTCTGGCCAGACAGGCGAATATCTGCTTTGCAGTGGCGTTGTAGGCGATTGGTGGGACAAATTCGCCCAGATTGTCCAGACTGGACGCTGTGTTACGCACAATTTGACCACAGAATAATTTATACTCAAAGAAATCGGCCAATAAAAAAAGTTTTGCAAAGATAACCTGTATTATCGTTGCACTCTCGATTTTACTATAAAAAAATGCATGTTCATAAATAATAATTTTGTATTACAGTTGTAACATTACATTCTGGTGTGTTATTTCACACTTTTGACCTAGTCAATAAATAACCAACAATCTATCGTGTAATATAGCTATAGTCTGTTTAGAAATGAAAGAGAGTAATAACAGTTTATTATGTATGCAAATCGTAAATGAATGTAGTACTGGTGCTTATATTCAATATTTTTATACTATGTATTATCGGTATGAACGACGTGTAGGTACTTTTAAAAAAACTTTGTAGGATCGAACTGTACTAAATTGTAGCAGGTAGCTAAAATTGAATCCCCGTCTTTGTTTATGCCGCTCCAATTTCTCGGTCAATTTCTCTTATAAGTAAACAATATAAAAATAGCATTTCAAAACATGAGGCAACTTTAAGCATCATAACGGGGTTAAGAGGGTTTTTAGTAATTCAAATAAAATTATTCAATATTATTATCAAATATTTATTTAAATTTAACGAATAGACTTTTATTCCACACAAAAATATATGTATTTTAAAATGTAGTGTTGTATAAATGTACAATAAAGAAAATAAAAAAGTAGGTATATTAAAATTCATCCTCTTAATATTCTGATGAATTATCTTCGTCTCCTAGATTGATAACAATAGATTCCATAGTAACGTCAATTAAATTATCGAGTTCCCACATTTTCTCATTTTCTTTCTGTACATGATGTTTTAACAAAATTTTCACGTCACTTAATTTAAACATCGTAATATTTCGCGCTACATCTTTTTTACCTGCGCCCAGACTAATTCGATTGGGTTAAGTTCACAGTGACAAGGTGGTAACCGTAGTCCCGTTATTTGGCGACTTTTTGCCATTTCATAGATAACATATTTTTTCTGATCTTTATTAAGATTTACAAGTGTCAAAAGTTCCTATTTCACTATATTTGTTTGAAATGTTTTTCCGGATAACCATTGAATTATATCGGCTTTCCTCCAAGCAGTCGTAGGCGTCTGCTCGGTCTGCCGTGAATGGTAACTGGCATTATCCATGACAATTACAGACCCCGGAGGAATAAGATCCAACATCTGTGTAATCATCATGTCTTCGTGATAGTCACCTGTATTTTTAGATTTAAATAAAAGTAAACCGCCATCTACAAAACAACTGGCACTACCTATATGTGTCACTATTAATCTTCGCCCTTTACCTGAATATGCCTTGAACCCTGTTGAAAGTCCATCCAAAAATGCTTCTCGAAAACTTTTTACATATTTATTTTGCTATGCTTTTGTTACAGTATATCCCTCGTTGACCCAAGTTTCCTCTAGGTAATAAATATTCCTCCATTCGTCACGGAATTTTCTAATTGATCTTAAGTAGGATCTTCGCCAACAAATAATTTCATCTTTATCGATAAGAACTGACTTCCTGGTCTGCTTTTCCCAGCAAAAATTCAACTCTCGTAAGACGGCCCATAATTTGCTTCTACTGATTTTAGGCAAATTGTTGTCCTCTGAAAGTTCCCTTAAAAATTTGTTTAGCGTTGGTATACTCGCGTTAAGAATTCAGACGTCTTACGTCATGGTTGACATTAGGCGATTGTTTTTATTGTCAACGTAATTTTCGATATTTAATGGCGTTAAAAACAACAATTTTTTGCAATTTATAGCAATATATAATGCAAACATTAAGTGTAGTATATGGTTTTACTACTCACAGTTGCAATTTCTTAAATATTTTGATAAAAATATAGTGAATTATTCATTTGTTCGTATGACGTAAGTCGTCTGAATTCTTGACGCGAGTATATTTCTTTTTTAAAATAAAATGAGTGTACTTTTCTGCAAATGACATTTTTGAAGAAATCATCTATAACGGCTTTTGACCTCCCTGTAGATGATTTTGGGGGATTGACAGTATCTTGTTCATTTTTTTTTTCCTTTAAAAGTCTGTGGATAGTCGAATTTCCAATCCCTGTCATTTTGGAACACTTTTCCACGATGTCGTCAACACTGTTGGTAGGGTTTTGGTGTTTCAATGCATTAAATACATTATTTAATATAATAATTTTCTCATTCTGAGACAGCGCACATCTTTTCACGCGTTTAGCAAGTACGTAATCTGATAAGCTCGACATTTTACCCAAACAATATTATATCCACTGGCACAATAGTTACTAAACACAAGTCGAATTTTACTCTGCTGCACTAGCACGTCTTCGTCTATTCAGCTCTAAGACTGGATTGATCTGTCACAATACACTGGCTGCATCCCTATGACGTATCCAGTAAAATATACTAATGTACACCTTTTACCCGTTACCCGATAATTACCTGAAACGAAACATTACCACACCCATGACCGGTTCTTCTCTCTGGGTTTTATTACTCTTTCATTTCCAAACAGACTATAATAATTTTTACCAGTGAAAATATATTGGTGAAAGGCTCTTTTGATGAAATTAATGTTAATTACTGACTGCAAAATTGCTTTAATTATTATCTGATCGTCACAATTTATTTTCTGGTAAATGTTCAAACAATTTTCCCTATCGAAATTTGTACAAAATTGATTTTTGATATAAAAATACAGCAAAAATATAAACCTCGGGTAGATTTGTGATATAAATTGAATCAGTTATTATGAAGTACCAGAGATAAAAAAAATAATACGCTAAATATGGAACTATGACAAAATTGCATACTTTCGATTAAGCCTCTGCCTACGTATATCGATACTAATTCCAATTCAGAACAAGACGATGACTAAACGGCATTCCTTGGAATTCTCCACCATCCCCAAGCACGCCAATGGCCCGAGTTGACGTAATAAATAATAAAACGCAGTAGAAAAAACTTAGGGACACCCCAACGCGTCAGGAAGAGATATTCGCAGCGGTTTACAAATTTCCAAAGGGGGTATTCTTTCCTCGCTGAAACTTTAACGTGAAGGTGCCTACCTATTGAACACCCTCAAGACACCTGCGAAGGGCGACGTAGGTTAGAAGGAAGGGTCGCCGCACAGTTGGATCCTCGGGTTTGTATGGGAGGGTTCGCTGCGACCCAAATCTTCGCTATAGATATACAAGGTGACTCATTTTCGATGAAGCTTCTGGCAATTGTTGGAGACAAAGTCACCTGTCGTACCAAAATGCCACTATAGTCGCGGCAAGAATGCAGACGGATTACGTCATAAGAACAAATGAACAATTCATTATATTTTTATCAAAATATTTAATAAACTGCAACTGATAATAATAAAACTATATACTACACTAAATGTTTGCATTATATATTGCATTAAATTGCAAAAAATAATTGTTTTTTAACGTGACCAACCATCGAAAATTATGATCGTTTTCGACTTAATTCGTAAATTGCAGTTAGTCTTGGTCGATTTAGCAAAAAAAGTTTAAACTGGATTTAAGATGAGAGACAATAAACATCAAATATTTTGTATCGTATTAACCAAACTGGATTAACATCGTTAACCATGTCAAAAACTACCAAGATTTTCATATAAAATTACAAGTATATATTAATTCAAACTTTAAATAAACGTATTCGTGGAAAATCTAATGCTACATTGAGGAAAATATATTGTAGTCATAAGAAGAAATGGAATTGGCCTACACAATAAAGAAATAAAAATAATCACACTTTTTAACACAAAAGATAACATTATCCTGTGTTTATCGGGGTTACATGGGATTGTGTATACAGGATGTCCCAAGATAATGTACCAAAATTCATGGATATACTCTTAAAGTAAAAATATTGCTTAGTTTAATGCAAAACTTAATAGTTACAGATACAGGGTGCCCCATATAAAATATTATTTTAACTTGATAGTCAAATATCAAGACAGTGCGAGACAGGAACTTTCATAAAATATACCTTTTTGAGTAAAACAAGTTATAAAATAAGAATTTTATACCAAAGATATCTTAAAGTATAAAGAAGTTATGTCCTTTTTAACACATTTAATCTACTTTATCTGGCGCCCTCTATGAACTAAACTGTAAACAGATTCCAATTCTGTGACCCAACAAAGTCTAAGCCCAAACCTCAAAATCGTGTATAGCATTTATTAGAAACAAATGAAAGAAAAAAGTAAAATAATATTTTACATTTCAGTGACCACATTTTTTTTGCAGAGCTGTAAAACATACACAAAGTTACATCGAAATTACAAGGAACAAAAAATTGCAAAAGGCACTTACCAATAAAATTAAAATACATATATTGAATCCAAGTAAAGCAGATTTTGATTTCGACAACTAATAGTCTAGAAAAACTGACAAGTACCTGCTGTCAGTCTTCTTCGGTATAGAAACCGACTACGTCGAAGAAGAGCGTTCACCCTGTAAGGCGTTCCTAAACAGGAATAAGGGTGAATTTCGCGTGTATAAGGCTTCTTGTTATTCTTTACACCAACAGGTGCTCCCCATATGCAAAAGAACAAAAATGCTTGGAACCACATGGGTTCGATGCGAATCATCTCGTAAATATTAGGCGTGTTGTTATTGTAAATTCAACATGTGTAGACCCTTGGGAAAGATGGATAGCTATGAGAATTGTCCAAGGCGAAATAAGCGAAATGTAACAACACAATGTTCGTTATAAAAAACCGTTGAATTGAAAATATTCGCATTTAATTTATTAGTTTGTATATTTATTTATATTACAACATTCACTCATGGAACGAGGAAATACATTTATTAAATAAAATGCAAATAAATTTATTTACTTATTACTATGGAAAGTCTATAAAATTCATTTCTTTGTAATTTTTGAAATTACGAATCGTTTACGAGATATTCAAGTTATTTTGTAATAATGAAATGTGTGAAAAGAAACAGAAACCTCTACAACTGTGTACAAAACTGTTTATATCAATTTGACACTTCAAATGAACAATTACACTTAGTAAAGACACCTACTGACACAAATTGGTTGCAAAGCTTAGATAAATTTAAAAAACATCCGTAAAATTTGTAGACAAGTTAGCAGTTTATTAAATATGACATCATTTTAGTTAGATATTATTTTTAATTTGTTACTGTACTATTTTGTGCTCAACTACCTTATTAGGTATTGTTATGACAGAAATTATTTAATTTGTTGTCTATCACCGAGAAAAGTTAAATTTCTCAAAAACTGTTAGATTTACAACGGTTATATATGGCGAACCGGAAAACTACGTGAATTAACCATTTAAAAATCTCAACAAATATTTGTTAATTCAATATTCCATTATTATTTCGACGTTAAGTATTGGTTAGAGGAACCTAAACATGTATTGTAATTAATCTACGATGTTCTACAATTATGAAACTGTTCTACGAGTATATGAACATCATATTGTTAATATAACTTTCCAATATGTTAAATTTTCTATTTCTCTTAACAGTTTTTAAATGTTATTGTGCGCGCCAATATTCTTGAAAGGATAAATGACGTCAGATGTGCGTGGCCGAAAGAGATTATCTCGCATTATTGCGCTGTAGGGTCAGATGGCCGGACGTTTTGTCGTCTTGTAGAGGTGGGCTCCTGGACCCCTTCTCCGATCAGGCGGATCTATTAAACGCATCCTTATCTCTCCTGTTCTCCAAACAAACTCCGTCGGTGAGGGTTTATCTTCTGGTCTTCCCAGGGTACGCGAAATATAACAAGCTACATCTAGCGGTTATTAGCTACTCCATGTCAGACCAAGCACGTGCAGGTCAAATAACAGCAATTAGTCAACAAAAAAAAATTTCAAGTAAAAGGCTAAATATTCGAATTAATATTTAACAGTGTTAAACTAAAATAGTTTACACGTTGAAATTAAAGTTTTTTATGTTGGAAATAGTTAATTAGAAATGTTTAATTTAATAATTTGGCACCGTCAAGTCCAACAATAAAACAGTTCATTTAATTTCGGCGTAATTTTATGTCAAACAATAAAGAAAAATCATTGAGTTAAATCATCAGAAGTTGAGCCCAAATAAAAAAATAATATAAAAGAATAACACGTAGATGGAACAAATTATGAAGCGGATTTAACATCAAACATGAGAAATCAGTGAATTGAGCAGTAAGTCGTCAACAATTTTTTTATTAGTTCAAATAGTCAGCGTAACAATAAAAAAGTTGACATCAAGAAAACTGTTGCTGTAAGGTTAATTGATTTACATCATCTTATTTTTGTCCAAGAAAGTTTTCCTTAAGTTATTGCCGATTCTTTATTAAACACAGTATAGTTTATAGTTGTAATATTAATAGTGGACAAGAGATACATATTATTAACTTTATTCATCATTTATTTTAAATTAATAATATGCGGATATTATGTTAGCATAGTCTAACAGGAAGTCTAACAAAATATTTAGGTTGGTCTATTTTGATACAAAACTATGTAAATATTATTATTATGTATTTTTTATTATTAATTTTTTTTTATTTTTCACTGATAATACTTCTGGTCCCACGACAAAACAAACAAGAATTTTCGTCTAATCACCAAAACACGATTGCCTTGTTTTGTCATTAGTTCGTAATTGTTTGCAACCATTTTTTAGCAATTAAAGAAAATCTACATCAAAGATAAGATATCGCAGTAAGTGTTTTCGCCCAAAGGCTTAAAATAAGTAATCGGCGATCTGCGAAGCTTTTCAAATGTGACAAACAAACTGATAATAGAGAAAATGGAGTTTTTTTAAGTACGTACACATTATGTCCCATCGTAAAAATAGAAGTAAGTAATTAAGTACTTAATTCTATACAACCCTTGAATGGCGAGGTACGAAGAGCTATATACCTACACTAAAAAAACTGTGGTTATTAAAGGAACAATTGTATTTTATAAACAAACAGTGTTCTAAAGTGTACCAGAACTAATTTTGTACTACGTATACCGGGTGTTCCCTCTAAGACTTTCAGTGCGAATATCTCAGCTACTATTGCAGCTAGTGCGACAAAATTTGGTATACTGGCACTAGATGGCGTGTAGAATTCGACGATGCCAATAATTTTTATAAATGGTGTTCATTTTTGCAGATAATCGATTTAAGTTGGATTTTTTTTCAGTCAAACTCGGTAAAATTTGTATTTTAATTGAAATATTCTTAATTATGAACACATTCTGATAAAAAAGTCCCGAAATTTTTATTTTATCATAAAAAAACGCCTATGAAAAGTACCCAAATTTCATTGTTTTGTCATGCAAAATGTGTATAGCCGTGAGTCCAATTTACACACACGCAACAACCGCATGGATAGACGTCAAAACGTAAAGTGACAGGAACTGTCAAAGCAAGTTTGACTATTTTTGTAGGAATTTTATTATAAATACGAAACACCACGAGGAACATTGAATATGCGGACGTATTTGAAATATTGCTAGTTTTGTTTAAAAAATGGAATTTAGAGGTTATTAGCTGTTCGCGTACGCTGAGCTTTATTCGGCATGAATACTCTGAAAATATGTGAAACATGTTTGTTTAATTGTATAATACGACTATTCTGGGAAATAATAAAAGCGATAAAGAACAATCCCTACGAGAAGACATTAAATTTATGAACACGTCACGCCCTTGACTCACTGCTTTTGCTTTACCACAGACAGAGGACTGTTGACTGTTGTTTACTGTGAATATGCTGCAGAGCGCAGACGTAGAGCCCGACTCTCTCGAGGTCCGAACGATGTGTAAACTTAACCTAGAGTTCCAAATAATGAATAAAGCCTAGAAACAATCAGATAAAAATGCAATGGATTCCTTGAGTGAAAGCTTCAGTTCCAGTATTACAAAAATATATCTGTTATAAAAACTACTCCACATCAAATGTGAGTAAAATTTCGAGCCATATACCTAGGTGTGCTAAAAATTACTTTCATACAGTAAAAGCTTGATAGAACGAGATGTGTAAGTACTAAGTATAACGATTAATGGGAACTGAGACGAAAGACGAAGGAAAAATATCAGTGTACTTAGTAGGTAATTATATCTTGCATATTATTTTTCGTCTTTTTACATTGAATATGAGTTGTAGTTTCTTGTACTTATGTTTCATATTAGCTAATTCATTTCAAAGAACTATGGGGTTAAATTTATAAGAAATAGCCCAGTTACGCAAAATCTAGGATTATCTTTACCTAATTAGTTTCAGATGGAGAAGCTATTGGGGGCTTACTTTCAAGAACAGAGATGAGGAAACATATTTCAGTATTTGTAGGAGACCAGAATGAATATAGACATATTCATTTCATCTTGTGGTATGCAGAAATTAAAAATGTCTACGAAAATGTTTCGTCTCACCTCTAGGTAGGAACTTAGAAAACAAAGTGCTGTTATGGAAGCAGGTTTACATACACAATTACGTTAATCATTGATTAAAAGATTCGATAAGATACTGAAGAAGCCAGATGCCAAGATTAGTTTATATTCGTGCGACAGAGAGATGGGAGACGAGGAACATTTTGCTAGAACACATTAGACTTTACGTTTTGCTATAAATAAAAACATACCTAACTTTCTGTACTTGGTTTAATTATTTAATAAAATTAAAGTTCATGGAATGTGTAAGTTAACGAGTGAATTAAATAAAAAATATAAATAATGCAAGTATGGCGGAAATTAAAGTTTATTAAATTGTTATCGTTTGTATTTATTATACACTACAGCAAATAATCCTTGTGTTTAATAATTCTATAACAAAATTAACATGTCTAAAACATAAATATCAGTGAGAACTGTTAATATTCAGTTCTTATAAGGTAGGTATAATTATAAAAAAAATAGATAATATAAAACTCACTTTGAAAAGTATTCTACATTTTCAAGACTAAATGAAAGATTTTTCAAAAGTAATACGTACCTACAGTGGTTTATTTTTTTATTAGTGGCTAAATTGATTAACTTGACCCTTCATCTTCAAGTATTCATTATTTCTTAAGCATCTGTGTTTAATAATTCGGGTAGAATAAAAAAAGACAAATACAAAATTTAATTTATTTACAATAAAATAAAACTACAATAAATTAAAAGTACCTAAGTACTTACATACATTTAATCGATTTTATGTTAAACAGTTCTGTATTCTAATTTGCAGAGCACCGTTCAATCTAAGGGATGGTCAAGCATGTACGATTAGAAACAAATCTTGCCATTTCATTGTTCGATACCTACCTTATTACGTTATGTTGTGTATATTGTAACAACAGTTAACTTTCAACATTTTTAAGATATTCTAACGAGATGTTTTCATACTCTACATAGAATTATGAAATTAGTTAAGTTTCTTAAATTTATTCGTTTAGAAATTTTAAAACCCACGACAACTGAATTTAATGTCTTATAGAATACTCTTCAAAGTGAGTTAGAGACTTCTTTATAATATTATCCATCATTCCATATTTAGAATTATTTCCAAGAAAATGTCTGTGTAATATTTTTCGCTTATTCTTTCTAGTGTCTTGTTTTAATGTAGGTACTAATTTGTGGCACTAAACACACATAACTGAAACATAAAAACAATAATTACAAATTATTATCTAGCTTTAAATGACTATTTGATAGGTACCTACTGGGTATAGTAGGTTTGCAGGTGATTCTTCCTAGCAAAAACCAGTTGCTTTATTCTAGTTCTGTATCATATGAAATACAGAAATTGTAGTTTATTGTTTACTATTTTACAGATGTAGAGTTCTTCTTAAGCATCTTCTTCACAAAGTGTTGAAATATGTGCACAAGAATCAATCATTTCTAGGTTATCACTTATGCTTTCGTAATATTTATTTAGTCGGGCTGGGGTACCTAGGTTCAGTAGGGGTTCAGTTCAGATTAGATCTGACTTTCAACGACAAACATGTTCACATTATAATTATAAAGTTTTAGGAATCGTTTTGCTCGAATTTATTTGTTGCTAAATAAGTAATCCATAATTACAGCAGTTGGAAAAAGAGATATGCTTTAAGTACTTACACACTTTTGTAAATTATTTTGTGATATAACACCATTGTGTATACGTAAATGCATTAAATACATTATTTAGCGTTTTTTATGTAAAATAAAATACTTTATGCCATTAATATTTGACAATTCAATGACAATTCATAGTTTTGACGTTTAGCGATGTTAGTTTTTTCTGTGTAAGTCTGGCTCAAGGCTATGCATGTTTTACATGACAAAACAATGAAATTTTGGTACTTTTTGGAGGCGTTTTTTTATGTTAAGATTTGAAATGTTTGAATGTTTATTTATCAGAATGTATTCATAATTAAGTATATTTCAATTTAAACATAAGTTTTAGCAGGGCTGACAACCAAAAAATCAAAATCAAATCGATTTCTTGGAAAATGGAACACCCTGTATAAGAATTGATGTTATCATCTGATTCTACTCGGCATATAGTGTCTGTATACCAAATTTCGTCGCACTGGCTATGATGGTTTCTGAGATATTCGCACTGAAAGTCTTAGAGGGAACACCCGGTATATATTTTTATACATTCAACTGTGTATTTTAATTTGTAGTATTGTTAGTCATAATTTGTGTCACTCCTATACAAATAAGAGAGAAATGAAAAATTTTACTTGTGCATGGTAGCATCCAGAATTGGTCCTAAAATCACTTACTGTCCGGACTATGAGAGCATGAACATGCATTTTTTCATAGTATAATCGTGTTTTGTACACACGAAATACAACATTATGGATTTTTAGAAAAAATCATGTAATTTTACATGAAAGATGTAAATGCACGGTATTCATGGAGTTTCTTGTAATATAGTATGGATTTGGTATATTTTACATTAAAATATGATGTGAGCAACTTGTAAATTTACAATCATTTTTATCGATGTATGTCGAGCTTCTTTATAACAGATAGACGGACATGAATACGCGAGATGTAATTCTATCTCTACTGTACTTCTTCCTCGCCTAAAACCACATTGGTATTCCCCAATTTTATACTCCTCTTCTGTTACCAATCTGTTTTTATATACACGGCCTAGTATTTTATATGCCACATTCAATAATACCATTCCCCTGTAGTTCTGGCATTCCCCTTTACGTCCCTTTTTGTATATGGAGCAAATTACTGCTTCCGTCCATTCCTTTAGCAGTTCTTTCTTTTCCTAAACTCTTTCTAATAGTTTCTGCAGTAGGTCTATTAGTTCCTTTCCTCCATATTTAAATAGTTCAGCTATCACTTTGTCTTTGTCCTGGGCTCTTACTATTTTTCAATTCTGAGATTATTTCTCCAATTTCTTTCAACTTGGTGCTGACGTTAAAAATAACTGAGTGAAAAAGAAAATATTGTTGTAGTTAATGTAAAATTATCAAGTAAAGAAATATTACCTAATCTTCGCTATACATGGAAAAATAATTTGTTTATACATTATTGGTGCTGAAGGTCGACACTTTACCGCCATTATAAATTCATGTGCAAACACGATTCTTGTTAAATGACCACAAAATACACGTAGTGTACTTAGATAGCATACGAGAAAATGTATTTTTTCAGTTATTACACTGAAATCGTGACAGTCGCTGGTAACTTGAAATCTACGAGGCAATTCGATTTTTTTTTAAATTTGGTTCTTTCCAAATTACAGTCGCACTTATTTAATTAGGAGAACGATGGTTTCTCAGAATTTGGAAGCTATTAAGGCTTAATTATGTGTAAACGAGGGACAAGTTCTTAGTTCGATTAGACATAATGACTGCAGCCAAAACGCGACGGGTTTTGGTTAAGGCTGGCTATAGTGTAAAAGGACGCACTAGAAATTTCGTAGAAAATACATTTTTTAACAATTGGCGACAAGAATTCAGACGACTTACGTCATATGAGCAAATTAATAATTCACTATATTTTCATCGAAATATTTATGAAATTGCAACTGAGAATAATAAAACTATTCTACACTATATGCTTGTGTATACAGTGTGGTCTGTAAAGAATGGCCCATAAAGACATACTAGATTTTTTACTTACTGCTACTTTTTTATTAAAAAAAATCTTTTACCTACTTTGTGTATGAGCAAAAAAGGTATAGAAATTGGCCATTTTTGAGATAGTTTTTCAACTCAGCTGCACAATTAAATTTTAACAATTATTAGACAAAAGTTATGTTAAAGTTAATAAGTATTCCTAAATGTAAGGTATTTATCCAGTGGTTAAAATTAACTACATTACAAAATCGAAAAATTCTGAGACAATAATTTTTCATATTCTGATTAGAGATGTTGGCAGTTAAATTTCAATGGATGTGCTGGCAACGAGAATGTTTGAGAGGATTTCGAAATAGATTACAGCCTGATATTCAACAATTTAAAAAATCTTTTTAGGAATTTTGGATTATCCAGAAACTAATTCAGGATGACTATCTGGAGCTGCAAGAATCAGTATTCTTCCATTTTAAAAACGTTGCAAATTGAAAAATCTATCCGTACGATTTTACACTAGCACAAATTTTATCATTGTCCTCGATATACTTTGACATCTTGTATCTTTTTTATTATTAATATTTTATTAAGGCAATTTGGCTTAAACTGTAATATTTTGAAGTGAGAAATCTAGTATGCCCCCGTGAACCATTACTTACGGAGCATCCTGTATATTACACTAAATTTCAGAAAATTATTGTTTTTAACGCGTCAAACTATGGAAAATTATGTTGACAATAAAAACAATTGCATGTCGTCAGTCGTCTGAATTCTTGCCGAAACTATATAAAAAAGATTGTAGCGGTCACCGACATCGGTCACCTACCTACATCTGTGATCCCTACAATTACAATTTAATGACATTTGCATTAAAGCAATAAACAAAAACCAGCCAAGCCAATAAAACCATTAGAATACCCTCTGACCTGAGCCCAATTATAATCAAATAAAGGGATGGTCAGAGATTAACCAGCCCCCGAGACCTTCCTCGGGAGGTCCGGTGGAGAACCACAGCAGTTACTTGTCGCTCGTCTTCCGCGTAACATCCGTCCAGACTTCTGTATTGGTGGAACATTCTTTACCAGTTGTTATATCTTTATTAATATATTTAACGTGTTACAAACCGTGGACTTGTTATTTCTAATCTAACAACCCCACAAAGATAAATTGAAAAAAGTGTCGTCAATATATTGGATAATTTTGCTACTACTAGAGATCAAACTATTATAAAACACATTTTGCTTCAAATATTAATAGTTACAAAGATACAGGGTTGCAATAATATAGTAACATTGCGAGAAGGTATATATTTAGTATCTTTTTGCATAAAACGGCTGAAAATAAGAAAAATACTAAATAAAAAATGACAAACGACCTTTTCCAAAACAGAAGAACACAGATATATTGTATGTAATAATATCTCAACATTTTTATCAAACTGTTAAAACTGTCATTATCTGATAAGTGTATCAATCTTCAATTTCGTTCCTAACAACTCAGATACAGAATATTATCTTTATTATTAACTTATAACGAGCAATTTCCTGTAACATTCTACAGTAATTAAAAAATAATTTTAGCTCTGTCATAAATGAGAAAGTTACGGTAAATTAAATGTTCCTTTCATCGTATTTCAGTTAGGAGGTACATATTATTATTATCGAAATTTAAAATCAGTGGTCGAATACAGAAAAGGTGCATAAGTAAAAATTTAGTTATATTTCGATGTCAAATAACAGTTTTCATCATTTTGTTTTTAAATTCTATAAATGATAGGTTAACGAACCACCAAATAAATTTGAAATTGTGGAAAAATTGTTTCATGTCCTATTTTTGCCATGTATGTAAATCATTTAAGCAGTTGTTAAAATTAATTAGAGGTAAAACGATATATGCATTCGTACCTTTATGAAGATAATAAACATACAATTGCGTTGAATAAAGGAATAAGTTAAGTAGAAGATATATATAAATTTCATACAAAACTTTATCTATAAAAAAATATTACAAACCATTTATGATAAAATTAGTGAAATTGATACAATAACAATGGCACTCCCTCAAATAAGTTTTAGAACCACTGAAAGTTCCGAGTAGAAATTTCATTAAATCTCTATTGGTGAATGAAATTAAGAACTAAGGTTGAAAGTAGATTTAGTTATAAATACTTGGGACTGATATCCTGCTTTTCGCTTATTATTATCATACAAATACACTGCACTCTATTTCATTTTTACTGAAAAATAGATCAAGAACAAATAAAAGTCAATAGTTTTTTTCACTACAAAACTCTGTAGGTATATCAAAAACCGACCTATGTTTATATGAACTTTTTGCCTAAAAATCATACACAGATCAACCCCTTACATATTGGCATTCAATTAAGAATCACCCTGTATAAATGCACATCAGTTGTAATTTGTTACCAAAACATGCTTTATACCAAATGAAACCCAGACTGGCATTTAGAAACAGATATGTAGTAAATGGACACATTTGTTACCGATTTCAGTCGTTCTCATAATGGTCTTATTGACGTCGAGGCTCCTCGAAGTCTGAACTTTTGAACAGGGCTAGTAGGACCGGACATTTAGGCCCTTTTACCTATTTATAAGATATTGTTTACACGAGCAGGTCAGAAAAATGGGGTCTGAGGCTTTCAGACAGGTCTAGCCAAAGGCCTTCGGGCTAGAAATCTGTTCATACCATTTTAAAATTTCATAAATATGTTTCACAGTTGCTTTTAGTGATCTACAGGGTGTAACAAAAGAATTGTTCCTTGGACGTTTCTTTGTAACTGAAAATTTTAAAAAATTATTAAATTCAACCCATCTCCCTACGCTATCTATGCTGTTGCATGACTTAAATAAATCGAATTTATTTTAATGCATATAACTCGAAAACAAGGCTAGACAGCGGGATCAATGAAGTATACCTTTTCTACTTCTAATCTAAACGTCAAAAATATAAATCTGCAGGATGAATGTAACTGGTGCCCACTGGGACACACCGTATGAAAGTATGGTTAAATCGTAATTTTTTGTCTTCAAAAGTACAGAGTAAATTGCCTGCCTCGCCAGCCTGTATAACAAAAATTGTGAGGCATTTCAGGGTTTAGCACGTCTTTGGCACGAGCTTTGGCACACAGTTCAATTATTTTGCATTGGTTCCGCGAGCAACCCAACTTTTAACGAAGTATTATAATAAAACCAACTATTGATTGCTTCTCAACAAGCCTCATCAGTGAAACAATAAAAATTGATAGATATCGATTAATTTTCAATCAAAGTTTCATTGATAACACGCTACGTTGTGTAATATTTGGCAGATTTAATTAAAGTCATTGTCAGAATAAAAAATCGATTTATTACTTCCTCTGGTGAAGCGTAATTTCAGTTTTACACTGTTACTCAAAATTGGTAATGGAAGGAATGAGTCTGAATTTCTAGGAATTTGCCCGATTTTCAAGGCAACAGCAATGAAGAAATAATTGTAACATTTCGTGACAGTGAATAATAATGACAGTAATAATAAGTTGATTTCGAAGAAGTCCTAGGCATTTCCTATGTTTCATTGGGAAAAAATTTATGCAGTTAAGCATGTATCCAATATTGTAATTTTTTATAAGAACTCTGAATACGTTAGAACGGCTGAAGTAACTATGTGAAAATATAAATTGATTTTCGTTAGTCGCTTGTTTTCTAGAGTCATGGCCAAGGTAAGATAACAATTCTTATATATTAAAATCCGTTGTTTTTTCTCGCTCCCTCCGGGTGGGTGGAAAAGTGGGGTTTTGCGTCCCAAAAGGCTTTTTTTGCGAGCCGCGCAGCGGCGAGCCCGGGGGCGCGAAGTCGAGTTCGGTCCTGGGGTTGTCTGTTAGGCGTATTTTGGTTGGTTCGTTTTACTTTTTTCGGGGCGAATTTTGCGTTTTTCCGGAGGTCCACCGGTGTTACTTTTCCAATTTCGCGAGGAAACGAGACAAAAGTCGAAAACCACGCCCATTATCGGAAGTCCGGAAGCCGCCCGGAGGCCGACTTCGCTCCGCGCGACGTTTTTCACGGGAGCCCGTCGGGGACGCGGGCGCGGGCAAGTCTCCTTATTTGGTCCTTTCTCCGTCGCGACGAGGCGCTCGGCGGGCCGTTTTTCGCGTTTTTCTAGGTAAATTTTCCGTTTTTCGGAGGGTCCTCGCCGGCCGTTCTCGGCGAGAGGGATGGAGATAGCGCGGGAGGAGCTTATCGCCCGGGAATCGGAGAAACGTCAGTCGGATATGGGTAGACGTCAAACTATTTCGGATTCGATATTTTCGTATTTTCCCGCATTCATTTCCAGAAAGCCATATCGAAACGTAAACTTTGAACCTTCTACAATGTGTCGCGTGCCTCAGGTTTGAGTTTAAAATTCGATTTTATAGCGAAAATAACGAAAATTTTGGTCAATTACACGTTCGGCGGCATTCGCGTTCGCTCGGCCGTTCTAAACGTCAAACGGCTAGCCGGACGGTGCACGGCCTGTGACAGCTCCCCATAAAACGTAGGAACGTTTGCCAAACGGGCCGATGGGAGCCCCCCGATGGACAGAAACGGTAAGTTTAAAGTCTCTAGATACTTTCTGTTATGCGAGCGCTGGATTTTGAATTCATTTTCGTATCGAAATGTGCGAAAATCCGATCCAAGACGTGGAGAAGAGCCTGGCAAATGGCGGTCTTCACAAAACCTTCAAAACGATTAGATTCTGAAAAGTAAGTACCCCTTTATTTCCATAAAGCCATATCGAAACGTAAACTTTGAACCTTCTACAATGTGTCGCGTGCCTCAGGTTTGACATTAAAATTCGATTTTATAGTAAAAATAGCGAAAGTTTTGGTCAATTACACGTTCGGCGGCATTCGCATTCGCTCGGACGTCTGAAACGTCAAACGGCAAGCCGGACGGTGCGGTGCCGTTGACAGCTCCGGATAAAACATAGGAAATTTTGCTAAACGGTCCGATCGGAGCCTCCCGAAAGTCAGAAACGGTAAGTTTAAAGTCTCTAGATACTTTCTGTTATGCGAGCGCTGGATTTTGAATTCATTTTTTTATAGAAATGTGCGAAAATCCGATCCAAGACCGGGGAGAAGGGCCTGGCAAATGGCGGTCTTCACAAAACCTTCAAAACGATTAGATTCTGAAAAGTAAGTACCCCTTTATTTCCATAAAGCCATATCGAAACGTAAACTTTGAACCTTCTACAATGTGTCGTGTGCCTCAGGTTTAGGTTTAAAATTCGATTTTATAGTGAAAATATCGAAATTTTAGTCCACTACACGTTCGTTTTGAGTTCATATTTTCATTGAACTTTGCATAAATACGAATGAATACGTGGTATAAATGAGCTAGACAATATGGCGGACTTCAATTATTTTAAGTCGCTTCGCGTATATACAGTGCGACTCAAAAAAGCTCGACGTACGGGGTGTTACGATAAAAATTGACGAGAAAAAAATAAAAATTACAGATTCGAGGAAATTTTCGGTTTTTTTGCTTCGGAGGGGTTGTCTGACGTGCGAAAGACCGTTTTATATACAAAGTGTTGGAAAAATGTTAAACGTTAAAAATGTCAAACTGAAGGCAACTGGAAATTTTTTTGGTACGAAACTTCCGTCGGGGGCTCTTACCGCACTAATTATCGAAAAAAATATAGGGTGTTTACAAAAAACCCACCCGTTCCCTAAAAATCATGAAATTTCGTGGATTTAAATTTTTTTTTTTTGCTTTCTGATGAAACTTTTTACAATAGTTTGTAGAAAAACTATAAAAAATATATACTTTGGTATTATTATGTATATAAATAGATACGTATGAAAAAATACAGGGTGTAAAATAGAGAACCATTCTCTAGGTCCACAAAATTTATGGAATTTATTTTTTTTATGAAACTTTTCACGATTGTAAAAAAATTGACTAATGAGAAAATACAGGGTGCTTAACGAAACCAAACCATTCTCTAAGAATCCTCACAATAATTCATTGAATGTTTTTTTATTAAACTTTTCACAATTGTCTGTAAGAAAACTATACTAATTAAAAAACTACTGAGTGTTTAAGAAAACTGAACCAATATTGAAACTCCCAAAATTCATAGAAAATTTTTTTTTTATTTATTAAACTTTCGTCAAGGATTTATTATGACACTCACTAACGAAGCAAATACAGAGTGTTTAAAAATAACGAACAATTCTCTGAAAATCCTCAAAATTCATGGAATTAAAAAATACTTTTTGATGAAACTTTATAAAATGTTCTGTAGGAAAAATAGACTAATGAAGAAATACAGAGTGTTTAAAAATAACGAAACATTCTCTAAAAATCCTCAAAATTCATGGAATTAAAAAATTCTTTTTGATGAAACGTTTCACAATAGTTTGTAAAAAACTATACGATTGAAAAAATACAGGAGGTTTAAAAAAACCGAACCATTCTCTAAAAATCAACAAAATTCATGTAATTAAAAAATTCTTTTAGATTAAACTTTTTACAATGTTCTGTAGGAAAAATATACTAATGAAAAAATACGGGGTGTTTAAAAAAACCGAAACGTTTCCTAAAAATCCTGAAAATTCGTGGATTTAAAATTTTTTTTTTTTGCTTTCTGATGAAACTTTTTACATTAGTTTGTAAAAAAACTATAAAAAATATATACTTTGGTATTATTATGTATATAAATACATACGTATGAAAAAATACAGGGTGTAAAATAAAGAACCATTCTCTAGATCCACAAAATTTATGGAATTTATTTTTTTTATGAAACTTTTCACGATTGTAAAAAAATTGTACTAATGAGAAAATACAGGGTGCTTAACGAAACCAAACCATTCCATAAGAATCCTAACAATTCATGGAATATTTTTTATGAAACTTTTTACAATGGTCTGTAAGAAAACTATACTAATTAAAAAACTACTGGGTGTTTAAGAAAACTGAACCAATATTGAAACTCCCAAAATTCATGGAAAAACAATATTTTATTTATTAAACTTCCATCAAGGATTTATTATGACATTCACTAACGAAGCAAATACAGAGTGTTTAATAATAACGAACCATTCTCTAAAAATCCTCAAAATTCATGGAATTAAAAAAGTCCTTTTGATGAAACTTTATACAATAGTTTGTAAAAATCTATACTAATGAGAAAATACAGGAGGTTTAAACAAACCGAACCATTCTCTAAAAATCAACAAAATTCATAGAATTAAAAAATTCTTTTTGACGAAACTTTGTACAATGTTCTGTACAAAAAATATACTAATGAAAAAATACTGGGTGTTTAAAAAAACCGAACCATTCTCTAAAATTCCTCAACATTCGTGCATTTAAAAAAAATTTCTGAAACTCTTCGTAACAGTCTGCAGAAAAACTTCGCATATATATAGTGCGACTCAAAAAAGCTCGATGTACGGGGTGTTACGATAAAAATTGACGAGAAATAAATAAAAATTACAGATTCGAGGAAATTTTCGGTTTTTTCGCTTTGGAGGGGTTGTCTGACGTGCGAAAGACCGTTTTATATACAAAGTGTTGGAAAAATGTTAAACGTTAAAAAAATTTCAAAATGAAGGGAACTGGAAATTTTTTTGGTACGAAACTTCCGCCAGGGGTCTCTTACCGCACTAATTATCGAAAAAAATATAGGGTGTTAACAAAAAACCCACCCGTTCCCTAAAAATCATGAAAATTCGTGGATTTAATTTTTTTTTACTTTCTGATGAAACTTTTTATAATAGTTTGTAAAAAACTATAAAAAATATATACTTTGGTATTATTATGTATATAAATACATACGTATGAAGAAATACAGGGTGTAAAATAAAGAACCATTCTGTAGATCCACAAAATTTATGAAATTTATTTTTTTTATGAAACATTTCACGGTTGTAAAAAAATTATACTAATGGAAAAATACAGGGTGCTTAACGAAACCAAACCATTCTCTAAGAATCCTCACAATAATTCATTGAATGTTTTTTTATGAAACTTTTCACAATGTTCTGTAAGAAACTATTTAATGAGAACAATATAACAGGGTGTTTAAGAAAACTGAACCAATATTGAAACTCCCAAAATTCATGGAAAAAATTTATGGAATTTAATTTTTTTTTATTAAACTTTTCACGATTGTAAAAAAATTACACTAATGAAAAAATACAGGGTGTTTAACAAAACCATTGAACCAATATTGAAACTCCCAAAATTCATAGAAAAAACTTATGGAATTTTTTTTATAAAACTTCACGATTGTTAAAGAAATATACTAATGAAAAAATACAGGGTGTTTAGCAAAACCAAACCATTCTCTAAGAATCCTCACAATTCATGGAATATTTTCTTATGAATCTTTTCACAATGGTCGGTAAGAAAACTATACTAATTAAAAAACTACTGGGTGTTTAAAAAAACTGAACCATTCTCTAGAAACCTTCATGGAAGTATAATATTCTTTTGATGAAACTTTTAACAATGGTCTATATGGAAACTATTTTAATGAGAACAATACAGGGTGTTTAAGAGAATCGAATCATTCTAAAAATCCTAAAAACTTGGAATTAAAAACTCTTTTTTGGTTTTTGATGAAACTTTTTAAGATAGTTTGTAAAAAAACTATAAAAAATACATACTTAGGTATTATTATGTAGCTATATAAATACATACTTATGAAAAAATACAGGGTGTAAAATAAAGACCATTTCTCTAGATCCACAAAATTTATGGAATTAAATTTTTTTTATGAAACTTTTCACGATTGTAAAAAAATTATACTGATAAAATAATACGGGGTGTTTAACAAAACCAAACCATTCTCTAAGAATCCTCACAATTCATGGAATATTTTCTAATGAAACTTTTCACAACGGTCTGTAAGAACACCATACTAATTAAAAAACTACTGGGTGTTTAAAAAATCGACCGTTCTCTAGAAACGTTCATGGAAGTATAATATTCCTTTGATGAAACTTTTAACAATGGTCTATATGGAAACTATTTTAATGAAAACAATACAGGGTGTTTAAGAAAACTGAACCAATATTGAAACTCCCAAAATTCATGGAATAATTTTTTTTTTGCCTCGGATGGGTTGTCGGATGTACGAAAGACCGTTTAATATACAACGTGTTGGAAAAATGTTGAACGTTAAAAAAATCTCAAAATGAAGAGAACTGACAATTTTTTTTTACTCAACTTCCATCGGGGGTCTCTTAACGCACAAATTATCGAAAAAATACATGGTGTTTAAAAAAAACGAACCCTACTCAAGAAAGGTCAAGTCGGCGATAGCCGACTTGCCACCTTTCTAGTTACTATATATTAAAATCCGTTGTTTTTTCTCGCTCCCACCGGGGCGGCGAAAAAGTGGGGTTTTGCGTCCCAAAAGGCTTTTTTTGCGAGCCGCGCAGCGGCGAGCCCGGGGGCGCGAAGTCGAGTTCGGTCCTGGGGTTGTCTGTTAGGCGTATTTTGGTTGGGTCGTTTTACTTTTTTCGGGGCGAATTTTGCGTTTTTCCGGAGGTCCGCGGCCGCCGGTTTTCGATTTTCGCGAGGAAACGAGACAAAGTCGAAAACCACGCCCATTATCGGAAGTCCGGAAGCCGCCCGGAGGGCCGATTTCGCTCCGCGCGACGTTTTTCACGGGAGCCCGTCGGGGACGCGGGCGCGGGCGAGTCTCCTTATTTGGTCCTTTCTCCGTCGCGAAGAGGCGCTCGGCGGGCCGTTTTTCGCGTTTTTCTAGGTAAATTTTCCGTTTTTCGGAGGGTCCTCGCCGGCCGTTCTCGGCGAGAGGGATGGAGATAGCGCGGGAGGAGCTTATCGCCCGGGAATCGGAGAAACGTCAGTCGGATATGGGTAGACGTCAAACTATTTCCGATTCGATATTTTCGCATTTCCCCGCATTCATTTCCAGAAAGCCGTGTCGAAACGTAAACTTTGAACCTTCTACAATGTGCCGCGTGCCTCAGATTTAGGTTTAAAATTCGATTTTATAGGGAAAATAACGAAAATTAGGGTCAATTACAAGTTCGGCGGCATTCGCGTTCGCTCGGCCGCCCGAAACGTCAAACGGGAAGCCGGACGGTGCGGTGCCGTTGACAGCTCCGGATAAAACTTGGGAACGTTCGCTAAACGGGCCGTTCGAAGACCCGCCAAGGCCAAAAAAGGTAAATTTAAAGTCTCTAGATACTTTCTGTTATGCGAGCGCTGGGTTTTGAGTTCCAATTTGTATCGAATTTTGCGTAATACCAAACAGAGACGTGGAGAAGAGCCTGGCAATATGGCGGGTCCTCACAAAACCTTCAAAATGTTACATTTTGCAACGTAATACCCTTTATTTCCATAAAGCCATATCGAAACGTAAACTTTGAACCTTCTACAATGTGTCGTGTGCCTCAGATCTGTTTTAAAAATTCGATTTAATAGTAAAAATTGCTAAAATTTGAGACGTAAAATGGCGAGTGAGCGGTGACATTTCCGAATAAATCGCAGAAAATTTCGATAAATATGAGAACGGAGACCCACAAAGGCCGAAAACGGTAAATCTGAATACTCTAGATACGTTGTGTTATGCGAGAGTTTCGATTTGGATTCGTTTTGGTATCGAAATTTGCGAAAATCCTAAGCAAGACGGGGTCAAAATGACGTAAGCCATAGAACAGCTGTCAAATATTTCCATCCGCTATTGCTATTTGCATTGAACTTTGCATAAATAGAATGAATAGGTAGGTGGTATCAGTGAGCTAGACAATATGGCAGACCAAGACGGGGTCAAAATGACGGAAGCCATAGAACAGCTGTCAAATATTTCCATCCGCTATTGCTATTTGCATTGAACTTTGCATAAATAGAATGAATAGGTGGTATCAGTGAGCTAGACAATATGGCACACTTCAAGTCGCTTCGCTTATATACAGTGCGACTCAAAACTCGATGTACGGGGTGTTACGATAAAAATTGACGAGAAAAAAATAAAAATTACAGATTCGAGGAAATTTTCGGTTCTTTCGCTTCGGAGGGTTCTCTGACGTGCGTAGGACCGTTTATATACAAAGTGTTGGAAAAATGTCGAACGTTAAAAATGTAAAAATTAAAGGGAACTGAAAATTTTTGGTACGAAACTTCCGTCGGGGACTCTTACCGCACTAATTATCGAAAAAAATGGGGTGTTTAAAAATTCGAACCGTTCCCTAAAAATCCTGGACATTCGTAGATTTAAAATTTTTTTGCTTTCTGATGAAACTTTTACAATAGTTTGTAGAAAAACTGTAAAAATATATACTTTGGTATTATTATGTATATGAATACATACTTATGAAAAATACAGGGTGTAAAATAAAAAACCATTCTCTACATCCACAAAATTTATGGATTTTATTTTTTTTATGAAACTTTTGACGATTGTAAAAAATCATACTAATGAGAAAATACAGGGTGCTTAACGAAACCAAACCATACTCTAAGAATCCTCACAATAATTCATTGAATATTTTTCATGAAACTTTTCACAATGGTCTGTAAGAAAACTATGTATACTAATTAAAAAACTACTGGGTGTTTAAAAAAACTGAACCAATATTGAAACTCCCAAAATTCATGGAAATTTTTTTTATTTATTAAACTTCCATCAAGGATTTATTATGACACTCACTAACGAAGCAAATACAGAGTGTTTAATAATAACGAACCATTCTCTAAAAATCCTCAAAATTCATGGAATTAAAAATTCTTTTCGATGAAACTTTATACAATGTTCTGTAGGAAAAATATACTAATTAAGAAATACAGAGGGTTTAAAAAACCTAACCATTTCCTAAAAATCAACAAAACTCATGGAATTAAAAATTATTTTTGATAAAACCTTATACAATGGTTTGTAAAAATCTGTACTAATGAAAAAAATAGAGGATGTTTAAAAAAACCTAATCATTTCCTAAAAATCAACAAACTTCATGGAATTAAAAATTCTATTTGATGAAATTTTATACAATGTTCTGTAGGAAAAATATACTAATTAGGAAATACAGAGTGTTTAAAAATAACGAACCATTCTCTAAAATTCCTCAAAGTTCATGGAATTAGAAAATTCATTTTGATGAAACTTTGTACAATAGTTTTAAAACATCTATACTAATGAAAAATACAGGAGGTTTCAAAAAACCGAACCGTTCCTAAAATCCTAAACATTCGTGGATTTAATATTTTTTTTGCTTTCTGATGAAACTTTTTACAATAGTTTGTAAAAAAACTATAAAAAATATATACTTTGGTATTATTATGTATATGAATACATACTTATGAAAAAATACAGGGTGTAAAATAAAGAACCATTCTCTACAGCCACAAAATTTATGGAATTTAATTTTTTTTATGAAACTTTTCACGATTGTAAAAAAATTATACCGATGAAAAAATACAGGGTGCTTAACGAAACCAAACCATACTCTAAGAATCCCCACAATAATTCATTGAATATTTTTTTATGAAACTTTTCACAATGGTCTGTAAGAAAACTATACTAATTAAAAAACTACTGGGTGTTTAAAAAAACTGAACCAATATTGAAACTCCCAAAATTCATGGAAATTTTTTTATTTATTAAACTTCCATCAAGGATTTATTATGACACTCATTAACGAAGCAAATACAGAGTGTTTAATAATAACGAACCATTCTCTAAAATTCCTCAAAATTCATGGAATTAAAAAATTCTTTTTGATGAAACTTTATACAATGTTCTATAGGAAAAATATCCTAATTAAGAAATACAGAGGATTTAAAAAAACCGAACCATTCTCTAAAAATCAACAAAATTCATGGAATTAAAAAATTCTTTTTGATGAAACTTTTTACAATGTTCTGTAGGAAGAATATACTATTGAACAAATACGGGGTGTTTAAAAAAACCGAACTGTTCCCTAAAAATCCTGAAAATTCGTGGATTTAAAATTTTTTTTTTGCTTTCTGATGAAACTTTTTACATTAGTTTGTCAAAAAATATAAAAATATATACTTAGGTTTTATTATGTATATAAATACATACGTATGAAAAAATACAGGGTGTAATATATAGATCCATTCTCTAGATCCACAAAATTTATGGAATTTATTTTTTTTTTATGAAACTTTTCACGATTGTATACGGGGTGTTTAACAAAACCAAACCATTCTCTAAAAATCCTCACAATTCATGGAATATTTTCTAATGAAACTTTTCACAACGGTCTGTAAGAAAACTATACTAATTAAAAAACTACTGGGTGTTTAAAAAAACCGACCTTTCTCTAGAAACCTTCATGGAAGTATAATATTCCTTTGATGAAACTTTTAACAATGGTCTATATGGAAACTATTTTAATGAAAACAATACAGGGTGTTTAAGAAAACTGAACCAATATTGAAACTCCCAAAATTCATGGAATAAAATTATTTGTTTTGCTTCGGATGGGTTGTCGGATGTACGAAAGACCGTTTTATATACAAAGTGTTGGAAAAATGTTGAACGGTAAAAAATCTCAAAATTAAGAGAACTGACTAATTTATTTTACTCAACTTCCATCGGGGGTCTCTTAACGCACTAATTATCGAAAAATACATGGGTTTAAAAAACTAACCCTACTCAAGAAAGGTCAAGTCGGCGAATGCCGACTTGCCACCTTTCTAGTTCTTATATATTAAAATCCGTTGTTTTTTCTCTCTCGCGAAAAAGTGGGTTTTTACCGCCACAAAGGCTTTTTTCGCGAGCCGCGCAGCGGCGAGCCCGGGTGCGCGAAGCCGAGTTCGGTCCTTCGGTTATCCGGTAGGCGTATTTTGGCGACTTCTTTGTACCTTTTACGGGGCGAATTTTGCGTTTTTCCGGAGGTCCGCGGCCGCCAGTTTTCCATTTTCGCGCGGATGTCGCGAAAAAAAGAGATGGATATAGCCGGGAATTCGAGAAACGTCAGTCAGATATGGGTAGACGTCCAACTATTTCGGATTCGATATTTTCGTATTTTCCCGCATTAATTTCCATAAAGCCATCGAAACGTAAACTTTGAACCTTCTACAATGTGTCGCGTGCCTCAGGTTTGAGTTTAAAATTCGATTTTATAGTGAAAATAACGAAAATGTGGGACAATTACACGTTCGGGGGCATTCGCGTTCGCTCGACCGCGGCCGTCCTAAACGTCAAACGGCTAGCCGGACGGTGCACGGCCTGTGACAGCTCCCCATAAAACGTAGGAACGTTTGCCAAACGGGCCGATGGGAGCCCCCCGAATGCCAAAAAAGGTAAGTTTAAAGTCTCTAGATACTTTCTGTTATGCGAGCGCTGGGTTTAGAATTCGTTTTTGTATCGAAATGTGCGAAAATCCGATCCAAGACCGGGGAGAAGGGCCTGACAAATGGCGGTCTTCACAAAACCTTCAAAACGATTACATTCTGAAAAGTAAGTACCCTTCATTTTCATAAAGCCATATCGAAACGTAAACTTTGAACCTTCTACAATGTGCCGCCTGTCTCAGGTCTAGGTTTAAAATTCGATTTTATAGTGAAAATAACGAAAGTTTTGGCTAACTATACGTTCGGCGGCATTCGCATTCGCTCGGCCGTCCGAAACGTCAAACGGCTAGCCGGACGGTGCGGTGCCGTTGACAGCTCCGGATAAAACTTAGTAACGTTTGCCAAACGGGCCGGTCGGAGACCCGCCAAGGTCGGAAAAGGTAAATTTAAAGTCTCTAGATGCTTTCTGTTATGCGAGCGCTGGGTTTAGAATTCATTTTTGTATCGAAATGTGCGAAAATCCGATCCAAGACCGGGGAGAAGAGCCTGGGAAATGGCGGTCTTCACAAAACCTTCAAAACGATTAGATTCTGAAAAGTAAGTACCCCTTTATGTCCATAAAGCCATATCGAAACGTAAACTTTGAACCTTCTACAATGTGTCGTGTGCCTCAGGTTTAGGTTTAAAATTCGATTTTATAGTGAAAATATCGAAATTTTAGTCCACTACACGTTCCGCCGAAACGTCAAACGGCCAACAAGGTAACTTTGAAGTCTCTAGATACGTTCTGTTATGCGAGCGCTTTGTTTTGAGTTTATTTTTGCATTGAACTATGCATAAATACGAATGAATCCGTGGTATAAATGAGCTAGACAATATGGCGGACTTCAATTATTTTAAGTCGCTTCGCGTATATACAGTGCGACTCAAAAGAGCTCGACGTACGGGTGTTACGATAAAATTGACGAGAAAAATAAAAATTACAGATTCAAGGAAATTTTCGGTTTTTTCGCTTCGAGGGGTTGTCTGACGTGCGAAAGACCGTTTTATATACAAAGTGTTGGAAAAATGTTAAACGTTAAAAAATGTCAAAATTAAGGGAACTGGAAATTTTTTGGTACGAAACTTTCGTCGGGGGTCTCTTACCGCACTAATTATCGGAAAAATATAGGTGTGTACAAAACCCACCCGTTCCTAAAAATCATGAAAATTCGTGGATGTAAAAATTTTTGCTTTCTGATGAAACTTTTACAATAGTTTGTAAAAACTATAAAAATATATACTTTGGTATTATTATGTATATAAATACATACGTATGAAAAATACAGGGTGTAAAATAAAGAACCATTCTGTAGATCCACAAACATTATGGAATTTATTTTTTTTATGAAACTTTTCACGATTCTAAAAAAATTATACTAATGGAAAAATACAGGGTGCTTAACGAAACCAAAACATTCTCTAAGAATCCTCACAATAATTTATTGAATGTTTTTTTATGAAACTTTTCACAATTGTCTGTAAGAAAACTACTAATTAAAAAACTACTGAGTGTTTAAGAAAACTGAACCAATATTGAAACTCCCAAAATTCATAGAAAAAATTTTAGGATTTATTATGACACTCACTAACGAAGCAAATACAGAGTGTTTAAAAATAACGAACCATTCTCTGAAAATCCTCAAAATTCATGGAATTAGAAAATTCTTTTTGATGAAACTTTATAAAATGTTCTGTAGGAAAAATAGACTAATGAAGAAATACAGAGTGTTTAAAAATAACGAAACATTCTCTAAAAATCCTCAAAATTCATGGAATTAAAAAATTCTTTTTGATGAAACGTTTCACAATAGTTTGTAAAAAACTATACTAATGAAAAATACGGAGGTTTAAAAACCGAACCATTCTCTAAAATCAACAAAATTCATGGAATTAAAATATTCTTTTGATGAAACTTTTACAATGTTCTGTAGGAAAAATATACTAATGAAAAATACGGGGTGTTTAAAAACCGAAACGTTCCTAAAAATCGTGGATTTAAATTTTTTTATTTTTTTTTGCTTTCTGATGAAACTTATTACAGTAGTTTGTAAAACTATAAAAATATATACTTTAGTATTATTATGTATATAAATACATACGTATGAAAAATACAGGGTGTAAAATGAAGAACCATTCTCTAGATCCACAAAATTTATGGAATTTATTTTTTTATGAAACTTTTCACGATTGTAAAAATATATACTAATGAGAAAATACAGGGTGCTTAACGAAACCAAACCATTCTATAAGAATCCTAACAATTCATGGAATATTTTTTTATGAAACTTTTCACAATGGTCTGTAAGAAACTATTTTAATGAGAACAATATAACAGGGTGTTTAAGAAGACTGAACCAATATTGAAACTCCCAAAATTCATGGAAAAAATTTATGGAATTTAATTTTTTTTTATTTAACTTTTCACGATTGTAAAAATACACTAATGAAAAATACAGGGTGTTTAAGAAAACCATTGAAAAAATATTTAAACTCCATAAATTCATTAAAATACTTATGGAATTTTTTTTATGAAACTTCACGATTGTTAAAAAATTATACTAATGAAAAAATACAGGGTGTTTAGCAAAACCAAACCATTCTCTAAGAATCCTCACAATTCATGGAATATTTTCTTATCAACCTTTTCACAATGGTCTGTAAGAAAACTATACTAATTAAAAAACTACTGGGTGTTTAAAAAACTGAACCATTCTCTAGAAACCTTCATGGAAGTATAATATTCTTTTGATGAAACTTTTAACAGTGGTCTATATGGAAACTATTTTAATGAGAACAATACAGGGTGTTTAAGAGAATCGAATCATTCAAAAAATCCTAAAAACTTGGAATTAAAAACTCTTTTTGGTTTTTGATGAAACTTTTAAGATAGTTTGTAAAAAACTATAAAAATACATAAGTATTATTATGTAGCTATATAAATCCATACTTATGAAAAAATACAGGGTGTAAAATAAACACCAATTCTCTAGATCCACAAAATTTATGGAATTTAATTTTTTTTAAGAAACTTTTTACGATTGTAAAAAAATTATACTGATGAAAAGATACGTGGTGTTTAAAAAAACCAAACCATTAACTAAGAATCCTCACAAAACAAGGAATATTTTCTACAGAAACTTTTCACAACGGTCTGAAAGAAAAATATACTAATTAAAAAACTACTGGGTGTTTAAGAGAATCGAATCATTCTAAAAATTATAAAAACTTGGAATTAAAAACTCTTTTTTGGTTTTGATGAAACTTTTTAAGATAGTTTGTAAAAAAACTATAAACAATACATACTTAGGTAGGTATTATTAGCTATATAAATACATACTTATTAAAAAATACAGGATGTAAAATAAAGACCAATTCTCTACATCCACAAAATTTATGGAATTTAATTTTTTTTATAAAACTTTTCACGATTGTAAAAAATTATACTGATGAAAAAATACGGGGTGTTTAACAAAACCAAACGATTCTCTAAGAATCCTCACAATTCATGGAATATTTTCTAATCAAACTTTTCACAATGGTCTGTAAGAAAACTATACTAATTAAAAACTACTGGGTGTTTAAAACCGACCCTTCTCTGGAAACCTTCATGGAAGTATAATATTCCTTTGATGAAACTTTTAACAATGGTCTATATGGAAACTATTTTAATGAAAACAATACAGGGTGTTTAAGAAAACTGAACCAATATTGAAACTCCCAAAATTCATGGAATAAAATTATTTGTTTTGCTTCGGATGGGTTGTCGGATGTACGAAAGACCGTTTTATATACAAAGTGTTGGAAAAATGTTGAACGTTAAAAGAATCTCAAAATTAAGAGAACTGACTAATTTATTTTACTCAACTTCCATCGGGGGTCTCCTAACGCACTAATTATCGAAGAAATACATGGTGTTTAAAAAAAACTAACCCTACTCAAGAAAGGTCAAGTCGGCGATAGCCGACTTGCCACCTTTCTAGTTCTTATATATTAAAATCCGTTGTTTTTTCTCTCTCGCGAAAAAGTGGGTTTTTACCGCCACAAAGGCTTTTTTCGCGAGCGCGCAGCGGCGAGCCCGGGTGCGCGAAGCCGAGTTCGGTCCTTCGGTTATCCGGTAGGCGTATTTTGGTGACTTCTTTTACCTTTTCGGGGCGAATTTTGCGTTTTTCCGGAGGTCCGCGGCCGCCAGTTTTCCATTTTCGCGAGGATTTCGCCCAAAAGAGTGATGGATATAGCCGGGAATTCGAGAAACGTCAGTCGGATCTGGGTAGACGTCCAACTAGGTCGGAGTCGATATTTTCGTGTTTTCCCGCATTCGTTTCACAAAGCCATGTCGAAACGTAAACTTTGAACCTTCTACGATGTGTCGCGTGCCTCAGGTTTGAGTTTAAAATTCGATTTTATAGTGAAAATAATGAAAATGTGGGTCAATTACGCGTTCGGGGGCATTCGCGTTCGCTCGACCGCGGCCGTCCTAAACGTCAAACGGCTAGCCGGACGGTGCACGGCCTGTGACAGCTCCCCATAAAACGTAGGAACGTTCGCTAAAGGGGCCGCTCGGAGCCCCCGAAAGAAAGAAAAGGTAAATTTAAAGTCTCTAGATACTTTCTGTTACGCGAGCGCTGGGTTTAGAATTCGTTTTTGTATCGAAATGTGCGAAAATCCGATCCAAGACCGGGGAGAAGGGCCTGGCAAATGGCGGTCTTCACAAAACCTTCAAAACGATTACATTCTGAAAAGTAAGTACCCCTTTATTTCCATAAAGCCATATCGAAACGTAAACTTTGAACCTTCTACAATGTGCCGCGTGCCTCAGATTTAGGTTTAAAATTCGATTTTATAGTGAAAATAACGAAAATGTGGGTCAATTACGCGTTCGGCGGCATTCGCGTTCGCTCGGCCGTCCGAAACGTCAAACGGCTAGCCGGACGGTGCGGTGCCGTTGACAGCTCCGGATAAAACTTGGGAACGTTCGCTAAACGGACCGATCGAAGGCCCGCAAATGTCAGAAAAGGTAAATTTAAAGTCTCTAGATACTTCTGTTATGCGAGCGCTGGGTTTATAATTCATTTTTGTATCGAAATGTGCGAAAATCCGATCCAAGACCGGGGAGAAGGGCCTGGCAAATGGCTGTCTTCACAAAACCTTCAAAACGATTAGATTCTGAAAAGTAAGTACCCTTTATTTCCATAAAGCCATATCGAAACGTAAACTTTGAACCTTCTACAATGTGTCGTGTGCCTCAGGTTTAGGTTTAAAATTCGATTTTATAGTGAAAATATCGTTATTTTAGTCAACTACACGTTCGGCCGGCGCCCGGCCGCCGAAACGTCAAACGGCGAGTGGGTGACAGTTCCGCATATAACATAGGAAATTTCGCTAAATGGGCCAATAGGAGCCGAAGGCCAAAAAAGGTAAATTTGAAGTCTGTAGATACGTTCTGTTATGCGAGCGCTTTGTTTTGAGTTCATTTTTGCATTGAACTATGCATAAATACGAATGAATACGTGGTATAAATGAGCTAGACAATATGGCGGACTTCAATTATTTTAAGTCGCTTCGCGTATATACAGTGCGACTCAAAAAGCTCGACAAACGGGTGTTACGATAAAATTGACGAGAAAAAATAAAATTACAGATTCGAGGAAATTTTTGGTTTTTTCGCTTCGAGGGGTTGTCTGACGTGCGAAAGACCGTTTTATATACAAAGTGTTGGAAAAATGTTAAACGTTAAAAAAATGTCAAAATTAAGGGAACTGGAAATTTTTTTGGTACGAAACTTCCGTCGGGGGTCTCTTACCGCACTAATTATCGAAAAAAATACAGGGTGTTTACAAAAAACCCACCCGTTCCCTAAAAATCATGAAAATTCGTGGATTTAAAAATTTTTTTGCTTTCTGATGAAACTTTTACAATAGTTTGTAAAAACTATAAAAATATATACTTTGGTATTATTATGTATATAAATACAAACGTATGAAAAATACAGGGTTTAAAATAAAGAACCATTCTGTAGATCCACAAAATTTATGGATTTTATTTTTTTTATGAAACTTTTCACGATTGTAAAAAATTATACTAATGGAAAAATACAGGGTGCTTAACGAAACCAAACCATTCTCTAAGAATCCTCACAATTCATTGAATGTTTTTTTTATGAAACTTTTCACAATTGTCTGTAAGAAAACTATACTAATTAAAGAACTACTGAGTGTTTAAGGAAATTGAACCAATATTGAACCTCCCAAAATTCATAGAAATTTTTTTTTTATTTATTAAACTTTCGTCAAGGATTTATTATGACACTCACTAACGAAGCAAATACAGAGTGTTTAAAAATAACGAACCATTCTCTGAAAATCCTCAAAATTCATGGAATTAAAAAATTCTTTTTGATGAAACTTTATAACATGTTCTGTAGGAAAAATAGACTAATGAAGAAATACAGAGTGTTTAAAAATAACGAAACATTCTCTAAAAATCCTCAAAATTCTTGGAATTTAAACATTCTTTTTGATGAAACGTTTCACAATAGTTTGTAAAAAACTATACTAATTAAAAAATACGGGGGGTTTAAATAAAACGAACCATTCTATAAAAATAAACAAAATTAATGGAATTACAAAATTCTTTTTGATGAAACTTTTTTCAATGTTATGTAGGAAATATATACTAATGGAAAAATACGGGGTGTTTAAAAACTGAAACGTTCCCTAAAAATCTTGAAAATTCGTGGATTTAAAATTTTTTTTTGCTTTCTGATGAAACTTTTACAGTAGTTTGTAAAAACCTATAAAAATATATACTTTGATATTATTATGTATATAAATACATACGTATGAAAAAATACAGGGTGTAAAATAAAGAACCATTCTCTAGATCCACAAAATTTATGGAATTTATTTTTTTTATGAAACTTTTCACGATTGTAAAAAAAAATATACTAATGATAGAATACAGGGTGCTTAACGAAACCAAACCATTCTATAAGAATCCTAACAATTCATGGAATATTTTTTTATAAAACTTTTCACAATGGTCTCTAAGAAACTATTTTAATGAGAACAATATAACAGGGTGTTTAAGAAAACTGAACCGATATTGAAACTCCCAAAATTCATGGAAAAATTTATGGAATTTAATTTTTTTTTATGAAACTTTTGTAAATACATACTTATGAAAAATTACAGGGTGTAAAATTAAGACCAATTCTCTAGATCCACAAAATTTATGGAATTTAATTTTTTTTATGAAACTTTTCACGATTGTAAAAAAATTATACTGATGAAATAATACGGGGTGTTTAACAAAACCAAACCATTCTCTAAGAATCCTCACAATTCATGGAATATTTTCTAATGAAACTTTTCACAACGTTCTGTAAGAAAACTATACTAATTAAAAAACTACTGGGTGTTTAAAAACCGACCGTTCTCTAGAAACCTTCATGGAAGTATAATATTCCTTTGATGAAACTTTTAACAATGGTCTATATGGAAACTATTTTAATGAAAACAATACAGGGTGTTTAAGAAAACTGAACCAACATTGAAACTCCCAAAATTCATGGAATAAAATTATTTTTTTTGCTTCGGATGGGTTGTCGGATGTACGAAAGACCGTTTTATATACAAAGTGTTGGAAAAATGTTGAACGTTAAAAATCTCAAAATTAAGAGAACTGACAGTTTTTTTACTCAACTTCCATCGGTGGTCTCTTAACGCACTAATTATCGAAAAAATACATGGTGTTTAAAAAAAACTAACCCTACTCAAGAAAGGTCAAGTCGGCGATAGCCGACTTGCCACCTTTCTAGTCCTTATATATTAAAATCCGTTGTTTTTTCTCTCTCTCGAAAAGTGGGGTTTTACCGCCACAAAGGCTTTTTCGCGAGGCGCAGCGGCGAGCCCGGTGCGCGAAGCCGAGTTCGGTCCTTCGGTTATCCGGTAGGCGTATTTTGGTGACTTCTTTACCTTTTTCGGGGCGAATTTTGCGTTTTTCCGGAGGTCCGCGGCCGCCAGTTTTCCATTTTCGCGAGGATTTCGCCAAAAAGAGATGGATATAGCCGGGAATTCGAGAAACGTCAGTCGGATATGGGTAGACGTCCAACTATTTCGGATTCGATATTTTCGTATTTTCCCGCGTTCGTTTCCACAAAGCCATGTCGAAACGTAAACTTTGAACCTTCTACGATGTGTCGCGTGCCTCAGGTTCGAGTTTAAAATTCGATTTTATAGTGAAAATAACGAAAATGTGGGACAATTACGCGTTCGGGGGCATTCGCGTTCGCTCGACCGCGGCCGTCCTAAACGTCAAACGGCTAGCCGGACGGTGCACGGCCTGTGACAGCTCCCCATAAAACGTAGGAACGTTGGCCAAACGGGCCGAGCGGAGCCCCCGAAGGACAGAAAAGGTAAGTTTAAAGTCTCTAGATACTTTCTGTTATGCGAGCGCCGGGTTTAGAATTCGTTTTTGTATCGAAATGTGCGAAAATCCGATCCAAGACCGGGGAGAAGGGCCTGGCAAATGGCGGTCTTCACAAAACCTTCAAAACGATTACATTCTGAAAAGTAAGTACCCCTTTATTTCCATAAAGCCATATCGAAACGTAAACTTTGAACCTTCTACAATGTGCCGCGTGCCTCAGATTTAGGTTTAAAATTCGATTTTATAGTGAAAATAACGAAAATGTGGGTCAATTACGCGTTCGGGGCATTCGCGTTCGCTCGGCCGTCCGAAACGTCAAACGGCTAGCCGGACGGTGCGGTGCCGTTGACAGCTCCGGATAAAACTTGGGAACGTTCGCTAAACGGACCGATCGAAGGCCCGCAAATGTCAGAAAAGGTAAATTTAAAGTCTCTAGATACTTTCTGTTATGCGAGCGCTGGGTTTAGAATTCATTTTTGTATCGAAATGTGCGAAAATCCGATCCAAGACCGGGGAGAAGGGCCTGGCAAATGGCGGTCTTCACAAAACCTTCAAAACGATTAGATTCTGAAAAGTAAGTACCCCTTTATTTCCATAAAGCCATATCGAAACGTAAACTTTGAACCTTCTACAATGTGTCGTGTGCCTCAGGTTTAGGTTTACAATTCGATTTTATAGTGAAAATATCGTTATTTTAGTCAACTACACGTTCGGCCGGCGCCCGGCCGCCGAAACGTCAAACGGCGAGTGGGTGACAGTTCCGCATATAACATAGGAAATTTCGCTAAATGGGCCAATAGGAGCCGAAGGCCAAAAGGTAAATTTGAAGTCTGTAGATACGTTCTGTTATGCGAGCGCTTTGTTTTGAGTTCATTTTTGCATTGACTATGCATAAATACGAATGAATACGTGGTATAAATGAGCTAGACAATATGGCGGACTTCAATTATTTTAAGTCGCTTCGCGTATATACAGTGCGACTCAAAAAGCTCGACAAACGGGGTGTTACGATAAAATTGACGAGAAAAATAAAATTACAGATTCGAGGAAATTTTCGGTTTTTTCGCTTCGGAGGGTTGTCTGACGTGCGAAAGACCGTTTTATATACAAAGTGTTGGAAAAATGTTAAACGTTAAAAATGTCAAAATTAAGGGAACTGGAAATTTTTTTGGTACGAAACTTCCGTCGGGGGTCTCTTACCGCACTAATTATCGAAAATAATACAGGGTGTTTACAAAAAACCCACCCGTTCCCTAAAAATCATGAAAATTCGTGGATTTAAAATTTTTTTTTGCTTTCTGATGAAACTTTTACAATAGTTTGTAAAAACTATAAAAATATATACTTTGGTATTATTATGTATATAAATACAAACGTATGAAAAATACAGGGTGTAAAATAAAGAACCATTCTGTAGATCCACAAAATTTATGGATTTTATTTTTTTTATGAAACTTTTCACGATTGTAAAAAATTATACTAATGGAAAAATACAGGGTGCTTAACGAAACCAAACCATTCTCTAAGAATCCTCACAATAATTCATTGAATTTTTTTATGAAACTTTTCACAATTGTCTGTAAGAAAACTATACTAATTAAAGAACTACTGAGTGTTTAAGGAAATTGAACCAATATTGAACCTCCCAAAATTCATAGAAATTTTTTTATTTATTAAACTTTCGTCAAGGATTTATTATGACACTCACTAATGAAGCAAATACAGAGTGTTTAAAAATAACGAACCATTCTCTGAAAATCCTCAAAATTCATGGAATTAATAAATTCTTTTTGGTGAAACTTTATAACATGTTCTGTAGGAAAAATAGACTAATGAAGAAATACAGAGTGTTTAAAAATAACGAAACATTCTCTAAAAATCCTCAAAATTCTTGGAATTTAAACATTCTTTTTGATGAAACGTTTCACAATAGTTTGTAAAAACCTATACTAATGAAAAATACAGGAGGTTTACAAAACCGAACCATTCTCTAAAAGTCAACAAAATTCATGGAATTAAAAATTCTTTTGATGAAACTTTTACAATGTTCTGTAGGAAATATATACTAATGGAAAAATACGGGGTGTTTAAAAACTGAAACGTTCCTAAAAATCTTGAAAATTCGTGGATTTAAAATTTTTTTTTGCTTTCTGATGAAACTTTTACAGTAGTTTGTAAAAACCTATAAAAATATATACTTTGATATTATTATGTATATTAATACATACTAATGAAAAAATACAGGGTGTAAAATAAAGAACCATTCTCTAGATCCACAAAATTTATGGAATTTATTTTTTTTATGAAACTTTTCACGATTGTAAAAAAAAATATACTAATGATAGAATACAGGGTGCTTAACGAAACCAAACCATTCTATAAGAATCCTAACAATTCATGGAATATTTTTTATAAAACTTTTCACAATGGTCTGTAAGAAACTATTTTAATGAGAACAATATAACAGGATGTTTAAGAAAACTGAACCAATATTGAAACTCCCAAAATTCATGGAAAAATTTATGGAATTTAATTTTTTTATGAAACTTTTCACGATTGTAAAAAATTACACTAATGAAAAATACAGGGTGTTTAACAAAACCATTGAACCAATATTGAAATTCCCAAAATTCATAGAAAACTTATGGATTTTTCATTAAACTTCACGATTGATAAAAATTATACTAATGAAAAATACAGGGTGTTTAGCAAAACCAAACCATTCTCTAAGAATCTTCACAACTCATGGAATATTTTCTTATGAACCTTTTCTCAATGGTCTGTAAGAAAACTATACTAATTAAAAACTACTGGGTGTTTAAAAACTGAACCATTCTCTAAAAACATTCATGGAAGTATATTCCTTTGATGAAACTTTTAACAATGGTCTATATGGAAACTATTTTAATGAGAACAATACAGGGTGTTTAAGAGAATCGCATCATTCTAAAAATCCTAAAAACTTGGAACTAAAAACTCTGTTTTGGTTTTGATGAAACTTTTAAGATAGTTTGTAAAAACTATAAAAATACATACTTAGGTATTATTATGCAGCTATATAAATACATACTTATGAAAAATTACAGGGTGTAAAATTAAGACCAATTCTCTAGATCCACAAAATTTATGGAATTTAATTTTTTTATGAAAGTTTTCACGATTGTAAAAAATTATACTGATGAAATAATACGGGGTGTTTAACAAAACCAAACCATTCTCTAAGAATCCTCACAATTCATGGAATATTTTCTAATGAAACTTTTCACAACGTTCTGTAAGAAAACTATACTAATTAAAAACTACTGGGTGTTTAAAAAACCGACCGTTCTCTAGAAACCTTCATGGAAGTATAATATTCCTTTGATGAAACTTTTAACAATGGTCTATATGGAAACTATTTTAATGAAAACAATACAGGGTGTTTAAGAAAACTGAACCAATATTGAAACTCCCAAAATTCATGGAATAAAATTATTTTTTTTGCTTCGGATGGGTTGTCGGATGTACGAAAGACCGTTTTATATACAAAGTGTTGGAAAAATGTTGAACGTTAAAAAAATCTCAAAATTAAGAGAACTGACAGTTTTTTTTTACTCAACTTCCATCGGTGGTCTCTTAACGCACTAATTATCGAAAAAATACATGGTGTTTAAAAAAAACGAACCCTACTCAAGAAAGGTCAAGTCGGCGATAGCCGACTTGCCACCTTTCTAGTAACAATTAAAAAATGAAAGTTACCACACAGGTTCGTATGTATTTGTCGAAAATTAAAATATGCTTAACCAAAATGATTAATATCTCTAACTATTGTATTCCGAATAGGGGGTTTTGAGTGGGTGATTTATTGTTGACATTTCAAATAAATCTGGTACATTATACTTTTACAAACAAAATTGGATAAGGCAAACAACCACTCTTTTTTTGGTAATTTTGAAAATTATTGTAGGAGGAAATGAAAAAGGTTTTTCTTCTTAATAAGTCAGTATCTGAAAGCAGTTAACTATAGTAGAGATTTATTCACTTCACTGAGATGAACATGGGAGGTGAGGTTACAGGCGATAAGATTCCATAGGCGTGCCACTTGAGAAGGGTTCAAAGAACACAAAATTATTAAAAATAAGTTGATGTTGAATGAATCTAGCACTTTAATAGTTTACTTTAAAAAGCTTATACTTCCCCGAGTCCCCCGTACAATGCCGTTCTCGCCTACCTGATGCGCACTTCGCAGATATCACACATTTTTCGAAAAAAATTAATATCTCTACCTCTGATTTACTTTAACTTGGAATCAACAAATTTGGTACATGATTTAGGTTTATTATTGGCCTTCTTAGACTATGAGTTCAAGTAAATTGAAACACTAAAAATACCCCTAAAATTATACTAAACTTTTTTTCTATTAATCGAATTTAAAAAAAATAGAAAATATCCCGCGCAGAATTTAATTTAAAACACTTTTTTCTCTGATATATATGGTTTTCGAGAAAAAATGCATTCATTTAAACAAGGCTTTGTCTTTAAAATGTGACAGTTAGCAATAAAACTATAAAATAAAATAAAAACAAAATGAAAACTAAAGAAACTAAAAGAAACATATAAATTTTTTCTTCATCAAAAAATTGAAATTTATATATAAAGCAGTTTACAGGTCTTTTAGGCACATTGTTGAGGTGTGGAAAATTGGTCCTCGTCCTAACCGTTTATTTGGAAACTTAAAATTTAAAAAGTCTCCAACAGTACCACTAAAATGCATAAACCAAAACTCTGGTTCTAAGTTGCAACGGTAAATGTTCGATTGAATCAGGGAGAGTATTTCGCAGGACTTCCAAATAACTTTCGCCATTTATTAATTGATTTGGCAAAATAACTGGTCCAATCAAATAACGATCAATAATACCGGCCCAAACATTTGTCTTAAACTCGCGTTGAAAATGTCTAGCAATTGCATAGGGGTTTACACCGGAATATTCATGAAAGTTGTGAACATTTGCAATTCGTTTACCAGTGAAAGCCTCATAAGTGAAAATATGTTCTTGTTAAAATTAATAGCTTGATGGAAAATAAACTCGCAAACGGTCACTTATCGATCCAAATCTTGAGGCAATTGTTCTTGCACTTTTTGAATGTTATATGGATGGAATAGATTACGTTTAAGAATTCGGTGTCCACAAGTTCTTGATAATCAAGCTTCTCGATACTCGGTATAGCCTCAAACGTAACGTCATCAAATATTTGTTTCTCTTTGATATCACCCTCACACTTTTTAATTATTGTTTACACTTGTGTCTACACTAGATTTGGATTAAAATAGAACGATTATTAGTGGTAGGAATTATTAACAATACCTATTTCCGCATGTGTTTGTACATATATTTTGAAAATGTGTGAATTTTGCAACAAAAACATAGAAATTGATTTTAGCAACTATAAACCAACCACAAATATCTAACATGTTTATATAAGTGACAGGTTTATGAAATTTAGATAGAAAAGTAATTGGATTATGTAATTCAAAACGTCTAAAAATACGTTTAAATTTGCAGGGGTACATGCAATAGTCCACAACCAACTCCTCTTTAAATAAACAAGAATAAGAAGTGTCAAAATAACAACCATTTTAAATATAAATCTAAAAATTTAAATCACATCGATGTTCAAATCTCCACTTTTTAGGCAACTGCTGCATAGACCAATAGCAAAGCATCTAAAGACTAAAGAGTTCAAACCGGACTCAGTGAACGTTTCAAACACGGTTTAAACAGTGACGTGTGTGACGTCACTGGTTCAACGCAAAAATATAATGTTTTGAACCGGGTTGAACACAGTTCGTCGCAAAAAAACAGCTTAAGTAACATGTCAACTTGTTCGTTAAATGTAAATTTTCCAGCAATTTTCAACAACAAACAGTAGCAGAGAAGAAGCCAAAGACGTTGAGGTTGGTTCTACTTATCAGTAGCTAAATCACAGAAACTAGCCAACGAAAAAACGAATCGACGACACTAATTATGAAAATATAAAAAATATAATAAATGAAATAATTACACAATCGCATCGCCACACGTTCTTTCCTTTTAACGAGTTTTCGAGGAATTGTCGTAAAATTTTATACTCTTCTCCTTGCTGAATGTTTATACTCCGTCTTTTAATGGTCGCCTTTTATTGTTTTTGAGACAAAGGGGGGCCGTAAACGATTCTGTACGGGCTGTAACTATTTATTCACCTATATAACTGTACGTGAATCAGTCTGTATGAAATATTGTCGAGATATTACTCATTACTCGACGTTTGTTTGGAAACGAACAACCGAAAAAAAAACATAAAGCGACATTCAAAGCTGGGCTCGAGTTTGTTTACAATAAGCGACACTAGCCTGATGCAGTCTAAATGACATTGAAATATTAATCGGAAACAAACAAAAAAAAATAGTGATTAGAATGACTAACCGGGGAGAAAGGGCGAGTTTGTTATTAAAACTGATACTGTGATGCATGTAGGAATGCACCAGAACCGTAACACGTCACTCAGTTATCGAGAAGGACTTGTGTGGCGTAATTTGTTTGACGCTAGAGAGACCTATATAAATATACAGGGTGCCAAGAATGTGTGTCGTCAATATTGAAAGGGTTTATCTGGAAAAAAAGTATTTTTTATATATTTTTAGGTATCAACAATATCTTCTACAATGCCTATCAATGAAGTCATATGTATGCTCTCTGACACCAAACATCTAGGTATGCTAATGAACAATTCTCAATAATTATCTAAAAAAATTATTCTAGGTGTTAGATCAAATTATTATACAGCCTCGTCAAGTGTTCCTCAGGATTCAGTTCTTGGACCCTTACTACTTACTATTCATTCTATTTATTAATGATATTGTTAATGACCTGCGTTGCCCATCTCTTCTTTACGCTGACGATATGAAGTTATATTATAGAGTAGATAGCTATGCTGATTGTTTATGTCTTCAGAATGATTTAAATAATATTCAAAAATGGTGTGATAAAAATAAATTACAACTGAACATAGATAAGTGCAAAGTTGTCTCTTATACCAGGAAAATTAATGGAATTGTGTTTGATTATAACATCAATGGAAACAATGTAATTCCAGCAGATAAGTTTAGAGATCTAGGAGTAACCTTTGACGCCCAACTTTCTTTTAGAGATTACATTCAGAATATTATAGTATCTGCCTCACAAATGCTAGGCTTTGTTATACGCAACTCTAAAGAATTTGGTGATTTAAGTACCCTTATGACATTGTATAATACTTTAGTCCGACCTAAATTGAAATATGCTAGTGTTGTTTGGAGCCCTTACTTGATGTACATATTAAACAGTATCGAAGCTATTCAGAGAAAATTTTTGAAATTTCTAAGCTTTAAAATAGATCACTTCTACCCCCCAATTGGCTTCGATCATGATACATTGTTAAATCGTTTTGGGTGCAAGTTAATGCAACAACGCAGGAACATGCAAAGCGTAGTAATTCTATACAAATACTTGATTGGCCTAATTGACTGTCCGCAATTCCTTGAGATGATTAGTTTTAAGGCATCTACCAGATCAACTCGTTCTGCATAATTGTTTTATCTCAGAAATGCCCGGACTAATGTATTATTCAACTCACCGTTGTATACTATGTGCCGTAATTATCAGTATATTGAAAATTATCTTGATATTTTAAACTGGAAATTTAGTCTTTGTTTTAGCCAATTGTTATTTGTGTTTTTCTTTGTTGTTATCCTGTAAATTTTGTTAATTGTATATGTGTGTTATATGTAATTTTTGTTTTTTTTTTCTTGTTATGTTGTTATTCCGACCCTGTAAATGGAATGTACATTCTGTCGGGTTTGTGTAGTAAATAAATAAATAAATAAACTTTAACACCCTGTATATTGAAACAAGGACGCCCAAATAAAAAATGGCATAAGGAAAGTCGCATTAGTTTTGTCCAAAGAATATGTGGTTATCGTACGGCCTTCTATTTTGGGATATTATTATTATTTTTTTTTTTTGACAAATAATGATCGATACCTACCCACACCTCTGCCACTGGTAACTTTCTAAAACTGGTAATTTATTGTTTCATAAATACGGTTATACTAAATATGCTCACCGAATTTGGTTAAATTACCACAAGCAGTTTAGAAATTAGACGTTCAAAACTGATTTTTTTTCAATTTTTGAAATTAAATTCTTTTATTACAAGTTTCAGCTTTGCCGTCAATTATGAAGAACTACAACGCTCTGTATTTACATCTCCCACCATGTGTTCAACAATAACACAGAATATAAATTCTTAAATCGACCGTAAGAGTATTGTTTACACAAAAAGACTACGAAACTTGTTGACGTTAACGATACACACCGTCTTTTTTGTGCGTGGCATCAAAAATACACGGCCTGGCAATTTCAAACATTCCCGTACAGCATGTGACGTCCCGGTGCCTTTTTTCCCACTTTCTCAGCGGGAGACGGCTTGGTCTCGTTGCGCTCGTCATAATTATCAGCGTTTCATCGAATCTGGCCCGATAGATTACTCTGGGGATGACGAGAGCATGTGTTTCTAGTTCTTTAAAAGCCATTTAGGCTCATTTTAACGTTTGTGACAGATTTAAGGGACAAGACCGTAAGTTATCAAACAGTTAATGCGTCCAGCATGAACATTAGGCCGTACTTTTCACCGAAACTAAGTGCCTGTGGAGAGTCTCATGTTCCACTTGAGTTTTTTTCGAAGCGACAGTCTTTGGTAGACAAATTTACTAAAGAACACGTTGCACGCAGTGTGCTAGTTGGAAATCTCTAGACGCCACCTTGAAATGAAATATTACAGGAAAAAATCACAAAGCTGTCAAAAATATCTGTCTAATATTTACAGAAATCTTTTCTGTTGCCCAATTTGTTTTTAAAAAATAGATACTTTAAATTATTTTTTTTTAAATAAGTTTTGCTCTTTTCCGAAATTTAAAAACACAGCGTCGATGTAAAATAATATTTGTAGTCTATTAAAAAAAACCGCATATTTTTATCGTTATTCCTTGAGGAGGTACTGAGCAAAAACTTTATATCGTTTTATAAAGCGCTCGCTGTCAGATTGTGTTAAAAAACTCTAAGTATGCCTCAAGGTATGCTAAACAATTAGACTAAACTAAAAAAGGTACTTTTGTTTATTGTCGATAAAATGAACCGTTAATGAGAAAAATAATAATAAATGAATTAAGTAATGTTTCATTTTTTTTCGATAACAAAGTGCGATACGAATTATTCAAACAACAGGAAAGTTTCATTTTAAGATGTTTAATCTGAGAAAATACAAAATTTAAAAAAACGCAGTGGTGTTCCTTAACGAAATTATTGAAAAACTTCATAAGAAGGTTCAACATGCGAACATGGGTCGATTTTTTTTTGTAAACGGTTTATTTTATCGACAATAAACACAAGTACTTGAAGTCTTTATCATACAGGGTGTTACAAATGTAGCCATTAAGTTGTAAAGCTTAGCCAGCCTTAGTAAACTAAAAAAACTAGATATATTTCAAGGACACTATTTTAAGAAGCCCTTCCTTACTAGTGTGCATCGCATTAAATTTTTATTAAATTATATTAAGTACTTTAAAAGATATTCAAGAAAAACTATAGCTGTAGGAAAAAAAATTATAGGAACTTGTCATCATCTTTTTTCATGTTCTATCTGCACCCAAGAGATTACCCACATTTCCCGGACACCCTGTATAAATAGTACACAAGGGTAAGATTCGGTCTAAACAATTTCAACTATGACAATTTGTTGCGAGCTGCCTAAATATGTGACGTCACACTAGACGAGTCTATTGTCTTCTTTACAATTGTATAAACTCGTGCATAAATATTTACGACAATTTTTTATCTGTATTCATTGAAACATTTGCTATCTTTTTTATACATTACTAATTCCTGTATAAAAAAGGATAGCATAAAATGAGCACATACCCTGTATATTTCTATGAATACTTTTAACGATCATAATTTGTTAAGTATAAAACTAGGAGTAGCAAAAACTCTTGGAACTGGAACTTATTATTCAAAGCAAGGCTCAGGCATTAGTCTATTTCGTCAAAACATCCTTACTGGTTTCTTTAAAATAATAAATAGCAGAACTTGCTCAGCAAAATATTTAGTTTCGTGTAACCAGTTATACACCAACCCATCCTTACGGGAACCTTGAACGGGATTCGAACCCGGAACCTTGTACCAACAAACCGATGTATGCCGTTTAAAGATAATTAAAATTAATTACATACAAGGCATGTATGATTAACCCGGTGAATATTTACTTTGACGATAAAAACATTGATTCCTATGAATTAATAAAATACGGCAAAGTGTTGCGGTAGTTATTTTACGTCCAACAAATCGATTATTTGATTATTATAACGCTGGACAGTTGAATGCATAAAAAATATTTTTCCCGGAATTTTAACATGAGGATGTGAAAGTGCGACGTTTCAAAACACTTTATTACATAATGTATGCAAAATCGTAGTTTCTATTTTCTATTTGACTAGATTAATTGTTTCTTTCAGACGTTGCCCCAAAACTTGCAGAGTACGTTCCGAAATTTAAATGAATTACAGAAATGGCACTAATTCCGTTGTATATAGAACATTCTGACGCCAAACTGACATCTTATAGAAAAAATAAATGTATTAAAAATATACAGTGATTCACAATTTATCTAAAAAAAAATTTGGGAGTAGATTGGTCATGGAAAATGGAATAGTAAAAAAATGTTTGTAAAATCCTTATACTTTCCTTTAATATTAAATATGTTTACATGTCTGTTTACAAATTTTAAACAGTTGTTTATTAAAAAGTGATCTCTTTAAATAAAATAATGCAGCACTGTCGGTTATACCGGCAGTCGCCATCAGTTGCTTCTTTTAAATGGAACACCCTGTATATTTTTGCATATTTGGATTATACGCGTAATTTTAAGGGGGCTTTTACCAACTTTCCTTATATCTATGTCTAATGGTCTTCCAGATATTTTAGTTCAATAAAAAAAGTCACTTTTCGATTGTCTAATTCAGAATTGCCTATTTTTACATCGTGCAAGCTGAAGTATTGATATTTAAAAGAGAGGGGATGCCTATCATTTGTTACAGATCATTTTACACAGTTTGGTGAAAATCAGAGAAAATCGTTAAAACTGCAACGCACTGTAACATTGTAATCTATTATTTACATCTTAAATAGCCAAAAAATTTGGATTATCGACACTTTTCAAAATTGCGACATACAAAACAATAATACAACATTACCCCACCGTTCTATATTATTTTATTAATGTTAGGTGTTTCCATTATCTTTCGAGAGTACTCGCATTTCTATAAAAGTAAAGTATAACTAAAAATACAAAGATAATATTTAACTTAGATACCCCTGCTAATCTCTTTATCGTGATACCAATTGTAAAAGCATTATATAGCAAAAGATAAAGCTTACATCGTGACAAACAATCCTATCTCTTCGGATAATGTGCCACCTTTGTTTAAAAAAAAATAGAAACGTCGTTATCAAACAGGTTGTATTTCTATACTTATTTGCCCACTTTAAAACTTATCTACCTTATACTACCGCAAAAAAAATCAACTACTGAGGTTAATGAAACAACTGCTCCAAGTATTAGAATTTGCAGAATGTTCACAAGTTTAGAAATGTGCAGTTATGAAAATTGAGTTCGTTCAATGTTAGTCTTTTAAATTATTAGATCTTGCATTAGGATGTTTCTCACTAAGGAAGAATTATATGAGGGTCAAATTATGACTTTTGGTGGGCGATAGATAATAGTACCACATTATTGTTTAATCGTTACCATATTCTCTAGGTGGAAGGTCAAGATATCTTGAAAATGAGTAAGCTTTGGTTATCCTTTACGTAATATAACAGACATCTTAATGTTTGTTTTGTTTTGTTGTTTATGATTTACTTGAATGTTATTGTTATTTGTTTTTAACTTTTAAATACAATTTAATAAAATTTTTAATCATTTTTGTTTGTAGTTGATTTGTTCACACACTTCTAACAATGCTAAATGTCAAACTTGTTTTCGAAGCCTTCCGAGTCAAAAAACTTATATATCGTTGGTATTTTGAAACTATTATATTTCTTACAAACCTACAGAACAAATAATAAGTTTTTCCGTTTTTGAAATAAAATACAGGGTAAAAATATTATTATATTTATTTTTATACCATCGAATGTACCTCAAAAAAGTGTCTGTAGACTGTTCAAACCGTTTTAAGATATCTTGATTTAGTCGGTTTAGCCAAAATCGAGAAACGCCCTGTAACTTCAAAGCGGTAACAGATAGAGACAGAGAGAAGTTTATAACAAAATTCGTCCGTTTTGGTAAAAACAAACAAACATTTATACTATTTGCTTAGTTTTTAGAGTTATTTGATATATAGTGATTTTTTGGGTTGTTATGGTGTGACCTCGGTAACTGGTCGCTGCCCTTGTTATTCTCGGGGTAGGCTCTATGGCTGGGGTGGTGGGGAGGGAGAGTTAGAACTCCTATTAGTACTTGTTAGCATTGGATAACGCAGTACATGTACCAAGTTTTTGGTTAATGCAAATTCAAAATATTTTCAAATCATTTGGTAACAACTCCATTCAAAGGATTGTGTTTCGAATGCATATTTGGAGAGAGTTGAGTTTAATAAAATCGTCATATTTTCGGGACTGTACAGTGTACACCGTGTGGATCTAGAGTAACACAGGTGCTGTTTTGTGTTAAATTGTGTAATTTTTTTTATAGCGTAGTGCTGAACATACAAATGTAGGCACGATTACGACTGGTACATTATTTCATGTTCGCTTTATAGTTATGGTTATCAACTCAAGCAAATATGTTAAGTTAATGGATTTGTTTACTGCAAGGTCTAATCTCGTTCGTTATTATTTTTTATTGCTGTCGATAAATCGCGCTCAATTACTTACAACTTAAATAAAACAATAATGTCGTAAATTGATACGAAACTATTCGAGAACTTCGACAAGTTAATAACAAATCGGTTTTGTTAAAAAAAACAAAATGTTTTATAATATTTTCAGTTTTATTTGAAAATAAAAGTAGCGATATTGAAAATACATTTCTGACATGAATTTTAAATGTTTCGTTGATTTATAATTATTTAGAAATTTATAACTGGTCAGCAACTTCAGGCAAGATTTCTCTAGGTGTAATGTAATATACCTATTCTTGACATTCTGACAAAAGTTAGGAATGCAATCCGCTCTCTAGAAATTTTGAGAATATAATTTATCTTATTGTCTGAAGCTATTTATTTGTGGCATAATTTTAGTTTTTCTTTAGTTTTATTGGGTTTTGCCACACTCCTGAAAAAATAAAGATTAATTAAATAAGCCCTTGCGCCAAACGGATCAGGCAAGGGTTATTTTTGAAACTAAGTTTGCCTAACCAAAAAATCTCACACTGAAAAAAGCAGATAAGTAAAAACTAATAATCAAATAGTCAAAATAGTAGTAAAAATATTAATCGTATGTCAAGTTTGACACTTTTAAACTTGACATACGATTAATATTTTTACTAATACATATTGAAAACGAAAACAGAGAGTCAAAAATACGGAAGTGTGCGATAGTGATATGATTTTTGTTAATTTTTACTTATGTGCTGTTTCAGTGTGAGATTTTTTGGTTAGACAAACTTAGTTTCAAAAATAACCCTTGATTGATCCGTTTGGCGCAAGGGCTTATTTAATTAATCATTATTCTTTCAGAAGTGTGGCAAAAACCCAATAAAACTAAAGAATAATTTATCTTTTCTAGGTACGAAATTCTCGATTTAATGTAAGAATTTTCGAATTAAGTGTGAGAATTGTAACGTTTTTCTTTAAATTTTATAGTAAATTTGAATTCGGACAAAGAGATAGACAACAAAATTATACCAACTTTTTACAGAAGAGTAGATACATAGTTATTTCCAAGAGTTTCCCGAAGTTACAAAGAATTGATTTTGCCCTATTCTAGAGATAACCCCGTAGATACAGGGTGAACCTTAAATAAGTATAAATATTTTAACTGTAGGTGTAGTTCGCCATATAGATCAGTACAGTGAGTCATTTTTAAAAATTTCAAATATTTACGGAGATATTATTATTTTTTTAAATACCCACATTTCGAGGACCACTGACCAGATAGACCACTGACGTAACCTAATAAAATAAACCATATGATTTACTGAAGGCGAGGTTTCCATATCATATGTAAGATGTGGCAAAGGCAAGTTACATCAGTTGAAGTGCAGTAAAAATGGATAATAACGAAATTCTAGATTGAACTATGATTGTGAGTAGAGAATGTGGTTTATGGGGTACTCCTCTTGAGTGGTTGAGATCTTATTTATCTAATCGACAGCAGAAAGTTATCGTCAAGGGTCCTAATGGCCAGTCTACATCGAGCAACAGAGTGGTTCCCTCGGGTGTTCCTCAGGGTAGCATTTTGGGACCTATTTTGTTCATCGTATTTATAAATGATCTAGGCAATTTTTTTTATCCAAATCTGGCTTCTCTCTATGCAGATGATTCCACTGTGGCTTTTCGGGCAAATTGCGTTGATCAGTTAGCTCGTGAGGGTGGTAATTGCATTGATATAATGAAAACATATTGTGTGGCAAATGGGCTGTCTCTAAACTGCGCGAAAACTGAAATGATTTCTTTTTCAACTCATGACCCTAATTTTAGTTTGTATGTTGCCTTAAATGGGAGATCTCTTAGGGATAATGATTGTGTCAAGTCTCTGGGAGTCACTTTTGATAGGTGTCTAAACTGGCAGGCTCATATAGCGAACTTATGCAAGGGACTATCCAAACATAACTTTGTCATGTGGAATCTAAGGGAGTTTGTGAGTCTTGACATTCTTAAATTATATTATTACGGGCAGGTTTACCCTATCCTAAGCTATTGTATCCTCTGTTGGGGTAATGGTTCTGGCATTGACAATTTAATGATTGCGCAAAAACGAATCATACGAACTATGCTGTTTAAAACAAGGCGTTATTCTTGTCGCCAATTATTCAAAGACTTGGGAATCTTGACCGCAGTCTCAATGTATATTTTAGAGTGCGCGACATACGTCAGGGTTCACAAGTCTGAATTTACGCAGTTCGAGGATAGACATTTGACGTTTGACCTCAGAGAAAGACATGCTGTCGTGGTACCTAGACACCGATTGGCAAAGTCAGCTAATAGTCCATTTGTTATGGCTCCTAAAATATATAACCATCTTCCAGTAAATATAAGAAATATTCAGAGCATCCCGTCCTTATAAAAGTCGTGTAGAGAGTTACTTTTGACAAAATCGTTCTATACGTTGCGTGAATTTTTTGAGTGTAGTTTTCTTTGATTGTTGTTTGTTATTGTTGTATTGTACAAATTGAATTTGAATTCAATGATTGTGTGTCATTGTTATTTATTTTGTTATATATTTGTATAAATTCCTATTGTGAATTTTATTATATTTACTTGACGTTTTCCATGCATTGTATTATGTCTCAGGAAATAAAGCATATTATTATTATTATTATTATTATTATTATTATTATTATTATTATTATTATTATTATTATTATTATTATTATTATTATTATTATTATTATTATTTTTCCAGTAAACACCTTCCGAAGCTCCGACACATTCGGAGATGTTCTGGAGAGTCAAGCAATGACCACTCTCCACTCCGTGGAGTCAGTAATCATTGCGCCCGTAAATCGTGTGTTCTGAGCAGACGTAGCGAACCAAGGACGATTGCCTTCTGCATTCTGCCGGCTAAAATCTCTGCCGAATTTCGACAAGCCGGTATGATCTTTAAGTCAGAAAGCAACGTATGTCTCATTCCACCCAGGACGCCTATAATTAGCACCACAATCTTAACAGAGTGGTCTGGATACAGCCTGCGGAGCTCGGAGAGAAGATCTCGATATTTCCTCCGTTTTTCCCCCTCTTTTAGGACGATGTTGTTTTCTGCGGGAGCCGAGAACTCAATCACAAACATCCATTATTATTATTATTATTATTATTATTACTTATTATTATTATTATTATTATTATTATTATTATTATTATTATTATTATTATTATTATTATTATTATTATATTTTCAATTTATTGGTGATGTATAGGAATGGTAAACGGGAAGACATGTCTAGAAATTCTAATTAACGTTGTTGAGGCCTATTCGAAGACATTGGTGTAACACTGGCAACGGTGCTCATTCACCATGAGTCTAAAATATTAGTTCGGAGTCGGATCAGTAGTCCTCAACAAGTTTTCGATTGAAAAATCACGAAATTAAAATTTTGGCTTTTTTATTCCTGATCTGTTTGTAAAAAAGCTATTAATTACAGTGAACTGTACTGCTGGTTAAAATATTTGGACTTATTTAAGATTCATCCTGTATAGTATTTTTCCGCCAGTGTTCGAAACGATGAATGAAGATTGCTGATACCAATACGACAAAATAGAACGTGGAAATCTGCCATTCAGTTAACAAGGTACATTGTTGGTCACCGGCATCTTCTGTACCGATCCGTACTCACATTCCCAACGCACAACAAAACGAATTATGCTCCACGGCGAGGCATGATGCATGAAGTTATTCTTAGCCATTATGGTTGTATAAGTAAGAGTGAAAGTCCGAGCAAACAATCGTCGAAGAGGTGCTTAGCTTAATGCTAACGCAGATGCCGATACTCTGCCCCATAGTAATGAATTAATGTGATTTTTATGCCGACATGACGTAATCCGATTCTGGTGTCGGAATCGGACGACTATCTCCTCCTTTTATGCAACGTATGCAAATTTTTAATGCTAGGATCTACGAATGTTCTGCGAGTAAGCATGTCAATGTTAGTGGATTGCGAAAGGATCGTATTTACAGGCGATAATTTATTCCTGTATTAGAAAATCACGTCGATATGAGGCGCCCAACCAGTAGGTAGATATCACTGTAAATACTATTAAGTTCAAGACTAATAAACACTTAAGTAAGTATAGAAAAAAAGAAAGAGATGGTTAAAACCTATACTCCTTAATCGACAGACTGTAGATGTAATTTAAGAAGGTTTTATAAGCTTCGCCATCATCAGATAAGTCAAAGTAGGGTCAGATCTAACAAATTAAACATTTATAATTAATATTTATTACATTTATTATCTTTGTTGTTCTGTTAAACGGCGAGCAAAACGTTTATTTTTTTTAAAGATAAATTTTAAAATTAATTCTACAGCTTTTAGAACAAGGGTTTTAGATGTAGGAAAAATTTGTGTTCTATCAATTGTAAGTAAATACATTCATAATGAAAGCAACAATAAAGAAATATTAGAATTATTTTTTATAGTCCTCTATAGTATTTGTCTTTCTTTATTTTTAAGCAATATATTTCTCAATTTTACTCCAACATTCTGAAGATGTTGAAATAATGCAACAAAAGCGAAGATGATAAGATCGGTGCATTTGTTTTGCTATTATAGGCGCCGTATTCTTGAAATAGTGTTTGAAATATAAATCATTTTAGATATTTAAGAACTGAATAATATAGAGCTTAGCAACAGGAATGTTATCTCATGCCACCCTCAAATTTTCAAAGGTACCGAAGCAAAGTGAATATATAACAGCAACAAGCGGTCTAACCAACACATTTCTAGCTACAGAAATCTTTTAAATACGTATTTATTAAATTTAACTGTACATGTAAATATTGCTGACATTAACTTCCATATTTCTGCATATAAAATTGTTTAATTTTGTTTATAAGCATGTGAGAATAATTGATACAAATGCATTTTAAAAGTTAATAGATTATTTGAGGAGTATTTAAATAGTAAACGTGGATAAACAAAACATCAATAATTTTATTTTTGATATTACTTTTGCTCCACGTGTCTTATTTTTCAAGATTTCTGTACCTAAGAAACACCACAATATTGATAATTTTACGGCGCAAAATACTTTAACCTATAATCCACCTAATAAGAAACAGTAAATTTATTTATTATTATTATTTTTTGTTAAACATAAATATTGCATCTACTGAACAATTCACTGGCATTTTCATTTGGTTGTAAAAGGTGGAAATAGCTATCCTTAACAAACAATTTCTTGTGATTTTTTCCTATTACTGATGTGCCTAATCATTTAAGGATTTATTTGAAATGACTTGATTTATTTGACACAAATTGCTACTTGTCCGTACGCTTATTTTTCGTTGTTATTCATATGTTTGTATGTAGATTGTCTTGCATATTTCCAGTTAACGTACCTTAGATAACGATTATTATTATTATTTTAAGGGGTAATGAATTATTCAGTTTTACTATAAAAGAGTACATTATGAAGAAGTGGAACTACATTTTAACCGTTAAAAATGAGGCATTTCAAATATATCCAAAACTTCTATCATTTTTGCTGATTATCGAAAACTCTCACACCTCAACGTCTGTAGCTGAAGTAAACGATGCACATGATGTTTGATATTTTTTGATTTTGTTTGATTGTTTGATTTTCCGGGTTGGTATGCCGTGACCTAGGTAACTGGTCGCTGCCAGTAACAGAATTAAAGTGCACATCACTAGCCTTAGCTGGGATTATTTTACCTGCCCTGGTTGTTCTCGAGCTAGACTCTGTGGGGACAGGCAGACTATCGGTATCTGATGTTGTTATGCTGTTAAACGTTTCGCCTCTCTTCACTGTCGGCATCTTTAGCGGTGATTCCCCAATGATGGTAATAACCCGATTTTATGTAAAAATGGGGATGCATCTCTGCTTATACGAATTTTAATATTTTTCGTCAGGTAATCTGTCTACAGAAATATTTACGTAGCTATAATATTTTAAGATTTATTTTTAGTCTAAAAAAACCCCATGAAGTTGTGTCATAGACACAGCAAATACCCTGCTAGTTCTTTAACTTTTATGTTAAATTTGTTAGACTGAAACTAATGAGAAGGTGAACGCATTGATATACAGGGTCAACTATGACTTAGTACAAATATTTTAAGAGGGAATAGAAAAAAATAAGAATTAACAGAATTTCCTTTCAAAAAATTTCCAAATTTATTTATAAAACGAAAAAAATGTTTTCGATATTATATTAAATCCTTATTTAACGCCGCCAATGCGAGAATCAGAGTATGCAACCAACAAGCAACCGTCATGCAACAGTCGGCCACAGTCGGTCCAGTCGAGTCAGTTCGCTGTCATGTTATGCTTTAATTTCTGAGTTTACGTTGTAGTTTTGTGTTATTCTTCAGTTTTAGTGCCTTATTTTAATTTTAAACGTTTTATAGTTTATAAATAAAGGAATATGTGTCGGGTACAGATATTTTCCCACAATATAGTTCGCCGGTTTGCTTTTCTAGGTTATGGGACAAGACTGCCGCGGGTGTTAAACCTTTTCAGTTATCTATTACAATCTACCTACTTATCTCTTTCTTCGAATTTGTTATAAAATATAGGCAATTTATGTAACTGTACCTACGGGAAGTGTGTTTATCGGTAGTGATGAAAATGTAGTTTTACCAGTTTGTAACCAAATAATGAAAAATGAATGCAAAATACTGGAGCTAACTGGATTAACTGTTACCTACCTATCAGGTATTATTACTAATAAGAATGTTAATTTTTGTCGTTTCTGCATTTAGAAACACTGCAACCGACCGCATGGTAGTTGTTGACAGATGTAATGTCAACTATGGATCTAAGCCATAAGCCATCTCAGTCGATACTCATCATAGGCGCCGACTTTCCGTAGAAAAAAAGGGTTTTGCCCCATTTCTTAAATATCGAGCTAAATTTCTGGAATAACTTTTGTATTGTCTTTTAGGGCTCCCTGAGCACGTGGTTAGCATTGTTGTACTTAGTCATAGTTAACCCTGTACATATAAGGCGTCTTAATTGGTAATTTTCCGCTAGTGCGACCAACATGGTCCATTGCGTATACGTAATAGAAATTGTCGTCGAAGAAAGTTACTACTCCAATAACTAATCCCGCCAGCCAAATCGTTCGACAATTAAAACGCACTTATCGACAGTGAAAGTAAAACAAAGCAACGCGAAGTTAATACCTGTGCGCGGTGTCCCCTTCCGCGGTTATAGTTTTATAATTGTCCGATAAGCACGCCACTTCGTGCCGTTTCGAAGAAAATGACCTGTCCCGGCACGTACCACAGATATGTCGCGACCTTCAGAGCGCATTTTCCTTCTGATTTATAGCATTCGCTTCCAGATACCAGGCAATTTCCCCGTAGAACGTACCAGTTGCTCTGTAATTGTCCGCTCTCTAATGGCACCCGACAACGTAACGCTTTCGTGAACAATGGTGACGAGCTGTGTGCCGCGAGGAGCGGTTTTGAGGCCGGTGCGAGTAATTCTTTCAATTGCCAACTTTCTTGCTAGAAAAATAATGCGATAAACGTCGGTTATACCTAGTACTGGTCATCTGTAAATTATGAAAAGTTGAATGGCTTCTGAAAGTCATACATCAGTCTTTAGGGAGATTACAAATAATCAGTAGATGGTGATAGTAATTTTAATTGACATTTCACAAGCATTAAAATACTTCATCGGATTGGTGCAAGTCCATTTTTTCCTAAAAATGGGTTATTTAAGTGCTTGTAAAACAGATCAATACTTTGCTGTAAAACTATCCAAATTTTTCAATTTACCGCCTTTAAATTTATAGAATGCAAAGTATCCTAACAGCATCACAGGATTTTTTCATTAATATAAACTATGTCCTTTATCACAAGAATTTGAATGCATATTGAAATTACATATTGTATCTCTTAAGTATCCTTAGGTACAAATAATAATAATAATATCTCTACCCCTCATTCTAATCACAGGGATTAGCCCAGAAGTCGGAGACTTGTGCGGGAGAGGGGGTGGCATATTATTATTAAGCAGGCCGCATTTGCGCCCAGGAACGACTTACGTTGGTAGGCCCTAACCACTATTCAGTGCAGGAATGAGGGAAACCTGGAAAACCTCATTAATTAGGGGGGTAGTCAAATATCAACCCGTATCAATCTCTCACATTGACCCAAGCTAACATTATTCCACCCTACCATATCCGCAGAGAGGGTGCCAGTCCTCTCCACGAATATAGCTTATATACGGTCTACCGGCAGCTGGGCGCGAACCAACTCCGATCTAGTCACCTCGATTCAAGTACTGACGCCTTAAACCGCGTGACCACTGATCGAATAACTCCTAAAATTGTTAAAATTCAGCTTAGAAAACAATGTAGTCACAAGAGCCAGAAATCTTAAATTGCTATTTACTCAAATTCTTTCTAAACGGATAGTTTTGCACCAAACCGACGACTTGTATACAGGGTGTTTTTAAATGAAGTAGCATAATAAAAAAGGTACAGCGTGTCAAAGTTAAAATTTTATTTTCGATATTTGTAGATAAAAAATCCAAATGTTTACATAAAATTTGTAAATCCGGGTTTTTGCAGGCGAGAAATTCAAATTTGTTTCTAATTTTGACGTTACTAGTAGAGAGCGCTACTTATGACACATCATATTTCTTTTAAATGGTACAACTTTTTTGCTGTTTAGTGTATCCATCTGACTATCCAAACAATCGATTCTCCTACCTGTTAAATGAAAAAGGGATACCTTGTTGTTAAGTTGAAGAATAAAGTGTTAAATGAAAAATCGAGGATGGAAAAGGAAGTATCTAATATTAGAAACAAAGTATAACAAAAATATATGTAAAGAAAAAAACCAATTCAAGCAAAGATAATGAATCCGATACTAGAAATTAAGATGTTTTTTGTACTTGTTGTGAAGAGCAATTTTTTGATCTTCCAAATGAAGGGTGAATTCAATTCATCAATTAAAATTATACGGGGTAAAAAAATCCAAAAATTTTGATTCAAATTTTGAACAGTATTTTTAAAAAATAATTATAATTTCCCGTAAAAATGGAGATAAATTTAAAAAAAAACTTCTAGAACGCGACCTTAAAAATGTCTATAAGAAAAACACTTCCATGAAAAACAGTGTTGATTCATATGCCACATGGAGAGGTTTGGCTCAATATTGATTATTCATTCATTAGACTATAAACTTCCTTTATTGAAAAACATAAACATTGTAACAATATTTAGTAGCTTTGTTATGACTCCAGAAATGTTTCTAAAACTTAAATTTAGGTCCAAAGGCGTTTCTCTTAAGCAATATCTAACAGTAAATATTTTGAACAGTTTTCTTAATATTTTTGCCTCAGAAATTACGATATACATATAATAAAATAAATTTAAAAAAATGATCAAACTTCCTGAACTGAAGTTTTTGTTCCTGTCCCATTTCAAGCTTTGCGAAATATGGGCACTTTGGCTAACGTACATCTAGGATAAAAATGAGTAAAAGTAAATTGGACTTGAGAAATCAAATTCCAAAATTGTCTTTTATAAGAGAATCTAATTCTATTGATAACTGATTAGAAATGAGTCATACCCGACTTGATTTAAAAGAACATACAATGTGTTCTCAACAAACCAATAGTTAAAATTTCCCTTTAATTATTATTTCTCTAGCTACGACAACATTTCCAATTGGTCAGCCTTGTACGATTTCCTTTCACGATCGTTTTGCCCGTATACGTTTTCCACGACCAGCGTTTATTTGTTTTAGAAGCCATCAGGACAAAGAGTGCTGTGTTCTTCGCCAATACCGTTCACATGTTTCGGGATCCCTCGGGATCTGATGTGCTGTGAAGTAAGAGCTCTAATTAAAGCTTGAACAAGTGTAAATATCGTGCACATTAACCATATGTCCCACAGAGACTCTATAAACATTCGTATATGAGCCAGCTAGCCGGCTATATTTCAGTTTTTTGTGCAGCCGGGCATGGGCGGAGGCGACAGGAAATATTATCGACTTTCTGTAGCATATATTAGCATCATCATGACATGATAATACAATAATTATTAAATAATAATAATAATAATATTTATTTCCAAAAATAGAAGAGGACAAAAAAACAAAGGTAATAGTAATACAATGTATGGAAATAAATAAAAAAACCCACTGAAGTCGTTAGACTAGTACGTGAAGACATATCTACAGGGTTGAAGCTAAATATTTGACATGTTCTTTCCAATTAAGTTTACTATCTAAAATGACACTTTGTATAAGAAGATGAAGTGAGTCTTTCTTGCTGAACGACTACGTCTATAATCTCCCGATTTTGGGTACTTATATTAATGATTTTTGTTTTATCAACATTTAGTTTCAAGCCATTACCACAATAATATGATTGTATCTCAGATATGGCATTTTCTATGTTCCGTTGAAGATCATTTACACTCTTTCCTCTAACTAATAAAGCAGTGTCATCCGCAAACATGATAGTTAGATGAGATGAGGACATAGTACGCTTCCTTGTGGGACACCCGCCTTCACGCATTCATATTGGGATAATAGGAGCTCACCAGTGTGTTCATCTTGTATTCTGTTGCACTGTCTCCGATTTAAGGTAGGCTTAAGTTCATCAAAAATTTAAATGTAAAGATGTAAAGAATCAATTAAACTTTTACATTTATTGTATTCAACGCTTCATTTTGATTCCAAATAGCATGTTCGTATTTGCTCCTACCACGAGATGTAGAATGTTATTTGAGGCTTGAAGCAATTATAAAATGTTGTTGCACTACATTAAATTACCTATTTTATTCTGAAAACATAATAAACAAAAGGACTTTTTTAATGTTTAAGGGGAAATGGAACCAGTAGTAAATAGCAATAATAATATAATAATAATAATAATAATAATATTTATTCATCCTTCTAGATCATACAGCAATGATATAGGATAAGTCAATGTTAGACAGTACAATTTTTTAACACAATTTACAAACACATCAACCATAGGAATAGCAACACACAATAACAGCCACAATATGATCAGTCAACAAAGTTTAAAATTTCTTATCCATAAATTCTGAGACGCTATAGTAACATCCATCAGACAAAAATTGTCTTAGTTTACGTTTAAAAGCCTTTGGATTAATCTCCAATCTCACACATTCGGGCAGATGGTTAAAGAGTTTGATACATACTGGGCTCCGTTCATATAGACCAGTAGCATGTTTAGGTGGCCTAATAGAATTAGAGGCCCTAGTAAAATGATCATGATAATCAGAGTTTCTATAAAAATCTATATAATGACTCTTAACATATAGAACGCACTTGTAAATGTATATAGAAGAAAATGTGAGGATATTATATTTTTAAAATGTGCTCTTCAGGTTTCCCTATATTTTAAATTAAAAATCAATCTTAGAATCCTCTTTTGAGACACAAAAACTCCAGAGGCCTCCCCACAGAATAATATTATACGAAATATGAGGGTAAACAATGGCATAATAAACATTTATTAACTGAAAAGGATTAAAGATATTCTTCAGTTGTAAAATAGCATAGTAGCTACGATTTAATTTTTTACAGACTTGGTTTATGTTTGTACTCCAGCTCATATTGCTGTCCACAACCAAACCTAAAAATTTTATAGATTTTGAAAAATGTATTTTAGTATTGTTAACTAAGATTTCTCCACAGTCGGAAAGCTGTCCCCTGGCAAAACAAATTGCATACAGGTAGTTTTAGTTGCATTTACAATCAGTGAATTCCTCTCGCACCACCAGGTAAATTCCCTGGAAAGAATATTCATTTTTATAATGAGATCTTCGTGAGAATCAGCATCAGTTGCCAGAGTGGTATCGTCAGCATATAGGACTAAGTGCCTTGTACTTACAAACTTTGACAAATCATTTATATATAATAAAAAAATTAAGGGGCCAAGTATAGACCCCTGAGGTACACCTGTATCTACATAGTGAGGAAGAGATCGCTGCCCATCAACCTTTACTATTATTTCTCTGACCTCAATAAAAGAGGCAAGCCATGTCAAAAATGTTCCCCTGAAACCCAAATCCTTTAATTTATTTAGCGCGATATTAATATGTACTGCATCAAAGGCATTTGAAAGATCATAAAAGAGAGCACACCTCCGCTGATCCAGCGCCGTGTGGATATAGTTGAAAAGCGCGATAGATGCACTCTCCGTCGACTTTCCAGGCAATAAACCATGCTGATGCTCAGCTATAACGTTATACTTGTTTATGAAAGACAACATCATAAATATTAAATTTAATTATTCATTACTTTTATTTATTATTTTTCAAATTAAAACAAGTAGTTTAATTTGAAATCAGATGATCAGATGACATGATTTTATAAATATCTCTAGTAAAACCTCTACCTGGACGTAACCAATAACATTTGTCACAGTCATTTTATCGAGTAGATCTATACTGTAAACAAAGGAATAAGTTACGTTTAACAATACCGTAAGTTTACCACATCACCACTAATAATTGTGGTAATGTAATTAAATAATCGAGCCAGAAAGCTCATTATATAAATTATGAATATTAAATTGTGAAAAGAAAACAAACAAAAGCCGGTTAGGAAAGTGTATGGCAATTAATAATTAATTACTTTACTGCGGTACGAATAGATTGGGTACAATTAAATTAAATAATTTCTTACGGCACAAAGTATTGCAGGTTGCATATACTACTGTGACGTCACATAGTTCGAATTACAAAAACCAATAATCGGTTTAAAGGTCAATTTTAATTCGAGTTCTCCCATCATTAAATATTACGCCTTCATATATTTGCAAAACTTCTTGCGGTTTCAATATTTTTTGTCATGTCTCTAACGATTTTTTTAAAAATGTCTTGTCGTGCAATTCGCGTTGTCAAGTCTTGTCTTATCTTGCGAGGCCAAGACAAAATCAAGAAAAAGCAAGACAAGATTGCGAATACTAGCATTAATAGTCCAATTTCTGAAGAACCCTCTGTATCAACCAAAGCACAACAATGTACGCCTTACGAATAGAGAAAATTTAACAACCGATATTTTCAAGCCGTGAAGAATCGATATTGGCTATTTTGTGGCGCAAAATTTTTTTAGTCACGTACAATAATTGCCGCTGCAAACATTCATTTAACAGCAGTCGCAGATAATCACAGTCATTAACAAGTAGGTACAAAAAACTACATCATGACTCACTAAAATCACGTACCAACTAAGTGCAAATATCCACAGTTGTATTTAGTCACCGAAATCGCTTTGACGCTGAAATGAGTATATAACCAGGGCTGGTTTTAGGTAAACATTGCCCTTATATACTCGCGTCAAGAATTCAGACGTCTTACGTCACAGCTGACGTTCCACATTTGTTTTTATTGTCAACGTAATTTTTGACATTTGGTCGCGTTAAAAACAATCATTTTTTGCAATTTAGTGCAATATATAATGCAAACTTTTAGTGTAGCATATAATTGTATTACTATTAGTTGCAGTTTCTTAAATATTTTGATGAAAATATAATGAATTATTCATTTGTTCGTATGACTTAAGTCGTTTGAATTCTTGTCGCGAGTATATCGTATATATTCGAATTATTTATATTCAATTGTTTAGTATGTAAAATATTGTCCAAATTACAGAACTTTCCAAAAATGAACACTAGGTTTGCTTTTTATTTATTTGCGTGCATTTTGGCCCTGTAAAAATTTTAGCCGCCCCCGCCTCTGCCTGCCAGTTCGGTCCGACTCCAGAACGAGCATGACATCACGAAAACACATGTTGCATACACTAAATATACGTTTTATTAAAACACATCAATTCATTAAGAGTTCAACATTTTTACTATTTTTTGACAGACGTATTTAACTCTAATTACTAGTTTAATTGCCATCTACAACGACGCAGAAGTTTTTATTTCGGGTATAGTAAAAATGCTTAACAGATGTAATACACTGTGTGTTCATTTAACAACATGAATATTTCAATATACAGAGTGTTTAGAAGATAAGACAATGTCAAAATCTATATTTGAAAATATCTGTTCTCTTCAATGTTCCCAGTAAAAATAAAACATGTAATATTTGTGGTAAGGTAATACCTAACGTATATGTTTTCAGAGTTCACTAACGTATAGAACGTATTTAAATCGAATTATTATTTTCATGGACAAGTGCCAATGGTTGTGGTAAAATGTAGTGTAATTAAGTAAGATATGGAACATTATTCAAACAGCGAAAAGGTTGACAGAGTACGTGACAGAGATAACCATAAAATTATGATAATCATTTGGAGTGTAGTAAAAATGGATAATAATCAAATTCTGAATAACTGTGAGTGCAGAATCTGTTTTATGTTTTTAATTCAATTTCATGTACAATCGTTTGCAATAATAATGGCACTCTTTAAAATGAATTTTGCTATTTATTTGGACTGCTAATGTATCCTTAATGAAATCTCCTTTCAATTTTAACATTAGTCCGTAGTTGTTTCACTCACCGATAGAGATTTAATGAAATTTCTATTCAGAAGTTCAAAAACTGTTTTGAGGGAGTGTCATTATTATTGTAAAAGCAGAGACATACTTTTTTGATGATGTATAGGAATGACAAAAGAGGTGGCTAAAACATTTTTATAATCACGTGTCTATCATTGACACACTGGCAACGCTGTAACATCGAATCTACACAATATTTTGACTCATAAAAGCCTTAATATTGTAGTGAGTCAGTGGTCCTCAATAAGTTTTCTATTGAGAAATCACGAAATTTATTTAAAATTTGACTTTTTTATTCCTGATTTTTGTCTGTAAAAAAACTATTAATTATGTGTTCTACACATTGAACTATTGAACTGCTACGTAAAATATTTGTACTTATCTAAGATTCACCCTGTATGTAAATCCAGTGGTGACTGCAATAAATACATTGATTTATACCAGCCATAATAATGATTAAATTGTGGTAAATACCAAACAATAAATGGACAAGTGCATTTCTGACGGAAAGGTAATTACTCTGTATTCTCGGAGAGGCCACTGTAAAAAATAAATTTCCCAGTATCCTAACCACAAATTTAATTTTAACTAATTGTCAGTTGCATTATTAAATTATTTGCATATTTATAATTTAAAAATAATCTTAATTGCATCAATGATTCGGAATGATAAAAAGCAGTTAATTACTTTTAGCAAAATTATTTGTAGCGGTTGTCCGTTTCCACCAAATTAATAGTATTGTATCAAAGGGTACTTAAAACAAATAAAAACTTAAAACAGGTAGACGAAAAATGGGTGAATCCTAAATCTGAGGCGCATTTCCAAGAATTACAAAAAAATATAGGGCTTGTACCATGACATACCCAACAGGTTCTCGATGTCTTATTTTTAATATTATAAAGTATTAATATTTTATTTGTGTGTCATCTGATCATCACAATCACAATCACATAATATTTAAAATGTGTAAAACTTTATAAATTAGTACAGGGTGATTCACAATGGTGTCAATATCGTAAAAAATATATAGTTTCCGAGAAAAACATTATTGAAGTTGTAGTGTCAAAAATGGCTTACGTGTATAGCGAATCGGAGTTGATGGAGAACGTTTTACTTATGGTGAAGTGAAAGTGCTTTAGCAGAACGATTTTCCGGTAACCATGTGCCAAATGCAGCTACTTTTACCGCGGTGTGCAGTGAATGCAATTATAGTTGTATTGGGTCGGTCAGTGGTCGCACGGTTTAAGGCGTCAATACTTGAATCGAGGTGACTAGATCGGCGTGGGTTTGCGCCCAGCTGCCGGATTGGCACCCTCTCTGCGTGTATGGTAGGGTGGAAGAATGTTAGCTTGGGTCAATGTGAGAGATTGATCCCGGTTGATATTTGACTACCCTCGTAATTAATGAGGTTTTCCAGGTTTCCCTCATTCCTGCCCTGAATAGTGGTTAGGGCCTACCAACGTAAGTCGTTCCTGGGCACAAATGCAGCCTGCATAATAATAATATCCCGCCCCCTCTCCCGCACAAGTCTCCGACTTCTGGGCTAATCCCTGTCATTAGCATGAGGGGTAGAGATATTATTATTATTATTAGTATCATAGTGGAACGCGGGCGCGACACGATTTATAACCGAATCGTGGAAGAGATGGAGGTCCAGGGTGTCTACGGTCTATTGCAGCAGTGTGACGTATCATACACGAGGCTTGTAAATATTTAAATAAACATTTTATTGCAAATTTTCCTCATGGCTATTTTCCAATATTAACTAATAAAATACTTTATAAACTTTATACATTTACCTATAATCGTTTTATATTTATTACGTTACAAATATTTTATTTATACAATAAGCAGCCTTACATCACACTTTTGGAATATCCCTCGTATACCATGCCTTCATCAATGATTACAAGCCACGTGACCAGGACTGTGATTCTCGAAGAACAACTCGTATGCGAATAGATTTCTTGTCTCTCTCAATTGCCGTAGTGAGGAAAAGGATATTCGCATATGAATTGCTCTGCGATTGATTTGAGAATCTCGACCCTGATCACGTGGCTTGCAATCATTTATGAAGGCACTGTATAAATATTTCCCAATTGGAATGAAACTTCCTCGTATTTGGCCATTTCTGCGACAGTATTTACGTGCGGCGTCCGGTACGACTTTGATCTCAAAACATCATAGTACCGACAGAGAGTGGTATGTATAACTTATATTTATTCAGTAAACTTTGCTTATATGCATGCAAATCGGGCAAGTGCGTCGAAGAGAGCGCCTGAAATGTTAAATGTTTGTGTTTTTCTGTACATTTGATTACAGTTCCGGGTCCACGGCGATGGCAACCTTCAAACTTTAAATAACTAATCACTTCCTATAAACACGTTGTATGGCGTTATGTTGAGGTTAGCCTTGGATAGCCGGTCATATCAACTGTCGCAGTACGCCGTGAAACGACGACGACTCTACCTGTAGTTCAACTGTTATTATGTTCACCACGTGGAATGAATTACATGTATTACTTTCCGTGCATCAACCAAGTGGAATAAAGCAAAGTGTACCTACGTATTTTTCCAGGGCGACTGCGATCTTGGCTTGGTTCGAAATGCGCGCTGAAATTTGATATCCCTAAGAACTACTAACTACCAATAAAGTACAATCTATTACTAGAATGATGGCACTCTTTTGGTGATTTCTTTAGAACTGCTGACGTATTCGTACAATGAAATCTACTTTCAGCTTTCAACATTAGTCCTTAGTTGTTTCTACTCGCCAATCTAATGAAATTTCTGCTCAGAGCTTCAAGTACCTAGATAAAAAAATTATTTGGGGGAGTGCCATTATTATTGCAATAGATTGTGTAAAACATTCATTTCTTTTAAACGTACTGAATATCTGCAAGAAAGAGCACAGTTTTTTCAGTTACAAGGACTCATAGATCTAAATTTAAACAAAATTACACATTTTAACACAAACTAGAAAGGTGGAAGTCGGCTATCGCCGACTTGACCTTTCTTGGGTAGGGTTCGTTTTTAAACACCCTGTATTTTTCGATAATTAGTGTGTTAAGAGACTGATGGAAGTTGAGAAAAAAATTATCAGTTCTCTTAATTTTGAGATTTTTTAACGTTCAACATTTTTCCAACACTTTGTATATAAAGCGGTCTTTCGTACATCCGACAACCCATCCGAAGCAAAAAAATTATTCCATGAATTTTGGGAGTGTCAATATTGGTTCAGATTTTTTAAACACCCTGTATTGTTTTCATTAAAATAGTTTCCATATAGACCATTGTTAAAAGTTTCATCAAAGGAATATTATATTTCCATGAAGGTTTCTAGAGAACGGTCGGGTTTTTTAAACACCCAGTAATTTTTTAATTAGTATAGTTTTCTTACAGACCATTGTGAAAAGTTTCATTAGAAAATATTCCATGAATTGTGAGGATTCTTAGAGAATGGTTTGGTTTTGTTAAACACCCCGTATTTTTTCATCAGTATAATTTTTTTACAATCGTGAAAAGTTTCATAAAAAAAATAAATTCCATAAATTTTGTGGATCTAGAGAATGGTTCTTTATTTTACACCCTGTATTTTTTCATACGTATGTATTTATATACATAATAATACCAGAGTATATATTTTTATAGTTTTTTACAAACTATTGTAAAAGTTTCATCAGAAAGCAAAAAAATTAAATCCACGAATTTTCAGGATTTTTAGGAACGGTTCGGTTTTTTAAACACCCGTATTTTTTCGATAATTAGTGTGGTAAGAGACCCCGACGAAAGTTTCGTACCAAAAAATTTCATGTCCCTTAATTTTGACATCTTTTTAACGGTTCACAGTTTTCCAACACTTGGTATATAAACCGGTCTTTCGCACGTCAGACAACCCCTCCGAAGCGAAACCGAAAATTTCCTCGAATCTGTAATTTTTATTTTTCTCGTCAATTTTTATCGTAACACCCCGTACATCGAGCTTTTTTGAGTCGCCCCATATATACGCGAAGCGGCTTGACATTGTTTACGCCATATTGTCTAGCTCATTTGTACCACGTATTCATTCGTATTTATGCAAAGTTCAATGCAAAAATGAACTCAAAACCCAGCGCGTCTAGCCGTTTGACGTTTAGGACGGCCGAACGAACGCGAATGCCGCCGAACGTGTAATTGACCCAAATTTTCGTTATTTTCCCTATAAAATCGAATTTTAAACCTAGATCTGAGGCACACGACACATCGTAGAAGGTTCAAAGTTTACGTTTCGATAGGGCTTTATGGAAATGAATGCGGGAAAATACGAAAATATCGAATCCGAAATAGTTTGAGGTCTACCCATATCCGACTGACGTTTCTCGAATTCCCGGCCTATACGCCCCGCCCGCGCTATATCTATCTCTTTTTCGCGAAAAGAGTAAAAAGAACTCACGAAAATACGCCTAACAGACGACCCAAGGACCGAACTCGACTCCGCGCACCCGGGCTCGCCGCTGCGCGGCTCGCGAAAAAAGCCTTTACCCGGACACTTTGCCACTTTTTCGCGAGAGAGAAAAAACAACGGATTTTAATATATAAGGATAGATTAATGTTAATTGAACTCCACACAGTCCTCTATATTATTATTATGTATTAACATTCTCGTCAGGGATGCTTTATGCATAGGTAAGTTCCATAGGGAAGAAACATAAAGGGTAAAAAAATGCAAATATACACAAATATATAAAAACACTGGCACACGTTTACCGTCAAGGCATTCCAAGAGTTCAATGTAGTTCAAAGAGGATTTGGCATACAATTTTGTCTACTCGGAACACTTCTTTGGTATTATGCTGCCACACGATAATGCACTAGTCAGACTTCCCACAAATCAGCACCTTAAATCACCGACAATTGCCATCTGTAGGCCACTAGTACAAGGCCGATAAATTTTTAAACTTCTTGTGTTGTTGGAGAATTAAATTCTGTTAATACTAATGATAACAACAATACTAACAATAATCGACGATGTTTGTATAAAATAGTACTATTTTAAACTATAGCATCCCCAGATGTTTACAGCGTTCTGTAAACATGTTTTCTTAGGACCTTAAAATACCTATAATATTATATTCTTTGACCAGTGTTCTTTGATGTTTGGAGAGTATCTATGCAACTAGCAATTCAAAATTCTAGGTTATGGTTCAATTTTAGCAGTGTTAGTGACTCATTTTTAGGTTTAAACGTTTTATTGTAATTAAATAAAGGAATTTTTGTCGGGGATGTTAGTGAATAATTATGACAGATCTGCATTGAGTGAAAATATAGTTTAAACAGTGTGCAACGAAGGAATGAGCCAATGCAAAATGCTGCAGCTAACCGAATTAACTATTATCTTTATTATTTAGGATTTTGTCCCATTTTTAAACGTCGAGCTAGAAATGTTTTATTGTCTTTTAGGCCTCTCTGAGCACGTGATTAAACATTTTGTCGTAGTCACAGTTAACTGTATTTCTGTATCTATGTTAACTGTAGAATACTGAGGTGTGATAAGTTATCACAGAATGAGGAACTACTAGCACATTATTGGTGAATTGTACGTGGATTCATTATATCGCATGTAACACATTTTGTATAAAACGTAAATAAGCGCGTGTTAGTTGAAATGTATATATTTTGCAGGTAATTAGGAATTAGCCATTAAAATGATATATAAGTACCGCGATAAAAACAAAATGCGCGTTATACAAGCTTATTGCGCTAATATTCCTATGTAACGTAAATAGAAGTAAATCTGGGAACAATTGACGGTAATTTTGCAACGCGGTGATAAAAAGTGATAGTTGTTGCTAATTAAAAATAAAAATAACCAGCATGAAAGTGAGCAGGAATGCTGTTTTATAAACAGACTTATAATTAATAGCCGTGCTTACAATGGTTGCTTGAATGGTTTTGATCTTGGAATAGTACTGGCCATTCATTTCACTTTTTATGGAGGTATCTAGATGGCCGTTGCTGGTAGGCAGAGTGCGAATGTTGATTTAGCCTCCCTGGTTCGTCCTTTCAATGCTTCAGAACCTTCGAAGTTGAAGTAGTTTTCTAACTGCTGTTACTTCCGTAAAAATTATAATATGAAACGTCACTTCCTCCTTTTCTCTTGTACATGCTTTTGCAATAATAATGACGCTCCCTCAAAACAGTTTTTAAACTTCTGGATCTTTTTGAAACATCCTGCAGATGAGATTACGTGTAGAATGCTTTTTCTTAATAAAACACCATGTATATAATTATTTTCTAAGGAATATTTGTGTACAGCACAAAATTCTGATCCTTAACATTCTCCTAACGTACAGGAATTATATCTGGAATCTAGGAATTTGCAGTGCCTCTGCTATGTCTACTTCAAGCTCAGATATCCGATAGTTTTGCGCAGTTCGCAACAGTATATCACCCGTACACTCACCTGCAGTATGTCAAAAAACCGCAGGCAGTGTTGCCGAGTGTGTGGAAAAATCCCATTGTGCCCGAGTTTTAGCCTTTGTTGGGATAAAGAAGATTTTTGTGTGGAATAATAATGATAATTGATTACAAAAATTATTGAAACATTTGATAAAACCAAACTTTTCTTCCATTGATCGAATTTGAAAAGAATGATAATATTCTGTGCAGAATTTAATTTAAAAAGTTTTTACTCTTGTTAAATTTTAATAAACTTGCCACTTAGAGTTTTGGTTTATGCAGGACGAAGAAATAATTTCCCTTAAAAGTGGCAAATTTAAATTAGTATAATAGTTCTATTAAAATATCAATTAACTTTTATTTTGACTTTTACGGTAAAGATACTTCTATTTCCAGATCTTTTTATTATTGTAAATGCCTTCAATAAACAATAAAGCTTGTAATATTTCACAAATCACCTCCAAAAGTGGGAGAATGTGTGAGAAACAGACCAAATGGGACACTATTTGATGTTCTGATATGCGAATTTTTCGTTACCTGCCTGGCAACAGTGACTCCAGGTTAATTTAATGCCTACCCGATAGCTTACTGCTTGGATAGCTTCCTGTCCGCTGATATGATGCCCGACATCGACAATATATGTAAACAGGAAGTATTTACTTTCAAAAATGCATTTATCAGTCGGTTGTAACACATTATCTCTCGTTCTGTTTAACAGTGGTTATGCAAAAGATTTTTGTATATGCATAGAGAAAATCGAGTGAATAGTATGCGTGCTTTCCTTTCACCTACACTGCAACTGTTTTAACATACACTGAGAAAACACGTCGAGTAAAATAGTCTGCTTGCTCTGACAGAAATAATACATATACATCGTGCTTCATTAAAAATTAGCAAACCATATATTTTGTATTATTAGTTTTTGAAGTACATGCGAGATGTATAATCTATAAAAAGAAATCATATTTCATGAGTTATATGATGTGATTTGATTTTGCATATTAACAATATACATGTAATATCACGAAATCCGTAAAAGATAAGTTACATGTATAATACATTTTTGAAAAGCTCAGGTCTTTCCAATGACGTAAAAATATACAGGGTGTTCCATAAAAAAAACAAAAGTTAAGCCTACATCTTAGAAATGCGATATGCAGTTGTCTCGAATAATGAAGAAAAAGAAGAGGGCAATTTTCACATAACCATGATGTACATAAAATAAAATTATTAAATGATTTTCAAGATCTGTTGATCCAATCACGATGATCCAATCATGGAAACACATGGCTTACTGCGATTTTTTTAAAAGCGATTATTCTGAACAGCCTTTAGGGATTTCTTAATTAAGATTAAAAATTTTGTCAGTTTTTAATGCAGATTTTATTTTAAAAAAGCTGAAAAGTTTGAAGTTTTTAAATTTCCCTTTCAGTTTAAATATAAGGATTAGGACACACTTCTAAAAAAAATTTTGCAGCATGCGATTTTAATGATTTTTTTATATATATTAGCCTTCTAGAAGTACTTGTTAAACCTATTACCATGATCTAGCAACTAATCCACAGTCTACTATGATTTTTTATGAGTTTATGAACTTAGGGTGCCCATACATGATCACACCGTGATATTGGAACGTGAGTGGGTGGCCGACTTTAGAACGAACTAAACTCACAAAATCTTTTCGTACATTGACGAAAATGTTTGTGACTTCTACAATCATAGAAGAATCAAAATTTTCCTTTTCTGTCACACAAGTTTACCCTTTATGCAACTGATACGTAATATATTATAAATTTTCATAATAATCATGAGCTGTTACTCTAGCTATTGCTGAAATATAACTTTCTCAAAACTACGAATCTTAATGATAGATCGTACTAGAAAGAAAATAGAAAGATTTTCTCTATCTCACGTCCTCATGCTCTGCTTAAAGTACCCATACACAGCCACACTACAACGTTGGAAAGTAAGCGAGTGGGCAACTTTAGCGCGACCAAAAACTTTCGTAAAAATATGTTCCCGCATGGATGAAAATGTGTGTCTTCTGCTAACACAGAAGACTAAACAAATACAGATTTCTCCCTGTTAAGCTTTATTGAGGGGGTTCGTTGTTATCTCTGAGCTACATTAATATCACTGACGTTTTCTCCGAGATCAAACTAAAAGGTCCATGACCCGGAACCATATAATTCGCCCTATTTGACCCGCTAGCGTACGTAAACATCGAAATGTGGGCAACATTTCGAAACATTTTAACGCGACGTTATCTCCGTTGACATATCGTTTCGCTTCATCGCTCATATAACTCATCCTCCAGCTTGATAACGGCTTAAAATTAGAATTGTGGCAAAGTACACACAATTAATTAGAATCTTGGTGTTTTAATTAAGATTAGGATGCAGTAAAATATTTCGTTATTCGTTACTGATAAGCGTTATCGTGGTATTCGATACAGCGCTAGCTAGCCTTGCTTTAATGAAGGGAACAGTTAAACTTTTCACTTGGACATAAAACTGACCTAACTCGGCACATGATAGAACCATAAAACAATTAATTTAACACCAACAGGTAAAGAATAAGAAAAGAATATTTAGTTCTCTTCGAAGAACGAATATCCAATGCGCGTGTTCTGTCCAATAAAACTTATTTGAAACCTTCTACGAACACAATTTCAAAATCTATGATGATAATTTGTCAGTTTTCATAACCTACATTTTTGTTTTGCGATATACAGGGTGTTCAGTAAAGAATGGACCAATATATGAACAAGTAGTCTTTAACAAGGTGTTTGCTTTTATTGATACATTTAACATAATGACAAGTTGCCAACATGGCTTTCGAGTAGAAAAATCTACCCAATCAGCAGTATGTAATTTTACGGAGCATATTTATAAATTGCTAGACTTTGCTGGAATTTTATTTGATTTGACACATGCATTTTTCATTCGTTGAGAGCAAGCTATACAACACTGGATTTAGAGGGATATTCTTAGAGTGGTTGATCCACTATCTTACTAATAAATCACTTTGTGGTAAAATAAATGATTGCACTTCAGAAACTAAAAATACTGACCTAGGGGTGCCTCAGGGATTCGTGCTGGGTCCACTGATATTTCTGTTATATATTAACGATCTGGCAAAACATGTAAACTCGTCATCATTAACTTCTCTTGTGGTCACGGCTCGGACCCCTGAAGAACTCAGTACCAGTTGTGAAAACTTTTTTGCTTTGTAAAATGGTGCGAATCTAACAATCTCATTGTTAACCTTAAAAAGACAAAAACTCTCTACTTTGCTCTTTTTGCGTACCTGAGGTTGTTATAGCTATGTTATAACAATTTCGTTTTACAATCTTCCGAAAGTACTAAGTTTTTGGGTGTGTATCTCGATGATCAATTAAAATGGTCTGAGCATGTGAATGTACTTAATAGAATACTCAACAAATCGTTTTACGCTATTCCTCGTGTTAAAAATACAATGCCCTTGTGTGCACTATTGAACGTTTACTACAGTTTAGTATACTGCCATATTTCTTATAATGTTATTTTGTAGGGTAATTCGGCCAGCAGTAACCGGATTTTTGTAGCGCAAAACGAATTATTAGAAATATATTTGGTATAGTCTTCGCGAAACGTGCAGGAACATATTCGTTAAATACAAAATATTAACATTTCCTTGCATATATATCTATAAAATACTCCTGCACGTTAGCGAAAATATTCACCACTTTATGTGGTGATCATTCTATTGCGTTGTGTTGGTTCTTTTGTTGTGGTGTATTTGTGATACAGTTTTAGTGAAATTTGAAACTTGTGTTAAATGTTTTGGAGTATTTCAAAATTTTTTACCATCATTGATTATGGAAAAATTCGTTCTTTTGCCCACTTCGCCTTCCGAAAATGATTGTACTTGTATATGTCAACAATGTAAAATATCATAAAACAGAGTAAAATCTCAGTCTTAGATCCTGAAAGATTTGAATTTTTGATTCAAGCTTTTAAACTAAAAAATAGCCCACACTTTACAAATTCAACTGTGAAAGAAATGTTATGAAACCGCATTCTATGGATAAATATTTAAAAATTCCACACGAAAAACATCTTAAAATTTATTACACTTTTTATCTGGCCAATTTTATTTTTTTATTGATAAGAAGTCCCCTGATATCAAGCTGTGTTTAATTAAGATAAATGAGGTGAGTGTACCTCTACAATTTCTATGTAGGATCATAAATTTTATCTTATTTATTGAGATTGTTTGCCTAAATTCGTATCGATGACTGGAGCAGCTATATTTTCAGCTTGAAATACACGTCCTAATGTTCGCATTTCTAACGACGTATTTTTGGTGAAACATCTTATAAAAGTCATAACTGACATCGGCAATACGGTAGTTGAAAAGTCAATTTCGTTGCTCTATTTGGAAGCCATATCTTTGAACACGTATTTTTTAAATAGCAGCAGTTAAATCAGTTATTTATAAATCTTTAACAGTTACCAGAGTCATATTTTGGTTTTAATTTTGACGAAAACTAATAAGCAAAAATCGGTGCAACGGTTGCTAGAGATAGTAAATCTCCTCTTTTGTTATAACACATAAGCTTGAAATATACTACTTAGCATCCTGAATCTTGACATCTTTATGGTATACCAAGAGCTTGTCTCGATAACGATACATCATAGGAGATAAGAGCTACGACTATTGCTATTGCTTACTAACATGACTGCCTTTTTTTGACCTAGTAAACAGATGGCAATGGGCAAATTGAACTGAGTACAACTCTGTTAACAGCCGTGTCATCCAAATTCTAATGGTACAATTACAATTGTAACAGTTTTTTTACACCGTATGAAGCAAACTGAAGACAGGAAGACAATAATTTAGACGCTATGGAGTAGTGTCAGTGCGACACCCTTAACGTATACCAAATGCTTGTTAACACTGGCGTGAAATTGCCAATCAACGTGTACCGTGTCATAGTATTGATACATCATAGAAGATAGGAGCTACAACTCGATGGTTACTAAAATGAGAATATAAGCAATTCAAACGTCTTGTTCTTTAGTGTTTGTGGAAGAGTTCATAATTCGTTTAAAAATATTATTCGAACCAATTTGCAATAAATAATTCTCCTTTTTATCATTTGTGTCGTCATTAATGACAAGTTATGAATGGAACCTAGTAAATAAACAAATGACTCTATTAAGAGTCGTGTCTCCTCAAACTAAAGATACAAATACAATTGTAACAGTTTTTAATACCGTATGAAGCAAAATGAAGACAGGAAGATTATTATTTAGACGCCATGGAGTAGTGACAGTGCAACACTCTTAACGTATATCAAATGCTTGTTAACACTGGCGTGAAGTTATACCAATCAACGTATACCATATCGTGGCCGTACATCACAGAAGATAGGAGCTGCGACTATCGTTATCGGTTACTAAAATGAAAAAATTCAAACGTCTTGTTCTTTAATGTTTGTAGAAGAGTTAATAATTCGTTTAAAAGTATTACAAATTGGGTTACTTCGAACCAATTTGCAATACGTAATTCTCCATTTTATCGTTTGTCTTTAGACAGTTGTGTTCTCAGTAACGACAAGTTATGAATGGTGCCCAGTAAATAAACATGATAAGGGGCCGATTGAACTGAATACAACTCTGTTAAGAGTCGTATCTCCCGGACTGTAACAGTTTTTAACACCGTATGAAGCAAAATGAAGACAGGAAGGCAATCACTTAGATGCCATGGAGTAGTGACAGTAGTGCAACGTTCAAAGTCGAATGCGGTATTTCCACATAAATATTACGAATCATTATGTACATTTATCTGGAAATATTCATGAGGGAGCGACAGCCAAAACCGCAGCAGATAATAAGGGAATATTTATCGTAAGACAACATCTGTCACGTTCGGTAATTCTTTGAGCAAATAATGAGACTCCTCGTATTGTGCCCGATGGAGAAAATGCATTTTAAAAGGCCGGTGTGTATATGAATGCGCAAGCGGCATACATATGGATCAGTTCCAAGTATGGCACATTTGTTATTATAAAATTAACATAATTAAATATTGGAGAACGTTGCTCTGTAAAAATTACGGATACGACATTTATGAACGGAAATACTGAAAATTTTCAGGAATTTCTTCATCGATATTTACACTGAGAAAATGAAATGTACGTTAAAATTCGAGACCAGTGTACTAGCTGAAAATGTGACCAAGAATGAAACCCAGAGTATCATAAATAAATATACAGAGTATATTTTAAATCCATGTTATACATTACAGGGAAAGGGGTGGTGTCTTGTAAATCCTAAACTTTTAATACACCAGGGACTTAAAGTTACTTATTTTTGATAAAACAAATTTTATACACACCATGAAATCGGCTTTACGCATTGCTATTTTATTAGTAAAATAATGTGATGTAAAACTTTGTAATAATGGAAAGTTGATGATTGATGAATATCATTTTAAATTATGATGAAGTGAAAATGCTTTAGCAGCACGATTTCCAGGTAAACATGTTCCAAATGCAGCTACTTTTACAACGGTGTGCAGTGTATCTCTACTTATCCCCCAGCATGCGTTCCTAATGTTTTAATTCTTCTAAATTATGACATTCTTATAAACCTCATTTTTCAGGGTACTCCATAAATAAAAATCCATTGGGGATAGATCCGGGGTTTTCGGAGGCCAATGAATAAAACCTTGTGTACCAATTCATCGGCCATTGTAATTTTCATTGAGGTATCTTTTTGCTTCTCTCACATTGTGTGCTGGTGCGCAATCCTGTTGAATCCACATATTTCTTCTAAGTTGTAATGGTACTTCTTCCAATAAAGTTGGTAACTGGTTCCTTAAAAATGTTAAATGACGCTCTCAGTTTAGTGCACTATTGTAAAAGTACGGACCAATTAGGTGTGTGCCTATAATACCACACCATACATTGATACCAAAATGTCCTTCATTTTCAACCTGATTAATTTCGTGAGGGTTTTCAGTTGCCCAATAGTGCATATTTTTCTGTTTTGAACTATAAGAAATGTTTAGTTCTCGGCTGGCATCTCGTATTGATTTTCTAGGATTATTATTGAAATATTCTTGAGCCACCACATTATTGTTGCAAACGAATTTAGTCTTTTCAATGTTTTTTTGGACTTTAAAAGCGTCTGTGTTCCGCCTTCGTGCTTGTTCCAATCTCAAGAACCTTCTATAATCTGGTACTTGGCGGTCAGGATATCTTTCACTGTAAACCCGTGCTGCCAATTTTGAATGTTTTCTAGCTTCTCCAAAAATTAAAAGCATATCTACCTTTTCATTATCACTATTCATCTTAGTTATCAGTAAATCTGCATATAAATAATTAAAACAACAACAACAATTGGCAGGTAAATTTTATCGATAAATATGAGTAACATAACATTTACAGTATTGATATTTCCATAACAACGTTGTCAAAATCATCAATCTATGTGATAGATACTTTGTTTAATTATTCTATACATATGGTCTTATAGCTTTTACACGAAAGATGATATAAAAAAAAAAGTGTTAATGAAAATCATTGACAAAAATGAGGACTTTTGTATTATGTAAATAATGAAAAATATTTCGATGACGTCACTGTCCATTTGATGTTAAATTTACCAAGATGGTATTTTATGGTAAACACTCACTACATCATACCATAAACACCCACGTTTGCGGTTTTTCGATTGCTCTTTCTGTTTTTACGTAATGGCGGCCAACCATCAGTTCTGGGTCACCCTGTACATTAAATTTTTTTAGGTAAGTTCAGAATCACCCTGTTTATTTAATAGAAAATTGAACGTCCCTATTCAACATCTTTTTGATAACTTGCATAAACTCAATAATGATACCATTTTGTAGAAAGGGGAAGGTGGCAATGAATGCAAAACGAATCGGAAAAAAATAAAATCCAATTGATCTTTCCTTGTATATCGGAAAAAAATAGTTTTCCTACTTCAAAACAAACTATACTCGTATATTGCATGTTTCTAATTCATTAAACCACTCACCTATTAACACGAAGGCGATAATAAATATACTTTTACTGATTTATAATACACCTACTAATTATCATACGGTAACGATCCTTTACAGAACTCCATAAGGAGTAAAATACCATACAGAAAAACAGAGTCGCCCAACAGTAACATTTATAGCGATTACTAGCAGGTCTTTTATTCATTCATTAACATCACTTACGTAAAGTCGTATAAAGGTAATAAAAACGCAATTAACACAAATGTAATTCTAGAAAAGCCTCAGCGAAAAAAATAACAGGGACGGACATTGAACATGTACGAGCTGAAACTTTGTAAACAATGCAATTAACTTGCTCTGCCGTGACCCTTGGCAATGCATTTGCCGGTGAGTACGGCGCAGTTTTATGTAGAAAATATACAGGGTGTCCGCAATACAAGTGCCGATACTAAAAAGGCAACAAAAAAACTCTCGAAGATGTCTAAAATGCATAGTTTTTATATAAATCCATTTAAAAAATAGAAATGCAACTGAAACAAAATGCAAAACTGTGTTAGCAAATTACAAACTAAGGTTAAGTAAAAGCTCCTGTAACGTCATTTGTTTTTTTTTGTATCAGACTAAGTATTGAAGTTTTCCAAAAAATCCTTAAAACCGTAACATACGACAACACTGTAATATATTACCTACAAGTATTATTAGTTATAGTATTTTTTGTGAAGTGGCTAGTGCGTCTCGTTTTTCTGCGCTTGCTTGATATTTGTGAGTATAAATAAACAAAAATGGCAATGTCCAACGCCTCAGCTACAGAAACACGTGAGGAATATGCTAACGATATTAATAATGTTCTTAAATGAGCGCGTTTTTCGCAAAAATGCATATTCCGATTTAAAAAGTTGTTGCGTCATTTAGTAATTTTAAAATAAAATTACTCATTGTATTTTTTCAGACTGCAAATTAAAAGTTTAAGAAAATCGTCAAATATTTCAAAAATTCTTACTTAAATAAAGTTATTCCCCTAACAAAGTGGAACGCATTCAAATAATCCTGTAAGAGTCCAAAAAAGGAGTTAATTTTAAAGGGTTTCGCTTAGTCTAATATTATGTTTTAAAAGATTTGCAACTGAACAATTTATAGTAACCATCATTAGCTGCATGACTTCTACAAAAAATGCCTATGTTCGAGAAAACCAAATGCTTAAAGAAACAAAAGCTACTTTAAATAGCTTAAATCTGAAGATTTAATTTATTTTACTATTATCTTGTTAATAGTTACTTCCTTATATTATCAAGTTACACTATACTTATATGAATAAGAATTTCCATTTTTTGAATGGAAATCAACAAAGATTATTATTTTTAATCATTCAATTACAAGATTAGTTCTGTAGAAGGTGAGTACACTTGAAAATGTCGTAAAATTGAAATGTCATAAATTACAAGCTAATTTGTAATTTACATGAAATATTACCCGTAAAATTGCGTTTCCATAAATTACAGGTAATTTAACATCACTAACAGAAGTACATTAAATGTGTTATAATATCACATTTATTTTTAAACAAGGTGTAAAGTGACGAAGAGAAAAAATATTTAATAAGTTTAGTTACAGTTGACTAAGGCCTGTTTTCTTGATTTTTTTTTAATACCTTAACATTTTTATAAAGATTAGTAATATTTAAAAATTATACATTTAAGCTCCCCATACAAATTGCGCAAGCTGGCGTTGAACAACAGATTGTTGTGTAAATAAGGCCACCCATACACTATACGCAACCGTGTGCAAACTCCAGTTACTGTTGTCGTGTACTTGCGAAAACATGGCCCCTGACAAAGCAGCCTACTTAGCTGTTGATGTTTCATCGGATGTTGGTGTCAAATAAAGAAAAGGAGAGAGTCTGGATGAAAGAGTGTTTGAAGAGACCTCTCTTTAGCGCAAATCTCAAAAATTTTCAGTTGGGTACCTATACATCACTACACTATAAAAATGACCTCTAAATGGACCCTCTGTTATTTAAAAAATTGGCCATTTTAAAAACGCCACGTCGTGAAAATAAACGCCAGTTATTGCACAATATATGACCACGAAGAACATATGAGGTAATAGTTCCTTTATAAACTTTTTAATTTTCATGCTTAAAATTCAAGAGGATAGAGAAAATTCGCAACTAATTTTCATTGAAGTCTAGTCTAGACCTGAAGAAACAATAAGAACTAATTAGTTAATGAAAACTCTTTATTTACATTCGTTTTACAAATTTCCGTAAATTTATGCAATCTGGCAACACTGACTCGTCCTTTGGATAGGTAACGCTAGGTTGATAGCTGTCAAACCACGACATTTTAGCTAGGGCCGTACTAAGATTTATTATTGCACTACAAAATCAAAGTTCAATTTTCTTAGTAAAACGTGAAAATATGATTTTTAGATATAAGATTTTTTTATTCCGACTATTCTCAGGAGTCTGCATTTTATTTTTTCTGCATTAAAAGCACCACTCATGTATACAGAGTATCCCATAATAAGTGTGCAATACTTTAGCAGCGCAGTAGATTCTAGATCAAAGATAAGATTTTTTTCTATAAATAGGGGTCGAAAGGGAACTATGTCCCCCTGAAAAGGGTCTGAAACTAAAATTTTTGCTTTTACTTTACGATGTATTGGATATTAACGTCGCCGTATTTCTCGCCGTAACATGATCAAATTTGTGTTTTTGATATACAGAAATCTCTGTTTTGTTTATCCACTTTTACTATTTAAATTCTGCTCAAATAATATAATAACTTTTAAAATGTATTTGTATGACACACATTATTTTGCTATGCTAACCCCACATTTTAATCATTATTTCCACATACTTATTAAACAAATGTGAACAATCTTATATGCAGGACTATGTAAGTTTATGTTATAACAATATTTACTTCTACAGCAGAATTTAAAAAAAAATGTATTTTGAAAGATTTCTGTACCTAAAAATGTGTTGGTTAGACAGTATATTGTTGTATATTCGTTTTGCTTCGGTACCTTTGAATATTCGCAGGTGGCATGACATAACATTCCTGTTATTTGCTAAACTCTATATTATTCACTTAAGAAAAATCTAAAGAAAAAATGCAGAATTTTAATAATCACGAGCTAGCCGACATTCAATTTGTGTATGGATTTTGTAATGAGTTTAATAAACCGTCAAATTAATTCAAGTAAACAAACGTTTGTTTTCATGACCTGCCTACCTATTCACATATTTTTTCCCATTCCTTAGATTATGCAATAAAACCTTAAAATCGATTTTTCTTGAAAACGAAGCATTTTATCGAAGTAAATCAAGAGTACATACTTTTATAAGAAAGTCATATCTATCATAGTTTGATGTTTGTTTGAAAATATTGACGTGAAAAAATTGGGGGCGCACTTTACCCGCAAGCCCACATACCAAAATTCATTATATGTTCGACGTTACGACTCGTTTTGGAAATATTTTGAAAAACATTGTCTCTTGAGGCACAACCCCCTTTGGAAGCATTTGCCGGTCTCTATTTATAGAAAAAAAATCTTATCTTTGATCTAGAACCTACTGCTAAAGTATTGCACACTAAATATGAGATACCCTGTATAGTTTCAGTACTTTCATGTGAAGAATAATTAATTTCATTGATATTTTGTATAAGGTATTGAAACTGATACCTATTAAGTTTTTTACACAGTTGTGTAAAATCTTAATACATTCACAAAAGCGTAAATATCTTGTAGATATTTATTTATTACATTGTATGGGTACTTTCTATACACATCCGTTTTAATTTCCAAAATTTTAATAGCATTTAATTCGAGCCGTGATTGAAACTGTACCTACAACACCGGAAAACTTCCAAATTAAAAAACTCCTCTACACAACCAAGCTAGAGATTGTATCTATCACACGTGACCGGTATTATGCAGCCGTCAACTGTTGAATATAAATAAAACCGACAACCACTAGATCTCCAAACCCAATCGTAAATGCGGACGTCAGTCAACCCACTGTCTACCTCAAAAGTCAAAACGTGATCGCAGTTTAGTGTTTGTTTAACAATTTCGAAAGGATGTTTTGGGATATGGCTGTGCCAGAATCCACCAACTAGTGCCTCGAATATAAAAACAAGGAAGTCGAAATGTAAAATTCGTAGTTCCGGATAATGTTTGAATGACCTAAAAAACAAATTTATACAGAGCATCCAGAAAGTAATGGTTAAAAAGGATAAGATATACAGGGGCTAGATCCTAGTCCAACGGCGTTGCCAAATTTGACATTTTTCATTCTCAATTTGATTCCTTTATTAATTTGCTACAAAAAAACTATACCTTGTTTTATTCGATATGTTGCACCATTTTGCACATAAACGCTTATTTAATTATGCATGAATAATAATTTATTAATAATGAAATTAGTTTCCAGGCAAAAAAATAAAAATAAAATGAATAATACCAAGAAACATGTTCAATATGAACACCTAGACATTTTCTAAAATCTAAATACATACCTCCATTGCACATGAAACAACATGTTGGAGATCATTTTTATTAAGTTTGTAACAACTTCAAGTTATATCACAAATCGTCAAGCAAAATCTGTGGTTTTTGCATTGATGCAAAAATATCGGAAAAATGTATCACTTTGATAATTGTTTTTATATTTTTCATTAGTTTTTTACTTACTTGTGGTGATTTTTATGCACAACGTCAGCTTCTGTCATTCTGAATTTCATTCTATGTGACGTATTAATTCATCATAGGTATAAAATTTTAATATAACAGGTCAGATATCTCTATACAATAATCTACCCCCCCCCCCCCTTCGGTATTTACTGGCATATTCATTTGTATAATATGTTTGGGCATTGTACATAGATTATTTTAATTAAATTTCTGTCCGTAATGTTTGTAGATAATTTAATGTGAAAAATACATTTTTGGGAAGGGAAAGAAAACAACCTCCTAATCCTTCCTAATCCCAAGCAGGTAAATGTTTACCTTAGGATTGCCCTATTTACCTAAAACATGAATTAAATTATGAAATTAGATATGATTATAACCCCTTGTATTATGTTATTAAAGAATATGAATTTGGAGAAAGTAATAGAATTTATTTGCAGATAATAATAGGTATTATACTTGTAGAAGGTCTCCCACCGGGAACTGCGTCAATTGTTATCTGGGAAAAATTTGAAAATCTGGCAACATGACAAAGTTTCTGGAGCGAATACAACTAAAGTGTGTTTTTTTTGCGACAAACCGTATTCATCGACTGTTTCAAAACATATTCAATGGTGACGTCACTAATGTATTGCACCAAGAAAATGTATAGTTTCAAAACGTAACGTCATCAAATATTTGTTTCTCTTTCCTCACACTTTTTAATTATTGTTTACACTTTTTATACTGTATTAGAAAGGTATTTTAAGCTAATATAAATCAAATCTCCTACAATTCCTATCAATGAAGTCATATGTATGTTCTCTGATACCAAACATCTAGGTATGCTAATGAACAATTCCACAGACAAAGCTCTATTCAATAATTATCTAAAGAAAATAATCTAAATTTACTGAACTGCTTGAAACACTCTATAAATATATATCTTTCACTTTTGGCAGAGGGAACACGACAATTCAAACCACAATAGATGAGATCCGACCTATCTCTGCATTTTTAGGATTGCTTCTTCAGGTGGCCTCCCTTAAATTGAGTCAAACATCTAACTACAAAAATTATTATAAAAATTAAAATTATTTGAAGTTAAATATCGACAATGACAAAAGTGACAGCCTATCAGGTTGGGGCTTTTGTCCACTGAGTAGTTAGTTTCACACATTATTAATACCTAAAAATATATAAAAATATTGTTTACACTATTGTCTGCACTACATGTGGATTAAAATAGAACGATTATTAGTGGTAGAAATTATTAACAATACCTATTTCTGCATGTTTTTGTACATATATTTTGAAAATGTGTGATTTTGCAACAAAAATATAGAAATTGATTTTAGCAACTGCAAACCAAAAACAAATATCTAACATGTTTATATGAGTGACAGGTTTATGATATTTAGATAGAAAAGTAATTGGATTATGCTTTTGGATTATGTAATTCAGGATGTCTAAAAATACGTTTAAATTTGCAGAGGTACATACAATGGTCCACAACCAACTCCTTTTTAAATAAACAAGAATAAGAAGTATCAAAATAACAACCATTTTAAATATTAATCTAAAAATTTAAATCACGCCGATTTTCAAATCTCTACTTTTTAGGCAACTGCTGCATAGACCAATAGCAAAGCATCTAAGAGAGCCACTTTGGTTGATTTTATTGGTTAAATCATTGAAATAATCCCTTCAACCCTAATAAAAAAGTATAGAAATATTTGTTATAAAAAGATTTGTTTTTCTTCTGCACAATAATTGTAGAAAGGCACGGTTAAATTAAAATATATTAAAAAATTAATTATCACAAATATTGTAGCACTTGGTACATAGTTATGTTTGTTTCAATCGACTAAAAATCAAGTATTCTATCACCTCCTAAAGTTGCTAAAAACTCTTGTTGTGTTCGCTAGTTTGCCATGTTGCCAAAGTTTTTCGGAGCCGTATTTTCCCAGATGACGATAGAGGCAGTTCCTGGTGGGACACCCTGTATAATAGAGATAGTTTAAAAAACCAACTTGTCACATTGCATTTATAGTTCGACGGTGACAGATAAAATTATTACAAGTAGGTACCTTTCTACGACCAGTTTCAGTCTTATATTTTTTACGAAAAAATGGAATCGCAAACGAAACTGAAATAGTTCGTACAGCCTATGTACGAATACCCAATTACTGGCCTACTGAGACATAAAAAAGAAACATTTCAAATTCACAAAATCCCAGGATAATTGAAGCTTGGCGTTCGGTCTGGTGTTGGCACACGTGACCATAACTACTACCAGTACTACCACATTGTGCGGAGCGTAAATGTAAATAAAACGGACAGTTTTTATTGTTTTTTTAAGACACGAAACGGACGTCACGCTGCCCACAACCTCTCCAAACGCGCTCCCAATTATTCAACGTTTATTTCATTTAATAATGGTTTTGAAGAGCGGAGTGCAGTACCAAATGTTACAAGATTCACTTTCTTCGGCGCAAGACCTCGCTTATCTCTCTCATCGGACCGTCGGGACATAATCGGACGAATAACGTCTTCCATAAGGTCGAAAATCTTCGGGCAACGGGCGGATGTCGTCGTTAATTTAAACAATGTAATATTCGATTCTTAAGGAGAAACAACTTTAGACTCAACTTGAATTCGTACGAGTTGTCGCGACGTTGCCACGTCTCACTCGGCCATCCCCAACTCTACCGCAGAAAATACGAGCATGCTTTGACGAGGAATAACAAATTGGCGGCATGGATTTTAGAATCCATAAAATCGTTCAAAACTATACTTTTTACTCATCAACACTTAACAATTCTGTCCCAGCTTCACTATTAATATTTATCGAATTTGTTAGCTGCAAATCCAATCGACTATGCATGCTTTGGTAAACAACTTTTATGCGCAGCATAATGATTCCGATAGCAATATCAATTGAAAAGTACTGATTATAATGGTGTGCACACAAAGATAATGAAAAACAATACGTTTTAAAATTGAATTGTTAAATTCTCGATACACTTGCCATTGTTATTTTTATTTTAAAAAATCAAAGATATTTAAAAGTATCAAGTATGCCATCGCTATCTTATATAAAATAATAGAAATGGATTACTTCAAGCAAAATATCTAAGTAAGATTATAAGTAGGCGTTTATCAAATTTTGTTTGTTTGTGCCGTCAGTAAATTTTGTGAAAGTGTACGTATTAATAACTTATTTTTGAAGCAGCGTATAACCGTAGAGGATGTGGTATTATTAAAATGGAATCAAGAAATCCAACTTTTTATATCGCTCTCAAGGTAGATGGAGTCATTACAAACAGAATGCAGATTACCGAGAGCCTCACCTCAGCAAATTGATATTCGCTCGGACAACGGAATTAATTAACTTGCCGCAAAAAATTATGAAGCAAAAATCTCGAATAATCTGCTAAAAAAATGTTTAGTCAGCGGCAACTCATAAGCATAAGCAATTTTCAGGTTCACATCTTCCACACTGTTATTTTCATCCAGATCTAGATTGGTTCTCGCCAAGATTAAACTTCCAATTGAAAGCTCAAAATATCCGGTATTACATAAACATCTACTATATCGTGTCAACAAACTATTGAATTATTTCAGCTATACTATTTTTCATAGTGATACACGTTTTAAATTATTTTGTGTAGAGCAACTATTTTTAAATAACCGAAGAACAGACATAAATAATGAACCATAAGATATAAAATGTTAGTAAATACCCCCGAAATTAGTTCTAATTCAACAATTTACCGTCCAAGTATACGCGAACAAATTGAAGGTCAAGGCTATGCCGTTAAATAAATCGCTGCTGAAAATATACGGATAATTTATTCATAAATGGTTTTTTGTCTCTACGTCTGACAAAAGCCCGGCGACTTGGCAACGTCGCCGTCATACCACTACTACTCCCGCGGTGACGTTTTCCGATTAGCGTCCCCCCACCAAGAGTCCACTGGGGTGGGACGGGACGCTAGAGTACAGAGTTTGTAAAAGAGAAAACGTCCAGTCACAGAGAGTACGCGGAAGAGAAGAGACACGCGATTGCTGCGTCGTGGAACAGCGCACTTTTCGTGTAAATATCAAAAAGCGAGTCTTCCAGTTCTAGCAGAATCGGTGTGTTGGTGTTTGAGTAAATATTTATAAGTGTGGTGCTCCATTAGGAATATGTCTACAGCGATAATGTCCCAGAATGCCATGTACGAGTTCGGAGATAACTTGATCAAGGTAAATAAAAACAAAGCCCGTTTTTCGAGGCAGACCCACCTCTGCGGCGGTATTGGTATTCGTGCGGAGATTGTTGCTGCGTTTTTTCGACGCGTACGGGGAACAGGTCCAAGTTTTACCTGCTACTAAATTGTGGCCGACCGGGCACTACGCTAGGCGGCAGGTTGTATTTACTTGCCCACTCTCAAGGCCTCATCCCGCTTGCAAAACCGGCTCTCGGACTACCAAAAGCGGTTGAAAATAAGTTATGTGAGTGCTGCGAGCCAGCCAGCAGCTCTTATCACTCGATGGGACTTGCTTATCGTTATTAAAAGAACATGGACGTAGGCGAAGCGGTTTAGGGTACGGTTTTTGTCGATGTTTTTTCCCCCCCGCTGTCGATGTCGAGGTTACTACTTGTAGCGTCCAAAAAGTAAATAAATTGGCGTTCAAAATATAAAACAATGAATATTAATAAACTGGTTGGATAAGAATTGATATACCAATCACTAATAACTAATATATTTATTAGTTTGTCGATCAGTTATAATTTTAAAATCTAATAATACGTTCAGGTATCTGTTTGATTAGATATTTAGGTACTCGAAATTCATTTAGGTAAAAGCTTCATAGGTTAGATTAGTTTTGTCCTAAATTGTTACTTATTACGTTTGTGCACTACCTAATTTAGTTTGAAATTATTGAAAAATCGTTAAAACCTCGTAATTATTACAACTAGTTATGAAGAAATAATTAGAAAGGGTAACGAAATACAACGATCAGAACTTTCTATTCTCGCAGAATCAACAGGTCCTTCATCTCTTGGGCAACCGCGATTGCCTGTTTCTAAATTTTGTAGTAAACAAACCAAAACACCTACTTACCGAATTTATAGAAAGAAACCAAAATATTTGGGAAAGTGAGTCATTTTTCAGGAACTGACAGTAATGTAAACTTTAAAACAGTTTAAAGAAACATCCTGGTATTGATACGATGCAGAATGGAAAACAAGTTTGTGAGTAGATGGAAATGCATATTTCAGATGTTTATGACGCTACACGTGGATTTTTTCGTACCTAACAACGAATGATAATAGTACATTGAAATGACTACTTTTAGTAGAATTACTTTCTTTACATTTATTATTCACTCATACGTCTTTAGTGACTACATGTGTTGAAAGGTTGTCGGTATGGAAAATAACGTGGTCCACATCTAGTTCCCGTGGTTATAGCCATCTTCGATCGCCAGATAGCTGTTAGCATCAAAATCGCAGCCTGGCACCAGTGAAAGTGAGTAGAAACTTCACTTTTAAAAATTCCCCGGGACCCACGAAATTCCGTAAACAAACTGTATAGAAAGTGACGCTAGTAGGCATGGCTGGGCGCTCGATGCGGTCACGTGGTTGAAAAATCGAGCGTTTGTTTTGATCCGAGATGGAGAAAAGAGAAAAGTGTACTCCCACTGGTAGCTTTCTCACCAAACGGCTCGGTGTTTGTCACTGTTGCGAGAAAGTAGGCTTTGGGAACGATAACTTTTACCGATTGTGTATATATTTTTGTCCTGGCAAGAGATGAAAGTGCAGGATGCTGTTCCGGGGTGGTAAGGACAATCGGTACCATTTGTATGTCCCGTTTATGAATATAACTTAACCTTCGTTGGCTTCGTTGTAATGTATGAATATTCAGCCGTAAATAAAAATCTCTAAAACTGGGTATATACGTGCTTACTTGGCAATGCTGGATATTTTGCTGAAGTTCGATTGTTTTATCAAAAATTATATTTTTTATATAAATAAAGGTTCTTATGAAACTTTAGCGTGGTAAAAAAATCTCTAAAATTAGGTAAAAACACGCATACTTGGCAACGCTGCATGTTCTGCTTAAGCTCGATTATTTTATCAAAATTTATAGTTTTATATAAAGGTGCTTATGAAAATTTAGCGACAAAAAAAATCTCTAAAATTAGGTAGAAATATGCATACTTGGCAACGCTGGATATTTTACTTAAGCTCAATTATTTTACTAAAATTAATATTTTAAAGTAAAGATGTTTACGAAAATTCAGCAGCATAAACAAAAAATCTCGTAAACTTTTAAAAAACGAGCATACTTTGCAACGCTCGAGATTTTGCTTAAGCTAGGTTGTATTACAAAAATTTATAATTTTATATAAAAGTGTAACGAAAAACAGCAGAGTAAATAAAAAATCTGTACAACTCGATAAACAAACATGTATACTTGATAAGGTTGTATATTATACTTCAGCTCAATTTCCAAAATTTGTTGTTTTATATAAATTATTTTAATGTTATTCTTTGCTTACAAATCGAAAGTATTTATAATTTTGTAGAACTGTTGAAAACATAAAAATTGAATAGGAAAACATTACTTCCTACTGTCATATCTTTATATATAAAAAAATTATTAAAATATTAGATAATCAGAAACATTGTTTTTAATTACAAATACCAACTAGCTGGTATTTTGCCACTCCTAAATAATTTAACTTTCACAACAAAAGCAAAGTTCGTGTTATAAGGATTATAAATTGACAAGCTAGAAGCACAGGTGAAAACACAATTAAAATAACACTTACACTGAAAATCGAATTAAAAATGAAATTGCAAAGGACAAAATGAACTACATGTACCTGTGAGTATTAAATGTATTTTTTTCTGTAACCCTTTGGTAATGATATTTTTTATAATTTTTTAAAACTTATCTCTTACATCAAAAAATTTTATATGTATTTTAAAGAGTACCCTGCTTCTATAATGTTTAAGTGTTAAAAGTAAAATAGAAGCAAACCAACACCAATACTTACAAAACAAGCTTTTATGATTTACATATTATTAAATGGTTAGTAAATTACATATACATTTTATCTACGTTGTAACCAGTTTCAGACAGCTAATAACATTTCATGAACTTGCGCTGCAAAATTACTTGGTATAGTCTTTCCAAAGTTAGTTAGCGCATAAAAAACTATTGAAACAGATTTAAAATAGGTTTAAGTCATTGTCTATCATTTTGAGAATATTATTTGATGGAAATATGTATTCTCTAAATGTTCTTTAAAATAGTAAATAGTATAAACATATTGATCCTAAATTAAAAACGTGTTTATACACATACATTAGTAGATAACTGGAAGCGTAACTTATTCTCGTCAAGAGTTTTGCGCATTCAGAAAAACATATTTATGCCCATTATATTGGCACACTGCTTGATAACTGAATATGTACGTTTCCTGAACTTTGGAAAAAAAACTTTAACTTAATCTAGTGAGCATCATACCATAACTTAAAAAATATTTTTTATTTTCCGTTGTGAATGTCTAACGTTCTTGTTTTTTGTTTCAGAATGGCATCTCAAACTCGGAGGTGGCCGCGCCAGGAGCCCACCTGGCCGTCGGGTCGACGACGGTCCGACTCACGTTGTCACGGATGGCGTCCACTCCGGCCACGGCGGCGAGCTCCAACCAGCTGGCTATGATCCTCGGCAACTTAACGCAGCAACACCGACGTTTAGAGCGCACCCAGTCGGCGCCCGCCCCTGCGGTAGCCGCCCCCGCTGCCGCCGTCGCCGCCACCACGGTCAACACGTCGCGCTACAAGACGGAGCTGTGCCGCCCCTTCGAGGAGTTCGGCGTTTGCAAGTACGGCGACAAGTGTCAGTTCGCGCACGGCATCAACGAGCTACGCAGTCTCGCCAGGCACCCCAAGTACAAGACGGAGCTGTGTCGCACCTACCACACGGTAAGCGAAACGTTAAATGGAAATTCCCTAGGTCTAGGGAAAATTTTGCTAAATACGGCAACATGGCAAACGGAAAAGAATTTATAGAAATAGAATTAATTACTTACATTCCATATCTTTGCCAGAATAGAATTCCCTAGATCTAAAGAAAAATCCATGATATGCGGCAACATGCCCTAAACAAAATTTCTGAAGGAGATAAATTTGTTATTGCGTTGACAATAAAGCGGTAAATAATTACAGTCACGGCAACAATTCACAGAACTTAGTCATACGAACAAATGAATAATTCATTATATTTTCATCAAAATATCTAAGAAACTGCAGGTGAGAGTAATAAAACTATATACTACACTAAATATTTACATTATATATTGCACTAAAATTATTGTTTTTAACGCGAGAAAATTGTATTGACAATAAAAACAATTGCCTAACGTCACATTCAAAATATACTTACATTAGGTGTAATAAGTTGGTTTATCCGAAATCGCGTTGTATTCAGTAAATTAAAATTCCCTATGGCTAAGGAAAATAGTTCAAAGTCTGGCAACATACCAAACATTTATAAATAGTTTACGATTTAAATTTATTTACCTATTTATTACCTACGGGTTAAACTCATTTACAAGACGAGATAAAATATAAAACATGCATAAAATAATAAATAGACTAATAAACAAGATAGAAAATACACACAAAATAATTGCTATGACACTTTTTTAAACAAATTAATGAAAATGAAAATAATGTTACTGGATTGTGTCCCTAAATCTAAGAATATATACGCGATGTACGGCAACATGTCAACTTATGACCTAGAATGCAAAAACGAAGGTTTTTGCTGGTAGCTTTCTGTGTAATAAAGTCATAAACTAATAAAATGTCAAAATATACTGCATCAAATGTGATGTACAAGTTGTCATTAACAGAAATTAAAATAGTTTTACTTGTTTAAAATTCCCTAGATTTGCTTAAAATTGCGCAAAGTGCGGCAACGCGTGACTTCAATCAAAATATACCAAATAAAATGTACTTTCTTAAATTATAACGACTTTTTCTTGTTACAGGTGGGCTTCTGTCCCTACGGGCCACGTTGCCACTTCGTGCATAACCAGGACGAAGTGGCCATCCAGAAAGCGGCGCCCCAGGTGTCCGCCCTGTTGAACGCCCGCACAACGGCCGTAGTGGCCTCCAGGCCACGACCGGCGGCGTTGAGCCCGTCCCTGTCCTTAGACAGCCCCAGCCCCCCGTGCAGCCTCAGCCAGTCACCCACCTCCTCCATGGGCTCGTTCTTCAGCAGCGAACCCGAGCTACACTCCCCCGGGGTGGAGGACCAGCGCCTGCCCGTTTTCAATAGACTAATAGACACGGCGCAGCTGTTGTCCTTCAGCGACTTGATGCTGTAGTGCAAGTTTTATTGCTTTTTTACAACGGGGGTGGAGTGGGAGCTCTGGGGTTCTCGCCGCGTCGAAGAAGGCGGCCAGGTGCACGATAAGACTGTTTCGGAGTGTGGAGTTCGACTTGCTTCTTCCAAAATTCGCTACACTGAGAAAAGGCGATTCGTAGGCAAAATTCAACCATCGCAATCTGCACTAACCTGCAGTAAATTTTAGGTGTATACAAATCGTACTGTTTCAATTAAATTAAGTAGGTAGATTATTTATTTATTGCAGAGTATATTTTCGGGGTCCTTCTGGGTGTAGAAATTTCTTTCCTTTTCTTAAAAGGCATTTGTAGCTGTAGTTAGGACTTCGGTGTTATCCATAATATTTCCTATGGAGCATTGCTAGAAAGTAGTAATGTTGTCTCTCCTCGACTGACTATATATATAAGTGTAAATCCGCAAGTTGATTCGTTGGTACTGCGCCATTTTTCGGGGCGCGCGAAAAACGAGGGTTCCCAGTCTACCACTTACACTCAGACTTTATATTTAATTACAGTGTCTTATTTATATTACAAATAAATATCTCGCCAGAATGGCGGCGTGATTTTGATATTGTGTGATTTTTAAATATATTATTAAATTTATAAGAAGCGTGTTTTATACGAATGTTGATAAAATGTGAATGTGCAAGTTAGGTTAAGTTAAATTCATCGGTCTCGATTTTCCTAACATTCCGTGATCGAAGTTTATTTATTATTTTTTATTATGCTTTCTCATTTTGTTTTCCTTTGTGTGCCTATACAAGCGACCGATGAGAGGATAAGATTTTTTTTTGTTATTTAAATCATTATTTAATTTGTGTGTTTCTCATCAACACGTTTATGTTATGTAGTTATTTTATTATTATAATTTATATGTAACTTATTATTTATATATCGCAATATTTAGAGACGATCGTGCTCATGTCAGTCGGCCCGTTTGTAGCTGACTGGCCGGGAGTTCCGCAATACCTGTATATTATTTATATATTGTAGCTAATGTATCTTTGTATCATTATCAATAAATTATATTTTGTTCTGTAAACCTGTGTTTCGTTCCGATCCACTGGGCAGGCCTCGGCCGCTCCCAAAACCACCGGCTGCGCGCCGACCGCGCCGTTGCCAAACTTCACCTTTCCCTAAATCTACAGAAATCACGATTGTCACCTGACTGGATCAGGAATTGACGATAACCAACCAGGTCGACAGAGAGCATTTCCAGATTTGAAGATTTCTGGACTAATTCAGGGTTCTCAGCGTCAGGGAAAACCTGAAAATCCTGGAAATGTCGGGGAATTAGAACTTTGTCAGGGAAAGTGCCAATAATTGTCAAAAATCAGGGAATTTCTATTGTCAGGGAAAATATCTGAATGCTACTCATGCCGTGTCTAAATTTTTTATTTAATGAACGCACCCAGTTGCCTTTTTTGATTATTGTTTATACAATTATATTTATAACAAAGCTACACTAGATTTGGATTAAAATAGAACGTTTATTAGAGGTAGAAATTATAACAACTTGTTCATGTTTTTGTACATGTATTTGGAAAATGTGTGAGATCTGCAACAAAAACATGGATTGATTTTAGCAACTGCAAACCAAAAACAAATAATTACCTACATATTCGTGTGAGTGACAGGTTTAATGAAATTTGGAGAGAAAAGTAATTGGATTATGCTTTTGTAATGTAATTTAAGATGTCTAAGAATACGTCAAAATTTGTAGAGGTACATACAATAATCCACAACCAATTCCTTTTTAAATAAACAAGATAAGAAATATAAAAGTATCAACCATTTTAAATATAAAATCTGAAAATTTAAATCACACCGATTTTGAAACCTCTAGCAACTGCTGCATAGACCTTAGCAAAGCATCTAAAGAGTTCAAACAGGGCTCAGTGGACGTTGTAAACACGGTTTAAAAGCGACCTGTGTGACGTTACTGTTTCGATGCAAAAATATAGTGTTTTGAACCGATTTGAATACATTTAATGACAAAAAAACAGCATTAGCTATACAAAAAACAGCGCTAGCTCAGTAGTAAAATCTATTTTTATTGGTTTTTGTTGTGTTTGTTTATACATATTTCTATTAGTTCTCGTAAATATATATTATATACATATTTCTATTAGATTTCTTAAATATTAATATTTGTTAATATTTAACATAGTACAATGTTTTCTACTGTTTAAGAAAGGTAGATATTGTGGTTGTAATTCAACGCTGGTTGGGGCTTTAGCCCACAGAGTGAATTAGTTTCACACAATATTGTTAATACCTGAAAATATATAAAAATAGTACAATGTGTTGCAATGACTGAAATAAATATTTCTAATAAAATTAAATATCCATCTCACTTATTTGTCATCGAATAATCTCATTTATGCCTTATCATTTGACTTGTTTTTACTTTGGTTTAAGTTTTAAAAAATAGATATTGTCACGGAATTTGCCCCACTCACATCCCACAATCGACGAATGTGGTATCGCGAAACACGAAATTGCCCCGATCGCCCCTACGCCATTCTGGTAAACAAACAACATGCCGTGAATCGAGAGGGGACTGGAAAAATCGGGAATCGACGAGAATCATTCGAGTCTTACGAGAAAATGGATCTAGAGATACTGGAATATACCTGGAATATTCGTTGGGTCTATAAAAGAAGAATAAACGGCCGAGTTAGTTAGTCTTGTATTACAGTCTGAATTGAAGTGCTCAGTTGGAGATTCATGTCAGGAAAAACCTGGAAATGTCTGGGAATTTGGTTCTGAAATATTGCTGAGAACCCTGTAGCAGCAAGGATTATTAACTAAAACATCTTTGGATAATTGGTAAATATTTCACATTAAAATTTATGTATTGTTTCGAACACCTTTCTCTAAATTAACGAAATTTTAACTACAGAAAAAATCTGGGAAATTTAAAACAAATTATTGTGGCATAAAATAAATATTATTTCGTGGAAAGTTATTCTACTTGTTAAAATTGCTTCACGAAAATTATTAATGAGGATCATTTTTTTTCCATTTTTATACCGCATTGATAACGGTGGTTGCGTTACAAATCGTGGAAAACCTGGAAATGTGTACATTTTATTGAGAAACTACTAAGAATAATGATTAAAAGGGGAAATTTAAAAAAACTGTATCTCAACGACATACAATTAGCTAAATCATAGTTTCATAACCGATTTATTTCATTTCCGGCAAAAACATTAGAAATAAATTGTTTACAACATAAAAAATATAAACTATGCTACCGAACAACTTTTTCAAGGTTAGATCTGATTAATATTTTTAGTGCTGTCGTGATATTTAGATAAAAAGTTTTTGCTGCACGCAATATCACCAGAAAAAAAAAGATACATGTAAATAATATTAAATAGATACTGCAGGTAGGTATAATGAGAAAGTCCTCAAGTTTGAAACACATTCTAACATTTTGAGTCTGCTGAATTTGTCACGACAATGCACTATAATTTCAATTATGAATTTCGTGAGTAACTCTGCAATTTTAGTTATCATGTATTTTATCAGTATACCAACGATTTTTTTTCAAGGTTAGGTCTAATTGCAAATTCTACTAAACAAAACTAAGCAGTGAAACTGCCATGGCTTCTGTTGCAGATGCTTAAAATATAGAAATACGGTCTATTATATCATTTATTAGTTCACATCTACTGTGTTTTATAAAGCATATACAGGATGTTTCCTAATTGCGTACAGAAAATCCAGGGGCGTATTTTATTGTTAAAATTAAGATAATGTTAAATAATCATAAGATCTCAAGATTGTTAAAAAAAATCAATTTAAAACTCATCGCTTCTAAACCCTTTAAAATATTCTTGGCAAATTTAGCGTAATTTTGTGGTGTGTTGGTAGGTATAAAATACAAAATTTGCAGATTGCGTAAAGGACCAGTGGCGTACTCCTATTAAAAAATCAAATTTGTCTCTAAACGGCTAGTTCCAAAAAAAAAGAATCCAGCAGAAATTGTGTATTTTAAATGCTTTGAAAACACTACATGGGACTATGCTTATTTAACGAAATTCGTTTTAATCATAGAATACGATTTTCTGCATGTAGTTATACAACATCCTGTATATTACTAGTTAATATACCAAGTGGTGATAAAACTCCGCACAATATTCATCAAATTAAGAACTTTTGTTTTCGAATGACCTATTTTTTAAAAAGGCATTGCTTGACGTAAATATATTTTTTTCCAGTTATATTGCACCCCCACACTTTGCTTTCAGGGCGCCGTATTCTTGAAATAATGTTTTCTACAAATATAAGTAGTTATAGACATTTAAGAACATCAAGAACTGAATAATATAGAGTTTAGCAAATAACGGGAATGTTATTTCATCCCATTTGCGAATATTCAAAAGTACCGAAGTAAAACGAATGCGGTCTAACGAACAAATTTTTAGGTAGACTTTTCAAAGTACGTATTTTTTTAAATTCAACTGCAGATGTAAATATTGTTATAACATAAACTTACATAGTTCTGCATATAAGATGTTCACATTGCTTATAAGTATGTGAAAATAAATGTTAAAATTGAGGTTAGAATGGCAAAATAATGTGTGTGCATTTTAAAAGTTATTATATTAAGTATCTGGGGAGAATTTAAATAGTAAAAGTGGATAAACATAACATCAATAATTTTATTTTTGATCTACGTGTTTTATTTTTCGAGATTTCTATACCTAAAAAACACTACAAATTTGATCATTTTACGGCGAGAAATACGGAAATATCTTGAAAACAATAAACGAAAACCCCTAATATTGATTATCTACTCAAAAAACTAAGATTAATTTTTGTTAACAAAAATAGGAGGTGCATGTGATGACGTCACAGCTTAAACATAAACCGGGGAAAAATACATTTTTTACGTCAAACAATGCCTTTTAAAAAAAATAGGTTGGCATAGATAGGTATTTCATAATTAAAAAAAAAACTAGGTAAATTACAATTGAATATTGTGCAGAGCTTTATTACCATCCTGTATAACATTTTAAATCTAGACGTGGGTGTGTTGTTTTTGCATAACATTAATGATTATAAATAACAGCTTTTTTGCGGAAACAAAACCCGCTAATTTAATTTCTTCATTTTTCACAATGGGTAGTTAACATCATGGGACATTTTATTGAAACCCACATCTGCATTCTTCCATTCCAACTGATGTCTAAAAGCGAGGCAGTGCATTTTAAAGTCAAATTACATTTATAATAGCGATATCCCGGCGTTTCTAGCACCGAGATCGAGCCTTTGGAAACTTATGGGTCACTCCATCAGGTGGTTTCGAACTAGACTGTTATATTCCACAGTGCCTTTTAAATTTGACGTACCTACACTTTATTCCGAGGTCGTCGACCCCTTTTAGATAACAACACGGGTCAGGCACACATGCAAAAGTGCACTAACACCCACCTGAATACACCATTTCACCATGTCATTAGATTATCGAAATTATGCTGCGCCTACTGACTGTGGAACATCGCCCATAACGCCAAGAAAACGATTGTAATTGGTGAAATCACGAAGTGACTGCCATCTGTTGAGAGATTTCGGAACTGCTGTAGGGGTAAACAACATTACTTGCATAATTGATGTGTGAAGTTTTGTTTTTTAATATTTTTATTACATTTTTAGCGCACAAAAATCCAAAACATACTCAACTAGCAAAATAAATTTTATAAAGGTTGTATAAATTGCTTTAATATAAATCTTATAGGAGGTTCAAATTCATATGACGTGGTTAAATGCCTTTATTTTATACGATACTTATAGAACCGAAAAGGTCCCACTTTTATAAAACACTTTGTTAATGTAACAGTTCTATAAAAAATATATACAGCACTTTTAAAACAATTTTATACAGCAACTATAAAAACTTGTTTTAGTCTGTATTTTGGTATTATTTAAAGAAACAATTAGATTTATAATTATTTGTACTTATATTTAAAAAGGGGTCACTCAATGGCGATCATTTGTGTAAATGGTAGATAGGTATAATACTTACAATATTATCGTTTCAACAATCAGTGTTTCAACGAAAATTTTATTGCGCCGCAAAGTTTATTGATACTATAGATATATTTGTGACAAAAAATTATGCGCTTTAGTTTAAACCACATTTGCTTTAAAATCATAAAAAATAAATTTTAAAAATATTAAAATTACATAAAAGCATAACAAAATATTTTACTGTAAATTAGAACTTTATTCGATAAAATGTTTTTATAGTCTTAAAAATATTTAAAAATTTGTGTGCGCAAGTAGATAATGTTTGCATCGAAAGAAGTTGCCAAGTTTTATAAAAAAATGTAGAAATTTAAAATATTAGGTACTATCATTATCTATATTAATATTGTTAGGTATTAGCTAAGTATTATTAGTTAATTATAACTATAGGTACTTTGGTTTCTTCTGTTTTTTTATCAATTGTTTTTACTATGTTATCAGCCATTTATAGAATGAACTTATTATCTTTTGTTCTTAGAGCCCAACAGGCTTTTAGCTTCAATAATAATAATAATAATATTTTATAGAGATGATGAAACAAAAAAGAAAAAATATAACTCACAAACTGTTGACTTACACACGTAAAATCTAAAAATGAAATAAAAAAATATAATGTTCCATTTAAAATAATAATAATAATAGGTCTAATGAACGCTTGTTGTGGAGCACCCTGTATAATTGTTTGTATATTTCGTAAAGTAAGTGTCACGCCCTTTTTAAATGCGCTACATTGTTTATTTGAACATCGTATTAGTAGTTCGATAATTCGTAGTCCAACCCTGTTAAAAAAAACACGAAGCCTCTTCTAAAAGATTTTTAACACGAGTTTACACTGTATACCACTATATTCATGTAAAATATTGTCTTGAACAGAAGTACCAACGATTCGAAATAGCAGTTCTTTATTCAGTGTACATTGTTATTTATTTTTACGTCCTGGTCATAATGCTATCGGACAGGAAAGGAAGTTAGATTAAAGTTACAATAATTTACAACGCACAATTTCAGCCCAGACCGAACTGAAATTATAATAAATAATGTAATGTACCAACCAACAATAAATAATTCCCAAAGTGGAACATGCTTTCGGTTTTCTAAACGTGCTAGCGGGAATTTCATTGACCTTTTAGGTAATTTCCGTCTAGATACAATTAAGGAAATATATTTAAATATGCAAATACACAAAGGCAGGCAAATCCGAGAAAACCTACTGGCTTATATAGCGGACTGAATATACATATAACGATAAAATGGAAAGTTTATATTAATGTACATTATAAACATTAAACTACAGGTTACAGTATCAACAATCTTTATATTATTATATCATGCAGAGTTTTTGAAAATTCCATAAAAGGTTTTTCGGTTTCTATTTAGGTACTTTACAAGGCTCAAAGCTGGTTTTCCCAACTGCCTGATAAATTTATTTATCGGATCTATAGTTGCGGCAAGAATTCAGACGACTTACGTCATCAAAATATGTAGGAAACTGCAATTGAGAATAATAAAACTAATTGCTCGCACTATGTATTGCATTAAATTGCAAAAAAATATTGTTTTTAACGCGACCAAATATCAAGTATGATGTTCTTGTCTGAATTCTTGCCGCGTCTGTCATTTATAGACCACGTAGACCGTCTATGTAAAAAGATTGAGAGGTGAATGACTTTGAAGGCGCGAACACAGATTTTTGTGTAAATTGTAGTTGTTGATATTAAATTATTTAATGGCAGAAAAGTCTTAATTTTGAAAACCAGATGACAGATACTTTTACGACACCCAGTAGAGGGACCCCCAAACCCCCCCCCTTGGCTGCGCCCGTGTTTTTAAGGCTTTCAATTTTTTTAAAAGAACTGAGAAATTCTGTGTTGTTCCTGAAATAGTGGTTGAAAACTGTAACAGCGCGTTTTTTCTTTCATAGCTTTTTTATCTTTAAAGTAAATGTTATGAATTTTGGCACGTTTATATTGCTCGACAAGAGGTTTGGAATGAAGGTGGAAAAATCGTTATACGCCTACTAGACGTCCAAGTTTCATAGCTAATTTTTGATTGTCTTGTGGCCCGCTATATTTGATATTGACACCACCGAAAAAAGCAAAAAAACGTGAATTTGACCATGTATGGAAATTGTTTCGACCAAAAATTAATACTTTATTATTTTTTTAATCAAGTTACCCCTTGTTATTTTACTTGTTCTAACTGGAAATATTACTGTAACAAATGTAATGTAAGACAAATTATACAATCCTGAATAACTAATTAAAAGAAGTTTATGGTAATACCATAATCAAATATGGCGATCATAAGAAAATTCAGGGAGCTCAGCACAGCCTTCTCACATTTCTAGAGGTGTTAATCTAAAAAACGGGACACACTGTATAAATATAATTATTATTTATAGGCAAATAAAATTATTAGGTGGAAAATTGCTCCTTATCAAAATTATTTAACATCAAAATAATATCATACCATCCTTTCTCTCACACAAATCCTTGAATTTTGAGTTAATTTTCGAGGCAACAAGAGGTATGTGTTTACTATTACAGATTATGTATTTAAATATTAATAATCCAACTCACATTATTTAGCACCTAATTGTTAATAGATTTCAAGGGTTAGACTTTCTATTATTAAATAGCCCTCCAGACAACATTAACATCAGAAATATCTACAAATATTGTGTACCTATTTGTTGATAAATCCAGATTGTAGATATCTGCTGTCAGGTGGCCTTCAGTCATGAGTATGAAATTTAGAGAGGAATTTAAGAGACATTTGGTGGGTAATTTTGGTGTTAGCATTTCTTCGAAATTAGATAATAGTAAAACATTTGGACTATGATATAACCCAGGATGTACTTCATCCAATTCCGAAGTTAAAAAAAATGAATAATTCGAGATTCAATTCCGACTCTGTTCATGTAGTCCGAAGACGTCGTTTTATTTGTATCTCTATCACGTAACAAATTCGTTAGCATTTTAAAAGTGCTTTCATGGGTACGATGTTCAAGGTAAAATTAAGGAGACTGCGAAATGAAAGGAACAACCAACTCATCACTCCACTGTTCGGCTAGTTTGAATATATTCATAAAATACGGTCATTATTTATTCCTTCTCAAGTATATATAAAAAACTAAATTATACATGATGCTAATTCAAGCATTTTTCGAATTGAATAATAATTATATCATCACAGTAACTTGTTTGCTAAATCTATTTATCTATTATTCCAGGAAATTGGATCATATTTCTTTATAGGAATTGCGTCAACGATCAATTTTTATATTTTGTGCGTATTAGGTAGGTATTATCTGATAAGAAAAATGTGCCTACAAAACATAAACAGACATTACATATTTGTTACTAGCGTCATCTGTACGTACATATGACGAATAAATTAACACAGTTGGCGCCATCTATACGCCATAAAGTCTTAATTGAAACAAGTCAAATTACAGTAGCCTAACTAAAAAGCTAAACTGCCTAGAAAATGTATAGTTTCCTATCATGGCAGAGATTATTATTTCAAACATTAAAAGATTTAAATATAGAGGGCGTACTTTTAGAAGACGAAATATTATTCAAAATATTAAATAATTTTGTGAAATATCGCAACTTCAGTATCTAATAAATTCACGTGCAATTCTACAGTTTAAGGTTATAGAGATAAGTTTGAAATATCCTACCTTTTTTCTGATGTGAATGAATCTATGCAAACTTCTTGCCTTACAAACGACGGCATTTTGATGATTTTCCAACAGCACAGCACATACACTATCGATTATATAATTAACACATTACTTTTATTTATTTGAATCGTAAATTTTTACATATTTGATAACTTACACTGTTGAGATTTATAGTTTTTTTAACTGAATACTTACTCCGAGTGAACTGAATTATTTAGTGGCGCCCTCTAGATATTTCAACAAGAATTTGTATGCGTCATCTGCAAAATGATAATGCACACTGATTTCAACAAGAACCTCTGCGCCATCTAAAATATAATAGTATACTTACAAGATGCTGAAATTAAAGAAATCTAATTACGTAGAATCCTTGTCAGCGCCATCTGTAAAATAATAGAATATCTACGAAAGCCAAAATTAAAGAAATCTAATCAAGCAAATAGTATTCTTCTTTATCCACTGAATACTTTTCTGTCATGACAATCATGAATTAAAAACTAACCAACAAATCAGAAAAAATTTACAAGTCATTAACAATGGAGGCTATGGATGTTGTAGTGCCAGAAAAAGTACGTAAAAAAACTCCTAATTGTTTTTATTAGACGTCACTTGTGTTTGATTTAGTACCTACTTGTAGTTCGTATCATAATTTTACCTTGCCACAATGAGTAGTGGTCGCAAATTTGTGAAAGTAAACCAGTACCCATCAGCTTTGTTTGTAACTGATTAATTGCATTTTAGGAAGAAGGCAGCCCTTCTGATGCGAAACAGACTCTGCAGGACTTAGATACAGAGGATTTGTACACCAAGTACAAAAAACTGCAGCAGATGCTGGAATTTTTAGAGGTACAAGAGGAGTACATAAAAGATGAACAACGCAACTTGAAGAAAGAGTATTTGCATGCACAGGAAGAAGTGAAGAGGATACAGTCGGTACCTCTCGTGATAGGTCAGTTCTTAGAAGCCGTTGATCAGAACACTGGGATAGTCGGCTCTACGACTGGTTCAAATTATTACGTTAGGATATTGTCCACTATCGATCGGGAATTACTCAAGCCTTCGGCTAGTGTTGCTTTACACAAACATAGCAATGCTCTTGTTGACGTACTGCCTCCAGAGGCAGACTCCTCCATTAGTATGCTACAGGCAGACGAGAAGCCTGACGTACAGTATAGCGACATTGGAGGGATGGATATGCAGAAACAGGAAATTAGAGAAGCAGTGGAATTGCCTCTTACACACTTCGAACTGTATAAGCAAATTGGTATTGACCCCCCGAGAGGAGTGTTGATGTACGGTCCCCCTGGCTGCGGGAAAACTATGCTTGCTAAAGCTGTCGCTCATCATACAACAGGTAACAATTTTTTCATAGCTACGTCACGGTTTAGGAATTGTTTTGATAATGGGGTCATCTTGGATTTTTTTTATTTCATTAACCGAAAGTTCCTTGTCAGAAGAATCTCTGTTATGTAATGGTCGCTGGCAGAATAACACGAATGATAGGATTATATGATGTTACATCGCTCTCTGCATTGGTTAAGGGCGAAGCAACTTTGAGCATTAATATCTTTGATTTTGGGTCATTTAATCTCATTTTTCCAACATATGCTAAAATTGATTAAATCTGTAGTAATATTCATAAATTCACATAAAATTTGATTGTACCGAATGACCCCATCCTTTACAAGCGATGGAATTAGAAACAGGCAAAACAATGGTAATTTTTACATTTTAGCTGCATTTATTCGCGTTGTTGGCTCCGAATTTGTTCAGAAATACCTGGGAGAGGGTCCGCGTATGGTACGAGACGTGTTCCGTCTTGCCAAGGAAAACTCGCCTGCTATCATATTCATTGATGAAATTGACGCGATAGCCACAAAGAGGTTCGACGCTCAAACTGGCGCCGATCGTGAGGTGCAGAGGATTTTGCTCGAGTTGCTGAATCAGATGGACGGTTTCGATCAGACGACGAATGTTAAGGTAGGAAAAATTGCAAGGTTTTTTTGTACAAGATCCGACTGTGTGTTACTACATCCATCTTTCTTTGAATTAAAATGCAGTTTTAATCGAGGATTATTAATAGAGAAATACGTTGCTGAATTGGCCCCAAATATTTTTAATATTTTTTTTACTTTGTTTTTAATAAAATCCGACAAAAGTCATACACGAACCACAATGGTGTGTAAAATTCAAGATGTTGGAAGTAGAGGTAATCAATAATTTGTACAATTGCTGCTAAGATTATAAAGCTTTTAATTACTGTACTGTATTTATGTAATTTTTTAGGTGAAAGTGGACTTATCAAATTTATATTATTTAATTTTAACGTAAGATAAATTCCTAGTGCATTATATAATGAATTCTTAGTATGCTTGTAACCTTTCAGATTCAGATACAATTTTTCGGTTCAAGATATCTTGAACTACTTGGGGGGGATCATGACCTCTAAAAGAAAGTGAGGTACATAATTTTATCTGGGATAGAGCATGAGAAGTCCCATGTCAAAAGCCTATGTTTACAGCCTCTGCTTTAGTTCAGCCACCCCATGAAATATCCATCTTTATTAAATGAGGCAAATTGACAGTGTCATTTATTACAAATTGTCTTATGCAGATTCTGTACTTTTCTTCATTTAAGATAAAATTATACTATTTTAAAACAGTTCTGGTCCTATTTATGCAGACAAAATGATAGAAAAAATATTAAAAATACACAAAACTTCACACTCTTGTTATGCAAGTAATTTGTTGTTGACCCTTACAGCAGTTCAAAAATCTGCCAACAGATGTCACCCACTTCGTGATTTTCGCCAATTGGGGACATTAAAATTGAAGAAAAAGGATTTTGTATTTGGGATTTTTCGGACAAATGACACGACGAGGGGTCGTTATGGTGCCCTCCGGGACCTACCTGAGCGACGATATTACAGCTGGAAATTTTAATATGAATATTTCAGAAGTTTACTTTTGATTCGATTCCCAGACTTTTTATTGATTTGTTGTTTGTTTAATATTGATATTAACATTTAAAACTATATAGTCGTGAAAGGACCGGTGTAGGTCTAGGATGGCAAAAATAACGATCCCGCGTCATTGAATGGCCCAAAAAATGGACCAGATTAGAAAATAATTTCTCGTCAATTCTGATATTTCAAATAACGTTTGTTGGATTTCATAAATTAAAAAAAAAATAATTAAAAACACTAATAAAAATTGCCTTTTTATGGACGTAGTAATCACGCGGTCTGATCTTGGACTATTTATCGTATGTGTTATGGGATAAAATTGTTCCTTTAGGTTATCATGGCTACCAATCGAGCGGATACGTTAGATCCAGCTCTGCTTAGGCCTGGACGTTTAGATAGAAAAATTGAGTTTCCACTGCCCGATCGTAGGCAGAAACGTCTGATATTCAGCACGATTACTTCAAAAATGAATCTTTCGGAAGAGGTAAGTGTAGCCGTTATACCTAAATTATAAAGCCTATACCAAATCTTCGAAAATTGCTAGCTCTGTATTAGCATTTCTAACGTCAGCTAAACGCACACAGTTTACATTTCAAAAAGCATTTTCCTAATGCAATAGACAGATATAGAAAATACATCGGACTTCAGTTTGATTGAGCCTTTATTGTATCCACAGTCATATCGCTGTGCATAGAGAGCGGCAGAGTATGAATACTGAGATAATTAATGTCCAATCTCTTATAAAAAGCCTTTTTAGTAATAGTGGTTTTCAGTCTCTAGATTTTCAAAAACTGAGTATAGATCGACAAACCCCTTTGGTACCAAGATATTCCCACCGTAATCATCCAATATCGACATGTGCTTTTCGACCACTGCTAATATTATTTCTAAACCTAAGTAGGCTTTGTGGTGTGAAGCCGCTTTTACACCAAAAGCCAATTATGATTTTTGCCATTAATAGGTTGATCTGGAGGATTACGTGGCGAGGCCAGATAGAATCTCCGGCGCCGACATCAACGCCATCTGCCAGGAGGCGGGCATGCACGCGGTCAGGGAGAACCGTTACATCGTCCTGCCGAAGGACTTCGAGAAAGGGTACAAGAACAACATCAAGAAGGACGAGAGCGAGCACGAATTTTACAAATAAGTTGTTTTTAAATTTTTTATTTTTTGTAGCTTAACTCTCTATAAACAATAAACTAATATTACACCTTTGTCGATATGTGAAATTAAATATACTTTGTGGAATGTTGGTATCAGTTTTATGTTTGAAAACGGCCAAAAAATGACCTATAAATCATAGGCGGCTGATAGGAGAAACAGATGAGTTGCGGTTATTTTCGGGATCAAGGCTTACTTGATTAACTAACTAGTAAATATTTGGTTGTATAAAATAAAAATTAGTCAAAAGTGAATTAGAAAATAGTAATATTTGGAATGACAAAAAGTCACAAACACGAATTTTACAAACAAGTTATTTTTTATAACCATAAATTAATAATATACCTTTTTGATGTCGGAAAATCCTCAAATATACTTTTGTGCAATTTTTCATACCTATGAGTATTTCTGCCAAAAAATAAATATTGGCATATAAATCACAGGAGGCGATAGAAGAAACAAATGAATTGAGATTATTTTCAGGCTCAAGGCTTACTTGATTCACTAACTAGTAAGTTTTTGGTTAAATTCGTTACCAATTGAGTATAAAATTAAAAAAAAAATTAGTTAAAAGGGAATTAGAAAATATTTCAAACGACACAGTCATGAGCACGAACTTTACAAATAAGTTATTTTTAATTTATAACATTTTCAATTCTTTGTACCATAACTATAAGTTAATATTACAGTTTTGTTGACGCCTAAAATGTACCTTTGTGCAATTTCTCGTATTGCTTTTCTGTTTGGAAACGACCAAAAAACAAATAATGGTCTATAAATCATAGGCGGCCAATGGGAGAAACAAATGAGGTAGTTTTAGCATCAAGGCTTACTTGATACTCTAAACATTAAATTTGTTAACTCCTTATAAAGTAAAAGTAAGTAAAAAAAGTTATGCCTATTTGAGTTGACAAAAAGTCACAAGCACGAATTTTACAAAGACTTAATTATTTTTAAATTATAAAATTTTAATTTTTTGTAGGTTATCTCTATAAACAATAAACTAATATTACACCTTTGTTGATGTGTGAAATTAAATATAGGTACGTACGTTTCTACTACAATTTTTTATGTCTGTAGTTTTCTGTTTGAAATCAACTTAAAAATAAATAATGACCTATAAATCATAGGTTGCCGATAAGAAAAACAAATGAGTTGTGGTTACTTTCAGGGTCAAGGCTAACTTGATTCAATAAACAGTACAATTTTTGGTTAATTTGTTACCAGTGTAAACAAAAATATAAAAATAATGAAGAAACTAATTAGAAAATAGTTACATTTGAAAAAAATTGTTTTCTTCAATCGTAACTAGGAAATTGAGTGGATATTTGATCCTATTTTTTGCAGGAATTCAAAGGTATGTATTAGTATTAACTATTAACGAATACAATTTTCCCTTTAAAATATGTTTAGTGCCAGAATCAACCAAGTTGGTAAGTTGGCCAAATTTAAGGCTGCCAACTGTTAGGATAAGATGGAATAATGAATCGGCAAATTACAACTAAAATAAATTTATTTACAACATACTCAATAAAATGACTTATTCATAATATAGGTAGGTATATATAAAGTAACTAAGTACTTAAGAATCATTAAAAACGGCCAATTATATAAAATAACTTCATCAATTTAATTTCTTGAACGATTTGACACAGAAAAGGTAAATGTAAAACAGGTCTAATAAAATAGGTAAAGGAGATAATATGCACATTAATTTATTTCATTGTCTGATATACAAATTGTATTGTTTATCTTTAATTAGAAAATAATTAGTGTAGTTTATCATCTCTAAGCTCTAATTACTTGTTTTTTAAATTGTTGCTTCCTGTTACAACAAAAAAGCAGAAGCAGTAGAGGTAATATTATTATTAAACTCAGACTATGGATAAAAAATATACTGTATTTCGTTTAACTTATTGAATCAATAATTTTCAGGAAAAATTTCCAATTTGTTTAAGTCAGTAAAAGGAGGTATATTACAATAAATATAAGCATATTTGGAAAACTATACTTTTGTAAAAATAAAATGAACAACTATTTTATTTCACCTGTATCGTAAATTTCCATTTTGACAACCAAATTTTCTATTTAGGTACTAAATTTATGTAAAAGACTGCTACGAAAAATCGTTTGTTATTGTTTATCTGGTCTTTTATTACTTCAAGACAAAACCACCAATGCTGTGACAAAACTTGACTAAACTGGATAACTGAAAAAGGAAAATAAACAATACACTGTCAACAACGCCTACTTTTACATACAACTGGCTATAGGGGCTATACCGAGGGCTATACAGTTCTTGCGTTTCCTGTTATCTAATAAGTATCTATAATTACAATTATAAGCGTATTCTACTTAAAATTAGTGTGACATTGTTGAAGTAAAACAGAAGCCTACGCGAAACATACTAATCAAATTTAGCTGGTCATAAATTTAATGTATTACTTCACTCTGTATAATAAACGATGACCTTTAACAATTTTGTACAAACAAGAGCAAGTAGGTATTTATTTGTGTATACAAAATAGATGACTGTCAAACCTGACCCCGCCCACATCTTGCATAATTAATGGGCAATGCTGGTGGTTTATGGAAAATATCAATAAAACTGCGAGTTGTATCACGTTAACAGACGCTGCGTCAATCGGTAAATTCGGAAAATGTCACTAACCATCCCTAAACGAAAATATATGTCACAAGGGCAAATTCGATGCAATAATGAATAATAAAAAACCAAATGGAATCCGCGAATGATATTCATTTGTCAGGCTTCGCCTCGAGTAGTGGGGGCATGGTGGGGAACAGCTGACAATCTAAACATTAGACATCTTGCATTGCATTTTCCAGCGGTTCATCATAAATGATCCGTAGATTTTTTTAGTATGACAGAAACATAATAAGTGTGTTTTTTCTGTGATTCGATCATTCACAAAGGGTTACTTTTTGTTTAATAGTTTCGTTAATTACTGTCGGTTTCAGTGTTATTTTAACTAAGTGTGACGTCATGTGATTGCGTTTTCATGGAGTGCTATGTTAAAAGGTAAATTTTACGTTTTCTGTTGCTTTTGAATGCCAAATTAGGACGTTTTGGGTTACTACTATCTAGATTATGCTTATTACAAGGTGTTTTAAGTAATGGCATGCATTTTGACCGAAATTTTATGTAAATATTTGCGAATTTTGTTGCCGTATTTTATAGCAGATTTGTCCTTGAACGAATTTGTGTTTAGAATTATTATACATTTTCAATTATCCTCATTAAAGTTAAGCAGGTTTCAATTAGGTAGAGTAATTAATATATTTTTTACATCTATTTCGACTAAACTACTGGCGTTAACATCTGCTAAGTTTTCTTGAGAAAGTTGGCAAGTGGGACAACACTTCATATTTCCCAATCCTTAAAAATATTTGTGTGTATTTTTCTTCGCTTCGTATGACATTGAAAGTGATCAATTATTCAAATTGAGCATTAAATAAGGTTTGTAATGTCGCCGCCATTACATATTTCAGTAGTTTTTACGCTTGTCACATTAGTAATCAAATTGTTTACATGATATTAATATAAATAACTAGGTAGGCCGTGATTAAAAACAAGAGCTGTTATAATCTTTAAACATAATGAACTAACCTTATGTTTGCGGTACATTGTGGAACAGATAAAACTTATTTTTGAAATATCGTGATTCGAAATATTATGTAGGTATATTTAAACAAGATTAAACAGTTTATAGGTATTGGTTACTTGTAATAAATTTTTAAACTCGAGTTACTTCATTGAGAATGATTCAGATTTTATAATGGCAACTATTCTAAAAATAAAATTCCTCATTTAAATATATCTGTGTTTTTTCTCTGTTGCTTTGTTTACACGCGGAGAATACTTGGGTGGGCATTAATTTTCATAATTTCTCACTGAATATAGTGCGTTATTGACAGGAACAGTTTAATATATTTTTAGTAAAAAGTAAAGTAAAATTTTATTTTTATGATACCTATAACAACAAATTAGGTAATCGTGGGTGGGGTGTAACTTTATTTGAGAGGAGATCTCGACTTTTTGAATGAAAAACGAGTTGAAACTAAATATAAATTGTAATAAGAGTTAAAAATAATATTACAATAAGTGTTTAGTTTTTGCAAGGCACCATATGAATGTAAAAACTGGTTCTTGATGCGGTGCTGATCCGTCATATTTTATAAATGATGTTTATCTAGTGGAAATAGTTCTTAACGCTAACAGGCGGAATGTAGGTACACAATTATTTTTAAATTGGTGAAAACACTGGGAAAAGAGGATAGTTATATCATAAACCTTCCCATTGGGCTTTAAATAAATGACTTTCAAGTGACTTTTCAGTAGTTTAAAGCCGACTGGAGCAAAAGTGTCGACTGGAATTTTTAAATTTTGTTCTTTCAAGCGTTCTTGCAGAGGGGACTCCATTACTGCTTTATGTAACACAATTGAAAATAAAATTGTGCAACAAATTAAACTATTACGCAATTATCAAAATCTGAGATGATTGCCTATTTCGCGATTGCATACAGGGTGTACCAAAGGAACTGAGGACACTATACAGGACAATGAAGTTTCTCCAAAGTTTTATTAGTATAGTTAACAGTTTTTTATTTCTCGTAGGTAATATTTAACTAATAATATGAGCAAATATGAACAAATTTTCAATTATAGGAATGTGAAATGAGTTTTGGTTAAAATATATAGGACAATAATTTTGATAATTAATTTAATACGAATGATTTTTTTGCCAATGATATTTCTCTGCCAATCCCACGATGTGAAAATTGAGGAGGAGCAATTAGACTCTATGCCGTTGAAAAAGAGAAATTCTGAGTTTATTTTCGATTTTTCTCCAAAATTTTCCCTACCAGGTCTGAACATGTTAAAAAAAAATAATCAGAAAGACTCATACATTGCAATAAAAAGAGGTTTTTGCCATTAAGACAAAAAACAACAACCAAAAAACCCCTCTCGCCGTCAGTGGTTACATTTTTGAGAATTGAACTTCACCAAAGTTCGTGCCCCAAAAAACAAAATTGACCTATCCTAGCAAATTTTCCAAAAATTGACAGTTTCCGAAATGCACATGACTTTTGAGACGCACTGTATATAGACAAGGTCTTTATTGGTAAAAATTGTAGGAAAATTGATTTCAATTAGCTTGGCTTTATAATAAAATAAAAAAAGTCATAATAATATAGTTCAGAATCAGAATATATACACAAATAAATGAAGATCTACAGGATGTAACAAACAGATCATTCCGTTAACTGCATATTTTTGACGGAAAATCCCACGATTTAACTCTACTCATTTGTATACAAAAATGCCTCCTTTAAAAGATGAAATTTTGTAGAAATACTTCTTGTTATAAATCAAATTGTCAAGAGTATCGTCGTATTTAGGAAAGACAAGGAAGAGACACATATTAGTTATTAAACACAAGATTTATACTAAAATTTAATTGAAAACTATAATTTTAACATTTTAATTCACTAATTCAACATTTTAATTGTTCCACATGTCCACCTGCCTCCAAAATGCATAAACAAACAATAAATCTCCAAACACAAGTCCAATGGACTAAAATCTGGAGAGCGTGGCTTCCACTGAATAGCTGCGTCTCCTCCAATTCATTGATTTGGAAAAATTAAACTTAAATATTGTCTAAATTTAATCCAAAATGATTTGAAGCACCATCAAATTACATCCACATATTTTGACAAAAAGTAAGTGGCAAATTGTCGAGCAAAGTAAAAAAATTATTTTCCAGAAAGTTTGGGAATGTTATGGCATCTAAATTTGTTGGTACACTAAGTATATATAGGGTATATGCAGTGTAAATCTGTTTAATAGCTAATCTGTTTCTTAAATTCCTATTTTTTTTCCTTAATAAACAAATTTACATTGATTAGAAACATTTTTTTATTTGTGTAAAAATGGCACATCTGACTAGCTGACTAGACGCTCTGTATAAAATAAATTAGAACACTTTAGCCGCCAAAAGTACGCAGTGAATGACCTGCTTTTTTGTTACACCCTGTATATGTCAATATTCTAATATCTCTTAAATGTTATAGTTTCTTCTGAATAGAGAATGATCACTCTATAGATAGTTGATGTTATTGAACATTGAACCAAATATCACATTAAAAATTGTTAAACTGGAAACTTGAAAGTAGATCATATAATTTATGACACATTCCAAAGAAACTAAATAGTCGGCATGTGACTTTTCCATTTCAGATAAGTCGGTTCATTTATTTTAATTTTTTTACCTTAAGACTTGAGAATAATGAACCCATTCCTGTCATTCTCGAAACAGAATTGATATAAGTGCGTTTACCTAAAGAGAACTAATTATTAAGCTACTAATTCAGTAATACTATCAACAGCTTTATCACCAGGTTGACCAATGTTTACGGAGCCTACATATTTGTTATTCTTTGTTTCAGAATTCCACGTATGACCTACAATTCACAGTTTTAAGCAATAACATGAGTTTCCTATCAGTTCAAAACACATACCTAAAATCCCACAACAATAACCCCTTCCTCCTATCAGAGTCACCTTCGAGGAACACGTTCCTTAGTGATAGCAGGCAGACGCCCATCACGGAAAACAACAACCAGATAAGTGCAAATGGGCAGAAGTCTCTGCAGGAGGTCTGGTCCAAGCATAAATTCGAGATGAACAAAGTAAAGGTCGAGCCCATGGTGAGTTTCAACAACGTTAAGATGACCTGGGCTGAGGAGAAGCCTCTGGAGGAGGTCCACGAGGATGTTGAGAGTCCTAAACCGAGTAATGTTGTGCCAGAAACGGCGAAAATTGAACAGATCGAGGTGCAGTTGGAGAAGGAGGAGTCTCCTTCCCATCATGCCAGGAGGCCCCCGAACGCTTTCTTGATATTCTGCAAGAAGCATCGACCTATCGTTAGGGAGAAGTACCCTAATTTGGAGAATAGAGGAGTCACTAAGATACTGGGAGAATGGTGGGCTTTACTGCACAACAATGAAAAGTTACCGTATAATGATCTAGCTAAAGAGGTAAGGCGATGAATGTAATATTCAGTTTTCCGTTAATATTTTAACAAATGACTTGAAATTTGTACTTATTTGAAATTCTACTAATGCAAAATCCAAGTTGATTTAAATTTTGTTGAAAAAATACATTTTGAAGTATTCAAAATAATAAAGGGTGTCCGGGAAAATGTGAGAAATCTCTCAGGTTCCTATAAAAAATTTTCCTACAGGTCCTCCCTACGGAGATATGTGTCTCTTAAGGACGCTGCTGAAAATCGTTTTTTCTTGAATAACTTTTAAAGTACTCAAATAATTTAATAAAAATTTAATGTGATGGAGCTCTTAAAACTTCTCTCTTCTTGAAACATATTTTGTCATTTTTTCATGTTCTATCTGCACCCAAGAGATTTCCCACATTTTCCGAGACATCCTGTATATAGGCATTTTTTGTATATTATAAATTTTATTAACTTGATCCACAGTCCTTTAGTATCAATGGTATTTAAATAGTTTTCTTCAAGAAACTTAATTTTTGGGGTTTCTTGGAATTCGTTTTGTCATTTAAAATGCATTATTTTTATATATTTTTAGGTATTAATAATATTGTGTGAAACTAACTACTCTGTGGACTAAAGCTGGTTGGTGTTTAGTCCACAGAGTAGTTAGTTTCACACAACATTATTTTTATTGACAGTTAATATTTTAAAAATCTTCTCTATACAATCAAATTGTAACACAGCGTATAGGTTTATTTTTTTTCCAAATAGATTTTTAAGATTTTCGACAAAAATATGCACAAGAGTTTGTTAAAGTTCGCTGTATTTATTTATGGTCCCAGTTTGCATGTTTCAATAAATTTTCCAATTTATTGGTCAAATTTAATGAAGTGTTCAATTGATCGATCATTTTTATAAAATCTGTTTTTTTTTACATTTTTTCAATAAATTGATCAAGAAATTGGCCTACTAATTTTGATGGTATGTAAAACCTTTCTTTATACAGGGTGTTTGGTAACAAATGGATCATATTTGAGGGCCAGCTTCCTTAAGGCATCAAAATTGTACTAAAATAAGTTGACCAACTACTTTTAAATCAATCAACTTTTATATTAAACCTGTTTCACATCTATTCAATAAATTGGTCAAGAAATTGGCCAATTATTTGATGGTATTTTTATGTTACAGTTGGTCAACCAGTTAAACTTAGGAGTGAAATTAATAGATAGGGATACTCTTTTCAAATCCGTGTCATTTTTATTTATATCATAGACAAGGTTGACTTCGATTTTAAACGAAAATTGTCTTATTTTTATTCGTAAGTTTGAATGGTTGACTAAGTATAATATAAAAATACCATCAAATGATTGATCAATTTCTTGATCAACCTATTGGAAAGACGTGAAACAGGTTTAATATAAAAGTCATGGTAAATAATATTCTAGATTAAAACATGTAAAAAGGGATCATATATTTGCAAGAGAAGATGTATACCCCCCTTACCCCTGCATTTTCAATACAAATCAGAAAATTTTGTTACTTTTGAGTAAGTTTTAATTTTTTTCATGTTTTTTTTTTTACTAATTTTACCTCGTTCACTTGCAAATATTTTGCTATCAAATAAAAAATGTAATTGCAATTATTTTTGTCGCTTCCCTTTTGTGGGTGATAATGAATTATGAGAAATTTTCTAGCATCAGCAAATTGGCCAAGAAATTGGAGAATTTGTTCCAATATATTGGTAAATTTTTCTGACTTTTAATAACCTTTAATTTATTCAATAGCAGTGTTGCATTCAATAACTCGACATTCAAGCTGACATTTTACCTAAATATTTAAAGAATACAATGTGTTTGTTATTACACATTTATTTGTTAGTTTGAAGTAAGCTGCAACTCTATCATGGATTGCCATATGCTGTTGTCATAATAATTGATTTTTATTTTAGGAGTTGCTAGCCTTAAATTTGGCCAATAAATTGGGCAAATTATTGAAACGTTAATATTGAAGGTACTTATTGGTTCTGTGCTGTATGTATGACATCAACAATATATTCACCAATTTGTTGGTTAAAAAAATAATTAAAATAAAACGGGTTTTGGAGTGGGACACTTTTTTGTTTTTATGGTTTGGCCAACTGGCTGGAATGTATCTGTTAGACAACACCATTGAGTGCAAAGTAAACTGTAAAATATTTATACATCACTATAAATACCGCACTTTCACCGCTAACATGCCTGAAATTGACGAAAACTTTTTATACACATTTCGTTATTCAATGGTTTCTGCCTGAAAGATAGTCCAATCGGGATGGAATAAAAATTTATAATAGAGCATGTATGACTTGCATTTATCGAAAACTGTTTTCCTTTCATTAAGGCATCTAAAAATATTCAAGTGTGGGAGGGCAATATTTGATAAGATATGTTTATCGTATCCTTTATTCATACGACTTGTAGATTTAATATTTTAAACAGCTTAGAAAGTAGTTCCTGCAATTAACTGTGATTAAAATGCGCAGAGAACATCTCACACCCTGGAAAAACTGCATATAAATACAAATATTGTTATCAATTTTGTTTCTCAGGGAATTACTAACTTTCCTAGTAGCGTACTAACCAATGTTAATGTTAATAATGCCTGAGATAATACAATCACGAATTAAAATGATAAGAATAATTGAAATATTAAAATAATAAGTGAAATAAAGCTTGTATGCATATGAACTCATTCATCAAAAGAAAATAGTCAAATATGCACAACGTATCAAACAGTACCTACAACTGATGATAAATTCTTATATGTCGCATATATTTGAATAATAGCATTGTTGACCTTGCTTGGCTTTTTTCATACAATATAGCAACAAAAATGTAAAAGTCTATTATTAACTTGTCTTAAAAGCGTTGCACAGAAAATTTCCTGGTTCCACCTAATTATGAATCAAAGATAAACAATTTTCTAAGCAGATTTACGTGTATTACAGCCAGACATCTCTATTAATCTAAGAGTAACAGGTTGAACATTCATCTCTGGTGTATCCAAGGTCGCGCATTAAATAATCGGGTACCATTTCTAGACCATCTTACAGGGAGTGCCACTTTCCTTTGAACCCATTAAATTATTAGATCTAAACAAGTGTTAAACTAACATCTTCCTGCAGCGATAAATGAAAGTAATGAAATGGATAAGAAAGTTTCAAAATCCGAATGTATGATGACCTAGAAATAATTAAGGTGCTATATGGTTGTAATAAAATTATGGAATTTACTAATCAGAGTTTATTTTTAATATAACATTGTACGAAGGCATTTGACCGAATCTGATGCGAAAATATACAGTGGGTTTAGTCATCCTTCATCAGGGGGCCTATCTGAATCTGAATTAAAGTGATAATAAATGTTATTTGACTTGATGTTACAGTTAACACTAACTAGTTAGCTAAACAATATAAGTTACGTTAAAAAACGTAATTTTGTTGCAATGTATCGAATAACATGAATAATTCATTATAATAGACACTTCAAGCAATATTTGAACGATAAACCTTGGCAAATAAATGAAAAATTCAAAGTGCCGGGCACAGTTACTATTTTTACGGTACTCACAAATTAATAATTAATTGTTTATTATTATTTCTATATTTTTTATATTGATTTTATCCTACCATAATGGTCATAATTATCCATCCATAATATTATTTCTGTTGTATATTCTCTTCTTTTGTGATAAAGACATTTTAAGTGACAGGCATAATTGTTTTAAGGTTATGTTTTCTGCATCATTATTATTATTATTGCATATGCTATTTCTTATTTCTGTTCAGCATCAAGTTTTAAGAACAGTATATTAGAACGATCGTTTTATATTTTCCAGTATAAAGATGCCTTTCTTTCCGCAAACCCCAACTTCAGATGGTACAAACTACCGGCGCCACCACTGCGTACCTTAATACCGAGACCAACGACAGTCACAAAAGTATCGCCACCCTTATCTAGTCCCTCCAACAACCACCTATCGGAATTCACTCCGGGTAAGCTGGCGGACGAGTCCCAGCTCGGCGGGCTGACCTCCCTCATGAACAATAACTTCACCACTATACCAAAGACGGAATGTTGTACAACAGAGTCCACCGTGGACAACAATAACCACAAAACGGATGAAGGTTTGGATGCCAGCTACCATAAGACCGAAGCCACCGAAGTGTATAAAACAAGTGATAATTTGGATAGGTACCACAGCACTTTCGTTACGCCCGTCAGTAACATACAGCCAAATACTCCTCCCAAGCCGCTGAAGAAGAGGTTCTTCGATTACTATGCGCAAGATAAGGGGTGTGCGAGGAATATTTTACCTGAGACTAGGGAAGAGGGCGAGAATGTGTTCGGAGCAGACCAAAGTGAACCCAGTAACATGACAAAACAGGATTTGGTAAATAAGGTGAGTTGATTGTTGATTAAATAAAGTGCCTAGTTATTTATCAAATAAAGTTAGTAGGTTAATAGATTGAGTCATTAAAGTGAATTTGTTTTTCCACTCAGTTTTATTAGAGGAATAGTTATTTGACAGTTAAGTATGTTGTGTTCACGTATTATCTGAAAGTTTAAACAGTTTTATTCTTTTTTTATTAATATTTTGCATTTTTTTTTATTAAAACATTAAAAATATTAAAGCAGATAAACAAATAAATTATAAATTGTCACATTAGATAATTTGAAATTTATATGTTTGACTCCCATTTTCAGATATATTTAAATATGTTGCGACAAATGTTATAGTTAGTAGTAACAGAAAATCAAAAAAAAAATTACTCGTCCTTTTAAAACAGAAACAAATCAACTTATCACTACTGGTAACATGGCGCTTTTGGTTTGACAAATTTTCTGAATGTTTGAGCGTTAAAGCAAAACAGCGTTACCACATCAGTACCATATAATAATGTTTATGGTTTATAGGTCTTATTAAAAAATTTATTAAATGGAATCTGTCAAAAATATTCACAAAAATATGTTATTCGGTAAATAAAAATTATTAAGTATTATGTATGTGTATTATTTGGTAATGAAAAAATGCAAACTGCACATTTTCATTATCATTCCAGGTTGTCGACGGGATGTTTGCGAAGCAATCCGAGGACCTCCTGGACAAGAACGGTTCGAAGGAGGTGAGGAAGTCCGAGAGGATGTGCAAGGGCAAAAGGTACGAGATCTTCATGGTGGAAGGTAGGCTGTTGGGCAACAAACGCGACAACAAACTGATGCAGCAAAAGCAGATCAAAATCGAGAGCAAAATAGAGACCGAATTGAACTCTCTTAATAATAATATTAAACCCGAAACACCAAAGTTAGACTTAGGTAATACTATTAAGCGCCTAGCGGAACGTACTAACGTAAAACTAGATTTCGAGAATCAAACAGACGATACTGACGACACAACAAATCAAAGAGCACGTAGCATATCCGAGACCTCAGAGGGCAGCAATAAAAGCTCCCCACCTAATTTTAACTTAGACTTAAGGATTTCAAATCTTCCATGCTTGAGTTACGACGAGTTCCACCAGAGGAAACGCGAAAGCAAAAAACGTAAGATACGCACAAAGACTGACGGGGATTCTAAACACAAGGTGCAGAAATTGGATAACAGAACCGAGACCCAACCGGTCGGGTCGAAAAAGAGAAAGAATAAACAGAGCATCACCCATTTGGGTAAGAAGGACAAAGAGGTGGGCTTAAGTAGTGACCTTTTGGGTTTGGCGACTCTCGCTGAGGTTGCCGCTAATACCGAAAAGATTAACGAACAAATCTCAGAGTAATAGTATTACGCGTATTTTTAAGAAGCTTGTTAACTTAATATCATATTTATATTTAATAGAGTACGTCTCTCCACTTTAATAAACCGATATTCTAAAGTTTAAAAATTCAAAAGGGGGGGTTTTTGGGTATTGCTTGATCTGCTGTCTTCCAGACATAGTTTGCTTCGGTACAGGTGATTCCGCAACAAAAAGGACAAACAATTCATTCTTTGTCGACTGCGACTTAAATTTGAGAGCTGATAGAACAGATTTCTTCCTATAGACCATGGATTTATTATCTTGTTTTCCGAATATGAGGCAAGGGCCAAAATAGTTTTTTTTTAGGTTAAAAAAACAACCTATTGTGTTAAAATTTGATACTACCAAGTTTTTGTTGATGTTTCATTCATGTAGAGGTCGCTAGCTTTTCAGCAATGTTTTGACACAATTTTTTTGAGGTTAAGGAAAGCTAACCTCACTTTTACACATTAAAATATACAATTTAATATTTCACAAAGATATAACATTATTTTACTAAAGGCGCACTGATTTTGGAAAAATTGTAATATACTGACAAGTTGAATCATAAAACCTGATATTTTAGAATAGAAACTTGATTTTGACAAATTTATTTTTGGAAAAAGTACATTTTTGTGTGAAAAAAAAAGTTATGAGAAGAGGCTTGCAACCGTAAACCGTATGTTACAAAAACAGAGATGATATCTAAGCGAATCATTAACACAGCATGACTAATGATTTATGTTTACATATCAAAATTATTTTTTTAATACCGAAATACTTCATACCTTTCATTATTCGGTAATTGATCAGCAACTTTTTCCAAGTTTCAATTGGATTGTGGCATATTATTGCTAGTTGTGGCTTCTTTATTAACCATTCGGTCTCAATGGATATTATTTTTATATAATTTAACAATTCTGTGCAATTACAAATACAGTCTGATTTTTTTTTTATGTTCAACATATCTTTCAGACAGTATTAATATTAATAGGTTTGCTTTGGCGGTTAGTAAAACAACCAAATACGGAATAGCACTTTTCTTGGAGTCAAAAATGTTATTACATAGAGAATTATGAAATTTACACTATTTTAGACTTCACAACATAAAAATCAAATTATAAAGAAGAGGTTATCGATGTTTACTCCTCACGTGACGTCATTGTAGATGGCGCACGCGATTTGACAGCTTACCGACCTAACCTAAAAATAACCTAATGCATGTATGTAAATATGATTAAAGGGTGATCAAATATTCGATTTTATGGAAAATAAAATAAGAGATATATCAAAATCATCTTTAAACTTACATTTACATGCATATTTATATACAAATCTGTTTACTGGCCTTTTAGGTCCAGAACTGTGTTAGTTAGGTTTACTCCATATAACTGTTCTTTCATCTTTTTTACATTCTAGATGCTCTAGCTACTGCACTCTTCTGGCTTTTACAACTTTGTCTATTTTTGGTGCCTGCTACATTGCATATATTTCCCCATTATTTCTCCTTACATAGCCTTCCGTCTTCTTTTCCCCTAGAATTCTTAAGATCTTGCTTTCCCACCTTAATAGGTTTTCTCTTGACTTGACTTGACTTTCATTGACATACAGCACTGTCGGCCTCAAAATTGTTTTATACATTCTAAATTTTACTCCTCTGGACAAATTTTTTGATTTCATTAAGTGGTTGACTGCTGCCGAACTTCCGTTTGCTTTCATAATTCTTCTATTAATTTCTTGCTCCTCATCACAGTTAGCTGTTATCAGCGCCCCCAAATACACATATTCTTGAACTTAATCAAACTCTATCTCTCCATGCTGCGTTATAAATTTGAAATTAGTATTTTTTTTTGTTCTCTTATTCTCAAAAGTTTACTTTTCTCTTGATTTATCTGCAATCCTACTTTACGTGCTCCCCCACAAGTTTTCTCGTTACTTCAAATTCCCTATCTCTGGCAATTATGGCCACATCATCTGCATAACTTAACATTTGGTGACTTTTAAACATTATGTGTCCTTCTCTGCACAACTGACTATCTCTTATGACCTTTTCTAGTACTAAATTAAAAAAGAAGCATTGAGAGTGGGTTTCCTTGTCTCAGTCTTATCATGCATTTTAAGGTTATTTTAACTCCAAGGTTATTTGTTGATGTCACGTGGCTGATGTATATTTATGCGGAAAACCTAACCTAAAAAATTTGTCATAAAATGTTACTGAGAAAGATGGTAGCTAGCGACCTCTTTAAAATATTATCATTGACGGTTTTTAGCATTCTCGGTACATCGTATTTTGTAAAAGGCAACTAAAATTTGATGTAAAATAAGATTTTACCCTTCATTCTATTTGCGAGAATTAGCCCAGATGTCGGAGAATGAACAGTGTGTTCAATTTTATGGAGCATTTTTATGCTTTTTTTTTTCAAGTTTGGAAAATGAAAATTTTGAGAAAATGCCTTGACTGAAGTTGATTCCTAAACGTTTTTGTAAGAGTATAGTTACTACAGCACCAATTATATAAACATGTTGAAATTTGAAAAATCGTAGGTCACCACTTGAACAAATCCATGTTTAACTTTAATAAATGCATGCAATAGAAAACTCTTCTCTAAAAATACGTTTCTAAGTAAGATTTTCTCCAAGTATAAGATTTACCAAAAATGATATACTCGCGTTAAGAATTCAGACGTTACACATTTGTTTTTATTGTCAACGTAATTCTAGATATTTGGTGGCGTTAAAAACAATAATTTTTTACAATTTAGTGCAAAATATAATGCAAACTTTTAGTGTAGTATATAGTTTTATTACAATCAGTTGCGGTTTCTTAAATACTCGTATTTTGATAAAAATATAATGAATTATTCATTTGTTCGTATGACGTAAGTCGTCTGAATTCTTGTTGCAAGTATACACGGTTTTATCCAATTTCTGCTGCTGATACAAGCAATAACAAAATCTTTACCTCAATAGATCATAAAACTATGTATTTGTAATTTTTAATTCACGTTTTTGTCTTGCTGCTCTCCTCAAAAAATACAGAATTGTACAAGGTGTTTCCTGAAGACATGCCAAATTAGTAAAATACGGTTTTGTAATTTACCCTCAAAACCAATCGTTGAATAATGTTAATACCAAATTTAAAATCGTTACGATATAATCAGAAAATACCTTGCTATTATTATTATGTTAACAAAATCATTTCATTTCAGTGGTCCTTTTTTTGTTTCATTACAGACGTTTGTTGTTACTCTAAATTATTTATCGTAGGGATGTACAATTTCAAGATAAAAATGCGAGCTTTGTAACAGGGAATTTTAAAAAAATATCAAGTATATTGCCAAACTCAGCATCTAACATTTTATCGTTCAAGGTTTTTGGAATTTGCATCACTATATCATATCAGAGTTTATTCGAATGATGTGAAACATCATTCTAGAATGTAATTGGAAATTTTTATGATGTTAATATTTCTTTTGTTGTAATTTATAGTAGATTAGAGGTAATTGTTTTTTTTTTGTATTTTATGTCGTTACGTTTTTGTTATGTTAACTTTCTAATCATAAGAATACCAAATCATATTAATATTTATATATAGTCATATTTTTATATATTTAATATTTTAAGTTGTTTTCCTGTTATACGCAATAATTTTTATCCTAATGAGATTTGAAATTATCGATCTGATATTGATCTAATTGTCAGGATATGAAAACGGTTATTATGAAAATGAGTTTTTTTGCAAATCAAATTTTATTGTTGCGATAATAGTTTCGCCGAGTTAAGTCTGTTTCTAATCGGTTGCAAAGTTTTTTTTTAAATACCTGCTGTTTATAATTGCCCACAATAAGGCAGTTTATTGCAGGTTTTAAGGACACATCACGAGTTGTATGTAAGTTTATAATCTCCAGTGAAATTGGTTAAACATTATACATATTACCTTCCATTTTAAATGAAAAATCGTAAAGCTCCGTTGCTTCACCTCCACAGAATATAATTTTTATGAGTAATCGTTATTTCTCCAAAATGTTTATGATTCTGTGTTCATGAATGAAAACAGTTAGGTCAATATATTTCCAAATGCGTATTTGTAAGACTTTGAAGCATCCATATTTCCGCCATTTGAAGTACTGTCTCCTTTATCGTTTGTTGTTGGATTTTAACCAATTTTGCCGAGGGAATACTGTTGATTAATTGTTTAAAGGTTATGTTAATATATCTTGTACTTTATCCTACCCTATCTGTCTTAAGATAATGTATTGTTAAATTAAGGCTGAATTTTTAATATCAATTATGAAACGTAAGATTAAATCTGTACCTAATTGTTCACCAAATTCCTTTTATTTTTGCTATTAAAAATAGGCCTTAGAAAAAGCGACCAAATATATATATATAATATAATAAATATATTTTATAACAAGATACGCCTTATAGTTGTAGATATATGATATATTATAACTAATAATGAAAGTTATCCAGTTATGTTGTGTAACAAATTTTATAAAATATTTTATTCTAATGTTGTAACTAGATAGTGACTTGTGATTGACCAATATTATGACAAGTTTTAGTCGTTCGTTGAAGAGTTTCTACATGGAATTGTAAAGGTAAAAGAAAGTGATGATTGGATTGTGATACTTTATTTTTGTATTTTAAAATGGACAGGGATAAGAATTTTATTTATAAAGTTTGTATAGATTGTGCCTTTTATTTATTTTAATTAAAATTATGCCTATAGAAAGGTTAAATATGTATCGATTTTAATAAAAGTTTATTGAATACAATGCGTCTTATTGTATCCCAAAATATCAAATTTAAATACTCAATCTTGACAATGAAAACGAATAAATAATTACAACCAAATAAAATTCTATAAACTTGAATCAGATTAAATCCTGCTACTACTTTTTAAAAAATTATAGACATTTACGTTACTTACCTTATACTTTTAAAATATATTCCACATCTTTAAAGATAAATTCAAAATGACATTTGTTAGTTAGGCTGCCATATTAATATTAGTAAATTACTAAATTTTGAGTTTCGTACTTGTCATAATGAGCCTATTTTTGGCAAGTAGTTTTAGAATTAAAGTTTACACAGTGCAAAGTTATCCTTTTTTACGTAAAACAATGAATTACATGTTTTTAAAAAGTGTTTTTTTGGCCAGATCAAAATAACCACCTTTCCACCCTGTCTGATACAAAAATAAACAATTTTTTCCTATAAAATGTTTACAAAGAATTTGTCATTTCTGGTAAATTCGAAATTTCTTTCACTTCAATAATTTCACTTTATATCTTATGCAATTAACTATACACGTGTCTGAATAGTGTGTTGCCTAACTAAAAAATATTTATGACAATTGAAATTATTTTGACAGATCATTGTGCGAGAAACGGAAACATAACCACAGTTAATAAAAATGAACGTTTAAAACGTAGAAATTCTAGTCAAATTGAACTTAAGAAATGTCTAAAGAAGCCCGATATGGTTTATTATATAGTGAATACGAATTTTCACCATACTTCCGGATCCCTTTTGAAAAATTCGCACTGCTTACTGTATGCTTCCCTTTGTTAGCATTCGTATTTTGTATTGGTTATTCCGTCCTGTTTAATTTCGAGAGTGCAACATACACACATTGTCAAGTATATAATATGCTACCCTCCATATCTGCTGCCATAGGAAATTTCTCTCCGCAGAGAGAGATCTGGCAAGGAGCAATTGCGATACACGCTGCTCCTAGATTTTACATAGCAGTCGAGTATTTACACCACCATTTTAGTGTTCTGTTTCCTCAAGATATGTGGATTGGACAGATAGCCTTCTTCTTAAACGTCGTGGAGAATATAGCACTGATTACCTTATCGTTTTTCACTTCGTCGAAGTTTTACGGTACAATAACGTTCCTCAGGTAGTAGCGTTAAGTAAATAATTTTTTATTTCAGCTGTGCATGAGAAGGCATTCATTACCTTTATCTTGGGATCAGAGATGTACATGATTTTGACGTGTATTTTACAGAGTAGGTACAGAAAACAGTCTCGAGTTAGTTTGAAGTGGAAAAAACGTTTCTTAGCTACTAATATAGTGTGTATTGTTTCCGCTGTGTATTTTTTCATGAGGCATAATTCCTTGTGTGAACCTTATGGTAAGTATTTTTCACCAATACCTAAATTTATAATTTACATGTTTTTTTTTAGTATATACATTGTTCGCTCTGTCGGAATATATAGTTGTGCTTTCCAACATGGCGTTTCATTTGACTGCATATTTCGATTTTGAGAATAAAGATTTAGTGGTATATAAACATGGTGTTGCTCTAACGGAGAGATAATATTTGGTTATATAGCTAGTCATTTAATTTATAGTATTAAGGGAGTAAAATGGTAAGTTTTATAAAACGCATAATTCGTTTTGAATTTAAACAGTTCAGTTAATTGATTTTTATTTTTAATAATCTGTTTACTGTTAAAGGCAGTTTATTATTTTTTATTAAAATTTATTTGAAATCGTAAAATTTTAAAGCGATATTTTGAAATAAATAACCATTTGTATTATATCTAACAAATAACTGATAACAAATGTGTAAAATAATATATTGAAGTTGTTACTTATACTAAAAAATAACTTGTTGGTTTTAATTGCATTTTTTGTGCTATAATACAAGGGTAATATATTCTACATATAATAAATAATAAGCTGCCTCCCTTTTTTGTGATTTATTGAAACTACCTGGACAGGGTGATTTTTTTATATCGATATATACATTTTTATATGAAAATTTTTCATTTTTAAATTTATTTTGGGATTATGGCTAGTTTTTCTAGATGTTGAACTTTTTATAAACTTGCCATAAAATGTAATGTGTTTCAAAACTGAAAGTTATTATAAATAACCTGGTTTAATAAACGAATGACGAATGCAGGCATTTGAATTTCGATGAAAAATAACGATGATGTTCTTAATTTTTGACTGTTGAAGTTCTGAAAATGTGATATTTAATGATTTTAGGGATGTATTCTTTTTTTATATTTTTGTTTTGGGAGACCATATAAGGAACAGTTTTGAAACATTTTATTTTAGATAGGAGACGAACCAAGTATTTTGAAAATTGTGATTTTATATATTTTTTTAACGCTACTGATGACCATTAAGCAGTAGGATAGTTACTCTTTCCAATATTGTACATAAATGTAAAAAGAATTTTAACTTATTTTATTTATATTGTACAAATACTTGTATATTGAGTAAAATTTTGATTTTATTACATTCAGCAACACTAAAAACAAATTATTTGTGTCACATTTCTTTTTTTGTTATTACCATGTATCTTAAAATCAAAATTTATTAACTACAATTTATTATGAGATAAATATAATTTTATACCAAGTTGTTATGTTCATAGTTTTCTTATGATAATTATCACAAGCACCCGTATTATCTTGTGTTTTATTTACATTGTTATTTTTGCCTAAACAAGCAAAAAGGGCATTTTATCCAAACTAGGGGGAATATCTGTCATTATATATAGCACTTTTTATATATCTAATATAAATGCACCTTTTTTCTGTGCCAAAGTATTATATTCATAACAATATATAATATTATCTGCGCTTTCGGGAAACCGGCAGGCACTTTGACGATTTAACTTTTCACCTATATAAAGTGAATATCTAAGAAACGAAAGTACATAGCTAAGTTGTATGAAAATTAACAATATTTTATGTTGAAAAGTGCAAATCACATTTCATCTACAGATGTTACTATTTGCTGAACGTTTTACTCGCGGTGCTTTCACATTTTTATTTTAATCTTTCATTAATTGTAATGTAAACAAAAAAAGAGAGAGATATTAAAGTGTACTTATATCAGTGTAGAATTTAATAGTTTTTTGAAAATGTTTGAGTCGTCAAACTGCCTCTGTGATTCTATGATGTACCACTCTGTTAAAATCGAAAACTATTTTAACATGGGTAAGAATAAATTGTATATATTTGTTAAATATTTTTCTATGTATAAGGGTATAAACATGTACATTTGTACGCTTTTTCACGATATATCTTCAGTGTTTTCACTGTAATCTAACATATCATATTTTCCCACATTTTCAATTAAACATAATTTATGTTGAAAGATAAATTGGTTTTTATTTTTTCCAAGAAACCTTTCCTGCGGCTCATACTAATCGAATAAGAATTTTTTAAAATAAAATAAACAGTCCTTGTACAGAGTCTCAAAGTCGATACTATGGGCCTAGATATAAAAAATTTTAATAAAATTTATAAAGTAGTCATTGGAAAATAATTGAATGTTCATTGGTTAAAGTGCATAAATGTCACAGAATACTTGTCATTACTCAATACGAGCGTCAAACATATAACTTTTGTGCTTCAATTATTTTCCAACGAGTACTAGATTCTTCCACCACTAATATGATTTTTAGGTGGTATTTCTTTTGAGCCTCTTAGGACGATATTGCTTATAACTTTTAAATGGGAAGTATACAGAAAATATTTTCTAATAAGAGTTTATTAGAAAAGAGAGAGCTTTTTAACAGGAAGAAAATTTCTGGAGCAAATATAATTTATGACGTCATTAGTTGTTTCTATCAAATCCCAAAGATAATGCTTTCGATTGAAAATGGAGTTTACCTTATCACATTTAACACCACGTGTTCCAAATTTGATTTAAATTTTTTGTATCCTCACAAGTACTCACATTATAGAAGTGTGTCAGGGACAAAACAGTACACATCTCTTAAATAAAAACAGTCCATTGGAAAATTTTAAAAATAAGGGATTTAGTTGGGCTAAAAACGCGTTAATTTATTTTTCCTAATTTTTTCAACTATTTATAATACTAAAGATTAAATAAATACTTTCTGTGACGTCACAATTGTTACTTTTTAAAACGGCAACGTCGCAAATTCAACTCGATTCGCATTATTAGTTATTTTTTCCCTTAGCTAGAATCATCTATATTTGTCTATTTACTTTTATTGTGAGAGTAAGATGTAACATTATTATTTTCAAGTATAAGCTTTATTCGTACAACACCAAAATCAGTTTTCAATTGTTAGGTGAATGTGTAATCCTAAGCCCTAGAAGGGCATTGTCTACAATTTTTTAGACTTTTTTTTAGTTTAGACTTTAATCTCTGAATTCAGACTTTAACATCTGAATTCATACTTTAATTTCTAAATTAATACTTTAATCTCTGAATGCAGACTTTAATCTCTAAATTCAGACTTTAAACTCTGAATTCAGACTTTAATCTCTGAACACTGCTAACGAAAGAGATTTCTAGATATAGAATTGATATTTAGAGGACATAATATGCAAGGGAAAATGAAACTTTACGATATTTGTCATCAACTATGAAATTTTACAACACCCTGTATAATTTTACTGTTTTTGATTCTAGAGACGATTTAAGGTGTGACGGTACTTGTTTGGGAAATGATTTAGACCACTTAATTTCCTTCAACCTATTTTTATTTCTGGATCTAGATTTCCGTGATGTGCTAACACCAATTTCCTGATTAAATTTGATTGTATCCCACTAAACATAATTAAATTTCTTCAATGTTATAGAAACATTTCTGTACTAGCTGTAATGTTGCTCTCAGACTTATAATTAACTGTATGCAATGTCCCAGGGACCTTTATTCTGCAGGCTAGAAACATTGCAGTGTAAGGTTCCTAAGGGAACACATTACTAGCAAATTGCATTTTAATTTCTATTAATATTGCACACAAGTCGCAGTGCAATGTTCTTTATAACATTCCAGACACTGCATTTGGAATGTTGGTAAGAATGGAGTACCTATTGATTTTTAAATTTAAATATACAGTATACACTACAGGGTGTATATTTCGGGATTTTATGATCAAGCATAAATTAGGGAACTATTATTCCCTTGCCCGTGGTGCCAACCGTGCCAATTGCCAAAGCTCAAATCTTGTAGATATCCTACCAAAATTCGATTACACAGTATCAGGGAGATATAAGTGGCGCCATCTGTCGGCTATTAATATACATATAATTAACTGAATCGTTTCGTGATTTTGATAAAACGCATATTCCACAATTTTAAAGAATATTTATAAACTGGCCCGCTCGTTTAGCTGAAGCATAATATTTCTGACAGTAACTATAGATTAAAAAAACTAAATAATACCATATGAAAAGATATGCAAATCCGTTGCAGAAATGTTGTAGAATTAATTTACCCTCAACATTTTTAAATAATATTATATTATGAAACATTGTTCAAAGCATTCCACAACTTTCATTAGTTATGTATCGTAATTCAACTCAAATTCAGCTGTATGCAACGTTGCACAGATATGCTGTAATGTTTCATGCTTAGTGGGATCATTGTCATGAACAGTATTATTTAAGAACTGGATGTCTAAATAACGTTGCATCTTTGAATTACGCCGGAATTGCCTATAGCAAACAACCGCAGTTAGTCTTCAGTGGTGCCACTATTTATGTACTGGTTTCGAACTGGTTAGTTCTTATCAGTATATCACAAATGAAGCCAATAACTCGCAACCTTAGCTCTTCACAATCTGTCATAATAGTTAACAGAACATGAGTCGCAAGATGTAGCACGTGTGTACACATCTAGTAGTCATTGGCTCCTCAAAGCTGGGCTTGAATACAGTCACAAGCAGAAAGCAATCCACTGTACTGAGAGTATCTACTATTAAAAGCTCCAACCATTGCCATATTTTTAAAAGCGGAACTTTAGGAAATAACTACTCTGTGGACTAATGCCCTGACTATATATAGCAACCAACCACGGTTAGTCGTAAGTGGTGCCATCAGACATATATCAGTTTCGAGCTGTCTCATCAGTATGCTATAGGTGAGGCCAACGACGAACAACCCTGGCTGTTCATGTTGTGTTATTACCGACGGAGCATATAAGTATGCGAGGTGTAGCATGTCTTGTCTACATTTGGTACTCACTGATTACTCAATGGCTGGGCCCCAATAAAGCTAGAAGCAGAAAACGACCCCCTACACTGTAAATACTATTGAAGGCCCTATTCGGACATTAAAGTCTGAATTCAGACATAAAAGTCTGAATTCAGAGTATAAAGTCTGAATTCAGAGTTAAAAGTCTGAATCTAAAAAAAATTGTGGACGTGGCCCTTCTACGGCTTCGTATAATCCAACTAAAACAATGCAATTTCATATTTCAATATTATTGGGGTATTATAAATACAAGCGCTGCGAATATCACTAACATAAACTTTAAATTTTCCCTCCCTCTTGAAATATTCGCTGCGTCTAACGTTACAAAGGGAAAGCGATCACAGCAAACCACTGCCCACTAAACATAATTAAATTTCTTCAATGTTATAGAAACATTTCTGTACTAGCTGTAATGTTGCTCTCAGACTTATAATTAACTGTATGCAATGTCCCAGGGACCTTTATTCTGCAGGCTAGAAACATTGCAGTGTAAGGTTCCTAACACATTACTAGCAAATTGCATTTTAATTTCTATTAATATTGCACACAAGTCGCAGTTCAATGTTCTTTTATAACATTCGAGAGACTGCATTTGGAATGTTGGTAAGAATGGAGTACCTATTGATTTTTAAATTTAAATATACAGTATACACTACAGGGTGTATATTTTCTTCGGGATTTTATGACCAAGCATAAATTAGGGAACTATTATTCCCTTGCCCGTGGTGCCAACCGTGCCAATTGCCAAAGCTCAAATCTTGTAGATATCCTACCAAAATTCGATTACACAGTATCAGGGAGATATAAGTGGCGCCATCTGTCGGCTATTAATATACATATAATTAACTGAATCGTTTCGTGATTTTGATAAAAACGCATATTCCACAATTTTAAAGAATATTTATAAACTGGCGCTCGTTTAGCTGAAGCATAATATTTCTGAGAGTAACTATAGATTAAAAACTAAATAATACCATATGAAAAAGATATTCAAATCAGTTGCAGAAATGTTGTAGAATTAATTTACCCTCAACATTTTAATATAATATTATATTATGAAACATTGTTCAAAGCATTCCACAACTTTCATTAGTTATGTATCGTAATTCAACTCAAATTCAGCTGTATGCAACGTTGCACAGATATGCTGTAATGTTTCATGCTTAGTGGGTGAAATGTAATTTTATACAGTGCAGCAAACCGATTTCTGCTAACGTTTGTATAGAGTTATAAAACCAGGTACAATCGTTTGCAATAATCATGACACTCATTAAAATAAATTTTACGATTTCTTTAGACCTTCTGATGTATTTGTAATAAAATCTACTTCACATTTTTAATATTAGTTATTATAAGTTGTTTCACTCACCGATAGAAATTTGGCCTGACGGCCTTGTTGGACAATTTCACGTCGCGTGCAATAAACACTTACTTTTTGTACTTGTTGCATAAATAACTATTTATTTGAGCGTACAATTATTAAACACGCAGTTATTGAAATTCATACGAGGAATACTAATGTCGCCACGAATGACACAGCTAATTGTTTCTGTAGTAGATGTTGTTATTTTTCCAAACGAATCGATTGCATAGCTCGAAGTATGGTTCTATTGATGATGAATTCCTGTGTCCTGTTATTTTTTATTATAGCTTGTTCTTAAATTCCGCTTTTACTCTTCTACCTTTAACTGCTGCCGCTCGATTTGAGTGATGTACTTTTGACACGTTTGACATCGCATCACAAAAAGTAGAAAATTGTAGCCAGATTGATGATTGAGTCGCAACTGTATTAGCAGGCACACAGGTTTTAACAATTTGAATAATTTCGTTGTTGGTAGACTCACCGAATCGACTCATTTTTAGTGTTTAATAATTCAAAAGGTTATTGACAAAAATGTCAAACTATTTCTGCTAATTAAATTGTGACCGCAATTAAGTTATTTTTGATTTTATGTTTGTATTCTTAAGAATGGAGAATAATTCATCCTGAAAAGCTTGTTCTCAAAATCGTAGACGCCCTAATCTAAACAAGTGAGGAATATCGGACTATAAAAAACGTGTGTGGTGTAATTAGGGCTCGAGACCAAAACATGAGTGTAGTGATGCGGTTAAAATATATATGTAGTTCATTAAAGAGATTGTCTGTGAGTAGTGCATATCGTGCAATGAAGAATGCACGAGTGTGAATTGGAGAATGGTGGAGACTCACGGAAGGGAGAAGATATAGAAATTGATTATACAGAATATGCGATTTGTAGATCAATTCATGGATGGTATTTTAAAATTGAAATTCGCGTAACCTGAATTTTCGTCTATATCTATAAACTATAAACCTTACACAAAATGAAACATTCTTTCTTGTACTAAAGAAATTTAAATTTTACGAAAAAATGACACAAACGTAAATGAAGATTGTGTACAACCCCTTAACAAATAATATTATAACCTGATCACTGCACGCTATTTAGAGGCATCGATAACAGCTCATAATCACTTTGTCAAGGATGCGATTATAACGAGCGTCTATCTAGATAATTTATTTTGAATTTTATGACCCGCTTTATACCTTTTCTCTTTTATAAATCTAAGTCAGTGTCAAAGTAATTGCATTTATAATACTTACACTAAAAAAAGTATTTATGGAAAAGCTATTCTAAGCTTATAACATTGTAATATTCAGTCATAATTGATTAGAAGTGATATAGTTGGCGCGTAAACATTATTTATAGAAATCATTTCAAAATGATAATTGTCGCTAATTGAAATACAGTTTTAATTATCTTGAAGGCAAATTGGTTACACAAAAAAAATAAGTTATCAATATATAAGCTATTGTTTGCCAAGGTGAAAATTTTATTCCATTAAAAATTTGTATTCAATAAATTATAGGAGGTTGCAAAATAAAGATGTTGACGTTTACGAGAATTGCAAATACCAAATATATTTGTAAAGCCATAAATATATAGGAGAAATGTTCTTTCCTTAGTTGATTTCAGTAAAATCCAAAAATAAAGGGACAAATGTAGTATGTACCTACCTGTATAGAGAACAAAGTGAGATATAGATTTGAATAATATACACAATAAGGTGAGTTAGAGTCGGAAGTAGGTATACAAAATTTAACTGAAGATTTTTCTCTCCAAAACAAAATTTTGATTCAAATAAATATTTGTTCTAACATGCTTCCTTACAAAGACACAGGATGTTCAAATTTAGGATAATGGAATCATCACTATGGTCGTTGAGTGAGAAATTATAAATAGAGACGCAACCTTATGGCAAAATGCGTATACACTTTTGGGCCCGAGATAGTATTAGGTAATAGCAGCTCTTTGGTTCTAAGATTCGCCAATTTATCGACAACTTATTGTTCACGGAGGGTTTCTTTGCTTGTTAAACCATTGAATCACACAGAACACTCAAAATTGACGTTAACAACAATTCTCGACAGACGGACAAATCTCGGGCCCAAAAAACCCTACTGTAAAATACGGTGTAACATAACGGAACGTCAAACATGAAGGCCTTTATTTCTTGTCCGACTTTAAAAACATTTTGCCCTATAGATATTTTCTATTAGGGCCTTTGTTTTCAAGATACAGGGTGTTAAACTTGTAGATCGTATACGCATTTCGCCATTAAGGTTGCGCCTCTATCTATAATTTCTCACTCAACGCTATGGTACCGCTCTGTTGGAATCGACAACTATTTTAACATGGATAAGAATAAATTGTATATATTTGTTAAACATTTTTCTATGTGTAAAGATATAAAGATGTACATTTGTATGCCTCTACCTATAATTTCTCACTCAACGCTATGGTACCGCTCTGTTTGAATCGAAAACTATTTTAACATGGATAGGAATAAATTGTATATATTTGTTAAATATTTTTCTATGTGTAAGGATATAAACATGTACATTTGTATGTTTTTTCACGATATATCTTCAGTGTTATTACTTATATCACATGAATTTAAAAAAATCCAAGGAATAATATACGCTCGTGTGGTATTCTTTAAAAAAATTTCACACCCCAAGTATAAATCACACCTGACATTTTTAATTAATTTGACTTGGTTAATTCTTGAAAACTCATCGAGATGAAATTTGGTATACGGCAAGAATTCAGACGACTTACGTCATACGAACAAATGAATAATTCATTATATTTTCATCAAAATATTTAAGAAACTGCAACTGAGAGTATTAAAACTATATACTACACTAAAAGTTTGCATTATATATTGCACTAAATTACAAAAAATTATTCTTTTTAACGACCAAATATCGAAAATTACGTTGACAATAAAAACAATTGCCTAACGTTGGCCATGACGTAAGAATATAACAAACCCCAATTATTTTCATCGATGAAATATCTCTGTCTCTCTTTGGTCAATATCGTCATCACCCTGTATACTTTTAATCCAAGAAAGTCCGCGAATAACTGCATATGTGTATTTAACTACCGTTACGAAACTATTGAAAAAGCAATTTAAATATCAAATTAACCATGTAAGTATCGTCTACCCTTTTTTTAATAATCACTGTCAGAATGTTAAAACTAGATAAGAGTTATCTCACGATTATGATATAACGAATATTATAGACATACTCAAATACATTGTAGTTATATCTAAGTATTCCGGGTACAGGTATGTCTATACAAGGCGTTTAAAAGTAAAGTGGCACAAGTAAGCTAAAAACAGGTAAGTTTTTTTATGTTTAATTATTTTTCATATGTTTCTTTATCTTTTTGTTTTTAAATGAAACGGTTTAGATAGGAAGCAATATGTATATATGTATGTTGAGAGGCCAACGGATTAGCTTTATTTTTAGACCCCGTCTGTATCTGGCAGATATAGATAGAATATAAAAAATAATTCTGTAAGATCGTTCCCAGGCTGGGGCGTCTATTTCAAGAAAACGAAATATATTGTTTTATATATTTTTAAAGTATGTTACATCTGTAACAGCGCTTTACTCAGGTCTCAGGTCTATTTTTGTACATGTGTATCTGGTAGATCTAGATAAATATGTGCGACAATCTTGCTCAGTATATCAAAATATAAGACATTGTTGTTTTATATAAAAATGTGATATAAAACAGATTTTTAATTTTCTCTTCTCTATTGTTTGTTTATTTTACATTGAATGCGGAATATATGTCGTCAAGAATGTCAAGATTCCGGGAGTACTGTAAACTTAATTATGTTGTCTGATTTGTGACTGCCACATTTTTGAAGTTTGTAGATAAACTTCAAAAATTGGTCGCCAAAAGTGAAATCTTATTTTGATTTATCTGACAGCAAACAGCCTAGCCTGAGAACAATAAGGGCAGATTGACACTCCCAGCTAAGGGTAGATGCGTACACATTAATACTGTGACTGGCGGCGATAAGTTTGCTAGGCCTCCACATAACAACCCTAAAAATCAGAGTATATTAAATACTAACCAGTCTGTACAGGGTAGTCCGTACGTAATGGCCTATTAAGACATAGATTTTTGACTTCAACTACAATTTAAGCCAAAATTCTTTGGCTTAGCTTTATTCTCTGTCATGAGAGAAGCTCTCAAAAATCATTCATGGTAAGTATGTTTAAGCACTTATGATTATTATGTAGAAACATATGATAGGTATGTAACGTTGTTCCATCTTCAAAACCTGTTTGTTGTCATAATTCTATTACCGTTGGTCAGAGTAAAAAAAATGTTAAGTCAATTATGTTTTGTTGGTACAATTTATAATTCAGCAAAATAAAGGCACTCCGGATACCCTGTATTTAAAAAAAATAAGTTAACTTTATTTAAATAAATATGATTCTATTTAATGGTGCGTTGGATCCTTTTTATTATTTATCTATAGCTTCAAATTTTATCTTTAAGATAAATATGTCTTCCTTGGCGTCCAAAATTCTGTAGTGGCAATCTATTTACCAAATTCTGTACAAAAAGAGGAAAGAGGGCATGGTTTTGCGGAACATACTGACTAGCAGAAGACAAACAAATGAATCTAGTAACCTCTTTGGAATACTCTCTACCTTATCCCACTCCCCCACACCAGTCGTCCCACTCGCCCACACCAATTTTCAGACTTTGAGCAATGCCCTCCGATCTCTTATCTTTTTAAAAGTAAAAACAATCGCGTACTTTTCATTCAATCGCGAAACTTCAAGAGTGGGCAAACGGTATCTAGCAAGCTGTAGTACTTATTTGTCATCCGCGAGTGAAAGATAGATTTTCACTTGTTTGATGTCGACGACCATGTGCTTTTTGTTGTGTACTACTATCTGCCAGAGTGCGGGAAACCGATGTCAGATAACGGTGTAATGTGTAATTATTGTTTCATTATTGGGTAACTGGCAACTTTGATTTTTTTTAAATTTCAAATCATCAAGGGAGGCGACGAGGGACTTCGATTTTTGGCAGTAAGAGAGGTAAATTTTATAGCTTTTATTTTCGTAAGAAATATTTACCGACTGGTGTTATAAATTTTGCATAGAAATTCAAAACGCACTTGTGTTAGAAGCAGAGCGTTGGCCTACTTTTTTAAAATATACATACTCCTAATATAAATCCTGCATCAGTTTCTTTGCAGTTTAGATTTTTATTTTTCCAAAGATAACGAAGAATTGTAAATATCAGTGAAAATTTAAAACCATCTACATTAACATGTACTAATTAATTTATTTATATTTTTGTGGTGGGACTCGATTAAAAATGTTTTACGTTAACTGAAAATTTAATATTTTACCTTCAACAATATTAGCTATGTCAAAAGCACTAGGTATTTTTTACATACAATTTTGAATAAATCATTCCCAATTTTCTTCGTCTTTTATACTCACCATCTTGAAACCAATATTTTAGGTTTTATCTAGAGCCCTATTTATCTTTCTTATTTGCTCAATTTTGAAATTTTTACATTCTGATTGACAATAATTATATTATTGTATCATTTAATCTTATAACCAATAAATAAAGTGGCAAAATATGTGAAATTTAACAGTACTTCATATATTTTAAGTCTTTGAAATTTCTATTGTTGCTTTACTCTCATATGCATTGGATCGAAATGAAAATATTCAAACAATCCAAATCGGATAATTTGACACATTGATATAACTGATTTTATCACTCAGAATTAAGTATTCATATCTTTGTCGGTATGTTCGTGACAGCATAGTCAATTTTTCATTACATCTCAATATAATCGACTAGCATTGAATTACACCCACAATATTTTCCAATAGGTATATATTTACCGGTTAACTTTATTGTAAAGGTAAAACAACAAATAAGACGTTCAGTCATTCTAAGGTGTAGTTTTTTAAACAAACCTAATGCTTTGGGTACTTATAAGTGTCTCTGACCAACACATATTTGTCAATTTTAAAAAGATACTATACATATTCAATAATACATGCATAATCCAACTCCATATTTGACTGAAGATGTAACAACCAAAAAATAATACCAAACCTAATCAATTTCGTCTGTCGTATGTTTAAATGAAGTTATTATCTATATCCAAATATAGTTTGACCCTGCTATAGATAACAATAGCTTCGATATCTTCGGTCAAATTCTATATGTCCGCTTTATTGTCAAGATATAGTAATACCACATAATTTTATCATATTTGTAAATAAAGAATTAGGTTAATTGATATGTTATCGTTGTATTTTTCTCAAGCTTAAATTTATTATCACAAATTTTTTGTTAGTAAATATTACATTGAACATTGGATTATGAAAATAAAAAACTACTTTAATATTTAACATTACATACCTACACATAATTAAATAAAAAAAATATTATATTATTAAACTGCATTTCGTAACATTTTCAAATCATTTTAAAATATCTATGCAATCAATCAGTCATAAATGGTAGAAATTAATTTTATTTTATATAATTTTCTATTGTATGTTCCATAAAAATACAATTAACATGCAAGTTTTATATTTTTTATTTCTCAATTGTTTACCAAAGCACCCTTTGTTGCCTTTATCTTTTCATTTACAGGTACTTATTTCAGTTCTCAATAAACTGTTTTCAAATTTTCAAAATGCTATGCAATAAAAAATGTATTTGACCGTTCTTAAATCAGTTATCGTTTTATGCCTTCTACTTCCCTTTGCATTTTTCTTTATCTAATCGAGAAATTCTTTAAACATGACATTGGCTTTGTAATTGGTATGTACAATTATTATTATTGTCACCAGATACGATTTTATTGCTTCCTTCAGCCTTGGAAAGCCAAAATGATGATGATGGTCATGTTAATATATCGCTATTTGAAATGAAATAGAGGTATCCTTTAGGGTTCGTCCAAATTTATGAACTATTTTTACTGAAAATGGCCTAAATATAAGGAAACATTGTACGTGTTACACAACGTAATTTAATTTTTTTTAAATGGGGTCATTAAAAGATAAAAACCTTAGCACACGCAGCGTACACAAATGTAACTTATTACATTAGTTTTTGCATTAAAACAAAGTGACTGGCAAGTGGCAAGTTTTTGGTGGCCACACTGTATTTTTATATAGGAACGGTCTGCAACTGTTATTTTTTTCTTTTAAGAGATTACCTATTTTCTATAATAAAGAAAATCTAATCCTATTTAACTATAATGCGAATTCACAAAATAGTAGAAAATGTTTCGGCAGTGTAATAATATATTCTTCGATTCCTTCTAAAATTTGTTTCAAATAGTTTCTTCGTCATTATCATTATATCATCTTTCTCTATCAGCATACTCTAACCATCCTGTGAGATAACAATCTGAATTTTTTTATTATAGAAAGCTCATTTTAAAAATACCATTTATAAATTGTTCTACGAATCTCATATTTTTTGTCGTCATCAACCTCTATCTTCTTCCTTCATCGAGTTTCCACTATTTTCCGTTTCACAGTTGTATGTTATTTATTGCACGATATACACTGATCTTGTTAATGAACTACCTACACTGTTCAACGGCGTCACTTACAGTCATATTTTGTCTCCACACATTTTTTATTATTAGGGTGTTTACCATTTTGCGAACACGCTGTAAAGCTTGAATTATTCTCTATTCTTAAGAGCACAAATACAAAGTCACTAATAAATTCCAATTAGAATTAAATTGGCGGAAAGATTTACTCTGACATTTCCCACGCGTACGCCTATGGCAACTGTGCAGATAGAATGGACGGATCCGAATTAGCGCAGTCGAATTAATGTCACTACTTTATTACCAACAGAAGTCGAGCATTTTAACATGTGCATGCACCGAAGCTTTTGTAGTCGGATATACTCATCTACGAGGTATGCGAAGCACACAATTTTATGCGAAGAATTTACGGACGGCTCGTATTTTTTTTCTCTCTACTATTTGGAAACACGACTATAATTTACTAGCAGTAAGTAAAAGTTTACCTACATACACATACATATATGCCTTTCTGGGATTCAAATGTAGATAAAATTATTCGAAGTTAAAAATGTATACAGGGTATTTCAGTCATAATGTCATTAATTTTAACCACGTATCGGCAAATAAAAAAAAATTGTTACTCGATCTTTCAAAAGATAAACAAATCACCTTATAACAATCGGTAACAGGACGCTCCTGGTACGCTTTTCTGTTCAACAGAGGGCATCCACGGTCTTTCACTACTTCACTGTATCTAACTTGAATTGAATTTTTATTTATGCAAATATCAAATTTTATTAATAATTATAAATTACATTGGCGACAGAAATTCACCAACCTCTACCACTCGAAAATAATGATGGATGAAGAAGGGAGAGAAGTCGCGCCGCGTGCATCTGTTCCATATCGAAGGCTTAGGATAACGGACCTTCGACTTATTTCGCCGGTTACGTATTAAACGGGAATTTGAACTTCCAACTTTTAGCTGTACCGAATGTGCCGATTACAGCCTATCCGATGTCGGTACTAATTACTGCAGTTAGGCATTTATTATAAAATTGTCATGATTTCATATTGAATGCATGTATATAAAAATGCTTAAATTATTGTTTTTTTCTGTTATTATTTAGCGGTTCTGCAGTACTGCAGCGCTTGTCATTGAGAAGATATTAAAAGATTATTATTAACCTAAATACGGTAGGTCAAGACTTGGATTGCCGGATTGTTGATCCCTGAATAGGTATGTCTCGAATTGTTTTTTGTTGGCAGCACAAAATACAAAATACGTTTCAGCTTCTCTTAATAATTTAACCTAGTGAGTATTGGATTTTATTTCACTCTTTATGTAATGAAATGTGAATGGTTTATTTTGATCCGTTGGAGTTTTGTAATTTCAATATTAAATATTTTTATTGAAACTTTATTATCATTATGTTAATTGCATACTTTTAAAAAATAATTCATGGCATCAATTACATATTACAATAAGTAGGGACTATAAAAAAATATTTAAATTTGGCAACGTCGCGTCAGGCCGATACTGAGTTGAACTGTCTGGTTTGGAAATATTTTTTTCGGCGTACATATGAATTTATTTTTTCTTAATCGCGAATTCGTATTATACTCACTTTTCCCTATCTTCTCTTGAAATGAATGACATTGTGACTGAATCACCCTGTATATACTATACATGTTATTATTTACATCTGTTGATATTTGGGAAGTATATCGAACAATCCAATTTGTGGATATTTAACTACAGTCAACCGCCAACCACAAAAATCGTAGGAAGTCTCTAGCTAACTGTGTGAGAAAGTAACTTTTTAATGTTAAAACTTATGTAAGATATAATGTTATTGAGATTGCATAAATATCGCTATTCAATTATAATTCTGTTCTACTTCCATTCAGCATTTTTGTAGAGCAAGGTGGGATGAATCGAAAAGAAATGTTTCTTCAAAACTGGCACTTGAGATTAGATACCTGATTTAATATTGTTTACGTTGAACCGCTTTTTAACACTTTACTTATTTTACTAATTTTCATGGTTCATTCTGCTTTCCTAAGCAATTGCATAACTGATGTTATGGTTGTTATCCTAAAAAAAAGAAACTAGAACAAACTCATTGGAATCTCTTCACCTTTTTATAAACCGGCATTACATAATTCTGTGTTGCGTCATTATTAGAATATTCGAATGTCTTTGTTGTTTTTTATAATTAGAATACAGAGTGATGCAATATTTTTTATTTATATGTTTGAGCTCCAAAATGATGTCTGGAATCATATTTACTATTCAAAATCCTGAGAAAAATCAACTGTTGGTTAATGATGTTTATCTTAATTAGTTATGAAAGAAAAGTGCAATAACAAATGAGCTGAGAAAGGGTCATGGCTTCTTTGATGAAGAAAATAATACATCTAACACAATAATTATTATGTAAACAGGACAATGACATTTATGGCTATTGTCTATCTGTATTTTCTTCTTCTACAAGCATTCCACAACACTGATAGTAGATTGTGTTCTTAGAAAATCGTTAACTTTGCTTTCGAGGACATTTCTTATATCCAATTAGACACAAAAAGAGTAAAAAAAGTTCCGATCAAGTTAGATTTTTATGAAAACCTTTATATGAATGTAAATGTTGACAATTATTACAAGAAAGATGCTTGAAGATTCAGCTTAGTCTAATTTTCCTGGACTATTATATTTTGCCACATCTACACACAACGTCAAAAGTCTTGGACCTCCTTCTCATTCTTGTTAAAGAAATCTTTGTGTCAGAAAAACCAAATACATTTATAAAAGTATATTGTTTTCTGAAACATTTTTTGTGAAAAGAATATGTTCGATAAACTGAGTATTTAAATTAAAAACCAGCAAATGTGTGACATTTTTGACAAAATTTATTAAATCAAAAAGAAGTAACAAAACAAGTTCTCTACTTGACTAATAGTCGGTATGGAATATTTTTCCATTCCTCTCTCCGCCACGACTAACTCATCTGCAGTCTGAGGTGAAGGAATATGATTATGGATGGCTCTAGCAACGAAATCCACATGTTTTCAGTAAGATTCATGCCAGGAGAGTTGGCTGGCCAATCTAATCTATTAATATGTCATATTCGAGTGTCTCTTGAACCCTTGTTGCGTGATGAGATCGAGCGTTGTCGTCCATAAACACAAAATTCACCTAATTCATTACGTAGGGAGTAGATAATGGGCGTAATAACTTGTTCCATGTAAATTTGACTGGTCATATTCTGGGGTGTACGAATTAATGGGGTGCGGCGGTTTAACATTATTCCACCCCAAAACATTCCGGTACCTCCTTCATACGGAGCAACTTCACTGGGAAAATTAAATTGCTGTTGCCAACCTGCTTCTTTCCATACTCTTTGTCGATTGTCATCAGTAACCAGCCCAATTCTGGTTTCGTCTGTAAAAGACCCATCGCCACTGGCGTAAAAGTCAACCCTTATGCTCTCGCGTTCACTGGAGACGATCAGCCCGATGTCTTGAAAGTAGAGTGAGGACCCGTAATGATCTTCTAACACGTAAATTTGGGTTGTAAAGTCGTCTTCGAATAGTAGGTGTCGATATAACACGGCGAAACGTACTTGAAAGTGGGTCCAAAGAGCTGAAGCTGAAGATGTGAGGTGCCTACGGGCATATTGCACCAAATACCGATCCTTCCTTACATTAGATACTCGAAGAAGTCCACTACGTGGTCTGATTTTCACTGTATCTAATTCTTCTTATCTGTGTACTATTCGTACAACAGATAATCTAAGAATGCCCCACATGTTCAATATCTGATTATTAGAATGTCCTGCATCACGTAAAGCAGTCATTCTTGCTCGGGTAAACGTAGAAATTTCAAGCCCTGGCATTATAATGTACAAAAATTCAAAGGAACGCTTGACTGAATACACTGCCAAACTGACCAGATTTGTACAGTGCGTTTCAATAACTTTGATATCATTTTGATCAGCTGTAACTTTTCTGTTTTTAAAGATATCGGAATGAAACAAAAACCATATTACATAGTGGACTAGCAAGTTTTTTCTTATTTGAAAAAAAAAAACAAAAGACCAATGATTTTGAGAGATCTTAACCTAACTTATATTTTTTTAAATGGAACGCCCTGTATATTATTGGATATTTGGATTCTACTCAAAATTACAAGCATCTTTTATAAAGCATATCCTATACCTATCTTCAATTGTTTCTGAGAAATAGTTTTACAAACATGTCAAATTATCACAAAAATCGCTCTACTTGTCTGCCATTTTCCTCAACAGAACAAAATACTAAGGCTCGATTGTTACCAGCACGGCTCAAGCAATGCCGAACTTCAGCTTTAGCTCAGTGCAAAGTGTGCCATGAACAAGTAGAGCAATTTTTATGATAATTTGACATGTTTGTAAAACTATTTCTCAGAAACAGTTGAATACAGGATATGCTTTGTAAAATATGCTAGGAATTTTGAGTAGAATCCAAATATCCAATAATATACAGGGCGTTCCATTTAAAAAAATATAAGTTAGGTTAAGATCTCTCAAAATCACTGGTCTTTGTTTCAAATAAGAAAAACTTGCTAGTCCAGTATGTAATATGGTTTTTGTTTCATTCCGATATCTTTAAAACCAGAAAAGTTACAGCTGATCAAAATGTTATCAAAGTTACTGAAACGCACTGTACAAACATTGGTAATAAGGTTTGTGGTCTGCAATTTTTTTTGTCTTTTTTGTTCCCTAAGTACATGTACTTTTTTACGACATTAAGAAAAATCACTACGTTTAATCGAATCATGTTATATATAGGAGGTCCAAGGCTTTTGACGTTGTGTGTATTTGCTGAAAACAAATCGTTAAAAACTTTTTCCAAACACATAAAATTAGTAACGTTAATTTATCTTTAACCGTAGAAAGTAAAATGTGTCAGACAAATAACGATGGTGACCTTACTTATCTAAATTTCACTTTTTATTATATAATTGCTGTTTTCCTCTTCGAATCTAGCACAAAAGTGATGTCATTTTTGTTCTATAAAATAATTTGCATGCATACATAATTATAGTGTATTGTATGTATATTAAGAGATAGAAAATAAAGAATTTGTAACAATTCTAATCAAATTGTGTTCTGTATCTTTAGGCAAAGTTTAGAAATGCTGAAAGAGACGCTAATTTCCGTAATGTTAAAACAGAAAACTGTTACAATTGTTTTAGTATCTAATAATTTTGATCCTCTTCTATATTGTTTTGTACATAACAAATATCTTGTCCAATAAAACTAAATATCTGTTAATAATGTCTGTCTTATCTTGTTGATTCTACTTGAGCACTTCAGTGTTATCTATTATCTATAACCGACAGCGAACATTTATTTGTTCAACAATATCCTATAATACTTATCAGACAGTCAACTTTGTCGATAACCCCTTCATTATGTTGTCTATCTTAATTCACTATTTGTATCTGTTCAAATAAATATAATAACTATCTCTATTATCTGTTTAATTATCTGTAATCCATTTTGTAAATATCTACACATAATTACGTTTATATGAAAGTCAATTTCATGGCCCAATTTAACTTTCTGTAATGAGTAACTAAAAAAATTCGATTCGATTCGATTTCAGATTTCAAGCGATATTTGAGTTATTTATATTTTATTTGAATCGATGTTTTTTCTTTCGTTTTGCATACAAAACATGTAATATTGTAATTGTAACTTTTGACGGTTTTAGAGAAAAAGTTAATAATCATCTGTTCTCTTACAATATCTCAAAAGATTTGCCCTGCTGTACATTCCAATCGATTTGCTTAGGTTTGCTGTAGCAGATTTAATTGAATGCAAATATTTGCAAATTCAAACTTAATTAGCCATACTTAGTGGATATTGAACTAATAAATTTCGAAATAATATAAACGCTTTCACAATAAGTAATTATGGTGTATGTGATCCAATTTTTTTACTTTTAATTTAATTTACTATTCTCGTTGCTCTCAATAATTTCAACTCTTAAATTTTTTTTTTTACCTTAAAGTGAATTAAATCTAAATTAACTAAGGCACATTGGGTAGGGGTAAATTTGTGTGTGGGCAAATCAGTTTTCAAGGGCAAAAATGGAAAGGGTTAGTCTATTGTAACAGTGTCGATAAGGGTATGCAGTTGGGGTGGTTTTTCTCTCAATATGTCGGTGGGATCGATGACATACAGGGTATGGATATTGCCAAAATTTCTAAATATATATTTTTTTTTCAATTGGAAGGCAATGAGAAAACTGACTCTACCAACGTTTAAAGCATATCCTATTATGTACAATAAAATATATTTTTTGTTTCTATAATTTAGCTGTGCATAGACACATAAAAACCTATCTTTAATAACAGAATACAAATTTCTTAAAAAAAATTATTTTTTATGAAGAAATACTCATTTCATTTGATCATATATCTTTATTTTAATATTACTCTTGTATTTGGAACAATTCTATTGTATATTAGAAAGAAATGTATTAACATCAAAGATATACATTAAAAAACATGACATATAATCTATTAAAACTTAGTAAATTATAATGAGAAACAAATCAATTTCTTTAAAAACAGAAAATGCATAAAAATGTATTCATAAAAAAAACGTCGGATTCTAAACATAAAAAAACAAAATAATTAACGTTATCAAAAATTACATAATCAGTTAATGTAAGAACAATTTAAAACTAATTAAAATTTACAAATGACTTTTGCATCTTTATAATAGAAGAGATCATACAATCCTCAATTTTTGAAATTGTGTCAAAATTAATATCGCACACATCACAAACTGAATTAATATTGTCAGTCAACATGTGTTGGCGCTTTTAGCAGCAAATTGCTATGAGGTCTGGATGAATGTAAATTACAAAACTCGTGTCTACTTTCAACTCCCGGTGTAAGAAAATATATTTTTAAAAGCAGCAGCAGCAGCTACACTCAACATTATTGTGAAGTAAGTTGTAGAAGAACGTAACTGCTGCAATCTTACGTCTCAAATGTAATGACAAAAAATTGATTCCGTTTAGTACAAGATCATTACCCATTCCCCTTAGAGGATATATTCCAGACTTTTTAAATAATAAATACTTCAAGAATATTCTAACTTCGAATACTAATGAATGGAATAATAGTTTCAAAGCATTTCTAAGCTTTCTACAATTTGTAATTACTAAGTCAAGCGATTTTGAGGTGGAATAAATAGTAGTATTTAGATTTTATTTAAAAGTGAGGCAACTGTCGAAGTATATACCCAAAATGTTTCATTCCGTCGCTCCTATTTGTATTGACAGACTGTAACTGATAATCATACTGAATACATTCTTGTATATGACAACGTTGCATTTATATGTATAAATATGAATGCTACTCTTTATACAAAGATGGAATCAATAACTGAGTGCAACTAACAACCGTCATCTACTGTATTCACTGTTGCATAAATCATCTGCAAAAAGTGCTTGGAAGATTTAATTACGTTTGATAAATCGTTGATAAATATTAGAAACACCAAGGGTCCCAAATTAGACCCTTGCCGAACTCCTGTGTTGACAGGGTACGTATGAGATTTAATTCCATTATATCCCACTAACTGACATCTGCCTAATAATAGTTGTTTATGCAACAAGTCCAAAAAGTAAGTGTTTTTTGCACGCGAAGTGAAATTGTCCAACGAGGCCATCAGGCCGAGTAGGACAACACGTCGAGTGCAATAAGCACTTTTTGTACGAGTTGCATACAATATTTTTTCTACGTTCATACAAAAACAAAAAAATATTTTATTTAGATGACACTAAAGGAAAATATGACGTAGATTTGAACGTTTATGTTTGTCATGATGACAAAACGCTTTAGTAGAATGACATATGAATGCAATAAAGATTTTGTTGCACTAGTGCAATAAAGAGCCACTTTCTCCACTAAATATAGTTCAATAAAGTTTTGTTTTTTGCATAAACGTAGAAAAATATGATTTAAAAAATAAATAATAAAAGAAAAGAAGGTTCTGGAAGTAATTGTAACGTATGCAAGTCCATCAGACAGTATTCGTGTTTTATTTATTGTTCTTGTGACCCCGAGTTTTGCTACTGTTGATCTCTTAGCTACCAGACGTCATAATAAAATAATCAGTTGTTAATATGCCTCTCAAGTTCACTTGTAACAATTGCCTCACTGCACCACCAAACATGATATGTACATGTTTCCTTACTGTGCACACTGCTCCACAGTTAAATCTGTGGCTGTTTGTAGTATTATCTTAAAATTCTCTTTGAATGGCTCTCAGGGATTAAACTATTTACAACTCAAATAATGGATTGGAAGTTTTGGGTCATTAATTTTATAGATATTAAGAGATATGTTTGTCGTTATCTGAACAGTTTGTTTTAGTCTGTCGAAGACACCTTGTCGTATACTGTAACCTCCATTTGGCTTTTATTTCGGTAAGAATATTATTTGTTTACATCTATAGATATAACCAATAGGATGTAATTGTTGACTTCAACTAAATTACTGAAAGAATTACCTAACAACGTGCCTTGTTTTGACGTGAAGACACACTCTAGATTCTGTAGATCAGTGTGAGTTGAGGTTGAGGACAGAAACTCTTTTGTTTTTGTGAAAGAAAATATTTGTGTTAGACTAAGCATTGGGCTGTAAAGGGACAAAATCTGTCATTTTGCTTATGCTTTCTTTGAAAGAACTGTTTTAAAAAAGATTTTACAATCCGTTGTCAATTTCCGAGATTATTTATATTTTATATAATAGAGCAATTCATAGATTCTTTTTAAAAAATTTCCTTATATAAACAAATACATCACTTCTGTCAAGGATTTTAGACTTCAATAGATCGAGATGCTTATTTACTGATAAAATATCTGTTTTACCTATAAACTAGATACATATTATCAAAATTTGTTTGTTTTTATTAAATGTATAAGCTGTAGGCTGACTAGTTGACCAGTTCTAAAGCCACTTGACCTTTTACACGTACGTAGATCGTAGGCCGTTTGTTTTATTAGATATTTCTGTATTATCAAAATATATAAATAATTACAGTACAATCTTATGTTTGAATACAGTGGGGGAACAATCTAAAACTGTCACTGAATTCAAAATATAAATATAGCAGCAAGACAGAATTATAAATAGATAATATGAATGTTTTCTTGAGTTTTATAATACACATACAGTAAACGAAGGAATTATTAATTATTAAATTTCTTGATTATTTTATAGAAATTATCGAAAAATCTAGTTACAAAGTAATGACTTTGTAAGTATGAACATAACAAAAAAATTTAATCATCTATATTCAAATTCCACTTATATTAATCCTTGTAAATCAGTACATACTTTGATAAAGTGTTATCATGTTTTATATGCATCACAATGGTATCATTTATATATTATCATGACCTTAACTAATGAGTATGTATAGGTTTATTTGTATACTGAATACACACCACATTTCCTAGAGGAAAAAATAAGCAAAATGCGAATTTCTGTATAATTTCCAATAAAATACCAAATAAATATCTTTTAAAAAAATTGCAATGCATTGAGATAATCAAGCGGTTAACGATCTCAGAATATTGTTCCATTCCTCTTCTGCCGCCACGACTAACTCATCTGCAGTCTGAGGTGGAGGAATATGATTATGAATAGCTCTAGCAATGAAATCCCACATATTTTCAATAGGATTCATGTCAGGAGAATTGGCTGGCCAATCTAATCTATTGATATGTCCTGCTTCGAGTGTCTCTTGAACCCTTCTTGCGCGATGTGATCGAGCGTTGTCGTCCATAAACACAACATTTTCACCTAATTCATTACGTAGGGGGTAGATAATGGGCGTAATAACTTGTTTGATGTAAATTTCACTAGTATTCTGTGGTATGTATGGGAATTAATGGAGTGACGCTGTTGACGACCTGGTTCTCTCCAGACTCTTTGTCAATTGTCATTAGTAACCAGCCCAATTCTGGATCGTCTGTAAATAAGACCCACCGCCACTGGCGTAAAAGCCAACTTCTATGCTCTCGCATGTAAATTTGCGTTGTGGAGTCGTCTTCTAATAGTAGATGTTGATATAACACGGCGAAACGTACCTTGAAAGTGCGCCCTGAGAGCTGAAACTGAAGATGTGCGGTGTCTACCGGCATATTGTGCCAAATACCGATCTTCCCTTTTATTAGATACTCGAGGACGTCCACTACGTGGTGTGTTTTCCACTGTATCAAATTCTTCATATCTGTATACTGTTCGCAGACGATCTGGGAATGCCCAACATGTTCGATATCTGATTATTAGAATGTCCTGCATCATGTAAAGCAGTCATTCTTGCTTGGTAAACGCAAAAATTTCACGTCCTGGCATTATAATGTACAAAAATTCAAAGGAACACTTGGCTGTATACACTGCTAAACTGACCAGATTTGTAAAAACATTGGTAGTAAAGGTTCATGGTCTGCCATTTTTTATTGTCTTTTGTGTTCCCTAAGTACATGTACTTTTTTACCACTAGGTTTAATCAAATCACGTTATATACAGACTTTTGACGTTGAGTGTATAATATATGCACTATAGTATATGAGTTATTTCGTTATACACCAAAAAAAAGTGTTATTGTGTGTTAGAACTTGACATTTTTAATATATTAATTTTACTTATAAAATTCATATAAAATGTTCAAATTTTTTTTATTGTAATTTTCGAGGTACATTTATGTAAAGAGAAAAAATATTCAGAGATAAAAAATTATTGCGTTTAACGCCCACCCTAAGTATATACCTTATAATCATGTATGTTATGATAATACTTGTATTTTCCTTATCATATCTATATTAAACTACATCGTAATCGAAATTAATATACTAGAATAATTTAAATATAATTAAATGTTTATCAAAAGTACATTCAAGATTCGTTACACATTGTGCTACGTTCCATTTTCATATCTGTATTGTTTTTCATCCCAAGGAACCCACTTAGCTACTAAAATTCATTTAGGAGCGCACGTACTACATAATTTTTAACGTTTTCACTTTTTTTGTAACTACATAATACATGTAATCATTTTTCTTAGAGGCTTTCACCGAGATAATGTTAGATAATTACTGTTTTGCGTCGAAACAATTCTTTAATATGACAACATTGCCATCACGCAATCATGATTTACATATAGATTTAAAGTTTTCTTACGTATGAATTTAGGTTACTTAAAGTCGCATGCCATATTACAGTAAGAAATGATAATAAGAAGAGAACAGCGACAAAGGAGAGAAAGTTTATGACAGCGACTAAACAATTGTCATTCGTTGAGGCAGAAAAATGGTATTCGTGGAAATTATTGATAAATCATTAGTAAACAAGCTACATCTAGCGACCTTTGCTACTCCATGCCGGACTAAAGAGCCACAGTCAGGAAGCGTTCTACATCGCAGTAGACACCATTGCAATCTATCAACTTCTATCCAAATTCCAAAACACAACCACTCTGCAGGCTAATGCTCCGATCAGCATTGAACTACACCTGAGAAACAGTCACTCGTCAGCACCCCACCAAACATTCATCATCATCTCTTCACCTACAAGTTGATCTAGATATTATTAGTAATTGGTGTTCCGACTGGTGCATACCTCTAAATCCTTCTTAATGTTGTGTACTCTATATATCTAGAGCTAATCCTAAAGTAGTACACAATATATCTCGGAATAATTATAACGGAAAATCTCTCATGGACTGCACAAGTTGCCAAGGCAGTGCAAAAATGTAATCAATTGATTTTTATGATCAAAAAATCTTTCAGTACTCTTACTGTGGATACGTTTTTGAAGTTATACAAATCATACATTCGCCCCCATTTGGAGTTCCGGTGGCCATATGGTCTCCACTATTAAAGCAAGATGTCGCAAGACTAGAGAGGGTTCAGAGACGAGCCACCAAACTTCCAATTGGTCTTAAATATTTTTTGTATGAAGAACGTCATCGGCGTCTTCGTCTTCAATCTCTAGAAAATAAGCGTATTCGAGGTAACCTTATTGCAACTTATAGGATCCTGCATGGCGAAATGTACTGCCCACACGTGATGTTTGACTTAAACCCTGACGCCCGTCTTAGGGGCAATTCATTCAAACTTAAAAAGGAAAGCTTTCGTACACGGAACAGACAACATTTTGTACCCAACAGGATATTCGATCTATGGAACGATTTACCAGATAATGTGGTGACAGCACCTCTAGTCTCTAAATTATTAAGAATAGACTTGACAATCACTATAATCAGCATCCAATGTGATTGATCTCTTATTAATTTCTAATATTTATAGTATTTATATATATTGTACTTTGATTTCTTCTGTTTTTTTTTTTGTATTAATTGTTTTACTATGTTATCAGCCATTTATAGGATGAATTTATCTTTTGTTCTTAGAGCACAACAAGCTTTTAGCTTCAGCTCTAATTATTTGTTAATAATAATAAACATGCAAAAGAAACTTATCCATGATCTTGTGTCTCTTCTTTCGAAATTTATTATTAATCACTCATACATATCGAAAATAAAAAACTACAGGGGGTACTACAACTACAATGTATCCATCCATGTGCCTGTAGTTGGCGCCTTTTATGAGAAATCTGAAAATAGTTATAAAATTCAGATTTCTTGTCGGCTATAATCAAACTATGGATCATAGAATCAGAAACAACCTGTATAAATTTTATTTGTCGAGATAAAATGAACCGCAAATGACAATGTAGTAACAATGACCATGCCGAAGTCCCAAGTTCAACGTTGAACCAGCGCCCACGTTTTCAAATATAAAGCATAACGATTTAGAGGTGAATGTACAGTACCAATACCGAAAAGAAAATTCTTTTGTAGCTAGAGTAGTTCTTCGAAAAAATGATTCATGCAATCTAATCCATGCAAAATAGATATGCATATATCAGAAAGAGGTTTTGTTGTACGGTTCTATTAGAGCAGTTCCAAAAATATATAATGCAGTTCTTTAAGGTTTCTTCAAAGAAATGTGAGGTGTGTTCATGTTTTCTTCTGGAGAGTTTGTTAACTTAGGTTTGTCTGAATCTCAAATAGAGAATGATCTCGCTAAGATATTACAAGTAAAACAAATAAATATGAGTAGAAATGTTGTCGGATTTTTGACCTTGTGCTAGATGTGTAACGAAAAAATAACAGACAAAAATACATAATTTACCCAGCGGATACCAAAATCGTGATTTCATAGATACGCATTTCTAAAAAAATGCGACGTCGTAAATGTTTACAGTCTCATTAAAACGTAATTTTGTTTATATAAAAATGACTAAAATAAACGAAACTACTATTATATTTTCATTATAGAGTGAGAGATAATTTTAATATGTTTCATAAAATAGTTATTTCTGCAACAAGTACAAAAAGTAAGCGTTTATTGCACGCGTCGAGTGCAATAAGCACTTTTTGAACGAGTTGCATACAATATTTTTTCTACGTTCATGCAAAAACCTAAAAATGTTATTTAGATGACACTAAGTCTAGAAAAATGTGACGTCGATTTGAAGGTTTATGTTTGTCATGATGACAAAACCCTGCAGTAGAATGGCAGATGAGCAATAAAGAACCACTTTTTCCACTAAATATAGTTCAATAAAGTATTGTTTGTTTGCATGAACGTAGAAAAATTATATTAAGACTAGAAATTGAAACCCCGTGGCTTCTAACAAAGTACTACAGTATTCGAGTAGATGTCGCTACAGAAAATACGTTTATAGTAAAATAGTACTATTATTTCATTCATGCCAAATTTTACCAGAATCCAGGCACAAAAGAAAGACCCTGCAAGCGAGATGCTTGATCTTTCATCTCACTCGCCGGTCGCATATTTGGATTAAAAGGGTCGTAAAACCTTCCTATTAGCAACCGCCGCGTCGGCTGCTTTGAAAATGTTTTTGTCCGGTATGACGTATTTACACAAAAAAGAAGGCACGTGGTTAACCATCCTAGAGCTTTTTATTCTATATTTTATATGTATTTTATTATTTATCTGGACTCGGACTAGAGGAGGTGAGAACATGCGGATCTCTAAGTAGGCATTTTTATTGTGTTATTGTTGTGCTGTGAAAAAATTGAAAAATATGAAGAATTATGGAGAAACGTAATGGTACCAAAATTACAAAAATTTTACGAAAATTGTATGCTGCCAGAAATTATACAGTGTGAAAGAAAAGTATGGAATAAATTCTTTATTTCTAAAACAACGAAGTTTCATGAAATTTCCTCGGACATGTCGATTTTGCTTTTAAAAGACCCTTTTGCTATACCAACGCATTTGCGACGTTCATTTGTTTTCGTGTGATGACGTCATCGGATATTTTTAATAGAACTCCTATATTTTTTATCGGATTCTTGTAGAACTTAACTTGCTGAATTCAAAATGTATAATTTCAACACTTTATTTCTTCAACTTTCAGATAATAATAATAATTTGTTGCCGTTAAATTGTTTCAAAGTAAAGAATTCTGTTTTGTTTCTGCCAGACAGACAACAGTTTCTGAGGTGACTTGATTTAATTTGTTCTTTTTGCTATCAAAAGATGTAATAATCTAACATGCAATCTAATAAAACAAAATAATAAATTGGGTTCAAATACGATTGAGGCAACCAGAATTTAATTATTAATTAATTAATTAGTTGCTTATTGTTAAATTGTTTTAAAAATAAAGAGTCCTTATTTTGTGATACTGCCGATGAATTCACTATATCCATTTTACTCTCAAGCCGATTTTATTGGATCGGTTATTATTTTTCTCGGAAAGTTGAAGGAATAAAGTATTGAAATTATACATTTTTGAATTCAAGAAGTTAAGCTCTACAAGAATCCGATGAAAAAATAAAGGGATTCTATTTAAAAAAATATCCGATGACGTCACGCGAAACGTCGGAATGAACAAATGAACGTCGGAAATAAAAAACAAAATCGACGTGTCCGAGGAAATTTCATGAAACTTCTTTGTTTTAGAAATAATGAATTTATTCTATACTTTTCTTCCACACTATATACAGAAATATTCCCAAAGGAAAAAGATGTATAGATCCGCAATATATAAAGAATGCACAAATTAATAAAAAAGTAGTTATATTTTGTGATTTTTATCTTCATCCCTTACATTTTTAAAAATTTATTCTAATTAGATTACTGTAAACTCTGCTACGAAAATACAAAAATTAAAAATTTTAGTTAGATTTTTATTTATTTAATTATTACATTAATTTATTTATTAAACACTATTCCATAAGAATTTTTAGCTATGGAACAAATAGTAACCAAGACAAAGAATATAAGTACTAAAAATACTATAAAATCGATATACCTATGCTTCCAATAAATAACATCCAGATACATAAACATGAAAAAATAAAATACACAATTACAACTATATTTTCCACTCCACAAGGAACACGACTGTTTGTGGCTATATGTAAGACGATGTTTATTTTGAGTCAGTGAAAAATACTAAAATCAACTGAAAAGAAAGTCTATATGCAACTGAATACTTTTGGCCAAAATTACACTTTTTAAAAATATTAGATTTTTAGTAATTAGAAAAGCCCATTAATGCATTTCTTAAGCATGTGGAGCAATTAGTAAACTAAAATATGGAATTAAAATATTAATATTACTATTAAATTGTAGCGTATAAGTGAGTTTCACTAGCCTATTTCTATTTTTTTTATTCATATTAAAATTGGTAAATCTACAAATATGGTTCAGCTCTAGATTCAGAGACGCCCTATATAATTAGAGCATTTGAAACATCTTTAAATTATTTGCAAATTATTCATAAAACCGTTTCTATGGAAATTGAAATTTATATTTTTTTCTCCGCCATTATCTCTAACCTTGCATAACTTTTAAAAATCGAAAAAATGGAACCGGCGAAGTATCCCCGTTCCCCCAGTATCTTTATTTTTTAGGCGTTCTTTACAAAAATAATGATTTGGTCAACCACAAAAAATATCTCTTTTAAATTTCAAGCTGATACGTCATAAATTGGCGTTATTACGGAAAAACGATTTTAAAAGTTCAACTTTAACACCCTGTATCTTTTAAATGATGCATTTTTGTATATAAGTAAGTAAAGTTAAATCGTTATATTTTAGAGTAAAAAATACGCAGTTCACGAGATGACTTATTGCTTTTGTTTTACCCTGCACATTATATATATGTGTATACTAATACATATTCGAAAAACCAAAAAAGCTTTTTCATATACATTTATTTGAACTTCTCGAATTACAATTAGCCCAAGACCCATTAAAATAAGGACATAACATTAAAGTAACACCCTGTATATAAATTACCTATCGAGAATAAATGAATTTATAAATATGAGTTTGCATTATTAGTTATAATTTTGTACGTTTTAATTGAAATAAAATATAATTTTACGGTATAAAATTAACATGATTTTGTTTTAGTCATCAATAAATATGACTATCAGTTAATAATTACGTTTTACTAAATTAACCCCAATAACTGGTACTTAGTTCGTGAAAAATACCCTAGCGCATTTGTGAGTTCATTCATAAAATTAGATTTAACGAGTGCGACATCTATTTCAAACTAAGCCAACTAAGGGTCAAACAAATTGTAAATTATGAATGAATATTTTGCGATAACTTTATTCCAATATAACTTTTTTAATAAGAAAATGCTGGCGAAACTATGAATTAAACTGTGACCAGCTTACTATTTAGAAGACAACGAAGTAAAATATATCATAATTCCTTAATAATCTGAAGAAATAATCGTACATGTTTAGAATTTAATATCTCACAAAATAATTACATATCTCAAATTATTTTTACTTTGTTATCTTTGCCTATACTCTATACTTTGTCAAATGTGGTGTAAAATTTGATTACTTGTTTTCAGTGTTTTGGTCTGTTTTCTATTAGTTTTCTATATAAACTAGGCAACCAGTAATTATCGGGCGGTGTCCTTAAGCGAGAGTTTGGGTATCAATAAACAAATTATCCAATTTACCATCATTTACTGAACGAACATTCAACAGAACCAGACTAGGATCAAATATCATTTGCTGACCCACTATGCTAAAGAACGACTAATACACGCATCATAGGGCCACAGATTAGGATCCATGGCTTCTTTGAAATTATTTTTCAAAATGCTTACTTTAAATGAAGAATATAAATTCGGGTGTTTGGATGTAATACTCTCACACACAACTTCTGGGAAATGTTTCCTCAATAAACTCGTCAGAGAATCAACGGTTGTATCTATATGGAGTCTGTAGATGTGCAAAATAACATATCATTAAAGGGCACACATGTAGGAGGCTTTTTTAAGAAATTGCAGAACTTGAAAAATTGTAACATACATTTTAAAGATGCATACAAATCATACAATACAAATATATATATATATATATATATATATATATATTTAAAACGTTTACAAAAGTTAGACGAAACATATAATAAACTGTATTTAAAAAATGTTGGAAGCTCATTTTTAAAATACCACCCATGGGTTGTTTATTGATCTTCACAATAGTCTCCCTCTAACTCTACACAACGATTCCAACGTTGCTCCCACGATTGGAAGCACCCTTGGTAATCCTCGTTTAACTCGTCAGACAACGCACGAATGCTTAGGCGCCGATCAGACGTGATCAGTGCACGCAAACGGTCAACATTCGCGTCAGTACTAGATGTGACGGGAGCTCCTTCACGTGGATCGTCTTCTACCGATTCACGCACCTCTTTGAACTGTTTTACCCATTCAAACACTCGTGTTTTCGACATGCACTCATCTTCAAACATCACCTGCAAATTTCTAAGGATTTCCGAGGGTTTTTCGCCAGATTTCACCAAAAATTGAACACGTTGTTTGTAATTTGAGTCACTCATTTTCACGACACGTCACTAAAAAAGTTACTTCCAAAAAATACACATAAAACACAAACCAAACGTGCTATCGACTTCAACATTGAACTGACACTAAAAGGAAAGTCCCCCCTCTCTAGAAAAACGTTGACGAACGATGCAGTGTTGCCAGTTTCCGAGTTATAACCAATTATCCAACGTTTTACTGCCCACTTCGCCTTTCGAAAACGATTGTACTATATAAACGACCACTGTTTGTTTGGGAACTGCTATTTCATCCTGTCAGTGCGAATCTTGGGAGCCGGGCCTGCCAGCATAATGAAAAAATTAAACAGGAAATTTAACAATTGGATTGCATTATCTAATTGTCCATAAAGTACGTACGTACATACACTGATCTATGGCGGCAGTGGTTTCGCTGCAACGTTGCGGGTTCAAGGTTTTGAAAATCAGATTGGATCAGTGGCAGGCAGCATCATCGAACGTATATCCGTGTCTGCTGTGACGGTAAATATTAAAAATGAAGTAGATGAATAATTTATAGAGTAGGTATCAAGTCATCAAGTTCAATTGCACTGAAGAGTCTCGGATCATTTGTTCGTGGTAATAGTTTTCGTTTAAAAAATAATCGTGATCAAAATTAGTTCAACGACAACGAGTCCAATCACAACTATCTGTTGGTGAAGTAGATCAAATATCGTTCAAAATTAAAATTTTCTTTAATTTAGCTCCAAAGTAAGATATGAACGAAAATATTTTTACTGTACCTTTTCAAGTTTTAATTTTTGAACCACTGGATGCAGATATGAAATACTATGAAATCTTATTTCTTAATTTTAATCTAAAGCATCACTGAAGAAATTGCAAAATATTTTTTAATTTGACATTTTTAACTAATTGTTTTATGAGCGTTCTGCCTTAGGTATTTACAAAATTGTACTAAATTGTTATTAAATATTAAAGTTATACTAAGTATACTCGCGACAAGAATTCAGACGACTTACGTCATACGAACAAATGAACAATTCATTATATTTTCATCAAAATATTTAAGAAACTGCAACTGATAATAATAAAACTATATACTACACTAAAAGTTTGCATCATATATTGCAATAAAACATTGTTTTTAACGCGACCAAATATCGAAAATTACGTTGACAATAAAAACAAATGTGTAACGTCAGCCGTGACGTAAGACGTCTGAATTCTTGATTCGAGTATAGTCCATTTAAAGCAATGCGCGTGACTTCAGTTAGAAGAACCTATCAGAAATGTTTTTGATTATAAGAATTCTGTAAAGAAACTGAAATAAAAAAAATCGTCACAAATTTTTGTGATATAAATAATTTTTCAATAATCCTTGGTTTTCCAAATATTTCAACTTTCATAGTATATTTATTATTCAACGAGCATATAATGATGGCTGTAATTCACGAATTATCCAGGAATAATGAACTGTAAATGTAAACATTGTGGTAGCAAACTTGCAGTTCTGCAAGTCGTAGAAAGGTAAGGGATTTCTTTTAAAGAAAAATTTACTATACAGGGTGTTTTTAAATGAAGTAGCAAAAATGGTACCCGTGACTGCAGAGCTAAAAATAAGAGGACTGAAGTAAAAATACGTTCTATGAAAGTTGCATCTCTGAGGCGAAATACCCTTTTAAAGCAGGGTATTGAAATTCACATTTTATTTTTTTTCGTTAACATTGGGAATGCTAGAGACATGAAATTTGGTATGAGCATCCTACTAATAAAGATACAACTTTTCAATATTTTTTCGATCATTGGCGTATTTTATAAAGCAGTGAAACAGTCAACCCCACTGCAATATTTGATTAGAAGTTTTTTATATGAAACAAACTATTTATTTAAAAATATTTATTGGGAAGATCAATTTATTGCGCAACTTTTTTACCTCTTGTAATGTTTCGATAAAACCGATAGTTTTCTAGTAAAAAAATTAAATGCGTCATCGTTCACTAAAGGGGTAAATGCGACAATTTTTAAAAATAAAGTAGGTGGATGTCATAATAGATATATTGTTATTTATCATATTAACAAATTGGCACTTTCTGTCAACCAATAATTAGTACCAATTGATTCATTTATTATCAGAATAGGTATGACAAATAATAGGGACCCATTTTTATACAGGGTGTTCCTAAATAAGTGTCGTAACGGAAAAATACACGGTGTCAAAACTTTAATTTTTCTTCAATTTTTTTCCAATATCTTAAGAATCGTTTGAACTACATGACTGAGCTTTTGTAAACACATTACCACTATTAATAGCTACTTTTTCGCACCCTTCTCGAATTTATTGGACGTTCCAGTGGTGGAGATTTTAAGATATCGGAAGGGTTATTCCCCATAACTTTTACGCCACTGGAAAAATTGTCATTTGACAGCAAATTCTGAAGCACCAATGAATTTTACACAAAAATAGTTCTCTTGGTTCATTGCTCCAAACTCAACCGTTTTCAATAAAAATTACTTTCTATGAATAAAAACAAACATTTTGCTAACGTTTCGAAAATCTTTTGTAATTCAAAAAATAGGTAGTAATAATTAACAATATGATGAGACACCCTCACATTTTGCAAGTTCAAGACCTCAAGGGAACATTTGGAGAACGACAAATCGAACCGCCGGATGAAATGAATCGTTTATGAAATCCATGTCAATAATATCGAAGAGTTGACCGATAGGGGTAAAGCCGCAGCGGTAGAAAGAAACATGATTCGAAGATGTAATGCGTGCATTGAAGTCCGCGAACGTAATTTTGAACAGTTTTTGTAAATTTTACTCGCCAAATTGATAAAAAAAGTTAAAATCCTATCTGTTGTTAAATCTCGTTAAAATTGTTAATTATTACTACCTATTTTTTGAATTACAAAAGATTTTCGAAACGTTAGCAAAATGTTTGTTTTTGTTCATAGAAAGTCATTTTTATTGAAAACGGTTGACTTTAGAGCAATGAACCAAGACAACTATTTTTGTGTAAAATTCATTGGCGCTTCAGAATTTGCTGTCAAATGATAATTTTTCCAGAGGTGTAAAAGTTATGAGGGAAAAAACCCTTCCGATACCTACAAATCTCCACCACTGGCACGTCCAATGAATTCGAGAAGGGTACGAAAAAGTAGCTATTAATAGTGGTAATGTGTTTACAAAAGCTCAGTCCTGTAGTTCAAACGGTTCCTAAGATATTGGAAGAAAACTAAAAAAAAATAAAAATAAAGTTTTGACACCATGTGATCTCAAAAACGAAAGCCCGGAGAGAAAATGGAAGAGGAAAAACATGTTTCTTTTTTCAAGAAGAATTTACAGTTATCCGTTGCGACACTTATTTAGGAACACCCTGTATAAGCTTTTTTTTCTTATTTTTAAACATAGAACCTGTCCGTAGATTTACTTAACATCATTCTGTAACACCCTGTATATCCACAGTCCCAGAGAAATGTGTTTTGTCTTAGAGGTAAAAGAGCGAATCTAAAAAACTCGCTCCAGTTTCGAATTAGCAATAAACAGTTTCATTCTATTGTTTTAACTACTGTGTCATCCGCGTCTAGCCGCCATTGACCAACTCCACCATGTCCTCCAATCGTGACAACATATCGCATTCACGACGGCACTTCTTTGTTACAGAAAAGGACCGGCCGCCGCTATGGCAATGAAGGAATGGTTTCGAAAGATGCAGCCCATCCAGCTGTACGTAATCCTGATATTGACGATAGCCTTCTTCCTAACTGAATTGATTGTCAGTCACCTCACCCATGCGCTCACGCTGCTAATGGACTCTTACCACATGCTATGCAACATATTGGCATTGACCGGTTGCATTATCACCATCAAGGTAAATATTACTGCCTCGCCGGTATGTTACCTACGTGCGGTTCGGTAACGAACTCATTGATGATTGTATAACGTTGAATTTGTATGTTGCGGACGTCTGTATAAGGTCGCGCGTAAAATTTGTTGTGTGTGACAGTAGGTGATGTTCTTGTACGTGAAAGATAACATCTTTATTTGATTCCATTTAACATTACTACAAACACCAAGTAACACAAAATATTTTATAGCAGTGATTAAGAATGTCCTGTAACTAATTTTTGGAGAGTTAATGTTGCAAGGTTTAGTCGCATAAACATCTTATTGGCATCAACACAGCAGCTAATGGCGTGAAATAGGCAGATTTTTATAAAACATGATTGCTGTATAAAAATTATATAATTGCGTTTTAAGTGTTCTATATAAAAACAAGTTATGTTTTAGCAATGAGCTTATAGCATTGATACGACAAACTATATGATTCCAATATAGCATGTCATCACAATGTTTTATAAAAACGTTATACAATTATTCTGCTTTATTTACAAGCCCATCACAACTATAAAGCTAATATTCGACTTTCTTTAAATTTTACGACATATGTCTATTATAAGTATCTTTATATTATGTATACGATGTTATAAAACAAATGTTGTAACTGTAACGGTTAAGAAATAAACAACAACATATACAGGGTATCCCAACGAAAATTTGACCCCCCGTATAATTGGAAAACCGAATAATATTTCAAAATTCACCGAGACCCATCGATTTTTGTTCTTGAAGGGAACTTTTTTGACAGTCAAGCCAACTCGATATGTTCATCCCCCTAATGCCTAGCAACCCCAACTTAAAAATTTCAAATGCAACTACCCCACTTGTGGTACATCATTTTAAAGCCCTTTTCATTGCAAATACAGTGACGTACCGCTTTTAGAAATCATTTTAGAATTGACAGAATTATTGGTTACAAACGAAAAGATGACAAACCAACTTACGCGTAGTAATTTCTACACAAATGCCCACCACTAATAAGTTTTTCATCTACTACACATGACCGCATTACCTAATTGTTATTGATGTGTCTATCAGTTTACAAAAAGTCAGAAATGAAATAAAAGCTGAAGCAAATAATAAATCAGATTTATTTGATGAATTGCTCAAAATGGCCCCCGTTAACTTCCAACCAATAATGCAGTCTGTTTTCAAATTCTGTTCGAACATTGTTAAAGATATCCGCAGTTATTAATCGGCATTCTTCTACAATTCTCTGACGTAGTACTTGCAATATTTCCGGCTGAGTGGTACTTACGCGTAGTAATTTCTACACAAATGCCCACCACTAATAAGTTTTTCATCTACTACACACATGACCGCATTACCTAATTGTTATTGATGTGTCTATCAGTCAAGTTTATAGGAATTCAGACCTTTTCAAAATAACAAAAAATCAGTACTACAAAAAAAGTCGGTGTTTTTTGCTTGTGATAAAAAAATCGTTAGTTTCAGCCGTTATTGAAAGTATTAACGTGTGTTCGAAATGGTTTATTCTATCGCGGAAAGAGTAGAAATTGTTGCAATTTATTATCGAAATCACGATTGCGCTAAGCTACAGCACGAATTTTTATTGCCAATCATCCTGAAAAAAAATGTAAACCACCATTACGTTAAACACCTGATTGACAAATTTGTTGCAACAGGTTCGCTTTTAAACAAGAAACGTGAAGTAATTGGGCCAGTTCGAAATGAAGCAGTTGAAGTGGCAGTTTTGGGTCATGTACAGATGGATAATAAGCAATCGATTACAACTGTTTCTCAAGCTTCTGGCGTATCCCGTTCCAGTGTTCATCGAATTTTGAAAAAACACAAGTTTCATCCATTTAAGATGACGCTGGTTCAAGAGTTACATGAAGATGACTTTGATCGCCGTAACCAATTTTGCGAATACTTTAGTGAACAACTTCTACTGAATCCAAATCTTCTCTACAATACATGTTTCTCCGACGAATGCACATTTATGTTGAATGGCGAAGTGAATAGACACAATTGTCGTTATTGGAGTGATACTAATCCACATTTAATCAGGGAATTTCATACTCAGACACCTCAAAAATTGAATGTTTGGGCAGGCATTTTAGGCGACCATCTTGTTGGACCATTTTTCATCCAAGGTAATCTCGATGGAAACACCTATCTAGAATTATTGGAAAGTACAATTGATCCTAGGATAACAGAGATTTTAGAAAGTGACGACAATTTACTAGAAAATGAAATAACCTTCCAACAAGATGGTGCGCCCCGCACTGCTGGCCACCAAGAACTCCGGATCTGTCCCCTTTGGACTTTTTTCTGTGTGGTCATTTAAAATCACGAGTGTACGCCACTCAGCCGGAAACATTGCAAGTGCTACGTCAGAGAATTGTAGAAGAATGTCGATTAATAACTGCGGATGTCTTTAATAATGTTCGAACAGAATTTGAAAACAGACTGCATTATTGTTTGGAAGTTAACGGGGGTCATTTTGAGCAATTCATCAAATAAATCTGATATATTATTTGCTTCAGGTTTTTTATTGCATTTCTGACTTTTTTGTAAACTGATAGACACATCAATAACAATTAGGTAATGCGGTCATGTGTAGTAGATGAAAAACTTATTAGTGGTGGGCATTTGTGTAGAAATTACTACCCGTAAGTTGGTTTGTCATCTTTTCGTTTGTAACCAATAATTCTGTCAAATCTCAACCGATTTCTAAAAACGGTACGTCACTGTATTCGCAATGAAAAGGGCTTTAAAATGATGTGCCACAAGTGGGGTAGTTGCATTTGAAATTTTTAAGTTGGGGTTGCTAGGCATTAGGGGGATGAACTTATCGAGTTGGCTTGACTGTCAAAAAAGCTCCCCCCAAGAACAAAAATCGATGGGTCTCGGCGAATTTTGAAATATTCGGTTTTCCAATTATAGGGGGGGTCAAATTATCATTGGGATACCCTGTATATGTACATGATCTAACCAAAGATATATTTTCCTAAATTGTTTATGATTGCCTTCTATCGATCTGGCAGTTTTTCTGTTCCACGTGCAAGAAAATATTTTGGTTCAGTGAAAAAATTATCAAGGTAATTTTGAAATATTACCATGAAATGCACAACAGCTTTTTTGTATGGGTAGGTACACCTTCTTGTTAGAATTGGATTTTTATTAGCATAAAGGCAGGCTATAACAAATTTAAATTTGCTTAAACTGAATCATTCCCTTTAACTTTTGGAAGAAAACACGTTAGAAATCTTGGCTATTCATGGTGTTGGCTGAGACAAGATATCTACATTTGACTTGACTTGAAAAAGTTTTGTCTTACAAAACAAGAGTTTCTTTACAGTCTGCCTGATCTTGTAAGATCATGTCTTGTATTGCCTTAGAGAGCCTCGCATTTTTGCAAAACTCTTGCATGATTCTTGCCAAACTTGTAACAGTGTTGATTACTCTCGGTCAGCTGCGGTCCCGCTCAGAGCTTGCTCGGAACTATCGATATGGTCGATCGTCGACCGTAGTCGATTGGTAGACATTATAAAGTATAGAAACGACCAATATTACATATTATGTAATAAATGAAATATGCGAAACAGAATTGAAGCTCTTTCACTGGATATATAATTAGTTATAGTTCAGCAGAATTGGTTCTAGACTCAATAAGCTTTGATTTTTAAAATAATTTTATATGCTGGATGTCCTTTAAATAAAATACATATACAGGGTGTTACAGAATGATGTTAAGAAAATTTAGGGGCAGGTTCTATGATTAAAAATAAGAAATGGGTCCGGAGATGTCTCGTTTTCGAGATACAAGTTGTTTAAAATATTCTTCTTGTCTTAAATACTAGTCTTCTTTTCTCAAAAACCGATCGAGTTATTGAGATGAGATTTGATACACAACAGTGTATAGTGAAGGGCTCCTTTTACGTGTATACATTTTTCTTGTAATACTAGCATGACAGTCTGTGAGCATGACCCATGTCTATATAAACTTTTTTTTTATTTTTAAACCTGCCCTTAGAATTCCTTAGCATCATTTTATAACACCCCGTATACAGTTCAATTAAGGTTCACATAAATATTATTATATTTGCAAGACTTCTTCCCGTAGCATTATTTCTTGTCTTGTCCCGCATGACTTTTTTTTAATATTGTCCTTTCTCGCAATTCGAGCTGCCAAATCTTGTCTTGATCTTATCTTATCTTGCGAGACCAAGAGAAAGTCAAGAAAGAGCAAGAACATATGCCAACACTACTCTTAATTTTCTTGTACTCTTCAAAGCGACTGTTATATTAAACGTGTATCTATTCAGGCGATTTATTTTTTAATCATTTGAGGAAAAATACTCATCATTCTGTTCATTAACATACCTAACAATTTTTGTAAAGTTCCTAGTAGTAATGATATGGATATAGCATAAATTAATAAATTATTCAACAGCAGACGTACGCATAGTCCAAACTAGTACAATTAATGTCAAATGCTTGTATTAATGCTATAAATTTGTTTTGTTTTTCTGTCCTTGAAATTGGAACTTAATTAGTTGTACCTATAAACAAACATATGCCTACCATTTTCTCAAATACAGTCAAAATGAAGGTCATGCCATTGAACCCGTGGAAGGTTGTGTAGCTTTGATGGATTGAATTACAATTTTTTATTTAATTCTATTAAATGAATACTGTGACAGAACTAAAATTTACAACTTTACCCAACGTATTGTTAATTTACAAGAATATAAATGATTTTCGTAGATTTTTGTAATATTTGTTAAGCACTTTTATGGAAGCTGCATTTTAAATTATGTTTCGAAGTTTGGTAACGGCTGTAAAACCGATTTTCAAACAATTGGTGAACTACTTCAATGCTCTCATCTTCGCAACATTGGCGCCTCCACCAAAACTTTAAATCACTGTAATACGATATTAAATTTATTTTTATTTATTCAATACACTGCTGAACAGGCAATTAAAGACACGGTTAAAAATAAAATAAAGGAAAAGTACAGTAACTACAAAAACAAAATTAAAAATACACGTAAAAAAGGCAAATTACATATTTAAAAAGAACAGGTTAGCTGATTAAAAATAAAGCCGTATATCTTGCCGTAAAATGATCAAATTTGTGGTGTTTTTAGGTACAGAAATCTTGGAGGAATCGAAAATAATGTCAGTCTTTTTCACATTTTTCTAGACACACATTTTACCATTTTCGAGAAAAATAAAATGCTGGGTTCATTTTTAACCACTAGTTTCAAGACACCATGTATATTTACTTTGACAAGTTTTTTAGAACTGTGAACCAAAAGCTCAAGATCCGGGCGACTTAAAGAAAACCCCTAGCGTGGCGAGCAGCATAGGGGAAGAACTAAGGACCAACCCAAACCTCAACGCCTCGCAATGCCAAGACAAGAAGAAGAAAGCCAAGTCTTCCCCTACGAGGAAGAACCAAGAGAATAAACTGAAAAACACGTTTGGATGGGCCAGGATAGACGTGATAGTCATGCTGATATGCTGCGTCTTTCTAGCTTCACTCTCATTCTCCATATTCGTCGAAGCACTCCAAACTCTGGTTCACATAGACCACCATGACGCGTCTCATCACCCCTTACTAGTCTTGTTTATAGGTAAGTCTTTGTAAGGGTAGCACAAGGATAAGCTCATTTTCCTTCACCTGATTTCAGGAAGTATCGGATTGATACTGAATGGGATTTGTTATTTGCTCATTGGAGGTTATACCTTTCATCAAGGTAGCTTTTTGTATGTCACAGAAAGCGGAGACGTAGTTTTAAATAAAGTTGTGGTCAATGAATCCATTAAAAGAGGAGAGAGAAGACTGTCCCGGACGAAGAACATCCATTCTACCATTATGCCTCCAAAGAAAAGACAAGGAGTGTGGGAGATGGCTAGAGACGTAAACGGTAAGCAGTGTTTTGTATTCTGTTCCAGTTTCCTAAAATAACTATGAGGCGTTAGATATATTTTTTCAATGGAACTGAGACATTTAGAAACGTATTTTTTTTCAGGCTGTGTGTTGGTGATAATATCTTCCTTGTTCATTTTTTTCACGGACAAAGATGTAGCGAAATACATCGATCCCATTGTGTCGTTAATTTCTGTGGCCTTTATAATGGTTTTAAGCTATCCCTACAGTGAGTAACAAATAAACGTAATATAGTACAGTGCCTTCATAAATGATTACAAGGCACGTGATCAGGGTCAAGAGTCTCAAATCAATCGTAGAGTAATTCATATGCGAATATCCTTTTCCTTACTAGGGCAATTGAGAGAGACAAGAAATCTATTTGCATACGAGTTGTTCTTCGAGAATCACAGTCCTGGTCACGTGGCTTGTAACATTTATGAAAGCACTGTATAAGCAAACACGGTGATTCAGAACTTATTCAAAAAAAATGTTGTTCATGGGATTCTTACAAATATGCATGGTGGCAATGTGTAATAAAAAATCAACGGACAAAAATTGGAAGAATTTCCCAAATTATAAAGATTTTACAAAAAAATACGATATTTTTTGGATACGTGTTGAGTCACCGTGTATCTAGATAAGAAATAGCCAACTTTTCACATGTTTCCCACATTTTTTGAGAGAAGGTTACATTATATTTCAAAAGGTATAGAGCTTACCATGAAAATAATTATTACTAGGCAAATAATGTAGAAAGATGAATCAAAAAGATTATTCTATCTAAACATATAAATTAATAGACAATATGATAAAATAAAATAACTTATGGAAAGTGGATACTTTATTATTAGAATTATTTTTTTGTCTTAATTATGTCTGATATTTATTGTTATACAGGGCGTTCGCAAATGATTCAGAGGATAATTGTAGACGAAAATAACAATTTTTCTAAATCCGATTTATTAACGGAATTACAGGGTGTTAAAGTTAAAATTTTATTTTCGATATTTGTATATAACTTCTTAAGAAATCCAAATATTTACATAAAATTTGTAAATCGGGGGTTTTTGCGGACGAGAAATTCAAATATGTTTCTAATTTTGACGTCACTAGTAGAGGGCACCACTTGTGGCACACCAGGTTTCTTTTAAATGGCAGAACTTTTTTGCATCTTAATGTATCCATCTGACTATCGAAACAATCGATTCTCCTACCTGCTTTATTTGAAAAAGGTATACCTTGCTAAAGTCGGTAGGCATAATCATTTTTGAAATAATCCTATTTGAAATGGTCAGTGCACCAAGTAAAAAAACTGTTTTGGTTTCTGGTAAAGTGCCTTTTCTGCTGAAAATACAGCAAATTGTTACTTTAAAAAGTTCAGAATCGTAAATTATGGAGACGTGCAAAATTTCAAGAAGATCGGCGACGTCTGATGAAACCATTTTTCAACAAAACACAAAGATTTGGCCGATTTTTTTTTAAATTTTGCACATCTCCATAATTTACCGTTATGAACAACTTTTTCAAGTAACATTTTGCTGTATTTTCATTAGAAAAGGTACATAAGATTATTTCGAAAACTGTTACTCCTAACGCCTTCAATTAGGTATACCTTTTTCAGATATAACAGGCAGGAGAATCGATTGATTCAATAGTCAGATGGATACACTAAGCAGCAAAAAAATTCTGTCATTTAAAAGAAACATGATGTGCCATAAGTGGCGCCCTTATTTACAAATATCGAAAATAACATTTTAACTTTAAGTCCGTTAATAATCAGTTTCGGAAAAAAATTTATAGAAAGAGTATTATTCATTTTCGGTCTAGAATTATCCCCTGAATTTTTTGCTCATCATTTCCGGACACCCTGTATATCATAAAAAAGATCGAATTCCAATTTTTATCAACAGATCGAAATAATCGACATTTTTTAATCCTTTATTTTTATACATATTCTTTATTATATTACACTGATTTACATATTTTCTTAGTAATACCAAAATAAAAGAAGATACTATTTTTACTAAGCTCCAATCATTAAGTATTGATATTATTTATATTTCCTTCTAGTGAAGGAAAGTGGTCTGATTCTACTCCAAACCATTCCAGCCACAATAAACATCCACTCTCTTAAAGCAGAACTTCTAACTCATTTCCCAGACATCGTCAACGTCCACGATTTCCACGTATGGCAGCTAACCGCGTCCAAGGTCATTTCCACGGTCCACATAATTTTCCAAAATCCAAAGGTAACACAAACAGGAACAAAGATTTGCAGTTTAGCGATATTTTTCAAGCCTGGGCACCTTGAAAGGGTTTGGAACTGACTATTCTTCTGGTTTAGGTCTACAACAAAATCATGGAGGAGGTAAAGGAGTTCTTCATTGAGAAAGGCATCACTCAGGTGACGATCCAGCCGGAGTTTTTCACGGAAACGGGAAGCATGGAGAGCCTAAACTCCGCTAAATTCGAACCGAAGTGTCTGATGGCTTGTCAAGGTCCAGGATGCAAGCAAAGCCATTGTTGTCCAAATTATGAGGTAAGAGAATAGTTAATTTTCACAGGCATCTTTATTCATGACAAAGTTTTATAAAATAAAACCTAAAAACGTGTTGTGACATATGGTATATGTAGAAATTTGTATTTTTTTCTCAGGAAACTAGTATATTCAAAACTCCCTCCAAAGAATTCCTTCAAGAGCAAAACCTACCTGAGCTGAAATCGGTCAAAATCATCGACCCGGAGTTGTCAATTCCCCCCAGCAGGAATCCTAGCTGCAGTGGTAGCAGTACAACCAGCGGGAAGGCGGGCGAAGACCTAACCAACTTCACAAAAGAAGAAAGTGGTTATTCGAACAATATTAGCTCAGAAGACAACACAAACGACAACAGTACACCTAATAGTGTTGTAAACAATCCTTCAAGCAGTCTAGACTCAAAGGAAAGTTTAGAAACGAAACAATAAGCGTCGATTGTGTGACAAACTCTAAAGTAATAGAAACATTGTCGAATATTTTATAGATTCTTTACCTGGCTGTGCTAATTTTAGTGAGATACTTATACGAAAGTCGAGGTCGGCGTAGTAGAGTTATTTAAATCGATCTTTCAAATGACGAAAGACATTTCAAGCTATTCTGAACTGATAAGTACAATAATGTAGGTAGAAGGTTGTACTGTAAATGAAGATGTATTTTTACATGTTCTTATGAACGAGCATTTTAAAATTTGATGAGAACATTGGGGGTATTTTAAACATCTGAATGTTTTTAAAGTGCAGATCTGTATTGTGTGTAAAAAATCAATGTTGACTTGTTCTAAAGTGTATGCCTATCACAATAACAGGCAGATTACCTTCTGCCATAGTAAAATTATTTACATATAAAATTAACCATTGAATCTGTGATTCATATAGTTAATTTTATATACATGAAGATGTATTAAGGCTATATACACTTTAGTTTTACCATTTTTCATTCAGTTTCACAATTATTGTTGCATTATACTGGAAGTTCCCAATTCGAAGGTAACCAGTGGAAATTATTCGGATACGAAAGTCAGCTTACATTCTGGCAAAGTTGTTGAGAATGCCGTTTAAATATTGAAAAAATCCTAATACTTTTGGAGAAATCTGGAATGTTCAATTGTTTGGCAGACTATTGATATAAATTAGCGCCTAGATCAAACTGCCGCTATACTAGAAAAATCTGGAGGCATATTCTATTCACAACACTGAGTGGTACCACAAGGATATATTTAGACCCCTTAACTTTGAAAACATCGATAACTAGAATCCCCTTGATGGAAAACTATTCGTCAATCTTTTAAATTTTGTGTAATTAGACTAATTTTAGAATGAAGTAATTTTTATATTTGGACCAGTTTGTTTGCCTTCAAAATGAAGGTAAATGTTACGGTACTATTTTAGCTCCACAATTTTAAATTGTAATTGAAAATTTTAAATATGTTTTAACACTTTTAATCTAGAAGATATTAATAGGATCTAAATTGACTAAACGCAGTTATTATAAATAATGTAGGTATAATGAATAGGGAAGAGCGGACATATTTCGATAGTAATGACAGTACAATACTTTGTTACTACAAATAATTGTAAGCTTTTGTTTCGTGCAACACTGCCATCGAGATCCACTATTATGATATTTACAATAACATTGCGACTAAAAGTACAAATTAACTCCTAGTGTTACGAATTAGTAATATAAGTTGTTAATTATGTTTATTGACAATAAAGATTATTATTTATGGATTGCCTTGTTATTTATTGCAATTCAAATGGTATTCGCCCTTATGATGGCATAGTTCCAGGAAAATTGTAAACACAAAAAAAAATTGATAATACAAGTTGCAGCAAGACAGTTTTAAGTTTATTTAACCTTTTCGTGCCTTACTTATATTGACTGACATTTCCACACATGTTTTTCCTGGGTCGTGATTCGCGGTCAACTTCAGAGTGCTTGTGCCTGCAGCCAATCCGATCTGGTTTTTAAATATCCCTATGTTGACTTTGTTGTTCGGTAAGGAGCAGTAACTTTTCTGTAAAATAAACGTAATTTTATGACAGAGATGGGTGGCTTTAAATATTTTACTACTCTATTTTTTCATTTGAAAATTATGAACAAGTTTGGATATACTAAATTGATGTAAATGCTAACATATATAAAAAGTATGCTTCCTATATATTTTGTTTTGAAGAAAGATGGATGAATATGTTCAACAGATGTTTAAAATACTAGGTTTGACTGTGATTATTACAACATATACCCAAGCAAGCAAAAACGTATTATATTCTGAACAAGGGTCTAAACTTAATGGTTTTCTAAATATCTCATAAATTTATAGGAAAACTCGGATAATTTACACAACTTGACAACGTCGCATCATCACTGAAAATACCTAGATTTACGCGTATCGGTTGTGATGTAAAAAAATATAGTCAATCATTTACAATTTCTGTGACTAAACTAAACTTTTCTTGTGCCTCTAAAAATGAACTACACACAATTTAAGTCAGCGTTTTATAGGTAGATCGTTCAGTTACCGAGCTATACTTAGGTTAATATGGTTGGTTCCTCAATATCACTGAAATATGTCGCTCTTACAACGATCTAATCAATATCTTATTACTTTCGGGATACCTCAGGGTTCCAATCTGGGTCCACTTTTATTTTCAATTTCCATTAATGACATCACAAATTATATCGGTTGTCGTAAAGTGGTTTATGCTGATTTAAAAATTTGTTCTTCCATATCAACTGATGATGATCAGTAAAATAAAATAGTTCTTGGTGTGAATTAAATAACTTCAATTCAAGTAGAGAATTTACACGTAAACTAAAGAAACCAAGCTTAAATACTGTTCCCCTGTTTGGGTTATCATTTATAACAACTAAGTTAATTTACTTGATTCAGCACAAAAAAGGTTTTTAAAATTTCTTGCATATCTGAATATTTTATAGTAATGTGGAGTTGAAATCTGTTTCTTTTATGACACATAATTGTAATTCAATTTTTATAATTCCTGTGACATATTCAATTCTAGTATAACATTAATTGTATTTAACATCAATTAGAGATATAACCAATTTGTGAGCTATATAAAAATACTGTTCGTCTGGGTGCAATCTATCATGTAAAATAATAACAGTCAATCCCTTTACGGTCCATATTTCAAGTACCTATGGGAGATTTCCCTAAAAAATAGGTAAATAAAGGTGAGAATCAGAACCACTTACAGCGGGAACAGGGCATTTCTTTGGTACGCCCATCGCTGCTAAAGTTTCCTTTACAGTGGGTAACCCGTCCTGTGCCATAACGTCGCAAAAATCCAGCTCTCCGTCTAGGGTTGGCAATGGAGGTTTCTTCAATAGATACGTTCCCTAAAAAGAGATATTTTAATTCAAATTTACTCCACTACAAGAATAAAATTTCTGAAGAAATATTTCCACTTGAACTTGGCGTTCGTTTTCAGAATATTATCAAAATTACCTATTCTTATTACATACTACCAAAATATACCTTTCAATGTCAATCGAAATTTTACCTACCGCACCGGTTTTTATGGGTTTAGTGACATTAACACAACCCGAATAAACCAAATTGCAGTCCTTATCCAAGCTTACTTCAAACGATTCAGGAAACTTTATGACGCTGTTAGGATCACAATTCTTAATGCTGGTCAGTTTCAGACTGTAGCCATTCTAGAAAAAAATAACTGTTAAAATAATATACATTATTTAAAATAGTAAACAATATCACTTAATTGTTTATATTTTTAAAAAGCGGGGAAATATTAGAAAAAATATTGGATTGTAAAATAATATTTTTACATCTTATTGTTAGATAAGAATATATATTTTTTCTGAAGATGGGTATTACGAAAAGAACCCGAAACGTACGTAAAATTCAAGTTTTTGTTGTGTTTTTTTCTCAAAGGACCTACTATCCCAGGATGTTGAATCTATAATAAAATAATTTGGAAAAACGATATAGGTTTTGCATAGAAAAGCAAAGAAATAAGTAAAATTTTTTATAAATTTTATTATTTAAGTTGCTCCATAAAATAAATTCAAATATAGTTTTGCATTCTTTATAATAAAAAAAAAAAAATTGACGTACTTAATATAAAATTACTTAATCATTGTTAATATCTCGCGAGCAGTAATATATAACCCATTACATATTTATTTATTTATTTATTTACTCTTAAAATAGCCAACAGGTATAACCCACTTAAAGGATAAGTAGTTATACTAGAAAAATTTCAATAAGAGAAAAAAATACTCAAAAAAAGATACCTACATATTAAAAATCGATTGTATAAAATAAAATATAAGTAGCATAAAAGTCTAAACATATAAAAACAGTTTAAAATCTAGTAAAAATAAAAAATAAAAAACCTGAAACTTAAATTGTCAGATAATATAAAATAAACAAAAGAATTAAAAAACAAATAAAAATTACTAAACAAGATAAAAATAAATACAAAGAAACAAGAATATACACATGCACTTTATTGAAAATATTTTTTTATATCACGTACACCACAAAAGTTAATGTCGAAACCCTCCATATTGTTGCTATTGTTCAGCATTTGATACAAAGGCGACTTTAACAACATGTTTGTACAGGCAAAGAGTAACATAAACAAATCATAATTTCTAGAGTTCAATCTGGGAACTCTAAATAATAAATATTTGGTTATATCAACGCAATCATAAAAGAAGTGGAGTAATAAAAAATATATTAAAATACAGTTTGTTTCATAAGAAAAATAAAAAATTAATGACAGTTTCAAGTGTTTTTTGTAATATTAATTTGGAGTGTTTGCTCAACTTTCGAGTATTTAGTGTTAATAGCTCTTAAATGAGAATCCTCTATTTTTTTTTATTAGCACCAACACTTACACAAGCACTGATAGTCTCGATACTGGAAAATACCACCGCCAGTGCGGCACACACTTTGAAAATCATCGTGTACGAATTGAGTTGTTTTATTCCATTCAGTATCAATTTATATGGATAGAATAATGATGATTAACTCCAGAACTAATGTTATTACATTTCTGTCATTTGGAAAAACCTTGGCTTTGTGAAAATTTGATCCGACTCGATTGTTTCGGTCTATGGTCCATTTATTCCTTCGCTGATATATATCAACCTTTACGTAGGCAATTATAAGACAATTACAATTAAATCAATGGAACTGGGGAGATACTATTTTGGAAGTTATTAGTTATTAATAAAATTCACGTAGTACGTAAATGGAAATACTTAAATTTAAAATTCGTACTTGTTTTATTTTAATACCGAGTTATACAAGGTGTTTCTGAAATAAGTGTGTTTATTCAAATGAGGACCAAAAATAAATTATTTAGTAACCTATAGTTTAAAGTATGAAAATTAATCTTAGATCAACCACGCATCGATTCACTTCATCAATGGAAAAGTTGTATGAATTTTATACAGTGTGGAAGAAAAGTATGGAATAAATTCATTATTTCTAAAACAACGAGGTTTCATGAAATTTTCTCGGACCCGTCGATTTTGCTTTTAAAAGACTCTTATTTCTATACCAACGCATTTCCGACGTTCGCCGACGTTGTTTTCGCGTGATGACGCCATCGGATATTTTTTAAATATAACCCTATATTTTTCATCGGATTCTTTATAGAGCTTAACTTGCTGAATTCAAAATATATAATTTCAACACTTTATTCCTTCAACTTTCCGAGAAAAAATAATAATCGCATAATAATTAAAATATTAACAACATGAAACAAAACCACGTTTGTTTCTTGTTTTTACTGTTTTGTGACATCTTTAGGTCACAATGACGGAAGCGGGTTTTATGTAAGCATAATCGGACGATTTGCCACTAGTGGATACATTTAATTTCTTTCTTCTTGGTACGAATCGGAATTTATTACAGAAATATGGAAAGTCAAAGCAAGCAGGTGTTTATATTCCTTTTTTAACATTACCATTATTATTAGTCCTGATGTGGTGAACTTCCGATATTGTTAAACGTAACTTATTTTTTGTTTGCAATATGAATCCGCTCGTGAAAATTACAAAACAATGCTGTTGGTTACGTCCAGATAGGGGGTTTTGACATATTTATTTTTATAAATACGTCAAGTATAACCCATTTTATGAGTCTATTTTTTTATACCAATATATATTTAACACTTAATAATATCTCAAATGACAAATGATTCTTCTAAACGTATGTACTGCCGTTGAGTGAGAAATTATAGATAGAGGCGCAACCTTAATGGCGAAATTCGTATTCGATCTACAAATGTAACACCCTGTATCTTGAAAACAAAGGCCCTAATAGAAAATATCTGTAGGGTAAAATGTTTTTAAAGTCGGACAAGAAATAAAGGCTTTCATGTTTGAAGTTCCGTTTTGTTACACCGTGTTTTACAGTAGAGGTTTTTTGGGCCCGAGATTTGTCCGTCTGTCGAAATGTTGTTAATAACAGTCAATTTTGAGTGTTCTGTGTGATTCAATGGTTTAGCAAGCAAAGAAAACCTCCGTAAACAATAAGTTGTCGATTAATTGACGAATCTTAGAACCAAAGAGCTGCTATTACCTAATACTCTCTCGGTACCAAAAGTGGATACGCATTTCGCCATAAGGTTGCGCCTCTATCTATAATTTTGAGTTGTCCAAAAATGGAGATCGTATACAGATATAATGCACAATGCTGTATTAGGTCGGCGAACGGCGTCTGACGTCACAGGTCTTTGCTGTGGCGGCGACCGTTTTGGGAGCGTGGCTAGACAAAATTTTTAAATACCGCTTCCACGAAATGGTCTAGGACAAACGCCATTCTGATGAAAATAATACTATTTTCTTCTGCAAATATTTGGAAAAATCATGTAATTTCGCTATTATTTACAAAACTGGGTAAAGTTCAGTGCTTAGCACGGCGCAGGCGCAGTCTTGCTTTGTTTTTTGTCAAAATGCCTTACTGAGATCAAGAATTAGCAGATATGGTATTGACAGTCCGAATATGATTATATGACTTGTCGTTTGTTGGATATCTTTACCCCCAAAAATAATCGAATTCCATCAGTGTAAACGGAATATTGGATGTAAAATGTTTTTAATATTAAAGCCGTTTGTCACTATACAATATTATCTGAGAAAAATATTAAAAAATTCATTTGAAAATTATTTTTAAAATATCCTGTAATTGCAAGCGGGAGATTGGGTATGAAATTCATAAAATAATTTACTAAGAAAATATTTTCAACTTGTTCTACTTTTGCGGTGAAATCGACGCAGAAATATGCGCATAACGTATTTACATAATTTGGAATTTTAAATTTTCAACCTAACCTAACTTTAACCTTAGTTCTGTCAAGTGTGAGAATAAGTGTCGTGCTATTTATTTTATTATATAAACTAGTTATTATAGGTAATGAGTTGTTAATCGTATTTCCAGACTACTGCGCTTGCGCATGAATGAAAAATAGAAAATAATTTATGGAAGTTGCATACAGTGATATTGTATCGTTTTTTAGATTTAAATATAATTATTTTGTAAATTTATCAAATAATATTTACATAAATTTTACCATAATTATCGCATAGTGACAAACGGCTTTTACGCTGTGCCAATATTGATTTATGGCAAATGCATAGTTCATAATTTAGGCAAAAAACGTGGTGAGGCATTTTTATTTTGCTTTGATTAGATAATGTATCTTAAATATGTTATTTTAGACTTTAGCTTAAAGCCGTTTGTCACTATGCGATAATTATGGTAAAATTTATGTAAATATTATTTGATAAATTTACAAAATAATTATATTTAAATCTAAAAAACGATACAATATCACTGTATGCAACTTCCATAAATTATTTTCTATTTTTCATTCATGCGCAAGCGCAGTAGTCTGGAAATACGATTAACAACTCATTACCTATAATAACTAGTTTATATAATAAAATAAATAGCACGACACTTATTTATTTTATGAATTTCATACCCAATCTCCCGCATGCAATTACAGGATATTTTAAAAATAATTTTCAAATGAATTTTTTAATATATTTCTCAGATAATATTGTATAGTGACAAACGGCTTTTAGTGAACTGTTTAGAAATAAATGATCCTGAAGTATCGGAATATTTTACTAATTTTATTTTGTTAAAAGAATGTAATAAGTAATAATAATAATTGCTAAACCGGAAAGCCTCGTAACACTGGACGGCCTAAAATTGTAGCCAAAATTGAAACCCTACTTTGAATTATCTGATACGGTACGGGTAGACTGACTGTACGATATGATAACGTATTATAGATTGGAGATTACCCTTAAAGTCTAGTCGACACATAATGTTTTGTCGTCAGTCTTGCATGATTTGGAGAAACTGACTAATAAGAGTGACACAAATCGTGCGGTTACACTATTCAAACTTTCGTTCGGTCTTTCGCTCAGTATTTTCGAAATCGTCATGGAGGAAGAACTGTTGGTGACAGTAATTGCACTATGTTCCCAAAAATTGAAGAAAAGCTACCGGTTTCGAACATTTGCTTTGATTTAATATGATTTTGACTGAATTTTCGAACTATTTCATTTACACACCAAGTCTTGGACGCACTCTCATTCTTGTTAAAGAAATCTTTTTCTCAGAAAAGCCAAATAAATTTATTTTTAAATCAAAAAATGTAACAGAGTCTTTACTTGACTAATAGTCGTATGACCTCCACCACGTTCCAATAGCATATTGACACGTCTGTGCATTGAGATAATCAAGCAGTTAACGATCTCTTGCGGAATATTGTTCTATTCCTCTTCTGCCGCCACGACTAACTCATCTGCAGTCTGAGGTGGAGGAATATGATTATGAATGGCTCTAGCAACGAAATTCCACATGTTTTCAATAGGATGCATGTCAGGAGAGTTGGCTGGCCAATCTAATCTATTGATATGTCCTGCTTCGAGTGTCTCATGAACCCTTCTCTGAAAATTTTCACCTAATTCAGATAATGGGCGTAATAACTTGTTCGATGTAAATTTAACTGGTCAAATTCTGTGGTATGCGAATTATTAATTGATGGGGTGCGACCGTTGAACATTATTCTACCCCAAAACATTACGTTACCCCCTTCATACGGAGCAACGGGAAAAATGAAGTTGCTGTTGACTACCTGGTTCTCTCAGACTCTTTGCCGATTGTCATCAGTAATCAGCCCAATTTTGGTTTCGTCTGTAAATAAGACCCACCGGGCTACCGGCCTATGCTCTCGCGCCCGCTGGAGACGTGCAGCACGATGCCTTGGAAGTATAGTGGGGTCCCGTAATGGTCTTCTAGCACGTATATTTGCGTAAATATAACATGCCGAAATGTACCTTGAAAGTGGACCCTGAGAGCTGAAGCTGAAGATGTGCGGTGTCTACGGGCATATTGCACCAAATACCGATCCTCCCTTTCATTAGATACTCGAGGACGTCCACTACGTGGTCTGTTTTCCACTGTATCAAATTCTTCATGTCTGTGTACTATTCGTACAACAGATGATCTAAGAATACCCAACGTGTTCGATATCTGACGATTAGAATGGCCTGCATAATGTAAAGCAGTCATTCTTGCTCGGGTAAACGCAGAAATTTCATGTCTTGGCATTTAAGGCTTACGGTGAGCGCTCGATTCAAAGGATATAGTTTTCGCTCAGTAACTCCTCAACGAAAAATGATAAAAATATGCGTTTTTAATAGACTACAAATACTATTTTACGTCGGCGCTGTGTTTTGAAATTCTGAAAATATGCAAAATTCATTTAAAAAAATTATTTTACACTTTTTCAAAATTTCAAAACACAGCTCCGACGTAAAATAATAATTGAAGTCGATTAAAAACCGCATATTTTTATCATTATCCGTTAAGGAGTTACTGAGCGAAAACTATGGGTTTGTTCCAACACAGCAAGAATCGATTCCGAACCGTCCAGAATTAGTCAGTCAGTTTAGTTGTTAATGTACTCTCGGCGAATGCGACGTAAGACGGTGTTGGTCAAACATTTCTCACGGTACTGAACAGTTCTCGACGGTTGTTGGAACAGATGTTATATATCGTTTGATAGAGCGCTCACCGTAAGCCCAACAAAAATTCAAAGGAACACGTGGTTGAATACACTGCTAAACTGATCAGATTTGTAAAAACATTCGTTAAGAAAACCTCTAGGTTTAATCGAATCATTTTATATACAGGGGTTCAAGACTTGTGACGTTGTGTGTAGAGTAGTAGTTTAAAAGTTATAATTAGACATTTTTTGCTAAATTTCAATTCGGTTACGTCATTTTCTGAAATGAATTGATTCCCCGTTTTTCAAAAATAGTACACCCCATGGTGATTAAGAACAGACTGGCAAGAGAGTGAAGTTTGGCAGATAATACTGACTCATGTTCACATGTACTGACTTGTCTACTGTCTTGCTTCTACATAATGCTTCAGCCCTTCCTTCTTTTGCCAGTATGGCAAGCGTCTTTCAGTTCATGCAAATCGTCCAATTATGTTTGACAAAACATTACGTGTAGACCAGGTTTTAGCGTAGCGCTGTGGCGGTACAGATGAGTAACTAACTATAGTCATATGGGTACAGCAAACTGTGATATCGGTACAGTAGAAATCAGCTGAATACTGTCAGGTCAATTGTCAGGTGCTGTTGATAGAACTGGATAGAACTACTGGCATAGTCGAATAAAGAAGTAGATTTATACGGTGCATGTTGAATTAAATTTATTAATGTATCTAAGGAGTCATTGAAACGCTTAATAAAATAAGAATAGATTTCTAACATTCTAACTGAATAATAATCCTCTCCATACATGAGTGTTTATTAAATTAAGTGTGTACAAGTGCGGGTAGTTTATGCCTTGAAAGAGTCTCGTACTCTAACATCGCGTGAGTATTAGTGCAGCTATTTCGGTTTACATGTTTTATACACATTAAAAATTCGCCTAAAAAGACAAAATGCCTGTTTCTGCAAATTTTCGAGACAATGGATAATTGTTTCATTCGTTATTACAGTAATAACTTTGTTATTTCTAAACGCCGTACCACGATACTATACATGTAAGTATGCAAATATAAGAAAATATAAATTTAATATCACACAGACATTTTATAAAATAACAAAATTCTCATAAATGAACCAGAAACATTTTAATCCAAATTTGAGGTTATTTTTCATATAATAAATCTCCAAATAATATTCTTATTTTCAGCAAAGACCACATATTCATCCATCAAATCGAAAGGCCTAAATCAAAAATTGGATAGGTTTCTTGCCAATGAAGACTTCTTCAAAAACTACTATACAACCCCAAAGAACGTTCTACAAAGTAACGACCGATGCGAGACCATACACATTGGTATAGTTTGCTCAGGATTCGGTGCTAGTTTGTATTTGCATACACTATTAAAATCTATTTACTTTTATAGAGTGAATCCTTTGCACTTCCATGTCATTGCAAATAAAATTTCCGAGAAGGTTTTGAGGACATTGTTCGAAACTTGGAATGTGCCTCAGGGTAAGAATAAATTAACATTAATTTACATAAATACATTTTTTATACGTGTTTTTGGGTATATAGGTACTTTTTATTTCTCATAAATAAATGTGTTCTAACAAAATTTAAAACCGAAATGATTATTAAATTATGAGTTTGCAGTAGCTATAAAGAAGTATTTTGTAAAGGCTTCTTATAGAAGCGTGTGTTCTGATAACATATCAAACATTTATAGATAAGCGTCTTAAGCTTATACGAATCAATTTTAATATTCCATCATACCTGTAGAAGTATTAATACATATGTTGATAAAAAAAAATCATGTAGACATAGGAATTATCCTGTTGGCAGTTCACATCACATCGATAAAAATAAATTGTTCATTTAGAAAACAGCAGACGAAGGGATTAGTATAAGATAAACACATAATATAATAAATTTAGTACAAGACAGAATAGTATAATTACCTATTCAGACCATGAAAATGTTAAAGAAACAAAATAAAAGATATTCAAATCAGTTCAGGTCTTAAATTAAATTCAAGGCTTACTTTTCTCCTTGGTTTAACATAGTAAGCTTTGATTGTTCATTTGTTTTATTTTTAACACATTATACCCATATTTTAGTAAACGTTACGTTTTACAATTTGTATCTGTATACGGGTGAGGTGAGATGGATACCGAACAGTCATTATTCTGGGATACACGGACTGATGAAATTGGTGTTCCCAAGAATCATACCTATTGAAGTAACTAGTAAATTATTGGTGCTGGATACCGACATCACAGTTGTAAATGATATATACGAATTGTGGAGCTTGTTTAAAGCATTCAATAAGAAACAGGTAAGCCCAGTACTTTTACATTTGTTTTTATTATCTATTGTGGTAGCGGTCTAAGTACAATTTAAGTAGGTAATTATTTTCATATTTTGTTTTATATTGATACACTTTATAATTTGTATGAAATGTTCACAAACAAAATTCAATTTAATCAACATGAGACGAATGAGAAAACATTTTACATTAAAGATTATGTTTCAATAGTTCACTGAAATCCATGATGCTTGCCTGGCAACGTAGAATCAGTTAATTATTAATTTTAGCAGAATCTTGGTTAATTTGAATATGATGCGGTATTCATAATTCTGTTTTATAACTATCAGCCTACTATGAGAAGTAATGTGCTATTTTTAAAAAGTATATCACCCTGTATAATCGTGCGAACAAAATTGGTTTTCTCGTAATTGTTTCTTTCTGCACATTTTTTTGTATCTCTAGCTCTATCTGTCTATCTCTATATTATTTGCCATTGTCACTTATGGTTAATATAGCCTAAGAATACCCTGTATATTTAAATACATCACAATTTAACAAAAATTACTCCATAAATTAAAAAATACTTTTTTTATAAATAATTTTTCAATTAGAATAAAAACTCATTTATTTTGTTAAATATTGAATTACATAAGACGGTTTTAATGATTGAACACGGGTTTTCTCATATCCTGAAACTTTCATTGATAGCAAACAAAGTGTTTTCTTGGAAATATTGAATATATTTACCAAAATATAATTTTCACACTTTCCGGTTTATTAATTATAAATTTAGAAGCTACTACAGAAGTTATTTATTATCAAATATAGGTAGAAATATGTTTCATTGTTTATGAAAGAGTTTTATGATATTTGGCTGGTAAATAATAGATATGGAGTCATTTTGTAATATTTGATATATGATAGATACGACAGACATCTGTTGAGATAAATCTTTTAGATTTACAGTAGGATAAAATAGAAACAAGATAAAAAACATTTTTAGTAAATACTTGTTGCAATATTATAGTACAATTATTAAAACTTAAAAATTCCAAATGCGTGAGACTTTTGATGATAAAAATTATTGATCAAAAATGCCCGAGAATGTTTTTTAATATAAATAAATTAACCAGTTACACAATTTACAACTGGTTAATGTCAATTATAACACGTTTGTAATCGACAATTACATATATGAATTACATATATTTACAGCTGTAATAGAATAATCAACATATTTGTGTAAATTTACAATTTACAACTGGTTACTTTGTTGTTAGTTATGTACCTAGCCCATAATTGTACACACTTGCACAAATGTGTATATTACCTATGTAAACATATTTTTAGTAATAATACTGATAATTTTGAGTTTTACATTAACCTAACTAATAGTGGCCACCTTACAATCTTTTAATGTTACTTAGTTTTACAATTTACAGTTATTTTACAACTGGCTACTTGTTAGTAGTAGGCCTATAATTGACAGTTACGTATTACTACATATTGTAAATTTACAGTTGCAATAGTAGAGTATCGACATATTTGATGTAAACTTATAGTTAACTAGTTCAAATATTGCCAAGGCAACAATGTACTGTTAAGTATTTTACAAATGTAAGTTTACAGTTATTTTTAGTCATAGAATATTGACATTTCTTTGAGTTTTATATACTTTTAATATAGTTGATAGCTATCAACTGTAACTGTAAAACAAGCAGCTATTACTTACATATTACGTATACACGATAATTTACGATGTAAATTCAAAGAAACATAATTTATGATTTACAACTTTTTTAGCAATTTACATTAGTTACAACTGATCAGTCCAATTAGATTTATATATGTTATACATACTTAATTGACGGCATGATTTACATATGTAAATTTACAGTCACATTAGTAGAAAGTCCACATATTATTTGTTAATGATTGATTGTAATGTTGATAATTTGAGTTTTACATTAAAATTTAATACTGTTAGCCTAACTAATAGTGGCCAACTGTAAATTAATGTGAAAAATGTAAGTTTACGAACTTGATTAAATTGTAAAATATCTAGCAACTATCAACTATACATATTAAGTGTATCTGATAGTTACATGACAATTTACAATGTGTTTGTTTAAGTAAATTATGACAACTAATTATGTTTTGCTACTGTAGATTGTAAAACGATTACATGACAATTTATAGTGTAAATTTGTAGTTATATAGCTTACAGTTGTAAAGTGTAAACTTATATTAGTAAATCATTAAAAACTATGCTGTGCTATGAAATTTATTTCGTCCACTGTAAACCAATTATTTTTTAGGCTATTGGTATAGTCGAGAACCAGAGTGATTATTATTTGGGAAGAAATAATAATTTCAATCCATGGCCTGCTATTGGAAGAGGGTAGATATACGCTTTTCTTGATTATATTTTTTATAATTCTTTTTAAATTTTTTAAATTTAATATACATATATAAATTCAAATGTCATTTTTCCGTAGCTTCAACTCGGGAGTACTCCTGTACGATCTGCTAACTCTAAAAAGGAGGAACTGGCCCAAGCTGTGGTCCGAGGTGACGAAAAGAGTTACTCTCACGTACGGGCCTACCCGTTTGGCGGATCAGGATATAATAAACACGGTTTTGAAGGAGAATCCTGAAATGCTGTTTGAAGTGCCTTGTTATTGGAATACGCAACTAAGCGACCGCACACTGAGCCAGAGCTGTTATAGACAGCACATCGTTAAGTTAGTCCATTGGAATTCCCCAAAGAAATATAACGTTCTGAACAAAGACGGCGATTACTTTAGGAACATCGCCTCCGGATTCATGGAGTACAACGGGAATTTATTACGGAAGCAGTTACTATTCTGCGATAATGCTCAAACTGTTGCTTCTGTAAGCAGATTTCTCGTGGGAAAATTCTCTATATACAACTGATTTTTCCTTTTGCAGAATAATTCAGAGGAGTTCTGTTCAGAATTTCACAGACTGTTAAGCACAAGTTGGAGAACGCTTTTATATTTTAGAGAATACCAGTATTCCGTATCAGAAAATGACGTTACGTTTGTTGCTCAATTGTCCTACGACAGGTTACAGACGATAGAGCAGCTTGTTAAATGTTGGCCAGGTATGTAATTGTGTAGAAAAATTATCTTTACATTTGTAATTTTATAGTGGAAAATGGTGCAAAATGTTGAAATTGATACTTTTCTCATTTAAAATTCTTCAATTCTGAACTGTAAATATACAATGTAAAACATCAGTAAACAATTTACATTTAAAATCATTTAACGTTAGTCAATTCCATAATTGGCTGTAAATTTACAACCTTTCAGTTCTATGATTACATATGTAAAGAAGATACAGTATTTGTTGTAAATTTACAGTTAATTCCTGCAATAACTTTTTCAACATTGGCTAATTACGTAAATATTTGCAGTTTATAGTCATACAATATTGACAGTTTTAAGTTGAAATTTTGTACCTGTAGCGTCACTGATAGTGGCCAACTGTAAATTAAAGTAAAAAGTAAATTTACAGAATTGAATACACCGTAATACAACTAGCAATTGTTGGGTATTCATATTAAGTCTGACAGTTACATGATAATTTACAGTGTAAATTTAAGGTTACATAATTTACAGTTGTAGACTGTAAATTTACAAAAGTAAATTATAGCAACTGATAATAAATTTAGAAAAGATCAATTGTCAGTTAATCAACTGTAACAATCGACTTTTTGTACATTTACAATCTTGTAATGTTACCTAGTTACACAATTTACAGTTATTTTACAACTGGGCTTGCTACTTGTCAGTAGCAGGCGTATAGATAAAAATCAAGTGAATTACATATTGTAAATTTACAGTTACAACAGTATAATATCGACATATTTGGTGTAAACTTACAGTTAATCAGTTAATTGTCAGATAATGCCAAGGCAACAATGAACTGTTAATTATTTTACATATGTAAGTTTACAGTTATTTTATGTCATAGAATATTGATTTTTTTTTAGTTTTATGTATTTTTAATTTAGTTGGTAGCTGTCAACAAGCAACTATCAGTTGTGTATTACGTATACATGATAATTTACGGTGTAAATTTACAGATACATAACATAATTTGTAGTTTACAACTTTTTTAGCCCTTTACACTATTTATAACAGGTCAGCCCAAAATTGTGTTATAGATTCTTAATTGACAACATGATTTACATATGTAAATTTACAGTCACATTAGTAGAAAGCACACTTTTTTTACACTATTTACAACAGGTCAGCCCAAAATTGTGTTATAGATTCTTAATTGACAACATGATTTACATATGTAAATTTACAGTCGCATTAGTAGAAAGCACACTTATTTGTTTATGATTCATTGTAATATTGACAATTTGACAGTTTTTCATTAAAATCTTTTAGCTTAATCGTTGCTAACTATAAATAAAACTACTAGCAACTATCAGTTACATTTTAAAGTTGTAGTTGATAGCTGTCTAAATATATGAAAATTTATACAACAACACTTCTATAAAATATTTTTTAGGCCCTATCAGCTTGACGCTGTATGTATCCGATCCAGAGTTAGAGAAAAGCATATCGTTCATATCTAACTCTGATATATTACAGCAGAGATCGAACGTTGCATACCATGCCGTTTTTAAGGATGGCGTGAGTACTTTGCTTTAACTTTTGTTTGGTTTATGGCATACATATAATTTTTCTAGGACTTCTATCCAATAAACACGTTGAGAAACGTCGGACTGCGACAAGTACAAACTCCTTACGTCTTCTTGGCAGACATAGACTTCCTACCAAACAAAAACCTTTATGAAATGCTCATAAAATACCTGTTTTCCTTGGGATCTTTGGAGAAGAAGGTAAATCTTTCATTCGATCTTTCCGCGTTTAACATGTACATTTTTTAAAGGCGTTGGTCATTCCGGCATTCGAAATCCAGTCGTACGGCAATCTTATCCCTAGGAATAAGAAACAAGTGCTGAAAGGACTGAAGAACAAATCCGTCATTCCATTTTTATCTAATGTTTGGTCGTTGGGACACGCCCCCACCAACTACGAGAAATGGAAGACTGCGGAAGAACCTTATACGGTAAAATTTCTTCGACTTTCGATCGCCCAAATCGGCAACTTTAGTTTTATAGGTTAAGTGGGAGCCGGACTACGAACCGTATGTGGTCGTGCGACGAGACGTGGTCGAATACGACGAGAGATTCGTCGGCTTCGGATGGAACAAGGTGTCCCACATAATGGAATTGGAAGCGCAGAATTACGAATTCGTCGTTCTGCCCGACGTTTTCATCGTTCATAAGCCCCACGCGCCCAGTTACGACATCGCCAGGTTCAGGTCGTCGCCTTCGTACAGACTGTGAGTATTTTTTTTAAGTAACGATTACAGAGATCGAACCTGCGTTTATTACAGTTGTCTTCAAATGCTGAAGGAAGAATTCATTCAGAAGTTGAATAGGATGTACAACCGCATATTCGAGTATTCAAATTCCTCCATGAACTTCGCTAACGTTTCCAATAAGCGCCGAAAGAGGAATTTCCTTCCTCCGGTTCAAACGACGGTCGAGACCAACACTGACTACCCTTCCAACATGGAATAATCACTACTACAAGTTTTCGTTACGATTTCCTGGTCCACGTCTTAATTTGCGTTGGAATTCGATCGAAATGGGCCATATTTATCGTGTGTGATAGTTACCAGTAATTATAAGTGAGAAGTTTTAAGATGTTGTTTATACTGTATCGTTTCAGATTTTTAAATGTATAAAAATATACATACATAATATATGTACAAGTTTTTTCTTTTAGAACTCCATAATTTCGCAAAATGTAACAAAAATTAGTACCAAGAAATAGAAAATAATATTTATGTTCTTTTAAGACAAATACATATGTCACTGACAATTTTATTTATACAGGGTGAGTCAGGGTGAGGGTGAGGCCTAATAAAGGCAGAAAATCGAACAAAAAATTTTTACTCAACCTTTAAAAAAATAAACAAATCACTCTATAAAAATCGGCAACACGACGCTCCTGGTGCGCTACGAACTTTCTGATGACGCACCCGACGAATTTAATGCCGTATCAAACCCATCGGTGCCGATGTTTACATACATAACATCGTCTAACACATCAGCGTGTAATTCAAATTTACCTCCATTTAACACTCTGCATTTCCCGCATTTCTTTCCCCCCAAATTTGTAGATCATGAAACACAATAGGAGGGGGGATGTAGAGAATACAAGCAGTAAGCAGTAGATTGTATATTTCGGTCTCATCTGACGTATTTGGCGTAAATTCACAACGCATCATTTTACAAATTCGAATATGTGGAAATGCTAGTGTTATAAGGAGAATGTTTACGAAATGCGACTGAATTTTATTAATAAAGTGCTATGAACGGATAAATGCAGTTTTACTTGAAATGTGGGCTGATGTAAACAGGTTAGTATCATACTACTTAAGAAAACAATACATTTCTAGGCTAGATGTACGTAACTACAAATTGTACATCTGGTTATGTGTGCGGTTAAATGTACGAGTAGTACTAAAAATTCATATTTATTTGAAAAACGTAGTGAAAACGTAATATCAAAATTATTAAACTGTAATAACCTAACATTTGAAAACATTTATTTATTATCTACATTTGTTTTCATTAACAAATAAATCAATATTTAAGGAAAATTCATTCATGTACCGTTAAATAACAGTACAAAAACTAGGCAACTAGGTTATTGACCTAATAATACGGTAGGTCAAGGTCAAGATTAACTCTCGATAACTTAGATTAGCGGCGTGCCATTTCAGTCTTGGACAGTTTTCTGTCGACAACACGATGGTTTTTCATTACTTAGTATTTAAACACGAAACACTTTTCAACTTCTCTAAATAATTTACCCATTGGGTATAGGTTTTTTATGTAATATATGTAAACGGTTTATTACTCGGTTCATTATTAGACACGTTGGAGTTTTGTTGCAGTCATAACAGCTACATTTGCTCAGAGAAAAATCGACATGCGAGTGTACGGGTATCGTTTGATACCGTATTTTCTACCGGAAAATCTGAGTGGACCGCGTTACTTGCAATTTTTAATAGATTTATGTGATTATTATTATTTGATTTTATTGGATATTAACATTTTAAATTAATATTGGCTGAAGTTGAACTGAGCAAGAAAAAATGATATTCTAAAATAGTCAGTACAACCGTTTATTTGTTATGTCTAAAACCTAGGTAGGTAGGTACTCTATAGAAAAATATTACAACTTGACAATATTGCATCAGTTCGACATCGAGTTGAACTCTGAGCTGTAAACGACCAAGGTTGTCAGCGGTCAGTGACAGTCTGAAAAGGGGGTTTAAATAATGATTAGAAAATATTTTTTTTCGGCGTAAATATGCATTTAGATTTTTTTTTAATCACGTACTCGCATTATACTTATTATTCCCTATCTCCTCTTAAAATTAATGACATTATGACTGACTCACCCTGTATACAGGGTGATTCAGTGATAATGTCATTAATTTTAACCACGTTCAAAATATAAACAGATCACCCTTTAACAATCTGTACACGAAACTCCTGGTATGCTACAAATTTTCTGATGATGCGCACGAGTATTGAAGCTAATAGAAGTCCAGCAGCGTTGCCACGTGCATTTTTAAGGTATTCATTAAGCGTTTTGTCAAGTTCTGACATAAAATTTAATGATCATGCCCTCTTAATCCAAGTTCAAAAGTTCCATAAAATTTAATACAGTAAATAATTTTGGACAAATTATTAAAGGCATACTTATGAATATGAATTAGAATCAATCACATGGTAAACACAGATGTAAATGTTTTTTATAAATTTTTCCAGGGTTCTGTTTAGCAGAGGACAAGCACTACTACTTCACATTACCCAACTTGAATTGCATTTTTTTTAGGCAAATAGAATTTGATTAATAATTATAAACTACACTGGCGACACAAACACGAAATTCAACAAACCTCCACCACGCGAAATCGTGAAAATGTAACTGAATAGGTATGTCTTGGACTGTTTTCTGTTGACAGCATGAAGTTTTTTTTATTGCTGTCTGTATTTAAGGTATCTTAAAATTAGTTCCAAAATAACTCCAGTAATAATGATCTGATTTTAATACGGCTTGCACCAGTTTTCTTAAAAATCTAGTTCTTAGGATGTTCTAATTCATATTTTTGACATGAATAAACTAGGGTTTAAAACGTAAAGAGAACAAAATAAATGGGCATCCTAAAAGCGGCAAATGTACTAATTCATACACACTTTTTCTGAAATTAATTGATACTGTAAATTTGGAACTAAGAAAGTGCATTTTAACTTAAAGCCTGCTAAAGGAGCCACTTAGTTCAATTAGTATCAGACGATGAAATACGAGGCAGGCAAATACAGAAGATGTAAGGTTGCACAGCTTAAATAACAATCAGCTCACAGACTCGTATGAGCGGGAACGTCTCGCGCAGATCTTCGCGCATGCCGCCATTTTGGGATAAATCGCGGCAGGGACTAAAATATGCCCTTATAGCCATACCGTCAACGACTGCGTTAATTGGCGCACGAATGCTGTATTTTGTGGTTTGTTGATTTTCTTGTATTTTATACTGTTATGTTATTTTATTTTTAAACAATTTCAAGTAAAACAAATTTATATTTAGTATGACACTTTCTAAATTGGGACAACTATTTTTAATCCGGTCCTGACTTGTATCCCAAACGAGAGAGAGACAACAAGCTTCAAGGACAAATTTTCAGGTTTTAATACTTCAAAGGTGCCGCCGTAGAGTCTGTGAGCTGATTGTTATTTAAGCTGTGATGTAAGGTGGTTGCAATGCGCAACGGAACGGTCGAGTTGATTTGCATCTAGCTTTGCCCGTTTTGTAGAAAAATGTTTCAGCCTCTCTTAATAATTTAACCTAGTGAGTATTGGATTTTATTTCAGTATTTATGTTTTGTAATTTCAATATCAAATATTTTTATGTTGAAACTTAATATGTTAATGGCATACTTTTAAAAAATAAAAGCATAAATTACATTATCGGAAAATATTTAAATTTGGCAACATCGCGTCAGGCCAACACCGAGTCGATTTGCAGTCAGCGGTCAGTGACAGCCTAAAAGGTGGTTTAAATTTGCCAGCGTAAAAATGCCTTTCAAATTCTTTTAAATCGTGTATTCATATTGTACTCATTTTTCCCTATCTTCTCTTAAAATAAATGACATTATGACTGAATAAAAAAATCATGCTTTTCAAAATTTTGATACAAGTAATTTGCGACATTCGCAAGACATTATCTTGCAAGATCAAGGAAGAAGAAGACTTGCTAATGAAACTCTTGTCTTGTTTTCCGAAAAAATGACAGAATTTATAGCTGCATTTTTTTTGATGAGATAAATATGTTAAACATTTTTACTGAATATCAATTGTATGATCATGACAGAGTTGCAAACACGTGTGCAAAATGTTGCAAAATATCGTTTTCGCCGATCGCGATAAAGGTCGACAGTTTTCAATGGTGTCTACTGCATGTAGTCTACTGCATGTAGAACGCTTCGTGACTGTGACATTTTCAGTCCGGCATGGAGTAGCGAACGGCCGATAGATGTAGTTAGTTCTACACCGCGTACTCATGACAGAGTTGTATAAAAACGTGATGATTTTTATAATTTTAAACAAAATTTACTTTCCTTTGACCTTTCTCAAAATTGCAAATCCTACTACTATTTTCATTGTTAATTTTTAAAAACTAGAAGGTTATCGGACCAATCGAATCTAAAACTCGGTTTCCTTCTAGCCTTCTTGGTTTAGTTTTCAAGAAATTACTTTTTTTTGTCAACAGAGCCACATATATGAAAACAGAATAAGAGTCTGGCAACTTACCTATCTATTTCTTTTTCGGCTTGCTGCAAAAAACGGCGGCATATTCACCACATCAGAGAAGTGATCCATCTTATTAGAATATTTTAAATTCAACATAATTAATAATTAAAAGATAAATGATTGTTTTCATTAGTTCCTTTATTGGGCATATAAACAGTATATCTTTTGAACAATTGCTTTATTAGAATTTATGTTATTTGAGAATTTAAGAAAAACAAACCAATTTTTATTTATTAATAAAATTGTCTAATACTGAATTGTTATATCTTCATATATATATGGTCGTTTCACCGGCAGCATCCTAACGAAACTGGGTGGGGAGACTAGACAAGCTGCAAACACGATGATAGGTGTCAAAGTATAGAAGTGTGTGTGTTGAGAGTAGGTAAAGGTCAAATAGAGCGTGTTGTAGTTGGGAAAGAGTCAAAGTCGTATCACGATGATAGGTGTCAAAGTATAGAAGTGTGTGTTGAGAGTACGTAAAGGTCAAATAGAGCGTGTTGTAGTTGGGAAAGAGTCAAAGTCGTATCACGATGATAGGTGTCAAAGTATAGAAGTGTGTGTTGAGAATAGGTAAAGGTCAAATAGATTGTGTTGTAGTTGGGAAAGAGTCAAAGTCGTATCACGATGATAGGTGTCAAAGTATAGAAGTTTGTGTGTGTGTTGAGAGTAAGTAAGGTGAAATAGTGTGTTGTAGTTAGAAAGGAGTCAAAGTTGTATCACCGGCAGCATCCTAACGAAGATGAGTTGGACAGGGGTGTCTTTCTCGATGCGAGCCTAGACGAGCTGCGAACACGATGATAGGTGTCAAAGTAAATAAGTGTGTGTGTGTGTTGAGAATAAGGTGAAATAGTGTGTTGTAGTTAGAAAAGAGTCAAAGTTGTATCACCGGCAGCATCCTAACGAAGCTGAGTTTGCCAGGGGTGTCTTTCTCGATGCGAGCCTAGACAAGCTGCGAACACGATGATAGGTGTCAAAGTATAGAAGTGTGTGTGTTTGTGTCGAGAGTAGATTAAAGTCAAATAGATGTTTATGTGTGTGTTGAGAGTACGTAAAGGTCAAATAGATGTGTGCTGTAACGATAGGTCAAGGTACTGGTGTGTGTGTGTGTGTGGTTGTCAAAGTGAAAATTGTGTGTTGAGAGTAGGTAAAGATGAAATTGGTGTTTGAAGTTACGTCAGGATAAGTTAATATGGGCTAGTAGGAAAAACTTAAAAGATGAAATGTGTGTTTTGGTTGGGAAATGGTCCAAGATAAACATGAAATTGTTGTTTTGAAGAACGATTAAGTTGATATGGGTAGAGATTAAGTCACGAAGGAATGTGTGTATTAGCTCTTTAGCGTTACCCAGGGTGCACCACGAGGAGGCGAGCTAATTTTGCACCCCAAAATATCGTATTATGTACTTATTTCCACACCACCTTGCGGTACAGTACACGGCGCGTTTTTTTTATAGTGGTGTCCCCAGTAGGCCTAATCCACTTCGTGAAATGGATGTGTTGAAGGTAGGTAAAGAACAAATTATATGTGCAAAAAGAAAATATACGAATACGATGATAGCTGAAGGTGTAGAAGTGTATGTGTTGAGGGTAGGTAAAAGTTAAAATGATGTGTGTTATAGTTGGCAAATAGACCTCCTTGTATCACCGGTGACACCTGACGAATCAGGAGTTTCTTCTCACCCATCAGGGGGGACTGGGGAGCCTGAGGTGCCACAAACACGATGATAGTCAGAGGTATAGATGTGTGTGTGTGTTGAGGATAGGTAAAAGTTAAAATGATGTGTTGGAATTGCAAAATGGACCTCCTTGTATCACCGGTGACACCTGACGAATCAGGAGTTTCTTCTCACCCATCAGGGGGGACTGGGAGCCTGAGGTGCCACAAACACGATGATACTTAGAGGTGTAGAAGTGTGTGTTGAGGGTAGGAATATGCAATTTCATCTATGTGGTCGAAGTATTTGATGTTGAGGGCTACTATAAAGGTCTACAACACAATAGACATTGGAAAATATAACAAGCTTATTGCTTACTTGAAAAGTGGATCGAGAGGATGCAAACTAAAAAAAAACTGCAGTATAAGAGCATATATTTAAGAATTTTTGACTGGGCCTTCCGATAAAGAATATTTAATGGTTAAGGTAACGGTTAGTTATAAAGTGTTGCCATCAGACATATCATCAGTTACGATCGAGCTTGTTAGCTCTCATCAGTATGCCATGTTCATGTTCTGTTATTACCGACGAAAGATATAAGTACGCGAGGCGTAGCATTTACTGTCTACATTTGGTACTCAATGCTAGGCCTCAATAAAACTAGAAGCAGAAAGCGGCCCACTACACTGTAGGTACTATTGAAGGTCCTATTCGGAAATTAAACTTTGAATTCAGAGTGTAAATTCTGAAATTTAAAAAAATTGTAGACGTGGCCCTTCTACGGCTTCGTAGAATATGAATTATAATATAAATATAATCCTGACACTACTTTGTCAAACAACTGTCTGGGAGAAAACCATTGGCGTACCATTTTTTTATTTAAAAATATTATAGTTAGTGCTCATGCGCACGCCATGTTAAAGATAGAAATTATATTCATATTGAAAACTATGCACCGTTATTAATAATCACCATATACCAAATTTCATGAAATTATCTAAAGCGGTTTCGAAAATATTAATTATTTTTGATTTTTTTCTTAATATTTTAACACCCCGTATTTTTGTAACGGAACATTTTTGGACCATACTTTATAAAGCAAACTATCATTAATTTTCGATGTAGAATACTCTAAATATATATTAAATTTTCGCATATCATTAAGGAACACCCTGTATATTAGATACTTTGATTGGATCAGTACATTAAAATTGTATGTATTTGACCCAACATTATTTATGATTCCGTGGGATAATAGAAATGTGCTCCCAAATACGCGTTACGATATTGATGAAATTCAAATTTGTTTTCACACTACCAACTAAGGGAAAGGGTTGTCTGTCTCTGCCCCGTCTATTTTGCGTCCATTCACGTCGCAGTACCAAACTTGACCTGTGCGAGTGGCGGATGATCTTTTAGTGCAACAGTGTTTCTCCAAACATGGAAGAAGAGCGAGAATTAAAACCCTCCGTTTCGCCTGTAGTGAGTTACAGGCTCACGAGAAAAAATATCGCGTTCATAAAAATCGCCTACAAGATCGGGAACTTCATCTGCATCACCCCCTGGTACGATTTTGAGAAGAAGAGGTTCGTCCATCCAGCCATCAACTTGATTTACTCAATTCTATTAGGTGCTATCTTAATATTGGTTCTGTTCATTACAGTTAAAGAAAGGGATTTCATGGACGAGCAAATGGTTCAGAAATTTTTGGTGAATTTCAGCGACGTAATGTCTATAATACTAACGGAATACTCAGTCATCGCTGCAACTTTCCTGTATAAAGAGAAATGGAAGGCTCTCTTAGAGATGTTCGAAGCTGTAGATGACAAATTAGAGAACGACTACATGCAACAATCTAAATTATCCAACAACTTCTATATCCAACTGTTGTTGGGACACCTGTTCTTCGTCGGTTGCTACTGTTACAAAGCTTACGTATGGGCACACATCGTAGGGTTCAAATACTTTTCCAATTTCGGCACTATGGCGATTCCCATGTACTACTGCTTCTTCTCTATCATGCTTCTGAGCAATATAATTCTCTCTTTGAGGTGCAGATACAAGGATCTTAACTTAATGTTAAATAAAAAAGTTGCCATCCATCAATCCGACGAAAATCAACTCCTGAAAGATCTCGAACTTGTCAGGAAATATTATCGGCACCTAGGAGATACAGTTGAGGTCTTTAATGATATCTTTGGATGGGTCATCGTTCTAATAGTGCTGCATTCGATCATAGAGATACTGAATTGCGTGAATTTGGTGCTGAGGAGTTTTGTGGATCCTGCTTTTTCCTGGGGAGTGTTTTCTTCTTGTCTATGGGTTTGTTCTTTGAGTATGGTAAGTACCCTATGTTTTTGTTCGAGTCCGTAATGTGACAAAATCTTGTTATAATAGAAAACGTAGACCTATTTATACATAGTGTGATACTTTCCCAAGTCTTAAGATACCTTAACGGTCAAGGTATCATTTGGTAGGTAATTGTATTTTGAAAATTAAACAGATTTGACCATTTTTAACAAAATTACGGCAACAAAAGTTATCAACCCATACGTCAAATTAAAACTCTTTTCATGGTCTATTCGATGCACAATAATTATTTATACAGTGTGTTAAAGAAAAAAATATTAAGGGAAAACAACATTTCAAAGGCGGCCATTTTGTAAAAATAAATTATTATTAAAATTAAATGGTTGGCTTAGAAGGCTTTGAACAGCTTGATCTCTAAGGTATCTTAAAAAATAACTGAGTCATAGACCTGAGGAGTTAAGTGACGCACCTTGTATATTTCAGAAATTGCAGTAAAATTTTTATGATTCGTAGATATATGTGTGCTAAGTGCTACCATGGTGCTACCAATACCGGTACAAAAAGTGAATACCACAATATTTGGTAATAAGAAATCTTTTCCATTTAAACAAACTTAGTCACTAATAGTAAAATAATTTTTCGTTTTTGTTCGTATGCGGTCCTAAAGTACGGAATAAATTCAGTAAAAGGAAATTATTTTTTTTTTCTGAGAAAATAATCCAGATTTTTGCATGAAAGCCAATTTTCAACTATCATTTTGGTTTTTGATGACGTCATCAAGTTGCCATTTAATAGTTATTTATGCAACAAGAACAAAAAGTAAGTGTTTATAGCACGCGACGTGAAATTGTCCAACGAGGCCGTCAGGCCAAGTAGGACAACACGTCGAGTGCAATAAGCACTTTTTGTACGAGTTGCATACAATATGTTTTCCACGTTTATGCAAAAACCAAAAAATATTATTTTGATGACACTAAGTCTAGGAGAATGTGACGTCGATTTGAATGTTTATGTTTGTCATGATGACAAAACGCTGTAGTAGAATGACAGATGAATGCAATATACATTTTATTGCACTAGTGCAATAAAGAACCACCTTTTCTACTAAATATAGTTCAATCTTTATTGTTCGTTTTTTGCATGAACGTAGAAAATAGTATATTAAACAACAAGGTTTGAAAACGACACTTTGCGAGTGTGCAACGAGGTTTTTAAACGAGTTTTTTACGATACTTTTTATACGATTGCAAACAGAGACCACAAAAATCAAATTTTAATTTACTCAGCCAACTTGAAACATTGCATAATTTGGGTGACAACATCAAACAAAAATCACAATTTGGAGACGCGTGTGCAAAGATGACATAACCGTGTGCAAAATACCGTTTTCAGAGCGTGTTTTTCGTGTGCAAAACCCCCTTTTGCAAGGCAGTCGTATAAAAAAAAGTTTAAGATGCTATTACTCAAATGAAAGTTGAAAATTCACTTTTACTCAAAGATGTGTATTTTTTCAAATGAAATCAACATATTTGAAAAATCACTTTTACTTAATTTAGTCTATACGATAGTATTTTTCCATTTTTATTGAAAACATTGCCTACATCGAACATAAATGAGTTAGTTACTGTTTTAATATTACCCTAACATGTTATATAAAATTACATTATTTGTTGGTTCTCACCTTCTTAAGTAAACACTCTGAATTATAGATAAATGATTTTGACAAATTGTGTGTGAGTGTATTCTTACAGACAATTATTCAAATTAAAATTCTATCGATCCATAGACAAACAAATGGCTATAAATTTTATTTGAACCTTCACTACTTACATACATTCCCCTGGTTATCTCATTTTATTTATCCTTAGCCTTAAATTTTTAGGAATTAATAAAACAAATCAAAATCTCAACGAGTTTAATTACCGATTCATATTGATTTGTATTAAATTGTTTGTTGAATCATTTATTTTTACTTAAGGCAAAGCGTTTTATCATCATGACCATTGTGAAGTATACAGGGTGACAACGGAAAGTGGGAACACGCTGTAACTTTTTTATGCCTGCTGATAAAAATTTTAAATTGGGTGGGTTTATACTAGATGGTGCCATGAATTGTTTGAGGTCATTTCGACTGGCAGAAATTGTTTTCTTTTGTGTTTGTAATTATAGGAAAATTCTAAATTTGAATATTTTTGTACATTTCTTTAGTTATTACCACTAAAAATTTCGATTTACTGTATTTCCCTAAAAACTCATTTTTTTCAAATATAAAGAGGGTGGGTCCTATTGATTTTTTAATAAAGGATTTCTTTTCTGAATTTTGTGGTACAACAATTTTTAAAATCCGTCAAAAATACAGTACAAATAGTGATACTACTTATTTTCCACTCCCTAAGAATTGGCATTCACTTGTGTAAATTTCCAGGGTGGTACCATGTACATCGTTCTATGCTGCGACTGTGCTTCTTCTGAAGGTGCAAAACTAATTCGCCTTTCTTACAAATTGGAAGAAAACTTCGACCGTTTCTCCGACTGCAAACTTGAACTGTCGAAATTGGCGGATTTCGCACAGACCTACAGACCCAAGTTCTTGGCCGCCAATTTTTTCATTGTCGAAAGAAGTACGGTCCTGGGCATAATAAGCATAGCCACTACCTATTTGATTGTGGTAATTCAGTTTAACAGCACATTTTTAAGTAAGGGTTAGGCAAAGAGTAGATTTTAGGGGAAACAATGAATATGATATTTATATTATGTTGTGCATAATAATTTGATGATTATGTATAAGGATTTGGATATTTTAATAGAAAAAATTATAAATAAAAGTAGAAAGAACGACACTGATATTTTGTTTACTATATTTTTAAGTATCTGTTATTATAGTAAGATAAATCAGACTATAAGCAAAGTTTACAGAATAATATATCAGTTGCCTCATTAGATCTTATGTCAACCGCGTGTCGATACCTCCCGTCTATCATATGGGTGCATGTTGGTACGCAAATGTGGGCCAATGGATTGAAATGTTGTCGTACGTTACAGTTTGAAAGCTATTTGGGAAACATTTGGTTGCTATTGTTTACTTCATTAATATTGTATCATTATTTGTAGTATTGTATTTATGGTATTTTGTAATGCATGACTAGTCCTATACCAATTGTATTGATCTTTTGGATAATAAATTATTATTATTATTATTATTGATATAAAAAACAAATTATGTTAGAAGGGCGTTTGCTTAGTCTTAATTGTACCTTAGATTGCAATTTCGTAACACAGTTTTGCATTTTATTGTAGATGTATTTTTATTTTCGACATGTACTTGTAGAAAAACTATTCGTATTAGACATTTTCTCAGAAGAATGTCTTTTGTTTTGTTTTTTTCCTTGTAGTATTGGTACTCACACTCCGGACACCCTGTATATTACATTTGTACTGACTGAAAGAAATAATTTATAGAAGATGGAGCACATTCAGTATTTTTATATTTCTCAAACGGCAAAGAAACTCAAGTTAACACGTTGATAAAGAGCAAATGTATGGTGTTATTTACCTTATTGTTTTGTCCAACATAGTAAATATTTTTTCCACAAAAAATAAAAATTTTTATAATAAATTTATTTTTATTCCAATTTAAACGCAAAATTTATTGACATAGATATTTTATACATATCGTTTGTTTCTCGAATTACCAATTTTTTTCAAAACATCTATCAGTATGTAAATAAATTGCTATATTCATCCTGAATTGTTACCTAATATTAAACACCCTATATATTAGGATGGCGGATAATGTTACAAATTTAATGAGTTGTTATAATTTCAAGGTTTTTCACATGGGCGATCTGAACAAAATTTACAGAATATAATATTTTATAAACTTTGGACTCGACGTATCAAGTTACGAAGAGCAATTAAGTTTTGTTGGTCACAGAACCCTGTGTAAATTCATCGACAATCGCGTTCTGAAAGGATTCCCACGTACACTTTGTATGCTCACGTAATTAGAAAATATATGAAGGGATTCCGGATTCAATTTTACCTGGCTTTCCTCTGAATTCGCGTAAGATCTGTCTGCAGTAATGCTGCTAGTCTCTGGACAATACTTTTTCACCCCCAGACATACAAATAGAGTGTGGAAACTTGTCACCCTAGGTATTGTTCATTTCGATGTAAAAACTAAATAAAACGCTCGAAAAACAACAAACACAATACAATTAAATCCAGAACTCTGTACCATTTTGGTTACATTAAAATAATCAAAAATACACAAAAATTCTAGATAACAATACGTCAATTTCCATACTATCAGAACGAACCCTAACAGTTCTATTTTCTATCGAATTTTTAAATCTTTGTGTATCTCAACCAAATTGTCGCAGTTCCTTCTACAGCCACAATGTCTAGACGAGATATACTTAGCGTATATACAATCTGTTGCAATAATAATGGCACTTTAAAATTAATATGGCAACTTGTTTTGAGCTACTGGAGTATTTATACTTTCAACTTTTAACCTTAGTTTGTAGTTATGTTCACTCACCAATAGAAAGATCTAATGAAATTTGTACTCAGAACTTGCAGTAGTTAAAAAACTGTTGCACTCCCTGCCATTACTATTGCAATAGATTGTACATCACGTGTTAATAGATGCCCTCGAAACAAGGAGTTTACAAACTTCCTTTAAATTCATTGTTCGCGTTTCAGAATACTCGATTTCGAACGACTCTACAAGCACTCTACAAAATTAACAATAAAAGCAAGCAACTTACATTTCTTTAAAAGATTCTATACAGAGTGTACCCGAAATTAATGGGACACAGAGCAATAGTAGATTCCTTACATCAAAATAATGCGATTAACCCTTTACCTTGGTAGTAGAAAATTACTTATCTCACTTCGTTATCACATTTTCTTTGCATTAAATTTTTGTTCACATAAGTCCATACAAACCAAATATTAATAACGTTAAAAACAGAACTCAGTAAAGAATTTTTTTATTGATATCTACCCTGGATCACCCTATACGTCATTAAAAAATCATATTGCCTACGGTACAATAGGAATTCTACCCTTCAACTCACTAATATAACTTCTCATTTAGCTGTTTCCTTTCAAACGATACAGTCCTTGATAGCTCTGCAATTGGATAGTCTATCTGCCATACAAGAGTATTCTGGATCAATTTTTTCTCCGTTATGGACGATATCGAAAGAGATTGCCTAAAAGAGCACGTCTATTACTTGAGATTGCATAAACTTATGCCAGATGACTTGAACAAGCCTGTGACGTTCAAAGATTTCGTTTACGCTAATTTATATTATCCAATTGTTGTATACTGGGTCCTAACATCAGTTCATCTATACAAGGCATATGGAGGTAACAAAAAAACACTTAAAAATATATTTTTTAATTAGTACAGAATGACAAACGAAATGTGTTTGTCAAAATAAAGTAATATAAACAGAAATTCAAAATATTTCTATGAGTACCATCAATAAGTTTATTTATTTATTTATTTGCATTACACCAACCCGACAGTAAAAAAAAAACAAATAATGGGTGGGGAAAAACAAGTGTTAAAATATAAAATATAACGAAAACATTTTACAAAACAAAACCAATGAAAGACACAAGAACACAGAAACAAATAGACCATAATTAAAATTAAAACTAACAAAACAAATCATGACCAGAAAAATTCTTTTAATATGCAAAACATTATCGTGAAAAATGTCAACAAAGTTCCGCATCCGAGAGTAATTATCAACCATAGTGTATAATGGAGAATATTTCAATAAATTTGTTTTGGGCGTGGGAAGAGAAAATAACGAAGATCGGGTGGCAGACCGGAAAACGTGAAGGTGCAAATTAGCTAATAGTTCCGGGCAGTCAATTAATCCGGTAACAATTTTATGAAGGGATATCAGTGAATTGCACATACGTCGCGATGCTAGGTCCTTAAATAGGAACCGTCTAAGTAGTGTCCTGCGGTATTTCTTGTGGTGGATACAAATTGTCAGATTTGCTGAATTTCATACCAAGGCGCCATATTCTAGTTTAGGAAGGACAAAATCGTTAAATAATATGGAAACTGCTTTAGTTCCTGTAAACTGCTAAGAGTTTCTCAAGATCAAACCAAGGTTTCTGTATGCTTCACGTTAAATGTTGTTAATGTGCTTGTCATACCAATAGTTTTCTTAGAGATTTTCTCACGACACAATAAAGTTGGAAATAATTATAATAATAAGTGTTCAAAATGACTGCCATTGCTTGGGGAAAACGTTCACAGTATAATAGTCTCATAGCTAGGAAAGTTTGCCCGCTCTTGCCGTAAATTAGCAACATGGTTAGTTACTAAGATAAAACAGCCTCCCTTGTTTTGTGGTTACTAAAATGTACAAATTCTATTTATGTACACTTACAAACACTGAATACAAATAGACGAAACCCAGTAGTCACAATTCGAAGGAAGTATGTAGGTACGATGTACAATTATTTTGATCTATAAAGCGAAGATAACAATAGATTGCAATGTTATCACACGTTATGTTGCAGTTTGAAGGATTTTTAGGAAAACTTCTACTGTTTACTTTAATTTACATTCATAGTGCTACTAAAAAAATGTTTTAAATAAAAGAATTCTTGCTTAGTCTTAGTTGTAGGTACCTTATTTTATAATTTTGTAGGTACTTGTTTTGCATTTCATTGCATTTCTATTTTTTTTAAATGTATTTGTAGAAAAACTATTAGTATTATACAATGTGTTTCACATTAATATATTTCTGAATGCCAAGGTTTGAATAAAAAAGCCGCATTTATAATATCTGACTAAAACATAACACCCTGTATTATATCGTTATCAGCATTTTTATAGAAGAAATTTAAAGCATACTGAATAAAATATAATTAATCAACAGTGCCTAGAAAATAGTAATTTGTTTTCAATAAATTTGTATCCACTATTGCTCAATAGTAATTAACAGCTAATTATTGCCTTTGAAATGATTTCATTTACGCTGCAACAAGAATTTATAATTTAAAATCGATTTTAAGTACCTACCTATAAAATGTAATGAGGAATAAATTTATTGAGTTCATATTCAACTTTACACCTTTTTACTTTATACAATTCAAAAATGTAAAAATATGACTCATTAAATAAATCTTTCTATGCACCCTTTCTCTATATCCAGTCAATAAAGAATCACTTGTATAATATTTTCAACGAAAAGTAGCCACCCTTAGTATCTTTTAAAATTATCTTTTGGTTGAAAAACCCTGTATGTTGCTATTGTAATACGTTTGACATGTGTGAACCACAAAGTAGAATAGAAATATAAAAAAATATCTCTTAACTCCTGGACTTTAGTATCGAAAAATAAATAATAATAAATAATAACTTCTCAATAGCATGCATCAATAGCTCTGTTTATCATCTTTTCTCTACCTATTAGAAATCAAAAACTGAAGGAAATAAAACACCACTGTCTTGTTTCAGACCCCTCCATAGACCTAACAATAGACGTCTTGGTCCTTCTGTCACTCACTTTTGATATGTACGTGTTCATCGTATACTACTTAAAGCTTAAATACATATTGCCGTTCTATAAAGACTTGACAATTGTCTACAAATTTGGAAAACCGAGAAATTTGGGAAAGTTAATAGCGAAGCAGAACCGCAATATGAAGTTCTTGTACATCTACACCGTCTTTATGATATTAATTTACTCTTTTTATACATACTACACCAACGAACAGTGCGAGAGAAAATCCAATGGAGGAGGTACCATGCATTCGTGTGCTTTGTTGCTACCTCTTTGGCTGCCTTATGGTATCTTGTCGCATTTTTATGTCAGACTTTTAGTTTTTATCGTTCAGACTGTTTTTGTTCTATGTTGGTTATTGCCCCCTGTAGCTGCGACGTATTCCATAGCTTCGATCACTGAACTCATGACTGCTAGAGTGGTCCATTTGAAAGACATGTTGAAGGAGATTTCTGTAGAACCTTCAGTAGAAGAGAAGAGAAAGAAACTAATCTACTGCGCTAGATATCACGTAGATATAGTCGAGTAAGTCAGGTGAAGTATATTCGCCGCAACATAAAGGTTTCCACCTGGAATCACTACCATATTTTGTTTAAATTTTGACAGCTTTACCGTCTGTACAGTTGTTAGCATACAAATGTTCGCTACTGCATCAGTACATCAAGTGCTGGAAGGGTTGTTTAAATAACCAACCACTCTGGAGGATTCAGTAGTTCATAAACCATCTACTACTGAAAGCACTGTAACCTACATAGACGAAATAAAAGTTTCAAAACAAACAGGACGAGGGACATCCCTCACAGGCTGTTCTAATTTCACTATAAATGTTAACAATAAATAAAATTACGTTTGTTAATGAACAACTTTTAATTAATTACTTACTGGCAGCAAAAATAATTCCTATGCAACAATTATTGACATGATTGATGTTTCAAAATTCCTATTAATAGCCCACCAGCATACGTGCTATAAACCTTTATGTTGTGGCCACTGTACATTACAGCTTTTAACAGCTACTTCTTTTTTGTTTTCCTGTCATTTTTAAACACTTATGTACATAAGTAACAATTAATATAACATTTTGGAAACGTCACTGTTAACATTAGTGTAATTTTGATTTTATACTTCATTGTAAGTCATAAAGAGACGAAGTCGCAAGCCATATTGAAAAGAGACAAACAATATTAGAAGCCGAATTGATTCATTTTCTTGCGGAAATAGACGGAAAAGCATCGTTTTTGACTTGACGAATCAGGTTTTAAAAAAAAAAAAGTTTCCGAAAAGAAGCTATCATGTTCTTTTAGCTTTATATATTTTTTTAGGTTAGTAAATCAATCATACCGTTGTTTTGGCACATTGAACTCTGCTCATTTTGTTCTTTCATCAGTAACACTAGGACTGCTCTATTACAGAATATTAAAGGTAAATAAGTTTTGTAAAAATGTGGATTTTTTTTTAACATTTAAGGCATCAAACATATTTCAACCAAAGTCGGTATGCGTTTCACTAAGGCAGACAAATAAATATCATGAAAATATTACTTTGTCTAATAATCTATGATAAAGGCGGTATTATGCTGTATGAATTTTAGCTTTTTATAGTAAAAAATATTCTTTAGTGTGAACAATTAAACATAAATAAATAACAAATGGATTTGATTTTTTCCAAGAAATAATATGTATAGGGAAATGTGTATTATGAAAAAAAAAACAAACAAATTAGCCAGGAAGCCACGCCAGATAGCAAATAATCTCAAAAGGAAACTTTGTTTTAAATTAAGATCGTTGCATTTCGCCGGAAAATGATCAAATTTGTGGTTTTTAGGTACACAGAAGTCTCGAAAAATAAAACGCGCAGAACAAACGTATATCAAAAATTAAATTCTTGATGTTTTGTTTATTCATTGTTACTATTTAATTTTTACTCATATAAAATACTAACTTTGAAAAAGTGTTTGTAAGCCACACATTATTTTGTAATTCTAACTTCACATAATTCTTTCCAATCTTATGTAATATTAAATATAAGTAAGTTTTCTGTCGAGCACTGACAATGCTGTTGATTTTTTTTACGTAAAGAACAACTAGATTTTTTTATAATTTTGTATTTATTAAATTTTATGGGTTATTCTTCAAATAAAATAGTAGCGTTAGACGTGTTCGTAATTTTATATTAATTACTGTCAAGATTCAATATGACGTCCATAAAAAAAACAATTGAATGTTGCATAACCGATACTAATGGCCGCGGTAATTTTATTTTGACGAAAATAGATTACTCGTATTCTTCTGTACCAAATTCAGCTCTTTCTATTGAGAAATAAAGGCGCTAGATAGCATTTTCTAATATTGCTATTTTCAGTTTTTTCATAGTTTATCTTAATGGCTATCAAAAGGTGCAATTTTTTTCTTATTTTATCCACCCTGTATACCAAGTTTGGTTGAAATAGATATGGTGCTTTAGGAGATATTTCAATTTCTTTATTACGTTAAATTTGATGTCTTGTATGAGTGTTACTGACACTGTGTTCTATCAGAAGGATAATAGAGGACATACAAATTTTATTTTAAGCAACCTGTAGTCTACAGTGTCATATTTTCAAGGTAAAACGTTGTAAAGAAACAGAAAATTTAGAAAACATCCTCTATTAACCCTTATTTAAAAAACACCCAGTATACAAAAGAGTAAATATATAGACGTGTATTTGTGTCATTTCAGATGTTCTTATTGAAAGACATCCTACAGGTAAACGGTTGGTTGATATGCATATCCGTATTGTGTTATACAGGACAACAAATAATCAATGAGGTAATTCTAATTTAGTATCACAATTCTACACTAATTGATGAACTGCTGTATCAAATGTCACACATCTATCTACTTGAACACATAATTAGGACAGCACGTGCTTTACAAATGAACAAGCTAGACGTTTTATACATTTATCCTTACTTATACACTTTTGGCTACAGCACAAACGCATTGTTTTACATTGTTATTTTATTTATTAGTTATAAATTACGTGCTAGTTATTTCTAACAGAGACATTCTACCAGTGTTTATAAAAGTTTTGTGTAGTCTATTGTGTATGTAAAATTGATATCAAAATTTTTACTAAGGAAATTGAAAATAGTTTGGAAATGGAAAGATCTAGCTAAGTAATAAAATTGAGGTAAGATAAGAGGCAATGATCATCACAGTGAACTAATTTCAGAGTGAAAGTCTGCTGAGCGACGTCTACTCTTTGGAATGGCCCGATATGGATAGCCATTCCAAGGACTGTATAAGATTTATGATGCTGAGAATGCAGACGCCACTAAATATTGGAGCAGGAATATTCTACTCCTACTCTAACGAATTTCTGCTAAGGGTAAGGATCAGCAACAAAAAATGCCTACTTAGTCCTTTATGTATATGTAAATAAATAATGAACATTTGAAATTGAAACTATGTTAAAGTATTGTATTACTGTGTTAACTCATTTGCTCCAAATGAACATTAAATACTACCATAGTGGTTTAGAAAATTATTTTTTTGTAATTTATGTCTTTATTTTAGATTGTACAAGGTTCATATACCTATGTGACGGTAATGAACAGTCTTTTCTCCAAAAACAAAGCCGATACATCTTAAGAAATACACTAGAAGGAGCAGCTCTTAACAAAAACATGACACAAATTTAATAAGCTTGTATTTTGCACACAAATGAAAAGATTTCATAGGACTAGGAAATATGTTTTATAGTTATAATAACATGCAATGCACACTACACAATAAAGAAGTTGGAAATTACTTGCCCTACACATATGTTGTAGTTTATAAAGTGGTTTATTATAGTTGTTGGTACATACGTTAAGTACTTTCTTATCATTGTTTTTTTTATGAGATCTTGGAATGGTGAAAATTGCTTTTGATAGAGTTTTTCACGTAGAGTTCAGTGGAGTACTTTAAATTTCTCTACAGGGTGTCTCTTTTAAAATATGGCTCAAATATACATATTTTTTAATGAAACGCCCTGTATATTTTGATGTAATTCGATTGCATTATTTTTTCCTTCATAATGATACAATACTTGCTGTCTTATATTTCGGAATATGTCGAAAAACGTTAAATTGGTCAAATTTGTTCCAATAGCATATTGACACGTCTGTGCATTCAGATAATCAAGCGGTTAACGATCTCTTGAGGAATATTGTTCCATTCCTCTTATGCCATCACGACTAACTCATCTGCTGAGGTGGAGGAATATGATTATGAATGGTTCTAGCAACGACATCTCACATGTTTCCAATAAGATTCATGTCAGGGGAGTTGGCTGGCCTGTCCTGCTTCGAGTGTCATCCATAAACACAAAATTTTTACCTAATTACGTAGAGGTAGATAATATGCGTAACAACTTGTTCGATGCAGCAAGGGCAGTAGATGTGATTTACACAGACATTGCTTAGGCGTTTGATTTTTTTTTTACAAAAATTGGAGACATTCGGTTTTAGTTCCAATTTGTGTAATTTCTTTGAATCATAACTTCTTAACAGAAAACAATACGTTACATATCTTGGACACAATTCTAAAATTTTCACGGCAACTTCCGGAGTCCCTCAAGGATCCAATTTGGGGCCCTTGCTTTTTTTATATTTTATTAACGATCTAACATCTGAAATGGAGTGTAAGAAACTATTGTTTGCTGATGACTTAAAACTTTTTAGTAAAGTATCAGATATTAGGGATTGTGAAAGAATGCAAAACCAATTATATATTATATTGAACAACTGGTGTGCTAATAATTGTCTTCAGTTAAATGTAGTGAAATGCAAGACCCTAAGTTACACCCGTAAATTGCACCCAATAGAATATAATTACAGATTAGATCTGGAGATACTTGACAGGGTGGACTCCATAAAAGACTAGAATATTGTTCGTTAGTGTGGTATCCACGTTATGATTATCTGAAGCTTTGTTTAGAAAGTATCCAGAGAAAATTTTTAAAATTTATTTCACTTAAAACTGATGGATTATCCAGAAAGAGGTTATGACCATGCTACTTTACTTAATAGAGTTTCGTAGGGATCTAGCAAGTATAAAAGTTTTATACAATTTATTCCATAATAATTTTGAATGTCCGTCTTTATTATCTCTGTTTTCCTTTCATGTTCCTCGATTAAATTCTCGCCAAAATTGTACATTCATTTGTACTAGAGCATTATATGTTCAAAATCAATTCGCATTCACTATTTCGGAAAAACGGCGCTTTTAAACAGATTTACGTTGGCCCAAAGAACATATAGAATTTTATGCACGCCATTTAGAGATACTTTGTGTATTAGTATATTGAATAGTTATCAAAAGTCATCATCAGTAAGTAGTTCTAATCAATGCTGTGTTATTACATTACCCGTACCTGTTGGTCTGTTCCTACTACGGCTCTGTCCGTCTCCTACCATGGTAAATCTACCCGTACTACTGCCACTGCCGCTATCAAGAGTCTCGTTCTCGTTAACTTGCCATATCTGCATTAATAAGTGGCAGAGACCAAAGAGATTTGGTGCGCTCAACTGTAGGCCAGAGCAGTTTGCCTCTGCCCAAAATTTATCAGCGATGGATAGATACTAGGGTCAAAGTTGTTTGATGAAATAACAAGTTTAATAACCGTCAATTTATAAATCCAGTTTAAAGAAGAATCGAAGGATCTAATACGCGTTGTTAGTATATTAATTAGTACAATAAAAATGTTGAAGATGAAGCATAACTGTATAAGAAGGAATTGGAAGAGAGTACCCAACTTGAGGTGTATTAATAGAAGTTTTAGCTCGGAAACCAGTTTGCCAAAGCAGGCCGATGTTGTAGTTATAGGTAAGTTTTATTTATTTAAGCAATATGGTGTCTGGATGTGTTTTATTTGCATATATTTGAATTCAGTTGCACGACTTGAATATTTATGCTGCCTTTTGTTTGTGTTAGTGTCTCGAACTAACACGATTCTTTACTATTATGCGAGAGAAAACTAGCAATATCTATAATTTAAATTCATAAAGTTATACCAACTGTTTTAATGTTTGTTTTGTTTACAATTCTTCAAAATAAAAACTGTTCTAATTGAAAAAGTCTTGGGAAAAAAAGATATAATATGTCTGTTAGAAATAATATTTAAATTTTAAGCAAAATCGATCGGAACTATTTTTAGCGCACATTGTTTAGGTCAAATTATTCATTTAAAGATCAAACCATTGACTTATTAATAATTTTTAATTCATTGTAGATTGATATAGATACGAATATTTATTTAAAATACATTTTCCTTAATAGGAAACTTTAAGTACTTATATAAAAACAGTTATGTTAGGTACAGGATAAATAAAAAATGTATAATATAATTATTAGAGGTCAAAAATACAATGGGTTATCAAAAAAATATTCCGGTTGCAAATAAGTTGCTGCATGTAGTAGAAAATTTCGTAAAGAGTGTTAGACGTCTTGATATTAAGGCCAAAGTTCGACAAGCGATGGAGTTATTTATTTTTTGGATAATTGCTCCATGTTGTATATTGGAGAAATAGAAATTTTTGTAATCATTAACGATAGTATTGCATATCCTATTTCATAAATATTTTCGTATTACTTCATACGCTTTACACAGATTGGTTTCACACGAAAACAAATGATATAATCCCACTTTCTACTGTTGGTACACCTGCATTTATCTCAAAAATTTGAAAATAAACATCAAGATAAAGTTCATAATCGATTGATTATAATTGGTGCATTATACATACAGAATTTTTCCTAACATAAAAAAGCGTCTAGATATTTTAAGTTGTAAAGTAAGTAATTTACATACATAAACAATACATTACAACATAATATGAGATAATTAACATACTGTTAGTAAACAATCTTAATCGCTTATTAAAATCAAGCATGCTTTGGGTCTGGTTAATAAATAAGATTTTTTTCTAAAAATATAAGAACTGGTTTGATTCTCTACAAATATTTTAAAAGAGAATAATTATTTACAACAATTAAGGCCTCGAACTAGATTTTAGAAGGTATGCAATCCGTAATACATGGTATATAACAATATACAGTGCTTCCGAAAAGTAATGAATAAATTCATTATTTTTGAAATTGAGAAGTTTTCGAAGAAATCCCCTGGCACGTCGATTTTGTTTTTAAAAAAGGCACTTTTTGACATTCGACCCATATTTGTGACGTCATCGTTGTTCGAGATATGACGTCATCGATAATTTTTTTAAATAGCAACCCCAATTTTGACCATGCCATTTGAAAGAGCGTGTCATTCTACATACATACATCATGAAAAATTATGGTGTTACATAACAGAAATTTAAAAAAAAATGATTGAAGATTTTAAAACTTAATTTTCACAATATTGTGCACCTCCCCATTATGCAATGCCTGTCCGTGCTTATTTAGATGAGCTGTTCCCGAATTATTGGATATGGGGAAGGGTGCCGATTGAGTGGCCAGCCAGATCTCCTGATTTGACACCCCTAGATTATTTCTTAGATACTTAAAAAGCAAAGTATACGTTACTAGACCGGTTAATTTAGAAGATTTAAAAGCAAGAATTTGTCACGAGATACATCATATATCTCCTGAAGTTATTGTCTGAAAAATCCAAAATTTGCGAACACGCTTGGGAAAACGGTCATTTAATTCAATGGGTTCGGCAAAAATTTTAGAGAAGGAAGATAACGCAACAAAAGAAAATTAAAAGAGACCGCGATTATTTTGTTGAACGGAGATAAGAGTGTGTCAAACTGTTAAGTGAACATCGATCCTTGTTGGCTACAGTTGTATCAAGAAGAAGTAAGTAACAATAAAATAAATATCATTTAACATCTCTATGGAAGCAGATAAACAAATTTTAAACTGTCAAACTTGACATACGTTTAACATTTTTAATACGATTTTGAGAACGAAAACAGAGAGGTTTTCGAAACGTCAATAATACGGAAGTGCGCGATAGTGATGTGATTTTTGTTATTTTTACTTATCTGTTTTTCAGTGTGAGATTTTTGGTTAGTCAAACATAGTTTCAAAAATAACCCTTGACTAATCCGTTTGGCGCAAGAGCTTATTTAATTAATCTTTATTTTTTTTCAGAAGTGTGGCAAAACCCAAAAACCTCCTGAAGTTATTGATAATGTCGAAAAAAAATTTATTAATCGTCTTGGCTATTGTCAGGCAGCCACCGGTGCACAATTTGAACATTTAATTTAGTCGATTTTTTACATAATCAGTATGTTTGTTTTAGCAGCAGTTGAAAACTGCTTGTAAACTATCAGAAATGTCCGTCCAACTATTTATTGCGTCAAATTCAATGGTAACGCGTTCTCAACTTAACTGGTCGAATATTTCTGACAGTTTCCAAACCTTTTCAATTGCTGCAAAAACAAGCCTATTATCTGTTTCAGTATTGTGAAAATTAAATTTTAAAATCTTCAAACATTATTTTCTTGAAATTTTTGTTATGTAACACCATAATTTTTCATGATGTATGTATGTAGAATGACACGCTCTTTCAAATGACATGGTCAAAATTGGGGGTTGCTATTTAAAAAAATTGTCGATGACGTCATATCTCGAACAACGATGACGTCACAAATATGGGTCGTATGTCAAAGAATAAGTTTTTTAAAAACAAAATCGACGTGTCAGGGGATTTTTTCTAAAACTTCTCAATTTCAAAAATAATGAATTTCGTAAACTTCTCAATTTCAAAAATAATGAATTTATTCGTTACTTTTCGAAAGCACTGTATAGGGGGTTTCATTGAGATATATGCTTACATTAATATTAAATATTGGCAATTGGTATCTATCTTTTCCTGACTTTATTTGAAGAAATTTTTTGAAAGTAATTGCTATTATCTATTGCTACTTTACGTTTTTCTCGATTTTCCTCGTCAATCATTAACTTATATATTTTTAATACGGTCCTTTATCTTTTCTCAGTTTTCCAAAGAGTTCATATTTCTTAAAAAATACATGCATGACACCACTTGTTTAGATAATGAATTAAATGTAAATGAAACAAAACATAAAGTCCTAAATTATATTTTTTTTAATTGAGGCTGTCAAATATATTATCAGACTTAAAAGTCCGAATATATACCTACTATACCTATCATCAATCATTCAAATACGTCTCATGTTCCAATTTAAATTTATAGTAAATTTAAGAAATTGTTGGAAATTTGCAGACCATATTTCTCAGTTATTTTTGTATATATTGAAATGATGTGAACGTGAAAAACTATTACATTATTTATACTTTGTGGTCTGTATGCTTGACTTTTTTAGTACATACCATAGTAACCATTGTCAAAATGTCAACTTGACGTTTTTTTAATCTGCAATAACAGGAATCTTACTTTGTTAACTTCTCACGTAATTATTTTTGTTACAAAAACCGTCATTTGTATTTAAAAGGAAAGGTTGTGAATAAAATAGTATACAAACCTCGGTGAAAAGTTTCATTCTTATCTCGAGAAATTTTGGTACCAGCCTTAAGGTATATGTTTTGCTTTATAAGGTCCTTTAATTTATCATATAAATTTTGTCTGATATGCAGTTTTATGTAGAAACGTTTAATAGCATAAAAAATGTCATACAAGTCTGTTTTAAGAAAATTAAGCTCTTTTGAAACCTAGAACAAAATATTCTGGTTAGTACTTAAAGGCATGAAGTTGATGTGGGCTTCCAAGAATTGAAACATCAAAATGAAAGACTGATAGTGCCATTTTATACAAAAGAAAAGTGGCGATAAAATAGTGCGAGTAATTAAAAAATATATGTCTGCTAAAGTTAAGAAGAAATAAAGATCAAGTTCCAAAATTTCCTTTTTTTTCCAAACATCTTATTAAATGCTTAGAGTGTCTTCAAATTGTAAACAACATTTCATCGAGTACCAAATTTTTGAATTTCTTATAGTTTCCGAGATCCCAATCATCACCCCCAAATCTAGTACTTACTGTACAGCACCATTCACACAATTTATCACATTTTTAAGGGGCTGGGGCTGTTGGATGCAGCACCTTCTACCACCTCTGCAAACGGGGAATCAAGGCTATCCTGCTGGAAAAGCATAAGGTTACCTGCGGAACAACATGGCACAGCGCCGCCATGGTGTGGAGTTTGAGGGGCAACGACGTGGATACGTTGCTCCTAAAACGAACCCGGGAACTTTTAGCGAGTCTGGAACAGGAAACTGGAGTAGATCCAGGCTGGAACAACTGCGGAGGGATGTTCGTCGCACGAACAGCTGTTAGTAATAAAATAAGTTGTTTTGCTATGTTAATAATAAGATGATTACGGCCAAAACTTCGAAGATTTTTTCCATTGAAAATGTTTAATAAGAATGGATTTATCTTACAAAAATTATGTGATTTAGCTAAATTTACCTTATAGCAAAAGCTGATAATAACCGACCTACAGGATGTCAAAATTAAATCTTTCTGATTTCCTCGTAGCTATTGAAAAACATTTCAATACATGCATAAAATTTAACATGAGGGGGTGTTTTGGATCGAAAAATTCAAATTTGCTAACAGATTACGAGTAATTCCATTCATAAAATCTCTACACATTATGCGCATAGTCTGTAGCAAACCTTATGCTTGCTAGAGATTATGTGTGAATTCGCGATTTGTGATTCGAGATGCCTGATTTGTATGGAATTGGCGAATAGTGTGCAGGGTCTTGTTCGTTAAAAATCCATTCATAAAAACTCTACACACTATACACGAATTCCGTACCAATCGCGCATCACAAATAGCAAATAACTTTTTTGTGCCACCATGTACACTTATTTCCTCAGATTTTTCGCGTAAAACCGGTATATCTTCTGAATGTTGACAGGAGTAACCGTTTGCAAGATCTTTGCCTTGAAAGGTTGGATTACATTGCTTTTAAATTAATTGTGCATTGGAAGCATTCACAAAACACATACTTTTTAGTTAAACTATTTTGTTTTTACGATAAATGATAAAATAAATGTTGTAAACACGGGCGTAGCCAGGATGCAGTTTTGGGGGTTTGGTTTGAAGTAAATAAGACAACAAAAATATACTTACATGAAATTTAATATCTATATTCATCGGAACAATTACGACATAGGTATTTATAAAGAAAGTTCTTAACTTTAAATGAAATGGTTAAATTAATTTCGTTCCTCTGCGCTAAATCTAAAACCATTAAAGAAGAAATCTTCGGCTTTTTTTTTAAATATATCCACTACTTCATCTGCATGAATTTCTGTTCCATAGTGAATGTTCATGAGAGCCAAACCATTAAGTCTGTTTTCACTTGTAGTGTTTCGTAGATAGTTTTTCAGTCTCCTTAGGCTGGAGAAAGACCTTTCTGGGGTAGCAGTGGATACAGAAATGGTAGCCAAGATTTGTAGTAATGTGTAAATATTAGGATAAAGGTTTTTATCGCACATATCTAGGCATTCCAAACTAGATTTTGGGGTAGGCGAGATACTTGTCATCACTGTTTTCCATACTTCAAGTTCTGCTTTAACCACTGATATGTTGCTTTCGGGAAGCAGTGACGAGTACATGAAAATTGCTTATTCAATTTCAGAACTGGCAGTAAAATTTTAAGGTAGCACACCAGATAATGATTATACTACTTTACGATGTTTGTTAAAACTTTCAAAAAACTGTTGAATTGTATGATCAAGAAATGGAATGAACAAATTAATTTTGTAATACGTGCATACATCCAATGCAGGAATGTTTGGTCTATTTAATTGGTTGTTTGGACCCCAAAACCCCCTTGGCTACGCCCGTGTGTTGTAAGATTGTTAATTGCTTAGTGAATTGCCTTAAGAATACTTTTTTTAGAAAATGGAATAAAATTTTAATACTTGTACTGAAAAAAGGAGTTCGAGGGTGAAGAAAACCCATGCCAACGTCACTGCCTTTAGTTAAAAAAGTTATTTACTTCAAAATATTAATCTTTTATTATGATTATTGCATACGAAATTTGAAGAAAAAATATTTATTTATTTAGTAGAAAAAAAAATAAAATATTTTTTTAAATGCCCTGTATCAGGAAAATGAAGCGTCATAGAGAAAAATGTTATGGAAAAGACAGCTATTATTTTTTCATGTTCTATTTGTTCCCTAAGTTAAGAAAACCGGGAACACTCTGTATTTGCGCTCCAACTCATGTGTTTTAAACTATGAACTCTTTCAATTAGTTTAACAATTTTACACCTCAGAACATGGTGATAGTATAAGCAGTATATCAAATAAAAAACAGAAATTTTTCAAAATTTTTTTTACGAGTTTCTTTTTTGAAAAGAAGTTCAGCAATTTTTTTACAGTGTTGCTCTATTAAGTTCCATGACATTTTTTGAGCAACAAAATCGAACAACCATTTCTAGAAAAAACTTTTTTCATGAAAATCCCATAAAAAATCTTTTTGAGACAACCTTCTGGAAATCTTGAGTTTACAACATTAATGATTTCTCCAGAAAATTTAAAGTAAATCCTTCATATACTTATTCTGCTAAGCCCTTTAACTATGTATTTTTATACGAGAAATCCATTCTTGCTCTGTGTACCATTACTTATAGTCGCCCCTGTGTATGTAGTAAATTAGGAAGCAAATTAACAAATTATAGTACAACAAAGTGGGCAATAAAACGGTGGTGAGACGAAATGTATAAATTTATTTAATTTCAAATTATACTTGTTTATGACAGGTATATCTGGGTGGTAGCTGGCGGGTCGGCCCAAATTATGCTAGAAGGACGTCTTTAGGAATGCATATGCGGTGGAAAGATTAGAGTAGTGCAGGTATGTCGCTACTTAATTATTTCTAGATTGCCAGGGTCGGCAAGGAAATTTTCCCATAATCAATGATAGTAAAAGCTACAAAACATTTAACACAAGTTTCCTACTTTGCTCGTTCAAAACTTCACGATGTGCCGTTTTCAAATTTCGTTAAAACTGTATCACACCACAACAGAAGAATCAAGACAACGCAATAAAATGACCTACACATTCCAAGTTAGGCTCTGTTCAACCGTCTGTTTTGGACAAGGAGTATATCTTATTGGCCATCCTTCTCTAGTGCAGGTAATTTCTCCGTAACGTTAGTCGTACCTTAGTAAGGGGCGTACCTGAGCATGACTTAGGTATATTACAAACAAGTGGAAAGGGCTCAGAAGTATATTTCTGGTTTCCCCTATGTTTTATTGCCTACTTCTCCTTCCGAAAACGATTCTATTATAAGATCTTTGTGTAGTAAGACATCTGTATTTTCACTTTTAACAGGAGCGAATGGAAGAGTACAAGCGATTTCACACTCTGGGACACTATTTCAATATAGAGAGCCAGTTGCTAACGCCAAATGAAGCTCAGAAAATCTGTACCGTGCTGAATCCAAAAATTATGTACGGGGCTATTTGGGTACCATCGGATGGCTACACTGAACCTTCAATGTATTGTTCAGCCCTTATAAAAGGTGCTACTGCAAACGGAGGTGTCGTAAGTATTTTTTTACAACGTTACTGCCAGCCACGGGTATATTTTCAACTAAAATTCGCTTTATAATATTTATATATTTCTCATCTCGAAGAATATTGTATTGTTTGATAAATTTTCATATAAAGTTTGTATCTCGGATGCTTCGTTAAAAAGATAAGGGTAAACTTACAAATTAATGTTTTGATTTAAAAAAAAAATTTTTAAAACTAAAGAATGAAATAATTTGAAATTGGATACATAGATTTATGCAATCATTGTCAAAAATCTGAAGCATTTTCCTAAAATTTAGATGTTTCAGGGGCGGAGCTACAAGGTATTGGTAGCGTATTTTTTTAAATCAAACAGTACGCCACTGTTATATTGTAACAATACTGATATTTTCAAATTCTTTATCAAATAGATCGTCGTAATATAGATTCTAGTAAAATGTTAAGGTTTCAATATATTTTTTTATTTTTGCATTTTCTCTTCTTGAAAAGGGTCGCTCAAGCATTATTTTCCACTGTTCAAAAATCTGAAGCATTTTCCTAAAATTTAGATGTTTCAGGGGCGGAGCTACAAGGTATTGGTAGCGTATTTTTTTAAATAAAACAGTACGCCACTGCTATATTGTAACAATACTAATATTTTCAAATTCTTTGTCAAATAGATCGTCGTAATATAGATCCTAGTGAAATGTCAAAGTTTCAATATATTTTTTTATTTTTGTATTTTCTCTTCCTGTAAAGGGTCGCTCAAACATTATTTTCCACTGTTTAAATGCGCTGGTTTCATTGACATTTTTTTAATGTTTGTATTCTGCTAAGATTAATGTATACACTAATGGCATTACTTCATCCTTTGATGTGGTGGTGGGGCGTGTATCATTATCAGTTGTTCAACAGCTGCTAATTCAGTGGTTTTGTCTTCTGTATAACAAAAATTTGATGTAGCTCTACGAAAACACCCCCGTGATCAACATCCTCACCGAAGCAACGATGAACAACGAGAAAAAAGTCATCGGCGTGCAGACCCATGGCAATACCATCAAAACCAGCGTCGTGGTCAACACGTGCGGCGCCTGGTCTCAAAATATCTCCAAAATGGTAGGCCTCAACATCCCCCTGACACCTATGAAGCACGGCTACGTGCTCACAGCGTCGGTACCTGGAGCTCGTGGTTGCCCGCAGGTCAGAGATCAGGACGGAAACTTTTATTTCCGACCGCAAGGAGATGCTATTCTTATAGGAATGTATGAGCATAATCCCGAAATTATTAACGAGGTACTTTCGTTAACGGTACTTTTTTACTTCGTGTTTTATGTTTGTTTAAATTTCAGATAGAAAAGGACTTCCATTTTGGGCTTTACGAACTGGACAAATCCCTATTCGAACCTTACATAAATAATGCTTATGAACTGTGTCCTTCATTTGAGAAAGCAGGAATCAGAAAGGACATTTATGGTCCAGAAACTTTCACGCCTGATCATAACGCCGTTATGGGCGAAGATCCTAAATGTGTAGGTAAGTGTGGCTATGTATAAGAGGTAATATCCTAAGCAGAAACTCGCCTATTTATTTTGACAGCAATGTGACGTCATGGAATGAAGATGGCAGAGGCGTTATATTGCAACTTGAACCTACCCAACGTATTCTGTTAACACACACAGAATAACAATTTTGAAAACTTTTTTTTTCGAAATAAGTGTGAACGCTTTGTCGTAGGACATATTTGGTATCTTCACTTATTTCTATTTTTCTTTAACCGCTGCTAGATTTTGGCTTTTGTACTTTTACTCCATACGCTTTTCTTCTCTGAAAATTCTGTAAATGCTTGATTTTGAAACACCTGTATAATCAGAACACATATCTATTAACTCATCCTTTGGACGCAGATGATCTCTAAAAAGACACTTGAAAACTTGTCATATGACTTTCTTTTCTCCAATTGAAATACCAAAACTTTGCTTTGAAGCACTTTTCACTCTTAAGTCACATACATTTAAACACTCACATATTTAAATCGCTTAGAAAACAATACAGACAAACGAATTAAGAGAGCGTGAGCGAATTATCGGAATTAATGGTATGGAATGTCAGGATGTACTTCGCTGAGACGTATACATATGCATTTGTAAAACAAAGATAACAATGTATATTCACACATCTGCTATTCGTCTGTTTCATGCATTGCTATTTTTCCTTCAACTGTAAAAATATCTTCATTAGTTATTTCTAATGTTATCTAATAAAACAACAAAACTGAATAAAAAGTGAACTAACAGTTATTTACGCAACAAGTGCAAAAAGTAAGTGTTTATTGCTCGCGACGTGAAATTATCCAACGAGGCCTTCAGGCCGAGTAGGACAACACGTAGAGTGCAATAACACTTTTTGTACGAGTTGCATACAATATTTTTTCTACGTTTATGCAAAAACCAAAAAATGTTTTATTTAGATGACACTAACTCTTGGGAAATATGACGTCGATTTGAACATGATCATGATCATGTCATGATGACAAAACGCTATAGTAGAATGGCAGATGAATGCAATAAACATTTTATTGCACTAGTGCAATAAAGAACCAGTTTTTCTACTAAATATAGTTCAATAAAGTTTTGTTTTTTGCATGAACGTAGAAAAACATAATACTTTTATTTGGCAATATTAAACTTCTTAGGTAAACATAAAATTACGTATATTCCAATTATTCAAACATTTCTGAAGTAGATGTGTGTAGATGAAGCTATGCAATTTTCGGAATTTCAGGTCTCTTCCAAGGCAGCGGCTTCAACTCCCTGGGGCTGCAACTTAGTGGCGGTGCTGGCGACCAACTAGCCACTTGGGTCGCGCTTGGGCGCCCAGAAATTTCCATGGACAAGTACGACATCAGAAGGTTCACTCAAGTGCACAGACAAGACCGCGCTTGGATCACAGAAACTAGCCACGAGGCCTACGTCAAGAGTTACAGTATTAAATATACTAACGACCAGCCTCTTGCTGGAAGAAACCACAGAATCGGTGCCTTCCATGAGGTCAGTATCAGCAGGTGTTGATTTACAACGTAACGATTAGCATTTTTAGGCGCTGGTAGCTAGTGGGGCGGTCATGGAATCAGCCCTAAGCTGGGAAAGACCCGCGTACTTCATAAAAGATCGTACCGCTCCAGTCAGGGGTTACGACTGGTATGGCAACTACGGCCACGTGGTCAACGAAGACAAACGCTACGAAAAAGAACTAGAAGGAGAGTGCACCTTCCATTTCTCCAAACATCACGACTTGGTGAATTCATACCGACAATTAAGACAACTGACAAAAGTAACTAACATTTTCAGATAAAAGAAGAAGCCCTGGCGGCAAGAAACAACGTAGCTCTTTTCGACCTTTCGAGCTACACTAAGATGTACTTAGCTGGACCAGATGCAGAAGAAGCTGCGGATTGGCTCTTCACCGCCGATGTGGAAAGGGAGCCTGGCAGTGTAGTGTACACGTGCTCTTTGAACACCAGGGGAGGGGTTGAAGCTGATGTCACGGTTATTCCATTGGAAGAAGGTGCTGGTACTCTTGTAGGGCCTATCCTGAAGGTAAGTCTTTTTTCTTTCTAATGTTTGGAACTAATAAATTTGACAATTGCAGGGAAAAGGTTATTATATAATAGCCGAAGCAAAAGCTGGATATCTGATAAAGTCGCACTTCAGAAAACAGTTGTACAGGAAAAACTTTAAATCGCTGGTAACTGAAATGACTGCGAGGATAGGTATACTGTCCATCCAAGGGCCTAAAAGGTACGTGTAGTTTGCGATGTAAATGCGTTCAATGAAATACATTTTTTAAACTTAAAAATATTTATTTTCAAAAAACATTTTGAGGACCGTTGATGAAAGAAAGTTGTCAACGAGTATATCCAAAAAATTTATTAGCAGACAATATTTCAATTTCATATTATGCTTGCTTGGCTATGCGTGAATTCGCGATTCGTGATGCGCTATGCGTGATTTGTAAGGAATTCCTGCATCGTATGTATGGGTCTTTAGGAATAGATTTTTAACGAACAACACACTATTCGCGAATTCATCATATATCATAATTTAGAACACTCAGTTAAATAATTTAAAGCTAGTTACGGACGGTGAGCGATAATATAATATATATTTATTTTTTTTTGTAATGAGATATATGCCTACAAGTAAACTACATAGATTTGATACATAGTTATTGTGCCGTGACCTCGGTAACTGGTAGCTGCCAAAAACAGAATTATAATGCACATTCCTAGCATTAGCCGGGATTCTTCTACCTGCCCTAGTTGTTCTCGGGCTAGGCTCTGTGGGAACAGACCCGCTATCAGTGTCTCTGGTCCCGTCCATATATTGATTTCGGTTCCTATTGTTGATATTATGACTACTACGGTCGGAACCGTTCCTCGGATAATGGTGGTCCTCCGAGGCGTTCCGTAGCCGCCACTGTAAACGTATCGCCGCTCTTCACTGTCAGCATCTTCAGTGGTGACTCTGCAAAAGCTTCGCCGCGACGGAGGCTGATTGAGACCTCGTTAACGCCCTCGTAATGTCGGTGTTGCTGCGCGCGCCTCTGCATCTGCGCAAACAGGCAGTGGACGGGGCCTCAAGATCGATATCAGCAATGACGCACGCCCCGTCACGGTTGAGTAGCCGCGAAGGCATGGCCAAGCTATTAGTCATCGATCGTGTGACATAGGGAGTGGTACGAGCGCGTAGGGACTTGCGCCGTTAGGTAGTGGGCGGGGCCTGAAGCTCGGCTCGAGAGCCGACGCCCTCCTCATCATAACCCAGTAGGCGTGGCCATGCTCTTATTACTCAATGACCGTGTAATGCGGGTGCTGGCCTCAGGCTCAACCCCGGCGACTAGGCCCGCCCCGTCACGTTTCAGCAGACATGTAGGTGTAGCCATGACATTACATATCGAGAATGCGCTATTCGCCGAAACTGTTGTTATAGCATTTCCCTGGTTACGTATCACGATGGGGTGTCCGTTCGCCCTGCAATTCCCATATTACCACAGCCACTCAACCCATCCCGTTGTTGTTTGTTTGTCAATAAGGGTAGCCACGTTCTACTCATACGAAATCCTTCATCGCGGTTCATATTATTCGGATGCTGTTCAAGTTATAAGACCCCGTTCTCACAAGAACGCTAGTACTGTATTAAATGTCCCTCGTCCAACGCATTCTGGGCGATGGCGGACTTCTCGGGTTGGTTAAGTTGTAAATCCCTTTCATGTTCCTTTTTCCTGGTGACAACAGATCTCTTTGCCATACCTGTATAATCTTTGCCACATTCACAAGGGATGCAATATTCCAGGAGTGAAAATAGGATCTAGCCGATCTTTCACTGGCCTCAACTCCTGTTGGACTTTCCGGGTGGGCAAAAATCTTATCCTCATCCCCTTCTTTGGAGCACTTTCGCAATGCGATCTGTCACATATGGTAGGCATGCCACCTGCAGATCTTCCTTCGGTTTCTTGCAATCTTCCGTATGCGTTTTGGGTTAATCACACGGTTTATATCCCGTTCATTGTCTTAAATGTGTTGGGTCAGAGATTGCCTTAGCCCTGTTGACCAATGCTTTAATAATAATCGTTCTTTTTGTGCCGGGTGATGATTCGAAAAACACTAAAACTGCATAGATAGAAATATATATTATAACGTCAGTGCGTAACGTTCTATGCATTTTAATCACAAGCGATATTTTTAACATATTCTCTGAAGTTATTTATTTGTGGCATAATTCTAGTTTTTCTTTAGTTTAATTGGGTTTTTGTCACATTTTTGCCAAAAACGCGTCCAGAAAATGATATACACAATTCAAATAATTGCATCTACAGCTTACCTTGTGAATGTAATAAACATTATTTTATTGGTCAGTGGTCGCGCGGTTTAAGGCGTCAGTACTTAAATCGAGGTGACTAGATCGCTGTGGGTTCGACCCCGCAGCCGGTAGACCGTATATAAGCTATATTCGTGGAGAGATTGGCACCCTCTCTGCGGGTATGGTAGGGTGGAAGAATGTTAGCTTGGGTCAATGTGAGAGATTGATACCGGTTGACATTTGACTACCCCCCTAATTAATGAGGTTTTCCAGGTCTCCCTCATTCCTGCACTGAATGGTGGTTAGGGCCTACCAACGTAACTCGTTCCTGGGCGCAAATGCGGCCTGCTTAATAATAATATGCCGCCCCCTCTCCCGCACAAGTCTTCGACTTCTGGGCTAATCCTCATGATTAGAATGAGGGGTAGAGATATTATATTATTATTATTATTATGTTGGAGAAACGTCTGGGTCTATGAATGTTAGAGTTGAGGAACATAAAAATTATTAAACAAAAACGGGAATTTGAAAAATAAAAAATATATTTAAAATTAATTTAAAAAGAATGCAATACAAAAAAATTACAAATATCAAACAACAAACACACAAAATACTGGACTAACAATTCTAATAGTTTCAAACCTGCTACTGGAACAAAAGTGTAATATGATTTGATTAGGTGGTTAGGTTTTCTTTAGTTATTTTTGGTTTCAGTGTAATTGTGTACATTTAAAAATGATTGTATTGCTTCTTTTTTATACGATATTCTATCATTACTGCAACAGAAGAGCATCACTTAAATTTTATAGTGGAATAAAATAAATTATAATAACACTCACACAAAATGCTAAAAATTCTGTTGCGAAGACTGAAAATGCAGAAATTTTGAGATTATTTTTCAAAATTATTAAACAAAGATATGGATAACGGTTATGGTTATTCTAATAACCCTTGTCACGAGATTACCCAGTACATACATAATACATTATCATATTGATAAATTGCCTTGTTTCATTTGATATCAATAAACTATTTTTCCACCTACATATTAGTTATAACTCGAATGCATATTTACAAAAAGCGTGTATGTATATCTATAAGTTATACCATTTCTACTTTATTTTAAATTGCAGTAAAGTATAATTTTCTACCTAATTTACTGGTTTTAATTAGGGACAATCGACAATGCACTCATTATGCAGTAATTTATTGTTAATGAAGTTGTTATCACGTTACCTTATCGAAGAATATGAATTTCATAAAACGTAGGGCTGCAATTATTCTCACGATTTTTTTTTTACTTTTTTAAAACTAGCCGTATTGCTACATTTTGTGTTCATCAACCATGTAGTATTTGATTTTAAATATTTCATTTAATTGTACCATTGCAGTTATTAAAATTCTTTCGTTTACGTTTTATTATCATTAGTTCTGCATCTAACACTTCGTCTTTAAATTAAAAATATACAGGGTGATTCAAAATGTATCTAAAAAAATGTTTGAGGGTACAAAAACATAAGTGACTGATACTTCCTTCTGGAAATCAGAGTCGGTAAATTAAATCGTTGAAGTAAACTTACGCCGATTTTAATCAGAAAATCTCCATTGAAAGATCCAAATCTTTCGTCCGAACAGAAATGAAAATAACATTGCAATTTCCATTTATTCCAGTCGAGAACTCCTGCAATCCATCACGGAATTCCCTATAACCGACGAGAAAATTCCCTACGGCATGTCCAAGTTGATCAAAATAAACGGCCACACCTGCAGGGTAATGAGAATCAGCTACATTGGAGAACTTGGTTTCGAGGTACACATTCCCTTCCCATCGTGCGTACCCGTCTACAACAAAGTGGTGGACGCTGGACGAGGCTTCGAGCTCAAACATGCAGGTTTCAGAGCCTACGATTCCCTAACCTTAGAAAAAGGTAATAACACAATAATAATGTCTCCTTTATCTTCAAAACCTCGAGTTTATAGGACACCACCTCATCAACCACGATCTCAGGATTGATGACAACCCAGTGGAAGCAGGTCTGACCAGGTTGTGCAGGAAGGATGGGCAGTATCTGGGAAAGCAAATGGTGGAGAAAGCTAAACAAGAAGGCGTGAAGAAGCATCGAGTATTCTTCACCCTTCAGGATCGCGTGCCTTTGTACGGATACGAAACTATTTGGAGAGACGACGAGACGGTTGGCTTTCTCAGGAGAGGAGATTATGGGTTTAGTTTAGACTGCAGCATAGGAACTGGGTAAGATCTTCAAAGCAACAACTAGGATCTGTTCAGGAATCTTGAATGGTTTCAAACTGTCAGAAATATTAGACCAGTAAAGTTATGAATTTGTTGTTAGTAAACATCGTGCATGAAGTAATTGGATGAACTTTTTTGGCAGTTTGGAATCAGTCTGGATTCCTTGCTTGAACAGATCTAATAATTGACTGGTGTTTTCAGGTACGTGGAACATCCAAATGGCAAAGTAGCTGATAGCGAATTCTTGAAGAGCGGAACGTATCAGATAGAAGTGAGAAATAAGAAATATCCTGCCACGTTGTACCTGAACAGTCCATTTGATCCGAGCGGGCAGAGACTACTGGGACTCTACGAACACCATTTCGAAGAACAAAGTCACTTCGAAGACTGAATTGTGATCTAATATAAGATGTAAATAATTTCCATAATGTAATTCTTATTACTATTGTAAATAAATAATTTTGAAATGTAATACTTTGTCTTCTTTTTTGGTCAAAGAAATTTTGCACGCGGAAAAAATGTTTAAAGAAAAGGAAGAAAATTTAAAAAACTAAATACATTACGCATAAATAGTGCCCTCTGTGTCACTTGATAAAAATATACTGCACCAAAATATTTTCTCAAGTCAATACTGATTTCGTTGATTTTACAAGCTATGCTATGAGATAAGTCAAAGTAGGATTTCACTTTTGGCGACACAGGTCCTCAAATCAAGCGGTATCGATCGCAATGCCTGACATTTCTGATTCACTGTTTGCAAATGTCAAAAGTTCTGGGCAATATCAACAATTAGAAGAACCCACATGTTCTACTAATAAAACAGTGCAAATATGTTACAAAGAACAGCAGTTGAATAAGTAAATAATCTAGTGAATCACTGAAGCACAAATATCGCTTGTATGTGATTAATAATAAGAATTAATCTTATTATTACTGTAATCCTAACCTAATATATGAACACTCGTAGACATGAATACATAATCCCATTTAATATTAAAATACATACACTAGACATAATACATTTATTTATAAGTGCAACAAAGGACACAAATATGTAAACATAATTATTTTTTGTAAACAGTCACTAAAGAGGAACAAAAGCTAAACTTCCTTTCTGTGGCTGACTATACAGGGTATCCCAACGAAAAGTTGACCCCCCCTATAATTGGAAAACCGAATAATATTTCAAAATTCGCCGAGACCCGTCGATTTTTCTTCTTGGGAGGAGCTTTTTTGACAGTCAAGCCAACTCGATATGTTCATCCCCCTAATGCTTAGCAACCCCAACTTAACAATTTCAAATGCAACTACCCCACTTGTGGCACATCATTTTAAAGCCCTTTTCATTGCGAATGCAGTGACGTACCGTTTTTAGAAATCGAAATTTGACAGAATTATTGGTTACAAACGAAAAGATGACAATTTCTACACAAATGCCCACCACTAATAAGTTTTTCATCTACTACACATGACCGCACTACCTAATTGTTATTGATGTGTCTATCAGTTTTAAAAAAGTCAGAAATGAAATAAAAAGCTGAAGCAAATAAAACTAAATACTAAAATAGTTATTAGTAGAAGATACTTAAGTTTATAGGAATTCAGACCTTTACAAAATAACAAAAATCAGTACTACAAAAAGTCGGTGTTTTTGCTTATGACCAAGAAATCGTTAGTTTCAGCCGTTATTGAAAGTATTAACGTGTGTTCGAAATGGTTTATTCTATCGTGGAAAGAGTAGAAATTGTTGCAATTTATTATCGAAATCACGATTGCTCTAAAGCTACAGCACGAATTTTTAATGCCAATCATCCTGAAAAAAATGTAAACCACCAGTATGTTAAACACCTGATTGACAAATTTGTTGCAACAGGTTCGGTTTTTAGCTTAGCTTAACTTAGTCTTCGGGAGTACTTGTTGGATTGCATCTTAAAGTTTCTCTTTGAGAATAGTTTAAATGTTCTGGCCAGAATAATGTTCCGTCATTTTCCCACTGGTATGAAACGGTTCAAAGGATTAAATGTTAAATACAAAGAGATGGAAGAAATAGTGTATTATATAGAAATAGAGGAAATATATTAAAAACAGTACAAAAAGAATTGGAAGTTTCTAGTTTTAAACTAACACTATTAAATTACAAATATATGGGTATTAATAAAGTGAATGCGAATAGTATTTGCAATCAAACATAACACTCAATAACATAATCATTACATATAAAACAGAAGATGATTAAATTTAACACACACTCACACATAAAAAAAGTGTTCCCCGTTTTAGTCACCTCCACGTAATAGAACCATTCCTCTCATATGGTAACGGTTTTGGCAATACACTTTAAAGTATCTAATGTCGTGGGTGTTACATTCCATTCACTAAAACTGCTACTTGGGATGCCTTTGAGACGAGGTCTTTGATACAGCTAGCTATTCTCCACACAACAGAGAGAGAAAGTTTTAATGCTTTCCATTTCTTGAAAATTGTTTATTTTCATATTGTCTATTATTCCAGGAATCAAGCCCACTTAATATTCTCCTGTCAACTATCCCAGATTCCGATGCCTGACGTATTTGTCAAACTTCCCACCTTTGACCATCAGTTTAAATTTCTGTTTGACAATTTGTAGGCAGACATAAATACAACAGTTAAAGGTATCTATCCACTTCTACAATGGACGATAATAACTGGAATCTTCCTAGATGCTCAGGAAACGTAAGCCGAAGCCCCCCAAACGTTGTCTAAGTTGTAAACACGGTTAGTGTAATTATTTTTTAAGAGACCCAAAAGAGTGGATCCCTCCAGACCTGGGGGCGGATCGCCTAGAAGCCGCAGCGCTAGAATCACGCCAATAAACATTACCAGAAGCCCTACTTATATAGACGATGTGACCTTGAACGCTATGATCACCAGCGGTATGATGGAATCTCTGGGTCCAGTGAACTTTGCTCAGGTAAAGTAGGTGATGTTAACATCATTTTGATCAGTAGTAATTCCCGTTTTCTTCCATGATATTGAACAAGCTTCTAGTTTAGAGTTCCTCTAAGACCCACGAGTGTATATCCCAACCCTCATGATACCTTTGGGTCACAAATTGGTTACAATTTAAATTGGATACACAAACATTCAAGTGGACCAGACCAGACGCAGGTAATTCTTTTAGCGGTTTGAAACAGTTAAAAAAATCTTCTAGGCTACCGTACGTATTAGTTTTGAGTTTGGAAACGTGATGTGATGTGTCCAAATACCGTCACCAAATAACTATTATTAATAAGGAATGTATATATTTCAATACAAGATCTATTAACTTGTCCGACATTTGAACTTACTTTATTTAAGCACATTTGTAAGTGTATTGTTTGTTCAAACAAAGTGCTCTCAGTATTTGACGTTTATTGTCAAACTCCAAATTCAAGTGCGGTCCATTCTACAATTTAGCGAAGTTTTAGGGCAAACCGTCTCTACCGTCGAGGTTCAGGAAGTTCCAACAGGACCCCAAGGAGGCTGTGTTGATCGAGGACGAAGACGAACCGCCGAAGAAGGACCCCAGGTTCCTTCTCTCACAGCTAGACATGGCGGACGAAACTAATCCTAAGGTGGCGGAGGAGAAGAAGGAGAGCATTTTGGAATGGTAAATCTATAATCTGGTTTATAGTGCCTCAGTATCGTAGTTTAATGGATAAGTATTGCACCATCTACACTCAGAATTTTATTTTATGAATACTGCAAAGTTTCTAGTTCTTGCAAGTAATAAAATTGTCAAAACGTGATAAAAAGAACTTACTATACTATTATAAGTTAATTACTATCGTATGTAGGAGCATTGCATTAATATTGCATATAATAAAGTTAAATCCAACCGCCAAAGATGTAGAAAGTAACTCATCGCTAGCTTATTGACAAGCGTGACGGGGCAAAGTGTGCGAGGAGCAACATTTCATAGGCGTTTCATCACAACCAATAGAAGGCTATCGTATAATATGAGTCACTGTCTAGATTTTTGGCGGTTGGATATAGTTTTAGCTTCAAGACTCACCAAAGTATTTTCTCCTACTTTATTTGTGATACCATTTAAACGTCAGGTTCGACCGCTCCGTAGAGAAGGAGCTGAGAAAGAGGAAAGAGACAGAGATGGGCGGGCGCAGTTTTCACGATGTTATACCGGGTGCACCGAAGGATCTGGACATTTCCAAGACCCTGATGGACCAGATATCGGAGGCGAGCGCCAGCCGCATCGAAATAGCTTCCCAAATGCGCATGGAACCGGACTCGGAACTCACGGAGGCGGTGGACAAACTGGCCAAGGCAGAAGCCATGTGCTCCTTCGCTGGTGCTGTCAAAGCCGCAGAAGCCGCTGCCGAAGGTAAGCTATTATACAGATTGGAAAAGAAATGTTCGGTCTTGTCTACAATAAGAAAGAAATAAATAAACTTTTGTGTTAATGCAGTTAGGCAGTGACCGATCTTTAAGAAGTTACACGCTCTTAAAAGGGTACAAATGAATCTTTTTTTCTGTCAAGACGGTCTAAAATAAGTTGGCAATGGTTTTCAAATAAATTGAGTGAAAATTACCATTATTCACCACAAACTCAATTTACTCGAAAACCGTTGCTAATATCGATTTAATCAAAAACAGCTCTCTTACACGAAAATATTCAAAAATTATGATTGTGTCGAAAAATTTGTAAAATAGTTGAATAAAAAAAATAACCGGTCTGAGATCCTCTTCAACCCTCTAAACAGGGCTTGATTTAAAAATAAAAATCGCGACAAGAATTCAGACGACTTACGTCATACGAACAAATGAATAATTCATTACACTTTCATCAAAATATTTAAGAAACTACAACTGATAGTAATAAAACTATATACTACACTAAAAGTTTGCATTATGTATTGCACTAAATTGCAAAAAATGATTGTTTTTAATGTAACCAAATATCGAAATTTACGTTGACAATAAAAACAAATGTGTAACGTCAGCCGTGACGTAAGACGTCTGAATTCTTGACTCGAGTATATCAATGAAGTCATATGTATGCTCTCTGATACCAAACATGTAGATATGCTAATGAACAATTCCACAGATAAAGCTCAATTCAATAATTATCTAAAAAAATTAATCTAGCTAAATTTACTAACCTGGTTTAATGAAAACACTCTATAAATATCTAAGTTCATTTTTGAAACTGTGGGAACTCGAAAATTCAGCCACAATAGATGTTTTGTTTTGTCTATAACAGAAAAAAAACCTTTTAAGGGCATGTAACCTAAGGATGCTTTTTAAGCTACATGTTCATAGGAACTTATTGACTTATTTTAATGAGTTCTATGTGCAGTAGAAGTTTGGACCACTTTGTAGATAAACTACATTTTGTCTCATTTTTGTTACTAGATTTTAACGAATATTTTTATCCCATTAAAATGACATCTGTAGTGGTTTTCTTGAACCTGTACGTTTATCAGGGAAAATTGCAACATAGCTTCTTTTATACGGTTTTAGAAAACATAACATACTATATTTTATTATTTTCCCCGTACTGCAGTTAAATATAATTTTAGGTTTTTTTTTTGTTAGACCGACTAAATAAATACAAAACAAAAAAAAAATTAGTTCAAATTATTTTCATACACTTTCTTAGATATATATCTGTAGTAATAGGTACGTAAGAATTTGCTTGGTGTTATTAATATAATATGCAGCGTTTAACTTCAAATGGATACTGAAATGGAAATTGAAGATTTGATTGATAGAGTAGGGATTTGAAATGCCCCACTACAAGCGGCAAATGTAGTAAAATAACAAAAATGGTTTAATAACGTCAAGAGGCCTTATATGCTCAAGGTGTTTGATGCAGGATTGCATCATCTCTATAACTTTAATCTATTTAAATGTTTGACTCTCCAAACGTTCTTTAAGCAGATGAGATACTGATGGCGTCAAGTTGACACAGTAAAAACAATGCTAATGCTATATCTAAATATTGGTTGAAACGCATAATTCCTGTATTATATTCTCCAGATTTAAATCCATGTTAATTTATATTACCTTTGGAGCCCAATGTTTGAAAAAACTACAACAGTGAGCATTATAAGCAAAAAAGAGAAAAAGAGTATTAAATTCAAATTATATTTGTGCAATATTTTTAAATCACCCTGTACATGTTGTCAGGTTTCCTCATCTTATCAAGCACCAAACATGCTGTACAATATTGTTCAACTGTCTAGTTTTTCGAAGGCTTTTGAGATAGTTTTGCACTGGCAAATATATGATGACATCCAACATCTGATTTGCTCTGAACAGCACGGCTTCTCTAAAGCCTTCTTCGATATACTTGATCTGTTATGTTGCGCAAGATGCTGATTTTGAATTTTCCTAATAAGTTACTCTTTTTATTAAGATCATATTCGTCTAATAGATATCAGTATGTTGAATATATGGACCATCAATTCGACGAGTTTCTTGTAATATCGGGAGTACGGCAAGGGTCTGTCCTTGGGCCTCTCTTATTCGCGATTTTTATTATTTACTTAATAACCTTATTTGATCTAGATCAGTTTTGTACGCGGATGACTTGAACATCCTTAAAAATAAACTCGGTTGATGACTGCCGGAAGTGTCAGAATAATATAAATGTGTTGATACAGTGGTGTGTCTTGCATATATTTTATTATCCTGTAATTGTGGGTTCTTTATAACAAATAAATAAATGTTTTAGAAATAAACATCCAACGACTTTAATGTACATTTTTACAATTAGAAAATTCATTTTCGTTACAATTACAACACACCATATTCAGATTTAAGCATATCCGATAACTTTTCAGCGATCATATAGGCAACAGCCATGGTGTGAGAGGACGTAGAAATTGGTATAACACTCGTGTCGGCCACTCTCAACTTCCCAATACCATAAACCCTTAACTGGGCATCTACAACGGCTCCTCGTGTAGGATCCGGCCCCATTTTGCAGGTGGCAACGGGATGGTTGTTGTGACCAGTTATATACCGTAGGGCGCAATACCAGTACTCCTTTGACATATATTCGAATTTATTCGAACACGGTTTTATGGGTTTCATCTCCAACTTGGCGTTTATCTTTCTGAAAGCTTCTGTTTCTATGAGCTTCAAAACGAAACGTACCGCCTGATAGGCCGCTTCTATGTCTTTGCCTTCGGGGTCGGAAAGGCAGTTGGGGCTTATTAATGGGTAGTCAAAGGGTGAGGCACTTTTAAGTCTAAGGGTTCCAGTCGACTTCAAATGCAAAAGGCCGGGGTACATGGTGAAAGAGCTTGAGCTGTCTACACCTGCGATGGCTTCAGAGATGTATTCCTTCCATCGTTGCGCCTTTTTTAACGCATAAGACGACGCATTGGAAAAGTAGAAACCTACTTCTAGGTCTTGGTAGTTTGGAATCGTCTCAACGTCAGTTTGATAGTAGGCGAGGACTTGTTGGTTTAAGGTCTGAGACAGGAGACCATAGCCATTCAGGAAATCTTTTATTTGCTCTCTTAATGTTGGAATGGGTTCGCTGAGGTTGCTTGAGAAAGTCATTCCGTATATTTGGACGTGGTCGGACAAAGCGCTTCCTACTTCCAAATGCTGGATTACAGGGATACCTGCAATTGTAAGAAAAAATATATATTCGTCAACATGTTTAACAATTTTTGAGCCAAAGAATTATTCAATATTTAGTAGAAGCTGAAGTTGTCTTATTGATTTCTGTTCTAAAAACTGACAGTTTAAAATTTTTTGGAACATGCATAACGGTACCACAATATATTATTGTAAATATTGATTGAATAGTTTATGGAGTTAGAAACAGGTTAGGGAAACAGATTTTTTTCATTTTCTTTTTGGTGGTAATTTTTAAAGAGCAAGCAATAACTTCTTCTAAATCAGAAAAGCTATAGAGTGCTTATATGTCATTGCATTGCAATTTAAATTCATCTACTCTTTATATTTTGTAATTTTAGAGATTCTATATCGTGTACATTAAAAATGACGGCCCTATTAAATATTCTTCTGATTGCGATTTCATGCTTATTTCGAAATATTTGATAAACTACTTGGCGCCATTACTACTCGCTTCCAATTTTACGTACCAAGTTTGCTCAGATGTTTCGCAGGACCAATTCCAGAAACCATCAGCAACTGTGGCGAGTTGATTGCACCCGCGCACACTATAACCTCCTTCGAAGCAAATGCTCTGTGCGCTTTGCCTTTATAACTGAAAAGTACACCTTCAGCCATCTTCAACTCATCGATGAGTATCTTCATGACGAAGCTCTTGGTCAGCACCACCAGGTTGGATCTGTCCAATACAGGCTTTACAAAGGCAGTACCGCCATCTTGCCTCTTCCCATGCTTCACGTGTACTTGGTTGGGACTAGCGCCTGTGGAACGAGGCCCATTGGGATCGATCTGGTTGTACCCTAACTCCTTGTTGGCCTTGAAGAAGACCTTGCACTGTTCCGCTCTCGGTAAGGGATAATCGACGTAAAGGGGACCACCTTTTCCGTGATAAGCGGCATCGACCACGGCATCGGGATCGTTCTTGTGGAAGTCCTCAGATTTTAAGAAATACGGCAATACGTCGTCGTAGCACCAACCGGGGTTACCCTCAGCACACCATATGTCGTAGTCGATTTTGTTACCTCGAGCATACGTCAGGCCGTTAAGGAGGGATGTTCCACCTACACCTCTACCCCTTGGATAAGCGCAACGATTCTCTTCCACTCCTGAAAAAACATCAAATAGTCCCCGTTACAAAAAGGACTAACACTGTCCAAACACATTTAATACTTTTTTGTTACTAGATTTTGATCAATTGCGATACTGATAGTCGTCTCTGTTTCATTAGAAACTGTAATAAGAATTGTAATAGTGCATTCTTAGGCTTCCCACATACTATGCGTGTATTCAAATTATATAAGCTGTTTTTTCGCGACGAAATGTGTTCAACCCTGTTCAAAACATTATATTTTTGCGTTGAACCAGAGACGTCACACACGTCGCTGTTTAAACCGTGTTTAAAACGTCCACTGAGTCCGGTTTGCTATGATGCTTTGCTATTGGTTTCTGCAGCTGTTACCTAAAAAGTAGAGATTTGAAAATCGGTACATTTTTAGATTAATATTTAAAATGGTTGTTATTTTGATACTTTCTTGTTTATTTAAAAAGGAGTTGGTTGTGGACTATTGTATGTACCTCTATAAATTTTCACGTATTTTTAGAAATCCTGAATTACATAATCCAAAAGCATAATCCAATCACTTTTCTATCTAAATTGTGACTCATATAAACATGCTAGATATTTGTTTTTGGTTTGTAGTTGCTAAAATCAATTTTTATGCTTTTTGCTTCAAAATTCACACATTTTCAAAATATATGTACATGTACATGCGGAAATAGATATTGTTAATAATTTCTACCACTAATAATAGTTCTATTTTAATCCAAATCTAGTGTAGACAATAGTGTAAACAACAATTAAAAAGTGTGAGGGTGATATCAAAGAGAAAGAAATATTTGATGACGTTACGTTTTGAAATTATACATTTTCTTGGTGCAATACATTAGTGACGTCACCATTGAATACGATTTGAAACAGTCGATGAATACGGTTCGTCACAAAAAAACAGCTTAAAAAATATATAAGAAAAACTAATTCATCCAGCATATTCTGATTCAAACTTTGGCAGCCCTAATATGAAAAAACGGACTTTCATGATAAAAATCAAACATAACCAAGAAACCACAGTTAACAGAAACAAAAACGTTCATTGCTGTATTTATACTATTTAACTTTTTTTTTCAGATGTTGGTTAGACCATTTATAGTTATACCATTAGATTTGTAGGGCTTATAAAATCTATGGTTATACCCAGGTTACAGATTGCATGATGACATTGCATAGTTTAGTTATTAAATGCTAAAATCATTTGCATTTTAAAAATACAGAGCTTATTAAGAAAATCAAATGTATCTAGATTTAAAATTATATGCTAAGGAGCAGTAGTAGAAGAAAAAGAGAAAGTTATTTTGGTGGCTTGTTCAGTTTTCCTGTGAGAGATTTATCAACAAATGGTAATTTTTGACATGTTTTAGAGTTTCTAACGATGACAGAATATTGTTCTTTATCAAAGCCTAATAATATCTTTTCCGTTCAATTGTTTGGGGGAACGTCTTTTTCAAATTTGGTAAAAAAGAAGATTCATGCGATACCAATTATTAATAATTATTACCTAAACAAGAAGTTGTTTGTGGTACAGTATAGTATCCCCAGTTATAATTACTGACTATAGTGGCATCGTAACTCATTCTCGGAATATCAGTGAATTCATTTCCAAATTCGCCAGCCTCCAAGACGAGAATCTTCCATTGTTTTATTTCCGACAAGCGCCTAGCCATCACAGATCCCGCTGCTCCGGAACCGACTACTATAAAGTCAAACGTACCAAAATCTGGAAAAGGAAAGGAACCGTAAATAAAACTCCATTACCTTCAAAATGTACCGCTTAATCAGAATCTTCAAAGTTATCAAAACCCCAAAAAACTCTTAAGTGCTTATAATGAAGATATACAAGTTGTTCATTTGAAAAGAAATGAAACTAAGAACCATATCAAATCCTTCCAAAAGTTTTACTTGCCTACAGGTGGACCATCGTTGTCTGGAATATATGCATGGGCATTACTTGGTAACTGGTAATTCTTAGCTTTCTCTTTTCCTGTAATAATAAGTTTCTCGTAATAATCTATAGTTTCTTCGGTATAGCAAACGCAATAGGTCACAAAATTTGCGAAAGATAACACCGTCAAAAAATGTTTTAACATTGTATATTGACCACCTTCCACACTGAACGTTGTAAAGCTATATTAAGTAACTACTTACAGTACTTGCACATGGTACAACGAAAATATGAATAATGAAGTGAATGTAGATAAAACTTATTAAAACTGTTATTCACTTAGAATAAAGTAAAGTTACAGTCGACTATCTTTATTAGGTATATCTACAAGGGTGAACAAATAAGGACGATTATATTCTGGAAACTGTTAATTTCATGGACGTCAGTACGGGGGGGAAGGGGGTGCTTGTCGGTCTCCCTGGCTTTTGCATAAATGCACCAAGTCAAAAAATATCACTTTTCACTAATTTTTTTATTGTATTGAATTTGTTTTCGTATTTTTATTTACCTTTGCGTTCTCCCTGACAAATCTTCTGCCATCAAAAATTTTTTATAATTTTTATTTTTTTTAGATATTGGCAATCATCTTTTTCATTTATATAAAACAAGTATTATGTGGTCGTTAAATAATGTGAATAAATGTATCAATGCTATTTGACTTTATAAAAGAAAAAAGTTTCCATACATTTAGCCGTTTATCATTTATTTTAACCTTTTCCAAAAAATAACACATCCGCTTTTGCCTCTAAATCTTTGACTTTCAGGAGCCATTCCCTTTTCATACACTTTTATTGAATAAAAATATATTATTATTATTATTCCACTGTAAAAAAAATTAGATGGACTGTCATCATTTCGTGAATTTATTTAATTAATTTTCAGAGCTTTTTGTTAAAATTTGGTACGGTAGTACAGAACGTCAAAAATCATTACTATGGTAGATTTGAATTTACATATGTAGAAATTTACTACCAAAAAAAGAGGTATTATTTTTGAAAGTTCCAATTATGCTTATGCTTTTTCTCAATCTATTTTAATAATTGAGCAGATTTTACGAAAACTTAACTACAAATAAAGGGATCATAAAAACTGTTCAAAATGTCTACATTTACACGTATATGCATGTAAGATTTATATGACAGAGAAGTTATTCTGGGTTATTTAAGGACAATCCAATGGACTTAAGTTTGGAGAAACTGGTGTCCAATTTACAGAGACGCCATGCCCAATTTATTTGTTTAAGCATATTTTAATCATAGTAGGTACGATTTATCCTTTGTATACTTATTTATTATAAAAGTTTACAATATGAAGTATCCATTTTTCTAGAAAAATTGTATTGTAAATAATCCTTTAACGTTCATAGATTTTCTTTTATTTGAAACACTCTGTAAATATTTTTTTAATGTTATAAAATATTTTTTTCACAAATACCTATGTTAAGCTTTTATAACGATTCTTTCAAGTGACACGATAATTTTAAAAATAATCTGTAGGTTAATTTTATAGGAAAATCATGCATATGTGGAGAAGACATAAAAATAATGCAACTATACAATTTGATGTGTGTATCACGCTGTTTTTTGTGGTTAAATGAATGGTATTGGTACTGCTACTAAATTTATACTTTATTTATTATTTGTTGTGTAGATTTGCAGAAAATATTAAACTTTCAAAATACGAACAATATTTAAATTTTATTACTGAGAAGGCTTTGAAACCTAACAAATTTGGGATTTAACATTATTAGAAGCGTGTTAACACAAACAACAAATAGTTTGTTACTCCAATAAAGACAAATAAAATTTAATAACTTGTCTGTTTTTAAAGCTTTCTCATCAGTCGGAAAACTTATATATCGTTAGTATTTTGAAAATTTTATATTTTCCACAAATCTACACAAATAATAAGTAATATACAGGGTGTCCGGAAAGTAATGGGACCCAGCTTAAACATAGCTTCCTGTGATCCTATTTCCTGTGAAATAGAACTGATTTAGACAAACTTAGCGTAGTTCAAAAGTGCCTCGTTTAGAAGTTACAGGGCTTCAAATAAAAAAAAAATGTTTTCTTGTTATGGGAATAATTTAGAAACGAAACGGCTTAGATTTAGATGCTGTCATCTGTCATTCTACTGCAGCGTTTTGTCATCATGGCAAACATAAACCTTCAAATCGACGTCACATTTTTCTAGACTTAGTGTCATCTAAATAACATTTTTTGGTTTTTGCATGAACGTAGAAAAAATATTGTATGCAACTCGTACAAAAAGTGTTTATTAGTTATCTGTAGCTGAAAGGGCATTCGAAGAGGAAATAAGTCACATATGCAGCTTAGAATTATATATTCATACATTACATTCTTTGTTACATTAGTAAAATCTATTAGTAACACCAATTTAACTTTTTTTACCTAGAATATATAAAAATTATATGTAATTACCTTTTCTACCTAACCGTCAAACCATCTGTCAAACTAATAACTGACAAATATAAACAAACATGGATCCCAACTCTGTTCCACTAGGATTCAAATCACATCCGTGAACAATGCGCACAAGAGCAGTTTTAAGGCTTACGGTGAGCGCTCTATCAAACGATATATAACATCCGTTCCAACAACCGTCGAGAACTGTTCAGTACCGTGAGAAATGTTTGACCAACACCGTCTTACGTCGCATTCGCCGAGAGTACATTAACAACTAAACTGACTGACTAATTATGGACGGTTCGGAATCGATTCTTGCTGTGTTGGAACAAACCCATAGTTTTCGCTCAGTAACTCCTTAACGGATAATGATAAAAATATGCGTTTTTTTTAATAGACTTCAAATATTATTTTACGTCGGCGCTGTTTTTTTAAATTTTTAAAAATTTTAAAATAAATTTTTTTAAATTTAATTTTGCATATTTACAAAATTACAAACCACAGCGCCGATGTAAAATAGTATTTGTAGTCTATTAAAAAAACCGCATATTTTTATCATTTTTCGTTGAGGAGTTACTGAGCGAAAACTATATTCCTTTCGACCGAGCGCTCACCGTAAGCAGTTGAACGGGTAAATTTGCTATGGTCGTTCTGGGTGTTGCCATCGCTTAGTGGAATGCTCCCTTAGTGTCATCTAAACAACATTTTTTGGTTTTTGCATGAACGTAGAAAAAATATTGCATGCAACTCGTACAAAAAGTGCTTATTGCACTCGACGGGTTGTCCTGACGGCCTCGTTGGACAATTTCACGTCGCGTGCAATAAACACTTACTTTTTGTACTTGTTGCATAAATAACTATTATTATATCTCTAGTAACGTATTTCATTGAAGTCGATTTTATTTTAATAGCTGGATAGCGTCCTCTTAGATATATTTCGTAAACTTCAGATAACAATGGGTAAACAAAGCGTTGGTTAATACCTTCGCTTCGTTTTTCTTCTACAGTAAGGTTACTTGGTAAATTATTTTTAAATGAGCTTAAATTTTTTTCCAGCTGCACCTCCTGAATACGCCGAGGAAGCTGCCGTGGCCAGTGCTAGAGACTTTCAGACTGAAGTGAAGAGCACGAAAGTCGTTTCAGAAGACGTCTCAGGACTTAGACCGATGGAAGTTATTGGTTATATAGGTGTCACAAAGCCAAAGGTCCCCATGAAGCCTAAATAGCATCGAATATCATTGTGTTTATTACATATATTATTATATTTATTATTATTTTTCCAATAAAGACTATTGAATTTATTTTAAATGACATATTATATAAAGAATTCGAGTGTTGAGTTAAATATTGAATTGAGGAAATAGCCTTATTTGTATGTAAAATCTAGGGATAATTCTTACATATGGCCAAATACGAAAAAGAATTTGCAGAATTCAACTGTTGAGAGAAAAACGGTTAGTAAAGACAGTCAATGAGAAAGTCATGTTTGCATATTTTTTTTAATATCAGGAAAAATTATACGGTTTCATCTATGTGGACGAGGTGCTATGTTAAATATACTATGAATATTTTCATGAAGATAACTCTATCAAAATACGGTAGATGACGGCTTTCCTGAAAAGTATTGTTCAGGATATAAAATAAAAAAAGTAAGCGTGCTGGATAGAAAACACAAGAAGACGTTGTCGAAGCGTTGCTAAAAGTCGCCTTGCGGTCCAAAAGTTTGAGTTAATTCGATTATCACAATCATTTTCGTACCTACATTTTCTGAAACCCCCTTCCCAGCCCCTCCATCTAAAATCTCTATAGTACTTTGGTTGCATTGCATTAAATTCAAGAAAATTGTGAAGCATAAAGTGATTTATCAAGAAAATTGAGCTAAGAAACTTGAACAAGAAAATTGACTCAAGAATTTTGGACTGCAAAACTAGTTTTACAAGAACTGAAGGGTTTCTGATGATTAGGTAAATTTTATTTTTTAAAACAATATTAGTTATATATTTTGAATTAATTCAGGTTCCATTAATAAAGAGAATCTCAGGTACATGCATATACAGGGTGAAATACATCATTTAAGAATTGCCATGTTTATAAAACTTTCCGTGAATAAACTATAAAGTGTAGGTTTTTATAGTCAGTTGACTGTGAATAAAATCATATTTAAATTTTTGTATTTTAATTAGTTCCGTTTTTAACTGTTGAACTTATTATCTTTGTACTACTTTGTAAATACTTTTTTATACGACTGCCTTGCAAAAGGGGGTTTTGCACACGGAAAACAGACTCTGAAAACGGTATTTTGCACACGGTTAAGTCATCTTTGCACACGCGTCTCCAGATTGTGTCTTTGTTTGATGTTGTCACCCAAATTGTGCCGGCCACAATTTTAATCAATTCTGGCTCAAATCTGCTTGCCCTCACACAGCATGGAGGGTAGAAATCCAGTACAGTTCCCGAAGGCTACGTAGATGACTGTTTGAGAAATAAAATGGAAGTTTCGAAAAAGATAGAGTCTTCAGTGTCTTCTGCTGCCACAGAACCAGAACAACAATCGTTTACTGGAATACAATAAGAATACAACGACTGCACGCTGAAAAACTGCACTAAAACACGACACCAAAAATATGTTCTATTACCGAAAACAAGGTGCACAATAATACTGCTTTTCCCAGCGTAACCTTGAAGGAATGTTCAAATGTTACCATAAAAATTAAATATTAGTTTCATTTGTTAATGCGTTTTACTAATAAAAACGATTTAAATTAAAATTTGATTTTAGTGGTCTCTGTTTTCAGTCGTATAAAAAGTATCGTAAAAAACTCGTTTGAAAACCTCTTTTCACACGAGCGAGACACAAGTCGAGCAAGGCGTCAAAGTACTCGTATTATTTGTTATTCGAAACAGCAGATATTTTAATTCTTTGGATCGATTACTTTGCTTGATTTTATGCTTGTCAGAAGTAAGCTAGAATACTGCTGCTCTGTTTGGAACATTCATACATCCACATATGTTGACATGTTGGAGTCTGTACAGGGAAAGTTTCTGAAATACACTGTAAATGAGCTGTCAGCCTGCTGAATATTAAATGAATAAAATAAAGTTAAATAAAATAAATAAAATTCAAGAATTACAACAGTCAGCGTAATAAATAAAAACTATCATACATTGATAATTCATAAACCGGTACAAAATTGAAATTATATTCTTGCAATATTTTTGACTACATAATTATTTCACACATATCGGTAATCAATTCGATAAGTTTCCTGCAAAGTCGAGAGTACCACAAGGGTCTGTCTTTGGGCCTCTCTTATTTGTGATTTTTATTAATTACTTAGCGAGCTTATTTGCTATAGATTTGCTTTTGTGAGCGAATGATTTTAAAATTTCTTCTAAAATAAATTCGGTTGATGATTGCCTAAAGCTTCAGAATAATATAAATGTGTTGATTTAGTGGTGTGTCATTAATGGCCTGATGAGTGCATCTAAATGTAACATACTAACTTACTCTAGAAAAAATCATCCTATCGTGTTTAGAAAGGCTAAGTAAAATTAAAGACCTTGGAGTCCTTATTTGATGATAAACTCGCTTTATCTCTTCATTATGATTATAACATTTCGACTGCTTCAAAATCTTTGGGGTTTATTTTGAGATCTTGTAAAGATTTCGACAGTGTAGAATGTCTTAAGTTATTATTGTTTGTTTATGGAAGATCGCGGTTGGAATATTCTAGCGTTGTGTCTTCCTTTTATCTTAAACATAAAATGGGAGAGGAATCTGTTTAGCGCAGATTCGCAAAATTTTTGTATTTAAAGGTTTACCGAGTGTACCATGAACAAGGTTTTTGTCATGCTGCGTTAGAATGGTGAAGAACAATGTTTTGTATAAAGTTACTATTTAAGATTCTGCGTAACAATATTGACTGCTGGTTTCTGCATGATAAGCTTAGATTTAATGTACCACGGGTTGTATCTAGAGAATTTAAAATTTATTAGCCCCTGGTTATAACTAACGTCATGCTAATATCTCCGTTATATGTTATGTGTAAAAATGGCCTTAACAATTTCTTTTAGGGTTATGATTGATTTTGTACTGTATTCAGTTTAAGGCTTTTTGTAGTTTGAACTGTCGTTTTTAATAACTTTGATATAATGCAAGTACAAACTTACTATTCGTTACATTTAATTGCTTTTTTTTGTTTTACCAATTTGCATGTGTTATTCTGTTAGTCTTATTGCCCTGTAATTGGATATTTATCTGTTGAGCTATTAATAATTATTAAATAAATGTTTTAGAAATGTCCAACTTTAATGTATGTACATTTTTACGATCAGAAAATTCATTTTCGTGATAATTACAATGCACCATATTCAGATTTAAGCATATCCGACAACTTTTCAGCGATCATATAGGCGACAGCCATGGTGTGAGAGGACGTAGAAACTGGTATAACACTCGTATCAGCTACTCTCAACTTGCCGATACCATAAACCCTTAGCTGGGCATCTACAACGGCTCCTCGTGTAGGATCCGGTCCCATCTTGCAGGTAGCGATGAGATGGTTGTTGTGACCAGTTAAATACCGTAGGGCGCAATACCAGTACTCCTTTGACATATATTCGAATTTATTCGAACAGGGTTTTATGGGTTTCATCTCTAACTTGGCGTTTATCTTTCGAAAAGCTTCTGTTTCTATGAGGTTCAAAACGAAAAGTACCGCCTGATAGGCCGCTTCTATGTCTTTGCCTTCAGGGTCGGAAAGGCAGTTGGGGCTTATTAATGGGTAGTCAAAGGGTGAGGCACTTTTAAGTCTAAGGGTTCCAGTCGACTTCAAATGCAAAAGGCCGGGATGCATGGTGAAAGAACTTGAGCTGTCAACACCTTCGATAGCTTCAGAGATACTCTCCTTCCAACGTTGCGCCTTTTTTAACGCATAAGACGACGCGTTGGAAAAGAAGAAGGCTACTTCTAGGTCTTGGTAGTTTGGAATCGTCTCAACGTCAGTTTGATAGTAGGTGAGGACTTGTTGGTTTATGGACTGAGACAGGAGACCATATCCATTCAGGAAATCTTTTATTTGCTCTCTTAATGTTGGAATGGGTTCGCTGAGGTTGCTTGAAAAGGTCATTCCGTATATATGGACGTGGTCGGATAAAACGCTTCCTACTTCTAAATGTTGGATTACAGGAATACCTGCAATTGTAAGAAAAAATAAATATTGGTCAATAGGTTTAACAATTTTTGAGAATTGTTGAAGTTATGATGATATGTGTACAATAACATAGTTTCCCCAGCTTTAAAGATTATCAGTTATAATATCACAAGAGCTTAAACTAATTCCAGGAATAATTTCTGCTCGTGTGGTATTCGATAAGAAAATTTCACACCCCAAGTTTAAATCAAACGTGACATTTTAAATTAATTTGACTCGGCTAATGTATTGTTGTTGTTGGCATATGCTGATTTGTCATTTTTATTTAAACGGTTCTTTCAGAGTAGATGTCAATTATTAGTTCGAAGCCTATGTACGTTGAATTTAATAAATGTATAGTGAAATGCAGCAATTTGACCATATTTCGTTAAATAAAAAAATTAGTATTTGTCGCAATTACTACTTGCATCCATTTTGACGTACCAAGCTTGGTGAGGTGTTCCGAAGGACCAATTCCAGAAACCATCAACAATTGTGGCGAGTTGATTGCACCCGCGCACACTACAACTTCCTTCGAAGCAAATGCTCTGTGCGTTTTGCCTTTATAACTAAAAAGCACACCTTCAGCCAACTTCAACTCGTCGATGAGTATTTTCATGACGAAGCTCTTGGTCAGCACCACCAGGTTGGATCTGTCCAATACAGGTTTTACAAAGGCAGTACCGCCATCTTGCCTCTTCCCATGCTTCACGTTTACTTGGTAGAGACTAGAGCCCGTGGAACGAGGCCCGTTGATATCGATCTGGTTGTACCCTAACTCCTTGTTGGCCTTGAGGAAAACCTTGCACTGTTCCGCTCTGGGCAAAGGAAAATCAACGTAAAGGGGACCACCTTTCCCGTGGTAAGCGGCATCGACCACGGCATCGGGATCGTTCTTGTGGAAGTCCTCAGATTTTAAGAAATACGGGAATACGTCGTCGTAGCACCAACCGGGGTTACCCTCAGCACACCATATGTCGTAGTCGATTTTGTTACCTCGCGCATATGCCAGGCCGTTAAGGAGGGAGGTTCCACCTACACCTCTACCCCTTGGATAAGTGCAACGATTCTCTTCCATTCCTAAAAACATGAAATAGCCTCGGTTACAAAAAGGACTCACACAGTCCAAAAAGTACACATTTAATACGTTTTTGTTACAAGATTTTGACAAATTACGATACCGATGGTCATCTCTGTATCGTTAAAAACTATAATAAGAACTCTAATAGTGCCGTTCATCCTTAGAGATCCTGTGAAAAATTGAAAAAAAAAACAAATAGTAATAAAAGGAAAATAAATTAAAACAATGATAATAAACAATAGTACATATTTCTAAACAAAAAACACAACTTGGAAAGATTCACTAAATTCACTTAATTTAAATGATAAAATTGTTACTTATAAAAGTGAAAATAGAATATAAAATATTTGATAAATAGTGGTTTTCCGGGTTGTTATGAAGTGACCTCTATAACTGGTCGCTGCCAGCAATGGAGTTAAAATACACATCCCTAGCATTAGCCGGGATTCTTTTACCTGCCCTGGCTGTTCTCGGGCTAGGCTCTGTGGGGACAGAACCGCTATCGGTGTCTCTGGGCCCGCCCTGTGCTCAGTCGCAGCGAAGATTTTGCATAGTCACCACTGAAAATGGTATGCGACTAGTTGCAGTGGCGGTTACAGAACATCTTGGAGGACCACCATTGTCCGAGGAACGGTTTCGACCGTATCAGTCGTAATATCGACAATAGGAACCGAAATCAATATATATCATATTTCACATTAGACCGCAATGTATCTATAAAATTGACAAGGTCAAATCCGAAAATCCCGAGACAACCAAGAAACCACTGTCAACAGACAGTATTTTTCCTACTTAACAATTTTTTTTCAGGTATTAGATTTATAGGGTTTATAAAACTAATGGTTATGCCCAAGTGACAGAGGGCATGATGACATTGTATAGTATTATTATTAAATTATTAATAAATGCTACAATTATTTGCATTTTAAGAATACTCTTATTACAAAACATCAAATATATCTAGTTTTAAAATTATGTGCAAAGAACAGAAGAAGAAAAAAAGAGAAAGTTATTTTTGATGGCTTGTTCAGTTTTCCTGTGAGGGATTTGATTGCAAATCGTAATTTTTAACATGCTTTAGAGTTTCTAACAATGACAGAAGATTGTTGTTAATTATCAAACCCTAATAATAATTGTTTCCCGTCCAAATTGTTTAGTGGAACGTCATTTTCAAATCTGGTTAATACCAATATGCTTGGTTGGTAAAAAAGAAGATATATTTATACGATACCGATTATTATCTAATTATTACCTAAACAACAAGTTGTTTGTGGTACAGTATAGTATCCCCAGTTATAGTCACTAACTATAGTAGCCTCGTAACTCATTCTCGGAATATCAGTGAAATCATTTCCAAATTCACCAGCCTCCAAAACGAGAATCTTCCATTTTTTTATTTCCGACAAACGCCTAGCCATCACAGATCCTGCCGCTCCGGAACCGACTACTATAAAGTCAAACGTACCAAAATCTGAAAAAAGAAAGAGGAAACCTTAAATAAAACTCCATTACCTTCAAAATATACCCCTTAAGGCTTACGGTGAGCGCTCGATCCAAAGGGATATAGTTTTCGCTCAGTAACTCCTCAACAAAAAATGATAAAAATATGCGATTTTTTTAATAGACTACAAATACTATTTTACGTCGGCGCTGTGTTTTGAAATTTTGAAAATATGCAAAATTCATTTTAAAAAAAATTATTTTACACTTTTTCAAAATTTCAAAACACAGCGCCGACGTAAAATAATATTTGAAGTCTATTAAAAAAAACCGCATAATTCTATCATTATCCGTTAAGGAGTTACTGAGCGAAAACTATGGGTTTGTTCCAACACGGCAAGAATCGATTCCGAACCGTCCAGAATTAGTCAGTCAGTTTAGTTGATAATGTACTCTCGGCGAATGCGACGTAAGACGGTGTTGGTCAAACATTTCTCACGGTACTGAACAGTTTACGACGGTTTTTGGAACAGATGTTATATATCGTTTGATAGAGCGCTCACCGTAAGCCTTAATGAAAATGTTCAAAGTTATCAAAATTAAAAAAAAACTATGTAAGTGCTTATAATGAAAATATATAAGCTATTCATTTGAGAAAAAATGAAATTAAGAACCACATCAAATCCTTCCAAAAGTTTTACTTGCCTACAGGTGGACCATCGTTGTCTGGAATATACGCATGGGCATTAATTGGTAACTCGTAATTCTTGGCTTTTTCTTCTCCTGTAATAATAAGTTTCTCGTAATAATCTATAGTTTCTTCGGTATAGCAAACGCAATAGGTTACAAAATTTGCAAAAGATAACACCGTCAAAAAATATTTTAACATTTTATCCCGACCACCTTTCGCACTGGAAGTTGCAAAGCTATATTAAGAAACTATCTAGACATGGTGCAATATACATGTGAATAATGCAATAATGTAGATAACATTTTATTACATGTTTAGGTATATCTACAAGGGTGACCAAAAAAGAAGGATTATATTCTAGAAATAAGTATTGTTTGATCTTTGACTTTGAATACTTGGTGCGTTGTAAATTCATTTAAATATTAAACTCCATGGGGATTGTTTTGTCCTACAGAAAAAAAACATGGGAAAAATCTATAACAATACGGACATTGCCACATTGCAGTTCTAAAGAACTTTGGTATTCTTAACTATAAAGTTTAATGAATTAATAGATTCATTTAAGTAATATTTTTTTAACTATTTGACGATTTTCCCACACCTTCAAATTAATTATAGTTCTTGATTTCTATTTTACGCTCATCATCCAAAGCCGTCGTTGTACCAAGTGAAGGTGAGATATAAGTGGTTTGCTACTTTCTGCTCAGCCTAAGCGGCTCGACTTGCAGGAACCGACCTACATTACAGCAGGTACTTAAACGCATTCTTATATCTCACCTTCACTTAGTTGAACCTACATATGAAGTAACAGCCAGATCAATTGTCGGTCATCTCACCTATGGCATATTGATAAGGGCTAAGAAGCCCGAAACCGGTCTATGTCTGGTGGTGTGGACGACTAGGGTTCTTAGCTGTTCACACAGATACTGCAGCTATTAAATTTAATGGCGCGTCGCCTAGGGCGAGAGGTCTGCGTTTAAAATACCTGCTGTAATGTAGGTCGCTTCCTACAAGTCGAGCCGCTTAGGCCGAGCAGGAAGTAACAAACCACCTTCACTTATATTAGCCTCTGTTGCACTGTCATAGAGACGAGGCATGCATTTGAACAGCCTTCCTCTCGATTGGCTATCAACGGATTCCTTGCCCTCCATCTCTTTCTTACCTATATGTTATTGGTACGAGGCATGCCTCAGATACGTCCTTACTTATCTTATTGTGCTTATGAACGTATTGAAGATTGCATATACAGATGCTTTCATATTATTACCGTTATTACGATACATAGAGGCATAGGCAAATACGACAAAGAAGTTATTCTGTTGTTTAAGTATTATTGATGTAAGATTAAATTAAAGCGGACTCTGATCTTAAAAAGGGTATGATTTCTGGAATCTAGAATTATGTGGAAGGTAGCTTTGAGAGCTACAGCACTCATTGTACTTCCTCTAATTAGAAACTTACACAAAAATTTTAGAAATAATTACCTGTGGGTATATGTATGTTTAGCGTGCCTTAAATATACAGCAGCATTGTATATTGTTATCAGTTTTATACGAAAACATGACTATGTGGAGCACACGTAAAAATTTTAAAATGCAACATTAAACTAAAGCATTTGATTGTCACAATATTTCTTTTTTTGTCGCTAAATGAATTTAGTGAAATTGATAAAATGTATAAATGCATGCAGTTTACAAAACTTTCCTTACTTTAATAATTTTACTACATATAACTTAAATTCTTTATGGGAAATATACGTGATTTAGGATTATTATAATCGCGGTAAGAATTCAGACGCAAATGTTTTATTGTCAACATAATTTTCTATAGTTTGTCCCGATTTCAGAAAATCGTTTTCAAAAAATTGTTTTTAAATAGATTTTACTTTGAGAATTTTCAGAAATACGTCTAAGAAACAAATTATCGGAAAGCTGAATTAAACAGAAATGATGAATTATATGTGATTACTAGTATTTATAAGCTCGCATTAAAATGATTGCGTACAATTTTAATATACATTTTTCGCGTTAAAAACAATCATTTTTTGTAATTTAAAATGATACTGTTCTATTTGTTTGTTTAAAAGCCACTTTTATTTTTTAAATCTCAACAAGGAATAATTAATGACACAATGTTCTTCACCTATAATTTTATTTTTCATATAGGCAGATTATTCATAAATGCATCTGATCCTGCCATCTCTTAGCTGAAGAAATATATTAATATTTTATATAGAATGACTACAGAATACATTTTTATGCTTGATAAGTTGACTGGAGGCACAGAATATATAGCTATATTTTCTGTGCTGGAGGTGTATAAGCAGTGTTCATAAACACTGGTATAAGCTTTGAATTTATGGATAGTGTAGTTTACATAACAAATTATTTACATTAGTGATCATATTCCAAAATTGTGATGCCACTTTTATAGAAAAAAATTAAAAATTTGTACTGAAATTCAGTATTCATTCTAAATTAATTTTAGATTCGTTCAGCACCCTCGAAAAAAAGGTTGTTGGAATTTTTTAATTATTATTCATCCACAGATAAATAGGTCATATTGGAAAAATATCAAAGCCCAAACATTTTTTCCTGTATTGAAGTTTTGGATAAACAAAGAGTTTGGCTAAACTTATAATTAACACCCTGTATAATTTATAAATATATAAATGCAAAGGTAAGAACATAACCCCAAGAAAAATCATATTCTCCTATGGAAATTTAAACTTCCAAGCTTATGCAACCATTACTACTCCATTGTGTCGAATAGGGTATACCTTCTGTGGGGTATACCGTATAACTACATACTGTATAGTGTATACAGTATACTCCAATTATTATCAATGATATTGTGAAATAAAACAAAAGTCAAGCTATTTCAGACAATTATTTTGAAGTAGTTGGTCCAAAACTAACAACTAACACTTGTATCGTGTGACACATTGTACTGCGGGTTATATATACCACAGTGACGTCACGTAATTCGAATTTCACACACAAAAATCGGAATCAAAAGGTTATGAATAATCGGGTCAATCGGATAAAGGTTAATTTTAATTCGAGTTCGCCCAACGTTTCTTGTTTCTTTTGTTTTTATGCCAAAAATGACAACTAAATAGAAATAGACAAAATAATATGACATTTATTTAACCTTCGAATTTATATGAAAGCTTTGTTCTCTAAAGCACAAATTTAAGGATTCATCTATCTTTGTGATATTTGCAGTATTTACTTATTTTATTCCCGTTAAAATAATATAACAATTAATTTAAAAGCATAGGCAATAAAAAAAGTTGTTTTTTTTTGCAGAGAAACTATTAATCTCAACCTGTAACAAGTTTTGTGTTGAATATCTATTAAATAATATACCTACTGATAGTCCTAGATAAAATAACTTGCTAGGTAGTGGATACGTCGTGAGTGATTTTTGTCAATAAACTGATACATCCATTTGTGTAGGTCATTCAACCAAGATAAAAAAAAGTTGACAACAATTCACAAACAGGTCTGTTCGGTTCTGCATTGCAATCTGTTGCGGTTCAGTGTGCTTTCTTTTTAGTTTGGTATACCATATCCTACTGAAGAGCAAAAATGAGGCTGGTTATTTTAGAATCTGCTAGTGCTGTATCAGAATGGGCAGCCAAGTATGTAGCAAAAAGAATTAATAATTTTAATCCTGGACCAGATAAATATTTTGTGCTGGGGCTGCCAACAGGTGAGTTTTTTTAAGGGTCCACATTTCAAGTTACAAGTTCAGTTGAAAATTCTTAAGTATTATACTGAGGACTGTTTACAATAATATATATTTTAATAATTCTGTACTTTTTATAAAATACTTCAATTTTCATCACCTTTATCGACTTCGTTGCCTTGTACTACTTTTGCGTAATATTCCAATATTTATGCTCCACCTATAAATAATGGGATTTACGTTTCCGTTTCAGGCAGTACCCCCTACCAGATGTACCAGAAGCTAATAGAATACTACAAAGCAGGTAAAGTCTCCTTTAAGTATGTAAAAACGTTCAATATGGATGAATATGTTAATTTACCAAGGGATCATCCTGAGAGTTACCACTGGTACATGTGGAATAATTTCTTTAAGCACATCGACATAGATCCGAAGAACGCTCACATCTTGGACGGAAACGCTAAGGATTTAGTAGCAGAATGTAATAATTATGAGAAAGAAATTGAAGAGGCTGGCGGTATTGAATTATTTATAGGAGGTAAGAATAAAATTACGTTGTAACGAGTAGGTAATACCGTTATATAAAGGGATGACATAAGCATTATCACTAAAGATCATAGATTGTGTATATATTTTTTTAAATTATTTTATTGTTCTGGTATCCTTTATATATGTTGTTTATTTAGGAATTGGTCCCGATGGACACATAGCCTTCAACGAGCCTGGCTCTTCTTTGGTTTCTCGTACGAGAGTAAAAACTCTTGCCCAAGACACCTTGGAAGCCAACGCCAGGTTTTTTGGAAACGATATTAGCAAAGTTCCTAAACAAGCCCTTACTGTCGGTGTCGGTACCGTCATGGATGCTAAAGAGGTGAGTTTGTGAAATTTTTATGAAATCAGTGCCTCGGTGTTTTCACTATTCTGTAAACGATTATCAGTGATAAGAAATAAATATTTTGTATCCAACAATGTAAACTATAAAATTCAAAACCTCAAAGCAAATAAATCTTGTTTATCTCTGTTTGTTAACGTTTTGATAAGGGCAAGTAAGTTTACAGAGTAACGATGCATTTGCCGATTTTATCTGTTTTATTTAACCGAGATATAGATTTTTAATGTTGCCAGACTTTTCATAAGTGGATGTTTTTAATAATGTGAAAGTTATCTATTGACTTTCTTTAATTGATGTGTAATATACTCTTTTTAATATTACATTTTTTTTTTCCTGGGAAATCTGGCGGATAAATTGCAGTCATAGTTTTGTACATTGGACATCCCTCTCTTGGATCTCTTAAGGGAATTCTTCTAATTTCTCCATGATTTCCTTAGATTTTTTCAGTTTTCCTCTGTGAATTCTTCAAAATTTCTGATGAATTTATTGAATTCCTCAGATTTTCACTGATTTTTTCTTTCAGTCGAAATTAAATTTGCTATTTTTTTTTTAAAAAAGCAGAAAATGCAAATATGCGAAAATTGTGGTAAATGTCTATTATTCTTGTTTTATTGTATCTACAATTAGTTAAGCTCTACTAGCTACATGCCCTCTAATTTCCTTCAATTTCTATGTAAATTCTCCCTCAAGTTCCACTGAATTTCTCTAAATTCTCTCGAAATCCCTCTAACTTCACCTTGAATTCATATGTTATATAATTTTTTTTTCTCTGGGAAATCCAAGGGGTAAATCGCAATTGCCACTCAAGAGAATTCCTCTGATTTTTCCATGAATTCCTTAAATTTTCTTCAGAATTTCTTTCCTTCCATGAATTTCCAGTAAATTTTTGGTATTTCCATTTGAATTTCTCTGATTTCTACTGATTTATCCATGATTTTCTTATAATTTCTTCAGAATTCCTTTCCTTTCTTAAATTTTCAGTGAATTCCTGGGATTTCCATTTGAATTCCTCTGATTTTCCCTGATTTTTTCTTGAATTCCTTGATTTGAAATTAAATTCTGCTGAATTCTTCTTCTTTCTTTATTTATATCTACAATTAAATAATAATAGTATTAATTGATATATAGTGTAACTTATACAGTGCCTTCATAAATGATTACAAGCCATGTGACCAGGACTGTGATTCTCGAAGAACAACAAATAGATTTCTTGTCTCTTTCAATTGCTGTAGTGAAGAAAAGAATATTCGCATATGAATTGCTCTGGGATTGATTTGAGAATCTCGACCTTGATCACGTGGCTTGTAATCATTTATGAAGGCACTGTATAACCAATGGCGCTACTAGCAACATAGCAACCTTTTATTTCCTTAATTTTCCATGTATATTCCTCCTGAATTTTGTTGAATTCCTCCAAATTATCTTGGAATTCCTCTGAATTATATCGGAATTCCCTTGAATTCCTAACACTTCCCATGACTTCACCTTGAATTCTGCTAAATGTAGAAATGTATATATATAACAATGCCTTCCAGGTTATGATTTTAATAACTGGCACGCACAAGGCCTTCGCCTTGTACAAGGCCATAGAGGAAGGGGTGAATCACATGTGGACTGTGTCTGCTTTCCAACAGCATCCTCACACGTTGATGATTTGCGACGAAGATGCCACCTTAGAACTTCGTGTTAAGACTGTTAAATATTTCAAGGTCAGTTGTAGCATGAGGTTTGAACGCTTTTAACTATGCTTTTGATTTTGGTGTGCTGAACCTTAGATCTGTAACTATTTGCTGTGTGTGCATTTATTTGTGTAATATTTGCTTATTCGAGAAGTAGAAGTGTATTTTTCTGTAAATTATGTAGGCCGCTAAAAAATCCTTGATATGACAGGAGCTAGGTGGTAAGTAATGATGAAATTGATGTTTTTGAAACAGTTTGTTTCAAAATATCATTTTTTGTATTTAAAGATCTGGAAAAAGCAGTTTTCGAATAATGTTAATTAAGTATATATAGTATAAATTTTATTTTCAGACTTTAGAAAATCACCCATTTTAAAAAGTTAAATTTTAAAATATTGTAAATTAATTTCTACAGGGTGTTTGCAAAGTCCATACATCTCTTGCAGGAGGTTATAGTACAAGTAATTTGTAATATATTTCCTTAATATACTATATTCTGAAAGCGTTTAGTTTCCAATCTACAGGGTGGTAAAGTTTTAATTAAAAAAATGCAAATTAATAAATATTGCGGAAACCGCTTAGAATTTTGTATTGAAATTTTGCAGGCTTTAACAGTTAAGAATGATACATGTTTTGCGAGAAAAATATAATTTTCAGTTTTACCAGTGGTGTGGGCACAGGCTTGTCTGGATATTTTTAAAGAAAAAAAATCATACCTGATTTTTTTTAAATAAAAATTATTTTTGAATTTTTTTACTTTTTTCTTACATGGCACCGTTTTCGAGTAAACATATTAGGTGCTCCTTTTTTCGGGTATACAGTTATTGATTTTTTTTTTATTTCAAAACTGATAGGGCACTATTAAATAGTATTTTCTAATAAAACGTAGATTATTTGTGAAAAATTATAAAATTGGCCTATTTTTGACTTTATTCTGAAAAAATTTAGCATAAGGAAACAAAATATATAAAATTTTGTGGGGGAGGCTTGTAGGATCCAATTATTCTAAGCTGTTATTAGCTTTTGATACAGAAAATTGGTATACTCGCGGCAAGAATTAAGGGGACTTACGTCATGCAAACAAATGAATAATTCATTATATTTTCCTCAAAATATTTAAGAAACTGCAACTGAGAGAAAAAATACTACATACTACACTAAAAGTTTGCATTATATATTGCACTAAATTGCAAAAAATGATTATTTTTAACGTGACCAGATATCGAAAATTACGTTGACAATAAAAACAATTGCGTAATGTCAGCCATGACGTAAGACGTCTGAATCCTTGCGACGAGAGTATAATACGATTTTTAAAACTTTAGCACCCAATAAAATGGCAACACTCATTTTAAATCTAATTTAACCTTCATTTGTTTATTACTTACTGTGTTAATGGCTTGTAGCATAAATAAAATAACATGTATGTTTCAGAATTTAATAAAAAATAATACTTTATTTCTATATATTTTTTAAATTAAATGTTTGCCTTTGAAATTAAAATTTGTCTTTTTAGCAACTGGCAATTTTTAAAGAGATTGTTGAAATGGTCATACTTTATTAAATACTCACATCTTGCATAAATTTTTTTTTTCAAATATTGTACAAATCTCTTTCAAAGATCTCGGTTGGTTGCCCAAGGTGTCGAAACTCGTCCGGCGGGACGCATAATGTGGTTTGTAATTACTCTGTTTGGCATCGTTACTAACAAAAAGACATCTTGGATGTTGTGACGGTCCCGAGCAGTTGCATTTTGATGCTAATGAAGCTGGTGGTGGTATTGGGTACATATTTATATGTGTCGTGATAACACTTATTTTTAAAACAGGCACTAAGCGATGTTCATCAGAAACTCATCACGGAAAACGAACCGTTAGAGAAATACAGGACCATCCACTGAACGGTATTTAACTTTTTTTTTATACTGCCAATCGCTTTCTGTAAAAAATGTAGCAACAGCGTAAAGATAATGAAGTGGTAACTGTTTGCTCAATTTGGAGCTATTTAGAATACTAGGATATAAAAATATGCAGTTAAAAGGACGTTTTTACTCTGTTGCCAATTAGAAAATTGCTGTTGTGTTAAGTATACCTTAGAAGATGACGGCGTCTTAAAATGCAACTTTTTTTTGTAGATGTAATTTTTTTTTTTGGTAGATGCACTTCATTTTTACTTTCATTGATTTTTTTAACTAAAAATAGATGCCATTTATTTTCTACGTATGAAACATAAAAGAAAAACTATATATTTGTAATTTAATAAAATCTTATGTTTTTTAAATTAATTTGTTTCAGGATTTATCTGATTTACACAACAAACTGGTAGAAGATTAACGACAACTATCATATTCATCCAATAGGCAATTTTTTTCTACCTAATGAATTAAAAAAATATTTTATATGGATTATTTTTACATTTATTATGAATTAACTATAATTATATATTACTATTTTTTATTAATTAAATATATTTGTGGAGACGTGTTTTATTTATTTTACTTAAACTTAACAAGAAAAAAATAACTTTTGAGATCTCAATTTTTAATTATTGGTTGCCTTTGGCTATATATCAAAGTTTTGAAGTGCAGTGCAATGTTATTAAATTTTTGAATACGTTATATTTGCTATGATTATAGTCTAAGAGCCAGTGGCCGGCAACCTATAAGTAAATGATTATACCTGAAATTTTGCACAGTGAGTCTCTTATACCTATCATTCATGATGTGGGGACTCGCTAAGCCCGGCGAGGCCGACTCAAGAGTTACTCAGGTGCGAGAAGTATGAAAATGTAACATCCATCTTTGTTATTAAATTAACATAGCTGCCGTTTGAAAATTTTAAAATATACAATTATTATTATATAAAAATAACAAAGGCAGACGATTACCGTGCTTCTAAGATCATGGCAGACACTTGTGGAATTGGCAAAAATTATAAATTTCAAAAGTATTTGATTAAATCTGATTTTTGACGTTAAAGAACTGTCAGAAATGTCAAGCATTGTAATCGACATCACCAAATCTCAGAACCTGTGGCAGAAATAGAGGTTATTTGTTACTTATATCATTTTAATATAAAAAACTGCTAAATATAATAAATAATAAAAATAAATGCCTAATTTGTCAGATCTGAAATTTTAAAATTTCCAAACGGCAGTTTTGTTAATTTAATAACGAAGTTGGTTAAATTTTCATACCTCTCGCACCTGAGTAACAGTTTGGTCGGCCTCGCCGGGCTTAGCGAGTCATCACCTCATGAATGATAGGTATAAGAGACTCACTGTGCAAAATTTCAGGTATAATCATTTACTTATAGGTAGCCGGCCACTGGCTCTTAGACTAATAGTGTCATTACTGTTATGAACATATTTATCTATTGGGAATTTATTATAATGAAAAATATGGAAATTCGTACTGATAAGAATTCGTTGAAAATTGGAATTTTTTATTTTAAATATCAAAAATAAAATATTTCTCATTGCCTATTTCATTATAATAATCATAATGTTACGTATAAAACGTATACGTCAATAATATAGTTATATATGTACATCTTAAAATATATGAATATGTGAATGTCATACCTATACGTTTTTAAACCAGTAGAAATTCTGTATTATGACTTTTCTGCGTAGTGCAAACGGTAAATGTCAAAATCCAAATATGACATTTAAACTTTGACAAGATAAAAGGAATGGGAATGATTTGTTTTTAAAGTTCTAAAGAAATGATGTCATAGTTCCCTTGAAGAAAACGAAATAAAACTGATTTAAATTTAATATTTTATTGTAGAGTGACGCAAATTTAAGATAATAATATATGATTCAAGTTGATTCGCAGTTAAAATTTTAAAAACCCGTCCTATATCATAATGTTTGGGGTAAGTACTAAATGTTTATTTAATTATGTCTCCATTTAATAACACATTTCATTATTTTAGAATTCTGGATATGGTGCCAATGGCGGAGGTGGTTATCCAGGATTTGGTCCCCCAGCGCAAACCCCTATAAGACCAGAAGTTCAGCAGTGGTTCCAAGCTGTCGACAGAGACCACTCGGGTCAAATAAACTGGGAAGAACTGCAGTCTGCCTTGGTTAATGGCCAGGGTGAAAATTTTTCCCCGCAAGCTTGTAAACTAATGATAGCGATGTTTGACGTTGACAAATCGGGAACCATCGGTATTAATGAGTTTCAGTTATTGTATAATTACATAAATCAGTGGTTAGGAGTTTTTAAGAATTATGATAGCAATAGTTCTGGAAGTATCGAAGAACAAGAGCTGAGTCTAGCTTTTCAACAGATGGGATTTCGGTTTTCGCCGGAGTTTATCAAATTTTTAATAGCCAGAAGTGATCTGAAGAACCACCAAATGATATCTGTGGATCAGTTTATAGTCCTGTGCGTTCAAATACAGCGGCTAACGGAAGCGTTTAGAGTGAGGGATAAGGAAATGAAAGGCGTTATAAACTTGGCATTTGAAGACTTTCTTACCGTAGCTATAGATTGTACAACAGCTTAACAGATGTTTAGATAGCGGATATTTATACTTATATTTAAGTTTCATATGTTTTATTATCACTTTATATATTTTCATATTTTGTGCCGGCTTTTGGTCATTTTTGCTGTCCATTTTTAATTATAATGTGTAAGCAATTTAGAAAAAATGTATAAATAAAAACCCTGCAAGTGAGATTTTCCATAGAACTTTAATAAATGATATTTTCTCTAGTTAATTGACTTTTGTTTCATTTTTTGTGGCCAAATTATTGAAAGTTCAAATAATTATATGGGATTTAACTGACGTCTTCACTAACGCGATCCATTCACGTGACATTAGAACTACTGTAGTTTGTGAAAAATCGCTTAAATTTGACTGATTTGTCATTTCTGTCAAATTTCATTTGCATTTTGACATTTGTAATTTTGTGGTTAAAAAATTCTAAACCTAAACATCCAAACTTTTATAAGGTTTGTGTAATTGTCATCAGTATCAGTATATTTCTCAGAAATAAAATATTATTTGCTCTGGTGTGACGTATTCAAACATATTAATTCAGTTAAGCTGTATTGGAGATTCTGCCGTGTTTTTTATCTCATTAAATAAGTCATAAGATAAGGATTAATTAAGATCAATTTTAATCCGCTACATAGCCAAATGTATGTAAGTATCAAATGTATTTCACCATTCAAATTATAGAATAATTCGCTATGCTACATTTATTCAAAATCCTCTATAGAATCCAGGATACGGTGGATATTCCGGTTATGGGCCACCAGGTCAGCCCCCTGTGAACCCAGAAATTCAACGATGGTTCGAAACTGTCGACAGGGACCGCTCAGGACAAATAAACTGGCAGGAACTGCAGTCCGCCTTGATAAACGGCCAGGGTGAAAATTTTTCAGAGCAAGCATGTAAACTAATGATAGGAATGTTTGATACTGATAAAAACGGAACTGTCGGGATCAACGAGTTTCAGTTATTGTATAATTATATAAGCCAGTGGTTGACGGTGTTTAAAAATTACGACACGGACAGGTCTGGCAGTATCGAAGAACATGAGTTGGGACAAGCGTTTCACCAAATGGGATTCCGGTTTTCACCAGAATTTGTCAGATTTTTGATAAACAAAAGCGACTACAAAAATCACCGACAGATGTCAGTAGATCAGTTCATAGTCGCTTGTGTACAAATACAGAGGTACACGGAAGAGTTTCGGGCTAGGGATAAGGGGCTCAAAGGGGTTATAACTTTAGCGTTTGAGGATTTTCTTAACATTGCCATAAATTGTTCGTTATAGACGAATGCATTTAAAAAGATACGTCTCAATCTCTCTCAATGATTTCTATTTTATATGTTGTCTTTAATTGCTTATAATATCGTCAAAGATAATTAGTGCTATGAAAATTTGTATGTATCATATTATTTTATTACATATATTTCTGTTATAAAATAAATTATTTTTATATTTGTATATTATTTACTCGTCAGTTGAAATACTTATTTACCGGTTGTCACTAAAATTTATTAATCTTTTATAGCTTGTCAAGATCTCGATGATTTATTTCTATAATAACGAGTTGCATAATCTTGTTACAGTTTAAATAATACTTACCGAAATTGTGGCGCCTTTGCATACATAATAAATAAATAAATCACCTACACAGTGTGTTCAAATTTGGAACACCCTTATAAAATTTGATTTAGTTGCGGTGCGATTTTAATGAATTTATTTCTTTTTTTAATTAGAACACCTTTAGACATTATTTGTGATCGTATTATGACTACCAGGGCCTACTATAATTTTATCAAAACAAGCTTTTTCGGAAATCAAATCAAATTATTAAATTTCCCCCTATTGCAAAATTTAATTGTTGTTAATTATAGTCGTACATATAACTAAATTTTTTGTATGTAAATTCATATTGGCGAACTTTCTATTGAAAATCTTGCAACGTAATATGTATTGATCTACACCTAAAAGGTCTAAATCTTGAATTTAATAAAATTATTTGTATACATAAATTTTCTGCAGAGTTTTGAAATCATTGAAATAGATAAAAATATATTTTACGTTGATTATAAGGTAGGCCTTGGAATTAATATTGAATAATGTAGGACGGAACAAAAAGGATCGAAATAAAGTAAAAACTGAAAAAGTTCTGGTTAATTTTTCCCTTGTGTAAAAATCGATGAAGCTGTAGCATTAAAATGAGATTTTTTGCATATAAATCTTTCTTCGACATTATCAGCGATCGTGTTAGGAGAGCAGATTAGAAATTCAAGGCCTACTATGATTTTTTCAAAGAATTTTACAAAATTCATATTAGCAATTTTTCTATCGAAAATCTGGCAATGTAGTATTGATGTACACCCCTTAAAAGCTCTAAATCCCAAATTTGATAAAATTATTATTCCTATAAAGTTTTGAAATCATTCAAGTTGAAAAAAAAAAATATATATAGGGTGTCTCGGATAAGTGAAACCAATTTTGTAAGAGATAAAATGTTTTTTAATGTTGGTAAACAGCCTTCTGAGATTCAAAAATCTGTCATAATTTCAAATCCACAAAATCCAGTAAGCCATGGAAATTTGAAAATAACAGTTTTTTTTCACCAAATGTTATTAAGAAAAGTTTCTTGGAATGAAAAACTGAGTGTGTTCAAAATTTCAATGTCCCAAACTTATTTTTTCGCTAGTAAATTGCCATTTCTGTATGAGATACAACAAACTGTTATTAAGAAAAGTTCCTCAAAATGAAGAATAGAAGGCTGGTGCAAAATTGTAGTGTTTTATGCCTACTTGGAAAAAAAATTAAAGTAAGCCTAGAATATTGAAATTTTGCACATGTACTTCAGTTTTTTTCATTCTGAAAAAAAAACCAGCACTTTATTGGCGAAAAATCTGCAAATCAAGCAAAGTAAGCTTAGGAAATTGAAATTTTTACACATAACATAAAATTATTCCAAAAAAGTTTGAAATCATTCAAATAAAAAAATATATATATTTTAGTTTGATATATGTATAGGACACAACACAAAAGGATTAACTGAAAAATTCATGACAAGTTACCTTAACTTAAACATTTTTAATATTTTAATATGTTCCAGGTCAAATTTGAGCACACTGTATGTAAGTATATAATGTCTTGTGTAACTTACTGTATCGATGATTCCATGCATGGCTGACAAAAAAACAAGTATTCATAATATCGATAATATTTAATAGGAAATTAAATAATTTACATAAACATATATTTAGTACAACACCTTTTGTCTATAATATTCATTCAGAATACAAAAATTTTGAGATACTCTAAGAAAATGAGTGAAAAAATCCTTTACATATTAAATGGCATCGTTAGCATTAATTCGTAAAACGACAGGGACACTAGTACAGGGTAAAATTGCTATTTCCGTAACCACAGCTGTAACTAGATCTGGCGGCGTAACGTCATACAGCAGATTCAAAGGAGTCAATTTGCTGTTGTCTTTCCAGCTACTCAAAGGAGATGGTTTTTCGGAACTGTCCATGACGGTCAACTTATCGGGGTCATCTAAAAAATATGCAAATTTGTCAACGAGATGTGACGTTAGTCCAAGAGGCAAAGCTGTGTGGGAAAAATTTGTATCCCGTTTATGTTGATTTAAAAAATGATCAACTGCCAAGATCTGTTACGTTTTACGAGTGTGAATGAAATATATACCAGAATTTTTACTTTAACTCTGCTAGATAAAGTAAGTGGTGCGATATTCTGATATCTATGCCGAGAGCCCTGGACAAGCATCAATGAGGCAAAAATTCATGCGATTTGTGATATGATTGAAGGTGACTGGCATAATAGTATAAGAAACTGCTAAAATATTGCCAAAAATTACATATAATTGTAAAAATGAAGACCGCACCATCTTAAAATTCACAGAATTAAATTTTTTTTTATGAAATTTTCAACATCAAATAAAGACAGTCCTATTCAACTTTTACAATACAGGGTCTTAAAAAAAATGTAACAGCAGTGGTGATCATTGTTGTAGCGATACTCATACTACATTACTCACCTATTTCATTGTACACAAACGAATCTGTCTGAACCCTTTCACTAAACTTGTACGTCTCGCAACAAACCAACACGGGTTTGTTGTAGGCCTGCGCCACAAGAGCAACTTGCGCAGTTCCTATCCTCGACATCACGTACCCATTAGTCAAAAGGGCGTGCGCGCCCAGCAGCACTTTAGTAACGGAGCTCATTATGTAACTGACGGCGTTGATGAGGACGTAGGTGCATTTTATTCCCGCCTCCACTAACCTCCTCACCATTTCTCGACCCTCGAAGAGAGGCCTTCCGTCGAGTACCACCACTTCGAATTTCTTGCCGTCTTTGCGAGCTTCCAGAAGTATTTTCCTTATTAGAGACGAACTAAAAAAGCAATTATTGAGCAATACGACATATACCTACTTAAATCAGTGTCTAAATTATCTAGTAACAAAAATAACTTTTTTATTTTTTAGAAATTTCATTATTTTCAGTGATTTAATACACTTCTTTGCATGCTTTCTGTAATTGCTATTCATTTATTTCATTACAAAAAAGTAAAACGTAAAGTGAATTTGGTGAAAAATTGTTCAGATTTGAAAAGAAATCAAAGCCAATCATATAAAGCTGACAAGCTTAAATTTAATTTGGTTTATGTTGATTATACTTACAAACCTAAATCGAGGTGTAAATACAATAGTACATTAAATTTTACTGTTCCAAATGGCTGATAAACAAATATTTTACTCAAAGTCAAATTAGTAACGTTTACTATATCACTATTTTTACCAATTATATTGAATAAAAAATGCCCATTATTAGCAGTTTAAGAGTTAAAAAACATTTGAGTTAGCGATAATTAAAAAACAAATGTCAATTTATAAATGAACAGTTTGGTTTCTCTGTGCCTACAAGAAAAAAAAAACACTTACCAACCGTAGGTTAAAATAACGTCTCCATTTTTAATCTTCTCGTTAACCTTCATACTGATCGCATCCCCGGCCTTCCTGATATCATCGTTAATGTAAATATCGATCACGTCTTGTAACCTAGCCCTCTTTTCATTGTCCTTTAAATTACTGTCTATCTGAGTGAGCTGCAACTTAAAATGCCTCAAGGCGTTAGTCATAGACACTGCGAACGGTCTACAGTTCTGTAAGTAGTTCGTACAGTTCTTTAAGACGGATTCTAGGTATCTACAGAACTCTTGTTTAGGAGGAGTCTGCAAGTCGTCTACTAAGTGCCTCAACGCATTCAGAAGTCCTAAACACCTTGCGTTAGATCCTAAAATAGTCTTATTTGAATACTGCACACCAAGTCTAAAAAAAGCGGGATGAACATCTTTACAAACGGCTAGGAGTTTACACTCAGATTTTAACCCCGTTCCGTATAAATGTTGCACTAATTGTACTTTATGGACTTGACTGGGTTTAGCTACTTCTTTCTTAAGAGGAGATTTCTTCACTTCCACTTTATTTTCTTTTTTAGGTGTGGCTTGTTCGGGTTCTATTTTTTTTACTACGGGTTTTGCTTCTATTTTGGCCAATCTCTGGGCTTCTTGCTGCTCCCTGCGTTTGGCCTTCAATTCCGCTTTGCTCAAGGCTTCTTTACTGTCTTTCCCACCATCCTTTACTTTTTGTTCTGCCAATTTCTTCTCCCATTCTAGTTTCCTTCGTTCTTTTTCTGTCAACTGCTTAGGTGTTTCTGAAGGTGCTTGACTTACGCTATTTGTTACGTTTTTACTTATTTCATTAGCAGATACATTATTTTCTTTCACAGTTGGTAACGGCTTTGTATTCTCTTTAATTTCAGGTTTATTTACTTTTTCGTTGGGCACTGTACCATTATTTTCAACAGATTGCTTGGCTTGGACCTTTAAGGCTCGTCGCTCTTTTTTCGTTAAACCATCAGCACCCACTTTTTCTTCTAAAAATAATGAGTAAATGGAAGCTCATATTATTGTAACTAATAAAATAAGTTAATAGAAAAAGCAGAAATAAGTGAAACCAAATACGTTTGTTAAAATTATATACATACTTTTTGCATTCTGTTGGGACTTCTTTTGTGTCTCCATGGTGGTGTCGAAATATTTACAATTTTATTTTTAAATATAAATGATTCTTCAACATTTAGCACAGAAAATATATAAATAAAATTAATAATGATTAATAACATATGGTTTCTAACCTCAATATTTTACAATGTTGCCAGATTTAATGGGCAATGGACATTTGTATAAGATCTTATTTAAATATTTGAAAGATGACACAAGTACGTAATATATCTGTTTACTCTAACTACTTTCTACTTAATATCAAAATTCAGTTTGAATACAAGAAAATATCTACACAAATTCTCAAATAAATTTAAGTTTTTGACTGTTCTCTAACAATGGCAACGTTGTAAAGTGATGCAATGGGTAGAACAATTTTCAATATTCTTATTACAAGTGGGTGCGGTTGTTATTTATATTTAGCATTTATTAAAAAGACTCGAAAAGGTTTGTAGAATATAATTATTTTATAAATTTTGTAAATTATTATTGTTAGTGGTGCCACCTTTCTACATATGCATATTTGTGCACATGAAAAAGTAGATTTCTGCTATAGTTATGATGGACGTTTAGAATCTGACCTGTAGATGGCAGTGCAGCCATTGCTATTTTCTGCTTCTCAAACAAAATAGTAAACAAAGACGGAGAGTGATAAGTTTTATATAAACTTGGTGAAGTTCGTGTTTATTTTACGACTAATAGCTAAAAACAGATGTTTTTTATTTCACCGGACCATTGTAAACATTAGTTAAAAGTGCTGAAATAACTGACACCTGTTTAGTGCCGATTGTTTCTGTTTTTATACGCATCTCGAGATTACTAACCTCAATGAATAACTAAGTAATGCTTGTGACTAATTAAACAATTAATTAATTAGTGTATGCCTGGCAAAATATGGGAAAAGCCGAACAAATGAGCGACAATGTACCAGGGATGTCACCTCAAACTGAAGCCAGTAAATTGCTGGAGCAAGCCCTCATGCAAATGGATGGGATAATTTCAGGTTAATTTATATAAGTTACAACTCATTTTTTATGCATTTAAACGCTCTCTACGTCAAACGAAAATTAATTCTATGTTATCTAATTTATCTCGACATTTTTTAACGCACACATGAATAAATAGCATTCATCAACATATCGCGGTGTAAGCATAGACGTAACATTTATATTTTGTGAGAAGGGTTTTCAGAAGAAGTAGCTGTGTGTTCTGACTGATAACAATATTTCTCCAGTAGATTTTATTAGTTTTAAATGACTTTATTAATTTTTAAGGAAAGCTAATACAGATAATGGATAAGATCCAAATGTTTTTAAGTATTTTCTAAGCATTAGTTAGTGATGCATGATTATATTTAACTGGTTACATAATATTTTTTTCTCGTGTATTTAATTAGTGCAAAGCTACGGCTAGAGAAGGGGGAGGGGAGCTAGATAAGTTCAGAAGCACAGCTATTATGTTAAATTTGTTTATATCATTTATTTTGTGTTTAGTGCAATAAAACGAAATAAAAGTTTCATGTTAGCTTTGTTTTTATTTAGTTTTGTTATACAGGGAAATACCTCGTCAGGTTGTTTAAAATTTTCTACTATACTATACTACTACTACCTACTATAGTTCTTATTTCTCGAAAACCGATCGAGATGAGATTAGGTACACAACAGTAGGTACATATAGTGGAGGGCTACTTTTACGCGTATAAAAAATGTATTAAAAACCATAGACCTTATAAATCATGGACGCGCCCAAAACCGTTTTCTGCATATACAAATCGTTGATGCTCAGATATGTGCGACAGAGATAGAGCTACTCCGGGCAAAAACCCACAGATCATTGGCCGAAAAAAACAAAAACCGTAAATGACAGACGTATGACATTTACGGTGACAGACCGTCTCCACCATAGTTTATGAGTTTTTAAAAACTATTGCTAATACACACAACTAAATGACAAAAGGCACACAAATCATTAACAATATTAACAGGAAAGGTTTTGTCAGGTTATGTTTATATATTTTTCTGTCATAGAACATCTGTTTTTGCCCGGACTAGCTTCATCCCTCTTGTACACATCAGGACAGCGGACCTCTCTTTCTAGGGCCGGTCCATGATTTATAAGGTCTATGTTAAAAACTAACTTAAACACTTCAAAAACAAGTCATTCGACACTTTGTGTCATCTTTCTTTGTTTAAGTTCGACTTGGAATTTATGACAAACTGACACATGCCACCTAGATTATTGTTTTTTAATTAGCATTCCAAAGTTGGTCTATTGTAATGATTAATAAATTAATTTTTATCTTGAAAACGATGCTTCAAGAGGAAAAAGTCCAAGAGACACTTTTTAAGTACAATTAACTTGGTTTTAAGATGGCGATATCGAATTGTCCAAAAATCAGTGGCGTACATTTTTTTTGCTAAAAACGAGTATTTAACGGCACGAACGCCACTGATGCTAGTATATTACAAGAAAAATGTATACACGTAAATGTAGCCCTTCACTATACACTGTTGTGTACCAAATATCGTCTCAATATATCGATTGGTTTTCAAGAAATGAAGACTAGTACCGTTGAGTGAGATTCTCACTCAACGCTAGTACGTATTTAAGACAGAAAATTCTAAATAACCTGTAGGTATCTTGAAAACGAAGCATTTCCGGACCCATGTTTAAATAAACTTTTTTTCTTATTTTTAAACATAGACAGGCTTCTAGATTTTCTCTTGCATTTTCTTCAAAAGCATACAATAAAATAGTGCAGATATTTCTGCTAGGTCTTGGAAGAAATGTGGCAATCACTGTATGACAGCTTCAAGAATGCATTGATTTTTCTTATTTAACAAATGCATTTTGTAAGTCCATTTTTCTCTAGGTTTGTTTGACATTTGACATCTCAATACATTGACGTCGGTGTATGTTATTTACGGGAACTTTTCCTTAACCACAAATAGTTGGTAGCGCATAAATGTACATTAACAAGCGTTTCTGTAGTTGTTAAACGTGAATTCATTGTAACTTTATTAAAACAAACAGTTTCTTTCTATTTATTTATTTTATAAGGTATTCTGATTATTTGCAACCTTTTCTAAAAGTAACACGCACGCTTCTGCTCTTCGACTTTTTCAGAAGTCACTCAACTCTATAATTTTTAGATGGACTTTAGTCTAACATAAATCAAGGATCTTACCATTTCCAATATCTGTACGAGAGCTACTTAAAGTGCAGTAAGGCGTATATCGGATTTGTCGGGACTGCTTTAACCGAAAACGGTTTGATGTGTCATTTGAAGCAAGTTTATGCCATGTTCCAATATTTACTACCTTCGTCTTCCGAGTGAATTAGATTGCCATCCACTACATCCGGAATTTGGTTTGCTATACCATTGATTTTATAAACGCCCTGTATACATTCTGGTAGCTTAATAGAAAAGTTTAATCGATTCTTTGCAACTTTACTTTTTAATTTTTTCATGAACTTAAATCTGTATCGTATTTCCAACTAAACATTAAAATGGTCTTCACAAACAAATAATGTTGCAATGCATAGTTTTCTGACAGACACATGAACCAAATGAACTTAGTTGTATGGGTCTGTTTTTAAATTCAGTGATGCATTGAATCTTGTCAATCAGAAATCAGAATTTATTAAACAGACCAATAAGAGTATATTCCACCACATCAAACTGCTGAATTTAAAATCGGGTCCTATTTTGCTATTGGTGGAGTGGGAAGGCATTCTAAAAAGTATATTTAATATATACAAATATAAATATAGAACAGGAATAATAAGGATAGTTTTGTTTTCGATAAAATCATTTGACTCTTAAATTATAATCACACAAAGTACCGACGGTCCATTCTAAAAAAAATACATTTTATAACGGTGCGAAACTCCAAAATCTTTATTTTTCCTACAAAAATTTTGAGAAAATCTGTCTAGACCAGTTCGAGGGCGCAAATTTTAAAAATGTCATAACATTTTGGGTGGGACTTCAATTTGTTTGGATTTCTGGGTTGTCCACATTTACAATTACAATAATTTTTATCTATATCCCGGAAAGTTAGCGAGATGCGGGGCAAGTTGGAGGTTCTCATATCCGATATACTATTATAGTCGACTTCCAAAATTGTAGAGAGTGACTAATGTTATAAACCTGCTCACAATTTATGACAGTCAACACAAAGAAATATACATGCAGCCCTTATATTTTTCCTACAAAATCGTGAGCCGCATTTCTCTGAGAGCATACCCGATTACACAGCTTCTGCTACGCATGCGCTGCAGTTAGTACACGTTAGTACGCACGCGCTGCTGGCTTTTGATTGGCTGCGACGAATTGTCGGATCCAACTGTTTCCCAGCGCTATCATCGGCGGGCAAAATTTCGGGTATATCTTTTTGTTGATTTAATTAAGAATGTAATTAATTTTATTAGTGATTTGATCGAAATGACGAATATCGGATGATGACATCTATGAAGAGTTTAGTGCGCGAGGTCAAAATATGAGTGTAAGAGATGTTGAAATATAAATCTCTATTTGTAACAAATTTTGTCAACTACCTATAACATTTTCTATCATTTTCGTCATGAAACTGCCATGGTAGATTATCAGAAGTTCGAAACAAATTTATTAACACCACATAATAACGAAAGGGACAATAGTGTTTGACAGTTTCACAAATTGCAAATGTCAAAAGTTGAGATGTTCACGCCATAAATAATTGAAACAGAAGTTGCAAAATTTGTGCAAAAATCCGTGAATTTCGCGTCCAAGAGGACAAGACTTAAGTGTGATATCTGCGGAGTGCGCATCAGGTAGGTGTAGGTGGGTGGTAGTGGGCAATCGCCGTCCATAAGGACAGGAGCACATTTAAAGTAAATTGTTAATGTGCTAAGTTCAGCCGACTTCAACTTATTTTTTATAATTTTGTGTGCTTTAACTCTTCTCAAGTGGCACGCTTAGGTAATCATACCACCCGTACCTTCCGTACTCATCTCTGTGTTGTGAATTAGTCACTCTCTATTATTTTCGACCTTGGGTAATTGATAATATAAGATAAAAACTTTAAATTTTGAAATAATTCTTATTATTTTTATTATCTAACGCCTCGAAATTGGTAAAAACTGTTATATCACTGTTTCTCTACTCTAAAAATAATGAATGTTATGGAATGCAATTATTTTTGTCATTTTTGTATATTTTTTATATCTGATCGTCTTCAAATTTAGTACGTCTATGAAATGTTGGTCCTCGCACGCTTCGACCGTCGCGCTTGTCTACAAGCTAGCGATTAGTCACTCTCTACAATTTTAGAAGTCAACTATACCAAAATACAATTTTTGCTAGGCAATCACTTTACCTCGCACTTTCAAAAAACCTAAACCTAAAATTATAACTACTTCTAACACGTTTAACCTAGGTGCTAGGAGCACGTAGGTCCGGGTTTCCACTTACAAATATACCCAGTGTTACGGAGAGCGCGCGCACAGCTCCAGACTCCGGAACATCTGAAATTCCGGCAGCCGGAGCCGAAGTTACGGCCAGTCGCCTCCACAATAGACTCCAACAAGTGTCGAGTCGCGAACTGTCCTCGTCTCCGATATTTTTCCGGGTTTGTGGCGCGCCTCCGGGTTAGTGCACCGGAGGGAGCGCTAGCCGGATTATTGCATCGGTTTTTTGCGGGAGTTTTACGGTGCCCGGATTAATACGTTCTCCGTGAGAGTGGCTCTGGGAATTAGTGTCTACCGGATAGTTTGATTGTTCGTCCCTTTCAACACTGAAAGAGAAATATTCGTGGGATGATTGCGAGTTGGATTCTATATACGTGAAATTTAGTTGTTACAGGGTGTCTTAGTACTCCCGGAAAGGAGTGTAGTAGCGTATTGTAAATAGTAACAGTTGCACTGCCAAAAACACATTTATTAATTCTTAAATAATTACAAAGCGGATTGTCAGTCCTAAATAAAATTTGGTGCAGGTTTTGAGATTATCGATTACAATAATTTGGTGAAGGAATAACTTTTTCTGCATATACAGTAACAGATATGTAGAGGGCAATTAAGGGTTTTTCTTATAAAAAATGTACGTAATTTTCATCAAATACCTTATACATTTTTTTGAAAGAGGACACAAACGTTTGTCTTTATATTTTATAGTTTTCCAGCAGATTACTGACAAACATTTTTATGCATTTTGTTGATTCAGACTGAAAATCAATAAGTAGTTATTATAAATTGTCTTAAATTTTACTTTTATACTTACTATACATACTTATTTCGCGTGAGAAAAAATATAGTAAGAGAATTAGTGGCAGAATCTAGTAAAATTTTGTGTAGCATAGTTAAACTATTAATATTTTTCTAAAATTGTCTCTGAAAATGCCCCATAATTTTTCTCATTCTTTTGTGTAGAACTGTTGGCATCCAATTTATCTTTAATTGTTACTACTTTAAGTAGTTAATTAGGTTTGTTTTTGCAGCAGTTGAAAACTGTTTGGAAACTATCAGAAATGTCCGTCCAACTATTTATTGCGTCAAATTCAATAGTAACGCGTTCTCAACTTAACTGGTCGAATATTTCTGACAGTTTCCAAACCGTTTTCAACTGCTGCAAAAACAAGCCTATTATGTTTATATTTAATAAAAATTTTTTGTGCTATTTTATTAAGCCTAACTGTTTTACTAGATTTAAAATAAGTACCTTATCTCAAGTCACATTTTTCACCATTTCATACTCTTTTCCTAAAGGTATTATTAGACTGACATTAATAAAAGAATTCAAACAGCATATATGCTAGTTTAAAAATGTTGTATCCAAGTCATTGGTTGTCTCAATCACTTAAAATAAAACTTACCGATACTCTCGTTCTAAGTCATTTTAATTATTGTGATGTGGTTTATGGGCCATGTTTGCAAAAAGTGGATAGTGATGGAATTGAAAAGGTCCAGAAATCGTAGTTTTATATATGGTATCAGAAAGTTTCAGCCTATCTCATATAAATCAAAAGACGTCAAGTGGTTATGTATGCAAAAAAGGCGTAAACTTCGCTGCATCTTTTGTGCAATGTTTAAAAGGTGCTTTAATTATAACGTCTATAAATTATATAACGACATTTCCTTATTATTCAAACAATTTAACCTTCTGCCTTTCAGGTATAATCTTAAGAAATACTTTCTAAATTTATCATATCAGATGTAAGTCTATGATAATGAATATCTCTATCCTCTATCCTCTTATTGTGGTTTTTTATCTACTGTTTTTTTGTTGTTGTTTTGTAGTTTAATATTTTGTATTAAGTACATGGGTAAATTGCTTCTTGCCTTTTCCTGATATGTTTCTTTTTTATATATAATTTTTTTCTGTATATGTATTCCATGAGGAATATCTCCGTGCCATTTTATTTTACTTGTTGTAAAATCTAATATTGCTAGGGATTGAACCTTTATCTTTTTATATTGTTCTCAGTTCCTTTTTGCTTTTTTGTTAACAAACACCAAATTTATACTAACATCTTGTTAAACTATTAATGAGTAAATAAATATTATTTACATTTTTGTCATATCACGAAAAAAATTTAAATCTAAAAACCCTCAGTTACTGCTTGCATTTGCGTACATGCGAATATAGAAGAAATCGTAATTTTTATGAGATTATTGCACCCCATAATCTAAATACTAATCGGAGTATCATTTGGATTTGATTAACCATTGTGGAACAATAAAAAAATGTGTTTTTGGCAGTGCACTTTTTATTGTCCTGTTAATTTTATATTGATGTTTTTTTTTACATACAAAAAGTACTCTTATTGAATATCGATAGACCCGCTACAGACTATGCTTGAATTCGCGATTCCCGATACGTGGTTTGTAAGGAATTCGTGGATGGATTTTTAACAAACGAGACGCTACACACTATTCGCGAATTCCTCGCATATCACGAATCGCGTATAACGAATCTCAAATTCACGCATAGTCTGTAGCCGGCCTTAGGATGGGCACCCGACTTTAAATTTCATTTTTTATTTGTAATTCTTATAGATTATCGTTTCTAGTAACATTTCTTTCGTTTCTAGTAGTTTCAAAAAAGTGCTGTGACTGAAAAAACTCATTCTTCGACTTTTACAGCACTAAAATCTGAGAGTTGTCTTTATAGAGAACCGTTTGTAGTTGTGTGTGAAAAAAAAATCAACGTAAAGAAAATATACTTCAAGCGGAAGCTAAAAAAGTGAAAGTTGCTCCCCTCTCCCCATTTCACTATTATTCCAGATACGACAAAACGTATAAGAATTAAAGTTGTAGGAATTTATAAATAAGTCGTCTGAAAGACGTGAAATGTATTTCCGTGAATTAAGGAATCTGGTTTTGAAAAAGGGAAAGGTTGTTAGGATTGATTAGCTACAAATGATTCTTTATCCTTCACTAGAAGTATAGTGACTCTACTTTAGATTTCGAAGAACTACAGACGACATTAAAGTTACTACAAACGGGTTTTAAGCCTCACTTTGAAGTATTGTGACTTTAATTTAAATTCCGAGTAACTACAAACAACTAGAAACGATTTTTTAGCCTCTGTTTGAAGTATAGCAACTCTACTTTAGATTTTTAGGAACTACAAACGAAACGAAGATTGCTACAAACTTCTACACACGATTTTGTAGCCTTCGGTTGAAGTATATTTTCTCTACGTTAAAGAAAGTCAAAATGATCACCTGTTTACCAGTAAGCAAATCAAAGTGATGGAAAAAGTTTAGTATACTTATTTAACATAGGAAAGGTTTTGTGTATTTTACGAATATGTTGAAAATATTAATTGTTTTCATTACAAACGATTCCCTATAAGAAACAATCCTCAGATTTTAGTGGTGTAACTGTCGGGGATGATTTTTTTCAAGATGATATAATTGTCTTTTGAAATTACTACAAACGAAAACAAATGTTGCTACAACTACAAACGATGATCTATAAAAATCACAAAAAAAAATGAATTTTTAAATGTCCCTCGTATTTACATATTTTAAATTTCTCAGTCCTCTTTTCTGAAAAAGTCCCAGTACAACTTAGCTCCTCCGCATCGGACTGACCTTGTTCTGTATCTCCGCTTCCTGGGTGGAATATAAACATTTAGTACTGCTCCCAATTACTCGCCTCCTAAGACATCCAATCTAGCCGCCTGAGTCCCGGATTAAGTTGCGGGAGTGTCGCGGGTGAGTGATGAATCCAGGGTCGGAGTGACTCGTGGGGATGGGCGCGCGGGCCCCGGGGACAGGCCTCCACCGCCCCCGACCGTATGTCTGACCTGCAGCGGCCGGGCGCGAAGATTGCCTCTATGAGTCGCTGGTGGTGGCTGAATATGTGCCACTCGGGCCAGTTGAAGAACGAGGAGCAGGGCAACCATGTGCTGAGTGAGTGTCCCCTGTCGAAATTCGGTACTTGGATTGTATATGGAACTTAAAGTGTATTTTTACCAAGTTTAACAATTTATTGATCTTGGGGTTTTAAATATACTGCATTTGAAAAGGCAACACCTGCCTTACTAATATTTATTTCCAGGATTGATAATTGGAGAGATTTTAAGAATGATGTATCATTTTCTGTTTTTTTACTTGTTTAAATTAAAACCTGCCATTGCAAAGATTTTTGTACTTGCTGTGGACCTCTCCTTCCCTCGTCCGTTCTTTTTGTGTAAAGCGAGGTACTTGGTTTGGCGGTCATGACCAGGTCGATTACTTACGTTGGGAAAAAACACTGCTACACGCTTGCCGCCATGGCATTATAACAGTTGTTCAATGTGGTTCAAAAAGTATTCAGCATAATATTTTGTGTACTCGGGAAACGTATTTGGTATTACACTGCCACAGGATAATGTGCACTTGCCATACTCCCATAAATCAGCACCTTATCCGTCATCTAGGCATTTTGAATACGACATTTTTGTAAATACGCAAAAAATTAAATTTGCGAAAAGCAAGTACTGAAAAATTATTTCAAACTAATCAGAGTACCGTAACCGTATCAAATATTATTTAACATCTACAGACGACATCTGCAGGCCAATAATGCAAGGTGTACTTCACGGAGATAAATTATGCAACATAGCCGGGCTGTTTTTCCGTTGTCGGCAATATAAAGAATTTTTATTTATACAATATACTAATGTATATTAAAAGAACTATTACAGTGCCGTTTTTCGTTTGCAAGACAGACAATTGTAAACTGTTAAGTACGGTTCTGATTTTCATATATTTGTACTAGTGTGAACTATCCCACACTTTTTAAGAAAATTAAAAAAATGGTGCTGGAATGTACTAGTTGTAAAGATTATTACCATTGAGAAAAAATCGTCCAATTTTAACTCTTTTTATGAGCTACTCGATGGATAATATATTTTTTTACAAAATTATGTTTTGATTTCACTTAAAATTAATACTTACATACTTAGTAACAAAATAATAAACAGAAAACTAAAATAAATGTAATGAAATGAAGAGGTGATTCGACCACTCTGGTTTAACTGAATTAATGTTGGCTGTTTGTTTTCGTGCCTGCATATGAGCAGGTATTTACCTAAATTAGGTCAATATCAGAGGTCATCGACACAAATTTTAAATAAACATGTCGTAAAGTCATAGAAAAACAAAATTTATTTCGTTAAGAATAAGTTATTTATATGAAGACGTTTTACTTAGGTACTTAATTCTTTAATTTGTTAATTTACTTTCTGTCGTCCAAGTCAAATATCTTATCGACTGGAACTCTTACGCGATAATCCTTCATTTCATGACGTTTTTCCGGGACATTTTCCATTTGACCAGCGGCACGACCGGGTGAGATTGAAATATTAAACGATTTAATCTCGGATAAGGCTTCGGAAACCAATTACGGGAAGGAAATCACTGTCATTGTGATTAACCTGACTGATTACGGAGTAAACGGTTCTTCTCTGTCCGATATTTCGCTAAAGTTTCGAGATTTGTTTTGCCGGTTGACTCTGATCCTCTATTAACCCTGTAGGAATTATGTCGGTATACTGATTTAATTTAACAGGTCTTTGCCAGAAGGGTCGTTTTCATAAATGAAAGTGTTTTATACAAGATGTCTCGCATAGGAACAGACGTAGAGCAGGTGCACTGTGGGAGTGCACAAAGTAATTTAACCAAACTGGGTCACAGACCACCTGGTAATAGTTTTACCCAAAATATTGAATATACCATCTATTAACATCCGGTGTGCAGCGAGGTTCTGTATTAGGACTCCTTTCATTTAACATCTTTATCAATGATATTGTCGTTAATTGCCTTATACAGGGTGATTCATTAATAATGGGACAGAGCTTAAGGGCATGTTGCTGACCTTGAAATAGATTAAATCGCTACGACTTTTTTGTACTACCCTGTATCTCATTTTGGACTGGAAAAATTTTCTTTCCTATCTTTTCTGGTTAAAAAAGGTACACCTTGTTGGTGTCGCTAGAAGCAATGGTTTCTGAGAAAAACCCATCTAAATCTCATGATGCATGCAATTTATTTAAAAGTAGTCAAATTGTTGCGTAAGTAATGGGCCATACTGTAACAGCGAACATTTCAAATCTACGAATATCGGACCAACTCTCTCTTGTAGAAAACTTCATAACGAACAAATTTATAAGTATACATTTTTTCTAAAATGCATACTTACCGAGTTATATGCGATTGTTTCCGAAAACCGTGATTTTCGCATTTTTTTACTTTTCCGTTGTTTATGCAAATAGCACACCTTTTCAAGCTGGCGCACCTCGATATTTTCGATAGGTGTACTATTCCCGAGCGATTCCAATAGTTATCTAAGTTACGTCACGTTAGAGCCATGCTAATTTGTAACCCTCGTGGCCTACTATATTGTAAACAAAAATATAAGTTACGTTTAATACCGTAAGTTTACCACATTTTCCTAATAATTAGCGCATTACCTACACAGTATGTACACATTGTATCTATGACTCACAAATACCACAAAACGCAAGAAATACAAGAAATAAACGCCTGTCTATATATCATCAACACAGCCCGCACCTTTATCCACGGATACCGCGTTTTCGGTCACGTGGTTTTACATCCTATTGCAATTTATTAATGTTAATTCTTAATTATTGTGTGATTATTGCCGGCAGACACATCGTCAGTTTGGAACAAAACTGTCATAACTCAAAAATGTAAATTTTCAGGAGAGCTCAGTAAAGTTTTATAAATAATCTTACTCTAAATATTGGAAAATAAATAAATATATTATAATGTTTGAATCATGTTAAAATGTTTGTGTGGATAGTAGTTAGTATTTTTAATAAAATTGTAGTGACTCATTTTCGGATATTTTTTTACAAGTTTTTCAACATGAGTTTAGGTAATGAAATGAAATACATTTCTAATAAACTAAATTATTTTATTAAAGTAAACTAAAATAATACAATTTTAAAGATTATTATATAAATATTTATAATACTGCGCAAAATATTACAGTTTATCGTATGAAATGGGAACAAAAAAGGTACTTAGCTTATGAGAATGACTGGTCTATTTGAAGATATGACAGTTTTGCATATAAATACACATAAAGAAACTAGTTTCTTATTGATATTATTTCGACTTGTGACACTCTCTTCCAAAATTTGCTCATCTCATCTCATTAGACGTCACAGCACGACTAATTGTGACAGTTTTGTCTAAAGCACAAAACCAATGTTGGAGATGTGACATTTTACGCAGCGCCATTCGCCGGTTATCAAGCAAAGTTCACTTGTAACTTTTTTACACATAAAAAAATGCAATATTTGGAGTTGATACACCACTAAATCTTGAAAAATGAAAATTTTGAGTTAAGACTGTCTTGTTCCAAACTGACGACATGTTCTGACCTTTCAACATGTTTGAAAGATTACCCTGTAATGCATTTCAAACCAATGTAAAATGTATGCAACTTCCCCACTGTCAATCTAACTAACTACATCATAAAAATATTTTCCTTCGGTCCTTGCCGTTAAAATTAGATCAGGCTGGCCAGCAACAGATGATGTAAACCTACGAGCTGCTTTTAATAGCCTTATTAAATACCGAATTACAGTGGCTATCGATTTTCAATAGAGTACATTAGTGGCTTCGCACAATGGGAATTTTAAATATCTCGACGCCTGGAAAACTGATGTACATCCTTTGTTTTATGTAAAATATCATGAAACTGCCTCTAGAACATCCCTTTGTGGATGTTCAGTTTTTTAATTCTTAATTCCACATAAACCTGTCACCGGGAGGATATCCCACCACCATATGACCATAAAAATACATATAATTGAAAGAACTTATCCCGGCAACTTCTTCCAGTAACATTTTGCTGTATTTTCAGTAGAAAAGTCATTTTACCTGAAACGATAACAGTTTTCAATCGGTGCACTTAATATTTCAAATAGGATTATTTTGAAAACTGTTACTCCTAACGACTTCAACAAGGTATACCGTTTTCAGATATAACAGGTAGGAGAATCGATTGTTTAATAGTCAGATGGATACACTAAGCAGCAAAAAAGTTCTGCCATATAAAAGAAACATGATGTGCCATAAGTGGCGCCCTCTACTAGTGACGTCAAAATTAGAAACAAATTTAAATTTCTCGCCCGCAAAAATCCCCGATTTATAAATTTAACTTTTACACCCTGTATCTTTTTTATTATTCGACTTGGGATATAAGTATGTTATGTTAAATCAATGTATTTTCACCTAAGAAATGTGTGGTCTCAATTTTGCTACTTTATTTAAAAACACCCTATATAAAAAATGTCACATTAAAAAAAATCAGTGTGGTTTTATATTTCTACATAAAACAAAAGACAATTTCTTGTTGGTTTAGTATATCTGCATTTTTATTATTTTTTTATGAGTCGTTTACAAATTAATGTTAACTAATGTGGGTTTATGGGGCCACTATTAGTAATGGGAGGATGATAAATCCTAAACATAAATAAACCTGTTTCGAGCAATGCAATATGTCTGCTGTCTGCAACTGTTGGTTGTGATATATCGTATGATAATAGTTTTTGCTTCGTATGTGTGTCTCATAGTTCTGCATACATTTTAGCTAATCGATATTTCATAGGGGATATCGCTTATTCCAAGCAAGATTAAAACTTTTCGTAAAATCTAACCATAATAATGACATTTCGATTGTCATTTCAGTATCGAAATGACAGTCTATTAGAGCAATTATATTAAGTACTTTAAAGTTATTCAAGAAAAACCGATTTCCAGCGGCGTTCTTAAGGGACCTCCCTAGGGGGGCCTGCAGGAAAAAAATATAGGAACTTCATGTTTTATCTGCATCCGAGATTTTCCACATTTTGCCGGACGATCTGTGTGTAGGGTTATATTATCATAGATAGACCGACATAAATGTCAACATAATCCAAACTTATCCGAACTCTGAACCGCCGGCAAACAAAATTCGTATCAGAATTTGGCCCCAAGGCAAACACAATACCCCAGATAAAACTTGGAGGATTTAATCGACATCTGCTGTCATTTATCGGCCTTCTTGTTTATCGATCAACCCCATTCAGTAGCGAAAAGAAAAGGCGCGGACAAAAGTAATATATCTCCGAGACGGTTGGCTCTTATTACTTGTGTTTGCAACAAATTTCAATAAACTCGCGTCCCGACACGTCAACAAAGGAAAACTGAAGAATACGCTCGTTATTTACTGCATCGACGTCGTGAGCGTGTAGTCAATGTACTACACTATACTATCTCCCGCGTACGTTCGAATGAATACGAGTAATCAAGATCGACAGTGCTCATCGGGAAAAATAAAGAAAATCTAGAGTTACAGCACTGAGATACTTTTTTAATTTCGGATCAGTTTATACGAAAAATTAAAGGCGAAAAGTTGAAACCGTCAAATTCATTTCCTATTAATTTTAACTTATTAGATGTTGAAAATACCTACACAGCAAAAAAGGCGGGTAAGATTTTACAGAAAATTTACACCATTTTTGGTCCAGGAAAGTTCGCACGAAAAAAGGGTAAAATTTTACCTGTTTCGATTTGATAAGTCTACAAACACAAAGACGTTTGGCTAATGCATTTTAACAAATATTTGGTAGAATTTACTTGCAATGGTGCAAATCCATTAATTTACGTATAGATTTTCAAATATAGACCTTAAAATGTGTGGAAACTATACAGTGATTCAGAACGTCTGTCTAAAAAATCTAAAATCTAAAAAACATTTTTTTTTCTACGTTCATGCATAAAACAAAACTTTATTGAACTATATTTAGTGGAAAAACTGGTTCTTTATTGCACTAGTACAATAAAATGTTTATTGCATTCATCTGTCATTCTACTACAGCGTTTTGTCATCATGACATGCTTGTTGGTTTATCCGCTCTTGTTTAAATAATTATGTATTTTTACACTTTCAACATTTTTAGAAATAAAACTTGTAAAATTTTCCACCACGTTATTTTACTACTTCCAAATTAGTACCAATCTAACTAGAGTCAGTATTTTCGTCTTATAATAATTTATAAACATTAATGTTTCGAAAATTTATAATTCAACATTGAGAAACTAGACGTCTAAAAAAAACAAAATAAAAGTTTAAAGGTCTGAGCGCCCTTTTTCTATGAATTGATTTTAGAATTTGTGACATGGGACTAAAAATAATGTCTGGTATCCAGACATATCTACATCAAAGTGTAACGCTACCTTTTAATAGTATCCAGTTTTTATTTGTATTATTTTTTTTAGGCAACAGCGGTTCGTTGAACGCTCATTCGCCGGATTACGGCTTTGGCAGCTCCCCTCCTGGGGTAAGGGAGGCGGCAAACAATCTGATGACGGCGATACAGAACACAACTGCCCCTCCGCCTCCGGACCCGCTCGTCGCCAAGGTCCTGCTGCACTGGATCCAACAGGTGAGTCGAGACCTTTTCTTTTGATGAACGATTGTTGAAGATTGTTTCTATCCGACGAACTGCAGAATGTTTTCAAAAAATTTGTAAAAAAATGCTGAAAAAGTTAAATATACAAAAATATTTAAAACTTCTGTATTTATTTCTTAAAACAGTAGTAATCATGATAAACTAATCATAATACAGGAGGTTGTAAGTTTGTTCTTCAATCCTGTGTTTTTATACCATTAAGCGACATACTAGAAGTTCTTATCTACGACATGCTTTGAATACAGTGCGTTCATAAAGTAACGCATAAATTCATTATTAGCTAAATGAACAGTATTACTTAAAAATCCTGAAACAGGTCGATTTTTGATTATAATTTACTGTATTTACAATAAATAATTTAATATACAGGGTGATCTACTTCAAGTAATGACATCATCATCGGTTTTTTTTAAATGAAACACCCCATTGTTTTTTTCATTTCCGGATTTCCCTTGCTGAGGTGATTCCAAAAATGTATCACAAGTTGCTTCAAATTGATACAGAGTGGGCATCAATAACAAAATTACAAGTTATTTACAAATGAATAAATGTACTAAAAATTAAACGAAATTATGTATTGTTATTACAACTGGTTTGATAAACTATTAAAAAACACCCCAAACACGTTTACTAGTGATCTTACGTCTCAGTAGTTTTAAATAAAACAAAACACATTACTAAATACACCTCGTTTATTAGTTTTCTGTCAACGGTGGTAATAGCCTACCTAACCACCTATCAGTCCGTACTCAGCTTTGAATTCACGGGGGAAAAGAGCACGACAGAGAAAACTCCGATCACAATTCAAAGAATCGCTGTCGCTATTGCAATGGTAATAATGGAGATAACAATAATAAAAATGTATTTGTACTTCAGTACTTGAATACACGGTAATATATTCATAATTATACATATATAATTGAAGAGTGTTTTGGTTAGTTAGCCGACTTGCGTCAGAAGGTACTGAGGTCCCATACGGGAGGCTACCCAGCTAGTAGTTGAGGGGTTGAACAAAAATCTCAAATCATATCTCATGCATCATATGTTTTATCGGATGTTTGTCCAGTCACGGGAAAGTATTAATAGAATCACCAAGGCTTTTACAAACATTTGACAAGCAAACCGCTAATTCAAGTAATAAAGTAGTAGTCATAGATGATTAATAATAACTTACAATACCATTTACAACAGCATAACTTCGACTCAAGCTAAAGTTATACATATAATTTCAACAATAAATCAACAAGTACTGTCTTACCTCAAAATTATAAGAAAATATAATGAAACTGTAATAAAATATTGAACAGACAAGAAAATAATAAAAGGAACACAATGACATTCGATATTTAAATACAATATACAAAAACAAGTTACTGACCTGTAAAATTAGAACAGATGCACCACTTATCACCATTCACTGTCTTCCAGCCAACCTGCCGAAGTCTTCAAACCCAACCAACTACCCGTTGAGTCTCGCCCCGCGTTCCCGTGTTTATTATTGCTTCGTCTCCAGTCGCCCCTCTAGGTAATGCGTATATAATATATACAGGATGTTATTCATTCAGCAGTACAGAGATGACAAAATAATATTGAACTAAGTGGATTCCCACAAACGTTTTATTTGAATGGGCATGTTATTGGTCTCAGAAAAATCCATATTGGATGCAAGAATACCATAAGCAACGACCACAAAAGGTCAATGTGTGCCCTGGTATTGTGAGAAATACAATAATTGTTGGTTCATATTTTTGACAAGAGCATTGTATCTGAATTTAGTAAGATATAACTTTCTATTAAATCTTTATAAACACCATTGGTGTTTCTTTTTAAAAGAAACTACTGTTGTATCAAACTGAATAAGTATAAACAATGAGACCATTGGTGTTGTTGCCCGCCCTGTGCCAATTTGAGACAACTTGTGGTACATTTTTCGAACCAGCTCAGCAACTGAAATCCGGAAATGGGGAAAAACTGAGTTCCATTTAAAAAAACCGGTGATGTCGTCATTACTCGAAGGTAGGTCGCCCTGTATATTAAATTATTATTTGAAGAAATTAAAATAAAAAATCGACCTGTATCAGGAATTTTTAATAATATTTATTTATTTAGCTAATAATGAATTTATGGACGCACTGTATCCGTATGTAGAAAAAATATAAATATAGATATAAGTAATATATATATTTCAGTACAACATAAAATAATTGCTTGTTTGTTATTGTTTTGGATTTATGTCCTGATCTTTTATATTGCTTTGTATATTACACTTTTCTGTACCACATTATTCATATATTGCCATTTTCTACTCTTAACTGTCATTCCTTTATTTTTTAATATGAGTTTATGCAAAAATTGCAAAAAAAATGGTGGCAAAATTTGGTTAATATTATATTTTCTTATTATTATACTCGATGATTTCTAGCATATTAATGATATAGGAAGATCTAAAGAAATAACCCTTTTTTTTAATTACACACCCTCAATTGCTGCAATTTCTGCTGTCAATAGAGTTCAGAATGTTACAAACGACTGAATTTAACGAACGTAAAAAAGCGCAGCAACTTGCTTCTTTTTTAATTCCCTGAAACAGTGAAACGTTAAAGTGGGGTGATATATCGTGGTTCGTAACAAGCGCTTTTTCTAGCGGCAGCAGGAGAATTATGGCCTCTGTCTCGATTCCTGCAGTAACAGTTTTGTCCTTAATCGTTTGCGATTCGTCAGAGTGACGAAGTTATTCCAACTGGATCTGTCCGAATGCGGTAGTACGATTTGTGTTGAATGAAAAGTGCGTTTTCTTATATCGGATTTGTTCTTTTCTCCATTTTGACGTTGACGAATTTATTGGAAAGTGGTGGGATACGGATAGTAATTTTTGTTGTTGCTTGGGCTCAGTCGCAACTCCTTTTACATGACGAACTAATTTGTTCCTCCAAGAAATTCAATTCAATTCAATTTATTCAATATTCAGTACAGTACAGTACAATATTCAGTACAATGCAATACAATACAATACAGCGATATCATACCTACAATCCAAATAGTCTAAAATAAAAAAGACAAACAAACCAAATTAATGCATGAATCCCACCTAAGTAAAACTTGTGTTGTGAGATCCATACATACATGTAAAAATAGTGATATAGAGTGCAAACACGGAATTCCAGGAAACAACTACTCTGCGGGCTAATGCCCCGACCAGCATTGAATTACACCTGGAAGACCTATAGCAACAGCTAGAGTCATTCGTCAGACGCCCACCAGACATATACCGGTTTCGAGCTTATTAACTCTCATCAGTATGCCATAGGTGAGGTATCCGACGAATAATCCTAGCTGCTTTCGTCTGTCTAACCCGACAGAAGGGACCATGAGTACGCGGTGTAGAACTAACTACATTTATCGGCCGTTCGCTACTCCATGCCGGACGGATCACAGGCACGAAGCGTTCTACATGCAGTAGACAGCTTTCAATGGTGTCTACTGCATGTAGAACGCTTCGTGCCTGTGACATTTTCCGTCCGGCATGGAGTAGCGGCCGATAGATGTAGTTATAGTTCTACACCGCGTACTAGTGATATAGAGTGTCTCATATATTACTAGTATCCTTGCAAGGGGTGGTTGTACTGTGAAAATAATTGAAATTTAATCAAATATATTTACAGGATGTTTTTAAATGAAGTAGCAAAAATGAGACCACAGATTTAAAAATTTCAGCTCATATTTGTGCTGCAAGTATAGTGCAGCTTGTTGCAAAGCAGCAGATTATTCCTAGACTACGTAGATTTGGATAGATTTCCCAGCTTAGGGACGTAAGGATCTGTTAGGCCTTCTAGAAGTTTCTCTCGCCGACAAAAATGCTTCGCGCAATTGCTGGTGAATCTGCCCAAATCTACGTAGTCTAGGCATATATCAGCTGTAAAAAAATGGCGTTTGCAACAAGCTTCACAACACTTGCAAAGCAAATGTGAGCAGAAATTTTTGAAACAGTATGTTATCAAAGTATGCCAACTACAAAAAAACTTAACAGATACACCTGAAAATATATTTTTTTACTTTCACCGAGAGAAGAGAACATGCAAAAAATTATCAAAATAAAATATTTATTGGATATTTACCTTTCTTTTTCACGTAATAGGTGTGTCAAATTTATTTTGTATTTAGTAACATTGGCGCATCCGCCAAAACTTTAAAAATAATTATGTGAGACATCTTCGTCAGTGACTTTTTGTACTTTCGGCAATTACAAATATTTTTGAGACGAACTTTTACTCTGTAAAATACATTTTTATATTTGATATTTAAATTTTCAACAGATATAGGGAGTTTTTAAATGAAGTAGCAAAAATGAGGAACCTAAGGAATCTGTGGTGTCATTTTTGCTACTTCATTTAAAAACATCCTGTGACTTCAAACACCATATTCTACAGCGGTCTTCAACATTTTCATTAGCGACATCACTTACTACCTGGTAATAGCTGTATTCTGTTCTCAAATTTCGCGCTAAACTCGGCGAAGAGTTCGTAAATGAAGATTTAATCGACACGAGATTTTATAAAGTTAATTAACGAACTTTCGGATCTCGGCAACTCTCGAGATATATCGAATTTATTGGTCCAATATTAATATTATAGATTGCACGTTACATCGCAAGGCGTAGCGGGAGTTTATCTAGAATCTTGGATAGTCGTTAATAAATAAGCACTTCGGAAATAAAATCAACAAATCGGGCATTCTTGAGAGGATCTTTAGACTTTGCGAAGTATTTCACGTCAGTTTAGTTTACAGAAGTATCATAAAGTAAAACAAAGGCATATTTGAGTGAGTGTACTGGACTTTATAATGAATAATATTAAAATCTCAAATTACTTATCATTAATGAAGTATAACCAGAAGACAATTTTAAAGTTGTTTTGAGATTAGAATAATTAAAAACTGTGATCAAATCGACAATGGCGCAAAAAAGATTTGTAGCGTTTTTACTTTAAAATAAACTTAGATATATATAAGTCTGACCAAAGTAACGTAAGTAAAGTAATAATAAAATTTTGTTACTTACTAATGAATTATATAAAAATTATTCATTGGTAGTAATTTTTACTGCTGTAATATCTAACTACGTCCTACATATTCCAAACTCATATTCCAAGCAAACCGCGTCCTAATTTCCAAGTCCCACGCCGAATCAATTGTTTCTTACTATTGCACGCCGCCTTCGACGATAAAATCAATAACACCATTTTCTCCCTTAACCTGCGAAACAAATGGCTTGATTCATTTATTATTCGCGCCTCCCCTGATAAAATCATTTTAATCGAGTCGCCCGTGCAAACCAATAAAAATGCACGGCCTCCTTTATTATTATTAGCTGGGAAGTGCGCCGCGCTTCTTAAATCCCTTATTAAGCAAAGTTATGCGGCGCAGATGTTGCATGAATACCAACCGAGGTTTTAAAATAAATTATTGTTGTGACGGAGCCCTCAGGGAAAGTTCTTTTGAATTTTTAAGGCGCATTCGAAAAGGGCGTCCGAGGGATGTTAAAGTTTGACATCGTTTTGTTACGCCGGAAATGCGAACCAAATCCTTTTTAAAAATTGATACGCGCTCGCAAATCATTTATTTATTATGATGGCGGAATTTCAGAAAACAAACTACTCTACGGGCCTCGACCAGCATTGAATCACACCTGAAAGACCTATATAACAAATAGCCAAAGTGATTCGTAAACGGTGCCACTTTATACAGGGTGATATAAGGGATTTTTACAAATGAAAAATACATAGTATATTATTACTATTGTATTAGGATTAAAACTTTTCTGGAGAGACAAAATAAACACTTTTAGTCCGAATACAACATCTCTCCAACCGAAATCCCCCATTTAATTATTAATTTTAACTTTTGCTCCTAGGATAAAAGTGAAGACTTTTGTTGCTAAGATACCATTTTCTTCCTTCTAAGGAAAGGGTCAACTTTAGAGTCTTCTCGCAGTCAAAATATAGTTTTGTGCCGGTTATGGGGAATAGCTATTTACCTAATCAGTTATGAAAAGTATGATCTTATGTAACGAGTGCAAGTTATCGCACGAGTTACATAAAATCATGTTACATAACGTATTACATACAAGATTTTTTCTAATTTTGACGAAAAACAAGTATAATTTACAAGTATAATTTAAATAACAATTATCTAGTAGGTCAGTGTCAGTTTAAATTTTCTTGTCATTTGGCTTGACATTTAATAGACGCTGATCTATTCTGTGACGCTGACTATTACCATTTATTAGGAAAAATGTGTGATTTACATTCAGCTTCTGACGATATACCGAGCGATATCGAAGAAGCGGTAAGAAATGCTGTATGTTCACTGATTCCCGAAAAATCCAAAGAGGTATGACTTGGCTTATGAAAAATTTGAGAAAAGGCGTGAACAGAAGAAAGTCAAACACGTCAATGCGAAAGTACTATTGGCATATTTTGAAGGTGAGAAGAATTTTAAGGTTTCTACGCTATGGATACAGTAGGTACTTCATGTTGAGAACTGAGCTGTCTTTAAAAAAAAAGGTGTAGACATTAAAACATACAATAATTGATGGCATTTTTGAAAATGCAGTCCGATGAATACCACGCTAAGAAATCAAACGTTTTTTCAGGTGAAATATAAGTGGTCTGCTTACTTCCTGCTCGGCCTAAGCGGCTCGACTTACAGAAAGCGACCTACATTACAGCAGGTACTTAACGCAGACCTCTCACCTTGGACGACGAGCCATTAAATCTGTAAATGATACTGCAGTATCTAGTTCAATTGTCGGTCATCTCACCTATGACATACTGATGAGGGATAACAAGCCCGAAACCGGTCTATGTCTGGCGGTGCGTCCGACAATGGTTCTTGGCTGTTCAGAAAAATTCTGAAAAATATAACCAATAGTACATTTTTGAAAAAGTATAGTTTTGAATCAGCCTGGTAATCAATAAATTTCATATATGTTTGCTGATTCAATAATTTCTGGCGGAGTTAATGTGAATTCTTCCATCTCAAGTAATAAATAGTTTTTTATGGATTTATATAGGAACAATATGGCAATTACTGTTTTATTAAGTTATTTACTTAATCACGCTCGTCTCGTAGAAACCACAAACGACCTGATGAAATTATTATGATACAATTTTAATAATGTAAAATAAATAGCTTTGTTTACTATTATGATACAATTAAATTGACCAGGGAAAAATTGTATTTAACTTGGCAGTAAAGTAGATTTAATGCCTTGGCTGCTTCTGCCTCGTTAAACAAATAACTTATGTTTTATGGTTTGAGTAAGGTATAATATATAAAAAAAGGATGTGTTGAAAACTAACGTCATATACACAACTATGAAACTAGAACATAACAAAATAGTAATCCTACCAAGTTAAAATAGTGAATCTAGCAAATACACTTTTAATTAATTAAATTTCTACCAATATATAATTTTTATATAATTCACTGGTAATTTTTTATATGTTTTCCGGACTTTTTTATAAAACGTTGTTGTCTGGAAAATGCTGGTAAACTATTGTAGTGTTTGGGAATATAATCATTCTAGTACCTATATAAATCTACAATTATTGTAAAAGCGGTTACTATTCTTAGCTTTTTAAGTGTACACTTAATATACACTTTGTCTATAGTAGTTCTTGAGATATAACCACAGTTGAAAAAACAGGAATAACATTAACACAAATGGGAAAAAAAACTGCTCAAAGTACTGTTGAACATATTTGTAACAAAGAAAAACATTTTGCATTTTAACATCACCACTTCGACAAATTATTAGTTTCTTTAAAGTGTATTTAAATAATAATCATCCCATGGTTCAAATAAAGCTTTTCACACTCGGATTTATTTACTTTCACGAAAAATTAGCGATGTATATGAAGCAAATGAGTAAATATATTCTTATTAAACACTTTTCTCAGTATGTAAGGTGCGAAGTTATCGAAATTTTCCGGAGAGCGACGTTTTTAATAGATCGGCAACTCGCTGAAATAAGATTACGTTGGTGATTTTTCTGCAGGTATTTTTAAAAGCAACTCCCCTGATAAATCGACTAAAATGCAATCCTTTCACGCGTCGTCGCTAAAAGATGTTACGATAATGTTCTTTCGCAGTTATTTTAACCCCTCTAGTGAGCATGAAAAGTGGTTAGTTCGCCTTCAGTCGCTAATTCTCCATAACATTTCCCATCTCGAATGATTTTATTTCAACTGTTAAGTAAGGTTATGTCGAAATCAAAGCCATAAAAGTGTCTTAATTTGACCATTTTTATGACTCTGGTTTTGTCTCACTAGGTAAGGTTGCTACTAATTTTTTAAATTAATGTTTTAATCTTGTTTTGTTGTTTAATTAATGGTTTTTTCAAATTATTCATGTGTACGTATAGGTAACTATTTTTTGTTTTGTTTTAAATTGTTATTGTAGCCCTGAGGAAAATTTACAATAATATCGAAACGTTGGCTTAGTCAGAAAATGCAATAAAAGGACTTTGAGAAGATTAGGGCAGATATACAAATAAAATTTAGTTTTCTATTATACTACTAAATAGCTATACTTAGCGCCGCTTATACTTCGTACCTTCCGCCCGCCTGGGATGAAGCGGCAATTTCTACTTTCTCTGTAAAGATCCGCAATTTCCGATTCTGTATATTTGATTTACTATTAATATTGAAATGTAAATTAAAACTTACCAGTAAATAATATTATGTAGAAAAAGCATAACAAAACACGTAAATTTCCACCCATTTTCATCAGTGCAGGGTGACATCTTTTCATTGTATAACCCCACCTCATTTTAAACAATTTAGCATGTCTTGAATAATAATTGAATAAATAATTGAAATTCTTGAATACGGTAAAAGTATTATTGAGAAAAGTTTGGCAGGACTTCAACTGGCAGCTTTGAAAACACAAGGATCGTTTTAAGAAGTTTCTTTAATAATTTGTATTTAATTCTTTCACAAAACAAAACAAAAAAAGAACAAACAACCCTGTTTGGCGTGTTCTCCGTGCGAGAATTCTCTTGCGTCGCAATTACCAATGGCTCAACTGTTATTATTAAGCATAATAAATTGGGTATCAGAAACCGGCTGTATCAATTTAGTTTGGAATTGAGTTAGCATTGAACCACCACCGGCTTAATTCTATGTGGATATGACACGACATCTGGCAGGGGGTGGGGTAGCTTTCTGAGTCGCGATAGTGGAATATTAAAAATACATTCGAAAATAACCGGAAAATTAGCTTAATTACTAAGGTCGTTATCGGTCTTATTATAGCGCGTACTTGCAGGAAGTAAAAGGTCATACGCGACACCGTAGGTGGTTAAAAAGCTGTAATATTTTTCGAAAAATAGTGATATGTATCACACAGGGTGTAACAAAAAAGCAGATCATCTCGTAAAGTGCGTATTACTGATAATTTACCAGTTACTCTTTATCAAAATGTTTGGATGCATCTTGATGGTGCTTCACTTAATCTCGAATTAAATGTTAGAATAATATTTAAGTTTAGTTTTTCCAAATCAATGAATTCGATATAAGATACGGTACTATTCAGTGGCCACCACGCGCCCCAGATTTTAGTCTATTGGACCTTAGTATTTGGGACTTTATGAAGGACGGCGTTTATTCTGAATCAATTGAGAATATTGAGTATTGCAAGTACGACTGAAATATTTAGGCAATTACCATAGGTTTTTCAAAATATCAAATAAGCAATTAAAACTAGAAAATTAAAAATCGAAACAAAATTTTAGTATAAATCTGTTAAAGTTACCAAAAAGATTTATACATTACTGAATACTATAAACTTCAACTTAGGTAGTATTAGTATTTATTGCCAAAATATAGCGATTTTATACTTAAAATATTTATTAAAAGTGTTTTTTTATGGATTTTTTACATAAACTTCAACAATTCATTTTTCACATTTAAAAGTCAAAGTAAGAAAAATGAACACAAACTTTTCCCAAGTTCATGCTTTATGTGTATTTTGCTGCAGTCAAAAAAAGTGTTAAATTTTTTGTAGAAGAGAAGGGTAAACTTAAAATTATCTGTCATATTTAACCACAGTAAGACCACGTAATACACAGTTAGCGATATTTTTTTAACTAGAAATAGTTTAGCCATTACTAGATAGCAGTATCTGCCAGAGGTTTAAAATCTTACTGTCTTGTAGACTACTCTGTTAATACACGTTAACGGCGCCCTTAAGGTCTCAGCCTAAAAGATCTTTCTAGTGTTTTTAGGTACAGAAATCTCGAAAAATAAAATAGAACAAAAATAATATACATATATAAAATTCTTGATATTTTGTTTATCCACATACTATTTAAATTCTCCTCAAACAAAATAATAACTTTTAAAAAGCGTTTGTAGGACACACATTATTTTGCTTTGAACCCCACATTTTAACAATTATTTTCACATACTTATAATCGAAAGTGAACAATGTTATGCAGATCTATCTACAGTGAAATTGAAAAAATACGCATTTTGAAAGATTTATGCACCCAAAAATGTGTTGGTTTGCTGTCTCATTTTACTTCGATACCTTTGATTACTTATTCGCAGATGGCTTGAGATGACATTTCTATTATTTACTGAGCTCTATATCATCCAGTTCTTGAATATCTAAAATTATTTGTATTCATAGAAACCACTATTTCAAGAATGCGGCGCCCTTAAACAAATTTACATTGATAAAAAAACATTTATTTGTGTTAAAATTGCACATCTGGCTAACGGTTATGTTCAGAGTCACTCTGTATAAAACAAGTATAAGAATACTTCGGAGCAATTTAGAACCTTATAAATTGTTCCTTTTAATACGATTGCAATTTTTGAGAATGAAAATAGAGACTTTTTCGAAAAGTGATGTGGTTTTTGTTATTTTTTTACTTATCTGCTTTTTCAGTGTCAGATTTTTTGATTAGGCAAACTTAGTTTCAAAAGCAACCCTTGACTTATCCTTTTGGCGTGACGGTTTATTCAATTGATCTTCATTTGTTCAGAAGTGTAACAAAATACCCAATTAAACTAAAGAAAGAGATAGTAGAACGTAAAGCAGATATCCCTGTACATTCCGGGGGAATATCCAGTTCAGGGACAACTCCGGTCGGTGCGCCGGAGCCGACCCGGAATGCTAATGCACTGCTAAATTATTCGGCGTCACAGCGCCATATAAAATGGGGAATATTTATTAATTTAAATAAACGCCAGGCCCGCTGAAAGCCAGTGTTTGCCGTCGGACGGTAGAATACCCCGCTGGAACCGAAATGAGAAATGCCAAATGAGCTCCCATTAACGTGAGGTATATAATGGAGGCGGCACAATCGGCGAGCGGCTTGCGGCCGGGACCCTTTTGTTCGACATATCAGAATTTGGAGCAAATAAACCGTTAATTTTTATGATTTGGAATCTCACGTCGGGTTTTCGATGATAAGAAAGGAAACGGGAAGCGGAGGGAGGGGCGAAGCGAGCGGGACATTAATAATATTTTTGCGTTTTTAAGGGACTTCGGGGAGTGGATGGAGGAAGTAATTTTAAGCGAAAAGTTTCTAAAATTGCGTCCTTGCCAGCCTTGGAAAATGTATGGGGAGGGATCCGATCTGATATGGCGGCAACGCGACGATGCGAGAAACTCTTGGTACTTCCGTCAAAATAAATTTAAAAAATTGAGGCAACTTTTTGCTTAAAATGTTTCGTAAAAGCTTGGCGATGCTTAAAAAATGAAACGTGAAATAGTAAGTAAGCATTTACATAGAAATTGTGAGCACAAAACAATAACAATACCAAAAGACATGACAATAAAATGTTAATTGTAATAATTTAAGTATTTATCCATACAATGATGTGGTGGATTTTTGGTTATTTATTGCCTAGGACAATAGTGTGAAATAACACGGCAGAATGTAATGTTACAACATTCCTTTATTGCCCTAGAAAATGCATTGACCCCAACGATATTTTTAAAGAGAGATTTGATTTATACAATTCTTAGCCTATGCACTGTATGTTTCATATTGTACCCATATCGTGTAGGATATTCATGGTAAAAATTTTGTAGTAGTACTAGGGTTTTCTCTAAGTTTGTGTAGAATGGCTTCCAACTCTGACATTCTAAGTCTTCCAGGATTCGGAAGTGAGCCGAAAGATGTTGAAATATATTTTATTACACTTGTAATAGTGCAAATGAGAAGTGTGTGCGATATTGCAGTGAGTTAAATCTATGCCATATTCAGTGCTATCAGTTATCGTAGCTTTTAGTTCTGGGTGTTCAATGAGGCTGCTGCTGTAATTGTTTAAGCAGTGGCGGCTCGTTGTATGAAGCAACTGAGACCGGGCCTCACTGTAAAATTTGGCTTTCACTATATTTTAATACCCCATAATTTCCAATCCGATTGTCTACTACATTTATCAAAAATCAATGTAATGAAATAAAATACTTGCTTCAATCTTAGCTTTCGTATGTTATAACGTACCTCTGGTATACATTTCAATATCCCGTCGTTTCTGTTTCTACCCTCGTGGGGAGTCCGGGTCACCCACCAATCCCAACACAGTGAGGCCCAATTTTCCGAGTCTCAAATTGTGTCGCACATGTCTATACGTTATGGTTTCCCCCACCACGCGAGACTGTTAAAATCGATGTTTTTCGCTCCATGTCCGTTCGAGACTGAGGCCCGATTTCTGGCGCCTCAAGTTTTTAGTTCAACGGCAAATGAACGATGTGATAGTGGCTAGTGACCGTAGGTAACTTGTGAACTGTAGATTATTTACGTGTGTGACGCGATTAATCGATTGTTCAAGTGTTAATACTTTTATTTATGTGTTTTGAATTTCCAGTGGTTAGTGTTAGTGGTTGATTAGTTGAATGTGACTTCTTAAATATTCTGAATATTAGGTGGTAAGCGCGGTGGTAAAGTTTTAGGACCAAGGCAGGTAGGATTAATTCAAAGAAATACAAAACAACTTCCTTACAAGGTAAGACTAACTTTAACATAGAATAGGAACCTGCTTTAAATATATATTATCGATAGTCTCGTCGATAGTTATTTATAATAATGAATCCCTCTCAAGATATTGTTTTATCTCTATTTGACACGCCTTTTTCAATACGCAATGAAGTAGAGAATCGACAAATTTTGAATAGTCAACGCTTTAAAATATTCCGAATATGCAAACAAATTTCCGGAAAAATCGTTTACTACAAATGTATCCAAACATATTTGACATAGATAAGTTGAAAAGCGATATGTTTTGTACAGAGACGAACAATTTTATAATTTAGAAGTTCAGAAAACGTTAGAAATGGTCTACAAGGAATTTAAAATGATATTTTCGGAAACATACAAATTATTTTGCTTAGTTTTAACAATTTCTGCAATAAGTGTTTCAGTAGAACGAAAGTTTTCGTGCCTTAAGCGCATTAAGACTTACTTAAGAAATACGATGACACAAGAGCGCTTAAACAACTTATCGATGATGGCTATAGAAAAAGAACTGTTGCAAAGTCTTAGCGCCGATTCCCAATTTTATGAAGACATTATAAATAAATTTGCGAATTTAAAGACCGATGAATAGACTTGTTTTATAAGAAGTGAAAGTATTAAAAATTTGTTGGTAAAAGTGGCTTTGTTTTGTATGTAAATAGATAAGTAGTTGAAAATTGGTTTTTTATTTTTTCATATTTTGGTGTTTTAAACACGTAGGAACACGCTGAAACATATATTTTTTCTATTATTTATATTGTAAATAAAAATCGGAGTGGGTTATGTTTATTTTTTTTGCCCTCTGGTTCAGAAAGTTTTCCTGCTTCAAATTTTTGCAGCTGTAGGCAGTTGCCTACCGCCTAAAGTCGGCCCTGCATCCTGGTAGAGTAAAGTAATACATAAATTAATAAATTTGGCCCCTGTTGACCGAGATTCTTTTCCGATTTTCGGAAAAATTTCATATTCATCGTAGTTTTTCCCTGCAAAACTGACTGCACTTCACAGCGAACTGCACACCGCGTAATCGCAATGTAAAGTAAATCAGAGTTTTAATTGGGCGTGAATATTTCATAGCGCGATGCGCCGCGCTGAAAAAGAGGCGAAACCCTTCCGCCGCGTGGCGGCTCAAAGCGTTATCGGTAAACATATTCGCACACGCGGCCGCAAATGAGGAACGGGACGATTATGCGCTAAATCAGGTGCGAAACGGCAAGGGGTTGCTCCCCGTGGGGGTTCCGATGGTCGATACGGGGTCTGTCACGTGTGAATATGATCTCCACCCGGTTTACAAATCAGGAATATTCATATCATAGGTACCGTATGTGGTGGATCGCAGCGTTTATGCGGGTTATTGTTTATTTATTCTACCCTGATTGATTGTTTCGAAAAGTATACAATATTTAGGGGACACTGTGCTAATTGATTTATTTTGGAAACTCTGTTTTATTCGTTTCATAAGACCGACCAACTTCAAGGGCCGCTGTACAATTTGATGCTCCAGTTCTAGCAAAGTAAACAAGTAATAATCTAACTTTTATCGTTAAGGCTGTAATGTTCGCAATTTTACAAATCCGTTTTTAGACGTCCACGCGCTTTCATATTTCTCCTCAATGGAAATTCGTATTAAGATGGAGCAAGTTTTAATCAACTAATAAGTCTATTTTACTAGACAGCAGAGCCATATTTTCAAAAAAAAAAAAATTAGATCTGATCAATATTTCGGTCGCAATATTGCCCACATTTAGGACTGCGGTGAGACGTTGTTAGGCACTATTATAAAAAAAGAAAGCTGTAGGGTAGTAAATCAAGTCTTCATATAACATACAATTGCATCTGTGTACCTTCCCTGGGATGAAGCGGCAATTTCTACTTTCTCTGTAAAGATCTGCAATTTCCGATTCTGTATACATATTTGATACATGTTAGAAGATTAAGTTTTATAAAGACAAGAACCCATTTCCGTGATGTACAGATAAGTCGTTACCTTGTTTGTGTGAGATGTTACAACGTTGCATTTAAATAGCGGCTTGTAGCCACCATTCGGATGTAAGTTTTTATAGCAGTGGGTTCGGTTGAGGTTAAAATAATACTGATTTGATGACAAGATATAAAATATTTTCTTAATAACCACTCCGCTTTGAATAATATTGAGTTAGATGACTAAAAACACCCTGTATATCCACATATTCCAATAATTTGTATGTTCCTTGAAATTATATTGCACCACTCTATCCCACGATTTAGTTGCAGCGTCTTTTGCACTTTTCATATTCCTTTATATCGATAAGATGAAGTTATACCATACCTTTCATGAAAATGGGTAACAAACAGCCAATTCTTCGAAAATTCACTAAATCAAGAACTAGCCACCCCAGCACAGGTTTCAAACATTCGCAGCATATTTGAGTACCTACGTGGCAATAGATGTTTGACTTACCTCGTACTGTCGGTTTCTCTGGAGTTGTTCCAGAAGCGCATATTTTGCAAATTTCGTATAAACCGACTAGTCGTACCGCTCTGCCTATTTGTTCTGAACTTAATAAGGGCTTATTGCGGATCCGGAAGGCTTCCCTCCATCCCATTCCGCCGGCAGTGCGCGGCAAATCCGTTTTTGTTCGAGATATGTAAACTAGAAGCGCTCGCCTGGCTTGTTTCCGGGTAGGCGCGCTGAATTTTATGTTGCAGCTTTAAGGTAATTTAAGGCCTATGAATGCGGAAGATGGAGAGTAATTCAGAACGTATCCAGTCAAAGGATGCCTGTTTTGTACTTGTGCGCCAGCTTTCATGGACTTCCTCGCACAAATTAATGGATTATTTTGCGAATTCCGTTTGGAAATAGCAGCTGGAACAGCTGGAAATGTTGAAATAGTCGAAGAATCGACTATGAATTACTTTTTGTCAGGGAGTGTAATTTAAAGACTGGAAAATGCTACAATTCATTTTATATCCGATCGAGTCAAACTTTATTAGTTATTTTTTATACAAGATGATAAAATGTTATTTTATTTACAGCCATACAAGGTGTTAAAAAAAGAGTGTAAAATAATTCAGGAGGTAGTAGTATGAACCAAACAAAGAAATTTACCTGTTTTATGGCCTCCAAGATCGCCTGATCTGATCCCTCCAGATTTCTTTATTTGGGGATATTTGAAGACATTAGTGTATGGTACTCCTGTAAATAGCCTGGAAGAGCTGCAGCTACGGATTAGTCAAAAGTGTCAAGAAATCCAAACCAAGGAGGGTGTTTTCGAAAGAGTTCGAATATTTTTGAGACGAAGATCTGCTTGGAAATGGACGGGGGGCAATTTGAACATCTTCTGTTGTTTTTTGTTTGTTAAAAGCTTCCTTTGTCGGTTTATTCCTAATAAAATAAAATGTTTGAAAAACGAATAGTGGTCCATATCTCCGCAACCGTTACTTTGCGGACCCATGTTTATTAAGACTTTTCTGCTTATTTTGGTTCATACTATTATACTCCTGAAATATTTTACACTCTTTTTTTTAACACCCTGTATATCTAATGTTGATTACAAGATTACAGGAAACATATTTACCTTGCTCTTCTTAAGCAACAAATCTTTTTCTAAACTTTCAGCGGCTTCTCTCAGTTAAGGAGGAGTACAAATAATTTATTTTCAATCGTTCTTTGTATTCGAAAACACTTTTTTAGTGATTATCAAAAATGTAACTAATTTAAGTTTGTATGTTTGACTTTTTTAGTACCATAGTGACCATTGCCAAAATGTCCACTAGACGTATTAGCATATTTTTCGAAAAAGTCAAATAGCCTTCAAATTTATGGCCGTATTATTCATTGCTTAAAAGTACCATACTGGGGAATGAAAATATCGATATTTCAAGAGAAATATAAACAGAGAAGCCGTTTAAAATCATGTAGCATCAACTGAACTTTTGTTTGTAGATACAGCAAGCTCATAGCTTTCCTAAAACAAGCGGTTGTACTTGCTCGCGAGCTTGTCTTCGTCTCATGAATTAAAATGATTATTTTGGGGATGGCGAGTCTGTGCAATGTTGAAGCATATGAAGCAAAGATAGAATGAGATTTATGATTGCAACAATTTGTTATATTGGAAAATGTGTACCTCAAATACACACACAGTTTCAGGAAGGAAGATTGAAGAACCTTTAAACGTAATAATATTGAACATCATCAAAATCTGTATTTCTCCGATACACGTAGCAATGTGGCAGTTTGATATCGAACTTTACAGGGAAGGAAGTCCACGATAAATCTTGATAGATTTTTATGGAACTGTAAACACGTGCATCTGACGATACTATTTCGAAAGTGGTTCAATAGAACATCTGCCAATATCGTATGAGATATAAAATATATTTTGTTGAAATCCGGGGAATGTTCAATATACGACGTTGGGTTTGTTGTTTTGTCTTTGTTATTCAAAATTTTCTCTTATCCATTTTCTGTCGGATGTATACACTGAGAGATAATACTCTGTTACAATAAATTTCGTTTCATTTTAAATTTATAACTATGTATGTTTACAAATGTAAACGATATATTCACAGAAAATATGTAACAACTAACAACAAAATCATATTAAATTAAAGAAACGATAAACTATCAAAGTTAAGAAAATACCTGAAAGTAAAAACTATTTGAATCAGTCATTTATAAATTTGGTTTTAATTTTACCGCGGTAGTGCAACGCGGACGTGACACGGGAAATCATCTCTTACGAATTAGATTTTGTGAATGGTTGCTACGCAAAATCTCAGATTTACATTTATAACATTTATGATACTCACATTTGGCATTTTAAAAATCCGCACACGATTCAACAAGGTCATTTCCAACGACGCTTTTTTTAAATATTTGGGCAGGGATTGTCGATGATCACTTGATTGGACCATCCATATTAGCAAATCGAATGAATGAGGTTCAGTATCTCGAGTTTTTTCAAAATGATCTTCTTAAACTTTTGTAAGATGCGCCCTTAGCTGTCCAACTCCGAATGTAGTTTTTGCACGATTTTGCTGCTCCTCATGTTGATGAAATGTTCAGGAATACCTTAATGGAGTTCAAGGAGTACGATGGATTGGAGGAGGAGGACCGATACCATGGCTGTCACAATCTTGTGGGAATCCACTTAGTTAAATATTTCTTTGTTATATCTGTACTGCTGAATGAATAATACTCTGTATATAATATTATATACACATTAACTAGAGGGGAGACTTTAGACGAAGCAGTAATAAACACGGGAACGCGGGGCGAGATTCAACGGGTAATTAGTTGGGTTTTAAGACTTGCAGGTTGGCTGGAAGACAGTGAATGGTGATAAGTGGTGCATCTGTTCTAATTTTACAGGTCAGTAACTTGTTTTTGTGTATTGTATTTAAAGATTGAATGTCATTGTGTTCCTTTTATTATCTGTTCAATATTTTATTACAGTTTCATTATATTTTATTATAATTTTGAGGTAAAACAGTACTTGTTGATTTATTGTTGAAATTATATGTATAACTTTAGTTTGAGTCGAAGTTATGCTGTTGTAAATGGTATTGTAGGTTATTATTAATCATCTACGACTACTACTTTATTACTTGAATTAGAGGTTTGCTTGTCAGATGTTTGTAAAAGCCTTTGTGATTCTATTAATATTTTCTCCCGTGACTGGACAAACATCCGATAAAACATATGATGCATGAGATATGATTTGAGATTTTTGTTCAAGCCCTTAACTACTAGCTGGGTAGCCTCCCGTATGGGACCTCAATACCTTCTGACGCAAGTCGGCTAAAACCAAAACACTCTTCAGTATTGTATGTAGAATTATGATTATATTACAGTGTATTCAAGTACTGAAGTAGATATACATTTTTATTATTGTCATCATTATTATTATCTTTGCAATAGCGACAGCGATTCTTTGCATTGTGATTGAGGTTTTCTCTGTCGTGCTCTTTTCCCCCGTGAATTCACGGCTGAGTACGGCACTGATAGGTGGTTAGGTAGGCTATTACACCATTGACAGAAAACTAATAAACGAGGTGTATTTAGTAATTTGTTTTGTTTTATTTAAAACTACTCAAATCTCCCTAATTTCGTAAATATGTAGCACATTCGAGGTAAGTTAATAAATAATATAAATAAACACAACGTAGGTAAATCTTCTCGATTATTGGCCAAATACTTCCTCTTTCAACAATGTTGTACGTTACACTACAATCTCCTGACTTAAATTCTTTCGACTTCTTTTTGTGGGGATATTTAAAAAATAAAGTGTATCGCATCTAAGTGGACACTATTGATAATAATTTACGCGAACGTATCATAGCTGCTGCCAATAATTTACGAGTTTAAAACGAAGAAGAACCATAAACATTTATGTTTTTTTACAAAATTGTATTTCTAAGAGACATTCAAAAAATTTTCTTTGGATAAGTTCTGAATCGTTCTGTGTTTAAAACAAAAGTCAAACTATACTCGGGGCAAGAATTCAGACGTCTTACGTCACGGCTGACGTTACACATTTGTTTTTATTGTCAACGTAAATTTCGATATTTGGTCGCTTTAAAAACAATCGTTTTTTGCAATTTAGTGCAATATATAATGCAAACTTTTAGTGTAGTATGTAGTTTTATTACTATCAGTTGTAGTTTCTTAAATATTTTGATGAAAATATATTGAATTATTCATTTGTTCGTATGACGTAAGTCGTCTACTACAACCATTATTTTGCCATGAGGAAATTACCCTTCCCAGTTTTATTTAGTACAAACTGAACATCCTGTATAGTTCACATACCAGATTAGTCGATTCCAAACATACATTTCTTTTTTCAAATTCATCTTATTAGACGCAAACCCAATATGGAAAATTGAGATTTGAACTTGCTCATCGCGTGAAATAAAAAGCAGGACGATAAGAGCATTGCTGGAGCGTACGCGTACTATTTCAGAAATGTTTATTGCCTCGACGCGCAACGAGACGACACCTGACCCCTATATTAAACCTGACAATAATTTGTAGTCAGCATTGTTAGAATTTAGAGACGTTTTAGAATAGAAGTGTAGTAATCGTAAAGATAGAACTCTAGTCGCTCATCCGCTGCCTTGCCGTGTTAACCCGCTGACGTTTCGTTCACCACCATGTGTTAAAGTGTTCCTGGTCCGATATGATTAATAAAACACGCGACAGTGTAATTCGCGTTTGTTTCGGAAACACTGAGGTGGCGGTGACAGTCCGCGATGTTCCGTTGTTCTTTACGACGCGGTGCTTTTCTTTCGATTTTTGAGAAGTTGGCGGTGCGGACGCGGATCTCTCCTCGAGTGCAGCTGTTGCCAATTTCTAATGTAGTTGGTGGCATATTAAAATAAGCGCATTCAACTGTGTTTATTAATAGGACATCGGGGTCACCCGTTTTTTGTGTTTTCTTGTGCAATAAGTATGGTTGTTCTGGTGTCTGCCAAATTGGTTGTCATTTACACATATGTAACAGCAGCTTTACTAAATAAACATAGCTGTTTTAAAGTTCAAATGGGTTAACTTTTGATTGAATTATGAAAATCTTAATTTCGCGGAATATTTTTGCTATAAAACTATAGCTTCAGAATTCAAACAACGACTAAAAATCTTATTGTGGCAAAAATACAGGGCGTTTCTTAAGTAGAGGTCAAAAATACTATGGCCAAAAATATGGGTGTTTTGTTATATAAATGTTTAAAAATGCACTTGATCAAATAAATCAATGTTCTTGTTAATTTTGGAATACAAAAAACTATAAAGAAACATGAAGTGAAGATAATACATAACCTATTTAGACATTAAAAACTGTTTTTGTTTTATTCTTTGACACGCTGTAGCTAACCAATGGCTGTCTTAAGACTCCATATTTGTATAACAAAAAACCCTCATTTTTGGCTACATAATACGCTTCTGGATTTTTGACCACTACCTATTGAAGTTTACTTTGTAACGTTACACCCTTATTTTAAGTTTGACCGTAATACTACCTAGTGCATACATACTGCAACATCATAATATCAATTAATTCAATGTATTTCAGGAAAATGCAATGAAATGCACTGTAATGTAGCTTAATGCGACGTAATGTGTTGTAAATATTTAAAAAATTCTACATATTTAAGAGACGATAATCTGAAAAATCTAAGAAATCCCTTCTTGTTCATAGCTTACCTCTCAAATCTTTGTCACAGAGTTTGTTTGACTTTGAATTTCAGTACGTATTGTCAAGTAATTTAAGGAATTCAAAATTAACAGTAGAAAAACACGTAAACACTACTCCAAAACTGCTGACACTTACCTCTATTTGACAGATGTATTTCTAGTTTTTTTTTAACTGAAACGGCACTCGCCTAGCTATATATTTCATTTTAGTTTTATTGTAAAGAAAGAAATATTTCAAGACATAACGTTTCTAATTGGTTTTTGATGTTTCGGATGAAATTTTGACTGAGATATTAAGGAGAGGCAATTAAAAGTGTTGACAGGAGTGTCTAAAGTACATTGTCACGTGTGTAATAGCTTTTAAAATTAAGTTTCAGAGATATTTTTGTATTAGATTTTATACTAAATCGAAATTTGACAGACCAGTAAGCTACTTTTACCAATAATTTTCAAGATAGTAAGGGTATTAATATCTATTACCCCTTTTAGGGGTTTCAATTTCATTCTTCTTCTTGTTTGAAATCGAGAAAGTTCACCGTTTGTGAGACTATTAACTACTATGACAGCTTCAGCATTCAGTTGTTTTCAATGTACACTTTGATGTAAGTATCATAAAGGAAATACGATCAGTGTTGGCATCTTGTCTTACCTTTTCTTGATTTTGTTTTGGTCTCACAAGGCCAGGCAAGACCAAGATAAAACTTGACAGTTCGAATTACAATACAAGAAATATTGCTATGGCAAGAAGTCTTAGAAGAAGAATTATAAGAAATGATAATATTTAAGTGAACATTATTAATAAACGGTTAGTTTTAAAGCAACAAAGTAAGAAAGGTAAAAGTTTTAAAATAAACGAGGCTAGCTTATACGTTTTTTGGATACTCAATTTTTGCCAAACAAATAAGTTGTAGCAAAATATAACTTAGGAGATGCTTATAGCAACCCCTTCTAAAGGGTAGAAATTTTCGAAAAATTGTTGAAAAGTTGCGCATGCATTAGTAGAATATTCGACTATTATACCTTTTTTCGTTTGTTTTTATTGATACCTTCATACCCAGATATTTCATGTGCGTGAACTTAGCCCCCCATTTTTTGATAAACTAAAAAATAAGAGTTGTGCTGAATTCTGCCCGATTTGTGCTACATTGTGCCGTAAAATTAAAAAAAAATAATGGGGGGCTAAGTTCACGCCCAAATTTCCGGTTTTTCCGGATTTTCCAGAGAACGGAGATAGATATCGAATGTCTTTATATGGCACAATGTTCAGGACAACTAGCAGAGTTCGGTACAATCCCGTCTTTTAATTTTCGAGAAAATGGGGGGCTAAGTTCACGCCCAAATTTCCCGTTTCTCCGGATTTTCCGGGGAACGGAGTCACATATCAAATTCCTTTAAACGGCACGATATTCGGAACAACTAGAATAATTCAGCATATTGAAGAAAAACACGTTTTTCGCAAAGTAGGCGGCACAGTAAGGTCACGTCATAATTTTCGATTTTATCCATTTTCCGGAAAACGGAGACAGATATCAATTTTTTTTAAATGGCACAATGTTCAGAACATCTAGCACAATTCAGCACACCGAAAAAAAATCGAAGTGGTAAAATGGGGGGCTAGAAAAATCCGGTTTTCCGGATTTTCCGGCGACGGAGGCAGATATCAAATTATTTTAAACGGCACAATTCAGCACATCGAAAAAAATCGCATTGTGATAAAATGGGGGGCTAGAAAATTTCGGTTCCGGATTTTCCGGAGAACGGAGGCAGATAGATAGAAAATGGCTATTATTTTTCTTTAAAATTTTACGGCACAATGTAGCACAAATCGGACACAATTCAGCACAACTTTTATTTTTTAGTTTATCAAAAAATGGGGGGCTAAGTTCACGCACATGTTATTTCGGTTGTTTTAGAGACTTTCAAACAATTTTGCTAGAAGAATTTGCTTAGTGTTTTTAGCTGTATGTCGCGTTAAAGAAAAACTTCTACTTGAGATTCACCTTTTATTTTATTATCCCGAAACATCGCCACATTTTAGTTACTTTATCAATTCCGTTTCCCAGACTGCTGCTTGGCAGCCGACATTTTCTACTCGACTTCTTCACGTTCGGCGCTGTCTGTCAGGGACGTCGAGAACAATTCCCGGGGAAACCCTCGTCGGTGGGGACGGCGCGCTTGATTCATACCCACCCCCGGTGTTGTTTTTACTAAATGAAACGTTGTTTTTGCGCCCGACCGAACTATCCGCCGGCGTGCGGTCTACGAGATGTTTTCTAGACGTAATGGATTAGCCGGTCTGCTAGCGAGCAATCTAATTAATGGTAACCTTATATCGCGCGGTTATAGTAGTTAGTGTGTAGCAAAGAAGGGGTCATTACCCAGGAAGTAGTATTTAGTAAGCTCGTGCGGTTGTCTAGCCAGAAGATGGTAACTTAGTGAAACACGTGTTGAGTCGAAAAGAGAATAAATTTACTATTTTTGATAGAATTTCACTCATATTTCTCGCTGTTTAGCCATATTATGGTAATTTATTAGTAAAATACGTGTCGTGTTGAACAGGGAACAGATTTATTATTTCCTGATTGTACTCAAATTTCTACTTTGGATTATCCAGGGAGTAGCATATAGTAAACTTGAGTTGTTTAGCCATATTATGGTAATTTGATTAGTGAGATATGTGTCGAGTCGAATAGGAAATAGGTGTACTATTTCCTGACGACAGAATTTCACTGAAATTTCTACTTAGGATTATCAAGGGAGTAGCATATAGTAAACTGGGGTCGTTGTTTAGTCATATTATGGTAATTTGATTAGTAAAATACGTGTCGAGTCGAATAGGGAATAGATTTACTATTTCCTGATAGAATTTTACTCAAATTTCTAGTAGCATACAGTAAACTTGAGTCGTTGTTTAGCCATATTATGGTAATTTGATTAGTGGAATACGTGTCGTGTCGAACAGGGAGCAGATTTTCTGAGAATTGTATTCAATTTTTTACTTAAGATTATCCAGGGAGTAGCATATAGTAAACTTGAGTCGTTGTTTAGCCATATTATGGTAATTTGATTAGTGAGATATGTGTCGAGTCGAATAGGGAATAGATTTACTATTTCCTGATAGAATTTTACTCAAATTTCTACTTAGGATTATCCAGGGAGTAGCATATAGTAAACTTGAGTCATTGTTTAGTCATATTATGGTAATTTGATTAGTAAAATACGTGTCGAGTCGAACAGGGAACAGATTTATTATTTCCTGATAGAATTATTGTACTCAAATTTCTACTTAAGATTATCCAGGGAGTAAGATATAGTAAACTTGAGTCGTTGTTTAGCCATATTATGATAACTTGATTAGTGAAATACGTGTGGAGTCGAACAGGGAATATATTTACTATTTCCTTATAGAAATTTACTCAAATTTCTACTTAGAAATATCTAGGGAATGGCATATAGTAAGCTTGAGTTGTTGTTTAGCTATATTATAATATGATCATAACTTGGTTAATGAAACACGTATCGAGTCAAACAGGGAATAAATTTACTATATTCTAATATAAATTCATTTAAATCAAATTATTTATATGTAATGAAGATAAAACCTTTACCGTGTTGTCGTTACTATTAGTCGTTGATAACAATGCATATTTAACAACTAATAAATAAGTTTCAGTAAAATACGATAAATAAAAAATATAATTAAGCTATTTACACGTTATTTTATAAGTAAATAGTTTTTAACAATGTTTTATTAATTTAATTTCATTAATATAGGTATACAATTCTAAGACTAAATGGAAAACAAGGACAGAAAGATGTTTTTATAATGAATTGGTATTACTGTTGTTTTTGCTTTGTATATGTATAACAGCAATGAAACTACTGCTATCCTGAAAAACTGCAATAAAAAAAACATGTTAAAATGCAGATCCGAATTGGAGTTCACATTTTATTCTTTGCTTTATGTTGCGGACAGTTTGAGTTGCAGCAAACTTCAGTAAACCCTCTAAATTTACATGTGAATCGACAAATGGGCTGTACTACAAAAAAATAACTACCCACTAAATCATTTTTATTAGGGAGCTTTTAGCATGCCACGTTAAATAGCTCAAGTCATAAATATAGTTACACTAAAGTCACAAACTTTATATTAAGACGTATTAAGCTTATATAATCCACTTAATACTTTCTTAAATTATGGTAGCGAGATCGGAATGGGAGTTCATTTATTTTATGCGCGTGTATAGTGTATTTGAATTTAAGAGGAATTCTACTTCCGTCGTAAAAAGTATACGTTATACAGTGTGGATAAACAGTATGGTATACATGAAGTATCTCCTTCAGAAGTAGAATGTTGTAAAAATTTTGACGATACTTTAACACAACTAAAATACATACGATTAGTGGTTAGATTGGTGTACTTCTGCACATAAAAAATTCTGTAAAATTTCATAATAAATTTAATAAAAGTAAATAGTTCGAAGGAGAAGGAAGAGGAAGAGGAAAAGTCCAGGGAATAACGGAATAACGGCAGAGAACATTGAGTACGCAGGAGAGGATTTAAGACAAAGAATATACGAAATGATCCTAAAGATTTGGAGAAGAGAATGTATGCCTGAAGATTGGAGAGATGCTATGAATATACCAATTTTAAAAAAGGGAGATGCAGAAACTATAGGGTATATCATTGCTGTAGGGTATACAATCATGGCAACGTTAATAAAACAGAGAATAGAATCTATAACAGAACTACAGATAGGGCAGTATCAAGCAGGTTTCAGAAAGGGGAGGTCAACATCGGACCAAATCTTTATGCTGAAGGAAATCCTTATTATATATATATATGCTTGCATGAATATGGGATTAAAACAATGATCCAAGGAATATACTAAGTAAAATATTGAGACAATGTGGGATTCCAACCAAACTGACGAGACTATTGAAAATGACCTTAGAAAATACTAAAGTCAAAGTACGAATAAAAGGTGAATGTTCGGAAGCTTTTACTATTGACACGGGACTGAGACAAGGAGACGCACTTTTTCTTTTTAATTTAGTACTGGAAAAGGCCATAAGAAATAGTAAGTTATGCAGTTGATGTGGCCATAATTGCAAGATATAGTATTGAATTAAAAACAGTAACGAGAAAACTTGTGGAGTCAAGAGAAAAGTAAGCTTTTGAGAATAGGAAAACAGAAAAAAGATACCAATTTCAAATTGAGAACGCAGCACGGGGAGATGGTGTTTGAAGAAGTTCAAGAATATGTGTATTTGGGGGCGCTGACAACAGTTAAGTGTGATAAGGAGCAAGAAATTAATAAGAGGATAATAAAATCAAACAGAAGTTCGACAGCAGTCAACCACTTAATGTCATCAAAACATTTGTTCAGAGGGGTAAAATTTAGAATGTATGAAACAATTTTGAGACCGACGGCGCTGCATGGCAGTGAAACCTGGATCCTAACAAGAAGTCAAGAGAAAACCTTTTAAGGTGGGAAAGGAAGATCTTAAGAAGAATTCTAGGGGGAAAGAAGTCGGAAGAAGGCTATGTAAGGAGAAATAATGAGGAATTATATGCAATGTACCAGGCACAAAAAATAGACGAAGTTGTAAAAGCCAGAAGAGTGCAGTGGCTAGGGCATCTAAAACGTATGGAAGATGAAAGGCCAGTTCAAAAAATTGTATGGAAGTAAATCTAACTTCAAGAAAAATTCGAGGAAGACCGAGAAGCGATGGAGACAGGGAAAGGCGAAGAACAGAATGGACTTGGAGGAAAATAACACAGCTCTGGGCCTGTAAACAGCTTTATATATAAATAGTTCAAAAGTATTATCACACTATTATTAAACTGTTTTAATTTTATTACGTAAAAACATATACTTTTCCTTAATATTTAATGTAAATTAAAAATAAGCAGTAAATATTGTGTAAAAAAGCATAATAAAACATGTTTTTTAACCAGATTACTGAGAGGCATTCTGTATATTATACGTTTCCTATAAGTCAGTTGTTAATATACATATCAGCGCTACTATGAATTACACTTTATCCTAAATACAAATATTTATGATACAATTCGAAATTTATTATATTTATGACCTTAATAAATCGCCCCTCGTTATTTCAATCTTCAGCCGTGCATTTTCCTGGCTCGTCGCTCTGTTTTACTGTGTCGGGACTGGAATCTACCGAAATAAAAGGCACACGGATATAATTAGTTCCGCTCTAAGTCGTTTTTGACACCCGTTGCTACGTTCTCGAGCCGTGTTTGTTATGACTTCAGGTTTTGTATTTTATGATAAGCCCTATTTTTTTCTTTGGCCAAGGAGGGATTTACTGTGCGACAATTAATGCATACAAATTAAAGGAAGCGTTAGTTTAGTTTAAGACAGATTTATAGGTGACGCTGAAATAGAACTAGGAGTGATATAATTTATTCATGTTTTCGGTGCCTGTTTTTTTTTGGACTTGAGGTGTGGCTGAAAGAAAAAAACAAGTGAATTACATACCCGTACAGATGGCACCATTATATCTCTGTCTTAAAATTATAAGCTTCTATGTTAAGGCGTAGTTTAATTTGGGCATTCGAAATGGACTTCTACAACTTGTTTCAGTACGCACGAACTTTTAAAATCGACTTTTGTGTTCATAGTTTTTCATATTTGAGAAAATTTGTTCCAAAGTCGGCAGAAGCAAATTTGTGTATTAAAACTTCACTATGCGGAAAACTATTAATTATCGAAAATTAATCTAAGGACAGATTCCTTAGGTGAAAATAAATCCAAGAAACAGGGTATACAAATTTTGAAAAAAACAAATTTTAATTAATGACCTTAATTGTTAAGATAAAAATTGGCACAAATATTTTTATGCTACTTTTTATAAAAATTATTAAATTATTTAGGTCCGATACAATACATGTCTCACTTGAAAATATTTGTCAACTTAGCCTATAGTATTGAAACCACGTTCATTTGATAGCAAATTTGATTTGCTAACCTTTATTTATGTCTTGCTATTATTTGAGATATAGCGCAAGTTTTTAAATAGTTTACATATTGTTGTCAATGTCAGTAACTTGAGCTTTAAATAAAAAATGTCGAGACATGAAAGTTTGAAATCAAATTTGCTATAAAAAAATGTTGTAACATTTATTTATTTAATATACAATCAAAATTTTTATTATTTATACCCCCGGGTAATTCTAATGCCAGAATTGAATTCGACATCCCCGAAAACCCCCGAGTATTGATTGTGGAGTGATTTTCATGAACGCTGCCATTTCCACTCCAATCACCCCAGACAAACCTACAGAGCCACCCCGAGCTCCCCCGGGGAAATCTAATGCTAGAATTGAATTCGGCATCCCCGAAAACCCCCGAGTAACGAGTTTGGAGCGCTTCCCATGGACTATGCAATTTCCCCCCCAGAATGACCCCCCGGATACCCCCGCAGAGCCGCCCCCGGGTAATTCTAATGCCAGAATCGAGTTCGGCAGCCCCGAAAACCCGAGCAACGATTTCCGAGCGATTTTTCCGAGTTTCCAGTCGTTCCTATAATGGTGCCAGTAATGATGCAATTGGAAAATGCATTTTCCGGCCCAGAAGGCATTTTTCAAAAAATGGCTAAACCAGACGATATAGACTTTTTTCCAGGGACTTTCCTGAACACAATGCAGAAAATCGCATCTCGATATCTGCTGTGCCTAAAAATTTCTGCTATTTTTCCTAACTTACCTGGACTAATAATAGACCTCAGCTGAGTAAAAATTATTTGTACGAGATTATCATTCGATTATTTCTTTTTTATTCTGTATCTAATAACGTCTAGCATTACGAGAACTTATTTATACGCTTCGTTAAAATCGATGCGGCAAATAAAAAGCGGGTACGTTTGTGTCTACTATCTACCCGGTGGCACTTGATTAATGACTCATCTGAAAATGGAAGAGTTATACGCGACGGATCGACGTTTGCCAGCGGCAATTTTTCAGGACGGCCGACGTTCCTGCCCTTTTTAATTCCGCAGGATTTTATCTATCATCTGCCACTCTGCATATATCATGCCCGAAATTTACGTTTTCCATTGTTAATTCCAGTTGGTATGCGTAAAATGTTCCATATTATTCTAAAGGATTGAGCTACAAAAACTTTTTGACATATCCAGGAGTAATTGTAGCTAATATGGTAGTATAAAACTTTTAAGCATATTTGCAATTACAAATAAATACAACTGCTTTATACCTGGAAGATCTACTGTGTCTAATATTGTGTGGTCTACTCAGTTTATTGTTGAGACTCTAGATTCTAGAGGTCAGGTTGATATTATATATACGGACTTCACCAAAACATTTGATAAATTGGATCATGGTATATTGTTCAACAAGCTTAATAGTTTTGGTATCAACAATGCTCTTTTGCTAGAGTTTAAATCATATTTATCACATCGCGTTTATCCATGTTATAAATCTGATACTTTTAATCAAACATCAGGCGTGCCTCAGGGTTCAGTTTTGGGACCACTGTTTTTTATTATTTTTATAAACGATATAGCGCAAAACGTTAACGCTTTAACGCCTTATTCAATACTTCTCTTATGAATATTAATAGAGTACTCGGTTGTTATGTTCCTTTAATCTTTGTTTTAATCTGTTTTCAGTTGTTATATTCCATTATTGCTATTTTTATAGTTGTAGTTAATCTGTGTTTTGTCACTGTTCTTTATACATATACATACACTAACTTCACGTTTTGAACTCATTTTACTTACTTTTGTTTTTACTTTAGTTTGTATTGTGTTATTCATCCTGCAATTGGGTTTTTCCCGTTAGGTGAATTAAAATTAAATAAATAAAAACAACTAGAAATCTGTAACAAATACCATTGCCCCTCTTCTTAACTTAATAATAATTTAAAATCATGTTTCACTATTGTTGTCAGATACAGATATAGAGCATGTTAATAGTATCTTGATTAATATCTAGATATCATTTATCCATAACAACCATACTATTGCGTTTGTTACGCGTCTAGCTACAGTTAAGACATTATGAACCCCATCGAAGAATTCACAGACTCGTCTTCCTCTTCCACTTCCGAAGAGGACGAAGTAACATTTCTTCTACGTCTAAAACCCGCTCCAACGCCTCCCATTCGCCGAAAGCGTTCCGATGATGTTCGAACCAGCACTGTCCCTCCAAAAGGTTGGGACGTGGTGATAGAAAGAAGAGAAGGTTCCTCTCCCACCATATCCAAACGCTCTCCTCTCTCCTCCCCATTAAGGTCCAGGAGGTACAGTTTGGACTCGAGACCTCCCAGACAATTCGATCCTGTTAAAGAAAAGGAACCTCCCTCCTTACCTCCAAAGTACTCACCATCGGCACCTCCCCAGGACCTGGTGGAAAATCTCAGTTGGTACCCCAAGCCGTACTATCCCCTCCCGTTTTACAACGCTCATATCACGAGTACCACCATTAGTTCCAGTTACCCCAACTTGGGATATCTGGAAAATGGTAGGAATAGTGAATTTTTTGGGGAGAGGCAGGGCCAGTTTGTGTTGCAAGGTAAAGGTAAAAAAATTGTTAAAAATACTATTGCTAAAAAGTGTATTAAGCATATATAAGTATTATTATACATATTGCATCATATTTAACCAAATATATTGTTTTGCATTATGCTGTTAGAATAACTTTTTATTTATTATTATTTTTTTAATTATACTGGCCAACTGTGCTGATCAGAAAAGGGATAGGTAGATAAAGAGAAAATTAATAATCAAAGATGAAAAATGTGACGTTTTTATGTTTTTACTGCAAGCGGAATAAATTAATTTCTCGTACTGCAGTGTATATTGATCGAATAATGCAACTGTGAACTTACTGATGAGATCATTTTAGATCACATGAAAACACTGAAACACTAGTTTCAGCTACAGCAGGATATATTCATTTTATTCAGTGTGCATTTCATTTGTGATATAGAATTACATATACATTTAAAATATGTGTTAAAAAAATCTGGTCTGTTTGTATTTCATCATAAGAGCAACTAACTTTTGGAATACATAGCAGAGAGTGTTGTTCAGATAAATCATTTGAAGTAATTTCACCTAATAGGCTCCAAGTTAGTAAAAGAGAGTAACTGCTATGTTTTCGGAAGTAAATGGTGTGTATATAGTGTCTGGATTGCTATCTCTTAGCAATTTTCTCGTTGGGTACACGTGTGGTGATATCTACGGTCATTTGCAACGGTTACCCCAAACCCCAACGATCCTAAATGACCTAGATGCTGTGTGGAATTGTGAGTCGTTAAATACTTGATATTTACTCACAAAAAGAGTCCGGAGTCAGAAGGGGGATAAGTATAGAGAAAATTAATAATGTGGATAAATACTTAAAATAAAAAGAGAAACATGTTATTAATAAAAAAAGTTGTTGAATTTAAACTGAAAAGTTGCTGTTGCAGTTTCATTAGTTAAATAATCTTAATTGCATTTAGTTTTAGCTAGCTTAATTAGAGAATTTACAATATCAAGAGGGGAAGTAGTCATCCTTATCAAAATTTTATCTAATATCAATTATGTCTTGTGGCAAACTGTTATGCAAATACTAAACTGGCTCAGGCTTCTGACGTTCCTTATTGCTCTCCAGATATGTCAACAAGGCATATCCCAATTTTGTTTGCCCAGCGATATGTATACAGCCGTTGGAGAGAAGAGGGAAAATTCAGAATATGCCATAAAAATTATAATATACCAGTATTTGTGTGGAGTGTCTTTTTATTATCTTGATACATAAAATATTGATAGACGTAATGCTTCTTTAAAATTAAACTTATTTATTTTATAATAAAAAAGTGTTTTAGAATCAAATATTTAATAAAATTGTTTGAATATTAGTTGAATGGAAAAACTGGAATATTTGTACGGATTGTTAAATGTATTAAAAAATTTGGTTAAACATGAATGTTATATGATAATATTTTACTTATAGGTGTTTTGTTTTGTTTTCTTTATATATTTGAATATTTCACAAAATTCTAATAACATTAAATGTAGTAAAATTACGATACCTAAGTGCTAAAAATTGTTTGTTCTCAATGCTGATTATCCATGCTTAAAAGGCCTTACGACGCAATACTTACTCGTAGAGAACAATACGACGATAGATCGTACATACTTTGAAAATGTACCATTCTGTTTTTAAAATTTCTACTCATATTTGTGTTGAAAGTATTGTGAAGGTTGTTGCAAACGACATGTTTTACATCTGATTATGCCTAGGGTACATAGATTTTAGACAGATTTTCCAGCGAAGTAGGTGTGAGAAACTTCTAGAAGGACTAACAGATCCTTACGTACCATAACTAGTTAGTGGGACCAACAATGGAACCAGGTGATCTTTAGTGACGAATCCGTTTTCTGCCTGGGGATGGTCGTGCAAGGGTAAGGTGAAGTGGAGAGAGTCATGTCCATCACACAGGCGTTATGGTATGGGGTGCTACCACGTATGGTAGCAGATCACCACTAGTTTTCATTAAAGGCAACATGACGGCCAAACGCTACATCCATGAAGTGGTGGAGCTATGTGTCAATCCAAATCATCGAAAATGCCATTTTCCAGCAAGACAATGCTAGAGCTCATGTTGCCCGACAAACAATATCTTTCATGGATCAACATCAGATTAAGCGTTTACCATATCCGCCAAGATTGGTCGCAGACTGCTACATTTACAACACCCCCCACATACTTCAACAGCCTTTACCCATTAAGTTCAGATGGTTTGGAATGAGATACCCAAAGAACTCAATATGCACCATAATCCAGTTTTGAAAGAATAAACGTGTAATATAATAACTTTATAGTATAGTATATTAATGTTAGTAAAATATTTGCTATTACGGATCACAAACCCAAGAACCTTAAAAGCAGAGGAAGTCATCTGTTCAATATGCCATACAAATGAAAACATATGGTCAAACTTTATTCCCAGGTTCCTAACCTCATCAAGCTTGGTTAAAGTGGTGTAATCAATATTGTAATTGAAAAGAATAGGATCACGCTTTCTATGATAACTAACGATATTACATTTGCCTACATTACGATGCAAATTGTTATGGCCACAAATCAAATCATGTATAAAGATTAAGAAAGGCAGTGGTCCAAGATATGATCCTTGAGGCACACCTCATAAAGGGGCAAATGTTGGCGACTAGAGACCCTCAATTTCGACAAACTGATGGCGATCAGTTAAATCCGAGATAGGAAAAGAGAAAGCAGATGAGCCGTCATCCCTACTTCTTCAAGTTTATGCAACAATATACAGGGTGTCCCTAAATGGTTGGGACATCATTTCGCCACATAAAGTTTAGCTGAAAATAAGTGGGTTTAACTAAACTTGTCATAATCCAATCCATCTCTGTGATTTATTCTTCGTACAGTTTAATTGTAGTCTGCGTAGCATGATTTCATTCGTAGCGATATCTTGAGTAGCGGCACGAATTCGTCCTCTTAGCTCATTTTCGTTATTTATAACGACAGAACAGACCTTGTTCTTAAGTGTTCCCCACAAAAATGAATAATAGAATCAAATCTAATAGGTCCTATTGTTTAATTACAGAGAGCTATTTGCACTTTCTTCAAGAAAAATTACCAGTGTTGCTTGATGATAAATAAATAATTTTGAATTTTGCAGATAAAGAATAAGTCATCAGCTTTAGATGTATTTTTTTCGGAAACCGTTGATCCAAGCGACTTCAATAAGGGAACTTTCTTAACTATAAAAGACTGGGGAAGAGATTTTTCTAGTCCAAAATAATATACAGGGTGGAACAAAAAAGTTGTAACGGTTTAAATGGTTCGAAATCGTCGCCGGTGGCGCCCTCTAAAAGATATACCAAAATGGACAATAAAATTGAATTTGCCATCCCAAGAAACCTCTGGATACAAAATTTTGTGAAATTAACGTGAAACAGTCGAAAGTTATTAAAGAAAACCCGATTTATTTTTTAACTTTTGGACTAAGGCAAGTTTAGTTAAACCGACTTATTTTCAGCTATACTTTATGTGGCGAAACGCTGTCCTAACCTTTTAGGGACACCCTGTATAATGAATTTGTTTAAAAGTTTTTTTAGAATATTTCGACAATTTCAAAAAAATTAGAAAAATTGTATAATATGGACACGAGTCTGTAATTATTAAGGATGCAAAATCGGGTATTGAGAACAATTTTTAGTACATAAGGCTCTAGTGCAAAACGGCACATTAGGAAATTTTGTTCAATAAAATTTCTTAACAATTTGTTCGAGACAAACGTTCTGACTAGTCTAGCAACTAGCAGCACTCTAACTCCCCAGAATTCCACAAGCCTCCCTTAACCGCCGCCACCCTTGCAGCACATCGTGACTTATCCTCGTCAGCCGCAAGCGGTCAACCCATTCCGCCACCGCTGAGAAGCTCCGGGTGCGTCGATTTAATATCTAGTTATAGCGTCGTGCCGCCGCTCTCCTCGCCCGGCCTCCACGGGAACGTCGCCAAGCCGCCGCAGTCGCCGCCCCCGACGGCTGCCAAACCGCCCAAGCCGCTGCCTAGGAGCTCCCTCATGGAGAAGACGGACAAGGAAGCAGCCGAGCCAGTCTCTCGAACGGTTAGTTTGGTGTGTTTGTGTTTGCTTTCATCACGAAATTCAATTTCGCGGAGATTTTAATTAAGTTGCGGTTTAAAGCGGCCCGTACGTCCACGCACAAGTCTTAAGATTTGCTCGGGAGGTTTTCATGTAAGAACACTCTTACATCCAGAAATAGTTCACGCAACGTTGTGCAATGAAACTTATAGCGTCTTTATCATTGCAATAGCATGTTTGTGCATATCATTTTAGTTTTGTCATAAACGGTATTAATAATTTTGCAAAATTTGTACCAAAGAAAGAGGGCCTCTAAGACCGGTTTTCGGCCCCTTTTGTTTTTTTTTTCGCCAGTAAGTATAAGTAATAAACAGTCGATTTGACCCTAAACGGAACCTTAAATACCCCCCTTCCCCCTTATTCACTCCACAGTCCTATTACTTCAACAGTCCCTATGATAAAATAATAGGGTAGCATAAACGCCTTGTAAGTGACTAACTATTTGCCAGACTACTACCCTTGAGCCCTTTTACATATTAATTCACTCATATTCCCAAACAGTGCCCCCCTCCTCGCCAATACTGTTAACTTTTCGTACATTTAAACTTACATTTCCAACAAAGAAATCTCCGAAACAATTTTTTATTCTACGAATAAATGTATCAAAACTTCTGCTGTACCGATGCGAAGAATTCTCAACTTTCATTTGTGTTTCTGTAGCGTTTGAAATCTTGTTTACTAACAGCCTCAGATCGGCGGATATGTAAAAAAAGTATTCTCGAAGCTCAAAAATTGAATAAGTTTTCAACGTCGATATATTAACTTCAGGAGGGGATACTCAGAAAGCAAATAAAACGAAATGCTGAAAAAGATCGAAGGTTTAGCGAATATTCACAAGAGTTGGCGTGTGAAAGTTTTTTGGCAAACACCAGCTGTTGCTGCATCATTATCGCGCTCAGAGATCGCTTTCAATATATTTGTGCGGATATATTTATAATTCCTTTCACAAGAACTCTTTTGGTCGGTACGGGTTTTTTATGCGAACGACGTATTGTGTAACAAATATCAAAAAACATTAGGTTCTTCAATAAAAATTGCTTTCATGTATCAGACTATAACAATTAACGGTTCTGAAAATGCAGAATCATATTGACTGATATGCCATGGTTGAATTTCATATTGATCGTGAGTTGTTTCTTAAGCATACTTAGATATTTGATATCAAATAGCCTAGTTTTAACTTTATTTGATACAATTTTATGAAAATTTTGTAATATTGATTTAATAATTAATATTAAACGTAAAAATTGTGAATATTGAATTCACGTCACGAAATACGGCGATATTAATATAAAAATAACTATTAGCAATTAGAGTATTTTAAAGTGTAGATATTTATTGACGTTATTGAAAAGACTTTTAGTTGAGTTTTTCAAAAATATATTGTTCAGGATCATTTACAATCATATAACTATAATGAAATATGACACCTTTTTAAAGATTTCAAATGAAAGATATGAAAAACTGAATACATAAATTTATAAGAATGGTTCAATATGATCTTCTTTTTCAGTGCAGAGTTGATATCTTTTTACTACGTTTTGTATATCCTCGAATTAAACGTTGATGAGATTTCTGAAGAAATGTTAGTACAAAGCGAGTATATAATAAGAAAAAGCACAGCCTTAAACTAACTAGGTATAATCAGAGTTATCAGTCAGTGGTACCTTAATTTACTGAGGCTTTGGAGGATAAGCCCGCTGAAAATATCTGAAACCCGCAATTTTTAAAGTAGAATATGTTAAATGTATTTTCATTTTAAAACGTGCACTTGTAAATCTAATTGAATAAAACATTAATTCAATTAAATATAACTCCGAAAAAGGTGTTCTAAAAATATGCAAGAAAGTGTAAGAGTCTTGAAGTTTGGGGTAGCTTGCATTAAATATAATCAATATTTATTATTGTATTATATAAATATAAAATAAGATTTTCGATTTATTTTATTTTTTCTTATTTTATCTTATTCTTTATATAATATGTATACCAGGTGTCCCAAACAGAAATTTTTAGGGGTTTTCAATACTGCTGACGTCAAATCGGTTATTTTAAATGGAACATGATATTTTATATTTCATTTTCAGATTCTACTTGTAATTTTAAATTAACATTGTTAAATATACAATATGTCTAAATTCAACAGTTTTTGAGTTATTTCGTTTTCTTAGCAGATAATAATAATATCTCTACCCCTCATTCTAATCACGAGGAAAACCCAGAAGTCGAAGACTTGTGCGGGAAAGGGGGCGGAATACTACTATTTGCGCCCACGAAGGCCCTAACCACCATTCAGTGCAGGAATGAGGGAAACCTGGAAAACCTCATTAATTAGGGGGGTAGTCAAACGTCGACCGGTATCAATCTCTCACATTGACCCAAGCTAACAGTCTTCTACCCTATCACAAAAAAGTAGAATGCGAAATAACTCAAAATTTGTTGAGTTTTGACGTTGTATTTAACATAATTTGACTTAAAATTACACGTAGAATCTGAAAATGATTTAAAAAAAATCATCCGCGTTTAAAATAAGCCAGTTAACGTATACGAATATACTGCATTCTTCTATCATTTCCGGTTTTCTAAATACGTCTAATTTACGCTTATATGGGGCATCCTTTATATAATTTTTGACTAAAACATTTTAATAAAGCAGAAAAAAAATTAAAAAAAGTTTACTCTATTCATAATGTCAGCGTGGTGCATGTATAGATATTTTATTGTGAGCTTTTCTCATCAAATTGCATTATCAGAACGAAAAGAAAATACCGGAGGTACAAAGCAACATTCTGCGTAATGAAAATAAAGTTACAGTGCCTGGAAGATAAATCTATTCGTTTGTGTAATACGGCGTCTGCAAAGAAATGCGACATTAAAGTGGACTGAATTTTTAATAGCCGGGATTTTTCAGGATCATTTGCAGCAATGAGAGATTGGAACGATTGCGCTGGGGAGCATAATACGAAGGAACTAAATTACGGACGATCTCTGTCCGTACAAAGGAAATGAGATAATATACATCGGGCACAAGCTAATATTGCAGATTTATAATTAAATTTTTCTTGGAAAATCCGAGGAAGAAAATAATAATCAGAATATTAGAGAACGAAAATTCGGGAATAAATTAAATATATATTGATTAAATATACAGGACGAGTAAAATTCCGTATAAAATAGCAAATTATCTTAAATTACTGAACCCAAAGGAATATACCGGTCACTGTTTTCAGCGTTCTTCGGCTCATGATGGTTGGAAATCAGCCACTGTTGCTGAAGGCTGTATTGAAAATTAAGTATCCAACAAAGTGCAAATAGCAAAAAACATGATTGGCACTAATATGCCTTCAATTAGTTATTGAAGCTACAAAAAGTAGTCTTACGGAAGAAGTAGAAAATGGACAAGACAAATTCTGCCCTAATATATCTTTACAAATAATTCCGTAAATGGAACACGGTGGGCTTGAACATGATTTAAATGCAAAGTTTTAGCACCACCGATTTTCTCTCAGCATTCGATTCCTGGAGTCATAAGAAGGCCAGCATAAAATATCCACAGTAATCCTTAGAGCCGTTTTCAGAAAAACACCCTTTTTCAACGAAGAAAAATTCACTGTTCGAGATATCGGGATTTTTCTACCTTTCGCTCACTTTTAGTTGCCAAACTTCCCCAAGTTGGCAAAAATGACGTTTTCCTGAAAGTTTTACACTAGCACACAAACATTTACAAGCATATTTTTCAAATTGACCCTTTTACTAAGACCGCAGATACTCATTGACGATTCTCAGAAACAGGTTAAAATAGAAAAAATTTGAAAGAATGATTTTTCATTCGAGTGAGTTTTGCGGTAGTATGTCAACAAGCGAGAATCAGTTCATTTATTTCCATCCTTGTTTGATGTGCGAGGTATCTGATTGACGAAGAGACGCATATCTTCTGTACATATCCAAATATCTTGGTGACTTGTTTTCATTATCAATTATACTTAATATGCGCTGTATTCTTACTTATATTTACTAGCACAGTTTTATCTAAATCCTGAGTATCATATATATTGTTATGTTACATAACTCTTCTCTACGACACACTCCATATGCCAAAAATATAATTCTCATAATAAAAAAAAATAATGTAGGTACATTTTATTTTACATTTGAAGATGACAACTTATTTTGATCGTTAAAAATATTTCATCGGGGGCATCACAGAATGTCAATTTTCTCTCTTTCGGTTTGTAACCATCATTTTTTCTTTTTAAAAATGTTATCTTGAATATTTGCTACTGGCGATGTTATGGTGTAAGTACCGTTGAATTTAACATGGAATAATACGATCACAAACAGGACAGCTTCAGTTCTCACATTTTTCCAAAAAATATCGTAGAGTACATTTTCAGTGTAGTGTTTCACGTATTTTATAGGAACACCATTTAGCAAAGTCATCATTTCGGACTCGGAATGTCTTCTGTACTACTATCACTATTGAAATTCATATTTTACCAATTATATACAGTATGCGCCAAAAGTATGGAATAAATTCAATAAAAACGAAACAATTATTTTTTGGGAAAAATCGTCGAACAGGTCGATTTTTAATTTAAAAAAACATATTTTAGCCTAAAATGCGATTTTCAAATGTCATTTGTTTTCGAGTAATGACGTCATCGATTCTTTTTTAAACGGCAACACCATATTTTTTTTCTTGATTCTGAGAGATCGTTTAATTCTCTATCAGACAGTACTAAAATTTTGCCCTCTTACATAGGAAAGTTTTCGAGTAAATGACGATTGAATGTTAGAAAACGTAAATTTTATCCATAAAAAATAACAATTCTGAGGTATGTAAAATAAAATACAATTGATTAAATTTTATACTTAAATTAAATGTTCGAATTGCCATCCACCAACTTCTTGACAATGCGCAAGTCTGTGAAGAAATTCTTCTTGCACATTATGAATGATTTCTGGGGTAACTCTGCGTATTTCGTCCCGAATGCGATTTTGAAGTTCTTCTAAATTACGTGGTTCTACTGGTACTGGTACTGTATAAAAAATCTGTCACTTTGTTGAAGGTTTTTCGCGTACTAAACACGGCGTACATGAAAACTACATGTGTTGATATTATTGCCAGGCATTCGTCACAAAACTGTCACTTCGGCTCCAACAAAAATTGATTGATTTTAGTTATAGACACACTTCAACAAATACATAATATGTTGTATAGCAAATTTATAAGTGTTCTGCATTTCCATTCATAATGTACATTTCTTTAGGATTATTCACCTCTCAATAATTTTTAGGGGCCAGTTATTACAAAATACCGCTGAAAATATTTTTGTAAGTTTTGGTGGATGCGCCAATGTTAGACTGTACAGAATTAATTAATAAATAATTTCTGTTAAATCTAATGTTTTTTCCTTAAATTAATTCAAAGTAATAGTTTTCTAGTCAGTGAGAGCTAATCTCAAAGCCCTGTATTTTCGAATTCAGCAGAAAATGCGATTTTAACGTTAAACTTTACGAAACGTAAATCAAAGCTGGCAGAAAATGCTTCAAGCTCTGCATACATTATAAGGAAACACAGAAAGTTACTCACTCGATATTTACGATTTAAAACGCCGCCTCTTGGTAATCCATTTTTGAACATATAGTAAGACTGGCTCAATCGTGAGAGCTTACTAGATGAAAAATATGCGGTGTACAAAAATATTCTGCTCACGAAACACAGACGTTGTTACTCGAATCAACTTTTTTCAATACTGCCTCGAGAGAAATCTAATTGAGAATGGCAGGGCGCGAAATAAAGAGTCAAATGAACATCCGACGCTTTGTAAGTTAGACAAGAGTTCACGCTGGTTCGTTAAAATTATTAATGCAGCAATTTTCGTCTTTTATGTCGCTTAAAAGACGAAATACGGTTCGCTTGTGGAGCTAGATATTATTATATTCCCAGGACTTTGCTGATAAGTTTCATTAAATTTTACATTACCAAAAATATAGAGCATCATTATAAAATTACTAATCTATTTATAGCAATACGTTAGGTAGGTACGTTTCATTATAAATGCATGGACATAAAATCAAACCCATATTTACTTAAGGGCGTCGTATTCTTGAAATAGTGCTTTTTACAAATACAAGTTATTTTAGATATTTAAGAACTGAATAACAGCAAAGCATAGCAAATAATAGGAATGCTATCTCATGCCACCTGCGAATATTCAAAGGTGCTCAAGTAAAAAGTGAATAAACAAAACATCAATAATTGTATTTTTGATATTACTTTTGCTTTAAGTGTTTAGATTAGATTTCTGTACTTAAAAAAACATAGCAAATTTGATCATTTTATCGCGACTAATACGGCGACCTTAATAAGAGAAGTTACACTAAGGAAAGTACTTTATTCTAAAAATATAGACCGTGTCGTTAAGAGTGACAGCTTAATGAAAAAAAAAAAACAAACAGGACAATTGGACAAACATGCAGAAGATATTTTGGCAATACTTCTAAAATTATATCACCAATCTTACAACCAATTCCTTAATTTGCTTGAATAACTTTTAAGACTCAAAACAAATCATAAGTTGACTATTATAGTAATTTAATACGTCATAACATACACAAGACTTTTACACAAGACTTTTACAAAATACGGTTTATTTCGATTTATATCACAATGGAATAATTTATTGAATTCAATAAAATTCAAAGGGAAGAAGAAAAGTCCTATCAACTCACAATCGTTTATCTTATCTTTTCCTCGCAAGAGGCTACAATACTAATTTTTACCATACCATTTTTAGGAAAACTATTTAATTTAGATTTTTTGGTAGTCAACTCCACTAGAACTTATTATGAACACATTCTGATAAATAATCATTCAAAAAAGTGCCGAAATTTCATTGTTTTGTCATGGAAAATGTGTATAGTGTCACGGATTTCCCAATCCGTCTTTTCTTTCACTTCCAGAAAAACAATCCGTTAATTAATTACTTCTTTATTAACTACTGAACACTACTAATTACAGGTCAACTAAACACTTATTTAATTAATCGCTATCTAAATTACTTTGATATCTCCAACTAAACACTTTAATTCAGACTGTAATACAAGACTTATACAAGACTAACTAACTCGGCCGTTTATTCTTGTTTTATAGACCCAACGAATATTCCAGATATATTCCAGTATCTCTAGATCCCTTTTCTCGTACGACTGGAACGCTTCTCGTCGATTCCCGATTTTTCCAGGCCGATCTCGATCACGGCATGTTGTTTGTTTACCAGAATGGCGTAGGTGCGATCGGGGCAATCTTAGGCAATTCGCGGTGCCACAGTCGTCGGTTTGGGAGTGAGTGGGGCAAATTCCGTGACAATAGCCTTGAGCCAGATTTACACAGAAGAAACTAACATCGGTAAACTTCAAAACTATGAATTGTCAATGAGTGGCCAATATTTTTTTCGACTTACTTATTTATAAAAAATTTATCACATTTTCTGCCAAGGTTTGAATACTAAGCATTAAATATCGTTGATTGTCGCCTCGCGTTGTCCAATATTCCTCGTCCTCTAAATTTCCGCGTAGATATACCCCCACACAACTGCATTCCGTACATGGCCGGAATTTCCTCTTCTATTAACTGAAAATACGTGACGTGCCTCTTGGATTAGAGTACACCTTAGCTCGGCTGTATAAACTTTTACCGGCAAAATATTTAAGCTTACATAAACGAGATTTTACACCAGCTATGTCGGGAATTTCTAAAATCCCAGAGGCGAGCGACACGGCAAGGCCTACTGAGAGCGTCGTTGCTCGGTGTAGCATAATGGACAAAATTTATGTTTAGGTAGTAAATTTTGTTAATGTCGAGCATGGAACCGCAATACGAATTAGGAGAGAATGTAAAAAATGTGGAAGGAACACACAAAGTAGATTTGAATAAATTATTTGGTGAAGGAGATGAATTTTGAATTTACAGAAGAGAATTGGCTGAAATTGCCGTTTCTTTGTTACGTTTCCAAGTACCTACGTGTAGAGAATTCAGAGACATAAAAATAAAGTAATTTTAGTTAAACAAACGTACACAGAGAGAAATAAATATAAAATTTTAGGAAGGATCAAGTAGGTGTTGATCCTAATTAAAAGTTATAGGAAATTGAATTGATCTACGCCAATGACTGCCAAAACTAACCTATTGTCACGGATTTCCCAATCCGACTTTTTCTTTTACCAGAAAAACAAACAGTTAATTTTTACTGATATTTATTAACACTCTGTACACTACCGAATACTAATTACAACTCAACTAAACACTATTTAATTAGTCACTATCTAAATCGATCTGAATTCTAATTGATATCTCCGAAATATCCAAATAACAACTCTATAATTTAAGACTGACTGACTCGGCCGTTTATTCTTCTTTTATAGACCAAACGAATATTCCAGGTATTTTCTAGCATCTCTAGATTCATTCTCGAACCATTCTCGTCGGTTCTCAATATTCCAGTCACGCCTCGATACACGGCATTATTTTGTTTATTTACCAGCATCGCGTAGGGGCGATCGGGGCGATCTAGCGTTTCGCGATACCACAGTCGGCGAATTGGGTGCGAGCGGGGCAAATTCTATGACACCATTATAGGTTAGGTTACCACTCTTCTACAGACTACATACTTTTGGTATGTGTCTAGGAATCTGGTCTTCTACTGTACACATACTTACGCTTACACCCTGTATATTCTAATTTATTTACCATAATTTCCATGAATATTTAGAAAGCTAATGGTACACAAAGACAAGAGTTTGTTTGTAAGGTACGAGCTAGATGAAAACAGCCAAGTTGTTCAAGTTACCTTCTTATAAACGCTTTTGACAAATTTGATATAAACCACGAAATATCACAATGATACATTTCATTGCCGCAATGTGTCTTATCACGCCATAAGTTGCAACTTGTGGAACTAATGACTTTGTGTGGAAGGCTTGGCACAAGTTTCAATAACCAAGTCGCACGTTGCATTTCAGTTCCAGATGTATTTTATTGATTAGAATGCCCAGCATCCCTAGCATTCGGGGAGTTGCACACAATCCGTCATCAGAAATTTAACACACGCTCACAAATCGGTACTGAATTTTTTAGTATTGTAGAAAAAGTGTCACCATGCTGAGCACATGGTAAACATATGGGTGTTAGATTCACTCTAAAATAACTTTGGGACCATTAATGCTGGTGTTGTGAAATTTGAAGGTTTTGTAGAAATTGTAAAATGAAACCAACAAATTTTAATTATTATATATTGATATACAGGGTGTAAATTAATAAGTGCGAAAACATTCGAGGGGTGGAAAAATGTGATGGGTCTTTCATATAGGTAAAAAAATCTGATTTGAACATTCCCTGTGAAGTTACAACCTTTTATAGTGGATGGGTTCTGAAATGCCAAAAAAGTGACAGAAATTAACTTAGACATTGTCTGCTTCACGGGAAAGTGCCATATATTTGTTTAACTGTCCAAAGTATTTGCCACTGTAGTTTTATCATTTCTCAGTACTTTTTTATCAGAAGTTAGTGTCATTATCAAAAGTGGCATGATCTTGAAAAAAGTACCCGAACTGTGAAAATTGTTATTTTTGTATCTAGAACGTGAAATGGAACGTTTGCGTTCACCAATGGAAGAATGTGACGCCTTTGAGCAAATATTTTAAGTTGTAAGAATAGAAAATTTTGTAGCATACGAAATGTATGCTACCCACCAAATTTCGTGATTTTATTTTTAATAGTTCGAAAGATATTCTGGAAAACCCATCTTCAAGATTCCCCTTTAGGGGGGTTCTAACCTCCTTATAAAGCATTTTTCGGGTCATGTTTATAGGAACTTTGTGACTTATTTTCACACATAATACATTGCAGAAATATTGCGCGCTAATTTCGGGACACCCTGTATATCTAATGCTCAAATATTACAAATACCGCCATATTTTAAAAACTTTCCTCAAACTGTCTTACTGACCTCCTTCTGTATTCCCTCAAACTCGTTTTTGGTATAGGTTTCCCGAGGGAAGTTTTACAAGCTTATCCTTCAATTTTGAGTAAAGTAAAACTTCGAACAAACCGGAAGTAATAAATTGGAAAGTTTCCGGAAGCGGGATGAATCTGATGCGGTTGCTTCTGGTTATCCGTGTAAATTAATCTAGTTCTTAGTTTTGAAAAGTAGATCCTTGTTGTTTTGACAGAGACAAAAGATGCGTTATGAAACGGAACCCGGGGGAATATTAAAATTATAAAGTTAGCGGAACTGACTAAACTTTCAATGATTTAGATGTAATTACAGTTATCTAGAAGCGCATGTAATGTTATTCTTTGAGTCAGTAGCGGCTCGCCCGGTGACGCAGGTCATGCACTGTTTTATCTAAAATCCATTTATCAATTTTTGTTTAGGCCAGCCTTTATTATCGTTATTATTAGAGATACAAAATAAAGTTTCGAATAATAGCTGTAAGGCTGTAACTGAACCTCTTTTAGGGCCAGTTTCCGATACATTTTGTTATCTATTGAATAGTTAACTGATTGATAAAGTTATGAGATCGATAAGTAGTAAAGTGTTTCTGAAACAAAATGGGCTGATAAACTGGAAACAGTTAACTATCTGGTCGATAATTATTATTCAGAGGCTGGACATCCCTAACCCCTATCTTCACAAAATAATTCCTTCCTACAAATTAGGTTATATGGTTGCCTGTTTATTTTGCTTTTACAACTTAAATATGTGTTTTATGAGTTATACTTAAATTAATAGCTTATTTTGGCACGAGATTTTCTGTTATACCTATATTTTAAGTAAAATATACACACATGGAAATAAAGTACGTTACTTTTCGTAAAATTTTACACACTGTAGCTTTTGAGTCATCTATTAATATTTGAAATGACCCTAAAAATTTAGTGTGAGAGCTTCTACAATAAAACTTTTAATTATTGTCTTTACCTGTTGCATAGAATATCAAAGCTATCAAAACTTGCTCAGTAGCAATTAGTGAATGATTTCTGTGAGTAGTAGGGCTGATATTGTCACTAATTAATTCCACAATATGGTTAAAAGTATCCTTGTTAAGGGCGCCGTATTCTTGAAATAGTGTTTTCTACAAATACAAGTAATTTTAGACATTTAAGAACTGAATAATATAGAGTTTAGCAAATAACAAGAATGTTATCTCATGCCACCTGCGAATATTCAAAGGTACCGAAGTAAACAGAAAGCGATCTATCCAGCAAATTTTTAGGTACTGAAATCTTTCAAAATACGGATTTCTTTCAATTCAGCTATATGCGTGTAAACATTGTTATAACATAAACTTACATAGTTCTGCACATAAGATTGTTCACTTTTGTTTCTAAGTATGTGAAAATAATTGTTAAAATGTGGGGTTAGAATAGCGAAATAATGTGTGTCATACAAATGCATTTTAAAAGTTATTATATTATTTGAGGAGAGTTTAAATAGTAAAAGTGGATAAACAAAACATCGGTAATTTTATTTTTGATATTACTTTTGCTCTACGTGTTTTATTTTTCGAGATTTCAGTACCTAAAAAACACCACAAATTTGATCATTTTACGGCGAGAAATACGGCGACCTTAAATCTAAATCGTTCTTTAAATTCCGCTTCATTATATTTTTCCAGAGCGTTTGTTCGAACACGAAAATTACGATGTACTTCTACGTTATTTATAACTTCACATAATTCCTCATTTGAATAATCCGAAGAACTTGATGAAAAATTCATCTTATAACAGTACACTATAGTTTTATATTAATTATAGCAATATATTCTCTTTCAAAGCAGTTGTTAAAAATTATATTCACAGGACAGCAGACAAGAAAATTAGGTATGAATTCAGGAAGAAAAAAATATATATTTATACTTGTGGTATTTTATTTATCCTTTACTTTTCACAACTCGGCAAAAATTGCAATTTCACATAGCAAATTTGAAACTGAGCTTGTGCTAAATAATTTAATTAACATATAATTCACCAATAACAGTCAGATATCTTTTTGATAAATTGTGGAATAGATATCTTTTATCTTACGTTTCAGAAACTAATTTTGCTATTTATCCGTCCATTTAGTGTCATCAGTTACATATCTGACGTCTCAGAAACTGGCCCTTAATATGTTAATGGAAACACAGTGGCGTGCTGAAGTTGAAGGGTACAAGAAGCAATGATATATTTTTTAATGTATTGTTGAATTTTTAATTATTCTTTTTTTTTTCTGATTTAAAAAATAGGGAATATGGCATTCCTATCTTTAGTTGTTTTTGAGTTATGGCTGTAATTCGGTCGTGCAGTAACCTTCACTCTCAAGAATTATAGCCATTATTATATGCTTGTTAAATAATAATAAAGAGCACTTCTAAGTTACTTGAAAGTGACCTGTAAGATACACAAAGGCTAATATTACATTTATGTTTTTGAATTGAGTATTTATTTAATTTTAAAGTATGATGCCACTTTATATTTCGTTCCTCGATAAATGCTATGACCTGCGGCTGTATTATTTAAAACATATTTTATGCAGCCAGTTATTTTTAAATATACATAATTTGGTCATGGAGCCGCATCCGCCATATTTGTGACGTAAATGTGATCTTTTTGGTCCTAATGTTATCTCGTTTTTATTCAAAATCTTAAACTTACATTGTTTTTGAGGAAAAAGGTGTACTTTTAATTAATCTCAGTTCATTGTACAATATTTTAACGTAGTAGGTGTCAGAATTCCCTTGCAAATTGGATATGTTGAAGGTAGATCTACAAGCAATAAGATGTTCACTGGTGTAAAATCGTACCGATAGTATTTTTCAACATGCAACGTTTTTAAAATAGAAGTCATACTGATTCTTGCAGTTCCACATAGTCGCCTTAATTAGTTTGTGGATAATCCGCGATGTGAACAAATTTTTCATCATTATCAGGTTGTAATCTATTTCGAAATCCTTCCAAATATTCTTGTTGCCCAGCCCGCCCATTGTAATTTAATTACCAACAGTGACATTTCTCTCATTTGTCTGAATATGAAAATTAATTTTTCGATTTTGTAAACTAATTGATTTTAACCAAAGCTAGATAACCTTACATTTCGAAATATTTATTAACTTTAACACAAATTGTGTTGAATAATTTTTAAAATTTAACTTACTACGTTAAAATATTGCCACAGAATTTGTCCCGCTCTCACCCAATTCGCCGACTGTGGTATCGCAAAACGCTAGATTGCCCCGATCGCCCCTACACGTTTCAGGTAAACAAACAAAATAATTTTTCTTTAGTTTTTTTGGGTTTTTGCCACACTTCTGAAAAAATAATAGAGATTAATTAAATAAGCCCTTGCGCCAAACGGAACAGTCAAGGGTTATTTTTGAAACTATGTTTGCCTAAGGTTAGGGGCAAGGGCTTATTTAATTAATCTCTATTATTTTTTCAGAAGTGTGGCAAAAACCCAAAAAAACTAAAGAAAAACTAAAACTATGCCACAAATAAATAATAATAATAATAATAATAATATCTCTACCCCTCATTCTAATCACAGGGATTAGACCAGAAGTCGGAGACTTGTGCGGGAGAGGGGCGACATATTATTATTAAGCAGGCCGCATTTGCGCCCAGGAACGACTTACGTTGGTAGGCCCTAACCACTATTCAGTGCAGGAATGAGGGAAACCTGGAAAACCTCATTAATTAGGGGGGTGGTCAAATATCAACCGGCATCAATCTCTCACATTGACCCAAGCTAACATTATTCCACCCTACCATACCCACAGAGAGGGTGCCAATCCTCTCCACGAATATAGCTTATATACGGTCTACCGGCAGCTGGGCTCGAACCAACTCCGTCTAGTCACCTCGATTCAAGTACTAACGCCTTAAACCGCGCGACCACTGACCGAAATAACGTGTATCGAGGCGCGACTGGAAAATTGAGAATCGTTCGAGAAATGGATCTAGAGCTGCTAGAAAATACCGGAAATAATCGTTTGTTCTTAAAAGAAGAATAAACGGCCGATTCAGTGAGTTTTGAATTGGAGTGTTTAGTTGGAAATTTCAAAGTGAAATAGTGTTTAGTTGCAATTAGTATTTAGTAGTGTACAGAGTAAATAATAAATATCAGTAAAAATTAACTGTTTGTTTTTATGGTTGTAGAAAAAGTCGGGTTAGGAAATCCGTGACAATATTAAATACCTAAAGAGCAGACTGTTGAAAAGCTATCTCAAAATGTCAAACCGGAAGTGTCATGAAATCCGAAATGACCTCAAAGAATTCATGGCACCATCTAGTATAAACCCACCAAAAGTTACAGCGTGTTTCCACTTTCCATTGTCACCCTGTATATTTGGTATTCCACTCACATTATATTTTACCCTCATCATCAGGCGGTGAAAACGATTTTAACGTCGCCTCTCCCCTCGTCGATAACTGCAAAGTTTCCGCTTAAACAAAGCTGCGGGTTCGAAATAAAGACTTCAGACTCATAAACTTGATATAATGCGAAATTAGGGCCCAGACATTTTCGATGAAATAGAAAGCAATGACTTGACGGAAATTCGAGTGGTGTGAGTGATGGTCTGCCACGCGTATCAGCGTGACGCTGTTTGTGGCGCTCACTGTAAAATGATAAATTAATGGGAACGTAATGGGAATAGGCATAAAATGGGAAAGCACAATTTTAATACTTTAATACTTGTCTACCTTGTTTACTAATCTAAATAATCATATATCTCGTTGATGTAGGTATATACCTTCAAATTTGATGCTTTTCGACACAGAAAGGAAAGATGATTTTATTTAACTTTCTGAAATTGATTATAAGTAAAGCTGAAGAATACTCAGTATACAGTGTTTCAAAAAGACATGATAATATTGCTAAAGCTGATAAAACATTGAAAAATTCGTGGGATTTTTCATTTTTGAGACTCAAGGCGTTCAAGACAATTTTTTAAAATCAAATTATGAATGTAATATTTTTGAAGCACGACAAACAAATTTGACAGGTACGTTTGTGGTAGCGTCAAATACACTGGTGTCAGATTTTCTGTACAATGTAGAGGGAGGTAGTACTTCCCCTACCACTTTATTCTGTACACTGTAAAAAATAATTACAGTAAAAATAGATGGCAATTTATTTACCACTCATTATTGCTGTAATTTTCTTATCGATTGTGACTTTACAAATAAAATGTAAAATTACGTTGTAAATTTATTTTGCGGTGTAAATTTAGGTTATGCAATTGTAATGTGGGGCATTCCACGCCAACACAGCAGTCGATCCCACATCACCCTCTCAGATCTGGCTCAAAATTGGTATATCGGTTGGTACTATCGAAAAAAGAATATTCCCAAATTTTCAGCCCCTAAGGCCGCTTCCTGTCACCAGGGGCCCATAGTGAAGTTTGCGACCATCATTTCATGTTTCCAGAGCAAATTTTATAGAGCAATGTTTGTTCTAAGAACACTTTCAAAACGTTCTTACAACACTTATACCATAAAAATGGGCACCGTTCTATAGAACCTTTTACTTCTTTAAGCGGTTCTGTAAAGCTTGCAGGAAATACTTATAGAGTTGTTGAATAAACGTTTTCACAAGTCGTAAAGAATTTTTATAACACAATCTCATAAAAATTCTATAACACTTCGCTATACAATTCTTGTGTTGCATGGTGTTATATTTAAAAAACTTTAAAATCGTTTAATTGTATCTTTTAAAAACAAAATGTTTCTGTATCGCACATGTTAGAAATAATATGGACGGGCCAATAAGAACCAATAAGATAGGCCTAATCAGCCTGCATAGGAGTACTTACTTACATCATTACGAATTGCTTAGTTTGTTTGTTCATCAGGGAGCAGTACATTTTCATGCGGAAAAAGTTTTATCGTGAAGTATGTGGTACATAATGGTAATTTTTTGACGCGCCCTCAGTTAACCTTATATTTCCTATAATGCTGGAAATTTAATAAAAAAAAATGTTTTCTAAATTGATGAATTTAACAACCAACTGTACATAAAATAGTCAGAAAGTAAGTATATCCATATTATTGATATCATTTTACTTATTTATATTGTTAATTAAGATTTTTTTTCCTTCTTCACAATATGGCGACAGAAAGAAAGGCTTCATCTTGTACTTCCAATGGATTCTCACTAATATGACATTTTTGTGTCGATTGCAATGATTATAGAGCAAATATGCTTCGTAAGCAACTACTTAATATTCACAGTGTTGTCATATTTTATTGTGGTAATTTCACTTATTTCAATCTTATTTAATAAATCTAATAAAATTCTTTAACTTCAACATCTGGAAGTGCAAATGTTTAAGGTTTGGAATGGTCTAAATTAAATATGTTACTAAATTTCTATAAGAAAATCAATTTCTCTTAGCAATCAAATAAATCTTATCTATCGTAATGAAATTTTCTTTCTGCAAGCAGATAATTTTTACAAGTCACGACTACCTATGTTTTACAAATTTCCCCATTATACCAAAATATTTTGTACTATTACAGGCAGGTCTCGTCAGATGGGGCTATGGGAAACCTACATATATAAAAAAATATAGTTCTATAGCGTTTCTTCATGGAACATAAAGGCTTTTGTTACTTATTTACTCTATAATGATTTTATAACAACTGTATTATTATTCTCTACAACTGCTTTAAAGAGCTTTTGCTCTTAAGTTCGATAGCAGCTTCCATATTTCTAATTTGTTTTCCGGAGCAGAATTGTAACTTCACAACGTCTTATACAATAGTTCTATAATTAAACTATAAGCGACATTACGGAATAATTTTATAAGAGTGTCACAGGAGATGGTATAATTCTATAAAGCAGTATTTGGCATTGGTTTTACAGTAATTTGAATCTATAAGCACCGTTGCTGTAAAATTGTGTTACTGTACACACTTATAGGGCTACATTAGCAGTTATCTTATAAGTGCTCTATAAATTATGCTCTAGGAACGTTCTTGCAACAAATTTAAAAAACAATTCAGTTTCTGAAGGCAAAGTAGTCTCATGTGCCACATTAATGCAACAATTTAATATTCTAAATACAACTATAAAACATTAACAGAATATAAAACTCCTATTACTCTAAATTTATAGAACTACTTTGCTAGCTGGACAGCTTCTACTGCCGTGTGGAAGTGTATTTTTAACACAATATAAAAAAATAGTTATTTTTGTACTGTGTAGGTTCTTATTTTGTAAAACTTATTAGAAAATAAATTACCAACAAAACCATGAGGTTATTTAAGTTTTATTAATACTACCATTTTTGTGTCAGTAGATTCGAATGTTCGGAAAGCAGAATTTTGCAGAACGAAACCGAATTACTACTTATTTGTGTCAAAGAAGCTCCACGTTCAAAAAGTAGAATTTGCCAGCACTGCTTTGTTTGATCTCATAAATATTTAATACCAAATATCCAAATAATACTGTTTGAAATGAATACAAGGGACTAAATAATTAATTATAATTTGATGACACGCACACACATGTTCCTGTGTTAATTACAATAATCAACCAATAATCTCTATTTATTCTGGTAATCGCGTGTGTATTCGTGTAATCACTAATCCAAACAAATCGGCTAGGTGATCAATACGGCATCCCCTTTGCTTTCCTGCGAATTGGAACTTGGTAACTGCAGGATTGAAACTTGCTAATCCTTTAATCATTACTGTATACTTTGAGAGATTGAGAAATATTTTATACACATCTGCACCCAAGCGTCTCAATTATTTAAAACTTTGGACAAGGAATAGTGTTGTAGTTAGCTGATTCCCAGGTGGGACTTACAGTAACCATCCCATTTGATCTTTTAGGTTGGCAGTGGTGTCAGTTGTGACGCGGTGTGTTATCTTATTATGTTACTTGGGTAGCGCTTTCACCAGTGTGATGCCCCTATACATATTTTAATACGGTGTGAATTATGTTCGTCGCATTTGTATTTAGGAAGACAGAATAGCTTTTAGAGTTTATGAAACGGAATTTCTATTTCATTTATCAACGGCTTTATGAAACTTCCTAACTCAATTTTTTTTGATAGGGTCACCAGGCAATATTAATATTATTTTGAGGAATTTCATTAAACATAAATGAAATGTAATTATGTTTTCAACTTCCTTTTATATTTTATGTGTACCTATACAGGAGGTAATTTTAAATGGGAATTATATTTATACAGAGTCTAAATCTGACTTTGGGGAGGGAAGATGAAGTGAAGTAGAACACGCGGTGTAGAACTAACTACATCTATCGGCCGTTCGCTACTCCATGCCGGACTGAAAATGTCACAGGCACGAAGCGTTCTACATGCAGTAGACACCATTGAAAGCTGTCGACCTTTATCGCGTTCGGCGAGAAACGATATTTTGCAAACACGGAATTCCAGGAAACAACTACTCTGCGGGCTAATGCCCCGACCAGCATTGAATTACACCTGGAAAACCTATAGCAACAGCTAGAGTCATTCGTCAAACGCCCACCAGACATATACCGGTTTCGAGCTTATTAGCTCTCATCAGTATGCCATAGGTGAGGTATCCGACGAATAATCCTAACTGCTTTCGCTGTCTAACCCTATGCTCTCAGAGATATGCGGCACACGATTTTGTAGGAAAAATATAAGGGCTGCATGTATATTTCTTTGTGTTGACTGCTATAAATTGTGAGCAGGTTTATAACATTAGTCACTCTCTACAATTTTGGAAGTCTGGTATAGTTATTCTCTGAGATACAAACAATCCCTTAAGAGTAGTTTTTTTTTTTAAGTTTCGCCTTGTGCCTCGAAAACAAAGAGGTCTGTAAGAGTTGTGATTACGACATCTTAAATTTCTCCAAGAAGGAGTCCAGTGTTACGATCTCCGCATCCTTCTATATCTTGTAGTTTCCGAGATACCCTACAATTACAACGCAATTGGAACACCCTGTATACAAGTTGAGAGGATCAGACCATTTCTCGGCTCTCAAATCTTATAGAAGTACCGCACAATACCACGTTCCCCAGCAAACTACATCGTTGCATATCTAAATAAATCTCTGTCAAGCCGGCTTGGCTTAGGCTTACGGTTCGTCTCTCAATTGTTTCGCGCTCCAATCCATCATTCCTCAAACTTCAATCTAAACGGAAGCCGGGCGAACGCGAATGACGTTGCCATTTTACGTATTTTTGCCGCCTCCTTGCCATCGTGAACAGCTTAGTTTTGTCCGTGGCAAAGTGCCGTGCACTGGAATGCATCCCAATGCGCGGCTGGCGTTGCAGACACAAGTTGTCGGTTGTCGATTTAATTAGATGCATTAACCTCCTGGAGGAAACTGCGGCCGTTCCAGCGTAATGCACTTTGTTGCAGAACTTTGCGAACGACTGGTGAATTCGATATTCGAACACTGCGAAACGCTGTAACAGTGCATTGTACGTACAAAAAGTATCAACTCGAGTAATTTAGCGCATGTAAAACGTTTTTATTGTAATGCTCTGTTGTTAGATACACAGGTTTTGTGTCTTGAATGTCATGAACTCTGTTCTGAAACGGATACAAATTGAAGTTGAATTGGAATAGTTCCATATTTTTTAGTTTTCCAGACTGAAAATACTACACTCTTCTGCGTAGAATAGGTAAACCATTGCTGATTTACATGGCGGTTTAGAACATTAAAAAAAAGTCAATGTACTTTTACAAATACAATTTTGTAACAAAAACCAAAAAGAGCAGTTCAAAAATGATTTAAAAATACACTTCCACACGGCAGTAGAAGCTGCCCAGCTAGCAAAGTAGTTCTATAAATTTAGAGTAATAGGAGTTTTATATTCTGTTAATGTTTTATAGTTGTATTTAGAATACTAAATTGTTGCATTAATGTGGCACATGAGACTATTTTGCCTTCAGAAACGGAATTGTTTTTTAAATTTGTTGCAAGAACGTTCCTAGAGCATAATTTATAGAGCACTTATAAGATAACTGCTAATGTAGCCCTATCAGTGTGTACAGTAACACAATTTTACAGCAACGGTGCTTATAGATTCAAATTACTGTAAAACTTATGCAAAATACTGCTTTATACCATCTCCTGTGACACTCTTATAAAATTATTCCGTAATGTCGCTTATAGTTTAATTATAGAACTATTGTATAAGACGTTGTAAAGTTACAATTCTGCTGCGGAAAACAAATTAGAAATATGGAAGCTGCTATCGAACTTAAGAGAAAAAGCTCGTTAAAGCAGTTGTAGAGAATAATAATACAGTTGTTATAAAATCATTATAGAGTAAATAAGTAACAAAAGCCTTTTTGTTCCATAAAGAAACGCTATAGAACTATAATTTTTTATATATGTAGGTTTCCCATAGCCCCATCTGACGAGATCTGCCTGTAATAGTACGAAATATTTTGATCAAAGTATAATGGGGAAATTTGTAAAACATAGGTAGTCGTGACTTGTAAAAATTATCTGCTTGCAGAAAGAAAGTTTCATTACGATAGATAAGATTTATTTGATTGCTAAGAGAAATTGATTTTCTTATAGAAATTTAGTAACATGTTGAAGTTAAAGAATTTTATTAGATTTATTAAAATAAGATTGAAATAAGTGAAATTATCACAATAAAATATGACAATACTGTGAATATTAAGTAGTTGCTTACGAAGCATATTTGCTTTATAATCATTGCAATCAACAGAAAAATGTCGTATTAGTGAGAATCCATTGGAAGTACAAGATGATATCAATAATATGGATATACTTACTTTCTGACTATTTTATGTACGGTTGTGTAGTGTAACATACCCGGGTTCGTTCAACATTGTTGAAAGAGGAAGTATTTGGCCAATAATCGAGAAGATTTACCTACGTTGTGTTTATTTATATTATTTATTAACTTACCTCGAATGTGCTACATATTTACGAAATTAGATTTGAGTAGTTTTAAATAAAACAAAACAAATTACTAAATACACCTCGTTTATTAGTTTTCTGTCAATGGTGTAATAGCCTACCTAACCACCTATCAGTGCCGTACTCAGCCTTGAATTCACAGGGGAAAAGAGCACGACAGAGAAAACCCGATCACAATTCAAAGAATCGATGTCGCTATTGCAATGGTACTAATAATGATAACAATAATAAAAATGTATCTCTACTTCAATACTTGAATACACGGTAATATAATCATCATTCTACATACAAAACTGAAGAGTATTTTGGTTAGTTAGCCGACTTGCGTCAGAAGGTACTGAGGTCCCATACGGGAGGCTACCCAGCTAGTAGTTGAGGGGTTGAACAAACATCTCAAATCATATCTCATGCTTCATATGTTTTTAACGGATGTTTGTCCAGTCACGGGAGAAAATATTAATAGAATCACCAAGGCTCTTACAAACATCTGACAAGCAAACCGCTAATTCAAGTAATAAAGTAGTAGTTGTAGATGAATAAAATAACTTACAATACCATTTACAACAGCATAACTTCGACTCAAACTAAAGTTATACATATAATTTCAACAATAAATCAACAAGTTCTGTTTTACCTCCAAATTATAATAAAATATAATAAAACTGTAATAAAATATTAAACAGACAAGAAAATAATAAAAGGAACACAATGACATTCAATCTTTAAATACCATATACAAAAACAAGTTACTGACCTGTAAAATTAGAACAGATGCACTACTTATCACCATTCACTGTCTTCCAACCTATCTGTCGAAGTCTTAAAACCCCACTACCTAGTAACTACCCGTTGAACCCCGTCCCGCGTTCCTGTGTTTATTATTGCTTCGTCTCCCGTCGCCCCTCTAGCTAATACTTATATAATATTCTATACAGGGTGTTATTTATTCAGAAGTACAGATATAACAAAATAATATTTAACTAAGTGGATTCCCACAGAACGCCCCTTTGGAAGATTGTTGAAAGACAGTAATGGAAGTAAACGATCTTCCAACATCCTATATTAACTATACTCAGCTTATAGATATTAACTATAAACAGTTAAAAGGATTTATTATTGCTTTTAAAACAACACTCAAAAACTCGTAAACAATGTTATTATACAAAACCTAGTGTTAGTCAAGGATACAAATACAATTTAAGTAAGTAAGTATTTATAAGTTCTGCTTCGGTTCAATAATACAATTTTAATTTGGAAAAATAATATATAGCAACAGCAAAACATAAGCATCTTGAACGCCCCTCAGATAATGGACCGTAATAGTCCACGATTATCGGAAATAGCAACTTGCCGTTCAAGAAACTCTATAGTTCCAGCTATAGTACGATCTGGGACAGTAGCCCACAAGGACTGAAAAGTTACAGGTAGTTGTCTCATTACTTCAGATACGATAATGGTTTCTGGGATCGTAGGCGTAAATAATTTATAGGCTGTAACCTGTCTTAGAAAATATTCTGTCAATGTCAGATTTTTATGAGGTGAATATTTTTTGTATTACTTAATTGCACGCGCTCTGAATACTGACGCTCTTCATACCAATAGAAATTTTAAAAAAACATTTTTAAAGTGTTCAAAAGTGAGACAAGAAGTTTCCATCATGTCCCTCCAATCAGATACAGAACCTAATATGCAGTATTTTGCTATATCTAAAGCCTGGGTAGGTGAGGCCCCACAGCACGAACAAACTTCTAAACGTTGAATAAATAAAACCAGATGTTGGATTCGGAAGAGCGAAAAGTAGGTTTTTCTACAGTGGCTGAGTGAAATGCCTGGGTGGTGAATGCTAAAGCTATACGTTTCCAATACGCCCCTGAATTGTCTGCAGCTGCAGGTAAATGATCAGTTAAATGATTATTGCTAGAACCCTGAGTTATGTTGGACCCTTCCACTTCGGAACAGGCTGCGTCAGGAGGATGGTTCCTGGTCTCAGTGGATGAAGCTGCGGTCAGCATTGTCCTTCTGGGTAGTTGGCTGTACCATAGCTGATGTCTCGGCAGTTCTAATCAGGGCTTCATTGATACAGCCTTGCTGTTGAATAAAAGCTGACAACAAAATATTCTGTCGAAACATCATCTCCCGAATTCCTGCAAACCTCCATATCGAGCAGGCACCGCTACGGTAGACATTGCTGCACCACCAACGTCAACACTTGCTATCTCCAAGGCCTCCTTCTGGACTTCATCGGCAGTCATACCACGATCTGAGATGTTGGTGGCCATTTCAGTAAATTTCTGTAAAATTAGATTATCCCCAGCAGTAAACAGTCAAAACAAATCTAATAACTATAATAAAACCCTTTGGGTAGACAGAAAACTAATACACGGTATAATGTTCAGCAACATGTATATTCTCAAAACATAAAACATGTATGTCTTCTGAAACTCGAGTAATGATCTTTTTAAAAGTTAAATACATTAGCATTTCAAATGTGATAAAATTTGTTTATTCTATCTCGCCAATGCTCGACTCATAGATGTTTATATTAAAATTCTCTATTAGGCCCAACCCTTCAAATACGCAGCAAATAATAGTAAAATTATTTTGGTCAATAATAAAATCTGTAAATTTTTATTCCAATACCTTTTACTTACAAGATATCGAACAATAAAATAAATAAAGGTATAATAAATATAATTTGAAGTATAATTCTGTAATCATTCTGTATTATTAGTGTGACGCCTTCAAAATAAGATATAGGCTTATAAAACTGTGAACTGAGGGCTGTTATTTTAAAGAATTCCGTTTATGAGTTTCTAAACATTCGGTCCAGCTTAGCGCGGCATCGAGAAAATATTTATCTTTCAAGTACCTCTGTAGTCATTTACCCTTGTAAAAATCATATTAGGGTCCAACTAAAAACTTCAGACAACGTTCTCTTTCACTTTTATCAAATGTTTACGTTAACATCACACCTACTTACCCCGGCTAGTCAAAATAGTTTTCTAACAAATGTAATTTCATATACCTATACAGTTAAAAGATTCGTGCCTTTATCAACCAACAAAATACACAAAAAATAATTATCATTCTCAAATCTCCACATCGCATTATATATAGCACATCCTGGTCACGGCACCAAAATCTGTAGTGTAACATACCCGGGTTCGTTCAACATTGTTGAAAGAGGAAGTATTTGGCCAATAATCGAGAAGATTTACCTACGTTGTGTTTATTTATATTATTTATTAACTTACCTCGAATGTGCTACATATTTACGAAATTAGGGAGATTTGAGTAGTTTTAAATAAAACAAAACAAATTACTAAATACACCTCGTTTATTAGTTTTCTGTCAATGGTGTAATAGCCTACCTAACCACCTATCAGTGCCGTACTCAGCCTTGAATTCACGGGGAAAAGAGCACGACAGAGAAAACCCCGATCACAATTCAAAGAATCGATGTCGCTATTGCAATGGTACTAATAATGATAACAATAATAAAAATGTATCTCTACTTCAATACTTGAATACACGGTAATATAATCATCATTCTACATACAAAACTGAAGAGTATTTTGGTTAGTTAGCCGACTTGCGTCAGAAGGTACTGAGGTCCCATACGGGAGGCTACCCAGCTAGTAGTTGAGGGGTTGAACAAACATCTCAAATCATATCTCATGCTTCATATGTTTTTAACGGATGTTTGTCCAGTCACGGGAGAAAATATTAATAGAATCACCAAGGCTCTTACAAACATCTGACAAGCAAACCGCTAATTCAAGTAATAAAGTAGTAGTTGTAGATGAATAAAATAACTTACAATACCATTTACAACAGCATAACTTCGACTCAAACTAAAGTTATACATATAATTTCAACAATAAATCAACAAGTTCTGTTTTACCTCCAAATTATAATAAAATATAATAAAACTGTAATAAAATATTAAACAGACAAGAAAATAATAAAAGGAACACAATGACATTCAATCTTTAAATACCATATACAAAAACAAGTTACTGACCTGTAAAATTAGAACAGATGCACTACTTATCACCATTCACTGTCTTCCAACCTATCTGTCGAAGTCTTAAAACCCCACTACCTAGTAACTACCCGTTGAACCCCGTCCCGCGTTCCTGTGTTTATTATTGCTTCGTCTCCCGTCGCCCTCTAGCTAATACTTATATAATATTCTATACAGGGTGTTATTTATTCAGAAGTACAGATATAACAAAATAATATTTAACTAAGTGGATTCCCACAGTTGGTTGTTAAATTCATCAATTTAGAAAACATTTTTTTTTTATTAAATTTCCAGCATTATAGGAAATATAGGATTAACTGAGGGCGTGTCAAAAAATTAATTACCATTATGTACCACATATTTCACGATAAAACTTTTTCCGCATTAAAATGTACTGCTCCCTGATGAACAAACAAACTAAGCAATTCGTAATGATGTAAGTAAGTACTCCTATGCAGGCTGATTAGACCTATCTTATTGGTTCTTATTGGCCCGTCCATATTATTTCTAACATGTGCGATACAGAAACATTTTTTTAAAAGATACAATTAAACGATTTTAAAGTTCTTTAAATATAGCACCATGCAACACAAGAATTGTATAGCAAAGTGCTATAGAATTTGTATGAGATTGCTTTGTAACTGTGTTATAAAAATTCTTTACGACTTGTGAAAACGTTTAGTCAACAATTCTATAAGTATTTCCTGCAAGCTTTACAGAACCGCTTAAAGAAGTAAAAGGTTCTATAGAACGGTGCCCATTTTTATGGTATAAGTGTTGTAAGAACGTTTTGAAAGTGTTCTTAGAACAAACATTGCTCTATAAAATTTGCTCTGGAAACGTTCTTACGATTTTTACAGAACAAGAAATTATTAGCTGGGATGGTATATTGTAAAACCTGACCTTGCGCGTGGCATAGCATTCAGTCGTGATTGGTACGGCGGCAAAGTGTAAAAAAATGAACTGACAAAAAATTGAAAGAATTTTTCAAGGAAAAAAAAAATAAAATTTTATAACACCTATTTCATATCTGCAAATTCAACTGCTTTTGCCGCTATTGTTATTAATTATTAATATAATTAATTTGTGGTTTTAACTAATAACATAGCTTAGCATACATGATGTTACAACAACATTTTAGACCCGTTTTACCCAGTTTGTACAAATGTTTCTGGTTCTTGTCCGTTTTGAACTCGTAAATTATTGACATAATTGAGCATCGTGTATAATACGCCGCACTGTTGATTGGGACATAGCCTAGCCGAGAACAACCAGGACAATTACAAGAATCCCGGCTAATGGTAGGAATCTGCATTTTAACTCTGTTTCTGTCAGCAGCCAGTTACCAGGCTCACGGCATAACAACCCGGAAAATCACTATGTATTCCTATGATTTGCCTGCTACTTATTCGGGATTTTTTCGAAAACCTCTAAAATGTGTTCCTCAGCTGCTGCAATACGCTATGAACGTCCTAGACCTCCATTTCGTCCACGATTCGGTTGAAAATTTCTCATGCCACGCCCGAGTTGCACTACCGCGGTAAAAGTGACTGCATTTGGCACATGTCTACGGGGAAATTATTCTGCGTACAGACGAGAACTTGCTAATGCGTTTTGTTTTATAAATAAATTAATTAAACGATATCCATCAACTTCGAGTTGTTATACACGTAAGCTATTTTTGACACTTGAAAAACTATTGTAAAAACTATCGCAAAAACGTTAATACTACAATCGGATTTTAGTATTCGGAATCACCTGCATTCCGAAATTCCCCAAATTTTACGATATTGACTCAAAAACCATGCATCCTACGAAAACAATTAAAGAGATCAATTTCATTAAGAATTTATGACGGATTTCTAAAAATATTAAAACGGGGAAAAGTCAGTGACGTACCATTTTTACATTAAAAATGTTATAACATTCTCGCACGAACGTGACTGGTGCAAGTAGAAATATTAAGAATAATGCTCATTTATCTCTCCAAAAGGTGTTTCAAATATCGAATCAATATCTTTAAAACTCTGAAATAATTAATAAAAATAAATAAAAAAGTAAAATTAAACACTATATCTCAGAAACGAAGCATATTTCGACCTACGTTTATATGAACTTTTTTTCACAAAATAACTTTGGCAACCACCCCTAAAATATTTCGCACTTATTTACAAACAACCTGTATTGACACGTGTTTAATATTATGTATAATTGGTACATGACACCAACAGGATGATCGATACTTGGCGTTCCCACATTTTTGTCTTTTAACTGTAATAAAATATGTCCCTACTCTAATTTCAGAATGAAAATGAAGAAGCATCCATTTTTCCAAAAATACGATAATATATTGTATTTCATAATGTTAAAAATATTTTCTTTAAAACATCCAAATCTGAAATACCCTGTATAGCAATTTTTAAATCTATATCCCATTTGGTTCTCCATATACCTTACCTTAGACGTGAATAACTCCGTATTCTAAAATTAATAATTGCACCTAATTTATTTCACTACTTTTAGCTAAGTATTGTTCTCTAACGAAATTGTTAAATAAGTTTTGTATAACCTTCCATTATAAGATATTTGACTTTGGTACACACCGAGTCCCTAATATTAAAAGCATTTCTTTGTTACAGGTAAGCCATTTAAATGTAATTTCCTCTGGTGATAAAGGAGGTAAGTGCTTTTATGATTTCAGTTTAGTTATATAAAAATAAGTATTACTGCATTGGCAATTGAGAGAATTATTACTGCAACCATAGTCGATCGATTTTTAATTTCATAAAATATAATAAATGTCTGTTGGTACGTGAAACAACCAATAATAATATTTGTCGAGTGTATTGGTAATTATTATAAAATATATTGTATACAGCGACCATTACACTGTTTAATTTTGATTGCAACATGAGTAATGGATTTTTATTGAATAATTTATTTTATTTTTTTTATTAACAGCAATGTCCGTCCGTGACATTCTCAATGGTGGTATGAATCATTTATAATAATCGGGTAATAAATTTAATTATGACGAGTAACGCATTAATGCTAACTCAGGTAATTTGATATGATTTAGTTGAATACAAATATGTACTTACATACTTCATATTTTTATTTTAATGCCACATACCATTTCTTCAAGGCTACAATTGTGTTTGTTTCAAAATTTGTGTCAAACGTATACAGATGAATCAAATGTAATGTTAAAATTACAGTTTTCAATTAAATTTTAGTATAAATCTTCTGTTTAATATCAAATATGTTTCATAAATTGTTTTTTATTTTAAACAAATTGTGTAGTTCGTCATATAGATAAGTCTAGTGAGAGTCATGTTTAAAAATTTCAAATATTTACGGATATTCATTTTTTTTAAATACCCACGTTTTGAGGACCGCTGACCAAATAGACCACTGAGGTAACCTAATAAACCATATGATTTACTGAAGGCGAGGTTGCCATATCTTCTGGAAGATAAATAATTTTTTGAAGTAAATTCAATTTTTACCATTGTTTCTAGTTTAACAACACTCGTTTTTAGCAATAAGTAAAGTAAAAAACGTCATAAACGATTAAAATATAAATTTTCTCAAGTTCTATACCGTCAGTTAAAGAGTTTAAGAAGTTACTTAAATGATTTCAAAAAAATATCCATAAACGTGAATAAAAGCTCACCCACGCCTAGTTACTGAAAAACCAACTATTTAAACTGTTATCCATATTTCAGTTAATATCATTGTACACTTTTTTTACTGTTTAAGAAAGGTATTTTAAGCTAATATGTATCAAATCTCCTACAATTCCTATCAATGAAGTCATATGTATGTTCTCTGATACCAAACATCTAGGTATGCTAATGAACATCCACAGACAAAACTCTATTCAATAATTATCGAAAAAAATTAATATATTTACTAACCTCTGGAGTGGGAACTCGAAATTCAACCACAATAATTGAGATCTCACTTATTTCTGCGTTTTATTTTGGATCGCTTCATCAGGTGGCCTCCTTTAACTTGAGTCAAATATCTAACTATAAAGATGATTATACCAATAAATTAAAATTATTTGAAATTGAATGTCAAAATGAAATATCGACAACGTCAAACTGATTAACTGTCAATTAATATCATAACAACCTACTAAAATAAATAAAAATTAATAAAAAAATTTACCTTTTATGTATAGTTTTTTTTTTTCTCATATATTTTCAGGTATTAACAATATTGTGTGAAACTAACTACTCAGTGGACAAAAGCCCCAACCTGCGTTGAATTACACCCACAATATCTACCCATATATTCCTTATTATTAGCTTTTGTAACATTTTTTACTGTTTAAGAAAGGAATTTTAAGCTAATATGTATCAAATCTCCTACAATTCCTATCAATGAAGTCATATGTATGTTCTCTGATACCAAACATCTAGGTATGCTAATGAACATCCACAGACAAAACTCTATTCAATAATTATCGAAAAAAATTAATATATTTACTAACCTCTGGAGTGGGAACTCGAAATTCAACCACAATAATTGAGATCTCACTTATTTCTGCGTTTTATTTTGGATCGCTTCATCAGGTGGCCTCCTTTAACTTGAGTCAAATATCTAACTATAAACTACTCAGTGGACAAAAGCCCCAACCTGCGTTGAATTACACAATTTTGGTTGTAATTCAACGCAGGTTGGGGCTTTTGTCCACTGAGTAGTTAGTTTCACACAATATTGTTAATACCTGAAAATATATGAGAAAAAATCATTGTACACTGTTAGAAATATTATCACAAATTATCCCCTGAAATTATTTTATGAAGAATAACAAAAAACTATAATTTTCACACGTCTTAGAGTTAATTTCCACCACATAACCTCAAACAACGTATCATTGCTAATCATTTCGTATCTCGTAGTTTCGTAGTGGGTGAAACAGATTTTAAAAATAAACACAAAACATGAAATAACAAAATAACTAGCTTGATGTATGCGTTCAATATCAAGAGAAGGCAAAGTAAAATATTTAAAAGCAGCATCAATGGCATGCAAAAAGAAACTGATGTCATGTGTGTTGTAGGCACAGATAACAGGTAGGTGTCAGAAGCAGTAGGCGAATTGTCCCGCACAAGCCCCATTCTCTAGGCAGTCTAGGCTCTAGGATTCATAGAGGCTTTACTGATATTGATACCGGTGCACTAGTATGGTTCAAGACATAGCAATAAGCTGGGGCAAGTGCAATCAAAACATGGAATATTTGTAGAAAGGGATTTGATAATTCCAATACACGTAAATTGAAAGTAGTTGATATGAGATACTTTTGCATCTTCTGAAACTGAAATAGTTTCTCTAAGTAATGCACTGCTTGACACATCTGTTTTAAGAGTTGCGTATAAAACGTATTTAAATCGTATATTTCACGAACAGTTTTCTCTTAAGTGTCTTGTGTATTTAATTAATATTTTTCGTGAAATACAGTGTGATTAAATAAAATATGGCGCATTATTCAAACAGTGAAAAGGTTGACATGCTAAAAGCATATTTGTTAAGTAAGTCGTGTTCAGTGATAGTGATAAAAATAACATATTGTGATAAATCAGTCGGAGTGTAGTAAAAATGTATAATGAACAAATTCTGGATAACTATGATTGTGAATAGAGAATCTCAATATTTTCATAAATAAAAATATTTCAATCATTTTTTGACATGTCTAAATATTCTAGTGTAACACTAACAACGCTGTGGAATTCACATCCACCATGGCCCCCGGAACAGAGGTCCTCAACAAGTTTTCTATTGAAAAATCACGAAATTTATTTAAAATTTGACTTTTATTCCTGATTTATTTTTTGTAAAAAACTATTAATTATGTGTTCTATACAGTGAACTGTACTGCTGGTAAAAATATTTGTACTTATTTAAGGTTCACCCTGTATATTCTACGTTATAAAAAATCGTCCATAGGCGTACATCAGAAAAAAGTGGGGGGATAGGGGAGGATAAAATAACCTCTTTTGTTTTAGGCGTCATTTACAATAGTACTTTTGAGGATTTGGTTAAGTATACCTAAAAAATATCAAAGTGATGGCGAGAATTTGAAGAAATTACAGCGAGAAACAATTTTAAAAGTTCAACTTTAACACCCTGCATCCTTTAAGGGTGGCATTTTAGCATATACAAGGTGTAACAGTAGTAAGTATTCAAAACTTGTGAGCTTGTAAAACAAGTCGAAAAATTACGAAAACCTTGGTACAACTTTTATCAGTGGCGGTTTCTAAGGGAGACACGCTCACTTAAAAAGGTTACCTCAGAAACAGTTTTTAATGCGTAACATCAAAACGGTTCAACATTAAGTCACAAAATTTTGATGAGATATTAACCTTGACGTGCTTAATAAGTCTCATAAAATACATTTCAAAATTTTCTACAGGGGCGTGAGAAAATGCAAGGCTCTGGTACAAATTTAATCATAACTTTTTTGTAGTTAATTTTTTCTAGTTTCTGACTCGAAAATATTGAAATCTGAAGTATTTAACAAAAAAAAGGTACTCTTGTTAAATTTCAATAGGATGTACCGTTTTTCAGTAAAATCGATTTCAATCATTCCTAACGTGATCCACATTTAGCATCCAATACATAGCCAAAAATATTCATTGCACTGTGCCATGGAGAAAACAACTAGTCTGACAGTTAACAGAAATGTCAAGTATTTTTAGTTTGAAAATTGTGTTATTTGAGTCTACGCAGTGTTATTATATTACGGTATTTTTATTTGTACTATTGTTTTTAATTGTTACTGTTAAGAGTGTTAAAAATACTTGACATTTTTGTTAACTGTCAGATTAGTTGTTTTCTTCATGGCACACTGCAATTAATTTATTTGGCTATGAATGTTGAATGTGGGGCACGTTAAGAATGATTGAAATCGATTTTACTGAAAAACGGTACATACTATGGAAATTTAACAAGAGTACATTTTTTATGTTAAATACTTCAATTTTCAATATTTTCGAGTCAGAAACTAGAAAAAATTAACTACTAAAAAGATATGATTAAATTAGTCCCTGAGTCTTGCATTTTCTCAGCACCCTGTAGAAAATTTTGAAATGTATTTTATGAGACTTATTAAACACGTCAAAGTTAATATCACACCAAAATTTCGTGACTTAATGTTGAACCGTTTTGATGTTACGCATTAAAAACTGTTTCTGAGGTTACCCCTTTACGTGAGTGTATCTCCCTTAGGCGCCGCCACTGACAAAAGTTGTACTAAGGTTTTCGTAATTTTTCGACTTGTTTTACACGCTCACAAGTTTTGAATACTTACTACTGGTACACCTTGTAGATAAGCAGCACTAAATCGTTATATTTTTCCGCCAAAAATACGCAGTTAATAGGATTACCTGCTTTTTTGTTACACCCTGTATGATGAGATATGATTCTGCATATTAACAATAAACATGTAATATCTCGAAAATCATAAAATATAAGTACCTGGTACCTGTATACTATAGTTTTGAAAAGCTATTGGAAATGTAATACATATTCAATTGTTTTTGTGAAATATTTAAAAATATCTACTGCCATTCTTACACATCTCGAATAATAACGGAGAAAAGAGAAGGAATTTTCACGTGATCATCCTGTACATATGTTTTACAGCAGTTTGCCAGCTGACTTTTGAAAGACTGTAGCTATTTTTGTAAATAATTAAGTATCAAGTCGTTTCTTAACTGAAAACTGGACGCAGTTGTTCAAAATTCCCTATAAAAACCAAACCCTTCGCTTCGGCTTTCGGCCCATATATCTCGCGCAAACGGTCGTACAGAATTATAAGTAGAATATATGGGCTGCACCAAATTCAATTATGATTACGCTCTTTATTGGTTCGCTGGCAGAAGAAACATCAAGATATTTTATAAATGGGCAATAAATGTTCCGCACACAATACCATTCTGAGCTGGCTACTTCATATCTCACTTGGCTGTCCCGAACTAGGCGGTCTTCGTTCCAGGCCGGGCCATAAAAATGGACTAGTGCCACCGACAACAGGAAATTTCTTTTTGATTTCTTGCTAAAATAATGATACTTATAATATATTTATAAGCAGTAAGTGTGCAAGTTGTAAATATTTTTGAAGTCACAATTTCTTCATATTTCATTTGGTTTATAATAAAAAATAAATTATGTTCAAGCGTGACTTCTAACCGAACGAAAGAAATTATGTTACACTTTTGACCAATAAATGTTGCAAATGCAATAATATACTGCTACAGGAACTATATTAAAGATACATACAGAGTGATATGTAAGTCATGGCCCATGGACTAGAGTGTTTACTTCAGAATATTACGATTTAAGCCAACTTACTTTAATAAAATGTTGATAATAATAAAGATTCAGGGTGCGAGCCTCAAATTCCGTCGCACATGTCTATACGTTATGGTTTCCTCCACCACGCAAGACGGTTAAAATCGATGTTTTTCGCTCCATGTCCGCTCTAGGCTGAGGCCATATTTCTGGCGCCTCAAGTTTTAGTTCAACGGCAAATGGACGATGTGATAGTGGCTAGTGACCGTAGGTAACTTGTGAACTGTAGATTATTTACGTATGTGACGCGATTAATCGATTGTTCAAGTGTTAATAGTTTTATTTATGTGTTTTGAATTTCCAGTGGTTAGTCTTAGTGGTTGATTACTTGAATGTGACTTCTTAAATATTCTGAAGATTAGTTGGTACCTAAGCGCTAATTTCCTTACAAGGTAAGGCTAAATTTAACATAGAATAGGAACCTAATTTAGATAGGCTCGTCGATAGTTATTTATAATAATGAATCCCTCTCACCTTATTGTTTTATCTCTATTTGAAACAATACGTAATAAAGTAGAGAAACGACAAATTTTGAATATTTGGCCAACGCTTTAAAATATCCCGAATATGCAAACAAATTTTCGGAAATATCGTTTGATTGTTTACTACAAATGTATCCAAACATATTTGACATAGATAAGTTGAAAAACGAACTTTATGTTTTGTACAGAGACGAACAATTTTATAATTTAGAAGTTCAGAAAACGGTAGAAATATTATACAAGGAATTTAAAATGATATTTTCGGAAACATAAAAATTATTTTGCTCAGTTTTAACAATTCCTGCAGTGTTTCAGTAGAACGAAACTTTTTGTGTCTTAAGCGCATTAAGACTTACTTAAGAAATACGATGAGGCAAGAGCGCTTGACAACTTATCGATGATGGCTATAGAATAAGAACTGTTGCAAAGTCTTTGCGCCGATTCCTAATTTTATGTAGACATTATAAATAAGTTTGCGAATTTAAAAGCGACGATCAGACTTGTTTTATAAGAAGTGAAAGTATTGAAACATTTTTGGCAAAGGTGGCTTTGTTTTGTATGTAAATAGATAAGTAGTTGAAAATTGGTTTTTATATTTTTTCATATTTTTTAGTATTTTAAACACGTAGGAACATTTTTTTAAATTATTAGATGCTGAAACATATTTTTTCTATTATTTATATTGTAAATAAAAATCGGAGTTCTAATGTTATTAGGTTTTTAATTTATGGTTATAGTAGGGCTATTGGCGAAGACCACCATAATAAAAATGGTTAACGTATCAAGGAATATTACCTCAGGAGACGTGTAAAGGAGGAGGGTCCCTACGGCCGGTTTTCGGCCCCCACAATTTTTCTAAAAAAATTTTTTTATTGTCAATTAGACCTTATATGTAGTCGATTTGATCACAAATGAACCCTCCAAAACAATCCCTCCCCTTAGGATCCCCCCTTTATAGACGGTAATTTTTTACCTGAGACAAGTAATTATAGCCTAAGGAGCACGCCCTATTAAAAAAGTTCTAGATGAAAGTTGTTAGGCCCATAAAGGCGCATCAAATGGCACCCCCAACTTCAGACCCCGCGGTGGGACAAGAAAATGAAATGGTAACATACTTTTTTGTTGCAGATTTGGATTCCTCGTTTTGTTTGGGGGTTTATGCTTTGGAGGTTTGGAATTTGTAGGTTTGTAGTGTGGGGTTTGTGGTTTGGATTTTTACTTATTTTTTATTACTTGATAGTGGAGAGGAGAGATGCCTAAAACGGACCTATTTTTGTCCAAGGAAACCAAATCTGCAACAAAAAAGTATGTTACCATTTTATTTTCTTATAAAAAAATTTCTTTTAGAAAAATTGTGGGGTCGAAAACCGGCCTTAGGGATCCTCCTCCTTTTTCCTATTTAGGTATTATTTGGGCCTCACCTCTTGCAGCTACCACGAGCCGCCACTGCATCAATCAATTTGAAATGTCTCAGTGGCGCTACTGACTTCTCACGCAAACGTCGAACTTTATTATTGTTCGTCAATAAAGACTTCTTCCTTCCTCTTCAACTCACCTTGAACAGGAAGGAAATGGTTCTTCGGTGAGTCACCCCCATGGTCGTTAACCACGGGCCAGCTGAAGCCAATTTGGCTTATTAAGTTTCTCTTGGAGTCCACGCATCGCTTTAAGTAAACAAACGTCGGGGTCTGGTCGCGACGTCGTCGCTGCAATGAGAATTACCGAGTTATTTTAAGTAGTAGCCGCGCGCCAAGGCAAAATCCTACCGAACTGTCACTCGCCGCACATCCAGACATCAACATATGCACAAACTCCTCGCCCCAAGTGCATACGGCCGCCATACCGTCGGCGGAGGTGCTGCGTGTCGCGATGCGGCTTATCTAAGTGCATACATTCGAGGGCTGGCCTTTGTTTTGGGAACGGATCGCGGCCATGTGCATGGAAGTCGACCGTTTGCAATAATTAGTGCGTTTATTTTCGGCGAAGACTTTGTTTGGTGCCGTCGGAGTGCGGATTATCCGTTGGGGATTGTGGTGAGTGCAGTGCCGATAATTTCGAGTGCATTTCAAGTGGGTTGCTGTTAAGGCTTGGTGTTAATGATCGCATACCGGGTATACTAGTTCAAAGTTGTCTGGCAGGGTAGCTGTTTTGGTAGGAATACAAATTACGTCGCTTTTATAATAATACGTATCTCTATTATTGCATATCGATGATACATATCCATTAACAACGTGCTGAAGTTATAAGTAGCTCAGAATTTAAGTCAAATTCAGAAAACATTATATTCGTAGTACCTATACCCAACCGCCAAAAATGTAGAGAGTGAAAGTTCATAGACGTACTAAATTTAAAGGAGATCAGCATTACATAACAACCATTGATATTAGTAACAGTTAGTGCCAATTTCGAGGCGTTAGATAATAAAATTGATAGTTATTTCCAAATTTTATCTTGTATTATCAAGTACCCGGAGTCGAAAATAATAGAGAGTGACTAATTCGCAGCACAGAGATGAGTACAGGAGGTGAGGGTTGCATGATTACCTAAGTGGGCCACTTGTGAAGGATTCAAAGCACACAAAATTATCTAAAATACATTGACGTCGGGTGAACCTAGCACATTAACAGTTTACTTTAAATGTACACCACCACCTCTTCCCCCCTGGCTATGCTCTCCACATCTACCTGATGCGCACTCTGCGAATATGACACTTTTTTAACACTTAAGCCTATGTTCATATGGATGCAAAATTCACGGATTTTCACGCAAGAATTTCGCAACTTTTGTTTTAATTATTATAACAATAAAACAGTACACATATTACTTACTACTGCTTTCTTTATTATGTGGTGTTAATATGCCTGTTTTGAGCTTCTGACAATCTGCCATGACAGTTTCATGATGAGAATGATATAAAATATTATAGGTGACAAAATTCGTTACAAGTAGAAATGTTCCCATCATTAAATAAATCTTGCAAGTTTTTCATGAATTTCGCATTCATAAGGTTATAGAATGCATTACACTATATATACACACTATTCACTATTAGTTAGAACTTTCCCTCCCTCATGTGTTGAGTTGGTTGGGTCATATAAGTCCCACTACAAACCTGCAATCTCTTACGACAACCCTATATTAAGGTTCACAGTTCTCATGCAACTAAGTTCTATTTTTTTTTTCATTTTTGTTTATTATTTGCATGTTTATGATGATATCGGTTTCTATTTACTTTTTATTATTTCAATTTATTAAAAAAATTTTATTAAAAAAATCTATTTTGAAATAGGTACTTGAACTTTGTTCCAACCCTCCCATTTCAAATTTCTGGCTACGCCACTGTTCCAACTGTTTAATATTTATTTTAAATAGTTTCTTCGCCATAGTACAAAATTATTTCGTTTTTTTCTATCAGTATACTTTTTTCGATTTCATTTACACGGAAATCTACATCTAATTCATTGATCACGCATAATTCGCAAAAGCACCCTTCTATACAGGGTGATTATTTAAGAATGGGCAATCTTTGAACTGGAGATACTACACACCAAAATATGGCGATTGAGCCAAATATGCCTTATCCGAATGTTGCTGATTTAAAAAAATACAGGGTGTTCAATGCTAGAATTTTATTTTGAAATATCTCAATAACTTTGAAACCTGTCGGAGTTTAAAAAAAAATGGCACAATTATGTTTTTTGGCACGGAAAATAAGAATTTTTAACTAATTTTGACGTCACTAGTAGAGGGCGCCACTTATGGCACAGCATATTTCTTTTAAATGGCAGGACTTTTTTGCTGTTTAGTGTATCCATCTATCTATTGAAACAATCGATTCTCCTACCTGTTGTATCTAAAAAAGGTATACCTTATTGAAGTCGTTAGGAGTAACAGTTTTCGAAATAATCCTATTTGAAATATTCAGTGTACTGATTGAAAATTGTTATCGTTTCAGGTAAAGTGCCTTTTCTACTGAAAGTGGCGCCATCTACTACAAGTAACGTCAAAATTAGAAACAAATTTGAATTTCTCTCCCCCAAAAACCCCCTATCTCCAAGTAAGCGAAAATAGAAGGTACCTACAGTTCAAAATATGTACTCATTTTTTCAATTATTTTGATTAGCCCTCATTTATCCGCTTTTTTTTAGTGTAAAATGTTATTTCGTAAGATTGATCGTTCTATCTCTTGCTAAAGAATGCACCCTTCATATTAGGCGTTGCATTATGCTGTACCCCGTGTAAACCACATAACCCGTCTACGTAAGCACTTGTTTGTGGAAATTACCTTAATTTCAGTAATTACACCCGTTTAATTGATATATTTAAGTTTATTTGCATCTAAAGTACAGAAAAAACATGTCAACACGTACCCAAACACCTTCGCGAACCCAATAGCCTCCTTTCCTTCATCTCGGACCGCAACTTTCGTTTTCGTTCAATATAAACATACTTTCGAATCTCGACAAGTAACTATTACGTAACACATTTTCTACTGTTAAAAAAAAAATAACTTGTCTGCCGCCTGAGATGAGATCACTCCGTTTAATAAGTGGAACTCCGTGATCATATAAAAGCTGCAAACATCTATATAATACAGTGTGTCCCACCAAAAATGGCCGCGATCGATATATGAAAAAGTGTATTCAGGTCACTTTTTACTTAAAACTTTAAATGACTCGAAATCAATTGAATTTAGGTGTATACAGACGACTATATACAAAATTACCTAACTAAAAATGCAATAACATACAGAGTGCTCTATTTAAAATAAACAAGTTGGTATCGACTTCCACTATAACCCGAAGTAACAGAAACGTGAAAATATATTTAAAAGGTAGGCTTGACCTTGATAAGTAACCAAATTTTCAGAATTACCCTGTATATATTTGTTCCAAATAGACTGGTTTTATATCATAATGTCATTAATTTTAAGAGGTGATAGTAAAAAATGAGTATAATACTATGACGCGATTAAAAAAATGTTTAAATGCACATTTACACTGAAAAAAATTTTTTTTCATATTATTACTGAGCCCCTTTTCAGGCTGTCACTGACCGATTCATACAGCTCCGAAATCAACTCGATGACTGCCTGAGTGCAACGTTGCTAAATTTAAAAATTTTCGCTATTGTACGTCCATATAAATAAGCTTGACTACGTACTATCAATTCTCATAATAATGACGCTCTCCAAAACAAATTTGGTGACTTGTTTGCCATAAGTTCTTAATTGTTCCACTCGCTAATAGCGATCTAAGGAAAAGTTCATCAAAAATTGTTTTGAGGAAGTGTCATTATTGTACTTGTACGTCTGTTAACTCGATGAAGTCGATAGAAGTGCAACCAGCAGTACAATCACAATCATAAAGTTGAATAAATTTCCAAACTTTGCCTACCGCAAGTATGGCGTACGTTTTTTGTAATTGTAGTAGTTTTCACATCCAGACGTTCTCCAGACCTTGCTTTGGCATGTCTGTATTCTGCAATCGCCTTAAAATTGTTCTTGTCGAAGAAGTGGCTTTCTAGCTTTGTGTGTGTATATTTGAGGCTATGTTTTGTATATATGGACTTTATTTTGCGAAATCTTGTCACAATCTTGTAAATACCTCTGCTTTATTTCTTTTTAATGAAAGTTGATTTCGGGAAATGTGAAACTTGTACTTAACCAAAACATTTTGTATGACTAAGTTAATTATTATTGGCGGATAATAGTCTATGAAAGAACAGAAACGTTTAGCCATGACGTGGCAACGCAGGTGTGCCGTTGCTCGTTTCATCGTTCGATACATGGGTTCATTTGCTTCAGTATAAAAGTTTGAGATTTTTATTTTTCGATTTTTCAGTATTCTGAATACGTGTTTAAATTAAGACATTATGACTGAATCACCTTGTATATTGGTATCTATTTGTCCTCTCTTCGGTGAGCATCGATCGAGAGCGAAGGAACTAAATCTGTAATCGACTCACAGTTGTTACATGTCTGGGGAAGATTTCCAACGGCTTGGAAATGGAACTAGTTTGTCGTATTTAGTGGATTTTAGAGTGCAGAATGTCGCGTATAACTGTCAGAACCTGATAGAATTTCCGCTCGATGGGATATTGTCTTGTGTACAATTATTTTGTTTTTTCTTGACCTACCAGGATCTCAGAGCATTCACATAGTTACGATGACAGATGGTAACTCCAAAAAGCTAAGCCACTGCTGCACCGAATAAAAAAAATAAAAGGCTAATAGTGCCATCATTTGGAATTGAACTATATTTCTTTCAGCCACTGTTTGCAAGATAAATGTATTAAGAATTACAGGTGAATATCATTTAAATATGCTGTGTATGTGAAAGAGTCTAGTTATAGCGGTAAATGAATATGGTCTTTTGTTTCACAATCTTGAATCGTATTACTGTGGAAACGTTATATCTGTTTAAATCCGACTGGGAATTGTATTGTTATATTAATATTAATGATGTGTGAAGGACATTCATTGATATATTTAAGAAAAACTAGAGTAACATTCTCTTTTGTTATAGGCAGTGTTTTTATGTATTTTATTTATTTGAGGGAGAAAAAAGGCTACTTTTCTTAATAAAATGAATCAGGAACGGCTTATTTTAATAAATTAATGAAAACAATTTACCGTCAAAACGGGAAAAAATGTAATAGATGTTCTTACAGCACTAATGCTGTAATGAAAAAAAAAAAATTTTTATTAACATTTTTCTGTTAAATAAGAACTCGATTTTTAGAAAAATTAAAAAAATTATTGTAAAACTTAAGATTTATTATAAACATTAATAATACAATTTTTACAATTACAAATTGGTACGCCAGAAGTACATGCGATGGAGGTGTTTAAGTTCCAATCGTTATCTGCATGTTTGACCCCATGATCTTTGTTATCTGCTTCTTGTTCTCTGCAGAATTTGTAACATCTGTCGTAGAAAAAGATTTCCAGGCTCCATGACGCTTTTGACATCTGCATATCTGCATCACCATCAATGAGAATAGTGGCTGAGGACCTTCTAAAACAATGTCCAGTCTTCAATCCAAGCTTTGTTGCAATCATTTTTTGAATGCTTCCAAAAGTAGTACCTCTGACAGGCTGAAAAGTGTATTTTCCTTGTCTGTAAAATACAAAAAAACCACGTGAATTGCAGCAGAAGGATAAAGTGGAGTATATGTTCAACAAATATTGAAACAGTTGTAACCTGCCACATTTTCTTCTACTATAACGAATTCTCGGACAAGTTTTGCTTTCGTTCATATACAGAGGTCATTGTATTGAACATGATCCAACATTAGCTAGTTAATTCTTCTTGACGACAGGCCCTAAAAGCCTTATTGAGTAAATATGTTTTATCATCTGCTGTAGTTTTAAACTTCTTCCTTTGTAAAAATTCTGGACTTTTTGGCCTTATATTCCTCTAAACTTCTCTTTAAAAATGCGATTAGTTGAGAAAATCAGACACCTCCTTTACCTTGTTAGATTTAGATCAATCTTCTTCCTGCTGGTACTCCAACTGTTACCGCGCTTTGAATTTTGTCTTTGCCGCTGCTTCTATAGCAGAGGGTAAGCTTCCATCAGTCATTCAATTTATATGGGTTTGTTTGACAAGTTTTGACAGTAAAAATTAAATTTTGCTTTTTGCCGATAATAATTTTCGTGTATAGCCAACACAAGTGCCAAATGCAAACGACACACACATATCTATGGAAACTGTTAATTGTTCTTTTTCAAGTTGGACCTGCTCTCGCGTAAGAAAATCTTGTATTTTTCCATTATTGCATCGATTTAACCACCGCACCGGTTGAAATTTATGCGCATTTCGTAAAAAATCGACGAGTATCTCTGTACTTACCAAACTTTTCTGAAAGGGTATTTCAGGCAAACAAGCTGTTAGCAAGTTGTCCAATAACAAGAGATTTCATGTCTGCTTTCTGAAAAGGTTTGTTGAAGTAAAATAAGTACGGCAAAGAAGAAAATGGAAATAAAAGTAAGCGACTGAGAACTCGTAAATACAATAATGTGAAGGGTAATAAAAACGAGAGGAACGCGTATGCATTGTACTTGAAGCAAAATAAGCTTCGGGAGAGCTCGAAAATGGCGTGGGAAATAAAATTAATGATCAGCGAAGGTATTTATTATTATTGGCTTGGAATATGTTGCAGTTCGTGTATAAATGCAAAACGGTTTATAAAACAACTAATGGCAAGTGAAAGATTAAGGATGTCTCAGTCTGGTTCAGCTGTTATTATAAAATTAGTATTTGTCTGGGGTCATTTATATGTAACTTGACAATTCTTCAACAAACCATTGTAGTGTAACATACCCGGGTTCGTTCAACATTGTTAAAAGAAGAAGTATTTGGCCAATAATCGAGAAGATTTACCTACGTTGTGTTTATTTATATTATTTATTAACTTACCTCAAATGTGCTACATATTTACGAATTTAGGGAGATTTGAGTAGTTTTAAATAAAATAAAACAAATTACTAAATACACCTCGTTTATTAGTTTTCTGTCAATGGTGTAATAGCCTACCTAACCACCTATCAGTGCCGTACTCAGCCTTGAATTCACGGGGGAAAAGAGCACGACAGAGAAAACCCCGATCACAATTCAAAGAATCGCTGTCGCTATTGCAATGGTAATAATAATGATGACAATAATAAAAATGTATCTGTACTTCAGTACTTGAATACACGGTAATATAATCATAATTCTACATACAAAACTGAAGAGTGTTTTGGTTAGTTAGCCGACTTGCGTCAGAAGGTACTGAGGTCCCATACGGGAGGCTACTCAGCTAGTAGTTGAGGTGTTGAAGAAAAATCTCAAATCATATCTCATGCATCATATGTTTTATCGGATGTTTGTCCAGTCACGGGAGAAAATATTAATAGAATCACCAACCCTCTTACAATCATCTGACAAGCAAACCGCTAATTCAAGTAATAAAGTAGTAGTCGTAGATGATTAATAATAACTTACAATACCATTTACAACAGTAGAACTTCGACTCAAACAAAAGTTATACATATAATTTCAACAATAAATCAACAAGTCTAATAAAATATAATGAAACTGTAATAAAATATTGAACAGACAAGAAAATAATAAAAGGAACACAATGACATTCAATCTTTAAATACAATATACAAAAACAAGTTACTGACCTGTAAAATTAGAACAGATGCACCACTTATCACCATTCACTGTCTTCCAGCCAACCTGCCGAAGTCTTCAAACCCAACTAACTACCCGTTGAATCTCGCCCCGCGTTCCCAGTCGCACTAGCTAATGCGTGTCTAATATTCCATACAGAGTGTTATTCATTCAGCTGTACAGATATGACAAAATAATATTTAACTAAGTGGATTCCCACACCATCAAATACAAAGGTCATGCAGAAATTGTTGGTTAGGTGTTGTGAAACATCTGTGACATGATTTTTAATAGTTATGTTGTGTTGCTGCGTTCTGTCAACGTATTACTGCACATTTGCATTTTATAATTTGTTTGCAGTACCCAGAAGGTATGATGTGTAAAATGTAAAGAAGATATCAGTTTTTTTAATATCTTCTCGTTAGTTCTAACTGAGTAACGTCATAATTTTAAAATAAAATCTTTAATGTATCAGTTCTCGCTCTCTTTCTCTCTCAAAGACAGAAATAAATTTTGTTAAGACTGCCCAACTGTTAGACACAAACGAAGATTACTCATCCACACAACATAAATCTTGATTACAATCGTTGTTTATATTGTAATAAGTATAGCTTTTGTTTACATTAGGCCATCGGTTTTATAGGAATTTTATTTTTGTTTATGCCAGATTTCTTATATTCTAAGAAATCGTATAGTAGATCTCAGTTGTGTCCATTCTATATAATAGTTTTGGTGTTTTTATAAATGAAATAGTTTGTTTCGCGTAAAATTTGATTTGAAACAGTTTTTTACTCTTGTTAAATTTTAAAAAACTTTAAAGTTTTGTAGAAAAAATGCATTAATTGAAAAATTTTAATAAGGTTTATTAGAAGAAATCAAAAAGTCAATAATAGTAGCCCTTGTCTTTAAAATTTGACAGTTATTAATAAAACTGTTGTATTTCTGTCTGTTATTGAAGAAGGTGAGAAGTTTTAACCTTCTGTGTATTTTGCATCTCTGGAAAAATCTTTCATTTCTCTCTTAATGTATAATGTACTATTATCCCTTTCAAAAATCATCATAGACTGTAGAGTTACTGTAAGTAGATGATTTCATTTTAAACAGTAAACATTCTTTTGACTCCTAATCTTCTATTCAAAATCGGTGAACAAATTTACATCATGTAGTGTTTTAAGTGTTCCACAATTATTATCTGTTGCATTGTACAACGGTGAAACTATGCGTTTGGCTTGATATCTACACAAACTTCTACCAGCTTATGCACTTCTGTCAGCCACGCAATCTAGCAATTTTTATCTAATGGAATTCTCAACTAGATAGCACAATCGCGTTGGCCATACTAAGGTATGCTATTAAGTTAATAGAAATCCTTTTATAATGGATGTAAAGCTTCCCACAACTATGCTAGTCGAGTTACTAGTTCAAATTGCATTCTGTAGGATCTGGGTCAGTCGGGTAAGAGGCGCCATGATCCGCATGGGTTGAATTCTTGTACGAGGAAAATATTTTGAAATTATTTAGACGTTTGCATTCCGTATTGTACATGCTGATGATGCCTTACTGTGAAGCCCATTAGAATATTTCAGAGACTACTTTGATTTCGATTTTAGGCTTTGGGGGTCCCTCTTCAAATAAAATATTACCATTCTTGTGGCACTTCCGGTTGTACTGGAAGTCGCCATCTAACTTATTTTGAATGAACCATCTTGTATATTTTTGTGCATATTTGGATTGTATGCGTAATTTTAGAGGGGCTCTTATCAAGTTTCCTTATATCAATCTCTAATTGTCTTCGATATATTTTAGTTCTATCAAAAAAGTTGTTTTTCTAGTCGAGTCGAGAACTGTTGTTAAGCACAGTCAATTTGGAGTGTTCTGTGTGATTCAATGGTTTAACAAGCAAAGAAAACCTCCGTGAACAATAAGTTGCCGATAAATTGACGAATCTTAGAACCAAAGAGCTGCTATTACCTAAGACTATCTCGGGCCCAAAAGTGGATACGCATTTTGCCATAAGGTTGCGCCTCTATCTATAATTTCTCACTCAACGATATTAACCAACGATTTACAGTTGCGAAGTATGAAAACATAAGCCTTCATTGCTTCATCTACCTTGGACACGATGTGACATGAAAAAGATAATTCTTGGTCAAAGATCACTCCCAAGTCATTAATTTTAGTCGAACTATTCATTTCGATGTTATTAATTATTATTATTAGAAACCCACGTCGTTCTTTCGAGTTTTCCATGAGAAACCACTGCTTAAACTTTGTTAGAACCTTTTAAGGATACATAACAGGTATTCAGACAACATTCTTAGAACTTTTAATCCTTGGTGCTAAAACTTCATATATTGGGACAGGAGTTCCTATCGTTTTCAAGTCTTAACTTCCTCTGCAATGTCCCAAACCTAACTTCTTTCTTGAGACAGTACTAAGTTATGCATCACTTCGATACATCATGTATACACCCCTGAGGGCAAAGTTTGTTGACTTGTAATTCATTACATTTTTTTTTAATTTGTTGCGCGACAACTCGTGCCGCTTTGCCCTCATAAATATAAATGAGGTGCTGGTCTTGTTTGGGTATTGTTCTACCATTGTTGAAAAGTTTTCTCTAAAATTAGCAGCCCTTATACCGCCTAATAATTATTCAGTTCGTGTACCTGCCACTCGCAAGCTTTTTTAATGGTACTGGTTTATAAGCGTTGAAAATTGGGGCTTGATTAATTCACGAAACTTCGCCAAATTGCCGTTTATCGCAATTTTCATGAATGGGTAACACCATACATGCTCTTAGAAGAGGTCTTTTTCCTCGAATTATTTCCGCGTTTTGTCTTGTTTTGCGAAAGAGGACAAGAATATCTTTGAAGTTTTTCTCGATCTTGCAACATCATGTCTCGCAATTTTGCAAAACTCTTTCTTGATTCTTTCCAAGCAAAATTTAAGCATAATAGACTACTGCATAAGAAAAGTAAACCTAAATTGAGTTAAGTAAAATTTATTTTGTTTTCAACTAGTAGTTATAAATAAGGTAAACTAGTTATTTTGCCCTATCAAATATAAATAATATAAATGAACAGCCAAGGACTCTTGTCGGACACACCACCAGACATAGACCGGTTTCGGGCTTGTTAGCCTTCATCAGAATGCTATAGGTGAGATGACCGACAATTGAAATCAAACGATAGAGCCCTACAGGCGGCATACCATACAATGTTACAGAGTTGTAAGAAAACGAATTAAAAAATAATTATTATTATTATATTTCGCCTATCAAAATCGAGGCCAACATTGCAGATTATGACAATATATCGATAAACACATCATAAGTCGATTGAAATTTGAATTGAGTTCCGTTCCGAAATATTTATTTTGTTTTTGTTTATTTGATTGGATTATACGCACACAATTGGCTTCAATTTGAATTTTCAATCGCAAATTCAAGATTTGAATTTTATATGTATGTAGACACCTAGTAATAATTTAGTTGTCTTTCTCATGCACAAGTATGTCATATAAAGGTCATAATTAGAGTATATTTTGGTAATAATGTCTTTTATATTTTGATGTTTTAACATAGAATTAGATGATCAAACGAACTTACCTTAAGTGAAGTTCGATCATAATTATATGAAAGCCTCGTTCGAAAGATTACACATAACGTAGTACTATATCTTCTAGCTGATGACGCCACGAATTCCAAGCCTAAAAACAAAACAAACTACCCGCTCTCCTCTTCCCTCCTTGTAATAGGTCCCAATCCCTCACTTATATACTCATAACGTTTAAAGCTAATAGATATACGAACGGTTTCAAAATTATTATCACAGGGCGATTTTCTAGGATCTATCGACCTTCAAGACGCTTACTATTTGATACCTATCAACAATAGTTATAAAAAATTTTTGAGATTTATATTTAATGGTAAATTCTATCAATTTTGCTGTTTACCATTTGGTTTATGCACCAGCCCGTATGTGTTTACAAAAGTATTAAGACCTGTAATAAACAATTTAAGAAGTGCTGGTTATATTTCAACTATATATTTAGATGATATTCTTTGTTTTGGAGCATCATATAAGGATTGTTTAACTAATATAGAGGCGACGTTGGCATTATTTACTTCTTTGGGTTTTCTTATAAATCAAAAGAAGAGTTCTCTAATTCCACAAACAAATTGTACTTTTTTAGGATTTGAAATAGATTCTGTTAAGTTCTCTTTAAGATTGCCTTCAGAAAAGTATGTAGATTATTGAATCTTTTAGGACGGTTTTAAAGAAAAATTTTGTACAATTAGAGAATTTGCCCATTTAGTAGGATATTTAGTTTCAAGTTGTCCTGCTGTAGCCTATGGATGGATGTATAGTAAACGATTTGAAAGAGAAAAATTCATAGCTCTTCTCATTAGTAATGGGAATTATGACCACCATATGAGCCTTTCGGAAAGTTTAAAAGAGGAGTTTAAGTGGTGGATATCCCACTTGCCCAATTCATATAATCCCATCAGGAAATTTCAGTTCAAATTAGAAATTTTTGCATATGCATCGTTATCTGGTTGGGGAATTGCTTGTAACGAACAAAAGGCAGCGGGGTTTTGGACAAAAGAAGAAAGTCAATGTCACATAAATTATTTGGAATTGTTAGCAGCCTTCATTGCTCTAAAATGTTTTGCAAAAAATTTAGAGAACTGCGAAATTCTCCTTAGATTAGATAATACCACAGCAATTGCCTATATAAATAGAATGGGGGGTGTACAATTTCCGCGTTTAAATAATTTAGCAAGATTAATTTGGCAGTGGTGTGAACATCGCAATCTTTGGCTCTATGCATCGTACATTCCATCCAAGGACAATTTTACAGCAGATGAACAATCTAGAAACAAAGAAATAAATACGGAATGGGAATTAGCAGATTGGGCTTTCGCAAAAATTGTTAAAAAATTTGGTGAGCCCAAAATTGATTGTTTTGCTTCAAGAGTAAACAAAAAATGTGAGTTATATATCTCATGGGATAGAGATCCTGATTCTTTAACTATAGATGCCTTTACAATTTCATGGAAAAACTATTTCTTTTATGCATTCCCACCTTTTTCTTTAGTACTTAGAGTTTTAAAGAAAATAATACTAGAAAAATCAGAAGGTATCTTAGTTGTACCGTTGTGGAGTGCGCAACCCTGGTATCCTGTATTTAATTCTTTACTTCTAGAGGATCCTATTATTTTTAAACCCGATGTTAGTTTACTACTTTCTCCTTGTAGGTCCAAGAATCACCCCTTGGCAGCCAGACTTACATTGATAGCAGCACATGTATCAGGCAAGCTTATTCCTTAAGGAATCTCCCAGTATCAGCTTATGACATTTTATTAGCATCAATATCTAACGCAACACTGAAACAATATAATTCAGCGCTAAAACAATGGTGGCAATTTTGTTTGACAAATAAGACATGTCCTTTTAAATTTACAGTTAATACTTTGTTAAGATTTCTTAGTCTTAAATATAATGAGGGTGCTTCTTATGGATCATTGAACACCATGAGGGCGGCAATTTCTTTAATTTCTTATAATGCTAATACTTGTAAAAATCATGTGATAACTAGATTTTTTAAAGGGGTTTTTAGGAAAAGACCTTTAAGACCAAAATACAAAAGGACATGGGATGTCTCAATTGTTCTCAATTTTATTAAAACATATTTTCCACTTGAATCCTTATCATTAAAGAAATTAACGGAAAAGTTAGTGATTTTATTAGCACTCATTACAGCACATAGGGCACAAACATTAACTTTGATAAATATAGACAATATAAAAATTTTTCCCTCAAAATTGAAATAATGATACCAGATAATATAAAAACTTCGGGTCCTGGAAAATTGCAACCTCTTCTGGTGTTACCGGTTTTGTCGAAAAACCGGAACTTTGTGTAGCAAACACCCTCATACATTATTTAAACCGAACCAAGACCTTGAGAAACAATGTAAAAAATTTATTTCTTTCCTTTAAGACACCACACAAACCAGTGGTAACGCAAACCATTAGTAGATGGATTAAGTCTGTCCTTTACAAAAGCGGGGTAGACACGTCCCAGTTTACCGCGCACAGTGTAAGACACGCTGCCACTTCAAAAGCATTTAAGAAAGGCATATCGTTAGATCTTATTCGTTCTATGGCAGGCTGGACAAAGTCTTCTTCAGTCTTTGCCAAATTTTACAATAAACCTATTACAGAGGGAGACCAAGACTTTGCTTGGTCTGTTTTAAATAAATAAAAAATATATGTATATTATATATAGGTATATGTATATTAATTAATAATAGTAGGTTAAGTTTGTTCACTTTGTAGTGTTAGCTGTTTTTTGTAGTATACATTGATGTTAGGGTTATAAAGTGAAAAGAATTTACATTCAGATTTCATAGTTGTTTAAGGAACTATCCGTTTATACATCAGACTTTATAAGATTAATAAAAATGCCGTTTGCTTTAAACATCTACGTTATGTGTAATCTTGAAGAACGAGGCTTGAAATATAATTAGATGATCAAACGAACTTACCTTAAGTGAAGTTCGATCATAATTATATGAAAGCCTCGTTCAAAGATTACACCCCACCCTTTTATTTTTAATCAACTGAACCCTTACCCAATAGCATTTTATTAGCTTTAAACGTTATGAGAATATAAGTGAGGGATTGGGACCTATTACAAGGAGGGAAGAGGAGAGCGGGTAGTTTGTTTTGTTTTTAGGCTTGGAATTCGTGGCGTCATCAGCTAGAAGATATAGTACTACGTTATGTGTAATCTTGAAGAACGAGGCTTGAAATATAATTGGTCTGTGTTTCTTTGAGGTCCAATTATCTTATTGGAATAAATTTCTTGCCGACCAATTATTAACTTCCATATTACTTTAGTTTCTTCCTCACAAAAGTAAAAAGGCCAGTGAATATGGGTAAACTTTCCTTATACGGAATAAGTCATGAACATTGTTTGACCAATTCACAGGTCCAATTAACGTAATTTTAACTTTAAATGTTTGTTGGGAGTCTTTTGCATACAAATGAGAAACATAGAACGTTTTTACAAATTTGGTTACAACATCGTGTGAAAACTTAAAATAAAACATGTTTTAGCATAATTACAGTCCTGATAATATTTTGTGCAACATATTAAGTATTTCCTGTTGGAATGGACATAAAATCGCATATATTTTACTTTTGGAAATTTTTAAAATTATTAACGTATTCAGTGAAAACATGGCGTCTCGCCTAACAGGCATTGTTTGATCATTCATAAAATAAATTTACATATAAAGTCAAGCCCAGAATCTGCAATTTAAATTGGGAAGTGAATGTTATGAAATGGTATGTGTGGGTGGTAATGTTAGATTCAAATTTATTTTAATAAATACTAATGACCAAATTTACAAACTATTGTAACATCGGTACCATTAAAAAAAATCATTTATTAATTTGAAGTGTTCAGTCTATAAATAAAAACGATTTCCAGTGATTCAAAAAGAAACCATTTGTTTTTGAAATACCAAAGAAACATATTTAGAACACATCATGTGATATATCAACTATCTAAAATTGTTTTCTTAAAGTCTAAGAAAAACAAGTCAAAAGCTTTACATCATATAAATCCTGCCTAAAATAGATAACTAATTTTAGATTAGTTCAAGATAGAATCCAGGAAATGCATGTAGTGACAAGTTATAAATATGAGTTGAACACATTTAGTAATAATTCAGTTTCAACTGGTTATTAACTACTTTTAGTAAATTTGTTCGCAAATATACAGGGCGATTCTTAACCTATACCGTTGAGTGAGCAATTATAGATAGAGGCGCAACCTTATGGCAAAATGCGTATCCACTTTTGGGCCCGAGATAGTATTAGGTAATAGCAACTGTTTGCTTCTAAGATTCGTCAATTTATCGACAACTTATTGTTCACGGAGGTTTTCTTTGTTTGTGAAACCACTGAATCACAGAGAACACTCAAACATGACTGTCGTTAACAACAGTTCTCGACAGACAGATGTCGGGCCCAAAAAACCCCTACTATAAAACACGGTGTCACATAACGGAACGTCAAACATGAAGGCCTGTATTTCTTGTCCGACTTTAAAAACAATTTTCCCTATAGATATTTTCTATTAGGGCCTTTGGTTTCAAGATACAGGGTGTTAATCTTGTAGATCGAATACGCATTTCGCCATTAAGGTTGCGCCTCTATCTATAATTTCTCACTCAACGCCTATACGCATAAATTTGATATGTTTGGGGAAGCTTTTGGTCATAAAGATGAGCTGCAGCCACTGTATTTTGATGTGATTCTCGATATGACAGTATCGTATTCATAAAGTTCTTCGTTTGAGAAATTATGCGGCTTACTTTTATAATCACATAAAACTAAACACGAATAAGACCACAACTGATAGATAATAAAGTACTGCTACAAATACCAAATATATCGTCCTGATTTGTTTACTTCTTAGTTTTTACAAGCAAAACATAAACACGCCTGATAAATTTTTGTAAGCTTCCGAAATTAAAAATATTTACTACATTTTTTTTTCATGTAAACACGGAATTTCAGGAAACAACTACTCTGCGGGCTAATGCCCCGACCAGCATTGAATTACACCTGGAAAACCTATAGCAACAGCTAGAGTCATTCGTCAGAAGCCCACCAGACATATACCGGTTTCGAGCTTATTAGCTCTCATCAGTATGCTAATAAGCTCGAAACCGGTATATGTCTGGTGGGCTTCTGACGAATGACTCTAGCTGTTGCTATAGGTTTTCCAGGTGTAATTCAATGCTGGTCGGGGCATTAGCCCGCAGAGTAGTTGTTTCCTGGAATTCCGTGTTTGCAAAATATCGTTTCTCGCCGATCGCGATAAAGGTGACAGCTTTCAATGGTGTCTACTGCATGTAAAACGCTTCGTGTCTGTGACATTTTCAATCCGGCATGGAGTAGCGAATGGCCGATAGATGTAGTTAGTTTTACACCGCGTACTCATTTTTTTTTCATGTTTATTAGTCCGCAGCTATAATTTTTCAAGTTTATCGGTGCGCCCTATATTCAGGAGACATGCACTTGGCAGTACAGCACTTTATTACCGATAGTTTATTGTTCCATAACAGTCTGTAAACACAAAATAAATGGTTTAAAACGGTTTAACGTTTAGTAAGGGTAACGCCATTCGTGACACCAACCCTAAATAAATTCCTCAACACAGCCAGCGGGTCTGTATCTATTTTGAGGTCGATTTTCACAGCCATTGGGGGGAAAGATTTACTGTATCAGATGTGTTGTGAGCGGAGATCTTTTGATAATCGCGTGATGATTGATAATCAGCATGATTTCACATCTGAAGAGAAAAACACGTGCTCATGAGAACCGAAAGATGTGTAGCGAGGATAAAGCGTTCTGACATCCACATCGGAAACCGTTAATGCTTGAAATCGAATCAAGGCAAATCATTTTCTGTATGAGATTGGGGAGTTACGTTCTGATAAACTTTTTCTTATAGGTATAAAACAATAAAAACAATGGAATTTTCGTCATTAAGAATCGTATGTGACGTTAATGTAACTAAATGTCAAATATGCAATCTATTGTAATACACTGCAAAAAAATAATTACACATTGTAACACGAAAAAACACAATCCTGTGTTAATTGAGGTTTACAAAAATTGACCGACATTTCTTAACATGATCTAATACCATGCCATAGTAGCTGTACCAAGTGGATATTTTCTTTGCCATGTACCGTCATCAAGAAAAAATTCGGAAATATATTTTGAATCGTCGTTTAGGCCTGTCTCAGCACGTGGTGAAATTTTTTGTACTGAATGATAGTTCACTCTGTACCTATATGTTTTATTTAACAATCAAAACACAAAAAGTTTTTCTCGAACATAGACATATTTCGTCCGATCTGTTTTAACGACGAAAGAGGATAAAGAATCGGAATATCCCCTTCATCCTTGGCTCCTATTCCAAGGGTTGAGAGATAATCATCTAGTACACGGTAAAAAATGGGGAAAATATGTTAGGCTTCCAGAAAAGTTATCGAGTCGAGAGATGCCTCCCTTGATGATCACAAAAGGTCTGGATTATCGAAGGCCGGATTTGTATCGGCATTTTCTTTGTCGGTCGTCGAGGGAACATCGAGGTATTATTTCTAATATAATATTGTGTCAGTTTTGTTTATTTTGAGACACCTTGTTTCAAAAAAAATTACAAACAAAGTACAATTACTTTTTATTTTTGCCAAGAAAGCTGAAGAAATACTCAAATACCGAGTCAAATACAGTATTTAACAAGAAAGCAACACAAATCATTAGAAAAAATGAAAGACAAATGTAAATTTGATTAAATATTGCTATATTACCTTTCCTCAACTGTCGCAACAAATTTCTTTTAAAGCATAGAAGAATATACTTTAAGATTACCGTTAAATGATCGCATTTGTGGTGTTTTTAGGTACAAAAATCGAAAAATTAAACATATGGAACAAAAGTATATCAAAAATAAAATTTTTGGTGTTCTGTTATTAATTGTTACGATTTAAATTTTCCTCATATAAACTAATAATTTTTAAAAAGCGTTTGTAAAACACATTTTGCTATTCTAACCTCATTATTGTTTTTTTTTTCAAAAATGCAAAAAGAATAAGAATACAATTGAGTAGCATTATTATAATTAAATGTGTTAAATTATCTTTATACGCTAAATATTACAGTTAAATTATCTAAGAATCAGTAATAAGTATAATAATATATTAAAAGATTTATGATTTTTTACTTAAAAATTATTTTTTTGTGTTTAATCTATTTAAACTTGAAATTTTGTGTTGGAACTCGAAATTAAGTAATAAAAAGTTAATCAAAAAAAAACGTAAGCTTTTCTAGGCTTTTGTAGGTATATATTGTCACAGAATTTGCCCCGCTCACACCCAATTCGCCGACTGTGGTATCGCAAAACGCTAGATTGCCCCGATCGCTCCTATGCGATGCTGGTAAAAAAACAAATAATGCCGGCTATCGAGGCGCGACTGGAATTATTGGGAATCTACGATAAGCTTTCGATAAAATGGATCTAGAGATGCTAGAAAATACCTGGAATATTCGTTTGGTCTATAAAAGAAGAATAAACGGCCGTGTCAGCAGTCTTGAAATTACAGTCTTGCATTACAGTGTTCAGTTGGAAATTTCCTGGAGTTGCAAAGTGAAATAGTGATTAGTTGAGTTAGTGTGCAGAGTAGATAATAAAGATAAGTGATTAATTAACGTATTGTTTTTCTGGTAAAGAAAAAGACGTGACAATATTTATACTTTTATGAAAAATATTGTTCTCTGTATATGTATAAAATAGGCAATGTGTGTAGCGAGAAGTGGTTTTTGTTGTTTTTTAATTAAACTTCCAATTTGTTACAATATTATGCAAACTGTACGTAATCTTGTTACTAGGAAAACTGTCGCATGTCGACATGAAAATTGAATATTAAATTTCGCATATATTAACGCTATCGCTTGTGATTACATTAGTGTTGGAATTGCGCTGTCCAACGGCCTTTTCAGGAAAACCATATGCGATATCTATTATGTAAAAGCGTCACCTTGTCACCGACAGTCACATATTCTAACGGTAATTGTTTTACTGACAGAATGCATAATTTGATTGATTGTTGTTCGTCGAAGTTCTTCCACATACGAGATATTCTAAAAATAACTGACGGAATCGCTTAATTCCACATTCCTATCAAGATCTCAAAATAGTTCGTCAAAGAAGCACAAAGCACTTTTTTATTTAATTAAGTATTTCTCTCAGAAAAGAAGTAAGTTTGCATAAAAAAATGTTCTGAATATATGTACTTAAAATTTGTTTTATCCAATTGTGACAGATTAAAACTACTTTATTAGCTCTATAATAACTAACAATTTTATTCACTTGTGAATTATTTTTTAAATCACTGCAAATTTTGCATTACTGCAATTTGGTAGATTTTGGAGAAACTTCTATTATCAAAAGACACCAACAAAATACATAATTAATGTTTATAATTAATATTACAATTCTTCAAACCAGTGAAGTTGAGACTGATGCCACTACCAACCAGAATGAATACTTGCTCTCAAATGATAGAAATTATGTTTCTAATGATTTCATTTTCCAAGGTCGGTATCCACTCCTAGAGCAGAAGAAGAAATTCTAGCACTGGTAGAGCAGAATCCAGGTACGAGTGTGCGGAGAATATCAGCCGAGTTAGGAATTAGTGGTCCTCTTGTTTGGAGAATCCTTCACGAGCAACTGCTTTATCCATACCATGTGCAACGAGTACAGGCCTTAAATCCAATAAATGATCATCAAGCACGTTTGGTTTTTGCCGCTGGTTTCTACGTCATGATGCTGACAGGTTTCTAGGTCCTGTTGTTTTACCAAACCGATTAACAGGATGAGTTTTTGGAAGACATTCCTTTGAAACAGAGGCAACAAATGTGATCGCCTGATCTGAACCCTCTAGATTTCTTTGTTTGGGGATATTTGAAGACATTAGTGTATGGTACTCCTGTAAATAGCCTGGAAGAGCTGCAGCTACGGATTAATCAAAAGTGTCAAGAAATCCAAACCAAGGAGGGTGTTTTCGAAAGAGTTCGAATATCGTTGAGACCAAGATGTCGTGCCTGCTTGGAAATGGACGGAGGGCACTTTGAACATCTTCTGTAACTTTGTTTTTTGTTTGTTAAAAGCTTCCTTAGTCGGTTTATTCCTAATAAAATAAAATGTTTGAAAAACGAATAGTGGTCCATGTCTCCGCAACCGTTACTTTGTGGACTCATCTTTATTAAGACTTTTCTGCTTATTTTGGTTCATACTATTACCTGAAATATTTTACGTTCTTTTTTTAACACCCTGTATTCTACTACTACTAGAAGCACAAAATTAAGTAAAGCATTACTAAAGAAATGCCACGAATTCGCGTTTTGAAAACCTGTGTTACCGCCGCAAAAGCTGGTCGCCTCGCAGGCCATTTTTCTTTTCAACACGCAACAAATCTGCCACAAACCCTTTCCCTTCAATTTGGTGTCGAACGTTAGGTAGACAGGTCCGTCTCGTTAAACCGCTCGATTTATTTGAGCGCTACATCTTCCCTTCGAGTTCACGGGGATGTTTTCCAGGGTCCGAACAAACGACTTAATTCCCCATCCGTCACAGTCCCGCGGGCGGCCGCAACTTCCGGTTAATTGCCCTGCTCTGGATTTCCTCTTACCTACATAGCGGAAAACTAGGGAGGAAATAATTGTATATCTCGGTAAAACGAAAAAGATAGATTATAAAATAAGCATTGCACAGCGCTAAATCGATTTTACACACTACTATTTTGGAAGTAGTATAATAATGTGGAGTAAAATATTACGTTTTATTTGTACAAATGTTGTTAAATGTAAAAATATTTACAAACATTTTAAGGTGTGACATCTAGGATTTTAATTATTATATCCAAGTTACACCAACATAAGTAATTTACCAAATCGAGTTTAAAATTCAAACAAGAGCGGGTAACCGCTATTCCCTTCCCAACTATAACCGCCGTTTGAGATCCAATGCGCATACGCATACAAGAAAGAGTTGTAATTCGTTCATAGTGTTAACGGTTAAATAAATTGTATAATTTATTGTGTAATAGTAAATCTTATCTGGTACATGGTGATTTTCCGGGTTGTTGTGCCGTGACCTCGGTAACTGGTAGCTGCCAGAAACAGAGTTAAAATGCACATCCCTAGCATTAGCCGAGATTCTTTTACCTGCCCTGTTGTTCTCGGGCTAGGCTCTGTGGGGACAGACCCGCTACCGGTGTCTCTGGGCCCGTCCATATGTTGATTTCGGTTCCTATTGTTGGAATTACGACTGATACGGTCAGAACCGTTCCTCGGATAATGGTGGTATTCAAGACATTTGTTTACAATACAGCATGTTCGCTTAGCATATTCCAGATTAAAAACAGAGTAAAGCGCAAAGGTAATTTGAAACTGAAGAACTTCTTTTTTCTCAGACTTGTAAATCACTGTCATTGTATTTTTACTCACTTGAACATCCAACCAAATACTCGCAGTAGTACAACAACAATGGCTAGACGAGATAGACCTAGCGTTTGTACATAACGTGATAATAATTCTAACGGTTATTCCCTTACTTTTACTTGTGTACCAAAGATGAAGCGACTATATAAAATTAAATAAACAACATTTCTAAAGTCTGACAACTTTGACTTTATTATCTTCGCAGTCTAACTCTGTTATTACAAGAGTACACACAATTGTATTTTGGAGACGTTTCAACTTTCCTATAATTTCATTTATTTTGAATTTTTCCAGAAAGTAATATTAACTTTTGAAAAAAATATATATACAGGGTGTTCTGAAAAACACTAACATACATTCAGGGTCTGATGCATTCTCAAAAAATATTGCTATTTGTTCCAATGAACTATGGGCGTATCTTTTTCTCTTTTTCAAGATACAAGGCATTGAATATAATTTTTTAGAATCTAGTTTCAGTCCTATGTTTCGCAAAGTTGGAACTGAATTTTTATTATGTAGGGTCTCTGGGGATGCTAAATGCTCTGGAGTTATTAATTTTTGGATATATCATACAGGACGTTTTTTAGGTTAATCTTTTTGTCCCTTTTATCATTTGCTGTTATGACAAATTTTATTCTAAACAAAAAAGGTGCCCTTGTAAGAAGTGCTGAAATTTGTCCGTTTTCGAGGAAAACCATGCATAATGCGCCAAAGTCAACCAGTTTGTATCCCAAATTGTATATTTTGTCAAGTAGGCTTTGGCATCTAGTTATTATTACTACTAGTTTCATTAATAAAACTCAAAACCAAAGTTATTATTTTAAGGTAATGATAAAAAGTACGTAATGGTTAGTTTATTCCTGGAAAAGTTTATCACATACTGAATACAATTGAAATAAGAAAAATAAGAATAACTAATTATATTATTAACAGAAAATTAAAATTTAAGAAAAATAAAATCAGATTTGGGATACTAGCTACTTGACTTTGGCGCACTATGCCTGGTTTTTCTCGTAAACTGGCAAAT